>CM074735.1:3410066-4830780 GCA_037367245.1 Phrynocephalus guinanensis
ATTGCGCGATCGCCGCGTGCAAGTAACGAGCACAACAAATCAGACCAAATTGTTCGTTCATCGGTTCGAGCTCGAATTCTGGCAGAGTAATTCACGTTACCCTTTCCGTAGAGTAACAGATACGAGTAACGGAAACGGAAACGGGAATACCGCTAAGTCGTGCCCATCTCTAAACTGTACTAATGGACAAACGGACTGAACCCTGAACAGTAGGAAGTCAGCCAGAAATATCAGTAGCACTAGCACAGCAGAGGACACGTCACCAAGAAGAGGTGGAAATACCTTGGGTAGCACTGAAGTTTGGAGCAGCAAATACCCTGTGGTGTATTTGCCCAACAGCATAGAGCACCACACAGGTGAGTGAATGAACACAATCTTGGAGTCACAGTTGGAAGAAAGAAAGAGGGAGACAAGGGGGCAGGAAATAGAAAAGCAAAAGCAAAGGATTCTGCTTATATCCTGCTCCATAGTACATAAAGCACTCTCTGGGCAGTTTACAATTTAATTATGCAGGCTACACATTGCCCTCCGCCAGCAAGCTGGGTACTCATTTTACCAGCCATAGAAGGAGAGGAGGCTGAGTCAGCCATGAGCCAGCTGCCTGGGATTGAACCCCAGGTCGTGAGCACAGTTTTAGCTGCAGTACAGGGGACGTGTTGGCTCAGCGGGCTAGAGTACTGAAACAGTCAGCTGCAAAGTCGACAGCTCACTGGTTCGAATCCCGGGTGCCACATAATGGAGTTAACCCCAGCTCCTGCCAACCTAGCAGTTTGAAAGCATGTAAATTCAGGTAGATAAATAGGTACCACAAGTGGGAAGGTGAACACTGTTCCGTGTGCAGAAATGGCCACAGACCTGCTCAACACTGGTCCTTAGGCTTGAAAACAGAGGTGAGTACCACCCTTAGAATCGGACACAACTAGCATGCATGTGCAGGGAGGAACCTTTACCTTTACTTTTTACAGACATTTAACCACTGCACCACAAGGCTGCTTAAGCATAGCGTACTGGAATTGTAAGGGGAGTCGGTCATTCTCTCTTTCCTAAAGAGTACTCCAGGGAAGCCCAAGCATGGTAAGCTGACCTTACCTGATAGACCTCGGCACTGGCTCCAACTCTGGCACTTCATTCCATCTGCTGCGACCAGCTGAGCCAGCCAGCCTAGCCTTTGCTGGAACTCAAGACCTGTAAGTGTCAGCCTGCTTGCTTGGCAGCTCTCTCAGGGCTGAAAAATCACCTGTGCCTCTTTCTGGGCTTGTGACAGAATCCTAGATGGAGAGTCTACAAAGGCTGCAGGGGAGGGGCTGTGCAGAGAGACACTTACCTGACAGACCTCGGCACTGGCTCCAACTCCGGCACTTCATTCCATCTGCTGTAACCAGCTGAGCCAGCCAGCCTAGCCTTTGCTGGAACTCAAGACCTGTAAGTGTCGGCCTGCTTGCTTGGCAGCTCTCTCAGGGCTGAAAAATCACCTGTGCCTCTTTCTGGGCTTGTGACAGAATCCTAGATGGAGAGTCTGCAAAGGCTGCAGGGGAGGGGCTGTGCAGAGAGACACTTACCTGACAGACCTTGGCACTGGCTCCAACTCCGGCACTTCATTCCATCTGCTGTGACCAGCTGAGCCAGCCAGCCTAGCCATTGCTGGATTTCTTCAAAGCCCCATCTAGATGGCGGGCGGCAGCAGCGGCTGTTTTGTTGGCTGCGCTTCGCATTTTTAATTATGCTGCCCTGTTTTTATTTTCATGCTTAATTTTTCTCTGGGCCTGCCAGGGCTTTGGAGGGGATTAAAAGGGCTCACCCGGGGACCCTGAGGACGCTGCTACTGGTGTGCATGCCTAAGACCATCGCCAGGGAATTACTCCTCAGCGGAACGGGTATGGGCGCCCCTTCCCCCACCCAGCCTTCCACTCGCTGTCTCACCTCCACCTGTTCCCCGCTTGCCCCCTTTTCTCCATCTTCTGCTTGGGGGCTGCGGCTTCATCAGAGGGACATCCCCAAGCGGCCTGCTGCTTATCACCACCAGGATCGATCTGCCTCGAGGCCGTCGCCCGTGCCGCCGGTTGTTCTTCCTGCGGCCTGCTGCCTTCATCGCACCATAGAGGATCGGGGATGTGGAGCTTCCGCCTCCCCCCCCATTCACCTTGGAGGCTATGGAAGACTGTGGGGAGTTCCCGGAGTGCCTGCTCTATTTGTGGAGGACCGGGGGGGGGGGGGGGCTGGAGCAGTTCATCTTGCTCCCCCCTCCACTTTGTCCCTCTCCGCTATGTGGGAGCTTAGCTGGAGGCAAATGGACGCGGCAGCCCCTGTGCATTGAACTGTCTGGGGGCCCTGCTCTGCTCCGAGAGCAGCAGTTTGGTTCCCTCCGTGGTGGTTCCTGCTGTGGGACTAGCCAATTTCCATCTTGGTGTGCCGCCCTCTCCTCCTGTTCTGGGATTTAGACTCGAGGGTTGGACACTCTTACAAGTTCCTGGAGGAGTACTGGAGGCAGACTTTACCACCTAGGCTGTGATTACAACACCTGGCTGTCCTGCTGTCTGTCTGATAACATTGCTACTGCCTTTTCCAGCCGCTTCCTCCCATTATGACTTCTCTGAGCTCCACCCTTTCTTCCCCCTCCCTTCCCTTGTACATCTGCTCTGGCTGAAAGTGCACACTGCTATGCTTTTCTCCCCACTGTGGCCCAGGACCGTGCTCCATCTATCCACTGCTGCATTCTTCCATCCTGGCCTCTGTTCTCCCCCCCCCTTCGCTTGGGACCCCCGCTTCATTTATCCCCCTATCCCCTTCCTTGCCCTGGCTATGCCTAATTTCATGTTTTGTTATCTTTTTATTGGTTACTTTAGGGAGGGTTTATTTTTATTTTGTACTGTTTATTGTATTTAGTTATTGCTTTGTATTCTGTTTGGTTGTATTTCTTTTATCAGTATTGTATACTATTTTGCCTTATTGTTAGCTGTCTGTCCTTTTTTTTTCTCTCTCCCCTCCTCGGTCGCCATGTTGGCAGGGACCCATATCTCAGTGGTGTCTGGCTGCGGGAGATATGCTTCGGGCAGAGGGACCGGTTGGGTAAGAAGAACTCAGGCCAGGCATCTTCTGCCTGTCCCCCATTCTGATACCCTCGCTCACCGCCTTGTTCCTGGGTGCCATTCTGCCAGCCAGCGCCTCCGACCTGTCCTGCCTCCTGATTAATGCCAGGTCGGTTCATAATAAAACCCCTCTCATCCTCGACTCGATCGTGCATGAGCGAGCCGACCTGGCATTTATTACTGAGACCTGGGTGGGTGCTGAGGGTGGAGCTTCCCTCTTGTGCCCCCCCCCCGGGTTTCAGGTTCAGTGGGCGGGCAAATCGGAGGGTAGGGGTGGCGGGGTGGCCATCGTTTACAGGGAATCCCTTTACGTCAGCAGTTCTGCGACAATGGTGTTCTGCGGTCGAATGCCTCCATCTATCAGTGGGTCAGCGAGATAAGTTTGGCATTGAGCTGGTGTACCGTGCTCCCCGCAACCCAGCACAATCCCTCCCAGAGATCGCCGAGTTCGTCTCAGCTGCTTTGTTGAGATCCCCACGCCTTTTGGTGGTCGGGGACTTCAACTTGCACGCTGAGGAGGAACTCTTTGGTGCGGCTCTGGAATTCATGGAATCCATGACTTCCATGAACTTATCTCAGCATGTTCTATGCCCCACCCATAGAGCTGGCCACACCCTGGACCTGGTGTTTTCCTCCATGTCATCAGATTCGTGTCTGGGGGTTAGGGGTATTCTGCCCCTGCCTGTGTCATGGTCGGACCATTACCTGCTAAAATTTTCCCTGTCGACCGCCGCCCCCCGCCCCACGGGGAGCACCCATCATACATCTGTGCCCGCCCCCGTAGGCTCCTGGACCCTGCCAGGTTCATGGAGGCCTTCGGGGAGCTCTCTGGCGGTCTGGCAGATGATCCGGTCGATGCCCTGGTGGAGAGGTGGTATGTGGGTACCACTGGGGTGGTGGACCGGATCGCCCCCAAGCACCTCCTGCGATGTGGAGACCGCTCCTCTCCGTGGTATATGGCTGAGTTGCGGTTGATGAAACAAGAACGTAGGAGACTGGAGGTCATTTGGAGGGCAAGCTGGACGGAAGTTAATAGGGCTGCCCTTAAAGAGCTGACTGACCGCTATCTTCGTGCGATCAGGGACGCTAGAAGATCTTTTGCCTCCCTGAGAATTGGCGAGGCCTCGAACCGCCAGGCGGAGTTATTCCGGGTGGTTCGGGACCTCTCCAATCCCAGTCAGCTGCGGCCTCCTCCTAGTGATTTCACTAGTGAGCAATTCGCAGCCCATTTTCGATCTAAAATTGAGCCAATCCGTTCCGACTTGCCCCCCAGTTGCTCTAGTCCACCCTTTGGGATCTCCGGTGCCTCACCCCTCCGTTCTCCCCTCCTGGATGAGTTTGGGCTGGTTTCCTCGGCGGAGGCCTCCAGAGCCATGGCTTGTTGCCAGCCGGCGGCCACTCCCTTTGACCCTTGCCCGGGCTGGCTCATTAAATCTGCCGAAGGGAACATGCCTGAGTGGGTTTCTGCCATTGCCACGGCCTCTTTTAGGGAGGGATGCTTCCCTTCCCGATTAAAGGAGACCGTGGTGAAACCCACTCTTAAAAAACCTGGCATGGCATCGGACGATTTATCTAGCTATCGTCCGATTGCCATTGTTCCCTTCCTGGGCAAGGTTGTCGAGAGGGTGGCTGCTG
Source organism: Phrynocephalus guinanensis (assembly GCA_037367245.1). NCBI lineage: Eukaryota > Metazoa > Chordata > Lepidosauria > Squamata > Agamidae > Phrynocephalus > Phrynocephalus guinanensis. Next base: position 3,414,788 of record CM074735.1, read on the forward strand.
TCAGGCTTCAGTCATATCTGGAGGTAAATCATATCCTGGACCCATTCCAGTCTGGATTCAGACCTCTTCGCGGAACCGAGACTGCCCTGGTCGCTCTGCAGGATGACCTCCTCAGGGAGGCCGACAGGGGGAGTTCCTCCCTGTTGGTTCTCCTTGATCTCTCAGCTGCCTTTGATACCGTCGACCACGGTAACCTACTGGTCCGGCTTGCGAAGGCAGGAATTGGTGGTCAGGCTTTGGCCTGGCTCTGTTCCTTCCTTGGCGGCTGGACTCAGCGGGTTCAGCTGGGTGATGTCTTGTTGGCTCCTTGGACTCTCCCTTGTGGGGTGCCCCAGGGGTCGGCAATCTCACCCATGCTGTTCAATGTTTGCATGAGGCCGCTGGGGGAGGTCATCAGGAGATTTGGAGTTCGCTGTCATCAGCACACTGATGACATGCAGCTCTATCTCTCCTTTTCGTCGTCTGCAGTGGAGGCAGTTCGCTCCCTCGATCTGTGTCTGGAGGCCATTCTGGAAGGGACCAGAGATAACCGGCTCAAGCTGAATCCGGAGAAGATGGAGGTTCTGTTCTTCGGGGTGCTCTCGTCTGGGTACAATGGCCCTCTCCCTATGCCAGGGGGTGTCTCCCTCCAGCCTACAGACAGGCCCAGGTATCTGGGCATGGTCCTGGATTGAGCCCTCTCCCTGGAAGCCCAGGTGATGGCTGTCTCCAGGGCCGCTTTTTTCCAACTCCGCAGGATCGCCCAGATCAGCCAGTATCTTGATGAGTCTGTCAAGCCCCGCACACAGAACACACAGCAAGCCAAGTTCAGTTCTTTGCCAGGAACTTTAGTTGTAATCCAGATAAAGTACAAAGTACAGTCCGAGTCAATCCAGAATAATTTACAGAGCCAAATGCCAAGTTCAAGGGAAACAGAGAAACGTTGAGTCAGGAAGCCGGTCCAAGGTCAGGAAACAGAGAACGCCGTAGTCAGAAAGCCAGTCCAAGGTCAGGAAACAAAGTCAGGATAACACACAGGAACGTGGTGGCAAGGTAAGTGACGCGTTGCTCCCACAGAGGGTTCAGGGTAAACTTGCTAGCTTTATCCTAAAACAGGGAGCACACCCATATCTCTGGCAAGGCTCCTGCTAGAACTCAGGGCTTTCAGATCTAATTTTACACCTATCATTAAAGACCCTTTCCCTAGCTCTCCTGTTAGTTCTCCTTTGCAGGATCCTGCTCCTAGCCCTTATAGGAGGAGGAGATGTGCCCTCAGCTGCGTCCTCAGACTCAGCTGCCTGCTGATTTGAACTACAAGGCTCCTCCTGCTGCTCTCCAGCATTAAACCCTTCACATTCGGGTTCCATGACAGGCAGGGTCCTGGCACTATCCCCCTCCATGGGGTCCCCCTCTTCCGATGGGCCAGGTTTATCTGGATAATTATCATGAAATTGCTGAATCAACTTCGGCGCATGTAAGTTAGACACCGGTTCCCAAGATCGATCTTCTGGTCCATACCCTTCCCAGTCCACTGAGTATTTCAACCCCCCCCCCCGATGTATCCGGGAATCCAAAATTTGGCGGACCTCATACTCCTCTTCTCCTTCTACTAAGATCGGTGGAGGAGGTTCAGGATTTGGTGGTCGGTTGGGGTCAGGATCTTTGCCTGGGACCAAGAGGGAACGATGGCACTCGGGATGAATATGGAGGGATGCAGGTAATTGTAGACGGAACACCACTGGGTTGATTTTTTCTAGGATGGGGTAAGGGCCGATGAATCGAGGATCTAGTTTCCGGGATCACCCAGGATGTCTCAAATATCAGGTAGAGAGCCAAACTTTCATGCCTGGATTCAACTGTAGACCTTCTTGTCTTTTCTGATCCGCTGCTTTTTTATATGCTTCCTTGGCATGATTGAGTTGTTCTTTCAATAATTCTTGAATGCCATGAAGTTCTTGGATATAAGCATCGGTAGCTGGCACAGAGGTGGAAGGAAGGGTGGTTGGAAGTACCAAGGATGATACCCATAGTTGGCCATGAATGGGGTTTGACGAGTGGATGAATGTACAGCATTGTTGTATGCAAACTCAGCTAAAGGCAACAAATCCGCCCAATTGTCCTGTTGATAACATGTATAACAACGTAAATATTGTTCCAAAGTGGCATTGGTACACTCAGTCTGACCATCTGACTGTGGATGATAAGCGGATGACAAGTGAACTTGGGTTCCTAGTGCCTTGTGCATTGCTTGCCAGAAACGAGAGGTGAATTGGGGTCCACGATCCGAAATAAGTTGTTCAGGTAAACCATGAAGCCTGAAGATGTGTTGTAAATAATGATGAGCTATTTCTGCTGCGGTAGGAGATTTAGGACAAGGAACGAAGTGGGCCATTTTGGTGAATAAATCTACGAAGACCAGGATGCAGGTAAACCCTTTTGAGCGGGGAAGATCCGTGATAAAATCTAGGGAGACAGCATTCCAGGGACCAGAGGGTGTTGGCAAAGGATGCAACAGACCTGAGGGTTTAGCCACCACATCCTTTGCTCACCGACAAACCTCACAGGAACCCACATATCGGGCAACATCAGCACGGACCTGTGGCCACCAGAACTCTCTTGTGAGCAGATGAAGGGTTTTGTAAAGTCCAAAGTGCCCAGCAGGTAAAGAATCATGAGATAGATGCAATACCTGGTTACGAAGGGGACCAGCAGGAACATATAACCTCCCTCGATGTAGTAATAACCCTTGTTGTGCAGAAAACTCTCCATGCTCCCCATTCTGAAGTTCTTGAAGACGTTGCTGAGTCCATGGATCTCGAGCTTGAGATTCCCGGATTTCTTCTGCCAAGCTGGGACACGGATTCGTGGCTGCGAACACAGAAGGAGGCAAGATGGGTGCCACTAAGGTCTCTTTCACTGGTGCCGCATATTCAGGTTTTCTAGATAATGCATCAGCTTTCTTATTCTGAGCCTCAGGAATATACTTGATATGAAAATCGAACCGGGAAAAGAATAAAGACCACCGGATTTGTCGCTGAGACAATCGCCGAGCTGTTTGTAAATTTTCCAGGTTTCTGTGATCAGTTAACACTTGCAAAGGGTGTCGAGCTCCCTCAAGGTAATGCCTCCATACATCAAAAGCTGTTTTGATGGCCAACAGTTCACGCTCCCAGATCGTATAATTCTTCTCTGCGGGTTTTAATTGCCGAGAATAGTAGGCACAGGGACGCGGGGTTTGGGAGGGATCCTCTTGTTGAGATAATACTGCTCCCAGGGCAACACTAGATGCGTCAGCCTCCACTATGAACGGCAGTTGTGGATCAGTGTAGCGAAGTAAAGGCTCCGAGGTAAAGCGGGTTTTCAAGGTAGAGAAAGCCTTCTCTGCTTCCGGAGTCCACCGGAAAGGCTCTTTGGGACGAAGGAGACGGTTTAAGGTGCAGCAATATCGGCGTAAGCAGGAATAAACTGACGGTAGTAGTTAGTGAAGCCAAGGAACCGTTGCAAGTCCTTACGATTTTGTGGTTGCTGCCATGACAACACAGCCTCTACTTTCTTGGGGTCCATGCGGATTCCCTGGGGAGAAATGATATGCCCCAGGAATTCTCCTTCTTCAATGTTAAACTCACATTTTTCCAGCTTAGCATAGAGTCCGTTCTCCCGAAGACGCTGTAAGACCTGACGAACATCTTGAACATGTTGAGCTGGATCAGCGGAGTAAATCAGAATGTCATCTAAATACACAATCACACAACGATCTAGGAGATCCTGGAAAATGTCATTCATCATCCTCTGAAACACACTGGGTGCATTGGTCAGACCAAAAGGCATTACTAAATGTTCATATTGACCATACCGGGTCTGGAATGCAGTTTTCCACTTGTCTCCCTTACGGATACGTACCAAATTATACGCCCCCCGAAGGTCCAGCTTAGTATAACACTTAGCCGCTTTCAGCCGGTCCAAAAGTTCAGAGATTAAGGGTAAAGGGTACCGGTCCCTAATAGTGATCTTGTTGAGTGCTCTATAATCATTACAAAGAGGAAGCTCCCCTCCCTTCTTTTTGCAAATATAACTGGTGCAGACAATGGTGATTTGGAAGGCCGTATGAACCCACGTCAAAGATTTTTATCTAGAAATGCCCTCAATGCTTCTAATTCTGGTTCGGACATGGGATAAACTCGCACCACAGGAAGAGGTGCCCCAGGAATCAAATCAATGGCACAGTCATAGGGGCGATGTGGAGGTAGCTTGTCAGCCCCCTTTTCCTCAAATACATCTGCAAAGTCTTGGTATGCCTGAGGCAAGACAGGGTCAGATGTATCATGGGAAGATGCCAGTACAGTAGAGGAATGTTGCTTTGAACAAGGAACCTTGAAATATAATTCCCCTTGCACCCAATCCACCAGTGGATTATGAGCTCGCAACCAGGAAAGTCTCAAAACAAGAGGAAACCAGGGCATTCGGGTTACATTAAAGCTAATCTGCTCATTATGATCCATTACCTGAAGAGTAAGGGGACAGGTTTCCTGAGGTACCGGCCCAGAACGAAGTAACCGACCCTCAATGGATTCTACTAACAAAGGAGTGTCCTAATTTTGTACTGGAATCCGATGGTACCGCACAAACCCAGCATCCACAAAACAGTGAGCCGCCCCAGAGTCTACCATAGCATACACCAGAATCTCCTGACCATCAGGGAGCCCTAGAGTCACAGGTATCAGAAAAGGTCCTTGAGGTGTGATAGTATTGCCTGGGAACCCTTCGGTATGCTCAATTCCTCGGGGTTCCTTCAAGGATGGAGCTGCCCTTTTACTGCTGGAGAGATAGCAGCACTTATTGAGGAACACTTCAAAGGGCAATTAGAAGCGAAATGTCCTCCTCCCCCACAGTACAGGCAGAGATGATGAAAGCGTCGTCTTGCCTTTTCCTCTGGGGTGAGGCGTGGTCAAGCAGCTCCCAGTTACATAGGCTCTGGATCCACTTCACGGGCCTCCCGGGATTGGATGAGACACAGCTGGCAGAGGTTGCTGGTTGCAGTTCTGGCCTGACGACGGCTTTCCAGGCGTCCATCTATTCTCAGACACAGGGTAATGAGTTCCTGCAATGTGTTTGGTTGTTCTACCCTGCAGAGTTCATCCAGCACTTCATCTGCCAAACCTTTCATATCCTGAGCTATCAAACGAAATGCAGTGGTATAATCAAACACTGAGTCTTTGCCCTGTTTCAAAGCTCTGAGTCTCCTGTTGGTGGTAGCAGCCTGCACGGGATTCTGAAAGGCTGAAGAAATATGGTTCAGGAAAGCCTGATAATTATCCAGCAAAGGTGAAGAACTGAGGAGTAAAGGAGTCGCCCATTTACCTGCCTGTCCCTTCAATAAACTGATGATAAAACAGACCTTAGACCTCTCAATAGGAAATTATTGAGCCCGTACCTCAATGAACAGCTTGCATTGAGCCAAGAATGTAGGGAATTCCTCTAATTTGCCTTCAAACCGGTCAGGAGGCAGCAAAGGGCAACAAGGCTGTAATGATGCTGGAGCTTGCTGCAATTGAACAATTGCCTGTGACAAAAACAGTACTTGGTTTTGCAAAGCTTCCAGTGGAGTCATTCCAACAGCCCCCTCCTTCTCCATTCTGCTTGAATAAGTTTGGTGGGTGGGAGCAAACTGTCAAGCCTCGCACACAGAACACACAGCAAGCCAAGTTCAGTTCTTTGCCAGGAACTTTAGTTGTAATCCAGATAAAGTACAAAGTACAGTCCGAGTCAATCCAGAATAATTTACAGAGCCAAATGCCAAGTTCAAGGGAAACAGAGAAACGTCGTAGTCAGGAAGCCAGTCCAAGGTCAGGAAACAGAGAACGCTGTAGTCAGAAAGCCGGTCCAAGGTCAGGAAACATAGTCAGGATAACACACAGCAACGTGGTGGCAAGGTAAGTGACGCGTTGCTCCCACAGAGGGTTCAGGGTAAACTTGCTAGCTTTATCCTAAAACAGGGAGCACACCCATATCTCTGGCAAGGCTCCTGCTAGAACTCAGGGCTTTCAGATCTAATTCTACGCCTATCATTAAAGATCCTTTCCCTAGCTCTCCTGTTAGTTCTCCTTTGCAGGATCCTGCTCCTAGCCCTTATAGGAGGAGGAGATGTGCCCTCAGCTGCGTCCTCAGACTCAGTTGCCTGCTGAGTTGAACTACAAGGCTCCTCCTGCTGCTCTCCAGCATTTAACCCTTCACATTTGGGTTCCATGACAGTCAGGGTCCTGGCAGAGTCCTCCCTGAGGACAGTTGTGCAGGCCCTGGTGATCTCGAGGATCGACTATTGCAATGCCCTCTATGTGGGGTTGCCCTTGACCCTGGTCCGGAGGTTACAGCGGGTGCAAAATGCGGTGGCTAGGCTGGTGGTGGGTGCCCGTAGATATGAGCACATCACCCCAGTCCTGGCTCGCCTGCATTGGCTCCCCGTTTTCCTCCGGATCAGGTTCAAGGTCCTGGTTTTGATTTTCAAAGCCCTCCACGGCCTGGGACCAGAGTACCTGGCGGAGCGTATCTCCCAAAGGACAACTGGGTCCAGATCCATGAGACTGGCACAGGCGCACTCACTGAGGGTGGACACACCCAGAGAGGCACGGAAATCGCGCACGCGAGACCACACCTTCTCCGTGGTGGGCCCCTCGCTCTGGAATCATCTTCCCAGTGAGCTGCGCCTGTTGGAGTCCCTGCCCGCCTTTAAGAAGGCCTTGAAGACCCACCTCTTTAGAGAGGCCTTTGGCGACCTTTTCAGTTAGATTGGTTTTTTTTTTTTTTTTTTTTTTTTTTTTTTACGCCCAGGCCCTGCCTCCATCTTGCCTCATTTTTGTTCTGTGCCTTATTACTTGTTTTTATTGTTGTAAGCCGCCCAGAGTTCCCTTTGGGAAGATGGGCGGGATACAAGTCTAATAAATAAATAAATAAATAAATAAATAAAAATAAGTTTTTCTAAAGTTCTAGGTTCTAGGAATGAGCATTGTCCCTTGCCCAGATAATGCTCTCTCACTGGCCATTGTATTTGGTGGGCAAGACACCAGTCTCACTGTCATGTTGGCCACACCTTCCCAAACAGACACCTTCTCAGCTCAATTAGAGAAGAGATCGGTTTCTTTTGCCTGATATCATTCATTACCTCTCCTTCTGCCATGTCCTTCCTCTGGGTGGCTTTTCTTAAGGACAAGCTTGTCAAGACCGTGTCCCAGAAAGGTTGCCCTTGCAAAATAAAGATACAGTGGTTGGTTAGTAGATACAGCTACTAACCAACCACTGTTTCTTTATTTTCAGGCCAAGTACACGTGTGTAAATATTTGCCATGTAGTCTCACTCTTATGTCTGAATAACTATAGTTGATCAACAGAAACTCACATTAAACCATATGGTAGCTATCAGTCTTTAAGATGCTATAATGTTTTTGTCTTATTTTTGTTTTGGTTTTGTTTTGCTTTTGTTTCCTGTCTGATATGCTTGGACCAACCGTGACATGGCTACTATTTTGACAACTACAATTTGGAAAAACAGTATATGATTCTTATACATCATAAGAGAAACACTTCAGATGAAAACCATACATTCCCCTGTCTGATATAACCCAATTGGACATAAAACTAATCTAATATTTCCATATTGATTGATAATATATTGGTCTATGAATCTACTATGAATCTACCAAATCTTATTCTTAATTAGAGGTGGGCATGAACCACCAATCTGGCAGTTTGTGTCAGTCCAGCCTTTGGCCCAACAAGTGTTCTGTGGTTCTAATGTGATTCTAAGCCCTGCTTCCTCTGGTGTGTGCCCATTTGGAGACATCATCCCAGCTTCCCTGTCCCACATCTTCTGTGCTCTCTCTAGGAGTGGGCATCTACTGAAACCTCAGAACTAGAGATGGGCACGAAATTAATTTTTTATTTCATTATTTGTTATTTGTTTCATTTTGTAACAAAACGAATAACGACCGTAGGGGCAAATTTAACATGAAACGAACCACACTGAGAAAAATTGGTTCGGTTAGATTCGTTTAGTTAATGGGGGGGTGGAGATGTCTCCTACCTGGTGCTGATCCGGAGGTCCTTTCACACTGAGCTGCACAGAGGGAGTATGCACCTCGTCCGTGCCCTTGAGGGACGTGGTGGGCTCGAGACTCAGCCCAGCTCCGGAAGGAAAGATAAGCAGGCCACGTTTAGGCAGCCAGAGCAGCAGGCTTCGAAGCTGCCCCCCTTGCACCTCCCTCCTGCAGCCCGTTATCAGGGGGCCGATCGGGAGGGGAGATAAGGAGGCCGCACTTAGGCGGCCAGAGCAGCACAGCTCTGACGCTGATCCCCCTCTTTATTCCTCTCACGCCCATTCGTAGGCACTCCCCAGCTCCGACCGGGCCCCAGGGGCCACACAGTGGGTGCTGGGGGGAAAGCGGTTAAAAAGAAATAACAAATTAATGAAACAATGAAATGAATTTTTTGCAAAAATTCATGAAAAATGAAACAAAACAAAACGAACTCCTTAACAAAACGAAACAAAACAAAACACCATTTTTCCCCATCCGTGCCCATCTCTACTCAGAACACTTGTGGGACTGATTGCCAAACTGGCACTAACTGCCAAACCAGAAGTTCATACCCATCTCTATTCCTAACTATAATAAATAAACAATATGCATTTAGATGTAGAAAATATAAATGCAAGTTGAAAGTTCAGGAAAAAACACAGAAAATTGCTGCAGTGCAGGCTTGCAGAATCTGAATGTACAACCATTGCCAGACCAGGCAGAAATAAACAGGCGACACACATTTGCTTTGGGTTAACAAGGGCCACAATTTATTAACAGTATTAAACTTAAAAATAACTTTTATGAGGGCCTGAAACGTAGCGCAAATTTTATGGTGGTTATTAATTTCTCTAGGTCCCTTCAAACAGGTTAATTTCCTGTGGCCTGTTTTACTGCCGCAGACCGAATGCCTAAGTGGAGTGGCATCCTCCAATGTTAATCAAGCCTTGGCAGCCCTTTAAATGTGGCTGGGTTTATGCTTTATTTTATGCCTGTCTAATACTGACCCTAGCTACTTGTTTATGGGGTTCCAAGCACACTGAAGATGTCAATTAAGGTCGGGACCTAGGTAATCAATGTTTAGTTATCTGCTACCCGCCACCAAAGAGGTGCACTGATGCCTCTTTACCCCAAACGGCCGGACAATGCGGCCCGCAGGCCCTCATATAAATCAGAAAGGAACAGTTCCAGGCCCTTGTCGGACAGGTGAACACCATCAGGACGAAACAGGTCAGGAATCCGGGCATTAATCTCTGGGTGCCAAATGACAGAGCCAAGCTCTGCCTGGACTACATGAGCAACCTCTCGGTTGACTCATATCCAGGCCTTGTGCATCTTTTTGGGGTGATGGAGTGGACCCCACACCAACCTCGGAATCATCGCAGACCACAAGATGGTTGTTCCCAGATGCTGCTGCTTAAATGTCCTCAGGTCATTGATGACCTTGAGTATAAGGGACTTGCCCGATGTATGGGTCAAGTTGTTTCCACAACAATGGCCAGGGGAGGGTCAGGGGGATCACTGAGGGCTGTTGGTAAAAAGGCATTCCAGAGCATCCCCCGTCTTCCCCTCCACAGTAGTTTGGCCCACTGTCCCAGGCTGAGGTCGCGGCACATCCTGAACGCACTGCAAACTTGACGGCCCAAAACACGAAACTGTGGCTGTAAATGATGACTCGCACCCGTCCTCCTGTAGCAACACCTGGAACGAAAAAACAGAAAGAACTGGCCTGGTTTCACCGGTCCATTACGGGGCGCACATAGGCCTTGACTTCCCTAGACCTCCATCGAGCGATCCGTTGGATCCCAGCCGGATCAACTCCGATGGTGGCGGCCGTGGAGGCGGCACCAATCCTGAAGGAGTGAGTGCCAAAACGCCAACCAGAGATACCCGCGACCTGGAGAGCCCTGGATGATACATGCCAGAATTGATACCGGGTTAATGGCAACCTGTTTTGATGCTGAAATAGGTACCCCTGACCCAAGCCAATCTGGCAGGTGTACTATTGTAATGCCAGTATCGGGCAGATTTGGGGCAGTGAACACCTACCCAGGCGTATCTCCGTGCCCCTGCCTTGCTGGTCCGTTTTGGATTTACAAATGTGGAACATGACATGATCCTCATGAAGAGCCATGTTAGCCCATTGAAGAGCAGTCTTAGATATGTCACTTTGGGAATGGGCCACCAGTTCGCTGACTCTCAAGGCCCCACAAAAATGCCACCAACATGGCAGCCTGAAATAGACCCACTTCAAAAGGATCTGAACACACCTGAGGCCAAACCGTGGCCAATTTACACAGCATCCCTGGGGAAATAGGGGTCCTGTCATCCTGGGGCCTGCCCCGCTCCCTAGCCCAGCCTTCTATCATCTTACCTATTCTAAACTGACAGTCTGGAAGGAGAAATCCTTGTGCCCTGGCATAGTAATACAGGGCTGACAACTTGCCCTGTATGGTTTGGGGGGCTAAGCCTTTGTAGTGTAAGTGTACCACGAATTGCACTAGCTGATCTGCCGTGGCCGGCCACAGTCGAGGGAATCCTTCAGTAGTGCAGAAGTGCATGTACTCAGAACAGGCCATCAAATATGCCCGGCGAGTGCTAGGTGCCAAAGCCAGCCCCATGGCCCGATTCGCCTCCACCCTCCAAGCCTCCATACTTCAGTTGGGAGAATGTCTGGGTCCATGTGAGCTTGAGGTGCTAATGATCTGAACCGCTCCATCTGTTGGCAGGACAGAGCATCAGCAAGCTCATTCCTGACCCCCGGCACGTGATGGGCACGAAATAATATGTTAAACTGGAGGCATTGGAGGGTAAGAGCGCAGACCAGACCCATTACACGTTTCGATTTAGAGGTCAATTTATTGAGTATGTGCACAACCACTTGGTTGTCACAATTGAATTGCACCACCAAATTAGCCAGACGCTCAGCCCAAAGAAATACAGCCCCGACAATAAGGAACAATTCTAAAAACGTGAGGTCTCGGGTAATACCACTGCCCTGCCACTCTGTCGGCCAAGTGTCAGCACACCAACGGCCCTGGAAATAGAGTCTGAAGCCCAGCACCCCGGATGCATCAGTTTGGACCTGCAGATCTGAAGTGGTGATCGTTTCCGATCGCCAAAAGCAAATGCCGTTAAAATTGGATAAAAATTGGAGCCAAATTCGAAGGCCGTCCTTCATATCTGCAGAGATACGGCGCCGGTGATGAGGACTACATAGCCCTGCAATGGCATCGCAGAGTCTGCGAACAAAAGCCCGACCGGGGGCCACAACCCTGCAGGCAAAATTTAAGTGTCCAATGATCTGCTGCAGCTCCCGGAGCATGGCCTTCCTCTGGGCCAAGAGTGCCGTCAAGCGGGCGCGGAGGTCAACTAGCTTCTCCCTAGGGAGTCTACGTGTTTGGGCCATGGTGTCCAGCTTAATGCCCAAGAATGTGAGTGCAGTGGTGGTACCCTCTGTCTTATCCTCAGCTAAAGGTAGGCCAAGTTCAGCTGCCATGGTACGGAAGGTAACCATGAGGGATGCACATTGCTGAGTGCCAGCAGGTCCTGCGAACAGGTAGTCATCAAGGTAATGAATAATGTGAGAACTACCTGTTTGCTGGCGCACTGCCCATTCTACAAAAGAGCTAAAGCATTCAAAGGCAGAACAGGAGATGGAACAGCTGAAGGGCATGGCCCTCTCCAAGTAATAACGTCCCTCAAATGCAAATCCTAAGAGCTCACAATCGTCCGGATGAACTGGGAGGAGCCGGAAGGCCGATTTAATGTCACACTTCCCAATTTCGGCCCCCACGCCACAGCCCCGTACCATTCTGATGGCCGCATCAAAGGATGTATAATGGACACCACATAATTCCTGGGGTATCATATCATTCACAGACTCCCCCGCCGGGTACAACAACTGATGGACGAGGCGGTATTCGCCGGGTGATTTCTTGGGGACAATGCCCAAGGGCAACACCTGGGAATGAGGGGTTGGTGGATGGTCAAATGGTCCAGGGATCCTGCCCGCTGCCAATTCGGATGCTATCTTTTCCCTCACTATTGCCTCCTTCCCTATTACAGATTTGAGGTTGTTAGCTAGAAAGGGCAATCGCTCCCCAATGGCTGGTATGCGGAAGCCATACAAAAAACCTTTCAAGATGTAGGTGGCTTCATCACGTGGGGGGTAACTATGAGGCCACACCCTCAGAACAGGCACTCGTATGGGACTAGGTCCCTTTTGGAGGAGGGGATGACCCAGGTTGGGTATGCCTACCGCCGGGATCCTTCCCTCCGCTGTTTCCCGGCTTGCCCCTAGGGCAGGTGGAGGCCAGATGGTTGGCACCACAGGTGAAGCACAAATGTCTAAATTTGCACTGGTGGTGCCCGCAAGACCCCTTGCTGTTATAGTCGAAGCAGACCAGCCGGGGTTGAACCGGCTGGCCCGCGTTTGCGCGGGAATTAGCAGTTGGGCCAGGGCACGAGATCGCATGGCCGCTATCAAATCTCTCGTTCAGGGCTTGGCGGGGTGTGCTTATCACCCTCAGCCATAAGTAACTATGGGGCCTGTTCCAGCGGAGGGTGGGATCCTTGGCTATCCGGCGACGAAAGCCTTCGTCATATGCCAGCCAAGCCGAGGCTGGAAAATCTGAACGAGCCCTAATGATGGTGTCCAAATAGTGCCACAAAACTGCACCCTTCTCAGGGTGAGCCTCCGCATAGATGCCAGCGTACATGACACAGGCAGTCAGCCAGTTATTCCAAGTTTTCTCTGGCTTCCTCTTCCTGATTCTCTCTTTCTCTTTGTCATCTAGCTTCTCCAGTTCTTTGGTGTCAATTTCCCTATTCAGCAGCTCAAAGATGTCTACATACCTACCCGAGACAATCTTGTCAATCATAGCATCAGAAAGGTGATCCCCTAATGGCAATGACTCATCCCCCTCTGGCAATTCTAAAGCACTAGTTGCTGCCGCCTCAGATTCCTGCGATGCTGTCGGCTTGGTGGTAGACTGCGCTGAAGGAGCCAGCGTTTCAATGCCGCCGCCCCCCCGAACCGTGATCGGACTTGTACTGGAGTCTGCCTGAGCAGCCGTCTCCGCCATCACCGGGCCCTGAGCACCTGGTGGCGGGGGGGGGCTATGTCCCGGGAAGTCAGCCTCAACCTGTTCCTGGACTACTGTGTTGCAACCAGGCCAGGGCTAGGGTACCCGCCTTGGTGTGTGCATGGACATGGCAGACTCACCTGGGGCAGGGTTGCAGATAGGTGCCTGTGGTTGCGACTCTCGAGGGGTGATGGGGCATGACAAATCGATGGCCTGGTCCTGCGGCTGGTCCATGATGGCCTGGGTGCCGGGCAAAGGTGCAGTTCCCCTGGAAGTAGCAGCTGAAGGTGGTAGTCCGGCACCAGATGTATGCGCCTCCTGAAATCCTGGGTGCTGACCTGTTGAAGCCTGGCCAGAGGATCCAGCCAAAGTGGTCTCCAAAACAGAAATACAGGACATCATGAGATCACCCAATACTCTAAGTCCTGCTCTGCGATGCGCTTTGGTGTCCCTAGAGGGCCTCCCCCTATACGAGGCTTCCATCCCCTTTTGTGTGGCATGCTCCTTTTCCAAGCAGGACAGTTAGCTCCAGGCAGCCGCAAATTGAGGGCACTCCTCATCGGATGAGGATGAAAGTTCAGGAGCTGGTTGGGATGTGTGCCGCCTCTGTGGAGAGCCCTTGCCCTTGCCCTTGCTGGCACCCTTCTTACGTGGCATGGCGCGGGAAGCGGGGGCACAACGCTCCAATACTGGGACACACTTAAGGGTGGGGCAGTGTAATCACCAAATGCCCAAAGGATTAGCCCCGAAAGAGGCCCCGTGGGCAGGATGGGCGCAGATACAATAGTAGGCTGAAGGATGGTATGACAAATGCAAAAGAAAATGGCCGCCTGTCCATCAAAATGGCCACAACCATCAACGTGCTGTGTATCCAATACACCAGGTGGGAAAGGCTACAGTTGAAAGTAGGCTGAAAATACCCCCCTTACCCTGTGGTGCCCCAACTCTGCCCGATAACCCCCCTAAATACCCCCAGATATGGACCCCAATGGAGGATGGGGGTCGATGAAAGGGCCACATGGGGGAAGACGCCAATGGCCACCAAAATGGCCAACAAGCCTGTGTCCAAGGGGCCTGTGGTGAAAGGCACTGAAAAGGCCCCGGTCGCAAGTGGGAATAAAGAAGGAGGCTCAAAGGGGGGGAGCCCGCAATGATTCTCAGCACCCCGGGCCCCCACGGAGGCACCCCTTAGTCCTTCCCCCCTCCCGTCTATCCCCAGCTCCCCAGTGATCAGACGAAGGTGTAGCAGGGACTTGAACTCCCAACCTCAAACTCTGCAGGCAGAGGTCTAAACCACTGGGCTATCCAGCAGTCCAGCTTCAAGGCTGCTCCCGCAGCCGCACTGCTCGCCCAAGTATTTTCGCCGCCGCCGGCTCCCCTGGGACGACCCGATCCCCTTCCCCTTCCCTCCCCTCCCCCGAGAGCCAAGCAGGATCATGAGAGCCTGGCTCAACCACCCACCCCCCTCCCAGTCTCCTCCCACTCCCCTAGGCTAAATTAGAAAATTCAACTCAGCTGAATCAGCTGATGGTCAGGTTTATCTCCGATCTCGGAAGCCAGCTGATGGGCGGGAACGGAGTTCACGCTGTCCGGCCACTCTCTTGCGGCGCTCCCACAAGGTGAGGCACTCACGCAAGAGAGAGGAAAGGCAAGACTGCACAGGCAGGTCGAGGAGGAGTGCACCAGGACCTTAAATAGGTGCACTCCCTCTGCGTATCCTGCGCAGCTTGCGCAGCCAACCGGCGCCTGATTCCGCCAGCTGGCAAAGACACCCCGCCTCCGCATGCTGCGGGACGGAGCAGCCATAGTTTATATAAGGAGAGGTACTGCTTCAAATATTTTTGCACTTGTACTGTATTTTTTTCCATAAATCATCTTAATAAATGAAAAGACTCCTTCTCTTGTTGTTGGTTAGAGATGAGAAATCTTGTCAGGTTTTCAGGTTCCTAAGTGGACTGTCTTGTCTAGTTTTGATAGCCTAACTCAACATGGATGAAGAATTTAGTAATTTAGAATCTTTCCATCTCTATGTTGGGAGAAACATTACTGAATACATATGGGCTCACTTCTTGAAGCATATGTAGGATAGCTGGGCAAAACTCCAGTGTTCATAGAGACACAGTTCTCTAGCATATAGATTAAGAGTAGTTCATTTAATTGTGACATACATGCTTGCCAGTCCAAAAGAAATGAATGTTAGATGAGGAGATTACGGTCTTGTTTCTCTCTTTATATGGCAAATAAAAATACATTCTAGTAAAGAAATGGGATCATTATACAGCACTAATGGGACAGCTACAAAAACAAATATCTCATAAAAGTACGTGTGTACATCAGTCCTCCATGGTATGTATCAAATAAGGCGGTGTTATAGTCGGCATGCTTAGGAACAATCTATTCATTTTTAATGACACCTGCTATTTGATTCACTTTATATATGATATAGCATAAAAAGAAGCAGTCCAAAGAAAATGTATAACATCATTCAGGGGTATCATTACTGTGGTATGTTAATTTTCCATTATATTAACAGGACTGTGAATCAATAGAAAATGTTAATCATCCTGATCAGTTGATTACTACTGTATTGCCAAAGCCAAGATGTAGCTGCATTTCCAAGATATTAAAGGGGACACAAGACAACTTTTAGAGGCATTATTTTTACTCCATTGCTCATAAAGACAATCAGAGGAGTAAGTGGGTAAGCCTCAGTAAACTTAAAGGGACTTGCTTTTGAGTAACACATGGATAGGCTCAAGCTGCTGATTTTGGTGGCAGCCCCATGTTAGCATTACATCTAGTTTCAGGCTTCCTGTAGAGACAATTTAGTGTAAACCAGAAAGAAGGCATGAAGCTTCTTCAGCTGAAGTCAGACCTCTGGGTTTCTATCTAGGAGACTTCCATTAATGTTTTAGTAAGCTTTAAGAGCTCCGCTTTCAGTGGGGAATGCTTATTAGAGCATTAACAAATACTCAAATGGGCATTTCACAGTGAAAATGCTGCCATAATGTTCCAAAATGACTATGGAGACTTTCCTTTTTTTTACTGAAATGGGCCGCTAATACGGTTACTTGGGCAGCTGGTTTTCTTTTAAAAAGGCTCATTTTATGGCAGCAGTATTTCCATCAAATTGTCATACAATGTGTCGAAGAAAACAATTAGCCAATAAAAGGTGCTGGACAGGTAATATTTGTATTATGAACACTTGCAGATGCAAGTTGCAATTTCTCTGAACAAAGCAGTAACAAACAAGGGAGCAACACTCATCTTGGGAGTGTCCACAGCAGTGACTTAGGTTTTGTTTTTCTTTCATTTTCGTCTTGCTCTCCTCTGCTATTTTGAAAGCCCACAGCTCAAATTGTGTAAGGGCCAGGCCCCTTTGTGGATTAAAAGTCCAGAGAAAGTATGATAACTGAGATTTGCCCTGAATAATGATTTACAGAAGAGGTCCCTCTGCAAGCAGGCATCTGTCTGAACCACAACATCCTACCTCCCAGCAGCAACCTTCTGCCCTTCTCATTCCCTTCCTGACTGTATTAAGCAAAAACCCACCCCTAGTGAGTTCTTCCTTTTCATGGCAACAAGAGAAACATAGGCAACATATGCAGCATCAATATGGTAAGTGTGACATGTGTTCATTAAAATGGTTTATGAGGCATTCTTGGGGATTGAACACGTTTTTCTGCATTGTTAAGTCCCACATTTACATTATATTGTTGCTATAAATGTGTAGCATAACAAGATAATATTCTGGTAAAAATTCTGCTTCTGATTTCATCTCTAGTAATTGCTGGATCATCCACATCCCATGCTTGATAGGAAATACTTTAAAATAGATTTTTTGGTGTGGAACTTGCAATATTTCCTGGTTGTTGTTTTTTGCTACTGTTTGTTCTTCCCTAAACTTACAAGATGGGGAACAAGTTGGGGGATAACAAGGAGAAACTGACTATGGGCAAGTAGTATGATTTTGCCTTCAGGAGTGGGTGGATACATCCCGAGACATATACATGAACATCAGATCTATAAAAGACAGCTGTAAAGCCACATGGTTAAATAGGGAATTGCCTTACAGGATGTCAAGATATTGATTCATCTGTCCCAGTATCCATGACAACTGGACTTCTTTTCTTGAGAGACTGAAACATTTCACTGCTCATCCAAACAGCTTTGTCAGTCTGAGGAAAACTTTGACCTCATGTCACCCCTGTCTGAAATAGGCTCATAAGATGAACAATGGCCTGAATAGGCTTGGTAGGTGAACAGTAGTCTCAGTAGGCTCATTATGTGGACAATGGCCCACCTTTACTACGTTTCCAACTCCCATAACTTATCTCTCCAAAACTGGTCCAAATTTTTGTAGCCCTTCCCCCCAAAATGGACCAAAAGTTTAGACTCCGTGTGTTGTGTTGTTACAGTCGTGACCAACTCTCCGTGACCCCATGTCCATGGAGTTTTCTTGGCAGGAATACTGGAGTGGCTTGCCAGTTGTTACTCCAGGCGCCTACAGTACCTGGTATTCCCTTGCTGGTTTCCCATCCAAGTACTAATCAGGGCCGACCCTTCTTAGCTTCCGAAATCAAGCAAGAGCAGATGTGCTTAGGGCATCTAGGCTAATCTTTTAGACTCTCACAGTCTTAAATGCCTGCAGCTGACCTCAGGCTAGGGCTGAGAGAGCTTTTACAACCTCACCTTAGGCATCTGCTTTTATAAGAGAGGGGTTTGTGTGTGTGTGTGTGTGTTGTTTAGGTTCCAGGTTGCTTTGTACCCCAGTCTTTGTTGCCAACATCTTGGTGTGTATGGTTTTTGAATAGTTTGGCTACCCTCGTGGCCTTTCCCTTGATGCTTGCATGGTCCTTGGACCGTCTTGGCCTGAACTGGGAATTCAGCTCTGGATCTCCTGCATCTAGTTGACCATTATGCCCTGGAAAAGAAGAAAAGAAAGGACAGCAACAACCCTGAGAGCATCAGCTCAGACTGGAGGGAGGTCAACATAGGTCAGAGGAGATAAAGGACAGGAACCAAAGGACTGTTGGAGATCCTTTTGAGAGAGGCATTCAGTCCATGCACGGAGACTTATAGTGTTCATTCTGCAAGTGGTTGTGGGGGGTAAAGATGTCCCAAATGTGTTGGTAGGCAGTTCTTCAAGTCCTGAGTGTTTTCCTGACAGCAGCCAAGGTTTGTGTCGGCACATCTCATTGCCAGCTAGTAAGGATAGTGATGAAGCTGGAGACGGGAATTTTCCTGGGACTTCAGAGCCAGCTACTTAAACAAAATGCTTGAATCATTTTGAATCATCATTTGGTGACGTGAAGAAATCTGGGAATGAATGGAAGCTCTTGAAAGCAAGGCACGTGGACCTATTGGGGAAGGCATGACGGTTCTTTGGTAATCTTTTACAAGCTGCCTCCTCTGGAACAGGTGGCTTTTTTAGAAGAATATCCGCTTCTACAAAGAGGCTGAGCCAATCAAATGTATTGAGAGATGAGGAGTTCCAGCAAGATGGCGGGTGGCAGAGGGATCATGTCTCTGCCTCTGCAGCAAGTTTTTTTTGTTTCTTATTTTGTTTTTGAACTCTTTTCCTTGCATTCTTTTTTGTTATTTTTCTCTTTCCTTCTTTGTCAAGTTCTTTGCTGCTCCCCATGCTCCTTTGGGGGAAGGAGGGTTGTTTCCCTTACCTTCCTCGCCCTCCCTTAGTCTTTGTTTCCCCTGAGCCCTCCCCTTGGTCAAGGCAGTTGTTTTCAATGCTGTTGGCCGGAGGTTGGGTTCTCCTTTGGGTTATCAGATCACTGGTACCTGGATGGAGCATGGACGTTTGTGGTGGCAGCAGTGGCAAGAGTCTGGTCCCGGGAGTGGCTGTGTGCCATGACACCACAGGAGCCGATGGCGTCATGGTGTGGTGGCATGGGGCTGGCCCTGGTGGTGCCAAGGTGGTTTGCAGTGGAGGCTAGGTGGCTGTGTTCCTATATTTGGTGGCACTTGGTGATTGAGGTGAGGCTATGGTGACGAGAGCACGGGTTAAGGCTATGGCGGCAGGGGTGGTGTCAGTGTTCACGCTGAGGTTGCGGCCCCGTTCTCGACTGAAGATGCCACATGGTCTGCTTTAGAGGAGCCACCACTACAGCCATAATGAAGTATATTGAGGGAACTGCTTGTTTCCTTTTCCTGCTTATTGGGAGGACTAGGACTTCCTGACTAGGCACCTGCTTATGGCTGGGGGCACCCTTTGGAGTGCCTGGAGGATTCTCCCGCTGTGTGACTTTTTGCAACCGGGGCAGCACTGGGGTGCCTGGAGGACTTTCCAGCTATGTGCCCATTGGGTGCCCTTTGCAGCCAGGGGCTCTTTTGAGGTGCCTGGAGTGGCCGCAGGGCAAATTTTACATCATCATTTCCAGCTGGGATGCTGCCTGTAGATGCTGCGTGGCTGTCATCTGCCTCAACTGTGTTTCTTGTCCTCGAGCCATCTTTAGACTGGGGAGGAGACTTTTCCTACGATTAGATAACCATCCTCTACCATCAATGGGCTGCTGGGTTTGGCGTTGTTATTGTTGTTTTTGTTGTTTTTGTTGCTGCTGCTGATTGATTTTTTTCTTTCTTTCTTTAAATCATTTTCATTGTTTTAGACAGGGTGGGAGGGTTGTTGTTGATTTTTGCTTTGCATTTTGTCCTGGTTGGTGTTATGTCCTTATTCCCCCTTGTGTCCCACTCTTGCAACTGCCAATATTTGTGGGCTCCCCTATTTCAGTGGTGTTGGGCCATGGGAGGTTCACTTTGGGCTGGAGGGCCAATCGGGTAAGGATAACTCGGGACAGGCGTTTGGTGCCTGTCCCCGTTCTGATCCCCCAGCCCACTGAAACGTACCAGAAAACCATTCCATCCATTCTGTCCAGTTTGTTGATTAATGCCAGGTTGGTTCATAATAAGATCCCCCATCAGCCACGACTTGATTGTGGAGGATCAGGCAGACCTGGCCTTCATGACGGAGACCTGGGTGTGTGCAGAGGGGGGGATCCCTCTTCCAGCTGCACCCCCAGGGGTACTATGTTCAGCATCTGGGCAGGTCAGAGGGTCGGGTGGTGGGGTGGCTGTTGTTTATAGGGAATCTTTTCATGTCAGCAAATCTGCGATGTTGGTGTGCCCGGGGTTGGAATGTCTACACCTTGTGGTGGGTCAGAGGAATAGGGTTGCTCATGTACCAAGCTCCCTGCGACCCTGCACACCCCTCCCAGAGCTCTCAGAGTTCATCTCGGTGGCACTGTTGAGGTCTCCCCTGCCTTTTGGTCATTGGGGATTTCAATGTGCATGCTGGGCATGGACTCTCGGGAGCAGCTCTGGAATTCATGGAGACCATGGCCTCCATGAATCTGACACAGTTTGTCATCGGTCCCTCTCACAGGGTTGGACATACCATGGACCTGGTCTTTGCCTCCACATCCATGGGTTTTGATCTGGGAGTCGGAAATTTGTGTTCCTGGCCTGTGTCATGGTCAGATCACTATTTGCTGACCTTTTCCCTGTCAATCACAACCCCACCCCACAGGGAGCTTGGCCCTTCCATCTGGGCCCGCCCCCGAAAGCTCCTAGAGCCTTCTAAGTTCTCAGAGGCCTTTGGGGGCATATCAGTAGGTCTGGTTGACGATCCAGTTGACTCCTGGGTGGAAAAGTGGTTTGAGGGTGTCACTGGGGTTGTGAACCAGAAGTGAAGTCCAAAATATATTCACTATACCTCTGGTGGCATATTGTAAAAATTGTAAAATATGTTGATCCTAATGAAATTCAAAAATTAGTAAGGAAGTCCTTTTGTGTGAGGATCTGCATATAACATTTAGTGGATCAACATTATTATCAGTAGTTGTTGTAATAGTATATTTTATTTATTTTCTACAAACACCAAAACAAAATACATACAGTGCTTACCAGACGTCATTCTACAGTAACCCCCGCCTATCGCGGGGGTTAGGGACCTGACCCAACTCATGATAATTGCAAATCTGTGATATGTGGATGCAGGATCAGGTCGGCCTCGGGGGGGGGGGGGGGCTATCCGGGGCCTCTTGTACTTACCCCAGGCCTGGCAATGGAATGGGCCTGCGAGGGCCTTACCAGGCCCTCAGAGCCCCCCAAAGTGGTTCCCGCTGAACCAGAAGTTACTTCAAGAAAACCGGAAGTGACTTCTAGGTCGCTAGAAAGCACTATTGGGGCCTCTGAGGGCCTTTCTAGGCATGTCGGAGGACACAGAAATGCTTTTCTGTGAACCAGTTCGGCAAGAATTACTTTTGGGGCCTCAATTGGAGGCCCATTCAAGCGCAGCGCCAGGCCTGGGGTAAGTACAGGAGGCCTGAAACAGGCCTTTACAGCTTACCCCAGGGTCTCTTTTTTCATATACTGTGGCCCGTAGTATATGAATACCGGGACTACAGTATATGAACTGCAAAAGGGCAGGAGGTCACTGTACACGGGTTTCCATTTTGTTTATTTTATAAACAATTCAACCCTTTACTTTTATATCTCCTTTTTAACCTTTAAATATGCAAATTCCATGTTTAATTTTCTCTTTCGTTTCATCATCTTGTTTGAAGAATGAGAGATCATCTTTCTAACTTTGTATGTATATTATATATTTTCTTTTATAAGTCTAGTTTCATCTTTTAATGTATCCTTATTTTAAATTAATTCTTAAATAACATCATATCTACTTTCACCAATTAACAAAGTCAATATCTACCTTAAG
Organism: Phrynocephalus guinanensis; assembly: GCA_037367245.1. Taxonomy (NCBI): domain Eukaryota; kingdom Metazoa; phylum Chordata; class Lepidosauria; order Squamata; family Agamidae; genus Phrynocephalus; species Phrynocephalus guinanensis. The sequence continues at coordinate 3,436,650 of CM074735.1, forward strand.
TCAGCACCAAAGAACATAGGGAAAAAAGGAAAATTTTCTATCACATATCTATCTCATGTAATAATATGTCTCTAGTCTTAAAAACCTCTAAGCATATTTAAGCAGCAAATGATCAATGCCATCTATAGACCATTAAGCCTAATTTCTTCTTCATATATAATGTCGCTAATATATAGTATTATAGCTTAGAAATTTTTCTGTCTTTCATAAGTCACATGATTTCAAATCTCTTCTGTATTTAAGTTACTTTTACGTTATGGGTTGTCCTAAAAAGACCATATCCTAGCCTATATAAGATCTTTCTTTTCCTTTTAATTTCCTTTTGCTCCCCCTCCCCAACCCAGAATAAAGAGGTGAGACAAGGGATGTCACAATTTATTGATCCAATAAACCAATATGATGACTTGAGAGAGAGCAAGAAAGAGGGACCTCCAAATAGTCCAAGTGGCATAACAGGGTCTAATTAAATTTGGGTCCAGCACCAAACCCAAAGAATTGGTCTGGCCAGCCCTCATCTAACCTTTAGGGGCAAGTTTAAGTTCACACTAAATTCTAAAGCCTAATATTGAGGGTTGCCAGGTAACTAATAACTCTCAAAGTACTATAAGAACCAAACTTAAGCTGCCACTTGAACTAACTGCCAATTGTGACTGGGTAGATTAAACATCAACACCTGAACCATGGAGAATGGGACGGGCGAAAACTCACTGCCACTCCTGATAAGTCAGAGTAGCAGTCAAAAATTCCCATCTGACCCTTACACGACCAGCTAATCTAATTCTCTGAACAGAGTAGGGCGGGAGGGTGAACAACCCAATGCTGAAGACCCTGGTGCGATGTTGACCGGACTTATATAAGCCCCTAGGGACTATTAGAGGTCTTACTATTGCTTGGCCCAGTCCCCCCCCCACCACCACCACCACAGAGCAAATAATGAGTCACAATGAAGTCAAAAAAGGTTTATTAAACCTTAAATAGAAAACAAATATTCCAAATTAAACAGTCTGTATGGAAGAATGTCCTTATACTTGTTGCAACAACCCCTAAAGCTGGATGGTATGCATAAAGGTAAGACTCTCTATCTCAAAATCCATGAGGAGAGATTAAAACTCTCATTTTCCTCTCTGTTTAACCAACAGACCTTTCAGAAAGGAGGGGCATAAAAGAATGTCAGTATAGCCAGACCAATAATAAGTCAGATCAGGGTGATTGACAAACCACATTCAGAGACTATTTATCTGTATACTCTAACAGGGACTATGTGTCCCTTGTTATTAGCCCCAGGTGAGGGGAGGCAAAGAAGCCCCTCCCTGCACTATCTGGAAGATCAAAGCCACCATTAGTTTCAAATCCATAAACTGATATATCCCTAAACCCCATAGCTCTCTGAATATTAAAAATGAAAAGAAATAAGAAAAAATTATATATGTAACTATCTCCATAAATGAATTCCATTTTAGTATTTCCACAAATAATCATCTTTTTATCATAGGCAAAACTTTCATTTGGGAACAATATATTTCCTCATCTTTTTTGTTCTTTAAGCATACAATATACAGTCTAATAGAATCATTTTAAACATCAATATACCAAAAGGGACAAAAGAAATCACCTTATATTTCCATCACATTTTCCTTTTGCCAATGGTTCTGAAGTTACATCTGCCAGTTCTTTTAATGCCCGTGGGTGTAATTCATCTGGCCTTGGAGGCTTAAATTCATTTAGTGTTTCCAGGTGTTTCTGTACTACCTCCCTACCTATTCTATGTTGCAATTTCCATCCTACCTTTCCCTACCTATTCTATGTTGCAATTTCCATCCTACCTTTTCCCTCCCCCCCCTTATTTCCTATACTTTTTTTATATGCTTAGCTGAGGGAAAGTTCTTTAGTCAACCATTGTGGTTTCCTTAGACATCTCCCATCTTTTTAGTATAGTTTTAGATTCTGCCTTTAATATATCACCATAAATCTTGGATTTCCTTCTCTTTCAGTGTTTCAGTCCATGGATTAATGCCCAATAATTCCATAGGTTTATAAAAGAAAGAAAGAAAGAAAGAAAGAAAGAAAGAAAGAAAGAAAGAAAGAAAGAAAGAAAGAAAGAAAGAAAGAAAGAAAGAAAGAAAGAAAGAAAGAGAAGGCTTTTAAAAGTCCAGTATGATTCTCTGGTTATGCTTACCTTCTCCTTCCCATTATAAAGCAAATTCCAAAAGAGCGTATGGTTACTTGCATCTAAATATCCCACCATAGGCCACATCCTTCTACAGGGAGGAGAGATGAAATTACCACCTGACTGCCCAGGTTCATGATATCTTAGTACTCTTTAATTTAATTTAATTTAATTTAATTTAATTTAATTTAATTTAATTTAGAACTTTCTACCATTTCCTCAGGTTCCAAGGCTCCTTTAGGATTCTTTTGACCTATGTTCAACAGCTTAAACTTACACTTGGCCTTCTTTTTGGTATGTGGTTTCATTGAGTTTGGGAGCTGCAAGTTAAATGATTCAATTGTGTCTAATTGTATTTTATTTGTATTTCTAGCACTGAATTATAATTTCATTTTCTTTTCCTTTGTTTGGTAAAGGCAGATGGGTGACTAGGTGTCCCTTTAGTACTCAGTATATGTCTATAAGCAATTAGTGAAGCAGATACTAGAAAGTGACTCAAAATAAATAGATAGGTAACAAGGTTTCATCAAAAACAAATCAAGCTGAACTAAATTTCTTCTTCTGGTCAAAGAACAAGCTAATTGGATAAATAATGTGCAGTGGACCTACAAAGTTGTTCTTCTGATACAGTTCCACATGATATTCTCTCAGGAAAGGGAAAGTGGTGATTAGATACAACTCTAAGGTGGCTAGGCATTATGCTAAAGAAATGTGCATACAAACAGAACAAAAAGGCAATTCTTTTCAGCCTTCACTTAGGGCCTTTTTACACGACCCCTAAGATCTGCTGGCCACTTAAATTCGGACCAGAGATCTTAGGGGTTCGTCGCTCTTCCTGTGTCCCCACCCCCCTCTGCACTTCCTGGCTGCTGTCTGCGTGAGGGAGGGGAGAAAAAGAGAAAGAAAAGCATGCCGCTCACCTCGTTCTGCCTCTCGTCTCTGTAAAAGTAGCTCTTAAAGGGGCGGGAGCCAAAAAACAACAAACAGAAGCAAGGAGAGCCCCGCACTCACGATTGTCACACCGGATCAAATAATTTTCACCTCCAAAGAGCAGGTACCTGAAAGCTGCGCTGGGCCGTGCTAAAGTGGGCGGGGTCGCACTTAATTTCCTGTTAACTCCGGAGCTGGTGGGTAAACATTTTTAAGCTCCGGAGCTGGGAACCATTTGCCCCGGAGTTTAGGGGTCGTGTATAAACACCCTTAGAAGAGGGAATTGAGAGTTATTCCAGAGATCCATTCTGTTTTAAATCTTCATCTGCCCCTGCAGATTCAATGATCCAGCGATGGAATAGAACAAGTGATTATGCATAACTTTGCCCACCTCACCCCACCCCCCAACATCAAATGCAACTCGTTGGACATATATCACAGCTTGCATGGCATTTACATATACATGCATAATAGACACACAGGAAAAGCAGGTTGATCAAGCCCCTTTTGATACTTTGCAGCTGGACTGCCTTTAGCCTACATTGCCCTAAAACATAGCTGCATGTTGAAATAAACTAATTACTATTGAAATGAATAAGGTGCTGAGTCCAGGTATTTGAAGTCTGTTTAAAGTCACTATGGTTGTGAATTGGCATTTTTGTCTTCTCCAGATAATTTTTATTTTGGTTGTAAGCTGTGTGGTATATTGGTAGAAAGGAATACATGGGACTTCAGATTATCATGTCGATAACCACAGGCAGGGGCGGCGCTTCCATTAAGGCGAACTAGGCAGTTGCCTTGGGTGCCAAAATGGAGAGAGGGCACTGGACAGCCTGTCACCCCCGCCACCCCCCCACCCGCTGCTGGTCCCCGCCGTCTGTCCCCCCACCGCCTGCCAGCCGCCCGCCAGCTGCCCGTCGCTGTCCGCCCATCACTGCCCGCTGCCCCGCCTTCCCCCCGCCGCCCCCTGCACCGATCGCTGCCCCCGTGCCTGCTGCCATCCCCCACCATCTGCTGCCCCCCCCCCCCCCCCCCGCTACCCCACCCTGCCACCCACCCACCACCGCTAACCCCCACCCTGATGCCTCCCCCCCCAACTGCCCGCCCCACCCACCCACCGCCCCCACCCCACCACCTGCCCCGCCCACCCACCCGCCCACCGCACCCCCACCCCTCGCCTAGGGTGCAAAAAAACCTAGCACCAGCACTGAGCACAGGCTCTTCATACAAAAGAGTAGAGTGGAATTTGAATGAAGAACTGAAGAGCATAAGAGAACATATTAAAAAGTTACAAAATCAACTCCCACTTTATAAAAAAAGACATCATTCCTCTCAAATAATATGTACAGGTTGCAGGATTACCTTGCTAGGGGGCGGGGGAAAGAGCAGCTGCAGCCTTTAGCAGGACTCCTGCCTTGTTGGTGGTGCACAAAACATACATGCAGCATATGAAGGAAGCAGCCACCTCCTGAAAAAACAAAGCATGGACCTGACTGGCTTACTGACTTGCTTCCCTACCTTGCTCTCTCCCCTTCATTGGCTGGAAGCTGAAAGGCTTGACACAATATTTTAAATATATTTCAAAGTGGCATAGTAGTAGATTGGCAGCAGACAGGAAGATAAAACACCAGCAAGGCTGCTGTCAGCATTTTCCAGCCCTTAAGTGATACAGCAATGAAAACAAAAGATGAAATGCACCAGTTAGGTCTGCAGACAGACTGTAATCTGAAACATGTGATACTGGCATCCAGTACTTGACAGACCCCACAGACACACATTACCCCAACACAAGTGAAAAGGATTCAAAATAAAATACTAATATCGCAGTGTTAAAATAAACAACCCTTTTGGGCTGTTTAAAATACTTTGCTTTCAGACAAAACAAACCAGAAGTAAAAGCCAGGAGAATTTCAATGTTCAACTGCACCCTTAGTAGGTAGGAGGGGAAATTAAGCAAATGTGAAAATATGCATTTCAAAATAAGTTTCTTTTATAATCACTGCTACAAAGGTTAGCGTTTCCCTCCTTTTATATCTCTTAGAGTTGTAAATCAGGTCCATCTTTTAGTTATAAGGATGCTCTGCACATAAGGCCTGTGGACATGTGGACTGGACTGCTTTACAGATTTATGGCTAATGGAATGGACCACCAACCTGTTGAATGGCCTGCCTATGAAATGGCACCAAGGAAATATTTGGTATGGGTGATAAACAGCACCGTTCACTATTTCCTGTTGGCTACAAAGTTGGATACTTTCTGTGGCTCCAGGCCCAGAGTGGACTCCAGAGTGGAAAAAATGCTACAGTTACATGTGCCACAGGACAACGTGGTTACTTTCACTTTGGGAATAAAGAAAAGGAGTGCACTTTTTCACCCAGCTTGCCATCTAACAATACAGAACTGGATTTTGGATGTGAAGGTATTGAAACAAATCAGAACACAGGAAAATTAGAGGCTTTGGTGGAGGCAAAAAGCAATTGTTGCTTGTGATAAAGAGACTAAGACTCAGAGCCACATTATTTCATGCACATTCCTGGTCACATGCACATGCTTTTCATTTCACCTTTTTCTCATGCAATTTTTACTTTTGCAGAATTTGGCTGCTCTGAGAACTTTGGGCCTCAATTTGTCTCAATTCTGAGAGAAGCTTCAGTTTTTACAGTGGGTAAGATTATTACTTCTGGGTAGAGATGGGCATGAAATGAACTTTTGGTTCATTTCATTATTTGTTATTTGCTTCATTACGTAACAAAATGAATAACGAACAGCCCATTCTAAGAAAAACGAAACAAAACAAAATGGAAATTTCTGTTTCATTTCGGTTTGTTTTTTGTTCCAATGGTGCCTCCTACCTGGATTGGTCCTGGACCGGTCCTGTCCTACTGGCTGTAGTGCCAGGGGCAGGAAGAAAAAAAAAGGCCAACCAGCCCGCACTACAGCTGGTAGGTGGGCCAGGTGGTCGGCAGTAAAAAATAAAATAAAATAAAATAAAATAAAATAAAATAAAATAATAATAATAATAATAATAATAATAATAATAATAATAATAATAATAATAATAATAATAATAATAATAATAATAATAATAATAATAATAATAATAATAATAAAAGGAATGCTGACCCCGCCCCAGGAGTGGCCAGGTCGGCACTCTAAAATGAAGAAATAAATAAATAAATAACATGAGTGCCAACCTGGCTCCAGCAGGTGCGCAGTCAGCATTTAAAAAACAAAAAATAAAAAAATAAAAAGGAGCACCTACCCGGCCCCAGGGGTGGCTGGGTCGGCACTCCAAGTTCAAGAAAAAATATAAAAAGTAAAACCAGCACCGACCCAGCCCCAGGGGCTGTGAGGTTGGTGCTCGAAAAAACAAATAAACAAACAAACGAGGTGCTGGCTTGAGGCTAGTGCCTCAAAAAGCCCCTGCCGCAGGAGCCAGGATTGCCCGCTGCCACCACTGCCCCTGCAGCCCAGTAAGGACCTGAACCAGTTCAGATCGGTTAGGGTTTGTATGATTTTTAAAAAAATGGTATGAACCTGAACTGAACCGAACCAAGGGTGGGCCCGAAACAGACGGACCAGAACCCTGGGTTTTCTGTTTCGTGCCCACCTCTACTTCTGGGTAGAGATGGGCATGAAACGCTAAAATAGGTTTCATTTTGTTTTTTGTTTCATTCAGTTCAATTTCATTTCATTTCATTTGAAACAATTTTTTTAAAAGTTGTTTTTTTTGTGTACTCTGTGTGTGAGGTGCTTGGGTAACTTGATCAGATGTGGGAAAAGGTGGGATTTTAAAACATTGTTTTTGCTGCCCCAAGTGCCATTCAGCTGTAGGGGTGGCAAAAAAAATTAATTCCCCCCCGGTCCCCCAGAGGAAGCATTTGGTGTTATCGCTCTCACTCTCTCATATTAATCACTTGAAATTCTACATGACACCTCATAGTAATGAATAGAGATGGGCACGAAACAAACATTTTTTGTTTCCGTTATTCGTTATTCGTTTCGTTATGTAACAAAATGACAAATGAAAATTGTGATGAAAATGGAACGAAACGAACAGAACCACGAAAATTGTGTTTGTTACATTTCGTTTTCGTTAATGGCGACGTGCAATGAAATGAGCTGTTTTAAATGTTAAAAAACACCCTGGACATCCATAAAAACACAGCGATAATTATTTATAGTGTCTGATAATACCTACCAGGAGGGGTTGGGGTCCTTAAAACGAGCATTTATGTCTTTTCTCAGATCGCTGTATTTTTTTCCTTTAAGGGGAGTTAGGGGACATCGACCCAAAATGGCTCCCAGATGCCTAATATTGATTTCGTGGGTATTAAAACTCCCTGGACATCCATAAAAATGCAGTGATAATGCAATAATTATTTGAAATTATTACCTACCACAAAATGGAGGCAAGCCATGTGATGTGGGATCATGTTCAACCAATACCATGCCCAGGTTGCAGACTGGGCGGGCAGGTCTGGCAGCCACAGAGGGCATAAAAAGCTATGGCAGCCCCCGTCCTCCTTGCAGTCCCCGGTGGGATTTAGGGTGGGATTGCTGTCTCTGAGACTCTAGCTTCAGTCCTGCAGCCTCCCTGTGTGCATGTGTGCGTACCTCTCGGTGAGTACCCTTCCCTGCCCCGCAGTGCAGTCACTCTGCAGCTGCCTTGCACCCTAGGCAACGCCCGCCGCTGCCTTTGCAGCCTCCCTGCATACCTAGTCTATACTGTGTCTCTGCTAGCATCAATATTTTTTAGTGTTTTCCCTCTGGTCTGGGGCGTTAGGGGACGCCCAAGCATGGAAATGCTTTAAAAATCGCTCAAAAAGAGGGTAGAAACGAAAAATGAAAAAACGAAAAACGAAAATGAAATTTTTCCAAAAATTCTCAAAAAACAGAAACGAAATGAAACAGACCTCTCAACGACAAATGAAAAACTGAAACACCATTTTGTTTTTATTCGTGCCCATCTCTAGTAATGAACTATCTGAGGATCTGAAAAAACCAAATTGTTGCTCTAGATAGCCTAGGCTATAAGGAGCACAGTGGCCAAGCCCATACAGTGGTTTAACAGGCCTCACATGGTCAACCCAAGAAATTGGGTGCCCATACTCAGCGTTATATCCAGATGATGGCTTTGGGAAATAGACCTATGAATGGTGCTAGCATTGCTGCAGAGGTTGAAGGGGTAGGGATGGGGTCAGCCTGTCAGTGCTCAGACCATATATCGCACGCTGCATCAAATTGGTCTGCAGGGCTGTTGTCACAGAAGTAAGCCTCTTCTAAAGATGGTACACAAGAAAGCCTACATAGAGTTTGCTGCAGACAAACAGACTAAGAACATGGATTTCTGGAAGCATGTCCTGTGGTCCAATGAGACCAAGATAGACTTATTTGGTTTAGATGGCATCAAGAGTAAGGAGGTGAGGAGTACAAAGAGAAGTGTGTTGTGCCTCTAGTCAAGCATGGTGGTGGGAGTGTCATGGTCTAGGGCTGCATGAGTGCCGCCAGCACTGGGGAGTTAATGTTCACTGAGGAATGTCAACATGTACTGTGAAATATTAAAGTAAAGCATTAGCCCCTCCCTTTGGAGACTGGGCTGCAGTGCAGTGCAGTGGTACCTCACAAGACAAATGCCTCGTAAGACGAATTCTTCATCAGATGAATGAAATTTCTGGTGATAAGCATTTTTCGCAAGACGACCGTTTGCCTACTGCATGTATTTTAAAAAATGTCTTATGGGGCAGGCATTTGAATTCTGCATGCCCACAACCCAGGGGGGTTATGAGTGTATGAAATTCAAAAGCCTGGTCTTCCATTTTAGGTTTCCTGACCATGTAGCACCCAATCCCCAAGTGCTACACAGTTGGGAAAGCTAGGATAGAAGATGCCACTGTCCCCCTTCACCTGGGTCTCTGCGCCAAGCCATTTTAGCGCAGAGCCCTGGCAGAAGGGGGTGGCAGCGGCTTGTGGGCTTCATCTTAGCCCCAGTTTATTTTGCAGTCAGGGCTGCAGAAGAAACTGGGCTATGATCGAGCCCACAAGCTGCTGCCACCCTCCTTTGCCCAGCTCTGTGCAATGAACACCATGGAGAGAGCCGGGCAAAATGGGCTCTGTGCACAAAGCTGGACGAAGTGGGTGGTGGCAACTGCTTGTGGGTTCATTCCTAGCCCAAGTTTATTCTGCAGCCATGACTGCAGAGTAAAATGGGGCTAGGATCAAACCCACATGCCACTGCCCCCACCCACTTCACCCAGGTCTCTGCATTGAAATGGCTCGGCACAGAGACCCAGGTGAAGGAGGGGTGGCTGCCCTGATGCAAGAAGGGGGCAAGCAGGTGAATTACCCCTTGCCCACTCCCCCCCCCCAGGTTGGTGCAGCCAGCAAAAGGGGAGAAAGCTTTTTGCCTGCCCCAAACTAGAAAAGAAAGGGAAAAGCTTCCCCCCCTTTGCTGGGTTGGGGATAAACCTCTCAATCAACCATCAGCAGAAGGTTGCTCCATGCAGCCTTTCACAGATCGCTCATTTTGACAGATGTCAAAATCAGCTATCTGTTGGGCTGCTTGGAGGTACCAGTTGATTGAGGGGGAGTATGAGATAGCCTTCCCTTAGAAATGCATTGAAAACTAATGTAATTGGTTCCTTCGGAATGGATTAATTGGTGTTCAATGCATTCCTATGGGAAACTGTGCTCCTAAGACAATTTTTTAATAAAACGAATGGACCTGTAAAATGAATGAGGAGGTACCACTGTGTTCTATCATGATAACAACCCCAAACACACCTCCAAAATGACCATTGCCTTCTAAAGAAGCTGAGGGTATTGATGGACTGGCCAAGCATGTCTCCAGACCTAACCCCTATTGAGCATCTCTGGGGCATCCTGAAACAGAAGGTGAAGGTGTGCAAGGTCTCTAACATGCACTAGCTCTGTGATGTCATCATGGAAGAGTGGCAGAGGACTCCAGGGGCAACCAGTGAAGCTCTGGTGAACGCTATGCCCAAGAGGGATAAGGCAGTGGTGGAAAATAATGGTGGACACACAAAAAATATTCACACTTTGGGCCCGATTTGGACATTGTCACTTAGGGGTGTACTCACTTTTGTTGCCAGCAATTTAGACATTAATAGCTGTGTGTTGCATTATTTTGAGGGGACAGCACATTTACACTGTTATACAAGTTGGATACTCACTGCTTTACATTGTAGCCAAGTGTCATTTCTTCAGTGTTGTCAAATGAAAAGATATACTAAAATATTTACAAAATGTGAGGGGGTATACTCACTTCTGTGATATACTGTAGCATTGCAATTTGCTACAAGCAAGGGTGCTGCCCCAATGCAAAGGTTCTTCTGAAATTTTATCTATGGAAAGATGGGGCTAAATCAACTCAGTCAGGCTCCTAAGAGTTTTCAGCTGTTTTCAGTTCTACCCTGCTTCTATTGAGATCTCTTGTTAGGGTTGCTTATGGGTCATGGGCAACTTGGTGGCACATTACAACAACACCAGCAACAACAGAACTGCAAGGAGATTTAGAGGAAACAGAGCTATAGTGGAAGTTCACTCTCCTTGATATACACACATCCCATTAAATAGAAGAGTCCTATGTTGGAGGCTTTGCATTAGATCAGACACTAGGGAAGGAGTGCATAAAATCACATCAGAACAGGTCAGTTTTCATGGAAGGATTCGCCCTTAATTCAGTCCTTTCATCTGTGGTGCCCTCCAAAAGTAGTAGCATTACAGTGGAGCAATAAAGTCTAGCTTGGGCATTAGGAGTTTGCACTTGTCATTAGGAGTTTCGGGAGGGGAGGCACAACTAATTACCTTGGCAGCATCCTCCCCTGTTGCAATTACTGTAGAATCTTCTTTAACCACATAGGGGCAGTTGTTTAATAAGATCTACAGATGTTAACCACTTGCGCTACGGCACAGGTCCTCTTAAAGCTGCAGTTAAAGGTTCATCTTTAAAGATTGTAATTAATAAATTGTGGCCCATATTAACCCAAAACTTTGTGTCGTCTCGTTATTTCAGTCTGGGTTGGCAAAGCTGGCCAAAGGAAGGCCAGACACATTCCAGCAATGCTGACGGTGACAGAACCTCTCTTGGGATCTGACAGGAGGGGCTGAGCAAATACTCATTGAAAGAGGAAAACAACTGAGCAAAGGACTGGGTACTAATTGGGTAGCCTCTCGGAAGATGGGTGATGACAAAGGATCTAGCCTGCGATTAAGGAGCATGCTTTGAAAATGGTAGAGAGAGTATTTTGATTAGATTTAGAAAATAGATATGGCACTATGAATTTTGTAGTCCTTAGGGGAATGATTACTACTTAGAATTCTTAGCTAGTTTTATCCTTTTTTTTTAGGATTGCTTTCAAAGCCTGCTCAGATATTAAGCTGAATATGCCTTGCTTTCCTTGTGCATTATTTTAATCTCTAACTGTTTTTATACATCAGTTTGCTTTTCTATTATTTTTAAATAAAACATTTAATATTTTACCAAGGTGTGCTCCTTGGCAAAGAAGGGGTGAGTAGCTAAAGAAAGTGTCTTAGCCAGAAGGGCTACATTGCTGGCTTTGGATATTTTATCCTCTCCTGCTTTGCGAGGTTCGTGTGCAGTTTTCCAAGTGCACACCCAGGTTAAACTTCTGGCTTGTCAATTAAGACAGGTTGAAACTAGGTTCAAGAAACTTGGGGTTCAAGGGTGGTACTTTGGTGACCTCTGGTGCCTGGGTCAGCTTTCCTTACAATCCATGCCTAGGTTTGTTTTCCTCTTCCTTTGCTTTCAATGCCATCTCTTCTCCCTTTTATCTTTCATGCCACTCTTCTCCTCTCCATCCATGTTTCTCTCTTCTAAGATTCTTATTTCTCTTTCCGCTGATGCTATGCTCAGTTGGAAGAATACTACTTGCTTCTTTCACGCATATTCTGTGAAATGCTATTGGATGAATCTTGCCTCGTACAATTTCAAAATGGTTTTCTTTCTCTGTGTGATGGGAAATCCCATACATATAGGATATCCAAAAGTCTGGATTAATTTGACTATATGTTTGGTTTCTGCATGTGTTCCAATAAAGTGGTGAAGTTTATGTATAAACTTATCATTCTGCTTATTCTTTCCTACCATGAGTTCATGACAGTATTTCAAAGGAACTAGTACTACCAACTCTACAATTCCCTGCACTGAAGAACTGTTAAAGATATTCAGAATAAAAGGCAGGCAGGCAGGCAGGCAGGCACTGCTTCGGGAAAGATGGAGTAAACAGAGTGTTGGACTGAGACTGGAGACTCTCACGTCCAAGTCCCTACAGAGTCACTGAAACTCATTGGTTAATAGTGAACCAATCACTCTTGATCAACTTCACATTCCTCACAGGATTGATGTGAAAATGTGTCAGAAGAACCATGAATACTGCCTTGAACACACAGGAGGAATAGAGGGAAAGAGAAGAACAGAGAGGGAGAGAGAACATCACATTATTGGAAATAATGGGGTCTGGGGTGGGGGCTAGAAAAACAAAGCAAAAAAGCAAAGTATGCTACATATATACTGCCCCATAAACTTCTCTGGGTGGTTTATAATCTAATTATAAGAGGCTACACATCCCCCCTCCCTCCAGCAAGCTGGGTACTCGTTTTGCTGACCTCAGGAGGATGGAACTCTGAGTCAGTCACAAACCAGCTGCCTGGGGATCTACCCTGTGTTGTGAGAAAAGTTTTGGCTGCAGTACTGATGTTTAACCACTGTGCCACTAGGATCTGTATGGTATTTATTGTTAATTTGTAAAACTATGCAGAATTCATTGTTCCATCCCTATATAATTTCCAGATGATACGGTTAAATGAAAACTCTGAAAGGGGTCTCTATAAATCATAACTGACTTGATGGCATGTGACGATTATCATTTTTATCATTATCATTATGAAGTGACACAGCTCTGCTAACCCTGTTTAGGGCATAGGTGGCTCATGAGCAAAGAATACAACTTCTGGGTGAACACGGCCATGTCATCCGGAAATGCTTTTCTTTTTACCCCCAAGGCTTCAGCCTCTCTTGGAGAGGCACAGGAGTACCGAACAGAGTACTGCCATTCTGATTGACAACAGTTTAGGAAAAGAGGCTATTGCAACTCCAAGAAGCCCCAAGCCAGCAGGACCTCTGGCCCGAACATTGGGGGGAAATGTAATCCCAAAAGCCATTTTTCCATGCTCTGCTAATAATCTGTACTGGATATGATGAGGATGTACATTGGCAGACATTTTCAGCGAGTCTCAGATTTGATGCTTTTATTTGCCCTCCAGTCACTTCCAATCTATGACACTTGATGAATTAATAAGCCTCCAACAATAGGGTGACTCAGGTCCTGTGAACAAAAGGCTGTGGTTTCCAGGACTGAATGAATCCGTCTTCAGTACACTTTTCTTCTTTATCTGCCTTCTTCCTTTTTCAAGCATTATTCGCCTTTCTTCAGTATCTCCTGTCTTCTCGTGATGTGCCCCAAATAACATAACCCACATTTAGTCATTTTAATGAGTTTGATTTGCTGTAGAACCCATTTATTTTTCTTTCTATTGGTCCATGACATCTGTACATCTCTCCTCCAACACTTTATTTTAAGTGATGTGATTTTGCCCCTCCTACCTCTCTCTTCTTGTCCAGTTTTCATATCCTCATGTAGTCCACGTGAGTACCATAGTATGGATGGTCTTGTGTTTCCTATCAAACACTTTTCCCTTACACTTGAGTATCTTTCCTAATTCCCTGGCAGCAGCTGCCCTTCCAGGTCTCCGATTTCTTCTGATTTCTTCACTGCAGTCTAAATTGGGGTCGATTATTGATCAAGGAATAAAAAAATCTTTCGCGAGTTCTGCTTCTTCATTGTGAGCATTCAAGTGAGGCAGTTCTTCTTTAGGAGCTAGTACAACTCAGTGAGTTCGGGGGGGGGCGGGGCAAGAGTCAAAAGTTCAAATTCCCATGGTGCCTCCCAGGAAACAGGCCTGATGGAGTTCATGCAGAGCTTGTGTGCCTGATGGAGTCGAGGACCCTGCCATCTGTCTGGCCTTGGGCAAGCGACTGAGGTGGTTACCCTGCATAATGGTAGGGTTGGTTCTGTTCCATTTCTCTTTAATCTCTTCACTGGAACAAAATTAAACAATGAGAGGTTATTAGAAACAGACTCAGTGCTGAAAATAGTGTTCTGTTTTCAGTGGCATGCAAGATGTCTCTTAGTTTCTCATGCACTGAAATGATGGATATTTTCCTCTGCAAGAGAAAAGGTGGCACAGTAATATTTAAGTGGGGATAACTATTCCAGAAAATAGATCTTTCTTTTCTCCTTATTAGGCACACTTTGAGCTAATAAGCAGACATGCCATTGTGCATCTGATGAGCTGTAGGGAGAGGTAGCAGAAGACTTTTCTGACTGCCTGTCATTGTATCACACTGCATCACACTGCCTTTATTCTCAAAGCAGTAATTTTTCATTGTGTCTCTGAAAGAACCATATTGTTGATGATGTTTTGCCCATGCATTTATTTGCAGCCTCCCAACTCCTGCTCACTTATTGAAGCCTGTGTGAGTAGAACAAAGCAGAAATCATATGATGAAATCTTTCTTTAAAAACAGTACACAGCTGCATGAATCAAACAACGGTCGGGATATGACGCATCCTCATAGTTTAGTAGAGCATCTGCAAAACATCCCCCATCACCCTACAAAGAAGTAGAAACTTTCGAATAAGAAGCTACACTTATTTTCTCTCAGCGGTTCCTTCTACTGGGCTTCATGGGATACTGGTCTAATTTTCTTGAGTGGGCTTGACTCTCAGGCCTGGAATATCCTGGACTCTAGTAGCACCAAACAGTAGTACCAAGAGGACAGCCTAACCATGGGCATCATGGAGCCAGGGCAAGCTATTCTAATGTTAGCAGGTACCAAGATGTTTTGCTTGCACAGAAATGAATTTTTAGGAACACAAATAGAGAACTAAGCCCAAGGAAGGCAGCCATTTAATGAATCCATTGTAAAACACCTGTATGGTATGCATGTTAATTTGCAATGGGTTCCAGTCGTCTCCAGCATCACTTTGAAGTGTTTGCAGCTGCAAAGTATACAGACATAGCCACCATTGTATACCTGAACCAACTTGAAACTCCATCCCTAAGTGGGCTATATCACCTGCGAGCAGAGCAGTTTGGACCGCATAGTGGAGAAGGATGTCAATTAGTCACTTCTCTCATAGACAAAGCTCATACGGGCTTGGTAACATTGCCAGCAGCCATATTGTTGTTAATTGGGGGGGGAGGTATTTGGCCACCACCAACTAAAATACCCAAGGTGGAACCATTTGGAAGCTCGTGAGGAGTAACATAGGTTCTGCTTGTTCCAATGCATCTAATTTGGACATCAAACTCGGTCAAACAAGGCTGGAAGTGGTGGTTCAGAAACATTTTCTCATTCTTGCTCTCAGTCAGAACACAATCTAACAAATAACTAGCACAAGTACGGTAGAGTTGGGAGATATCCAGGATCCAACAGAGCATATGCATTTCCATGGCATGGAGAAAGCTCTCTATGCTGATAAGAATAAAATTTGTCTAAAAAATAGTTATTGGTTGGTTTTCTTTGTTAGTTGCCAATGCACCATTATAAATTGTAAATGCACCATTGGTGGTTCATCAAAATTGCCACGCTGTGTTAGTTATATAGCAAAAGGTTTATTAAAGACAGATAGAAATATATCATAGACAGTACAGAACATAGGCAGTACAAAGAATGGGTTAGCTTAGGATCCGAGCACAGCATGGCCTGACGGCCTTGCTGCTCTCTGGACTCTTACAGTAGGTTAGTCTAAGGGATCCTAGGAGCAGCATGGCCAGAGGCCTTGCTGTCCTGGATGCCGAGTGATGGTTTTCCGTGATCTTTTATACTCTTTCGCATGATGTGGTGACGTATCTTAGTACGCATACAAGTGTTTGTTTATGTTGGCCTATGTCCATCTGGATGCCCATCAGAATGATTTTATCCTATTTCAGGTTGGTTCCTTATTGGCCAGCCGACTCTCTGGTGCCATGGATAATGTCAACATTTCTATGTGGTTTTGCTATCTTGTCTCCTGCCTGAGATCTTCGCCCACGGTTGCCAAGTTTCCCAGCTATGAAGCCAAGCCCGCTGGTTCAATTTGACCTTATGCCCTGTGAGCTCATTTGGGTCTATTTTTGATTTTGAGGCATGTTAACCCGTTCCTATCAGTCCTTACTTTTTCTCTTCGCGAAAGTTGAAAAAAACTAAATAAAAAACTATTCTTGAACTAGCTCTGAAAAACTCTGAAAGGTTAAGGAGTATAATATCCATTAGCTTAAGCCTTATGTCTGCTGGATGATTTACTTGAGGTGACATAGTGCTTTTTCTTAACAGTAAGGAGGTCTTGTTTCCTTAGGACCTAAGATTGCCATTTTTATAATCACAACTTCCCCCTTTTTTTTTTCAGCATACATTAAAATCATGACACAAAATACATTTAAAGTTTCCTTAGAGGGTGGCATTTGATTGACAGTGGGGTGCTCTGCTGTTTGAGTGTTAGGTAAAGCAGAGACCCAGGATAGTATCAAGGGTATTCTGTATTGGGATCAAACCAGGGGCACAAACCAAACTATTGTGTATTCAATAACTGGAGTGGCTTATCTCTGCAAACCATTTTAAACTGTATAATAGATTGGTATAAGGGAATCAGGAGGGCATGGACAATACATATATACCATGAGGCTGAATGGGAGGGCTATAGGCATCAGTTAAAAATGAAGCTCTGATAAATGAATTTGGGGAACAACTATTCTGTAAAACATGTTGATTGATGATGCTTTGTGGTGATAGGGCCCATTGAACTATTGGGGAAAAAACAAGTGCTTTCTGTTCCTTTGACTGCTAAACAAAATGAACAAATATGTGGATACCCTTCTTGTGAATGACAGAAGTTCAGTTGACACATGAAAGTACCTTATACAATACAAAGGTAAGGTAAGGGATATGATAGCAAAGGTAGCACATAACAAAATTCAGTAAGGCTACTAGAATTACAGAACATAATTACAGAACATACATATGCTTCAAAAACATCATAAACAGTAATTGCTTCTAAACATCAGCTGTAGATGGCTGCAACGGTGTTGAGCTGTGTTGGCTGCAAAATAAACAGGTAGATCTACTAAAAGACGTGCAAAAGGGCACGCTGACAGTCTGGTAATGGTGGTGAAGCTTGCTGTCATTATAACAGTTCAGGATGACTCTTAAAAGGAGAAAACACTGCCGTAAACAGTCTCTTTAAAGTGCCTTCTGCTTCCATGGCTGTGCAACCAGTTCGTTGTTTTGCTTCAGCTGAGACAGCTAGACGGCTGCAGGTGATGAAATGGAGCTGATAACAGGCCACAGGAACGATGACGTTGGAGCTGTCATGAGGAGGAAAACCCACATGAAGCAGCTGTCCGACGATGTTCCTTGGAAGGTGTAGATTAGGAAGCGGCACAGAGGCTGTTGAACTCAGGCAGGACTCATCGAGACTCTCAGGAGTAGACAGAGTATTAGAATTTGGAGCAGCCAAAAACCAAAGGTGTTTCTGTAGGTAACTAGGAAAGATAGCTAGTAGAGAGACAGCTGTATAGATTATCAGCATGATCTGAAACAGGTCTTTTTCACACTGCACAGTGGGGTCAAAGCAAAATTTACACTTTAAAATTCTCTGAAACATAATTTCTGAAACCTAATTTAAAACACAAAAACAGGACAATAGCATAGCTATTCCTCATTTTTCCTCAAGATGTCAGTAGGTGATTTTCATATTGTTATTAATGATAGACCACTAAGTTTTAAATCTTCAGGATGGCATCCTAACAAAGGTTTCTACTAAAAGTCAATACATTTATCAAAACCAATTTTTTTTAACAACTATTTTCTTTAGCAGTCAGAGGAAGTTTGTCTCAGAATATAACAAAGAAATTACAGTGGTACCTTGCACAAAGGAATCAGTTCGTTCCAAATGAAATTATGTTAAGCAAATTTTCTTAACTGTAGTCCAAATTTGAGTACACAAATTCACACAGCAAATATATTTTTGATAAAACAACACTAATTGATGATTAAAATTACAGTGAGCTAGCTAAGACAGATTCAAAGCACAGAGCAAAACAGATTAAGCAGCAGATAGGATGAAAAGTGTTAATTTCAAATCTACTAAATAATATTTTAACTTAACATTTTTTTTTCTAAGTGAATTAACATTTTATGGTGGCATTCAGATATGTCTCATGTCTAAACATGAACACATCTGGCTGTGGACACAAAACAATTGCCTTTTAATAATATTTTGCAATTTAACAATTCATGGTATTTTGCCAACTTGTCTTCCTACTTAAAAGTTTATCAAAACAACATTTCACAACACCATTTTCTTTTCACTTGCACAGACCCACTGCAATATAATAAAATATCTCTTTCTATTTTTCCTTTTATTCACTTGCACAGACCCACTGCAATATAATAAAATATCTTTTTCTATTTTTCCTTTTATTCACTTGCACAGACCCACTGCAACTTTACATATGTCTCATCATATATATATTTTTCTTCATATAATTTTTTGAAATATCTCTTTCTAATTATTCATTAATTAAATAGTAACTACTTTTTTTTTCCACATAGGCTTTTCTCAGTCTAAATTCAAATTAGCAACATAGCATTATTGTTAAATATCAAGATCTAATTCATTACAGTATAATATTTATCATATTATGGATCAGTGTTCATTCAAGAGTTAAATTGTCATGGGTTTAAGTTTCAGTGACACCCAATTTTTATTCTATTACAAGGGGCAACACAAGTGTTAGACAACACAATATTTGGAGGACAAAAGACACACTGGGCGTTTAGACACAACATGAATAGCAGCCTTAGACAACACACATATATGTGCGCAGATGGCATGAGAGAGTGTTTGGAATAGTTCTAAGTTTAAGTTGTTAGAAGGGAAGAATTCCATAAATCAAACTTTTGCAGTAAAATGATCAATTTGGAGTAAGATGGTCACTGCTAGCCTGAAAAATCACATTATATTGGTTTGGTGCTGTAAAAAAATCAGCTATGATGGTGCTGTAAAAATCAGCTAAGCAGATATTTCCAGTTTCCACAGCAGAATTATGAATTATGAAACCCTATGCAGGAACAGGAAGAGAATTCCTGTCCTTAATTACCTAATAAATTGTCACACAGACATTACTTCAATTAACCCCAAAACAAAGTAAATTCTCTAACAGCTCTATAAAAATGTCCCTAAACTCTTTTCTTAAAACAAAAATCTCATCTCTATTACAATGCTTCAATTAAACTCAAAACAAAGAAAATCTTTACCTAATAAAATGTCACACAGACTTCACTTAACCCCAAAACAAAATTAAATTCTCATATTTAAACAACTGAATTACACAAACATTCCAGGCTACACAAGCCCATTTAAACAACATCTAAGAGAAAAAAAACACATTCTGCTGTAGAAAAGGCATGGGTCTGCTGTCGAAAGTTCAAAATTCATTAGGAGATGGCCAGGTTGGGCCGCAATCATTATGCAGATTAAAAGAACATTCTTGGGCAGTAGGCTGTTGTGAAGGAAACGAAAACTGGAGCTCTGGTGATGATGTAATATCATCTGTTACCTTTAAAAGGTCTCGGAGGGCTACGGACAGATTCTGCATGGCATCAATTAGTGTTTGATAAGGATTTTGAGCCATGTCTGACAAATCATGAACTGACGGGAATTGCTTTTTGTTTTGTAAAAAATCCAGTCTGCTGTTTCGGCTTTTAACTAAACAATATGCAACAGAGGAATGGCAAAACACAAGAAGTCCTTGGCTGGCTGATAAGAAATGACTTTCACTATCACGTTTACATTCTTAGAGGAAGGAATTCGTCTTTCAGAGGAAAAAAGGTGTCGCTTTTGAAATGAGCGCTTTTGAAATGAGCACTCTGCAACAGAAGCGGCAAAAGTTCTTGACTGTCTGATAGAAAGGGCTTCAGAGGAAAAAAGGTGGGGGGCTGCGTTCCTTTTTAAAAATGAGGGAAGGGGGGGCGTGCGGCTTTTAAAATGAGCTCTTACAATAAGGCAGACACTTGATTTGTTAACTGACTCTGCCACACACGCGTTACTTGGGACTTCTTGAGCCAATTAATATAAAAACAGAGATATAAAAACAGGCCATAATTTATTTCTGGGCAAGAAGAAAAACAAGTCAGGGAGTCAAATTCTCCCCTATTAACCAAGCAAAAAAAATTTTTTTGGCTTACCTTAGCTGGAAATGCAGACGATCAAAGGAAAATGGAAATAGGGCAGAGGTTAGAGGAGATTGTTATTGATTGGAAACAAGGACAGTCCAAGGGAAAAAAACTCTCATGCTGAGACCCGTTCACCCTCGCCGCTGGCAGAACATTCTCCAGCGTAGCGTAGTTTCCCGGCCAATTGCGCCATCTGATAAGAATAAAATTTGTCTAAAAAATAGTTATTGGTTGGTTTTCTTTGTTAGTTGCCAATGCACCATTATAAATTGTAAATGCACCATTGGTGGTTCATCAAAATTGCCACGCTGAGTTAGTTATATAGCAAAAGGTTTATTAAAGACAGATAGAAATATATCATAGACAGTACAGAACATAGGCAGTACAAAGAATGGGTTAGCTTAGGATCCGAGCACAGCATGGCCTGACGGCCTTGCTGCTCTCTGGACTCTTACAGTAGGTTAGTCTAAGGGATCCTAGGAGCAGCATGGCCAGAGGCCTTGCTGTCCTGGACGCCGAGTGATGGTTTTCCGTGATCTTTTATACTCTTTCGCATGATGTGGTGACGTATCTTAGTACGCATACAAGTGTTTGTTTATGTTGGCCTATGTCCATCTGGATGCCCATCAGAATGATTTTATCCTATTTCAGGTTGGTTCCTTATTGGCCAGCCGACTCTCTGGTGCCATGGATAATGTCAACATTTCTATGTGGTTTTGCTATCTTGTCTCCTGCCTGAGATCTTCGCCCACGGTTGCCAAGTTTCCCAGCTATGAAGCCAAGCCCGCTGGTTCAATTTGACCTTATGCCCTGTGAGCTCATTTGGGTCTATTTTTGATTTTGAGGCATGTTAACCCGTTCCTATCAATGCCCATTGCTGCTCCCTAGCACTCTGTGCCTTACATTGCAACCGATGGACAATTTGAGACAAAGCACACTGGTGAGTTCTTGCCAACACAACCCAGCTGCATTTACCCTTACGTGCACATCACCACTGATGCCACCAAGGAGATAGGAGCCACAATAATGGAAGATATCCACCTCCTTTTAGTTTTGTCCATTTATTTGTTCCATGGCATGCATGACTAATACAAACAGGAGCAGTGATGGTGTGGAGCCTTGGGGCACTCCCACCATTATAGGAAAAACTGCTAGAGAGTTTCTAGGTACTCAAATTTCTTTATGTTTAGGTGGAGTCTAGAGTGGTTGGGGTGGTCATTCCATGCAGTTCATTCTTAGTGGTAGGAGAAAGCATGACATCATTGGTGTAGAGCAGGGGTGCCCAAACTTTTTGTAAGGAGGACCAGATTTGGTGGCTGAGAATGTGTCAGGGGCCGGTTGCTCCCCAACCTTGCCACCCCACTGCAAGCCCCACACACTGACCCATAAGCCTCACCTACTGACCCCTTGCAACCCCACCCACAGGAAGGAAGGTGGGGACCAAGGGAGGGAGGAAGGAAGGCAGGAACCAAGAGAGGGAGGGAGGGAGGTGGGGAACAAGGAAGGGAGGGAGGGAGGTGGGGACGAAGGGAGGGAGGAAAGAAGGAAGGTGGAGACCAAAGGAAGCACAGGGAGCTGTGGGCCACAGGTCGCCCCTTGGAAGAGGCGATCTGTGCGACCTTGCACCCCCCCAAGCTCCCCAGCGGTGGTGACGGCTTGCCTGCCAGTCCACCCCAAAGCTCTGTGGTGGTGGCAGAGGCCCACTGGCCTGCCCTCCCCTACACTTTCCCCTGTGGTGCTGGTGGTGGCAGACCACCCGTTCACCCAAGCTTCCCAGCAGTGTCAGTGTTGGCAGATTTTTTAAAAAACAAAATGGGGCGAAGGAGGGGGAGGGAGGGGCAGGCCAGCCAGCCGCGGGCACTCAGAATGGCCTTCCAGGCCGGATTTGGCCCCCGGGCCGGACTTTTGGCACTCATGGTGTAGAGTATAGTCCAAGAAGCATTCTGCTGCTGGTTGTATGTGATGGCATCCATGACTAATATAAACAGGAGCAGTGACAGTGTGGAGCCTTGGTGCTCTCCCACCATCACAGGAAAACTGCTAGAGAGGCCAGTGGAGCATTGCACATGGATGCTGGTGTTCTTGTGTAGCTCATAAGTACATTGGCAAGATAAACAGAATTTCCCATTCTCATGTTACTGTTGTGTATTGATCTGTATTCCTATTGGTTTCTGTTCCTGTTCCAAAGGGAACAGGCCTATTGGTTTATTCAAGTTGCTGCATTTGGATCCTCAATCCTATTGGTCTCTGCCAAAAGGCAGCTTTGTGATTGGTTGTAATTGTTCCCTCCAAAATGTGTCTTTTCCTAGCCAGTTCTGGCTCCTATAAAAGTAGCTCCCTCTCCCCAGTCCCCAGTCTTGTCCTCTCCCTGAATAAAGAGCTGTTACACTAGAAGCTGTCTCCAGCCTGCTACTGTATGTCTAAGAGCTGAAATCACTGCTGAAATGACTAAAACCCACGATACCACAGTTACTTCCATGAATGGGGTCCAAGCATTGAAAAGGGTCAGCACTCAGTGTGCTGGTGCTTCCCCCATCCATGTAATATACATTAGTGGTGAAAGCCTGATCCAGATAAGATTTCTTCTGTGATCCAGTTCTACTACAAGAATTGGATCCTTGCATAGTCAGTGTCCTAGCTCCTACATAAGCATGAACTTTTACTTCTAAGTCCAGAACTTCAAAAAGACTGCTGTTGCTGTTGCAAATTTGAGTAACACCTGTGTTTTTACATGCAATTGTGAAGTAGGGTAATATTACTGAGTGAACCATTAAGGACTGTTGTAAGGATTATTTATGGTTTGTTTTAGGATGCACAGACTGCTGTGCATCAAATATTTCTTACAGTGCATCAAAACTATCACATTCTAAACAATGGAGTGAAACAAACACATTAAAAGAGGCTTTTGGGTGGTTTTGATAATGCTTTATATCTGCTTTTAAAAATAGTTTTAATCTAAGATATTAGTTACCATTTTGGAAACCATAATAGGCAAATACACAAGCAATACACAAATATTGTTTAAAGCATAAATAAAATTATAGCCAGAATTTGTCAGCATTAAGAAAATATGTGATAGTTATTTTTAATACTGCAAATGTCATGTAATAATAATTGTTAGCATGTATCATTTTCTCCCTATATAATATTGAGCTATCACTTAACCTGAGAAAAAGCTGTTAGAGATTATACTGAAATTATTATGAAGCTAGACATGAAGCCGGCTCCCACTGCTGGTGTGAAAGCAAGCAGACTTGGAGTCGGAGATGACAAATAGGGCTTTGGTAACCAGGCAATTACTTCTCTTCTCGAGCCAACGAATGAGGCAAGCCAAGTTTTAACTAGAGTTAAACAGCAAAGCTTAAAGAAACAATTACCTACCTTCATTTGCCAGCCTGAGGTAACCTGTGCTAATGCTGCCATCGCTGCCGGCACTGCAAGCTTAATTTTAATTAGAAAGCAAATGTAAGTTTAATACAATGAAAATTGTCAGTGAGGCTGAAAGACCTGGAGCCAATTTGACACAATTTATCATGCATTCACATTAGATTAAAACTCTGTGCCATGGCAAGGCATGTTAATAGGATATATTCAGAACCAGATTAAAGTAGGTAGAGATTTTTAGTAAACAGGAGCACAGGTGAAAATGTTATAAACTGCACCACAGAGGAACTGTAAAGAACACTGAGACTCAGTCCTTACTGTGCAAAATACAGTAATTACATAGTAAACTAGAAAATATTAATGTATAGTTTTGCATTTCCTGCAGCCTGATGGACATGCAATGTGAATGTGCCTAAGGCTGGATATATGCTCACACCTCATTCAAGTTTCTCATGACTTGATTTACTCAACTCTTGATGAAGCAGGGACAAAGTGTAAATGGTCTGCATTGAAAAATAGGTTGTTTGTGTTGACTTTGGTGTCACAGACGTTATCTGCATTGTAATTAAATGTGGGTAGCTGATTCATCCATGAGCAGATGTAATAACAAGCCATTAACATGCATGAATGGGCTGGCCCTTCTGCTTCCAGCAATTAAAACATCTGGAAATCTGCATAAGTACCCCTGCACTTTGTTCAGACAGGGCTCTTCTGAGTATGGTGAAAGGCATGCTTTGAGAAAAAGCATGCTATTTCAGGCCTGCATGATTTCAAGGAGTTGGGCAGTAGACTGGCAATGTATTAGATCGCAAATAATTACAGACAGATATGGACTATTGCCTTATTTCACATTTGTAGGCCATTTCTTCTTTTCTACTGCAAATATGAGTGGTAACTTTTAGGGGTAGTTGGCTGCATAGTCCAAAGAGTTGGGTACCTGTCGGTGGCTCCAAATGACAAGTTTGGATTCCACACTGTGCCTCCTCACAGGGAATAAAAAGTCAACCTATGTAGCCTTGGGTAAGCTGTACGCTCACAGTGGGCTTCTACAAGAAGAGAATGGTAAAAACCTTGAGAAAGGTAATCATGGGTTGGGATCAACCTGATGGCATGAAATTATTATATATTTAGCTATTGATAGAGAATTCTGAGTTAGGTGGCACTTGCTCATTACTGTGTTGTCTCATATGCTCTCTAGAGGTAGTCATTTGAGGATCAGACAAGGTAATATCTGTTCCTTTAAGTTCATTCATAGATACACAGTGACTACCTAGGATTATGTGGCAAGTGCCATCTTGTGTAATAATAGTGATGGACACTTCCAAGAACTGTACAAACACTTCCAATTCAAAAAAATAAAAATAACTTGACTTCCTTTTACTATAGAACCATGTCAACTATTGATAAAGTCAAATGTATGCCTTATAAATTGGGATTTAGGTGGTTCGTTATAAATTGCCAATGCACCAATATAAATTGCCAATGCACCAGTATAGATTGCCAATGCAGCATTGGTGGTTCATCAAAATTGCCACGCTGAGTTAGTTATATAGCAAAAGGTTTATTAAAGACAGATAGAAATAAAGCACAGAACACATACAGTACAGAAAACAGGTTAGCTTAAGGAACAAAGGATCCAAGGCACAGCACAGGCCAGATGGCCCTGCTGTCCTGGACAAAGGTTCCAAGACATGACACAGGCACATCTGCCCTGCTGTCCTGGACCCAGGAGTAATGGCTTCTGATGATTTTTATAGTTTTCTGTATCGTAAGCATGATCTAAGGCTGACATATTTAGTTCGCCTACACGTGCTTACACGTGCTTGCTAATGTTTTTGGCTTATAGCCATTTGCCGTCAAGGCCTAGAATGATCTGACCCTATTTCTCAGCTCAAAGCTGGTTCCTTATTACTGGCTAGCCGCCATATGTTGCTCTCAGCAAAACGACACCTCGGCACTATAGTGCCTACATGGGCCATCATGACCTTAGTCTTGTTAGCTTGGCTTCATTCAAACTAACCACAAAATATTTGCTGACAGACTGGCACCCACGCTGTAAGATATTGTGCCAAGTCTTAGCTGTTATGCCAAGTTTGCTGGGTTAATTTGGCCCTTTACCCTGTCAGCATATTTGGGTCTGCTTATAATATAATTTGGTTTTGCTCATCCCTATCAATCCGTCCTTTTTTCTCTGCGAAAGTTGAAAAAAATTGAATAAAAACTATTTCTGAAACTAATTCTAAGAAGTATAATATTCAATAGCTTAAGCCTTTTGTCTGCTGGATGATTTAAGACCTTCCAGCGACCACTTACTTTAACTGTGTTGCTTTATTATATTTTATTTGTCATGGACACCTGATTGATTGTATGTCTCTTATCTAGAGACATACAGATCGGAGGGTAGGGGTGGCGGGGTGGCCATCGTTTACAGGGAATCCCTTTACGTCAGCAGTTCTGCGACAATGGTGTGTTCTGGGGTGGAATGCCTCCATCTATCAGTGGGTCAGCGAGATACGTTTGGCATTGTTCTAGTGTACCGTGCTCCCCGCTACCCAGCGCAATCCCTACCAGAGATCGCCGAGTTCGTCTCGGCTGCTTTGCTGAGGTAACCCCGCCTTCTGGTGGTTGGGGACTTCAACTTGCATGCCGAGGAGGAACTCTCTGGTGCGGCTCTGGAATTCATGGAATCCATGACTTCCATGAACTTATCTCAGCATGTTCTATGCCCCACCCATAGAGCTGGCCACACCCTGGACCTGGTGTTTTCCTCCATGTCGTCAGATTCGTGTCTGGGGGTTGGGGGTATTTTGCCCCTGCCCGTGTCATGGTCAGACCATTACCTGCTAAAATTTTCCCTGTCGATCACCCCCCCGCCCCGCGGGGAGCACCCTTCTTACATCTGGGCCCGCCCCCGGAGGCTCCTGGACCCTGCCAGGTTCATGGAGGCCTTCGGGGAGCTCTCTGGTGGTCTGGCAGACAATCCGGTCAATGCCCTGGTGGAAAGGTGGTATGTGGGTTCCACCGGGGTGGTGGACCGGATCGCCCCCAAGCTCCTCCTACGATGTTGAGGCCGCTCCTCTCCATGGTATATGGCTGAGTTGCGGTTGATGAAACAAGAACGTAGGAGACTGGAGGTCATTTGGAGGGCAAGCCGGATGGAAGTTAATAGGGCTGCCCTTAAAGAGCTGACTGACCGCTATCTTCGTGCGATCAGGGACGCTAGAAGATCTTTTGCCTCCCTGAGAATTGGCGAGGCCTCGAACCACCAGGCGGAGTTATTCCGGGTGGTTCGGGACCTCTCCAATCCCAGTCAGCTGCGGCCTCCTCCTAGTGATTTCACTAGTGAGCAATTTGCAGCCCATTTTCGATCTAAAATTGAGGCCATCCGTTCCGACTTGCCCCCCAGTTGCTCTAGTCCACCCTTTGGGATCTCCGGTGCCTCACCCCTCCGTTCTCCCCTCCTGGATGAGTTCGGGCTGGTCTCTTCGGCGGAGGCCTCCAGAGCTATGGCTTGTTGCCGGCCGGCGGCCACTCCCTTTGACCCTTGCCCAGCTTGGCTTATTAAATCTGCCGAAGGGAACATGCCTGAGTGGGTTTCTGCTATTGCCACGGCCTCCTTTCAAGAGGGTTGTTTCCCCTCCCGCTTGAAGGAGACCGTGGTGAAACTCACTCTTAAGAAACCTGGCCTGGCGACGGATGACCTTTCCAACTTTCGTCCGATCGCCATTGTTCCCTTCCTGGGCAAGGTTGTCGAGGGGGTGGCCGCGGTCCGACTTCAGTCATACCTGGAGGTAAATCATATCCTGGACCCATTCCAGTCTGGATTCAGGCCCCTTCGCGGGACCGAAACCGCCCTGGTCGCTCCGCAGGATGACCTCCTCAGGGAGGCCGACGGGGGGAGCTCCTCCCTGTTGGTCCTCCTTGATCTCTCAGCAGCCTTTGATACCGTCGACCATGGTAACCTTCTGGCCCAGCTCGCGGAGGTGGGAATTGGTGGTCAGGCCTTGGCCTGGCTCCGTTCCTTCCTCGGCGACCGGACTCAGAGGGTACAGCTGGGGGATGTCTTGTCGGCTCCTTGGACTCTCCCTTGTGGGGTGCCCCAGGGGTCGGCAATCTCTCCCGTGCTGTTCAATGTTTATATGAGGCCGCTGGGGGAGGTCATCAGGAGATATGGAGTTTGCTGTCATCAGTACGCTGATGACACGCAGCTCTATATCTCCTTTTCATCATCTGCAGAGGAGACGGTTCGCTCCCTCGATCTGTGCCTGGAGGCCGTTTTGGAATGGACCAGAGATAACCAGCTCAAGCTTAATCTGGAGAAGAAGGAGGTTCTGTTCTTCGGGGCGCCCTCGTCTCGGTACAATGGCCCCCTCCCTAGTCTGGGGGGTATCTCCCTCCAGCCTACAGACAGGCCCAGGAATCTGGGCGTGGTCCTGGACTCGGCCCTCTCCCTGGAAGCCCAGGTGATGGCTGTCTCCAGGGCCGCTTTTTTCCATCTCTGCAGGATCGCCCAGATCCGCCAGTACCTTGATGAGTCCTCCCTGAGGACAGTTGTGCAGGCTCTGGTGGTCTCGAGGATCGACTATTGCAATGCCCTCTACGTGGGGTTGCCCTTGGGCCTGGTCCGGAGGTTGCAGCGGGTGCAAAATGCGGCGGCCAGGCTGGTGGTGGATGCCCATAAATACGAGCACATCACACCAGTCCTGGTCCGCCTGCATTGGCTTCCCGTTGCCTTCCGGATCAGGTTCAAGATCTTGGTCTTGATTTTCAGGGCCCTCCACGGCTTGGGACCAGAGTATCTGGCGGAGCGTATCTCCCTGAGAGCATCTGGATCCAGACCCACAAGATCGTCGCAGGCGCGCTCACTGAGAGTGGCCACACCCAGAGAGGCGCGGAAAACGCGCACGTGCAACTGCGCCTTCTCTGTGGTGGGGCCTTCCCTCTGGAACCATCTTCCCAGTGAGCTGCGCCTGCTGGAGTCCCTGCCTGCCTTTAAGAAAGCTTTGAAGACCTTCCTCTTTAAAGAGGCCTTTGGTGACCTTATCAGTTAGTTTTTTTCTTTTTCCTTTGTTTTACCTCTTACTTCCTTCACTCTCTCCACTCCCGCCATCTTACCCTCCGCTGTTTTCTGTTTGGAGGTTTTTTGTTTGTTTGTTTGTTTGTTTTCTCTTATTTTATATGCTTTTTAACATTGTTAGCCGCCCAGAGTTCCCGCCGGGAAGATGGGCGGGATATAAGTTTATAAATAATAAATAAATAAATAAATAAATAAATATTATCTAGTCATAACAGTATAGGTATTGTCTACATCCATGAATGAGTAAATGAAGGAACCCTACTATTCTGACTTGTATCTAGGTGTATCTATTTTCTTTTGTGGGTAGGTGTAATCTAATAGCTGATTTACTAGAGGTGACATCATGCTTTTTGTTAACAGTAAGGAGGTCTTGTTTGCTTAGGACCTAAGATTGCAATTTGTATAATCACAACTTCCCCCATTTTTTTTTACACAGCATACATTAAAATCATAACACAAAATACATTTAAAAGTCTACTTAGAGGGTGGCATTTGGTTGACAGTGGGATGCTCTGCTATTTGAATGTTAGGTAAAGCAGAGACCCAGGATATTTTGAATGAGGATCAAACCAGGGGCATAAATCAAACTCTTGAGTGTTCAAATAAGTGGAGTGGCTTATTTTGGCAAACCATTTTAAACTGTATAATAGATTAGCATAAGGGAATCAGGAGGGCATGGACAATACATATATACCATAAGGCTGAATGGGAGGGCTATAGGCATCAGTTAAAAATGAAGCTTTGACAAATTGAATTTGGAGGACAACTATTCTGTAAAATATGTTGATTGATACCATTGATGATATGTTGGGTTCTGGGGCCCATTGGGTTTGGAAAAACAAGTGCTTTCTGTTCCTCTGACTGTTAAACAAAGTGAATAAATATGTGGATGCCCTTCTTGTGAATGACAGAAGTTCAGTTGACACAGGGAAAGTATCTTATACAATGCAAAGGAAACACATAAACAATAATCAGTAAAGCTACTAGAATTATGAACATGCAGTATGCTTCAAAAACATCATAAACAGTAATTGCTTCTAAACATCAGCTGTAGATGACTGCAAAGGTGCTGAGCTGTGGTGGCTGCAAAAATGAACAGATAGATGTGCTAAAAGGACCTGTACAAGGCACGCTGTCTGTCTGTGGTAGTGGTGGTGAAGTTTGGTGCCATTATAACAGTTCAGGATGAGTCTTAAAAGGAGAAACACTGCCATAATTGGAACAAAACAATTGCAGATTAAGACAGTCTCTTTATGGTGCCTTGCTTGCTTCCATGGCTGTGTAACCAGTTCGTTGTTTTGCTTCAGCTGAGACAGCTAGATGGCTGCAGGTGATAATAAAGGCCTACATTATCACTTCACTTGAAGGGTGAAGCTGATAACAGGCAGGAACGATGAGGGTGGGACAGTCGATGCAGGATGATGACCCACAATGGAACAGCAGACCAGATCCGGTGTTCCTTGGAAGGTTGTAGATTAGGAAGCGGCACATCAGAAGAGACAGGATGGCAGGATTAACTGGATCAGTAGTTGGACTCAGGCAGGACTCATCCAAAACCTCAGGAATAGGCAGAGTCTTATAATTTGGAGCAGCCAAAAAACCAGGAGGTGTTTCTGGAGGTACATCTTCTGCAATGGGAGTCGTGGACCTAGGAAAGATGACTAGCACAGAGACAGCTGTATGGGTTGTCAGCAGGATCTGAAACAGATCTTTTTCACACTGCACAGTGGGGGTCAAAGCAAATTTTACACTTTAAAATTCTCTGAAACCTAATTTCTGAAACCTGATTTAAAACACAAAAACAGGACATTAACATAGCTATTCCTCATTTTTCCCGAGATGTCAGTAGTTGATTATCATCTTATTATTAATAATAGACCACTAAATTTTAAATCTCCAGGATGGCATCCATTGTTCACAATTGAAGCCTTATACGATTTAAATTTACTTGACTCATTTATCAAAACCATTTTTTTACACAACCATTCCCTTTAGCAGTCATATATCTATATCTAACTTAATCATGTTACTTAGCTCTAAAAAAACCTCTTTCCAAAACTTTTGAATTATTTCACATTCCCACCAAAGATGCATACCAGGCTTTTTTTCACATTTCCAGCATATCTTAGAGTAATCAGGATTCATTCTATTCAGTCTAATTGGTGTTAAATACCATCTAGAAACTGGTTTAAAATAATTTTCTTTTATCCTGACCGATAATGATCTCAAGATTCTCATATTCCAAATTTTCACCCAATCTTCTTTCTTTATCTCTACATTAAGATCTTGCTTCCAGATTTCTCTCAGAGAATCTAACTCTTTCACTTCCGATGAATCCCCTAATATTTTATATATTTTACGTATTATTCCTTTCTCTATTTTCTCCTGATCAGATTCCAACGATAGTAAGAACTGTTCAAATTTTGTACACTCTCTAATTTCTTCTATTTCTTCTGACCCAATCCTTTGTCCATTTTCCTAACTGAATGTAATTTAACCATGTTAAGTCACTAGATTGCAGGATATTTTTTATATCGTGGGTTGATCTAATTTTGGCCACCCAATCTTTTAATCTAGCTATTTTCTTAGCTTCGAATAACTCTAAATAATGTGTCAAATTTGTAGGGAAATTTTCCAGGTCTGTAACTAAACCTAGTGGGTAGCCCTTCGGTGACAAAATTTTTCTATTTGTTCTCCATGTGGTCATTAAACCATTCAGAAGGGGGTTGTCAATCTTTACTTTATTTTTAAAGTCAGTAAATAGAAATTTATTTATTTCCCCCTTTATATCCGATGACTCTTGCTCCCACCATATTAACTTCTCCGGTTTGAATAAAATTTCACCCAAACAACTCATTTGATTGGCTATATAGTAATTTCTTATATTGGGTATACCTATTCCTCCTTCTTTTTGGGATCTGTACCACAAACTTTTATTTATTCTTGTTTTTTTTCCTACATTACAGAACCTATTTATCATGTCTTGGAAAATTTTAAGTTCCTTTTCTAGAAACTGAACCGGTAGCATTTTAAAAATAAAATTAATTTTGGGAAGTATTTTCATTTTTACCAATGCTATTCTACCAAGCCACGATAAATTCAGTTTGGAGTAAGTTAATAATTTATTTCCCATCTCTTCTTTTAATTCTGAAATATTTTTTTCTTTAGTTTTAGTAAACTCTTTATAGAATTCTAATCCTAGGTATTTAATACTTTTACCGGGTTTAAGTTCAAATTTTTCTATTGTTTTAAGGTCTTCTCTCCCATAGTTAAACAATAAACTTTCTGATTTTTGCCAGTTTACACATAATCCGGTTATTTCCCCAAATTCTTCTAGATGAGTTTTTACTCTTTGGATACTTTCTATTGGGTCAAAAGTGGTCAATAAAGCATCATCGGCAAATAGACTGATTTTAGTTGCCCCATCTTTCCCTATACCTTTAATGGATTCATCATCCCTTATAGCATTAGCCAGGAGTTCCATAACGATACAAAAGAGAACATGGAGAAAGAGGACATCCTTGTCTAGTTCCGCGGCCTAGGGTAATTTGTTCAGTCATTCCATCATTAACTATTATTGAGGAAGTACCCTCTGAATATAATTGATTTATTACTCCTAAATTTTTTCCCCAAATCCCTATTTTTCTAGCAGAATTTTTAATGTAGACCATAGAACACAATCAAAAGCTTTAAAAAGATCTAAAGATAACATGCCTGCTTTAATAGTACTTTTTCCCATTTCATAAAGAACGTTCAAATTTCTTCTAATAATATTTGCCATTTGTCTTCCTTTGATAAAACCACATTGATCATCTTTAATATATTTAGCTACAAATTTATTCATTCTTTTAGCCAGGATTGCAGTAAAAATCTTAGCATCTTGGTTTAATAGGGATATTGGTCTATATGACCCAATGTCCATTAAGTTTTTATTAGGTTTAGGTATTAAAATGGTTAAGGAGTGGGTCCAGGATCTCGGAACTTGTTCTCCCTCCAATATTTTATTGAATAGCTTTTTTAGTTTAGGTATTAATGCTGCTTTAAAAAGTTTATAAAATTCAGGTCCCAGACCATCCACTCCGGGCGTTTTATTATTCTTTAATTTATCTATTACCTCACCTATCTCTTGGTCTGTAATAGGTTTCCCCATTTCCAGCATATCTTCCTTTTCCAAAACTCTCTTTAAATTTTTAGTGATATATTTTTCTATATCTTCCTTGGACTTGTTTTTTGCTGTGTATAAAGACTGATAAAACTCTTGTATAGCTTTTAATTTGTCTTTCATTTGTATACACATCTTGCCTGAGGAGTCTTTTATAATCCCTATCGTGTAATTATCTCTTCTTTTCTGTGCTAATCTGGAGAAAAGTTTTGAATTTTTATTGCTGTATTCAAAGAAATTTCTTTTTAAATAAAGTAAATTTCTTTGTGTTTGTTGTAATTCTAGATCATCTAGTTCTTTTTTCTTTGCTTCGATCTGCCTCAATATCTTCTTATCGTTATTAGAAAAAAATTGGGATTCTAAATCTGCTATTAAATTTTCTAAATTTCTTTTATGGAGCTCTTCCTTTTTTTATTATATTTTCTCTTATGATAAAGCCTCTAGCTACAGCCTTCAAGGTGTCCCATATAGTTGCCATTTTGCTACCTGCCTTTTCATTTATGTCCCAAGTTTCCAACCAATCCTTTTTAACTCTTTCCAGCACTTCTGGGTATTGAAATATTTTTGGATTCATTCTCCATCTTTTAGCTTCTCTATAGTTTTTGTTTATTGCTATGTCGATTGACATTACAGCGTGATCAGAAGTTTTTATAATCTCGGTCTCAGTGTTTGTTTACTTTAGGTATTAGACTTGATGAAAGAAACACAAAATCTATCCTAGAATAGCTCTTGTGTACTGGTGAGTAGAAAGTATATTTTCTTTCATCTCCTTTCATTTCTCTCCAAACATCCTTCAATCCTGTAGTATTTAAACTTTGCTAGTGTTGTATGTCTAACCCTCCAGTCTTCCTTCTTACAGACAGATTTATCTTTGATTTTATCTAACACCATATTAAAATCTCCAGCCATTATTAAATACCCCTTTTTATCAGTTTTGATCTGATCCCAAAGGAGATTATAAAAACGGTTTTGATTAGCATTTGGTGCATATACATTTACCAAAGTATATTGCTCTTTACCCATTACAAGTTGCAATATTATATATCTGCCTTCTGAATCTTTCACCACAATATCCACAATACATTCACAATTCCTTGACATTAAGATGGCAACCCCTCTTGCTTTAGAAGTACCAAAACTTTTTTCATATATAAAGATATTTGGAATGTTTAATTCATTAATACTATCTCTTATTTGATGAGTCTCTTGCAAAAAAGGCGATATCAATTTTATGCCTTTTAATCATCGCTTCAATTCTCTTCCTCTTCAAAACTGATCCCAAGCCTTTTACATTCAATGTTGCTAATTTTATGAACTTTCCCATAACTTAATTTTTTTTCTTTTAATGTCCTGGAGTGGTCCCATTGTGTATAAAAACAATAACACCAACAGTTACTAAAGAAACAACTAAAATAAACCTAACCCTCCACCTTAAAAATATATTCTTTTCTCCCACCCCACTAGCTGTCATGCTCTTTAGCATGTGCCCCCAAGGGATGGGAGGGAGGAGATCAATCCACGGACAATGACCGGCCAAGATCCCACAAGCTATTTAATTATCATAATACTGTGTATCCATTTTCCCAGAAAATTGTCATATCCCCCTCCAAACCGCCCTCTCTCCCCCGCCCCCCTTAAAAAAACGGGGGAGGGAGGAAATTAAAAGGGAATAAGTGAAAGCAAAAAAAATGGGGGGAGGAGAGAAAAGGGAGACAAAAAGGAGGAGAGAGAGAGAGAGAGAGAGAGAGAGAGAGAGAGAGAGAGAGAGAGAGAGAGAGAGAGAGAGAGAGAGAGAGAGAGAGAGAGAGAGAAATGAACTAGTGGGTTTTGCCTGTTGTTCACTGTCCTGATATTGCGGTGGAGGTTCCAGGAGCCAGACTAGGAGAAGTTGAGTCGTCTTGAATATTCCATGCTTCCAGTAGGTGCTGGCCTTCTTCTAGGGAGTGAATTGTGTGCTGAATGGAGCCTTTCCAAACTTTCAAAAACAGGGGGTGGCCCCAAGAGTAGCAATAATTGTGTTTCCGCAGTGTTGTTGTCACTGGCTTCATCAATTTTCGCCAATCAGAGGTTTCGTTGGAGAGGTCTTGATAGACTTGCTCAGTTTTATCTCCTCTCTTAAGAATGTCAGGATTTGCTCTTATAGAAGACATAAGATGTCCTTTGCTTACATAAGAGGCAAATCTAACTATTATTGGTCGTGGGCTTCCATCTCTTGAGTTGCCCAAGTAGTGAATTCTCTCTATATCTTCCTCCTCCAGTTGTTTGGATAAAAAGGAATTGAGCCAAGTTATCACTTCCTGTTTTAATTCTCCCTTCTTTTGAACTGCAAAATTAATCAGCTTTACATTCTGTCTTCTAGAGTAATCTTCCATATAAGTTAATTTCTTTTTGGC
This sequence comes from Phrynocephalus guinanensis, assembly GCA_037367245.1. NCBI lineage: Eukaryota > Metazoa > Chordata > Lepidosauria > Squamata > Agamidae > Phrynocephalus > Phrynocephalus guinanensis. Next base: position 3,472,083 of record CM074735.1, read on the forward strand.
TGTCAATAAAACCTGCTTCTGAGAGCTAATTTCAGTTTCATTTTTTGTTACAGATTCTTGATCTCCCCTGCCAAGGTTTCAAGTTTCTGGCCGTTGCTATCGACCGCTGTCTGCGTCTGCTTGATTTCACGAGATAAATCTTGTTTGGTACTTTGAAGTTCCCGTGAAAGGCCATCCATTTTACGCATCACATCTTGCAAACCCATGCTCATTAGGCCCGCCAGTTCTGATCTCATTTGTCGCATTTCCTTCATAAAATCTTGGTCTGCGGGGGGGGGGGCCTTCCTCTCACCCGTCCCCATTAGTAGCTCCCCCTCAACAGGAGGTTCAATACGTTGTAGAGCTTGACAAGTATATGTTGCATCAGAAGGTTTCCTGACCCAGGTCTTTAACAGGCAAGATTTTTTCTTTTTTGCAAGCATGTAAATAAACAAGAATCCTACGTAGAAGACTCACGCCAGACCCTGCAAAATTTAGTCTGTCTCTCCGTGCCGAAAGTAGCATGCTATTCAGTCAGTCAAAACCGAAAGCAGCTAGATCATTAGTAAATCAAGCTTATCTGCTCTCGAAGAAGTATAAATTGCTTCTCCTGTCATCCCCAAATGATTTAATGATGCATTACTCACAGCTCCAAGGGCTTTAGACAGTAAATTTTAAAGCTCTTCTCATCTTGGTGCGGAGCTCCGAAATCAAGCGGCCGACATGCTTCGTGGGCGGGACTTCCTCCTGCTGGGTGTGCAATTGAACACGCAGGCAGGCAGGCACATTGCACTTCAGTGCATCCAGTTGAAGTGAGGAAATTATTTTCAGTTTAGTCCCTAAGTGACTGCAACTAAACTATATTCATTGTTTTTGTTTACTAGACCCAAATATCTCTTTTGGGAGGACACTGCTTGATATCAGCCTTACAATATTATATTATTGATTCAGTACTCCCGCCTTTGTTTGTTGTTTACATATACATACACCTGTTGTGCTGCTGCTGGGTGTGCAATTGAACACACAGGCAGGCAGGCACATTGCACTTCAGTGCATCCAGTTGAAGTCAGGAAATTATTTTCAGTTTAGTCCGTGAGTGACTGCAACTAAACTATATTCATTGTTTTTGTTTACTACACCCAAATATCTCTTTTGGCAGGCCGCTGCTTGATATTAGCCTTACAATATTATATTATATTGATTCATTACTCCAGTCTTTGTTTGTGGTTTACATACCACCCATACTCTGGCTTCGTGGCTGCCCATACTCTGGCCTTGTGGCCTCCCATACTCTGGCTTCGTGGCCGCCCATACTCTGGCCTTGTGGCCTCCCATACTCTGGCTTTCTGGCCTCCCATACTCTGGACTTGTCGCCACCCATACTCTGGCCTTGTGGCCATCCATTCTCTGGCCTTGTGGCCTCCCATACTCTGGCTTCGTGGCCGCCCAAACTCTGGCCTTGTGGCCGCCCATACTCTGGCCTTGTGGCCGCCCATACTCTGGCCTTGTGGTCACGCAAACTCTGGCTTTGTGGCCTCTTAAACTTTGGCTTCGTGGCCTCCCAAACTCTGGCTTTGTGGCTTTCCAGGGTGGACTGTCATGAATCGGGCTCAGCTGCCTGCACCCCAACCGTCCAAGGCAGTAGGTCCAACCCCGCCACCACCCGTCCTTCCTGCTCTATGAATGGCTGCTGTTGCCAATCAGTTCTTGAAAAAGCAGTGGTTCCTTTTTAGCTGGCAGTCCCGGGGGGTCCTTTTCTTCCCAGCTGGCCCTTCTTGCAATTAGGGCCCAAATGAAATAAATTACAGGGTTAGGGATAGAGTTAGGGTTAGGGTTAGGCCACTTCCGGTGACACGGCAGGGAAGCCGGACGGGGTGGAGGGCAGCGGAGGGTCTCTGCCCTGGAGATGGGCATGGAACTGCGCCACCTGGTCAAGGAGGGAGAAGTTCTGCTCCATGAGCGAACCGGGCTCCTCAGTCGTCGCGCTGGGGTGAAGAATCTCAGGCAAAGGCCAAACCTCCTCAGCTGGGCCGCATTGGTATGGCGTTTCCAGGGTGCTCCCACCGGGCGCTCCCTCTGCTCTGTCCTGAATTTGATCCTTGGGGATTCTGCGTCAGCTCCTTTGGATACTCAAGCTGGCGATGATACCCCAAGAGGTTGAGGGGCACTCAACAAGATGAGTGTGGGGGTGGGGGGACTCTCATGCCAGTACCAGACTGAATCTCTGACCACTAGTTGACCAGGGTGGCATTTGCTTGGCTTTACAAGGAGTGTCATGGGGAGGGGACATTGAGAGGAGTAGACCCTCATCCAGATTTGGGGGAGGAATGGAATACTGTGTCTCCTGCTGCCTCTGAGAGGTGGAGGGGAAATGGGATGGATTAAAGGCTTCAATTCAAAACAAACCCCCCCAAGAAAGGATAACAGGCAGCCAGACCAAGTAGGGTGGCACTGGCCACCAGTTCAGTCAGCGTTGACCAAGAGAAAAAAAGAATATTGCATTCTGCCCACTTTGTTTGCTTTATTGCATAGGATGCAGTCTTATGCTATGATATATTTATTAAATATCTTATTCATCACCCAGTTTAAATTGCTTTCCGCCTGCTCTGGGTCATTGCGGGACGCCCCCATGCTCTGGGAAGTCAAATCGCGCTAAATTGTGCTAGAAACGACAAACAATGAACGAAACGTTGAACCAAAAATTTTTCAAAAAATTTCGCGACAAACGGAAACGGAACGAAATGGACCCGTTCCAACAAACGAAGAATTGAAACATCATTTTTTCTGGTCGTGCTCATCTCTACTAGCTAACTTAAGTGTAACAACTAACATCAAACAGGAAGCTCTTATTCCCATGCTGCATATGGGGGGGCACACCTTAACACTGTTAATGATTAAATCCCTTAACAATCTTTTTTGGGGTGGCTTAAAAGTCCCCAGTACCTCAAGCGCCCACTGCACAGCCTGTGGGGCCAGGTCGGTGCTGGGTTTTTTAAATATATTTTTTCTTCAATTTGGAGTGCTACCCTGGCCACCCCTGGGGCCAGGTCGGCAGTCCTTTTTTAAAATTATTCATTTATTTTTAAAGCGCCGACCGCACAGCCCCTGGGGCCTGGACACACTGGTTTTATTTGTTTTCTTGAATTTGGAGTTCCGACCCGGCCACCCCAGGGGCTGGGGCTGCACTTCTTTTTATTATTTTTGATATGTTTTGTTTTTAAAGTGCCAACCACATGGTCCCTGGGGCTGGGTCAGTGCTCCTTTTTAATATTATTTTTCTTTTATTAATTTTTTTTTAAGTGCCAACTGTGTGGCCCCTGGGGCTGGGTCGGCGCTCGTATTTTTCTCTGTCTTGATTTTAGAGTGCTGACCCGGCCACCCCTGGGGCCGAGTTGGTGCTCTTTATTTTATTTTATTTTATTTATTTTGGGGGTAGGGTTAAAAGTCCCCAGCCTCTTTTTTTTTTCCCAAGCGCCGACCCGGCCACCCCTGGGTCTGGGTCCTGTGCTCCTTTTTATTATTATTATTTGTTTTGTTTTTAAAGCACTAACTGCGCAGCCCCTGGGGCCGGGTCGGCGCTACAGCCAGGAGGAACGGCCCAGTCCAGGACCACTCCAGGTAGGAGACACCATCGGAACGAAAAACGAACCGAACCAAAGTGGAATTTTTTTCTTAGAGGGGGCAGTTTGTTATTCATTCAGTACATAACAAAACGAATAACGAAGCAAACCAAAAGTTAATTTTGTGCCCATCTCTAGAACATAGCAATGCACATACACAAGAAGAACATCAAAATAACTACAATTGATTTGAAATACAGGATAGTAGGGCAAATAATAAAAGTGCTCACAAAACCACTGATGGGGTGGTCTCTGAAAAAGAGACAGATCTATCTAAAAAGCCATGTTTCCAAGGCTCATTTGAAAGTTGTCAGTGAAGCTGTAAAGGGCCTTGCATGTCAACAACAACACCTTGATATTGGCATAGAAACAAACAGGTAGCCAGTGCAAGGTGACCAGAGTAGGGGAGATATGCTGACATATTCTGAACCTGCTGGAGTCTCTGTAGCAGCCTCAAGGGCAGTCCCACATAAAAAGTGATGCAGTTGTCTAACCTTAAGCCTACCAGTGCATGGCCCAGTGTGGTGAGCGACCCAGTGTCAAGGTAGGGTGCAGCTGGGCGATCTGCCTCAGGTGGAAGAAGATGGAGTGGTCCATCAATTGATAGCGCTGAGTCCAAAAGTACACCCAGACTGCACACCTCATACTTAGTGGCAAAAGCAGCCCTCACCAAATGCCCTCACCACAGGGGCCTCATATAGATATTAAATAGCAAATAGCAAAGGGGAGATGTTAAACACCTGTCTGTGGGATTCCACAATTTAAAAACATTTTGTTGGCTCTTTGTGAGTTCCAGAGTGTTACGCGTGTCATTTTATCATACACACAGGTGTGTATGTGCGTGCATGTGCCTGCAAACATGCTTAGCTGTAGAAAGAGAGTGCAAGGGATATTCTGCACAATTTGCACATATTTCACAAACTCTAATTTGTGATGGGAGTCTCATTCTCACCTTGTTCTCTCATTCTCATTTTAGAGACCAGATGTCTGGTAGACTCTTGAAAATCCTTGTCAAGTCAAAAAAAATTTTTTTTAGCATAACTGGACATTAATGATTTTTCTTCATATTTATTTAAAATAGTTTTTCCTGCTTTTCTCCTTGAAAAGGACTGAAAGAGGCCTTCATTATTGAAAAGATAATATTTAAAAGTTGAAACCAGAAAATATACAAATATTAAAAAAGAATTATATAAGCATTACAGTATATTAAAAATGGTAAATAAATAAAACAGTACTAAAACAACAGATCACAAGTATCTATTTAAAAAAAAACCTGTAAGAGCAACACAGCTATGAAAAGGTATCATGACATGGAAGCAGCAGCAGCAGTAGCTGTTTCACTTATCATGTTTATTTAGAAACAATTTTTATCCACTTTACAGGTTATGTCTGCAGACCCAGAATGTAGACACTGTTTAAAATTGCCTGCTATTATCCTTATCAAAATCAGGCAGTACTGATGATCCTAGTAATAAACAATAATCATAAATTATGACAGTGAAATAAATTACATAATCTGGAAAGGAGACACAACCAGGGTCCACTCAGCCACTCCAGCAGCAGTTTCTGTTGTGAAGCTCCTCCATATGCGCAAAGGGGATGAGGATGTTATCGGCAGCAGCAAATTACCACTGGCTGAAGCTGATTCCGCAGGGGGCACATAACTCATATACAATGCAACAAAGTTGTGTGCACCCCAAAATCACCCCAAAAGGCAATTTACCCTTCCTACTGGCTTTCTTCCCATGGCCCAAGGGGAGCTGCAGATAACATCTAATATTTAACGGGAAACATGTCCTCCGACACATCTACGCCACAGTGATGTTTTTCTCAATGATGATTTTCTCTAGAAATCTTAAAAAAAAAACAACAACAACCTAGGCAGTTTTTTTAAAACAAAGCAAATTGAATACATCTAAACAAAGAATGGAAGAAAAGAAGTGCTAACTGTACAGGAAAGGTCTGCTGTGAAAAGACGACCACTCAAATATTTATAACAGTAGAGAAATCACTTCTTTTGTGTTGTCATACTGGCTAACTCCCCCCACCCCCAAGAACATCTTCCCTCCCTCTTTATATAAACAAGGTTGTCATTCTGTGTTTGCAATAGCGGAGGGGCCAGAGTTTGCTCTGATGAAAGTGGCACATCAAGCTAAAGGATGAAGAAATCACTGATTTGTTTCATAAATTAACTGTGGCTTGCTCAGGGCCTCATTTTCTGGGCAACAGGTGCCAGAAATCTGTACAAATGGGAAAATGAAAATTCAGCAGCCCGCTGTTTTTGTATTAGATTGCAGAACGCTATGAAAATCTAAGTAGTCTTTGTGTCATAGATATTGACAGAGCAAATGGCTCTAGTTTAAAATGCTTTTTCAAACAATCTAGCCTTGCATATGACTAGTCATGCATAGTATGGGAAGTACAAAACCTTCTATATGCATTCTCAACCCCCCCACCCCCATATATGACATGCAGCTTCCCTTCAGCCTTCTTTCCAATCTTCCTCATTCCTCCAGTGCTCTTCTGTGCTTCTGTGATATCACAGCAGCTTGGTCAATGGTAGTGGTGAATTGACAAACTGATCGGTATATAGCACTGCCTAACCAAAGCTGAGTTTAGACAGTTTAGATTAACAGGGAATGGGGGAGGGTGTCCATATTTCAAGCTGTAATGAAAGAAAGAAATGTCTAGGGACTCCAGTCCCTTGCCGCAAAAACAAAGAAATGTTCTCCCCAACATACCACTATTCCCCAACATTCTCTTGCAATCATGCTTGCAGATTCTATACTCTATGAAGTCTTAATAGCTCAGGTGAGTAACATAATTGACTGGGCTATTTATTGAATATTTGAACAAATCTCTGGGCCTTTCAAACAACACAAGGACCACAATTGCTACATAAATTGTGATAGATACTTTAGTAAAGCTTCTGAGTTGTATATGTCTAAGAGATAAGGCAGAGAAAAAAATGCCGATTAGCTGATTGCAGTTTGAATGTGTATTTATCTATACACTCTTATTCATTAACAATCTGTTCCATTGTTTGATTCAGCTTTTACAACAGACCCTTCCCAATTTTCAAAATGACAGCAAACTATGTAATTTTTGTTAATTTAATGATAATATCCTGTTTTAGTATCGGAAGTGGCTATGAAACATATGTTAAGTTAATAAGACAAGCTGAGCTGCCCCTTATCTTCCACCTCTTGTTGGAACTGGGAAGGCAAGGTGCAAGTTAAGATGTGGTGAACAGTTGTTCCTGTCATCTGCAGAGATCAGTATTATTCTCAAATTCACATTCAGGGAGAGAAACTCAACTCCATGAAGCATGTAAATTACACCAAGCTCAGTGAAATGATGGGTGAGAAAGCAAAAATTCTACAATTACACTTGGGACCTTGCAAGTAGGGATGGGCACAAAATGGAATAATAATGTTTCATTTCACTTCGTTTCATGCCCACCCCCATTTCATTTCCTATGAATTTTTATTTTTTTGTATAAAACAAAATGAAACAAAATGAAACCCCAGAGTGAATTTAGAACGAAATGAAACAAAAAAAATGGTTCGGTTCAGTTTGGTTCGTTAATGGCGGCAATGTCTCCTATCTGGTGCTGGTCTTTGGTCTTCCTGGCTGCAGGGAAAAGATGACAGGCCCGCACTACAGCTATAGCGTAGGCCAAGTGGTCAAAAGTAATAAAAATAAAAATAAAATAAAATACTGCCACCCAGTATTACTGCCACCCAGTAAGATGATGACGAGGATGAGGATGATGAGGATGAGGGTGCTGCCAGTCCAGTTTGTGCAGTTGCAATATCTGTTTTAAAAAATTGAATGTTTTTTCCTGCTCCCGCGCTGTCAAATTGACTAAATCGCACAAAGCAGGAAAAATGAATAATGAATCAACGAATCAACAAACCAATGAAACAATTTTTTCTAAAAAAATCGTTAAAAATGAAATGAAACAAACCAAACCCTAAAACGAACTGAACCAAAACAAAGCACCATTTTTTTTGGTCCGTGCCCATCTCTATTCCTGAAGCTTTGGCCCTGTTATCTTGATACTTCTCAGAACTCTGCTACTCTGTGTTCACGACCTGGGTTCAATCCCCGGTAGCAGGCTCAAGGTTCACTCAGCCTTCCATCCTTCCGAGGTCGGTAAAATGAGTACCCAGCTCGCTGGGGGGGCAATGTGTAGCCTGCACACTGTAATCAAAATTGTAAACCGCCCAGAGACTACTTGTAGTGGTATGGGGCGGTATATAAGCAGAAGCAGAACACTTACTCTGTAAGTCTTCATGTTTGACACCCCTCCTCCTTGGACTGTGTTTGTGTGAATCTTGAACTTGGACTGGACGACGATCCTCTGTGAATCTAGAACATGGACTGGCTGGCCATGCTCTTGTCTTCTGGGAACACCCTGGTCCTGGCCCCCTTGCAGATATCCTAGTTGCTACCCACACCTGGGCCGTTACATTGTTTGCTTAAGCAGTTCAACAGAATGTTCTTCACATAAGTAAATTTCTTGGTTTGCTGCTGGAAAGACTCCAGATGATGCATTTAAACAATGTTAAATGTTGAGTTGCTAACATTTGCTAGTAGACATGGGCACGACTAGGCGAAATTCTCGTTTCCGTTTTCAGTTCTCGTTATTGTTACATAACGAGAATTACTCCGCTCTAGCTCGAACCCGAACTGAAAAAGAAAAATTGGGTCTGATTTTTCATTGTCGTTCATGGCATTGCAGCGATCGCGCGATGCCAAGTAGCACAGAAAAAAAGTTTAAAAAAAAACCCGATTCCCGGCCATAAAAGCAGGCCAAAATATGCCTGCCTCAGTGAAGGCACCTACCGAGGGGTGGTTTCTGGGGGGTCCCCGGCATCCCCCCCAACCCATATGCCAGTACACTGTCCTTCTTAGTGGGTCAGAGGCACTCAGAGGTGCAGCCCACTAACCCACCCTAACCTTAACCATAACCCTAAGCCTAGCCCTTACCCTAACCCCAACCCTAACCCAGATCTGTACGCAAGTACACTTTCCTTCTTAGTGGGTCCCAGGCACCCAGAGAGGTGCCTCCCACAGCCCACTATCCCCTACCCCTAACCCATTCCCTAACCTGTACGTCAGTACGTTAGTACGCTCTCCTTCTTAATGAGTCAAAGTGAGGCCCCCCAGAGAGGTGCCTCGCAGAGCCCACTATCCCCTATCCCATTCCCACTGTACTGTACGGCAGTACGCTACTATGCTTCCCTTCTTACTGAGTCAGAAGCACCCAGAGAGGAGCCTCTGCCACCCCACCCTAACATAATGTAATGTAAATGTATGGTACGCGGCGGCTCCGCGAAACGCTTCCCTTGCTTCCCTTCTTAGTGGGTCAGACGTCAGAGAGGCACCCAGAGAGGTGCCTCCCAGAGCCCACTTACCCCAACCCCAACCCAAACCCAAACGACAAACGACAAACGGAAACGACAAATTTTTGAAAATTTCCTCGACAAATGGAAACGAGCCGAAACGGACCCGTCCCAACAATCGAAAACTCGAAACGTCATTTTTCCTGGTCGTGCCCATCTCTAACTCTTATATATGTTGTAGCCTTTAAGTTATAATTGGTAATTACATTCAGGAATTGTCCATTTAATGACGGGCAGATGCTTAGGGTTACAACATTTTTGTTCTATTATAGGACAGTATTTTAATCTGCTCCATAAAAATGAAAGACAATCCAGTTCTTAGAAAATTCTTAGAAAAAAAAAAAGTCTTTTTGCGCACGCGGTGGAGAGGGATCAGAGGAATTTGCAGCAAGCCTCGCCTGGGTGATTGGGGACCGCTGGCCAAAGAGTTGCCTCGGCTCAGGTAACCCTGAGGCAAGCTGGTGTTTCTTTTTGGCAGGTGACTCTGCATCCCTGCCCAACTCTCTGCCAACATACTCACTGCCTTCCACCCTGCCAAAAAGAAATGCCAGCTTGCCTGAGCCAAGGATTATGTTGGCAGAGAGCCAGGCAGGGTATGCAGCATCACCTGCCGTCATTTGATCCACTACCACTCCTTCATTAGATGCTCTGACGCAGCACTGCTCTTGTCCCAAGGCACACTGGCAACCTGGGAAACACCAAGCCAGCTTCTGCAGCAGATGCCACCACCAGGCACTGAGGCAAGGGAGAGAGGGGGGGGAGGGAGAGAGGGAGGAGAGAGAGAGAGAGAGAGAGAGAGAGAGAGAGAGAGAGAGAGAGAGAGAGAGAGAGAGAGAGACGGAGGGAGGGGGGAGGAAGGGGGGAGAGAGATGGGCATATTTACATGCCACCCTCCCTGCTCCCAGCCCTCTCCAAGACTGAGTCAAAGCAAGCCACTGCAGCCACCCCATGAGTGGTGCGGCAAGGACATGGAGTATGCCAGCTGCCCCAGAAGCTCATGGCTACTCTGCAGGAGCCCAAGCCACCTGGTAGGCATGGGGAACAGGGAAAGAGTGTCTAGCAGTTCACTGCAGGTAGGTGGGAGGCATAGGGAATCAGGCCAGCCCCACCATAGCCCACACTGCCTCCTCACTGCAGCCACACCAGCCATCTCTTTTGGCTCCTGTACTGCCTTTAAAAAGCATGCTTTGATGCACTTTTCAACAATGGGGGTGCAAAAAATGCAGCTCATTAAACTGTTGTCCATTTGATGCACGTTTTGGTAGTGTGGGCACATAAAATACAGCTCATTAAACTGCTGCCATTGGGATAGAAAACGTGCATCTTATACCACGTGACCTGTAGCAGAGAAGAAGCACACTTTAATGTCAACCACATTTTTGGGGTTGTCTGATAGAGGTCATTGATTCATCTGTCTGGCTCAAGGTTGTCTTGGTGCAGGTTACAAGTAGGGAGGTTTAGGGCTCTTGTTGGTTCAGACCCTGAAGTGCCTCAAACTATCAGATATTACATTGTTTTATCTTTCAAATCCCATGGATGCTGAAAGGGCTATAATGTGGAGAAAACACTTACTGCTGAATAAACAAAGGAAAGATTTCAGATCTTGCACACTAACAACCGCCCATGCTACAGATCTCTTCCAGTTTATCCCCCTTCCTCACAAGTGTCTTCTTTCCCAGTAGGAGACAGACTTTCTCTTCAGACTGTAGGTCTGCTTCTCCCAGCAGCACTCCTATGACGGGCTAAATTCAACCCATTGGAAATCTATATTTTATGTCAGACCTGTCTAGGAGACAAATCTAATCCTTTTGGCTAAACAAACAAAAGTGTATGGATGAGTGTTGTTACTAGTTTGCTGGTATTTGGAAGAAGAGTTTGTTTGACAAGGAATATGACACAGATGGGAAAGCATGCACATTTATCACTGGATATTGAATTTCTACACACAACACTCAATTTCTCTTATGACCTTTACGTATTGGAGGACTATAGGAATTGGTTAGAGGGTCAGCCTAGATTGAGACAAATTGAGTCAGGTACCTTTCCTTTAGTACTGGAGGATAACTACTTTCTAGTTATTTACATTCTTTTTATTGCATTTTTGCAGTCATAAGAAGGATGTGTGAAATGGATTTTCCTTAACCTGGATTCACACATGCGGGACTGCTATGCTTTGGTAGCAAAAACCCTTGGGCAAGTGTGGTACCCATGATCTTGGAATGGACAGAAATACTGAGGTAGTTAAGGATGGAAATATGATTACTAGTTCCTTCTTCCAATTGTGAAGGAAATGAAATATCACATTGAGCATTTGGCTATGGAATCCAACTCTTTATCCATTTCTAACTAGCCGCCCTGACTAAAAACAAGCCCATGTCAATCTAATGGCTCTGCTTCAACATCTGAGTGTCGAGTATTGGTTCCTACTCTTCCACATCTACCCCTCCCCCAGGCTAGTAAGAACTTCTAGGAACCACTGCAGCAATGGGGCCCCAAATTCCAGACACAAAGTAATACTCACTCCTATACTAGACTATAGCATCAATGCTATACTATGGGCAATGGATAGAATCTTACATCCTCCTGTGATACTCATTCCAACTCCTCCAGAATCTTCTTGTTTTTACAAATAAGCACAATTGTACTTTATCTCCTGACACTCCTCTTTCTCCATGCTCTATGTCAACCTTGAAAAGTTCAGCTATATTCTGAAAATTCGTTCTTCAGAAAACCTCCAGTTTATGAAGTGGAATATTGTAATTTTTTACTCATGCATGAGTCAAAAAGTCAGGGAATCACACAATATGCCTACACTGCCAGTAGGAAAAAATAATGCCACATTTTGTGTAGCACAGCAGCGTGAATGTTGGCAATACCATAGCAGTAGTATTGTCACTACCATTCACAGTTGGCAATACCATAGCAGTAGTGTCACTACCATTTACAAAGTGACACCACACAAGGAAAACTCCCCCAAGCTGGCTCATTTTTTCTTCTGTTCACTGCTTCTCATCCAAACACAAAACAATTGTCAGGGCTGGTTTTAAACATGTGTTAATGACTGTGAAGATTCTCAGTCAACCAGGCGAGGTTACCTGGAAGTTGAGTCATGGCAACTGGACTTCTTTTCTTGATATATCGAGATAGCCTGGAAAGGTCATTCCCTGCTTGTATGGACCTCCCAAGATTCATAAGCAAGGCGTTCCCTTCAGACCCATCATCAACAGTACAAACTCAGTAATGTATAACATTGCAAAATACCTGGATACTATACTACCCCCCACCCCGGTTGGACACACGGGCCACCACATGTGCACTTCAGAGGAGTTTGTTTCTAAGGTCGGGGAGCTGGATACTGCCGAAACCATGGTATCCTTTGATGTTACATCTCTCTTCACCAGCATTCACCATGGTATCTTTAATGTTATGTCTCTCTTTACCAGCATTCCCACCTAACAATGATAAAGAGACTAAGCGAACACAGCACCCTCACCACCAGAAGCAGCCTCAGCCCAGACAAGATATGCCTGCTCCTGGAACTATGTCTGAACTCCACATATCTCATGAGGGGACTTCTACAGAAGCATGGTTGTACCGTAGGATCCCCAGAGTCACCAATTGTTGTCAACCTATACATGGAAGAAGTGGAGAAGAAGGCACTCAACACCTTCCTAGGTCCACACCGACCCACTGTTTCAGGTATGTAGATGACACCTGGGTAAAAAGCAAGACTCAAGAAGTACAGGCCTTACAGGCAGCATCAATGCAGTGGACCTGAATATTTAGTTCACTAGTGAAGACAGCCAAGAATACAGGCTAGATTTCCTGGATTATGCAGCTATCATCAGACCTGATCATGGCCTGGGAATAGAAGTTTACAGGAAACCTACCACACTGATCAGTATCTACTGTCAGACTCTCACCATCCATTACAACGTAAATCAGGAGTCATCCGGACTCTAAAGCACAGAGCAGAGAGCATCCCCACCTCCACAGAAGCCAAGAAGAAGGAAGACCAGCACCTGAAGATAGCACTTAAGACCCGTGGATATCCAAAGTGGGCCTTCAACAAAGCAGTGTCTCAACCCAGAAGAACAATGGATCAGCCTGAGACCCACAGCCAATGGAATAACCTGGTTATTCCTTACATGGCTGAAGGGTCTGAAAAGGATAAAAGGAGTTGGCAAAGACCACATTACCGGTGAGAAACACACTGAGGCAGAGACTTGTCCACCCAAAGAACTCAACACCAAAACACAAGAGGAGCAATATAGTATATGAGGTCCAGTGCAGTGAGGAGTGCACATTGGAGAAACTAAACAGCCATGAAACAGGAGGATGGCCCAACACAGGACTGGCAACAGCTCAGGACCAGAATCAGCAGGACCATTTAAAGGATAAAGGGCACTCATCCAAAGATGAGCATGTACACATATTAGCCAGAGAAGACAGGTGGTTTGAGAGAGGGGTCAGGGAAGCCATTCATGTGTGTATTGAACAGGGGTGGGGGACTTGGGCACAGCCTGTCTGTGACCTATCAAATTGCCCTTTCATCAGTCCTCAAACAAATGAGAACCATTTCACATCTCCACCAGGAAGGCCACAGCTAACAACCCATAGATAATGGGTGTTGGGAAGACTTTCACACACCTCAGGCCATTGTGCATCTAATCCACCCATTCAGGCCACTGCCCAGCTAATGAGCCTATTCAGACCAGGATGATGTGAAATGAAGGTGAACGACTGTTACTGCATGTCCTTGTCTCGTGACAACATCTGAGCCTTCATTCTCTGGGTTTTTTTTTGTTTTTGTTTTTGGTCCGACATTCTGTTTTTTGATCTTTCAAATCTCCTCAACTTTGCCTTCAATGCATTACGGAGCTAAGTTCAAGGCATTTGTCTTTAAATCTCTCTGCACTGTGTTGCTGACTCCATAGGGAATGTACTGATGAACGGCACTTTTCACTCCTGCCACAAGATGGAGAATGGCACGTTGTGTGACGAGCCTTACCTCATGGGCACTCGTCTCAGAACGAGAACCAAGACAAGCAGATTCCCAAGCCCAGGGAGGGGTATGGCTCATCACGCTTTAATCTCAGTTCAGGGGGCGTGGCCGGGACAAACTCCTGTCATCATGCAATGGACGTGCGGTAAGATTTCCTCATAGGAAATCTTTTCCAAGCAGGACTAGAGATGGGCACAACCAGAAAAAAATTTTTTTTTGAGTTGTCGTTTTTCGGGACGGGTCCGTTGCGGGTCGTTTCCGTTTTTCGCGAAATTTTTCAAAAATTTGTCATTTCATCGTGTCGTTTGCCGTTTGTCGTTACCGCCGCGATTTAGCACGACTTGACTTCCCAGAGCATGGGGTTAGGGGGTAAGGGCTAGGCTTAGGGTAACGGTTAAGGTTAGGGTGGGTTAGTGGGCTGTACCTCTGGGTGCCTCTGGCCCACTAAGAACACAGTGTACTGGTGTATGGGTTAGGGTTAGGATTAGGATTAGGGTTGGTGGGCTTTTTATGCCCTCTCTGGCACATCCAGAAGTCTCAGCAAAACCTGGCCATGTGATTGGTGGAATGGCTCCAAAAATTTGTATGGTCCCATCCCATGGCCAGCCCATCATTGCGCGTGCGCAGGTGTAAAAAAATAAAAATAAAATAAAATAAAATAAAATCAATGGAGACGTTTTGTTGCAAGAAAAACCCACTGCTGCTACTGTAAAAATTCAAGCATTTAAAATAGCTAATTTTTGCATGTTTCTGTGGTGCTTTGGTGGGTTTTTGAACCACGATTTCAAAAAAAATATTGCGGTCGCCATTTTGGATCTCCGCGCACCGCATGGCAAATGGAGACGCCGAGGATGCCCCCTCCCAGCCCGGTACCAGCAGCCCAGGACAGGAGGGGGGAAGGCTGGAGTGGGGACCCCCCCCCAGAAACCACCCCTCTGGTAGGTGCCCTTAGGCAGGCATATTTTCGCCTGCTTTTTTGGCCGGGAATCGGGTTTTTTTTTCTTTCTAAAACTTTTTTTCTGTGCCGCTTGGCATCGCGCGATCGCCGTGATGCCAGGAACGACGACAAATCAGACCCAATTTTTGTTTTGTCGGTTCGAGTTCGAGTTCTGGGGGAGTAATTGTCGTTACCGTTTCCGTTGCGTAGCAGAAACGAGTAACGGAAACGGAAACGAGAATTTCGCCAAGTTGTGCCCATGTCTAAGCAGGACCATGAACAGCGATGAGAGGGACGTGAAGTAACAGCCTTAGTTTTATTCAAACATTTTTATTTCTGTTTATATAAGGTGATAGGAAAAATTGAGCTTTCTATGCTTAATCTAATTCAGCCTTCCATCCTTCTGAGGTTGGTAAAATGAGTACCCAGCTTGCTGGTGGTGCAATGTGTAGCCTGCATACTATAATTAAAACTGTAAACTGCCCAGAGACTACTTGAAATGGTATGTGGTGGTATACAAGCAGAACACTTTGCTTTGCTTTCCTTTATCCTGGTTCATTCAAAGCAGAGAAACACACACCAACAGATGACAAGCATGCATGAATGCATTGGCTCTCCATGCTGGATTTGACGCTGTGTAAGAAGTGTCTGTACAACAATCATAAATGCAAATCATCATCAAGTGTGGACACGGAATACAGAAGGTATGAAATTGTCTCAGGCAAACTCTGTCCTTGGAAAAGGAAAAGACATATGTCAGGGGTGTTTAATGAACAGGGAACACTGAACTCAGGAATGGCAGTTGGGAGTCCATGATCCATAGTGACTTTTGTGACTGTATATACAGCATTTCTGAGTTTACCCCTCCCCCATAGATTTCTCTGGAGCATTAATGGAAAAACCCGAACTGCTAATTGAGATATATCTGTCACATTGTATCTAAATTTACTCAAGGGACTTAGAGAAAAGATGGCTTTATTTTATATATTGATTTTTTGAAATAACTCAACAGCAGGAAAAACATTCTTAACAAAATGCCTTGAAGGACATATTGTAGAGGTCTGGATACGAAATAGATTAAAAGGGGCTTTGCTTCAAATCTTAATCTCTTCTGTGGTCTCGAGATGAGTAACACAAGAAAATTGAAACAGTGGAATGATGTGTATCACAAAATACCTGCTAAGATGAAAACACATTGTGCCTTCCCTTTAGGAGAGCCTGCAAATGTTATCTGTTATTCGGAGGGTACCCAATCGAGTGTTGCTTGTGTAAAATTCAAATTGAGTGGCAAGAAGCTGAGTTCATTGCAGCCCCTAATGAAAAATGCCTCCAGATGACTTCTGTCTATCAGCTGGCTCACAGGACATGAGCAGGAGAGCAAGACCTAAAAGGAATAGCTTTTAATCTCCTGGATACAGTACTTGGTCTGACTGTATGGATGAATAAGAAATGTGTTACAGTAATACCAAAGGCTGCAGTGAAAGGAAGTAAAACAGAACAGTGAGAAATATGTGGTGCTGTGTTTTCAGCACACTCATTGTTATGAGACAGAACTGGTCTTTCCAGGGGTGCATTCACAACACGTCAAAAAATTGTAGAAATGCTACTGAAGCATCAGAACCATTTTTTCTCCAAAAACAAAGGAAGGAAGGAAGGAAGGAAGGAAGGAAGGAAGGAAGGAAGGAAGGAAGGAAGGAAGGAAGGAAGGGTGATGGATAAAAGGAAGGAAGGAAGGAAGGAAGGAAGGAAGGAAGGAAGGAAGGAAGGAAGGAAGGAAGGAAGGAAGGAAGGAAGGAAGGAAGGATTTTTTTAAAAAAAACAATCAGTGTTTACTCTTGATTATACAAGGTACAACCATACTAAATAAGTGCCTTTCAGGAATAGATTGATTATATTGAAATCCCAGTGTTGTATTATTAAGACAAGAAATTGGAATATGGCTTCACCAATACCCTTCATGATTCTCCAAATATTGTGATGAATTGTGGAGCAGATTAGAAGAGACGAAGTGTCCACTCAAATATATAAGCCGTGGGGAGATGCTCTGATTTAATATATATTCTCAACAATAAATTTAAGTGCATTATACTTCAGCTCATATTTCAAGAGGTAATATTAAAATTGAAGATTAATGAAAAAATATAGAATCATAGCTAAAAATTCCTACTTGTATGGAGTACAAATAATGAAATCCACCCAATGTGAATGGAACTGCCCTATATACTTTGGTGAGAAAGTTTGAATGAAAGTAGGCTGCTTTGTCAACATATCCAAGTGGCTTGTAAACCATGAAAGCTCAAACTAAAACGGTCTTCTAAATGCTTCAGGTTTTGAATATACTGTATATACTCGAATGTAAGCCTAGTTTTTCAGCCCTAATTTTGGGCTGAAAAAAGGGGTCCTTGGCTTATATTCGGGTCAATACTTTTAGCCACTGAGGCAAGTTTGGGTCAGTGGCTAAAAGTCATTTTAAACATTGTGCGCCACTTCTCCTGACCCCCCCATGTTTAAAATGACTTTTTAAAAAATCATTTTAAAACAATGTTTAAAATGACTTTTAGCCACCAACTCAAGCACTTGCCTAGGTGGCTAAAAGTCATTTTAAACATCACACACACACCCAGCTCACAAAGGAGGAGTTGCCAGGCCCTGCTGCATTTCCCACCCTAGACTTATACTTGAGTCAATAAAGTTTTTGGGTTTAAATTACGGGCCCCGACTTATACTCGGGTCAACTTATACTCAAGTATATACGGCATTACTTTTTAAATCACACTACAATTGCCATTGAAATCTACAGTACTTTGTAATTCCTATTTAATCTTAAATTTAATAAAGGTTGTTAAAATTCTGCTGAAATTTCTGCCACTCTTCTGGTTTCCCTCCAAAGTCTTGGTTCCATATGGAATGTAGCAGCTTGGATCACATGATGCTATTGTTCATATGGAGACTTTTGATGTGAACAAACACTTTGTACCAATTGTTTTCTTTGTGATCCAAGCCACCATGGAAGTAAGTGAGACAGGAGCATTTTCTATTCATTAGTTCAGTCCTCTTACTTTGGTAAATAGGGCCAAGTAAGAATGTTATGAGAAACAGGGATTTCATCCAAGTGAGTGTCCCAATGCCCTCGACATCTGGGCCACTCACTGGACTTCATGTGCTCCCAGGGTCCTTCTTCTCTGGCAGTGCTTCTTTCCAGCAATCTGACTGGTCAGTCCCTACCGCCTTAAAAGGCATATATGAAGCTCTCACTTGGATGAAGCACCCATACTTAATGTTAATCCTAACATGCCTCACACTTAGCCATTAAATGAGACAACAAAACAAAACTAGCTGTTCAAAAGCAAGAACGTTTTCCCCTCAGCCTTCTGCTCAAGGCAAGATCTTTCCATGAGGTTAGAGAACCCCATTTGCTGCTGTCCTAAGATAAATGTTACCAACACTGAGAGTTTTGTTACCGTATATAATTGAGTATAAGTCGAGGCCCCTAATATAACCCCCCAAAACTGGGGAAACTTAATGACTCAAGTATAAGTCTAGGGTGGGAAATGCAGCAGGGCCTGGCAGCTCCTCCTTTGTGAGCTGGGAGAGCTGTATCCATCCCACCTTTCACTTAAAAGAGGATCAAAGATGGTTTACATAATTCAATCACACAATTAAAGTGAAAAAGAGTGAATTATTCAGGTATTAAATGAATCAATAACATTCTATTGAAATGTTACGTAAAACATCAGTAAAACAGATTTAGAAACAACAAAATGCAAATGATCTCATTTGAAAACCTCTCCTGGTTCTGGTCTGTCACTCAAGAAATGCATGTCTGAAGAGAAAGAGGTATCTGACTTCTTGCAGAAGGACATTTACAGGGAAAGGTAATGTATGTTTACTGATAAATAAGGCCTGCATTATATTCCAGGAGAATTATGCTTTCAGTTCCAGTACTGAAATTGCTTGTGTTTGGCTGGATTATGTCCTTGGTATCTAAAATAGGGACTGTTAATAAACAACAGCTGCAACACAGAGAAAGCATTAAAAAACCAAGATTCAGTGAATAGTTCTCATGTTACACAGTGTTTTCTGCAATTACTGCTTAAAAGGTTCTTGGTAGCTGCCTGACCCTTTAGCAAAAGCAATGGCTTGTGTTCATGTAGTCCATCAAATTACTTTTTGCAAGTCCATGTTGCCACACTAAGTGACTAATACAATTTGAAATAGCATCTCCCAGGAATGGCTTTATAGTTAAGGATAGGAAAGCATTTAAGAAAAGAATAAATATACAGCTTATAGCAAAACTGCTGTTTTATTGCCATTTCTTTCCTAAATACAAACATGCTGAAATCCAGTTTGCAAAAGGCATACTTAAAGATTATAAGGGATCAAGTTGTCAGTAATAGATACATTGATTCTTCAAGCAATTTTGTTCTTTTTTGTGTGCTTCTTAAATCTACAAAATCCAGCACAAACATAATTGCCAAAAAGGAAAAAAAATCCCTTCCTTGTCTTGTCAAACATTATGATTGTTCTTCTGGGGAGATCACAACAAAACATCTTTCAGTTTGTTATTATTATTATTGCAGTGTGTGTGTGTGTGTGTGTGTGTGTGTGTGTGTGTGTGTGTGTGGTCTTAATTTTCAAATTAATTTAAAGGTTTGTTCAAAAATGTTCCAGTTTTTTAAAGTATTTAAATTATATTAGACTCTTTTGATGTGATTTTTTGATTGTGCTCAGAAAGCTGTTCATATGGGAGTGTTTAGAGCTTGTTTTCTTTCAAGCTTCTTTTAGTGACATTTTCCTTTCCTGCTGCTCCTTCTCCATCCTTTCTGGGACCTCTTCCTGCATTCTCAGTCACATTTGATCTTATTACTTTTTTACTTGATTGATAGTAGTGGGGTGCCCTGACATAAGGTTGTTTACAGTCACACACACACACCCTTGGTTTGTTGTTGCTGTTGTTCTAGTAGTTTGTTTGTCATTGTTGCTGCTGCTCCTGCTCCTGCTTCTTCTTCAGGGGATATAGTATTGCAATATACCTGTACTTATTGTGGGTTGCTGATTCAATGAATAACATTCAGCAATGAAATAGAAAATAATAAGGGCAAAGGGGAGAGAAAACATAAGATCTCTAGATAAGACAAATGAATTTCCATGGCTGGTTTGGAAATCAAACTCAGGTTTGAGTCCTAGTCCATCACTCCATCTGTTACACCAGACTGTGTACCCATAGAAAATACATGACCGTAATTAAAAGCGATATATGATGTTTGATGTATGGAAAGCCCTTCCATGTTTTTTGAGGCATAAACTACTCAGAAAGGATTTGTCAGTCCCTTCTTCTGGTAGTGCTCTGTAACTGAGCAGCTTGCCCGAAGCTACATGGGTTGGCTTTTCTTATGAGAAGCACAGCTAGATACCCCAATCACTGAGCCAGCCAGCCAGCCAAAATGTTCTTCAGCCATCATGTCCCCATCCCCCCGCCCCCAAATAGGGATAATGCTGCTGTTCAACTTCTGTAAGTTTCTGTAAATATTGTGGCATCACTGACAAATGCACATTTTTTTTTTTAGGCAAGGAAATATTATTTTAGACACTCTGCAGCATCTGAGTTCCTAGCAAGGGTAGTTTGGATTGGACAGGAATTATTTCCACCAATTCATCAGACTGTAACATGGGTTTTTATAAGAAATGGGCACGAAACAGAAAAATACTGTTTCGTTTTCTTTCATTGCTCATTGCATTTCGGGCTTGTTTCATAATTAATGAGTTTTTAAAATAATAGTTATGAAACAAATTAAGCAACGAAACATCGCCTGCCACCCAGCTGGCTGACAGCTTTGGCTGTGGAGAGAGGTGGCTGTAGCTTTAGGAGTCAAGCTGCCCCCCCTCCCCATAGCACCAGCGGTCAAAACCAGCTGCATGGCACTGGCTCAGAACCAGAGAGCGGTTCCTTTGATTCTGAGGCAGCAAAAGGGCTCTGAGAGGGCGTCTTGGGATCCTAGGGAATCCCCTTGGATTCTGACACAGCAGGAAGGGCCTCTGCTGCTTTGGTATCAAAGGGGGTTTCTTTTGATTCCAGCACAGTAGAAGGAGTCTGAGAGCCTCCTCTCCCAGAACTAGAGATGGGCACAAAACAGAAAAATGGCGTTTTGGCTTTTCGTTTGTCGTTGAGAGGTCTGTTTCGGTTTGGTTCCGTTTGTCGGGAATTTTTAAAAAAGTTTCATTACCGTTTTTCATTTTTTCGTTTGTCGTTTCTACCTGCTTTTTGCGTGATTTTTAAAGCATTTCCGTGCGAAGGCATCCCCCAATGCCCCAGACCAGAGGGAAAACACTAAAAAAAATGGATGCCTTTTTTGGGTCTTGTTTTAATCCTTTTTCACATTCTTCTATAAACCTTATAGCTTCTCCCCCCCCCCCCCCGTTCTCTTTCTCTTTTCTGCTGTGTTGCAAATCTAATTATTTGGCCTCTTAGAACAGCTTTGCCAGCATCCCATACAGTAGCCATAGGAATTTCTGGACATATATTTTCATTAAAATAAAACTTCATTTCCTCTTTGATTTGTTTCAAAAATATTTCATTTTTCAGGAGAGATGTGTTTAGCTTCCATTGCCAGTTATTTCTTCTATTTCCCAGACATATAAGTATGGGGTTGTGGTCAGCAAATGTATTAGGTAAAATTTCAATTTCCTTTACTTCTCTCATTATATCAGATGTAAGCCAACACATATCTATTCTTGACCATGACTTGTGTCTGAGTAGAAGGTGTAATCTTGACCAGAAGGATTCCTTACTCTCCATACATCCACAAGGCTTAATTCCTCTGCCAATTGCAAGAAGTCACATGGCAATATATTTCACCTGTTCTTTTTCCGTTTCCCTTGTGGTGTTTTTACATCCAAGTCCTTATCATATACAGCATTGAAGTCCCCTACAATTAAATTTTCCTGCTGCGAGGTTTTAAGCAATTCTTGTTCTAGACATTTATAAAATTTCTCCTGTTTCTCATTAGGGGCATATATATTAGTTATTAAAGTCTTTTCCCCATCTCTGTGTATTTCTAACATTAGGATTCTTGCATCTTCGGATGCATATATCAGTTTTGGGTTCCATTCCTTTCTGACATATATGGCCACACCTCTCTTCTTTTCCTTCAGATCCGAGTCTGCAAAGAGTTCTCCTAATTTAGAACAATTCAATAAGTGTTCATCTTTTTTCTTCATGTGCGTCTCCTGTAGACAAATAACATCTGTTTTTAATTTCTTTAATTGTAGGAATATTGTTTTTCTCTTCTGTCCTGAGTTCAGTCCATTAATGTTGATTGAGGCTAACTTCAATTGTTTTTTCAAGATTTTCATCCTTTTTATTATCTTTTATTTTCTCTTCCTCTCTCCTTTTCTGTTCTCTTGTGATGGCACGTTTTTGTTCTTGTTCTCGTCTCATGCTGTGATTTCCCCTTTCCTCTCCTCTGTTTTCCTTCCTCGCTATCAGAGGGTATGTCTTCCCCTCTACTTCTTAGGAAATCTTCTGCCTTCACCACAGAATTGATTGTATAACTTTTAGGACCAAGTTGAAAAAATATGCCTTCTGGTATCAGCCATTTATAAATAATTGAGTTTTCTCTTAAGTATTTTGCCAGAGCTGAGTATTTTTTCCTCCTTTGCCGCATTTCCCAGGGTACCTGTTTTAAAACTGTAATATCTTGATCTAGAATTTGAATTGGTTTTCCTTGTATTTCATTAAGCACCATATCTCTCATTGATCTCCTTGTGAATTTCAAGTGAATTTCCCTTGGCAATTTGTTCATTCTTGTGTAAGCTGAACTCACTCTGTAGACTGAGTCAATTTGTGATAGGAACTCTTCCATTTTCAAATTCACAATTGGTGCCAATGATGTGCTTATCAACTCTGCCAGCTTCTCCCCTTTGGATTCTGGGACATTCTGCAATCTTATGAAATAAGCTGCTTTTTCCATTTCTAATGATATTATTCGATCTTCTTGTGATTTTTGCATATTTTCTATGACATCCATCCGGTTCTCAGCTTTGACTGCTGCTTCCTTTCTTTCCTGAAGCTGTTCAGTATTTGTTTTCACCTGCTTATACAGATCATCAAACCTTGTGTTTGTGCCTTTCACCTCCTTTGCCAATTGGTTTACTGTTTGGGTGAGTTGATTCATTGCATCCTGCATCTGTTGTAGACTGTGTAATATTAAACACTCTGTTGATGATTGTCCTACTATTTTTGCCATGCTTGTTGTCTCAGGGGAACTCTGGGGTGTAGTTTGAGGTGTCATTTGTGGTGTGGCCTTGCCTTTTCCTGTTGGTACTTTGAAGGCCATGTTGATAAATTATATACTTTATATACTTTAGTCAATTAGTCAGTATTATCAGTTATCCCAAGGGACCTTGGGTACTACTAATTGAACCCTGTCTATAATATATAACAGTTACTGACAATGATGTGAATCAAGTACTGTCAACTCCCCACTATTTTCTTATGCTTAACAGTATATATTCAGTAAACTATGTGTCTGGAACTCTTAATATGATAGGTTTCCCCTTTAACTTTAAAGATTTCACATACCAGATTATCTAGCTAACTGGCAATTTTATCTCCAACTAATAATCCTTTTATCCCAACTCCAAATTCAGTCGCCCAGGTCTCTTTAGATTGCCAGTCAGAACTACTTTTTATATAAACCTCCAATATTTCACCTTCCCAGGTCTTTCAGGCTTGTCTCTCACCTCCAATTTGAACTATAAATAATCAGATATAAAGTTTGGTAAACCCAAGAAATGTTTTTCCCCTTTTTCTCTTTTCTTAAAGACCCCTCTGTGGATTTCAAAAGGCAAGGCTTAAAATGAAACAACATTATCTGAATACACTATGGGCAGAAGAAAGACCAAAAAACATAAAATTCGCAAGGGCAAATTTCTTTGAAACAGCAAACAAACCAGGAAGATGGTTGGCATATAGACTTAGAAAAGAAAAAGAGAAAACACATATACAAAGCTTAAAGGATAAAGATGGAAAAGGAAATTTTGACCATGAGGAACTGAAGAAGATAGTGAAGGATTTCTATCAAAAACTTTACTCACAAAAAGAAGTGCCCAAAGAAACGCAGGAAGAATATTTAGGAAAATATAGTAGGATAAAATTAACAGAAGAACAAAGGAAAGCACTAGAGGAACCAATAACTTGTAATGAGATTGTAGAAGCGATTAGAAGTCAAAAAAATGGGAAGGCTCCAGGTCCAGATGGACTGCCCGCTGAACTTTACAAACAAATGACAGAGATCATATTTAGAGATGGGCACGACTTAGCGGTATTCCCGTTTCCGTTTCCGTTACTCGGTTCTGTTACTCTACGGAAATGGTAACGGGAATTACTCCCCCAGACTTCGAGCTCGAACCGACGAATGAACAATTTTGGTCTGATTTGTCGTGCTCGTTCCTTGCATCGCGCGATGCCACACGCGGCAGAGAAAAAAAGTTTTTAAAAGTTAAAAAAACCCAGTTCCCGGCCAAAAAGCAGGCGGAAAAATGCCTGCCGTGCCTCAGGGCACCTACCAGAGGGGTTGTTTCTGAAGGTCCCCGGCCTCCCCCTCATCCCCCGTCCTGGGCTGCTCTGGTGGGACTCGCCGCAGGCTCGCAGCCAGCAAAAAGCCCAGTCTCGCCGCCGGCCGCCCACAATTAAAGCGCAAGCAAGCGGCACGGACGGCACAGGAAAAAACTTTTAAACTCTCCCCCCACCCATTCCCGGGCCAAAAAAGCAGGCGGAAAAATGCCTGCTTGACTAAGGGCGCAGGGCACCTACCGGAGGGGTGGTTTCTGGAGGGGGGGTCCCGCCTCCCCCCCGTCCTGGGCAGCCGGACTCGAGTTGCCATTTCGCCATGCCATGCGGTGCGGGCGGGGGATCCAAAATGGGGCGGCAAACGCAATATTGTTTTTGAAATTGTGGTCCAAAAACACACAAGCACAACAGAAACACGCGAAAATTTATAAACTGCCAGATTTTTCACAGTAGCAGTGGGTTTTTTCTTGCAACAAAATGTCTCTCCTCTCCTCCTCTGTCCTCCATTGATTTTATTTTTTTTTTATTTTTTTTTTACACCTGCGCAATGATGGGCTGGCCGAGTGGCCAGCCATGTGGGAGTGGACAACCATGCAAATTTTTGGAGCCATCCCACCAGTCGCATGGCCACTTGGCCATGGAGACTTCTGGGATGTGCCAAAAAGCCCCCTAAAACCTGCCCTAGCCCTAACCCTAACCCTTGACTCCGTACCCATACGTCACAGACTGTCTTCTTAGTGGGTCAGAGAGGCACCCAGAGGTGCAACCCACTAGCCCACCGTAACCTTACCCGTCACTAGCCTAACCCTAGCCATTGCACTAAGCCACCTTAAAGCCAAATCTACTTGCTTGCATTGCACTACACGCAGCAAGTACAATTCCCTTCTGTGTGAGACATGGTGGTGCGGGAGCCTTGTGCAGGGAAGGCATGACGCTATCACTCTCACTGGTCTCACTGTCTGCACATTCTGTTATGCAATATCCATATGGCTATTGCATAGCATTTTGCAGCAGCAGCAGGTGACGAGGGGAGACCCCCATGTAGAGGGGTCTCTTGGAGCCTGCTTCGATAGGAGGCACCCACGGGTGCCTCCAGGAGCCCACTTTCCCTTTATAGCGGGCCAGAGGAGGCACCCACCCCAGAGAGGTGCCTCCACGAGCCCGCTCCCCCCCAAAACCAGTACTAACGACAACGAAAAAACAAAAAAACGAACCGACTAATTTTTGCGAATTTTCGCGAAAACCGGAAACGAGCCGAAACGGGACCGGCCCGACTAACGACAACTCGAAAAATTTTTTTTTCAAGTCGTGCCCATCTCTAATCATATTATTACCATACAAAAATTATTTGAAGATATCACTGAAAGAAAAGAAATACCAAAAACATGGACTCAAGCAACAATATCACTGATACATAAAGAGAATACTGACCCTAAAGAGATAAAAAATTATAGACCTATCTCTTTGTTAAATGTAGATTATAAAATTTATGCATCAATTCTGGCCACACGATTAAAAAAACTTCTAGTGAAAGCGATACATCAAGATCAGATGGGTTTCCTGCCAAAGCGACAGATGAGGAATAACATGAGGATAATTCTCAACACCTTAGAGTACTACGAGGCACATCCAGAAAAGAAAATGGCACTGATATTCCTTGAAGCAGAGAAAGCATTTGACAATATTAATTGGAATTTTATGCTAGGAGTAGGCCAAAGATTTAGGAACAACATTGAAGCTATATACACAAAACAAGAAGCTAAGGTGAAAATTAATATGGATATGAAAGAGAAGATAGAGATAGAGAAGAGAACACGTCAGGGCTGTCCACTCTCTCCACAGTTATTTATCTTGACATTAGAAGTACTAAATCAACAAGTAAGAGATCAGAAGGTGATAAAAGGGTTAAGAATAAAGGAAGAAGAATATAAGTTGCAGGCATATGCTGATGATGAAGTTTTCATATTAGAAGACCCCAATGACTCAGTGGAATGCCTGTTGAAAACTATAAAGAGCTTTGGAGAAATGGCTGGTTTGAAGATAAATCAAGAAAAGACTAAAATCTTAACAAAGAATATGACAGCAAAAGAAATTAGAGAATTAGTGGAGCACACACATTTTAAAGAGGAAAAGACTATTACATATCTGGGAATAAAGATAACCAAAAAAGCAAGTACGATATAGCAAGATAACTATCTAAAAGTTTTAAAGGACATACAAATAGATCTGGAAAAATGGAGCAAACTGCATTTATCATTACTGGGACGAATAGCCGCAATCAAAATGATGATACTTCCAAAATCATTATTTTTATTTCAGATGATTCCATTGCTATTAAAAAAAAAACATTTTTCAAGGAGATAGAAAAAGTAATAATGAAATTCATATGGCAAGGGAAAAAACCAAGGATCAGGAAAAAAGCTCTACAAGATGATACTTCTAGAGCAGGTTGTGGCCTACCAGACTGTGAATTGTATTACAAAGCTTGTATACTGGTGTGGATAAAGGAGTGGATTACGCTAGAAAATCAGAGAATCTTGAAATTAGAAGGCCATGATTTAAGGTTGGGGTGGCACGCATTTGTTTGGTATAAGAAAGCTAAGGAACAGAAATATTTTGGAAATCACATAGTGAGAAAAGCACTTTGTTGGATGTGGGAAAATATTCAGAGACAAGTGTATAGAAAAATACCTGGGTGGGTGTCACCAATAGAAGCTTTACACAACCGACATTGATGAATGAAAACAAATTAGTGAGATACTGTGAGATACTGAAAAATGAAGAGGAACTAAAGTCAGAGGAAGAATTCCAAAATCCAAAAGTGACATTAGATTGCTGGGCAAAATCACAATTGACCTCGAGGTTTGTTAAAGATAAGAAGAGGGGTTTTTATATAGAGAGAACTGAACTGGATAAATTGCTCTTGGGAACAGAGGGAAAGCTGATTCAGAAAATTTATAAATACATGTTAGAGTTGAAAATGCAGGATGAAATTGTGAAAGACTGTATGATACTATGGGCACAAAATCTAGGACATAATATTGAATTAGCACAATGGAGCCAGTTATGGGAGTGTAATGTAAAATTTACTAAGGCAATAAATTTAAAAGAAAACATTTATAAGATGTTTTACAGATGGTATATGACACCACAAAAAATAGCAAAAATATGGAAATACCTCAGCAATATGGAAATACCTCAGCAATATGGAAATACCTCAGATAAATGCTGGAAATGTAACAACAAAGTAGGGTCTTTTTACCATATGTGGTGGACTTGTGATGTAGCAAAGAGATATTGGAAAATGGTATATGAGATCTTACAAAAAATGCTGTGCTATACAGTTCCATTTAAACCAGAAATATTTCTATTGAATATCATGACAGAAATTAAGGATGTTAAGATAAAGCATTTGTTATTGTATACTGTCACAATAGCAAGAATTTTATATGCCAAATATTGGAAAGTTGCAGAAACACCAACCAGACAAGAACTTTTGGAAAAATTCTTCGAAGCAGCCGAAATGGACATAACATCAGAACTGATAAAGGACAAAGAGTTACAGAAGGCAAGAGACTGCTGGAAACCACTATATACTTTTTATGAAAAAGAACTAAATAGCTAAAAAAAAGAGAGAGAGACTCCAACACTATTGGGAAATTAAAATATAGTCTGTGTATTAATATATAGAAAAATATTGTAAATATACCACTTGAACTTTCCCTGCTTTTATCCTTAGATTTTTCACCCCACCCATCCCCCATCCTATGTAGGGATTCCGATGATATGAAATAAATAAAAATATATTAAAAATGGATGCTGGCAGAGACACAGTATAGACTAGGTACGCAGGGAGGCTGCAAAGGCAGCGGCGGGCGTTGCCCAGGGTGCAAGGCAGCCGCAGAGCGACTGCACTGCGGGGCAGGCGAGGGTACTCACCCAGAGGTACGCAGCACGCACGCACACAGGGAGGCTGCAGGACTGAAGCTAGAGTCGCAGAGACAGCAATCCCACCCTAACTCCCACCAGAGACTGCAAGGAGGATGGGGGCTGCCAGAGCTTTTTATGCCCTCTGTGGCTGCCAGTCCTGCCCACCCAGTCTGCAACCTGGGCATGCTATTGGTTGAACATTATCCCACATCACATGGCTTGCCTCCATTTTGTGGCTGGTGGCGACATCCATTTTAAAGGGAAAAGAAAAATACATCACGATGGTAGAAGACAAAAACAAACATTTTAAGGACCCCAACCCCCCTGGTAGGTATTATCAGACAATATAAACAATTATTGCTGTGTTTTTACGGATGTCCAGGGTGTTTTTTAACATTTAAAACAGCTCATTTCATTGCGCGTCGCCATTAATGGAAACGAAACGTAACGACCACAATTTTCGTGGTTCTGTTCGTTTCGTTGCATTTTCATCACAATTTTCATTTGTTGTTTCATTACGTAATGGAAACGACAAACGGTAACGGAAACTTAAAAATGTTCGTTCCGTGCCCATCTCTACTCAGAACCCTTCTGCTGTGTTGGAATCCCAGGGAATCCCCTTGGATTCCAAAGCAGCAGCAGATGTCTCTGCTGCTTCAGAATCAAAGGGAATCCCCTTGGATTCCAAAACAGCAGAAGGGGTTTGAGAGGACAGGCACTGATGTCAATTTCTGCCCTCTCAGACTGCTGCTGTGAACCGGAGAGTGAAGGAGGGAGGCTTCTGCAACATGAAATTCAAAAGCCTCCCTCCTCTGCTCTCCAGTTCTAGCCACTGCCACCCAGCTGTTTTTTTTTTTTTTTTTTTTTTTTTTTTGACAGCTCAAGCTGTCAAAACCAGCTGGGTGCTGGTGGCCAGAACCGAGCAGGGAAACAGTTGCCAGATCTCACTGCAGCCCCAGGCCTGAAGTGAGATTCAGTTCAGGTCCTCTGAACTGAAAACATCAGTTCAGTTCAGTTCGGGACAACATGCTGTCTGTCATTTCATTTTGTTTTGAAATGTTTTGAAACCTTGTGAAATGAGGAAATAGTGTGTCATTTTTGTATGGTGCCCACCCCTAGTTTTTGTATGAAATGATACTTTGAAGCAAGGAAGAGCTATTAACATCAGCCAGGAAATAAACAACCCAGGTTTCAACAAGCCAGGTCTCTTTTACACTACACACACATCCCCGATATGTCTGATCTCTCTCTCTCTCTCTCTCTCTCTCTCTCTCTCTCTCTCTCTCTCTCTCTGTGTGTGTGTGTGTGGTATATTGAAGAGGTGTTTACAAATGAGGAACACAATTCTTTGGGGTGTTTTTCTGTATTTGTTGCAACAGGCATGGTGACTTCTGAAGGGATTGTGCCCTAGATCCCAACTGCAGACATTATATTGCAGTTCTTCCAGAGGAGCTAATGAAGTGCTGTAACTCAGGCTCAAACAACCAAGACACCAGATTGGCAAACATTGCTAAAGCTCTGTGTATCCTTGGTGACTGGCATTCAAAAGCTTCAGTCTATTTGCAAGACATTTATGATGCAGCAAAGAAAATTCTTCACTAAGACTCTATAATAATAAAAGCTTGTTAGCGATCTGGCTACTATAATGGAGTGAAATAAACCTGTTTCATCCAGAGCTTGGAAAAGTTACTTTTAAAAATGAAAACCCTCCAGCCAGCATAGGTCTAAAGCTATCAGCCATTTCAAAAATCTGTAATTAGTAGGTAATTTGCATTTTAATTGACTAGTCAACAATTAAATGTAAATACGTTTCCATCATATCTAAAAGGGTACCCTTTTTAGATAACTGTCAAGGAGAAGCAATAGCTTTATGGTTCTTCATTACTTATTTCATTTCACTAATAGCCCACCTTTATTCCAACCGAGAGACTTGTGATGGGCTACAAAACTGGGGAAGGGGAAGCAATACATATAGAAACAGAAGCATATGTTTAGAAGCAGCATCCTGGACCCTTTGAATATTTCTTCTAAACATTTTTCAATGGCTGACCCTTTCCAGAGTTTCCTAGGTAGAGAATGTACAGAAATAGTTTGCTATTATCTTTTTTTTTTCTGGGAGTGCCCTCAGCCTATACAGCTTGCCCTTCAGGCTGGGTCCTCTCTCAGGAGCATGGTGGGGCATCTAAATCCTAGCTTCTGGCTCCATAACTAGATGTCCATGGAACCAGAGGTTGGAAGCCAGCTTGTGCAAGTAATTACAGTAATTCATATAGGATATAATTCAAGGAACCCATCACCATGGCCAGATGAGACATCTGGAAGGAACATCTGCAGCTACTTTAAATATGCAAGCAAACTTCTGGCCAGGCTCAGGGATTGATCCAGGCTGAGTACCTGTGCTTTCAAGGGGAAATGAAGCCACATTCAGTGTGGATTGAATCTCTATTCCTTGGCCTGACTTTTGTTTATATAGCCACTTTCCCTCACACAATATGTTGATTATAGACAGTTAAATTAGGTGGCCTTTACTACTGCATGCTCAGAAGCTGAACAGAATGATTTCAATGGAAATATAATGGATAAAGTAGTGCTTTGAGTGCAGACAGGAGCAATTTGTTAATAATGAAATCATTTGTGTATTTACCATTTCCATTTCTAGCCATCTTCTTATAAACAATAAAACTGAACATCCCTCAGACTAATCCTAACCCTAACCCTAACCCTAACCCTAACCCTAACCCTAATCCTGACCCTAAACCTAAGTATCTACGTATGAAGATGGCAAATATTTCCTGAAGGATGCGAGATAACATATACTAATATCCCACAAATGAAAATTGGTCAGTATGGAGTAGTGGCATGCTGTTTTGTCATTTCGTTAGCTAATGAAATGGAATGAAATGAAATGAAACAATGACACAGTGTGTCATTACTTATGAAATGAATTGACCTTTTTTACATTGAACCAAATTGATTCATTTCACTATAACTCAGCCCCTTAGGTCCCAGAGACACCAAATTTGGAGTGATCCATCCTTGGACTCTCCCCTTTAAGCCTTCCAAATTTGGAGTGATTTGGTGCTTGGAAGGCCGAGTCATTAAACATCAAAGGAAATGCCCCCTGGAAAAAAACATTTCCAAGTGCCATTTTCTGTGCCTGGAAATACTGTTCCTGAGTAGCTAGCAGCATGAAAATTGTTGTGAACCTTCCGCAGGCTCTCCCCTTTAAGCATCCAAAATATGGAGAGGTTTGTGGAATGAGGGGCTACGTTATTCAATTCCAAACGGGTGCCCCAGTAGAAAAACTTTTGTAATTTTAAAGTACTTGAAAATACTGATCCCAGGCACCTAGCAGCATGAAAATCTCTGTGGACCTTTCTCAAAGTCTCCCCTCAATGCACCCCAAATTTGCAAGAGGTTTGGGCTACAGGGGCCAAATTATTTGATGCCAAACAGGAATACATTGGTTTTGTTGTTGTTTGTTGTTGTGGTTGGCTTGGGAATGGGGGAGTGGTTTTTGCTTCTATCACCTCATGGCCGCAGGGTCTCTAGAGAGAGGGGACTACTTTCAGTTTTGGTCGTTGTCTGGGAGTTAGAGAGGAGTAGAGATGTCTCTCTCTGACAGTGGGGATTTAGTTAGTACAGAGGACCCTCGCATAACAAACGGTTTGTATAACATAAAATCTGTTCAACATATAAAATTCTAGAGAATCATCTATGGGGCGAATTTGTACAAAATAAAAATGGTTGCGATTAGGGATTACTCTGTTTCCATGCTTCTGTTGGCAGTTCATACAAGGAAATAGAACAGCCGGGGGGGGCACTTCCGCCCACGGCGAAATGGCTGGATGATTCGGCAGCTCCGCTTAATGTGACGAATAAAACTTGAAATACTGTCGGTTAATGATACCAAAATCGTGAGTAAAGGATCATAAACCTTTGGGGAGGACAGGCTGAAAACTGTGTATTTTTTTAAGGGGAGAGATAACAATGAATTACTGAAGCAGTGATTTACTTTCGCTTTCTGCCGTGTCACGTCCCAGGCAGACGGACTGTGTGAGACTGTGAGAGATGTTGTTTTTTTCGCTTTGAGGCTAGAAAGAAAGGAAAAAAGTTTACTCACTTGATTTTTCTGCATGCCACCCAAGAAAAAGGGTCCTACTGTGAAAAAAAAGTGGGTACGCAAACCCTCAGACGCCACGTACCAACGAGCCCGTCTTGAGAGAGCAGAAGCTGTTGTTGAAGCTGACATAATGGCGTCTGATTCTGGCAAAGTGCCAGCACAACAGCCAGATCTCTCAAAGGAGCTTAAAAACTTGAAAGCAGAAGTCAGCTCCCTTATCAAATCAGCTCTAAAAGATGTGACTTCTACTATTGAAGATCGTTTTCAGTCCTTATCATCACAGAATAAAGATCTAAGGAAGGATCTGTTACAAGAAATTCAGACTCTGCAGTCACAGGTGTCTAATAACGGCATGGAACTGAAAAAACTAGCAGGAGAAATCAATCAAGTTCAAACTCTAGCCTCCAAGAATGAAAGAGCCATCACTGCACATGAAGAAGAGATTGATGCCATACAGCGGAAGCTCATCTATATGGAGGATTATTCTCGAAGGTCTAATCTGAAATTAATCAATTTTGAACTCCAGGATAAAAAAGAAATGAAGAAAGAAATCCTCATTTGGCTTAATTCTATCCTCCCCCAACATCTTGCTGAGACCGACATTGAAAGAATACATTATATAGGTAGTTCCATGAAAGCTACTCCAAGACCAATTCTTATTAGATTTACTTCTTATGTCATGAAAGAACAACTGATGTCAACTCTTAGGGCAAAGCCTGACCTGCTGAAGCGTGAGGGAAGAGTTCTACAAGTTTACCAGGACATTTCTAGGGAGACTTTTGAATGGAGGAAAACTATGAGACCTGTGACAAAGGCTCTGAGAGACAACAACTATAAATACAACTGGGGATTCCCGATCTTTCTCAAGGTGTGGAAGGGTCCAACTCTCCACAAAATCTACTCTTTGGAAGAAGGTGAACAACTTCTCAAGGCATGGAACATTCAAATCGAAGAAGAATAGAGAACTCTAAATTCAGCATCTGTAGTGAAGACAGCGTCACCCTTTAACTCTTTAAATCTTTCAGTGGGCAAGCAAAATGGAGACCGATTTGAAGAGCATCGCACTACAGAAGACAGCCCTCCTTCTCTCTCTCTCCCTGTCTCTCCCTTCCCGTCCCTCCTTTTTTTTTTTTTTTTTATATTCCCTTTCTTTTTTATTTAGTTCATTTTGTTATATTTTGGTTATATTTGGACTTGTCCGTCCCATAACTCCCCATTCCCTTCCTGTTCCTTATCCCTTATCTTTCCCAGCACATCTTTCTTTTTCCTCTCTTTTTTTCTTTCTTTCTTTTTTTTTCTCTATTTTTATTTATTGATTTTTATTTTTAATTTTATTTTATTTTTACCTTTTTCGGTTTTTTTTTTGGGGGGGGGAGGGGACTGAGGGAGGAAAGGAGGTGAATAGAAGGATCTTAAAATTCATACTATCATGTGATTTTTTTAATACATTCTTTCTTTTCAACTTATCACGTATACAACTGTAAATAAGACTAGACAGTGCTAACGCTAATTTAGAGCTTCTGAATCATTATTTAGCCATCAGGAAGTGTACGGGTGCCTTCCCCCTCCCTCCTATTAGGGCGCATACAGGAAGTGTATGATGGCCAAGAGGATGGGAGAACAGAAAATAAATGCAGGTGGTAGGGTTTGGGTAATTATTGTCTTTTTCTATATTATATGTAATGTTTGTTTGTATATCTGCACAAAGAGACCGTTCCAGATTGATAATAGAATGAAAATATGGGTAGACTGTTGAAATTAGTTACATTGAATGCCAAGGGTCTAGGAACTGTCATGAAGAGAAACAGGATAGAGTCATTAATTAAGAAGAATAAACCGGACATCGTCTTTCTTCAAGAAACACACCAAGCGAAAGATGGCCAAAACGAACTGAAACTACCTAATATCAACATCTATGAGAAAAGTTTTGGTACATCAAAAGCAAGGGGGGTAGCAATCTTAATATCAAAGCACTGTGATTGTATTGTTGAAAAAACTGTGAAAGATTTGGAAGGTAGATATATTATTCTTCAGGCCACAATTGGGCTAGAACAATATACACTGATAAATGTTTATGCACCAAATGCTAATCACAATCTGTTTTACAAAGAGGTATGGGAGCAGATAGAAAAGGTACAGAAAGGACATGTGATTTTGGCAGGAGATTTCAACATGGTTATGGACAAAATAAAAGATAAAACAATGACTAGGAAGGTAGACTTCAGGGCTAGACATACAATCTTAACAAAATTCATCGCAAATACAGGATTAAAGGATGTTTGGAGAGAATTAAAGGGCGATGAAAGAAAATTTTTACTTTTTATTCATCAGCCCATAAAGCTTACTCAAGAATAGATTTTATATTTATCTCACAAAGTTTGCTACCTAAAGTTGTAAATACAAATATAGAATTGATAAAAATTTCTGATCATGCTCTAATATCTATTGAAATAGAAAATAAGAAGAATTATAAGGAAGCAAGAAGGTGGACAATAAATCCTAGAATTTTTCAAACCCCAGATACAGTACAAAAAATACAAAGAGAATGGCTAGAAACCTGGAATATCAATGAAGAAGGTGGTGGTCAAATAGGAGTTATCTGGGACACTCTGAAGGCAGCGGCTAGAGGTTACATAATAAAAGAAAGTGCTATTATTAAAAGTCGAGATCAGCAAAATAAAAAAAAATTGGAGGCTACGATAGCAGATCTTGAATCTCAATTCTTTCTAACTAAAGACAAAAAATTTTTAATTCAGGTTGAGGCTAGGAAAAGGGAATTAGAAGATATAGATCTACAACAAACTCAAAGAAATCTACTATATTTGAAAAGAAATTTTTTCGAATATAGCAATAAAAACTCCAAGATGCTAGCAAAATTAGCACAGAAAAGGAAAGAAAAAAGCATGATAGGAAGGATAAAGGATTTAAGCGGTAATATTTCTACTCAAATGAAAGAAAAACTAAAAGCTATTCAAGAATTTTATCAAAACTTATATACAGCTAATAGAAGTAGTAAGGAAGCTATGGAACAATATATTGATAAAAATTTAAAAGTAAGACTAGCGGAAGAAGACAGGTTTGAAATGGAAAAAGCTATTAAAGAGGAGGAGATAGACGATGTTATAAATAAGCTAAAGAATGCCAAAACTCCAGGAGATGACGGATTGGGTCCAGAATTTTACAAGGTATTTAAATCAATGTTAATTCCTAAGTTAAAGAAACTTTATAACGAGATATTGGAGGGCGAGCAAGTTCCTTCCTCCTGGAAACATACCTTAACTATTTTAATTCTTAAGCCTAATAAAGATCCAACAGATGTTGGATCTTACAGACCAATATCACTTATAAATCAAGATGCCAAGATTTTTACAGCAATTCTAGCCAAAAGAATGTACACATTTATAGACAAATATATTAAGGAAGACCAAACGGGCTTTATCAAAGGTAGACAAATGTCAGACACTGTAAGAAGAGTCTTGAATGTTCTTTATGAGATGGGAAGATCACAGGATAAAGCATGTATTTTGTCTCTAGATTTATTTAAAGCCTTTGATTGTGTCCAATGGCCTGCGTTAAAACTTTTATTAGTGAAATGGGGATTTGGCGAAAAATTTCTAAGTGTAATAAACCAACTCTATTCTCATAGCACCTCATCAATCATTGTCAATGATGGGATGACAGAAAAAATTACCCTAGGCCGAGGAACAAGACAGGGATGCCCTTTATCGCCAGTTCTGTTTTGCATAGTGATAGAGCTACTAGCTAATGCAATAAGGGAGGACCAACTTATTAAAGGTATGGGTAAGGAAGGCAAGATAAAAATCAGTTTTATTTGCGGATGACGCTTTGTTAACAATAAAAAATCCGGCAGAAAATATATTAAGAATAAAAGCTCATCTAAAGGAATTTGGTGAAACCACCGGATTATGTGTCAACTGGCAGAAATCCGAAATCATGCTTTTCAATCAGGATAATCGAGACATGGAAGAGATCTCCAATTACGAACTGAAAATTTGTAAATGTATAAAATACCTAGGGATACTTTTGGATAAAGACATTAGCAAAACGAAAGAACGAAATTATACAAAAATAAAGGAAGAGATTAGAAATAAATTACAAAATTACTCCAAATTAAACTTATCATGGTTTGGTAGAATAGCAATGGTAAAAATGAAAATACTGCCTAAAATAAATTTTCTTTTTAGAATGTTACCTATTCAATACACAGAAACTGAAATTAAAGTCTATCAAGATCTTTTAAATAAATTTTGCAATGGTGAAAAAAAAGCAAGAATAAATAAAAGCTTATGGTACAGATCTCAAAAAGAGGGAGGTATAGGTATACCTAATCTTAGAATGTATTACATAGCTAATCAGATTAGCTCCCTGGGGGAAATACTATTTAAACCGCAAAAACTAATATGGTGGGAACTTCAATCAGAGGAACTAAATGAAGACATAAATAAATATGTATTTAGTTTCCCCCCAAAAAGGAAAAGTTACCCAATTAAAAACCCTCTTCTAAGTTCCCTATTGCTCACTTGGAAAAAATATGGAAAGAAATTGATACAGGAAGGTTCCCCGCTTGGCGCGGTGATCGATCAGGAAAATTTCCCCACGAACATGAAGAAATTGGGAGACTTATTTAAATTAAGGAAAGTGGCAAGACTAAAAGATTGGATTAAAAAGATGACATCAAAACAAGAAATTAAACGTATTCTGCAAACTCAGGAATTGTCCTGGTTGAATTACGCCCAGTTAGACAGCTGGACGAAAGAATGGATTAGGAAAAATACACAACTTAGAGGATATACAAAATTTGAGCAATTTCTGACAACATATGATTCAGAGAAAGGAAATACAGGGAAAGGAACAGTTGGTAAACTATATAAAATAATTCAAGATTCATTTGAGAATAGGGAACAGGATACAATAAGAGAGCTATGGAAACAAGACATAGAGAAAGAAATAAATAATGATGAATGGAAAAGAATCTGGAATTTGAGGATTTTACGGTCATTATCAGTCAGAATAAAAGAAAACTACTTCAAACTAGTTTTAAGATGGTATATGACTCCAGTCAGAATGAATAGAATGAATCCAAAATATTCTAAGCTCTGCTGGAAATGTGAAAAAAAGACAGGTACCTATTTTCATTTATGGTGGGAATGTGAAATAGTTCAAAAGTTTTGGCAAGAGATCTT
Source organism: Phrynocephalus guinanensis (assembly GCA_037367245.1). Lineage (NCBI taxonomy): Eukaryota > Metazoa > Chordata > Lepidosauria > Squamata > Agamidae > Phrynocephalus > Phrynocephalus guinanensis. The sequence goes on from CM074735.1 coordinate 3,509,863, forward strand.
TGAGGAGATAAGAGAAATAATACAAACCGATATTAAATGTGTACCGGAAATTGCTTTGTTATCATTACCATCTATTAATGAATATGATGTGAAAACTAAAGAACTAATAGCAAATCTTATGACAGGAGCTAGACTGATTATTGCTAGGAACTGGAAATTGAAATCAGACCTTAAAATTGCTGAATGGTATAAGGAAGTGTGGGACATAGCGTTAAATGATAAACTATCCTGTAATATAAAAGTTTTGAGAGGTGAAATAAAAAAAGATATTTTCTATGATGTTTGGGGGAAATTTATAGATTATGTATTATTAAAAGGGAAAGGGATACAACCAACTTATAACCCAACACAGTTCTGGCGTAAAGGACCGTAAGAAGCCTATTGGAAGAAAGAAAAAAAGATGAAGAAGAAAGAGAAGATGCAAGAATACTGGACGGTTTCTTGGGGGTGGGGGGCACTTTGTATTGTTTATGATTGTCTATTACTGTTTATTATTGTTATTTTTGTTCTTTTTCATAAAAATAAAAAAAATTAAATAAAAAATAAAAAAAAAAAAAAAAAGGAAATAGAACAGCCATTATCATACACTGCTAACACGATTACAGGCAAAAGGATTCAAAGTCACATAATTAGGAATCAATATTATTTATTTATTTATTTATTTATTTATTTATTTATTTATTTATTTCTTAGACTTGTATACTGTACCATCTGGCAACAATGGCCACTCTGGGCAGTTTACAGGGTTAAACAAGAGGTACAACTATTAAACATAATAATGTATTTAAAAATACAGTATAAAACAAAGTAACCACACTGTCAGTCAAAATCAATAAGAGCAGAGAGAGACCAGAATAGACAAGAAGGAAATGAGCAGTGAGACATAACGTGAGAAACTAATAACCAGAGAAAGCCTTCCTAAATAGCCATGTCTTACGATGTTTCTTAAAAACAGACAGTGACGGGGCCAATTAAATCTCAGGAGGAAGTTGATTCCAAAGTTGGAAGGCCGCCACTGAAACTGCCTGTAATCCTCGTCAATGAATTACAAGCCTCCTTCAGCATCAGCATCCTCAAGTGTCCTGCCTGAGATGATCAAGTACTCTGCGGTAGGAGCCGCTCTGACAGATAGCAAGGTCCCAAACTGTATAGGGCTTTGTATGTCATCATTAGAACATTGTAGTCGATACAAAAATGGTTCGGCAGCCAGTTCAGAGCAGCCAGTGTGGGAGTAATATGATGGAATTTACTCAGCCCAGTAACTAATCTGGCCACCAAATTCTGCACCAGCTGGAGCCACTGCATCAGCTTCCAAGGCACCTCCACGTAGAGAGCATTGCAGTAGTCTAATCTTGAGACTACAAGTGCGCGGACCAACATAACAAGAGCACTCTGGGGTCCAGGAAGACACAGATCTGGGTGATCTGCCTAAGGTGATAATGTGCAGATCAGACCACTGATGCCACCTGGGCTTCCATGGAAAGCACCGGGTATAGTATTACACCCAAACTCCACTCCTCATCCTGTATGGAGAGAGTACCCCCCAAACTGAGGGAGCTTCCCATATCACCAACACCCAGTGGCCCCACCTGTAAGACCTCCATCTTACCCGGGATCAACCTCAATTCTGTTTACCCCATCCAACCCAGTACAGCCTCCAAGCTTGCTTTCAGGGACAAACGGCATCCACTGCAGATGGAAAAAAGGAGATAGAGAGCTCAGTGTAATCAGCATACTGATGACACGAAACCCCATACCTCCTAACAACCTCCCCCAGTGGCCTCTTATAGATGTTAAAGATGCTAAAGAGCATGCACTCTCATATAGATATTAAAGAGCATGCACTCTTTCAAGCACTCAGATATAGAGATGGGAACGAAATGAATTTTTTATTTGTCTGATCATTCGTTATTCATTTCATTATGGAACAAAACAAATAATGAACAGACCCATCAAAGAAAAATGAAATGGAAATTTCCATTTTGTTCACTTTGTTCTTTGTTTCCCCATAGGAATGCATTGAAGCAATGGATTCCAATGGGATAAAGCCCCTCCCCAACATGCCCGATCAGCATGGGGAGTGTCCCCCCCCCACAAGCCACCGCCAATCAGCTGGAATATGGGGCTTTGTTGAGAAAGTTTTAAAAGCCCACCCTTTCCCCCAACCCATTGGGAAGGATCAGGTGGGGGGGTTAAAAATAATAACAACAACACTGACCCGGTCTGCAGGTCAGCTGGTCAGCGTGAGATTTTTTTAAAAAAAAGTAATGCCAACCCAGCCTGCAAGCCAGCTGGTCAGCACAAGATTAAAAAAAATAAAAAGATTAAAAATTTAAAAAATGTGCCAACCTGGCCAGCGGGCCAGCTGGATTGCATGAAATTAAATAAATAATAAATAATAAATAATAAATAATAAATAAAAAGAAAACAAATGAAAAATGAAAAATGGAACAATTTTAAAAATATATTGTTTTGTTCTAAATGAAAGAAAACAATAAATAACAAAAAAAATTGAAACTAAATGCCATTTTGGCTTTTCGTGCCCATCTGTTCTCAGATATCATCACACTAAAAGATATCTTCACCCCATTGATATCTCAACTAAAATTATGCTAAAAGTTTCTCCCTGCACATTCGTGCTAGTTGTGTCTGACTCTAGGGGCAGTCTACATCTCCGTATTCAAACCGAAGAGCCAGTGTTGTGCAAGTCCATGGCCACGTGGCTGCAAGGAAACACTGTTTTGCCTTCCTGCTTTTTACGGCAGTATCTATTTATCTACTTGCATTTGCATGCTTTAGAACTAATAAGTTCCTCTGCATGGCACCTGGGATTTGAACCACCGAGCTGCCGACTTTGCAGCCAACAGTTTTTGGAAGCCTTAGTTCACTGAGCCACCATCCTAAAGAGCATTCACTAAGTCAATCACTCTTTCTAGACATTCTCTCTCTCTCTCTCTCTCTCTCTCTCTCTCTCTCTCTCTCTCTCTCTCTCTCTCTCTCACACACACACACACACACACACACACACACACACACACGTTCAAAATCATCATGAGAGGTAAAAAATGCAAAAGCCTTCTCCCAGCATCATTTTTTTTGTTTTTGTGGAGGGCAAGCAACATTTGGAGTATGAGAGTCTTTGCCAGCCATCACAAAGGCTGGACAACCAATGTCATTTGCATGACAAATCCCCAAATCCAGAGGATGCTGTCTGCTTTAGACGATTGCTTTCTATGTATAGAGAAAGTCATATTGGAGTTGGTGGAGGCAAGCATTATTCCCCGCTCAAGAGTTTGTCTTAACTCTTGTCGAGGAGAATGCTAGAGTAAGGCTAAGACCTCACGTGGATCTGGAGAAACACCTTTTTGAAACAACCGGTAAGCTTCATAATCGATCAAGTTGGTTAAGAAGAAAAATGGCCCTTTGGTGGTAGTTTATTTGAATTCACTTCCTAAGAAAATAAAATGAGTCAGGGCAAAATAAATACACAGTCTGGAATTCATTGTGTGTACAGGAAACTTAGCAATGTTTTTAACACAGGTCAAATCCCAGGTTTTTCTGACCTGCCCTTGGTTGCATCTAGAGTAGGCCCACTGGAATCCAAATCGAATGTTTAGAAAAATTGACTCAAGCTTACAAAATCCCATGGCCAGAGACAGGAGTCTAGGAAAACAACAATGTTCTGCAAACATGGTTGGAGCATGTAACTTTCTTGCCTACAATTCGTAGTCTAAATTCTAGGCATTGCTATTTAATAGAGATGGGCACAACTTAGCGGTATTCCCGTTTCCGTTACTCGTATCCGTTACTCTACGGAAACGGTAACGGGAATTACTCCCCCAGAATTCGAGCTCGAACCGACGAACGAACAATTTGGTCTGATTTGTCGTGCTCGTTACTTGCACGCGGCGATCGCGCAATGCCAAGCAGCACAGAAAAAAAGTTTTTAAAAGTTAAAAAAAACCCGATTCCCGGTCAAAAATGGCGACCACAATATTTTTTTGGAAATACTTGCCCAAAACCCCACCAAAGCACCACAGAAACATGCGAAAGTAACCTATTTTAAATGCTTGATTTTTTACAGTAGCAGCAGTGGGTTTGTCTTGCCAAAATACGTCTCCGTTGATTTTATTTTATTTTTTCTTAATTTATTTTTTTACACCTGTGCAAAGATGGGCTGGCCATGGGATGGGACCATGCAAATTTTCGGAGCCATTCCACCAATCGCATGGACAGGTTTTGACTGACACTTCTGGATGTGCCAGAGGGCATAAAAAGCCGAGGCAGTTCCAGTCCGTCACAGTCTGGGCTTGGATCTTGTGGAGGGTGGTCGGTCAGGGCTGGATTGCTGCGCTCAGTCTAGTTTCGATTTCGCGGTCGCGGTCTCAGTCTCGCTACTAGGCAGGGAGGGAATTGAATTGATATTAATTCGCAAAACATAATAATTTCTTCTATTCCCTGTGGGGAATAGCAACGCAGTGTTTATTCTTTTTTGTTTTCTGCATTTTTGAGGAAGAGTTCCATTTTTTATTTGCTTATATTTGCTTCTAGGGGGAGAGAAGATTTGAGTGGGAGCGGTAGGGGAGGGGAGGTGCTGCGAAATCGATTTATTTTGAAAATATATTATTTTACACTACCATACCATTTCTTTTGTATCCCAATTTCCCACCAAGTTCATTTACTTGGCTAAGGTCCTTTTACCCTGCGCCTACAGCTTTTTTGCTGCTGTTGCGATTGGGCTTTTGGAAGGGAATCCAGCAGCACTATCATACCCTAGTAGCAGCTTATAGTTTTATTCCATTTATTTTCTATTCTACAGTTTATTAGCAAATGGCAAGCAACAGCCAAGGTCCAGTACTAGTGCTTAGAAGGGGAGGTTGGAGGCTGTGGATTAAATTATTTTAAAAATATTATACAGACTTACAGAGTACAGACTGAGTAGGCAGAGTCTCCCTCGCCAACCAGTGCACTCAAATTTCTCAAACACATTTGTTGGCTGGCAACAAGGCTAGGGCACCTTCCTCTATAGAACATTTTACAATTTCATTTACACTTATAGATATTCTTTCACTTCTCCAACACCTCATTCATTTTTTTGCAGTCAGGCACTCAAACAAACATTTGTTGAAGGGCAGGCACCCAGCCACCTCTATAGAACTTTTTCTTCAATTACATCTTTGAAGAAGTTCCATTCATCTTAGTTACTGTGCATTATTTGTGATTGTGAAAGTTGGGTGCTGCCAGATTTTGCAAACCCCTTGCTTCTATTAGCTTGGTTTTTGTGCAGTTGTTGTAACTTATATCTGTGAAGAAGTTAAGTTACAGTTCTCCTATTACACTTGCCCTGTGCATTGTGAAACTTGTTTGCCAGGATTGGCAAACCCCTTGCTCCTATTACCTTGTTTTTTGTGCTGCTGTTGTGAGTCCATCTCACTCATTTACTTGCCACCACAGTCTACATACACAATCCAATTACAACTGGGAAGAAGTTACAGTTCTCCTCCTGATTACACTTGCCCTGTGTAGGGCATAGAGAAACTTAGTTGGGTGCCAGGATTGGCAAACCCCTTGCTCCTATTTCCTTGTTTTTTGTGCTGCTCTTGTGATTGTGAGTCCATCTCACTCATTTACTTGCCACCACAGTCTACATACACAATCCAATTACAACTGGGAAGAAGTTACAGTTCTCCTCCTAATTATACTTGCCCTTTGCAGGGCATTGAGAGAATTAGTTGGGTGCCAGGATTGGCAAACCCCTTGCTCCTATTACCTTATTTTTTGTGCTGCTGTTGTGAGTCCATCTCACTCATTTACTTGCCAGCACAGTCTACATACACAATCCAATTACAACTGGGAAGAAGTTACAGTTCTCCTCCTAATTACACTTGCCCTGTGTAGGGCATAGAGAAACTTAGTTGGGTGCCAGGATTGGCAAACCCCTTGCTCCTATTTCGTTGTTTGTTGTGCTGCTGTTGTGAGTCCATCTCACTCATTTACTTGCACAGTTCCTTGGTGCTTTTCTTTACTATCACATTATACATTCCCTGGCCTGAGCCACAAGAAGTGAGAAAAATGAGGAGGGGTCGCACAGCTAGAGGGCAGGGGAGGGGGACCCCTACTAAGATAAATAGGGGCATGTTTCTGAGGGAAGGGAAAGGAAGTAGTGCAGAAAGTAATACTGGTGCAACTCCCTCCCCGAGTAGCAGTGCCAGTGGCACAAGCAGCACTGTGCCATCGTCTGTCACCGAGGGAAGCATGGATGAGGCATACCAAATCCCATCTCCGTTACCTGACAGCCCCACCCTGGGCCTTGATCAGCAAGAAGACAAGGGCTCTGATTCTGAAATGGCATCAGAATCAGAATCGGGCTCCTTGTATCTAAACCTGCCAGATTCTGAGGACCTGTTGGCAGGGACAGACTTAAGGCAGGCTCCAGGCGGTGACGGAAGGAGCAGCCCGCTTTCCACCCAGAGTACCACCAGTGAGAGCAGTAGTACTAGTCTACTTTCCCGGCAGGGCAGAGGCCACACCAGCACCACAGCAGCGGCAGCGGCAGGCAATAACAGAGGGGGCGTTACTTTCTGTAAGCCACGAGGGTGTCTCTGGGAGCATTTTGAGAACAGCCCCCAAGACGCAAGGATGGCGGTGTGCAAGATATGCGGGGTGGTCTTGCGCAGGGGGAATGACCCCAAACACCTCTCCTCAAGTGGGTTGCGCAGCCATCTGATGAGGAAGCACCCTGGGACTCTGACTGGAACCCTGTCAGGCCCTTGCTCTTCAGGGAGGAAGAGAGGGGAAGAAGGGTTAGAGAAAGAAAAACACAGCTCTGCTAGTGAGAGTGGGAAGAGGCAGGCCACTCTGCAGGAAGTGGGGCTGTTGGGTGGGACTTTTGTCAGCCCGCGAAATAGGTCCAAAGCACAGGAGACCACCACTCGAGTGGTGGGTGAAATGGTGGCCATGAACAGGTTGCCCCTCTCCTTTGTGGAGTCATCAGGCTTCAGGCACCTGATGAAGCACGTGGCACCATGGTACGAGACTCCATCCCGGCGTACCTTCAGCAGGCGGGTGCTTCCCTCCCTTTATGAGTCTGTCAGGGACAGGATCCGGGCCCTGCTGCAGGCGGCCAGAGGGAGGAAGATCCACTTCACTTCCAAACTCTGGACCGGTGGGCACCACGGATACCTCTCACTGACGGCTCATTGGTGGCAACCCAAGGAGGTCCTGGAGCCCCGGTCAGCCCATGAGCAGCTGCAGGGGGAGGCACAAGGCAGCACCCCAAGAGGGTATAGGGTGGTGCTTCTCCAGGCACAAAGCATGGAGGACAACGCCACAGGGATCAACATTGCTGACGTTCTCAAGACAGCAATGCGAGAGTGGGGATTGGGGACAGAGGGACAGGTCAATCGTGGAGTCATGGTTACAGACGCGGGCCGTAACATGACCAACGCGGTTCTTGGGGCAGGGTTCCAGGGCATCGTGTGCGCAGCACACAAACTGCATCTAGTGGTGGGCGATGCCATTGGCCTGGGTGCACCAAAGGACTCCAGGAGTGAGGGGACCAGGGAGACCAGGGCCTTGCTGGACAAGTGTCGGAAGATCGTGGGGCACTTCGCTCGCAGCGTCAAGGCAGCCAGGATGATGCGTGAGAGGCAGGCGGAGACGGGCCGACCGGAGCACGTCCTGATCCAGGACGTGACCACCCGGTGGAACTCCACCCACGAAATGGTCAAGCGTCTGGTGGAGCAGAAGGAAGTGGTGGAATACATCATGTCAACCACCCCAGTCCTGCATGAGGGGAGGGAATTGGACCTTGGTGCTACCGAGTGGCTCGCCCTCTCCCAGATGGCGGGTATCCTGCAGCCTTTTGAGGAGACCACCCACGTCCTCAGCAGCTACAACGCCAGCCTGGGCCACGTTCTCCCCCTGGTCAATGCCCTTCGCCAACGCCTAGAGACCAGTATCCGGGAAGAAGGCAATTTTCTCCCTAAGAGCAGGGCATTGGCAGACAGGCTGTTGACCGGCGTGGATACCCGCCTTGGCCCACTTAGAAGGGAAAAGGTGTACCAGATGGCCTGCCTGTGCGACCCTCGCGTCAAGGGTTCCCTGGCGGCCAGGACTGCCGAACTGAAATCCTGGAAGACGGAGCTATGCCGTCAAGTCAGGGCTGTCTCCGACGAGGGCCAGGCGTTTCAGAGGGCACACGGAAGCCAGAGTGATGCTGAGGAGGAGTCCTCGCGAGGATCCACATCATAAGAACATAAGAACATAAGAAGAGCCATGGTGGATCAGGCCAAAGGCCCATCTAGTCCAGCTTCCTGTATCTCACAGCGGCCCCACCAGATGCGTTTGGGAGCGCATGAGACTAGATATCTGTCTCCTGATACCACTCCCCTGCATCTGGCCCTTGAAGTACCCTGGTTTAAAGCCTAGAGATTACACATCTCCATCATGGTTTGTAACCCGTGATGGACTTTTCCTCTAGGAATCTGTCCAATCCCCTTTTGAAGGCATCCAGGCCAGATGCCATCACCACATCCTGTGGCAGGGAGTTCCATAGACTTACAACACGCTGGGTGAAAAAATATTTTCTTTTGTCAGTTCTTACTCTCCCAGCCCTCAATTTGAGTGTATGTCCCCTAGTTCTGGTATTTTGAGAGAGGAAAAGAGCTTCCCTCTATCCACTTTACTCATACCCTGGTTTATTTTGTATGTCTCAATCATATCCCCCCTCAAGCGCCTTTTTTCCAGACTAAAGAGGCCCAATTGTTTTAGCCTTTCTTCATAAGGGAGGTGCCCCAGCCCAGTAATCATTTTAGTCGCTCTCTTCTGCACCTTTTCCAGTTCCACTATGTCTTTCTTGAGATGCGGTGACCAGAATTGTACACAATACTCCAGGTGGGGCCTTACTATTGTTTTATATAACGGCATTATAATGTTGGCTGTTTTATTTTCAATCCCCTTTTTGATTATCCCTAGCATGGAATTGGCCTTCTTCACTGCTGCCACACATTGGGGAGACACCTTCATGGAGCTGTCCACCAACACACCAAGATCTCTTTCCTGATCCGTCACGGATAACTCAGAGCCCATGAGTTGATAGATGAAGTTTGGATTTTTTGCCCCAATATCCATTACTTTACATTTGGTTACAATAAAATGCATTTGCCATTTCTCAGCCCACTCCCCCAGTTTGGAGAGATCCTTCTGGAGCTCTTCACAATCTTCTCTGGTTTTTACCACATGGAAAAGTTTTGTGTCATCGGCAAACTTGGCCACCTCACTGTTTATCCCTGTCTCCAGGTCATTTATGAACAGATTGAAAAGGACCGGTCCCAGGACCGAGCCCTGGGGCACACCGCTTTTCACTTCTCTCCATTGTGAAAATTTCCCATTGACGCCTACTCTTTGTTTCCGGGATCTCAACCAGTTCTCAATCCATAAGAGGACCTGCCCTCTTATCCCCTGACTATGCAATTTTCTCAGCAGCCTTTGGTGAGGGACTGTGTCAAAAGCCTTTTGAAAATCCAGATAGACTATATCCACCGGTTCACCCAAATCCACGTGCCTGTTGACCTTTTAAAAAAATTCTAAAAGGTTTGTAAGACAAGATTTAACCTTACAGAAGCCATGCTGATTTTCTCTCAGCAAGGTTTGTTCTTTTATGTGTTTTAAGATTTTCTCTTGGATGAGGCCTTCCACCATCTTCCCTGGGACAGATGTAAGGCTAACTGGCCTGTAGTTTCCTGGGTCCCCCCTCCTTCCTTTTTTAAAAATTGGTGTGACATCTGCTATCCTCCAGTCCTCCGGCACTGTGGCCGTTTTAAGAGACAAGTTGCATAGAACCGTTAAGAGATCTGCAATTTCATTTCTCAGTTCCCTCATAACCCTTGGGTGGATGCCATCTGGGCCCGGTGACTTGTTAATCCTCAATTTATCAATTAGTCCTAAAACCTCCTCTCTTTTAACCTGTATTTGATTTAATTCTTTAGTCAAGAGGGGCGGCTCAGGCAGCGGAATCCGCTCAAGGTCCTCTGTCGTGAAGACAGACGCAAAGAACTCGTTCAATTTCTCTGCAATGTCCAAGTCCTCCTTAACCTCCCCTTTTCCTCCCTCACCATCCAGAGGCCCAATTGGTTCTCTGGCAGGTTTTCTACTTCTAACATATTTAAAGAAGCTTTTATTATTACCCTTGATATTGCTAGCCATGCGTTCCTCAAAGTCTTTCTTTGCCTCCCTTATCATCTTTTTACATTTCTTTTGCCAGAGTTTGTGTTCCTTTTTATTTTCCTCATTTGGGGAGGATTTCCATTTACAGAAGGACCTCTCCTTGTGCTTTAGAGCCTCTCTAACTCCACTCGTTAACCATGCCGGTGTCCTCTTGGACTTAAATGAGCTCTTCTTTCTTTGTGGTATGCACTTGTGCTGGGCCTCTATTATTGTTGTTTTAAACAGGCTCCATGCACACTGAAGAGATTGGATTCTTCTAACCCTCCCCTTCAGTTTCTCTCTAACTAGTTTCCTCATCTGAGGGAAGTTTGCCCTTCGAAAATCAAGGGTTTTTATGTCTGATTTGGTTGACACTCTTCCTCCGACATGCATGGCAAAGGTAATTGCAGCATGGTCACTGTTCCCCAGAGGCTCAGTGACATTCACATCCCTGACGAGGTCCTGAGTATCACACAATATTAGATCTAGAGTTGCCTGTTCTCGGGTGGGCTCCATGACGTTGCTCTAAGGCACAGTCATTCAGCAAGTCGAGAAACCCAGTTTCTCTTTCTTGCCCAGAGCTCGCATTGGCCCAGCCAATGTGGGGATAATTAAAGTCCCCCATGATTACTATCCTATCCCTCTTAGCTACCTCCATGATTTCTCTCCTCATTTCAAGGTCCCCCTCAAGTTTTTGATCTGGTGGACGATAGAATACTCCAACTATCACATCACTCTTTGGACCTGGTAGTTTAACCCACAGTGATTCTATGGCGGAGTCAGACCCTCTGTCAATCTCCATTCTGCTGGATTTTATGCCTTCTTTGACATAGATGGCCACTCCTCCTCCAACCCGCCCCTCTCTATCCCTTCTATAGAGTTTATAGCCTGGGATTGCTGTGTCCCACTGGTTCTCCACATTCCACCAGGTTTCTGTTATGGCTATTATATCAATGTTATCCCTAGCTGCCAGATGTTCAAGTTCTCCCATCTTTGCTCGGAGGCTTCGAGCATTGGCGTAGAAGCACTTGTACAGTGGGTCCCGCAACAGCTGCTGCCTTGTTCTTCTCCCCCCACAGCTTTTATTTTCAGTAGACGAACTGTCACATTCCGCTATTCTGCCAGTGTTAATACGTGCTATGTCATCTCTATGTGATTCTCTACCCTCTCCAACCTCATTCCCCGAGGATGAGGTGTTCCGAACCGGATGCCACACAGCTCCTGTCGGCTTTCCCCCAGTTATCAGTTTTAAAAGCTGCTCTGCTGCCTTTTTGAGGTTGAGTGCCAGCAATCTGGTCCCATCATGATTCAAGTGCAACCCATCCCTCCTGAACAGGTTTGGCTTGTCCCAAAATGTTCTCCAGTTCCTGACAAATCTAAAGCCCTCCTCTCGACACCATCGCCTCATCCACGCATTGAGGCTTCTGAGTTCTGCCTGCCTGGCGGGACCTGCACGAGGAACAGGTAGCACTTCTGAAAATGCTACCTTGGAAGCCCGGGACTTCAATCTTCTACCTAGCAACCTGAATTTGGCTTCCAAGACTGACCGCTTGGCCTTCCGGACATCGTTGGTACCGACGTGTACCATGATCACTGGCTCCTTCCCAGTTCTCTCTAACAAGCTATCTATATTTCTGGTGATGTCTGCAACCTTTGCACCCGGCAGGCAAGTGAACATCCGGTTATCATGCTCCTCACAAATCCATCCCTCCGTATTTCTAATGATAGAATCCCCTAGCACAATGAGCTTCTCTCCTGCAGCCTGGTCATCAACATGTACCTGATCTTGTATCTCATCAATAGTGATGAGGGAGAGATCCTCCGGTGGAACCACTTCTTCCTCTATGTGTGCCTCATGAGGTGTGCTGAGGGAAAGAGCTTCAAATTGATTGTGCAAGATGAGACTCTCTGAGCGATGCCTTGGCCTTCTACTCCTTTGAGTCACATTCCTCCACCCATCCACCTCCTGAGTTGGGGGAGTGACTTCCTCCTCTGAAGTGTGCCCTGTCTCTTCTTGGACCTAGATAGTCTCTTCCGCTCTGTCCAGGAACTGCTCAAGCTCCTTAATATGTTGCTGGTCCACTATGCGAGCCTCTAGCTGCTGGACCTTCTCTTCCAATAGCGCTACCAGCTTGCACTTGCAGCAGATGTAGTTCTGCACACGCTCTGTCAAGATAACATCCCTCTCTACTCCAGGAGCGTTCACCCAGAGACCAGGTTCCGTTCCATCAGCCAACTACCTGGCCTCTGCCCTAGCCATGGCAGTTTCCTCCTCAGTGGAGGCCTGGGAGGAAGAAGTAGCAGACCCCGCTCAGACCATGGTGAAGGAGTACATGGCCGAGCCCCTCCAACCCCTCAGCTCGGACCCACTGCACTACTGGGCCAGAAAGGCAGACCTCTGGCCCGCTCTTTCAACTCTGGCGTTGGACCTCTTGTCTATCCCACCCACCAGTGTCCAGAGTGAGCATGTCTTCTCCCACATGGGAGATGTCCTGAGGCCGCGCCGCTGTCGCCTGGACCCGGAGATGGTGGAAAGGTTGACTTTTATCCGCTTCAACCTTTCCACCTTGGGATTACCCCAACACTCCAAGAACTAAGTTGCTGCCTGTTGTAACCTAACCTCCTGCCTGCAATCCTCCATGCCCACCTACAAGCCTGCCTGCCTCCCCTTGGCCCTACGAGCCTGCCTGCCTGCCTGCCTGCCTGGCCCTGTGACTACCTGCGGACTCCAGTGCCTAATGCCTGCTTGACTGCCTGCTTGACTGCCTGCCTGCCTGCCTGCCTACCTGTATTCTCTCACACACACAATTGAAGGGTACTATTAGTGGCCCAATTTTTCTAGCCCTGGCCTGTCTCCAAACCAGGCAGGGCCACTCAAAGTGTCATTGGAAAGGGTCTGTCTGTATTGGCCCAATGTTTCCCCTTTTGCCATGGCTGGTCTGAGAGAGACCCTAATACCTGCCTTCCTTGGTGCTTCACACTGTTCCCTGGGGTTTACGAGCCTGCCTGCCTGCCTGCCTGCCTGCCTACCTGTATTCTCTCACACACAAAGTGGTGAGGAAGCACTTTACAACAACCTACCTCAAAGACTGAGTATCAGGGGGCAGTTCTCCTGCTTCCACTCTGTCTCCTTGGTTGCCAAAACCCGGTCTCCTGGGGTGGCGAGAGAAACTCTGCCTGCCAAGGAAGCCTCCATGTTTGGTTCTTGGTGGATACTCTGTCCCACACTGACTATGTGAGTCTGTAATTCACACAGACCTAGCTATGTCTCCTCTGCCACTCTTTCCACTGGGCTGCCAGCTGTGGCTCACAAAGAAGGGAAACGTCCTTGTTGTGTGTGCGTACTCTTGGCCGAAAGTCCCCTGTGTGGATCTTGGTGCTGTGCTGTGTGACTCATTGTGCGCACACTCGGTGCTTAAACATTTTATAATCATTTCTGCCCTAACCCCGGAACAAAGGCTGCCGGACCAGAAAAGTTACTGGTTGCAAATCTAGGTTGTGATTGATGATGATGATTGAGTTATGGGAACACTCTTCAGGAACAGCTGGTGGTTGGCTTAGGGTTAGGGTTAAGGGGGATGTTTAGGCCTCCGCTACTCTGTCCTCTGGGCTGCACCACACTGTGTCTCATTAAGAAGGGCTGGAGTGGAATGTACTTGTGCGTACCACAGTTCAGCACAATAATCGTTTGTTTCTTAGAAATAGAAGAGCCTTTCAGGAGGAAGTTCCAGGCTTGGCTCTTGGAGTTGTGGAACTGCTGTGATTCACTACGACGGGCATGGAGATGGAATGCCGGCACGGCAGTTAGGAGCAGTCTACCAGCACACAGCTGGGAAAGAAAGTCAGAAAGCTTGGCTTGCTGTCCTTTTGGAAGCCTGTGTGGTCAAAGTCTCAGACTCACTCTAGCTCTGTGTCTTCTCCCTGCCTGCCTGTCAGGCTCCCCTCACTTCCGGCTTAGAGGAGGCCTTCCAGCCGCTTCTCCTTCACCCTAACAGCATGGTCCAGTTAGTGCTTCAAGTTCAGCCCTGTCGCCACTGCCCTCAACTTGCCCATGCAGCAACCACGGCTGCGCCTGCCTCTTGGTGGAAAACCTCTTGAAGACCAACTGTAACAGTGCATTCACTCATCAACTATATTGTTTGCACACACTGTGCCTCACAGAGAAGGGCATTGTGCTTGTGTGCTAGAAAACAGCCGTGGGGTGGGCCCGTGATTAGGCAGAACTCATGCGAAAGCACCCTTGGACTCTGCCTGGGACAGTGACAGGACTCTGCAGGAAGGAGTGCCGCAGTGTGGGAGTGTTGTCAGCCTCCGGACCGCCAATTAGTCTTCAGTGGGCTGCCATTGCCATACACTGTGGCTCACAAAGAAGGACAACTTACTGCCATGCTGGTGGCCCTCTGTCACCGTTACAAATAGGACAGTTGATCAGAAAGTTCAAGGCTTGGCTCTTAGAGTTGTGGGGAATGTGATTCACTACGAAGGGCATGCCACTGGGATGCAATGCACTGACTGTGGCTCTCAGTGAAGGGAGGGAGCAAGGAAGCCTCCACTCCAGGCTTGGTTCTTTGTGGGTACTCTGACTCACACAGACAGTGAGCCTGTGTTTCTCAGGCCTACTGTCTTCCGTGGAGTGCAAAGCTATGTCTCATTGAGAAGGGAACATGGCTGTGCTGGCCTGCTAGGAGTTTACGGCCGGGGAAAGCAGCACACAGCTGTGTAGGAAGACCCTCTGGCTTGCAGTCCTTTTGTCAGAGTGGTCTCAGGCCTCAGAGTCAGACACCATGTGGACTCTGCTTTTCCACTGGGCTGCCAACTGTGGCTCACGAAGAAGGGCATTTTCCTGGTGTCCTCCTCAGGCCATTCAGTGACGCTGGGGAGCTGGAGCTTCCTGGCAATGATCCTCCCCTACGGAGGCCCTGTGGCCTCAGACTCAGGCTATGTGGGCTCCTCCAGCCACTCTTTCCTCTTGGATGCAAAGCACTGTGGCTCAGTAAGAAGGAAAGAGAAGTTGTGTGCAGCACGCACTCCAGTAGTTTCTCTGACAGTTCCAGACTTGGTTCTTGGAGTGGTGTTGGAGCTGGGATTCGCTACGAAGGGCATGGTAGTAGTTTGCAGGGAGTTTGTAATTCACAGAGACCTAGCTCTGTCTTCTCCGCAACTCTTTCCACTGGGTTGCCAGCTGTGGCTCATAAAGAAGGGAAAAAATGTACCAGTTGCATGGTGGTGGCACCACCATTTATAAATAGAACAGTTTTCCGAAAGTTCAAGGCTTGGCTGTTGGAGTTGTAGGAGCTGGGATTCACAACGAAGGCCATGGTCGTGGATTGTTGGCCCAGCATTCAATTACTCCAGCTTGTGGCCTCCACCACTCTTTCCTCTGGGATGCAAGACACTGTGGCTCACTAAGAAGGGAAGAGTAGTTGGGTGCCAGCACTCCAGTAGTTTCTCTGACAGTTCCAGGCTTGGCTGTTGGAGTTGTAGGAGCTGGGATTCACAACGAAGGCCATGGTCGTGGATTGCTGGCCCAGCATTCAATTACTCCAGCTTGTGGCCTCCGCCACTCTTTCCTCTGGGATGCAAGACACTGTGCCTCACAACGAAGAGAAGAGGACTTGGGTGCCAGCAGTCCATTAGTTTATTGCAAATTTGCTGGGTTGGCTCTTGGAGTTGTGTGGGAACCAACTGTGATTCACAAAGAAGGGCATGGTAGTAGACTGCCGGGCTGGCAGTTAGCAAGTCTACCAGCACACAACTGGGGACTTGGGGAGGAAGAGTCAGACTCAGAATGTGGCTTGCTGTCCATTTTGCAGCCAGTGTGGTGCCAGACCAAACTCAAGGTGATTGGCCTCCTCCTCCAGTCTTTCCTCTGGGCTGCAAAACGCCGTGTTTCACACTGAAGGGGGTTCCTGATTTGAACAGCGTTCGTACGTACAGCACCACCAAGACTTAGTCAAAAAGTGACATGTGGTGGACGGTGGTGCATCGCAGGCAGTGTGGTGCCAGACCAAACTCAAGGTGATTGGCCTCCTCCGCCAGTCTTTCCTCTGGGCTGCAAGATGCCGTGTTTCACACAGAAGGGGGGTACTGATTTGAACAGCGTTCGTACTACGTACAGCACCACCCAAGAGTTTGTCAGAAAGTGCCATGTGGTGCATCGCAGGCAGTGTGGTGCCAGACCAGACTCAAGGTGATTGGCCTCCTCCGCAACTCAGTCCTCTGGGCTGCAAGACACTGTGACCCAAGGCCAGTGGCATTTAAATTCCTGTCATGCCATTCAGCTCCATCCTTTTTATACTGGAGCTGGCAATGAGCCTGCCGCACTCTGGCTCTGTGCTGTGGTGCTCTCATACTCTGCCTTGTGGCCTGGCCGGAGTGGCTGCCCTTACTCTGGCCTTATGGACGCGTCGACCAGAGATAGTCCTCCTCCTTGTATAGCCTAGTCAGCTGGGCTGTGGGCTGTAAAAGTTAAGTCAGAGCAACCCAGAGCCCTAACCCATTCCCATCCCTACCAAAACTATTCCTGGCTGTAGCAGCTACTAGCTAGGTACGTAGCTTAACCACCTCAGGCTCTAACTGCTAATGTTTTTGTTGACCATGACCAAAAGCAGGGTTGCATTGGCTTTGGCTTTATTGCTTGTCCTTTAAGTGTGTGTGTGACTTTGACTGTGAATGTGAAGTGAAGGCAGAAGGACCTTGGTGATGGGGGGGCCAATTTGAGAGGAGTAGAGGAGTAGACCCCTCATCCAGATTTGGGGAGGAACGGAATGTCTGTTTCTCCTGCTGCCTCTGAGAGAGGTGGAGGGGAGATGGGATGGATTCAAAACCAAACAACAAAAAAGTACAACAAACAGGCACGTCAGCCAGACCAAGTAGGGTGGCTGGCTGGTTCAGCATCAGCAGATTCAGCACAGCAGACCAAGAGAAAAAAACAAGAAATGCAAATTTGTTTCTGCCCCACTTTGTTTGCTTAGGATGCACTAGCCTTGTTGTGCAGCAGCAAGTCCATCACCCAGGCAGGTTCGCCTGCTCATTTGCGGGACCCGCGCCCACCCGCCCGCGCGCCTGCCCACCCGCGCACCCGCCCGCCCGCGCGCTAGCCACTCCCCCTTCCGCTGCCGCTGCCGCCGCCCACGCATGTACCCCCGTGCCACCGCCGCCCGCGCTGCGCCCGCAAACCGCAAGTCTCGGTTGGACGTCAAAATGCGCGAAATCGTGGCACAAACGGAAACGAAAAAATGAAAAAACAAACCGACTAATTTTTGCGAATTTTCGCGAAAAACGGAGACACCCGAAACAGAACCGGCCCGACTAACGACAACTCGGAAAAAAAAAATTTCCAAGTCGTGCCCATCTCTACTATTTAAAATGGATCAAGTAGAAGCCCTTTCTTTGATAGACACCCTGGACACTCCTGGCATGAATATGTTATTCAGTTACCCAGGGTTTTTCCTTTGAATGCTGAATGAATCATCCTCTCTAAAGTAAGTAAATAAGAAAATAAATAAATAAATGCAATAGATTACACACTGCCCTCTGCAATCCCTAAGCTACGTTTCTCAGCAGCCTTGGGAGAGCATGCAGACTTCCCAGAAAGGGGTGCATGAGCAAGGGTTTACCAACCAGTATAGAATTTTCCGAAAGTGGTAAAAATAAACTGGGACATTTGTGGATCATTCATGCAGTTGAGGACTCCATTCCAAACCAGGCAACACTAGTGAAATAAGATTTGTGTCACCTCCCCCCCGCCCCCATCTCATAATCAGCCCTAAAGGATAGCAATTTAGAACCACTCGTCAGATTTAAGTGTCTGGAAGACTCCAAATTTCTGGCTTGTCCTATGAAGCTGTTTTGTTTCTGCTGGTGGAAGAAAGCAGAAGCACAGCTTTGTTAATGTAAATACAAATATGGAACCAAGAACTGTGATTTGCATTGGGCTCACAGTGCAGGGTAAGGAAGGATACTTCTTCCCCACAGATATCTTGACTAAAATAATCTCCTCCCCCAACAATGTTTGTCTACAGGGTAAAACAATCTAGCTACCCTATGATACTGGTACATTTTGTCCCAAGGAGCAAATATTTTTTCTGGGGGAAGAAAATGTAACTGTGGGATTCAAGGTAACTTTTCCCATTTCTGACTAAAGAATATTAAACCTCACATAGAGAATGAGTATTGCTTCCTCTATAGTCATGCGGTTGATTTCAGATAGTCCACTATCACAAACCATGGGGGCTCCTTTTGCAATGATGCCTTCAAAACCAACAATGTTGAGACAAGGGAGATCGCTTTTATTCTAAATGAAGATTTTCACTGAATAAGCTTTTCCTTTCAGCTCCGCCTGAACCCCCACAGACTAAAGCTCACTTTTTTTTTGCTTCCCAGAAATGTTTCATTTTAAAATCACTTAACTTGCCAAGAGGTCTGTCTTTTCCTTTCTTCCTTAAATAGCATATTCTTTATGCCATTGAATTTTTCTCCAACAGCATAAGTGCTATATCAGTGGGTGTCTAGCATTGTAGTGAAAAATCAAGGATATAGTTGATATTAATGATGCCTTTATTTAAATACATGATTTAATGTCCGTGTCCCTTGACGACCTTAGATATCACCACCGGCTCCACAGTGCCAGAGAGACATTCATCATTCTTTTAAGCTGCTCAAAAGGCTTATTTGCACTGGTACAAAAATAATGACTTGCTTTGTTCACATCTCACTTGACTGTAGGAGACATGGCCAACCACAGCTAGTGTGACTTTTACATGAGATCACTCCCTGCTCATGATCTTATGATTATACAGTATATATAGAAAAATCATTTGGCTTCCTAGTGCAATTCAATAGGCTTTCAGAGACCCAGCCAAATTTACCATGTAAAACATGACTTATATTGTTCTGTGACACTTGAATTCTTCAAGAAACAAGAGAAAAGATGCATTTCTATGTTTTCAGAGACGTTGTCCAAAGAGCAACCATAGAATTGATCACTAAATAGACAAGTGGCAACCAAGTCTTAGGTAGCTTAAAACTTGCAAAGGTGGCTACAGTTTTCTCAGTTTAAAATATCTTGTCTTGACTTAATGAGGAATCGTGACGTTTCATGATATTGTTTACTTCCAGGCAACACACACACTCTCTCTCACACACACACACGCACAAGCAGTGTTAATACCATTCACAAAGTGGCATCTAGCAAGGGAGGATCATAGAAGTTAACTCCCTTTTTAAAAACCAGTTAACCACTTCTCAACCAAATATGGTTATTACTGTTTTTTGATCAGTGGTTTCCAACCTTGGGTCCCTAGGTATTCATGAACTAAAGCTCTCACTAGGTAAAGATACGAAAATAAGAACATAAGAGCAGCCTTGCTGGAACAGGCCACAGCCAATTCTGTCCAGCATTCTGTCTCACACAGTGACTCACCATTTGCTTCAGGGTATTCCCAAGCAGATGGCTTCACCTGCTTACGATTCCCTGCAAATGGTATTGAGAGATATCCTGCCTATCTCTCCAACCCGGAGGTTGTCCTCAGGCATCCATAGTGATAGCCATTGGTACCCTTTCTTAAAACTGTCAAGGCTGACAGCTGTCACCACTTCTTCTGGCAGGGACTTCCATAGACCAGTGATCCTCTGGGTGAAAAAGTACTTTCTCTTATTTGTTTGAGATCTAGCACCCAAAAGTATCACAGAGTGCCCCCTAGTTCTAGTGTGATAGGGAAAACAGTTTTTCCTTATCTATTTTGTTACCACCATGTATGATTTTATAAACTTCAATCAGGTCACCTTTTAGACACCATCATTTAAGAGTGAAGAGGCCCAGCCTTTCAGCCTCAGATGGTAAGGAAGCTGGTCCAGTCCCCAAATCATTCTGGTTGCCCTCCCCTTTCCCCCTTTTCCATTTCCATAATATCCTTCTGGAGGTATGGTGACCAGAACTGTACACAATACTCCAGATGGGGCCCCACCATAGATTTATAATGAGGCAAAATGGCTCATTTTCTATACCCTTCCTAATGACCTAGCATTGAGTTTGCTTTTTTCACTGCTGTGGCACACTGGGCTGACACCTTCATTGAGCTCCCTGCTAGAGATTTCAGACCACATTAGTTTATAAATGTAATTGGGTTTTTTGCCCCAACATGCATCACTCTATAGTTGCTAATGTTGAAGCTCATTTGCCAGTGGTTTGCCCACTGCCCCGGTGTCAAGAAATCCCTCTGGAGCTCCTCACAATCTCTCTGAGTTATTACTACACTGTATAATTTACTGTCATCAGCAAATTTAGCTACCTTACTAATTACCCCATACTTCTGGATCATTTAGGAAAAAATGAAAAGCAGGGGTCCCAGTACTGAACCTTGGGGGAACCCCAATCTTTACCTCCCTCCACTTGGAGAACCCTCTGTTTCCTGACGCTTAGCCAGTTGCTGATCCAGGACAAGACCTGTCTCTTTATTCCATGACTGGCACGTTTATTCAAGAGCCTTTGGTGTGAGACCTTGTCAAAAGCCTTCTGAAAGTCCAGATAAACAATGTCCGCTGGATCTCCCTTATCCACATGCTTGTTGACACTCTCAAACAATTCCAACAGATTAGTGAGGCATGATTTGCCCTTGCAGAAGCCATGTTGGCTTTCCTTCAGCAGCACCTTCTCTTCTATGTGCCTATTAATTTTATCTTTTAGGATGGTTTCCATCACTTTACCTGGGACATATGTCAAACTAATTGGTCAGTAATTTCCTGGATCACCTCTGGATCCTTTTTTGGAAAATTGGTGTTACATTTGCTACCCTCCAGTCATCAGGCACAATGCATGATTGGAGGGAAAGATTATATATTTTGGCTAGGACCTCACCAATTTCATCTTTAAGTTCCTTGAGAACTCGTGGATGGATTCCATCTGGTCCTGGTGATTTGTTAGCATTTAGTTTAACAAGACATGCAAGGAACTCCTCCCTGGTTATGTCTATCTGGCTTAATTCTTCAGTTTCCCTCCCTATGAAGATATGCAATGTTTTGGGCATGTGATCTCTGTCTTATTCAGTGAATACTTAAGCAAGGAATTCATTGAGTCTCTCTGCAATCACTGTTTCCTCTTTAAAAACCCTTGCCTTCCATTTTCCAATGCTCTTCCTAGTTGGGTTCCTGCTTCTAATGTACTTAAAGAACTCCTTGTTATTTTTTTTAGTATTTTTAGCTATACACTCCTCCAAGTCTTGCTTTGGTTTCCTGATTGTTGTCTTGATTTTTTTCTGCCAGAATGTATGTTTTTGCCTGTTGTCCTCATTTGGACAAGCCTTCAATCTTCTAAATTAGCTTTTCTTATTTTTTGATCATTTCCCAAACAGCTCCTGTAAGCCACATCGGAGTCCTCTTGGACCTGGCAGTGCCTTTTTTTCCTTTTGGGTATGCATTCCAATTGGACCTCTGTTATTGTTTTTGTGAACAGCTTCCAATGCCTCTTGGAGTGTTTGGACTCTCAATTTCCCCATTCAGCTTCTTTTTTACTAGTTTCCTCATCTTTGGGAACTTTTCTTTTTGAAAATTTAAGGTCTCTGTGCTAGATTTTATCAGTGGTTGACAGTCAGTGATTAAGTTAAAAGTGATTGTGTTATGGTTACTGTTTCCTATTGGATCAGTCACATTAACATTTTGCACCAGACCCTGTGTATTAATCAGGATCAAGTCAAGGATTCTTTTACCTCTCGTTGGGGTCTTCAACCATCTGTTCCAGGGAACAATCATTTAGCATATCTAGGAACTTTATCTCTTTATCATGTGCTGAACAACAGTTTACCCAGTCTATGTGAGGGTAATTGAAGTCCCTCATTATAACTAGACTTCCTTTCTTGGATGCCTCCTTTGCAACATTCTCCATCTAGCAATCTCCCTCAGGGGTTTGAGTCAGAGGCCGATGGCATATGCCTACTGTTAGACCATCCTTGTGGCCTGATATTCTTACCCACAGAGTTTCTAATAGTGACTCCAAATCACCTAGACATTCCAGTTCATATGATTGTATCCCTTCTTTGACATACAAGGCCACACCACCTCCTGTTTGCCCCTTTCCTGTCCTTCTTGTCCAGTTTGGAACCTGGGATAACTGTATCCCATTGGTTATCATCCGCCCACCAGGTTTCAGTGATGCCAATAATAGCAATATTTTTATCTATTTCTTAGTATCCCAGCTCCCCTATTTTATTCTGGAGGCTTCTGGCATTTGCATACAAGCATTAATAGATGCTTTTCTGATGCAGTCTTCTGAGCCCAATTGCATAATTAGACTGCCTCTTGCATCCTTCTGCTGGAGTGCTGGTGACTAGCTCCTCGCTCTGCTCAGTAATTATTGCATCCTTCTCACTACTGAAGTAGACACTTTCATGAACCGGATGCTGCCCAGCTCCTGTCAGCTTTCCCCCAGTAATCTGTTTAAAAGCTGCTCTGCAGCTTTTTTGATGTTGAGTGTCAGCAATCTGGTCCCATCATGGTTCAAGTGTAAGCCATCCCTACTGAACAGGTTTGGCTTGTCCCGAAATGTTCTCCAGTTCCTGATGAATCAGAAGCCCTCCTTTCAACACCATCACCTCATCTATGCATGGAGGCTTCTGAGCTCTGCCTGCCTGGTGGGTCCTGCATGAGGAACAGACAACACTTCTGAAAATGCTACCTTGGAAGTCCATAACTTTAATCTTCTTCCTAACAACCTGAGTTTGGCTTTCAGCACTGACCGCTTTCCCTTCCCAATATCATTGGTACCAACGTATACCATGATGAGTGGCTCCTTTCCAGTTCTCTCTAACACACTATCTAGATTTCTCATGATGTCTGCAACCTTTGAACCTGGCAGGTAAGTCACCATACGGTTATCATGTGCATCACCAACCCATCCCTCTGTATTTCTAATAATTGCTGGCCAAGATTTCAGGGAATTGTAAGCCATGAACAACTGGGGAGTCAAGATTGGCAATTACTACTGTAGACCATCTTAACTGCTGTTATTGGTATTGTCAACATTCAGGCTGCCCTTTAAAACATAAAGCTTGGCATCCTTCTGCTACTCATGTGGCCATAATATTATGCAGCAATATTGGGCCATTTCCTGACCTTTTGAATCATAAGAACACAAAATCCCACATTCATGAATCAGAGGGTGTTTGTTTGTTTGTTTGTTTTGAGTTATTGAATTCCCTGAGTTTTTTAAACCAAAGTTTGCATATTACATACACTACACACAATTTCCAACAGATACTCCCCTCATGTAGATATACCCAGTGCTAGAGTATCCCAGAAGGTGAGCACAAGATCTGATCTGGGAGAGAACAGAAGCAAGAACGGCTGAGATGTGACTGCAGCAGTCCCTCTGGGCTAGGAGTTGGTCTCTGAATTAAACTTGGTGGTATATAAATAAATAAATAAATAAATAAATAAATAAATAAATAAATAAATAAACTTGAAGGACTGGTTTTGGACTTAAAGAAATGGTGAAGGAAAATTGTGAGTGAGACCCATATGAAAAACAACAACAATAAAAATAAAAATAAAAATAAAAAGGAGCACCAACCCGGCCCCAGGGGTGGCCAGCTTGGCACTCTAAAATCAAGAAAAATATTTTTTAAAAAATATTACCAGTGCTGACCTAAGCCCCAGGGGCCATGCGCAGTCGGCGCTTGAAAATAAAATTTTTTAAAAAAAGATCTGGTGTGTGGGCCCAGAACCAGCCCACGGGCTTAGGAACCAGCCCACGGTTGTGGAACCAGCCCATGGGCGCAGAACCAGTGTGGCCAGGAAAAAACAAACAAACAAACAATAAAATAAAATAAAATAAAATATTTATTTATTTATTCAGGGGTGGCTGGGTCAGTGCTCTAAAATCAAGAAGAAAATAATAATAAAAAAGAAGCTCTCACCTGGCCCCAGGGGCTGCACGGTGGGCGATTGGTGGGGGGGGAGAGCCTGCAATTGCCCACTGCGTGGTCCCTGATGCCAGGTGGGCATCCGCCGCGGCCACCGCTGAGGAGCCACTGCCGCTGCTGCCGCTGCCGCCAGTAAGAACCTGAACTGATTCAGGTTTGTACAATTTTTTTTTTAAAAAATCATACAAACCCGAACCGAACCAAGGGTGGGCCCGAACCAGACAAACCCGAACCATGGATTTTCTGGTTCATGCCAACCTCTAGTTTTTTGTAACTTTTTTTCTAAAAAGTTCTTTTGGAATTGAAAAATGCTTTTAAAAATTCTCCTCAGTGTCAACTAATTGGGACCTGATAGGATCAAAAGTCCAATTTCCCCCAGATTTGAACCTTATTTCTCCTGTAAAAAGTCACATCAGGAGCCTGGGTTCAGAAATCCTACTGAGAGCACTCAGGGCTAGGACAAACACAATTTATTTGTGGTTTTTGCAATGCAGAAATACATTGAATATGCTTTAAAAACCTGAGTACTAATTCAATGTCAAAATGTCCCCTTTTGGAGGACTGCCATTCTATTTCCTTCTTTAAAGCAAGACTGGTTTTGTTTTTCACACTTCAAAGAAAAGCTGTGACCTTTCATTGCCCTCCAAACATCTTCCTTCCTGGCACATGAAGCTACAACAACTTTGGAACACTCTTGCTGCCAAGCTTGCTCTACACATAACTTTATATGAAAGTGGTTGTTTTCTCCTTTTGAAAGACCTTACTTGAAGATCAAAATTTTAGCCCCAGTAGGCAAGATTCTTTCCAAATAACAAAAAGTGGGCGGGATCATCCATTCTCTTTCAAGATCAGCAAGACTGGCATTTTCAATTTGTATGGGCTATTTTAAATCTGGGGGTGCTTTGCATGGGGAGTGAGAACAGTTTTACCATTAAAGAAACTATAACTTGAAAACCCTTTGCCCAAACATCCCCAAATTTGGCACAGTGGAAGGGCAGATTGTACGCTAAACCAGCTGTGACTAATATGGTCCCGATCCAAAGCAGTTTCAAAGTCTTAAGTGTTTGTTTAGGTAAAATGAGTGCGTAGCTTGTGGGGGGGGGGGCAATATGTAGCCTACATAATTATACTGTAAGCTGCCCAGAGAGTTCTTGAAGTGCTATGGGACGGTACATAAGCAGAACACTTTGCTTTGCTTTGCTTTTGCCCCGTTTTTAGAATTGCCTTGTAGGTTGTTGATTTGCTCTGCTGCACATAATACTGCATTGATTACAAAATTTCTGATATTCACTGATTCACAAGATAAAAATAACAGATACGAGAGTGTCTGTAAAGAATGGAGTGAGTGGGATATGAGGAACCTAGTTTTGTATGAGCTTCTGTATGAATTATGCATACCTGAGGCAGAAGAATTTTTATTCCCATGAGGTGGCGGGTTTCTGCCCTTGTGGATGCCATTTATAGATTGCCTTGCTAGAATTCATATAAGACAAAGGCAGGAACTACACATTTCAGACAACCTGAAATAAGCTTTCTACTGTCAGTTATCTGAAAACAGTTGCGAAACTGCCTATTTCATACATCCTGCTTTAATGTGACTCCTCACATTTAAACTGAATTTGGAACAATCACTTGCCCTCAGTCTATCCAGTATTGGGAGGCTTCCTATCCTGGCACCAAGGCAGGGGCAAATCTCTTGCCATGTGGGGAAACAAGCGATGCTGGAGATGTCCCCTTTGCCAGCAAAAACAACATTGCCAGCCAGCCAATGCCAAGGTGAGCATGAAAAATCCGGACCTAACTTACCGGGTCCAGCGTTGTGGTCTGCAGCTCAGCCGGACCCCGAGGCTCTACAAAATGGCGCTGGCCAGTGCATCCACGCGGCTCCCAGCAACACCATGCTTTGCGTCGGAGCCAATCCGGGGTGCCCGGCGTGCTTTGCGGCCACGGGCATCCAGGAATTGGCCAGCCCGTGCAGGCACAAAGGTGGGGCCAGCACCAGCCCCTTTAAAAGGGGCCTCCTCCTCTGGAAGGCCACTGTTGCGTGCCTGTCCCTTTAACATTCCCCACCCACCCACAACTCTGGGCATTAAGTAGTTTATTGTTAAGTTGGTTAAGTTAACTTAAATTGTTCTTGTTATGTTTTCGTCACAGCTTTGGCAGTTTGGAGGCATTGGGACCGGCTCCAGGCTGAGGTGGCTGCAGGACGGAGCCTGCCTGGCACGGAAGCAACAGGTGGCAACAGCGGACCCACAAGGGAGCTGCAAGTGTCCCGGCTCGGGTAGGACAACAGATGGCCTCTCTGCTCAGCTTGGGGAAGGAAATCTCGAAGGAGTCTGCGCCCACGGGGGTTTACGGAAGCTGAGAACTAAGGGTGCTGCCACCTGGGGGTGCCACCATGCACATCGGGGGACAGGCAGGTTCCCTGATGGCGTTGGATCCGACCCAATGCCTGGCCAGAGTACTGCACGTTGTCACCATACCAATAAAGCTGTGGCCTCCACATTTTTTCCCATAAGACCAAGTGTGTCAATGTGGTCAGTGGGGGGCAACAAACACCAAGGCTTGTTGCTGGACCACAACATGTCAAGCACTAGCCAGGCAGTGATGCTGTTCTTGCCTGAGGAGCAGTACCAGTGGCTCTCCCCCCCCCCTTTCCCCCCTTTTTTCCACATGATAAGCCTGCAAATAGTTGTGGGGGCTCCATGAACTGGTCAGCTAGCACAGAATGCACACTTTTAAAAATCACACCATGATTTGTGTCATGTGACTTTAGTCCTCTTTGAGAATATAGTTGCAGCAAAGGAGAAGCAAAAGTGAAGAAAAGGTTTATGCGTTTTGACCAATGCATTTTCAAGGGGGGGGGGAAACATTCTTTGGGAACCATGTCAGATATACTTCAGTTCTCAACTTGGTCTCTATGGAAGCTTCCTGGGCTTAGTAAATAATTCTCTGTGTACCTGGAGATCTCCTTTTTATTCATTCTGCAAAACAGAAAGCTAATCACATAGTCTGAAAAGGCTCAATTCTCTGGAAGCCATTTTTGTATCGTATTGTATTGTATTTTTTTATAATTTGATCTTCGCATTCTTCTGTGAATATTTGTTTTTCCCCCGTCCGCTGAAATCCCATTTTCCCCACACCAGCAGAATCCAAAATGGCACCTCTGCCAAAGTAAGAAAGAAACATGCATGTGACAACATTGTTCTGTCATTTTGAACTGATGATATTTCTTGTATATCCCTGCTATGTAAAATTTAGGAAGAACTTTTTTGGGTGGTGATGGGGCCTCAGGGGTTTCAATAATATAACAGGTTTTAAGACCTCCATCTTGCTTTTCTCAATCCTGATGGGCAGAATGGAATAGTCAAGATTCTAAAGCTAGATTGTCTTTAAGATGAAAGTCTCTGGAGAAAATGAAAGGCAGATGTGAATAAATGTTATATTTGACTCGGGCCAGAACTCGGTGTAAAGAGCTGTAGCTGATCAATACCAGTCCTATTAATTCTGATCCTAGACAGATGATCATTGCCTCTGTTCCCACCCCTGAATTAAATTACTTTGAAACAGCAGAAAGAAAGAAAGAAAGAAAGAAAGAAAGAAAGAAAGAAAGAAAGAAAGAAAGAAAGAAAGAAAGAAGAAAGAAAGAAAGAAAGAAAGAAAGAAAGAAAGAAAGAAAGAAAGAAACCCATGATTACAGATGCTAGTCAGAATCCATGTGAAAATATTTTCTCCCAGAGTGCCAGGCTTAACTCATAGTTTTTGCAAACTTAGAAGAAAATGTGGATACTTAGCTGAGCCATACATGTACGTAACAGAATTCTTCCACCGTACTTTACAACAATGAAGTGGGTCCCAATAGTACAATGCAAGCAAGAGGTTCAGATGTATCACCCAGCAGATTAAACTTGTTATGCACTGAGAAATCTCTAGGTTGCCCTCTCCATGGGAGATTATTGGCATCACTAGCAACTGACAGGCTGATGTTAGTTCATTTTGACACTGAATCTAACAACATTGCATTGCATTGAGGCACCCAAGGGATGAGCATAACTTCTGCAAGCTACAATAGAGAAATTGCAGAGCTTCATATAACATATCTCTGAAGGGCTGTATTTTTAGTGTATGCTAACATTTACCCTTAAGCTGCCGAGATGCCCTCAGCACATCCGATCTCCCTTGATTTCGAAAGCTAAGCAGGGTCGGGCCTGGTTAGTACTTGGATGGGAGACCACCAGGTGCTGTAGGCAACCTGGAGTAGGAACTGGCAAACCACTCCAGTATTCCTGTCAAGAAAACTCCATGGACATGAGGTCACAAAGAGTCGGTCACGACTGTAACGATGCAACACAACAAACATTTACCTTTACTTGAGGAACATAAAGACCAGTGGGTGGCAGCTCAGTAGTGTAGGAGAAGCATCAGTGCTGCTCCTACTCCTTCCAAGGGCAGACACTGACAGGGTGACATCTTCCCAGATGGTATGGAGATTTTTCTGTTACTACTAGAGATGGGCACGACTTAGCGGTATTCCCGTTTCCGTTTCCGTTACTCGTATCCGTTACTCTACGGAAACGGTAACGGGAATTACTCCGCCAGAATTCGAGCTCGAACCGACGAACGAACAATTTGGTCTGATTTGTCGTGCTCGTTACTTGCATCGCGGCGATCGCGCAATGCCAAGCGGCAGAGAAAAAAAGTTTTTAAAAGTAAAAAAAAAAACCGATTCCCGGCCCTAAAAGTAGGCGAAAACTGTCTGAGGGCACCTACCAGGCCAGAAGGGTGTTTTATTTGGGGGGGGGGTTTCCCCGCCCCCCTCTCCTTGGCTATTGCTACTGCTGCTCTGCTGGTACCAGGCTGGGAGGGCGCATCCATTTGCCATGCAGTGCGGGGGATCCAAAATGGCGACCGCAATATTTTTTTTGAAATCGTTGCCCAAAACCCCACCAAAGCACCACAGAAACATGCGAAAATTAGCTATTTTAAATGCTTGAATTTTTACAGTAGCAGCAGTGGGTTTTTCTTGCAAAAAAAAGTCTCCGTTGATTTTATTTTATTTTATTTTATTTTATTTTATTTTATTTTTTTTACACCTGCACATTCGCAATGATGGGAGTGGACCATGCAAATTTTCCACCAATCGCATGGCCACTTGGCCAGGTTGACCACAGAGACTTCTTGAATGTAAGTATAACATGAAATGCCATGTGTAATTTGGCTTAATGTAGGTTTGTGCGCAAATTCCATTGAAAACTCTTAGGCTTATAATTCATTGAAACTGGGACCCCAGATCCCAAAATTCAGGGAGGCTGTTTAGTTTTAGTATAGGGAATACATGGCTCAGCAGTAATAGGAGCATGTATGATTTTGAAGTTGTAGTAGATAACAAGCTGAATATGAGCCAATATTGTAATATGGCTAGGTAAAGGTAAAGGTTCTCCTCACATATGCGTGCTAGTTGTGTCTGACTCTAGGGTGCGGTGCTCATCTCCGTATTAAAGACAAAGAGCCAGTGTTGTACAAGTCCATGGCCATGTGGCTGGCACGCTGCAATGAAACACTGTTTTACCTTCTTGCTTTTTACGGTGCTACCTATTTATCTACTTGCATTTACATGCTTTCAAACGGCTAGTTGACAGGAGCTGGAGTTAATAGTGGGAGCTCACTCCACTGATTGGCTCCCAGGATTCGAACCGCTGAGCTGCCAACTTTGTAGCTGAGTTTTCAGTGCTCTAGCCCACTGAGCTACAAAAAGGCAAATTCTATTTTAGGTTGCATTCAGAGAAGTAAAATAGTTCCTCTCTATTCACCTCTTGTTATGCCTCAGGTATAATACTGTGTACAGTTTTGGAACTACACTTGAAGAAGGATGCCAATAAACTGGGACAAGTTGAGAGGAGGGAAACAAGGATGATAAAGGGTCTAGAAAGGAAGCCCTACGTGGAAAGTTTGAAATAAGTGGGCATGTTTAGTTTTGAGTAAAGAAAACTGAATGTCCACATGAGGACATTCTTCCAATGCTTTCCATACCTCTGTTGTAATAATTCATGGTCATGTGGTATATATACCAGGGCAAACATCCTGGGAACTTTTAGTGTTACTGATTTATTTGCTCCTATTTGAATCATAATGGCTGACTACACCGTGGTACTGGTTGATTTTTTCCCTTCCTTTAGCCCTTAGACAGACAGACAGACAGACAGACAGACAGACAGACAGACAGACAGACAGACAGACAGACAGACAGACAGACAGACATAGATGTGTATATCCTGGTATATCTCAATATAGTGGTACCTCTTTAAAACAAATTTAATTTGTTCTATTGCTCAATTTGTTTTAAGACAATTTTGTCTTACGAAATGTGATTTTCCATAGGAATGCATTGAAAATGGATCAATCCATTCCAGAGGCTAGAATAAAGACAAAAATAACTGTCCCCCCCCCCCCCCGGGTACATGTGGAATTTTCTTTGTCTTGCAAAGCATTCCATAGGGATTTTTTTGTCATGCAAAGCATGCCTATTCCAAGAAATGTTTTTGTTCCTATGAGTTTTTTGTCTTATGAGGCATTTGTCTTAAGAGGTACCACTGTAGGGTTCCTGTTTGAGAAAGTGATGTCTGTTGCAATGGCTGCTTTTGCCGAATCCACATAGCAACCACCCTATCGGTGTAATTGGCACACCAAGGTTTCAAGGTATCTTCCAATAGCATTTTTTTTTAAAAAAATGTTGCCCCTCAGCTTTTATGGACTTCCCAAGATCCACAAGCAAGGAATCCCCCTCAGACCTATTGTCAGCAGTATAAATTCAGTGACTTATAACATCGCAAAATACCTGGCAACCATCCTAGCCCCACTGGTTGGACACACGGACCACCACGTACACAACTCAGAAGAGTTTGTTTCTAAAGTCAGGGAGCTCAAACTGGATACAGAGGAAACCATGGTATCCTTTGATGTTACATCACTCTTTACCAGCATACCCACCACTGATGCGCTAATAATGGTAAAGAGAAGATTAAGAGAAGACAGCACCCTCACCTCCAGATGCCGACTCAACCCAGACCAGATATGCCTGCTCCTGGACCTGTGTCTGAATACCACATATTTCATGTACAGAGGGGACTTCTACAGACAGAAGCATGGTTGTGCCATGGGTTCTCCAGTGTCACCAATTGTTGCAAACCTATACATGGAAGAAGTGGAGAAGAAGGCACTCAACACCTTCCCAGGGACAACACCATCTCACTGGTTCAGGTATGTAGATGATACCTGGGTGAAAATCAAGACTCGGGAAGTACAGGCCTTTACAGACCACATCAATGCAGTGGACCCTAATATTAGGTTCACTAGAGAAGACACCCAAGACAACAGGCTGGCTTTCCTGGATTGTGCAGTCATCATCAGACCTGACCGTGGCCTGGAAGTAGAAGTTTACAGGAAACCCACCCACACAGATCAATACTTACTGTTCGACTCCCACCATCCATTACAGCACAAACTAGGAGTCATCAGGACCCTAAGCCACAGAGCAGAGAGCATCCCCACCTCCACAGAAGCCAAGAAGAAGGAAGACAGGCACCTGAAGACAGCACTTAAGGCCTGTGGATATCCAAAGTGGGCCTTCAACAAAGCAGTGGGCCATCCCAGAAGAACAAGGGATCAGTCTGAGACCCAGACCCAGCAGAAGAACCTGGTCATTCCTTACATGGCTGGAGTGTCAGAGAAGCTTAAAAGGATTTTTGGCAAACACCACATCCCTGTTTATTTCAAACCCACAAACACACTAAGGCAGAGACTTGTCCACCCAAAGGATCCGGTACCCAACCATAAAAGGAGCAATATAGTATATGCAGTCCAATGCAGTGAGGAGTGTTCAGACCTCTACATTGGGGAAACCAAACAGCCATTAAACAGAAGGATGGCCCAACATAGGAGGGGTAACAGCTCAGGTCCAGAATCAGCAGTACACCTCCATTTGAAGGAGAAAGGGCACTCTTTCAAAGATGAGGATGTACACATATTAGACAAAGAAGAGAGGTGGTTTGAAAGAGGAGTAAGGGAGGCCATTCATGTGAGCATTGAAAATCCCTCCCTCAACAGAGGTGGTGGCCTCCGGCATAGTTTATCTGCTACTTATCAAGCTGTGCTTTCCACACTACCAAGACAAATCAAAAAGCCTTTACCACCAAGGCCATAGCTAACGACCATTAACGACCCTTTCTTGATAGGTTTCAGCACCTTAAGCCATGGTTCACCTCAAGGCTAAGGATACCATTGTCTCTCTAACGAGCCTATTTAGTTCATCTGATGAGCCTAATTGAGGCCAGGGTGACTAGAGGTCAAAGCTGCCTATAAGAGTCAGGGTTTGCACCAGCTGCATTCAGACCGATGAAGCTGTTTGGATGAACAGCGAAACGTTTCTATCTCTCAAAAAAGAAGTCCAGTAGCCATGACTCAACTCCCAGATGCCCCTCAGTATTTGTGGTGGCCCCTCTAGTTACATAATTTTACCAACATAGATATAGAAAATAGAAAATGATGATGGGATTTAAACCGTGGGTAGAGATGGGCATGAAATGATTTTTTCATTTTGTTTTTCATTCGAAATGAAAAACGAAGTGCCTTTTAAAAATAAAAATAAAAATAAACCAAAATTTTCATTTCATTTCTTTTTGCTTTCATTTATTATTTATTTTGACAAGTGCTGATCTTGGGCCAGGTGCTAGTCTAAAAAAATCAAACAATTGCAGACCCTGCCACAGTCCAGCTGGTCAGCACTGGGGGGGGGGGAGAGAAAAAAATTGCCGACCTGGCCCGCAGGCCATCTGGTTGGTGCTAGCAAGAAAAGAAAAGAAAAGAAAAGAAAAAAGTGCCAATCCCACCCATGGGCCAGCTTTTTGGCATTAGCAAAAAATTAAAAGAAAAAAAAGGTACTGACTTGGCCCACGGGCCAGCTGGACAGTGCCAGCAAGAACAAAAAAAAAATGGTCCAGTCCATGCACCACCTAGTCAGTGCTAGCAAACAAAGGGGGGGGAGCAAAAAAAAAAGAATTGTTGACCCGGCCCACAGGCCAGCTGGTCGGCACTAGCAAGAAAACAAAACAAAACAAAAACAGAAAAATACTGGCTCGTGGGCCAGCCGGGCAGCGCTAGGAAAAAAGGGGGAGGGAAAAAAACGCCAACCAGCAGGTCTGGTTGGCTGTAAAAAAACAAAAACAAAATGAATAATGAAATATTTTTTAAAAAAAATGTTTCATTCCAAACAAAATGAATAAAAAACAAAATGAAAAATGAAATGAAACAACATTTTGGCGTTTAGTGCCCATCTCTAACAGTGGGATTTCTGCATGTAATTTTCGACTAGGAATTCTGGTTGATGATACACCCTCACCTCACCAAAAACAGCAAAGCACAGGAGCATGGACAGAAGAGAAAAGTTGCTTTGTAACCAGCATTTCAAGCTTGGGCACAGCTACAGTGACTGAAATTACTTCTAGCATGAAAGATTCCAGGACTCATTTATCCCTTGGCCTGAAACAGAGTCACTGTGGAAAATCTGATGCTTCCCATGCCCCCATTAACTATCACGGGGAAATGACAGAAAGATCATTGATTGTCATGATCAATCATTATTGCCCATCATGTGGAAATACTAAATTTTCTGCATTTTATTTGTCATTTCCCTGCATTTTGTTTGAATGCCATCCACATTTTATTCTGTCTGATAGACGTGGATGATATTACAAGATATTGTAGCAACCTCTTGGAATATGAATGCTACCGAATTATAGACAAATATGTTTCTGGAGGACATTTCATTTTTAAAGAGTTTGCCCAGATTATTTAATTTTTTTGGCAGTACTAAATGGCATTTGCAGGGATTGTTGCCCCTTCTGGTGGATTTCAGACTGGTGCAAGATAACTTTCCCCCCCTTTTATTTCATTTTGTAAAAGCGGAACATTTAAAGTCTATATGAAAATAATATGCCCTTTATAGGTGCCCCTAACTAAGACATATTTAAAATATGAGAAGGAAAACTTAAAGAAAGGGGAAGTATGAGATCGATTAATAGATATTCTTTTTAGGATTTCGTTGCTATTTTCTGCTAAAAAAAATTACACAATTCTTAGGAATTGTGTAATTCTTCATTGCCAAGAAAGCCAAATCAAAACAAGCTACAGCCTGCAGTGTGCACATTACATACTACATAGCATAATGTGAGGCAGTAGGGGACCTTATTTGGTATGGGGAGAAAGATAACCCCACCTTCTGAGCCCTAACATGGGACAGATGGCAACAAGGGACTTGGCCATGCTCCTAATGCTACTGGTTCTCGAAGAGCTGGCCTATATCTAGAATCAGGATTTGATTGAATGGAAACAAGGCCATTCCAGACCTTAAAATTCTGGTTGAGGATTCACTTTCTGGCCGAACACCTGGATTACATATACATATATTACATATTAACCAATTGTTATACCAGTAAGTGCATATCCGCAATTCAATATAAAATCCAGTCTGTTGGTATACCCCCTGATTCTATTCTATTTTTTGGATGACAACAGGTCTATTGAGCATTAAGCCAGAGACTCCATGACAAAGGGAAACAAGAATTGTTTTCACTAACAAACAGAATGGGCTCACTTTTGCCATGTGATATCCTCCCAGTGTATAGGACACCTGCAATCGACCTAACTACGCTTCAAACTCCTCAACCCTGTAGAGCATTTATCCTTGCAAGATCTAATGTTCTACCCTCAGCTTTACTTCAGGGCAGGTTTTAGGGAAACCCATGCCAAGAAAGATTCTGCTCTTTTGGAGCTGGAATCTCCACCACATACCCTTTTACATCCTATATTCTACAAACATTCTCTGATCCACAGATTTCACAGATAATTGGCTGGTCTCATACTACTTCACAGACCAGAATTCTTATATAACAACTAGGTTGCTATTTATTTATTTTTAGCTGCAATCCGTAGAAGGGCTGTACTATTAGCAGATGGTTGATCTATGCATATGTTCTCTGTGACCCCAGTCTATGCCTCCCTCTCTTCTTTATTGTACTGCTTTTGCTGCTGCTGTTTCTTTTCTCTCTCCTCTGAATGGGCCATATGACAGCAGTAAGCTCTTGATTGATTGATTGATTGATTGATTGATTGATTGATTGATTGATTGATTGATTGATTGGGCACCCCTAATCACAGTGAAGCCACCCTGACATTAAAAGAATGTTCTGGCAGCTGGTTCTTTGCTTGGGCCTATAGCTATGATGCATAAAGCATTCCAAGGTTTGGTTAAGCCCACATACAATGAAGCCAGACCCCTAATCCAGGAACTCACTGAAGGAGCCCCTCAGTAGACAGTACTCAGATTGGCATGGCTTTGCTTTCCCACACCTTCTTCCACTAAGGAGGATGCAGGGCAGGTGTAATACCTGTATCCCCTTCTCTTACTGAAGGTGTTGCTCAACTTCCCTACAAGAAAGGTGACTGATGGTAATGCTGGGGGAAAAAATTAAAAAAGCAGGGGAAAAGATGGAATATAGGGCTCTATAGTATCATGCATGAGGTGGAGAAGGTAGATGTGGAGAGACCCTCCTACTTTCTATTATACTGGCAGCTAGGGCCATTTACTGAGGCTGAATGGTGAGAGAGGCAGGACAGATAAAAGAAAGTACTTCTTCATATGGCTCATAGTTAAACTGTGGAATTTACCACACCAAAGGCAGTAGTGACAAGTGCCAACCTGGGCAGTTTTGTGGAGAGATTAGAGGGATTTATTGACAGTAAGGCTTCCATTTGTTAGTTGTCCGTTGCCTTCATTTGTCAGGCTATGCCTCTGAATAACAGGTGTTGTGGAAGCTGTTATTGGCCTCCTATCCTGCTTATCCTCTGCCCACAAGCATCAGATTGACCACTCTATGTACAGAATATCAGACTAGACAGACATTTGGTCTCATCTAGCAGGCATACTACATTATTCTGATATGAAGGCAATGCCCCTGGGGTGCCTTATTGCTCACTGAGAACCTTCCAGCATGACCACTATTAAGTAGTATGTCCCTGAACCACAGAGAGCCCAG
Organism: Phrynocephalus guinanensis; assembly: GCA_037367245.1. NCBI lineage: Eukaryota > Metazoa > Chordata > Lepidosauria > Squamata > Agamidae > Phrynocephalus > Phrynocephalus guinanensis. The sequence goes on from CM074735.1 coordinate 3,546,074, forward strand.
AGGATTGGGGCCCCGTTATGCTTAGAGCACCAGATGCAGTTCTCTGTCCAGAGACCCCTGTGCAGTTCTTCCCTCCCTCATAAATATGCTTGATAGGAGGTGAGGTCTGGAATGAGAGAAAGGATGTGCCTGGCAGGGCATGGCATTAATTACTTTCCTCCACATGTTACTCTAGTGCTTAGCTAAGTATTCTGCAACTGCTGCTGTTACAAATGTATAATTTTCACAGTGTTCAGTTGTGAGCAAAAGCAATTTGGCAAACCCTCCTTCTAATTAGTTTAGAGTCTGATTATCACATTTTGCCTCTCACTCACACATGCAACACACTGCAGCTGCTCTGCACAGGATTAAGCCAGTACGCGGAAAGAAACAAAATACGTTACTCTTTTAAGCATTTGCTATCCCTTCTTCCAGTAATCCCTCCCTGGGAGCTAGACTTAGCTCTTATCAAAAGCTAACAAAGACCCATAAGCTTGCAGGCAAGGCTCGTTTAACCCGATGTATCAATAACGCCTATCAAAGGTTTGCCAAGCTGGTGCTACCTGTCTAAGTGTTAGAATCAGTGCTTTCAAATCTGCTATTAACATGCATTGGCTTCAAATGCATTTTCCCCATCTAAAAACATCACTTTTAGTCATCCTGGACTCCCCTATAAAATTTCTCAGAATTCACAGGAAACTTGGCCACTGTTGCGCAGAGCACCTCCTGTTCTGAAGCAAAAATGTACATTGTGTTTCCCATGGGAGAGTGAATATATTTCACACACATTCCATTTCCATTCACAGAAAATGTAGTGGTCTTCATGTGAGACTCTTAGGTTGTTTCCCATCCAGGCATTGGTTAGCCTGAGGTCTAATACATTGTCGCAGTGTAAGAGCATCAGGAATACTGCAGTTTTCTATGGTTATCCACTCTATGTGGAGAAAACTGAAAATTTGCTCTTGTGATTAATTGTTGGTAACAGACAGATGTCTTGAGGCTCTTACCATCACATCTTCCACACAATGTCTTCTGTTAAGTAGTAAGAAATGAAGAAGTGGTGTTTTGGGTTGGAAAGCTTCATTGTGGCAAAGCTGAATGTCCTCCAGTTGTGAATTTTCCACTCAGGCTATTTAGGACAACCAAGAGGCTTTAAAGGGTGATACGTTGCTTCAGAACTAGAGATGGGCACGACTTAGCAGTATTCCCGTTTCCGTTTCCGTTTCCGTTACTCGTATCCGTTACTCTACAGAAACGGTAACGGGAATTACTCCACCAGAATTCGAGCTCGAACCGACGAACGAACAATTTGGTCTGATTTGTCGTGCTCGTTACTTGCATCGCGGCGATCATGCCAAGCGGCACAGAAAAAAAGTTTTTAAAAGTTAAAAAAAAAAACGATTCCCGGCCCTAAAAGTAGGCGAAAACTGTCTGAGGGCACCTACCAGGCCAGAAGGGTGTTTTATTTGGGAGGGGGGTTCCCCGCCCCCCTCTCCTTGGCTATTGCTTACTGCTGCGCTGCTGGTACCAGGCTGGGAGGGCGCATCCATTTGCCATGCAGTGCGGGGGATCCAAAATGGCGACCGCAATATTTTTTTTGAAATCGTTGCCCAAAACCCCACCAAAGCACCACAGAAACATGCGAAAATTAGCTATTTTAAATGCTTGAATTTTTACAGTAGCAGCAGTGGGTTTTTCTTGCAAAAAAAAGGTCTCCATTGATTTTATTTTATTTTATTTTATTTTATTTTATTTTATTTTATTTATTACACCTGCACATTCACAATGATGGGCTCGCCCATGGGAGTGGACCATGCAAATTTTCCACCAATCGCATGGCCACTTGGCCAGGTTGACCACAGAGACTTCTGGGATGTGCCAATCGGGCATAAACAGCCCACTAATCGTAGCCCAAACCCAAACCCTAAGCCTAAGCCTAACCCATACGCCAGTACACTGTCCTTCTAAGTGGGTCAGAGAGGCACCCAGAGGTGCACCCCAATACTCACCCTAACCTCACCCGTAACTAGCCTAACCCTAGCCCTTGCACTAACCCGTCTTAACCCTAAGCCAGATCTACTTGCATTGCACTACATGCAAGTACGTGAGACACAGCAGGTGCAAAGAGTCTGCCAGTCCGTCACTTGTGGCTCTGGCTGACTCCTGCAGCTCCCTCCAGGAGCCCGCTACCCCCCCAAACCAGTACTAACGACAACGAAAAAATGAAAAAAACGAACCGACTAATTTTTGCGAAATTTCGCGAAAAACGGAAACGAGCCGAAACGGACTGCCTCCGACACACGACAACTCGAAAATGTCATTTTCCGTAGTCGTGCCCATCTCTATTCAGAACTATTACCTGACTTGTCTGCAATGCCATTTACTCAGTTTTAGCTGGGTGGAACTTGTAATGGTCGCTTTAGTCTTCATCTTCTTGCATGATATCGATGGATTGGAAGCTTTCAAATTGAGCTTCATGTGTTTGAAAGATGGATATTTAAGCTTAAGTATCTTAAGAGCCAGAGTTGTAATGAGCCTAAGTGAATATTATGTATTATGAATATTATTCCATTGGTATCTTCCCATTTCCAACCATACTTCCCCGCTGGCCCCACAGAAAGGGGGAAATTCTGCGTGTGTCCAACCACACTTGGCCAATAAAAGTATTCTGGTTCTGATTCTGATTCTGATTCTGATTCTGAAATGGGGCTTTTGATTTTGATTGTGAGAGACCTATCTTCTGACATTATCCAGCTTCCAGATGTTGTCCTGAGAGGTAGTCTGCCCCCCTCCCCCGAGCCATCCAATTCTGAAGCTAAAGATTTTTGTGTATTCTATGCCTTGTTCTTGGTCTGTGGTGGACTATGAGAGCAGTAGTTCCCAGGGGTCTAGAAATAATATCCTTCCAGCCCTGCCAATAGCAAATCAACCTCTTCCTGAACTGGCACACTCTGAGCGTGTTATGCTCTAACACTGTCATTCCCAGTCAGCATGGTCACCTCCAGCTACCTTCAGTAGGGAAAAGAGGTTCAAGTGTTTTCTGATGCTATATGTTTGAAGAAGTGGATGTGTCCACGAAACGTTACATTAAAATATGAAAGTTAGTCTTTAAGGTGCCACATGTTTTTTGTCTTTTGTTTTGTTTTTCTTTGATTTTTGCCTGCAATTATTGAAAAGACTAACATAGCTAGCCTCTCTGAAGTGTTGGACAGCAATCCTGGGACTGCGTTCAGATATGGTCTAGCTGAAATGAGTTCAGTTAATCTTTTTCTGGCAGAGCAGCAGAGAGGAAGGAGCTGGTCAGAGGAGCACACGGCCAAAGGGCAGAGCTAACTTCTTCTTTTTGCAGGAGCAAGGGGCGGAGTTTTAGCTTTAAATAGCTGCTACCAGCAGTCTCTCAGTCCTTTTCTGGCAGAGCAGCAGAGAGGAAGGAGCTGGTCAGAGGAGCACACGGCCAAAGGGCAGAGCTAACTTCTTCTTTTTGCAGGAGCAAGGGGTGGAGTTTTAGCTTTAAATAGCTGCTACCAGCAGTCTCTCAGTCCTTTTCTGGCAGAGCAGCAGAGAGGAAGGAGCTGGTCAGAGGAGCACACGGCCAAAGGGCAGAGCTAACTTCTTCTTTTTGCAGGAGCAAGGGGCGGAGTTTTAGCTTTAAATAGCTGCTACCAGCAGTCTCTCAGTCCTTTTCTGGCAGAGCAGCAGAGAGGAAGGAGCTGGTCAGAGGAGCACACGGCCAAAGGGCAGAGCTAACTTCTTCTTTTTGCAGGAGCAAGGGGCGGAGTTTTAGCTTTAAATAGCTGCTACCAGCAGTCTCTCAGTCCTTTTCTGGCAGAGCAGCAGAGAGGAAGGAGCTGGTCAGAGGAGCACACGGCCAAAGGGCAGAGCTAACTTCTTCTTTTTGCAGGAGCAAGGGGCGGAGTTTTAGCTTTAAATAGCTGCTACCAGCAGTCTCTCAGTCCTTTTCTGGCAGAGCAGCAGAGAGGAAGGAGCTGGTCAGAGGAGCACACGGCCAAAGGGCAGAGCTAACTTCTTCTTTTTGCAGGAGCAAGGGGCGGAGTTTTAGCTTTAAATAGCTGCTACCAGCAGTCTCTCAGTCCTTTTCTGGCAGAGCAGCAGAGAGGAAGGAGCTGGTCAGAGGAGCACACGGCCAAAGGGCAGAGCTAACTTCTTCTTTTTGCAGGAGCAAGGGGCGGAGTTTTAGCTTTAAATAGCTGCTACCAGCAGCACGCGCCTTACGGCGCGTGCAAACTAAAAAAAAAAAAAAAAAAGGGTCTAATTGAGTTCCCAAGCCAAGCAACTCCTCAGGAGGTCCTACACTTCCTGACGTGCTTGCAGTTGGAATAGAGGTGCTTTAGCGGCCCCTACACTGTTAGATTTTGACTAAACAATAAAAGAAGTAAAGAGTCTTACTAGATTAAAAAAAAAGTGCAAGTTTACATTTTTTAGACCTTGAATACATTTTATTGTAATAGTTAAAATGGAGTTGGAGGGAGCAGCTGTAGTTACCTGCAGTACTTGTGCTATGTTTGTTATCTTGACAGAGCGTGTGCAGAACTACATCTGCTGCAAGTGCAAGCTGGTAGCGCTATTGGAAGAGAAGGTCCAGCAGCTGGAGGCTCGCATAGTGGACCAGCAACATATTAAGGAGCTTGAGCAGTTCCTGGACAGAGCGGAAGAGACTATCCAGGTCCAAGAAGAGACAGGGCACACTTCAGAGGAGGAAGTCACTCCCCCAACTCAGGAGGTGGATGGGTGGAGGAATGTGACTCAAAGGAGTAGAAGGCCAAGGCATCGCTCAGAGAGTCTCATCTTGCACAATCAATTTGAAGCTCTTTCCCTCAGCACACCTCATGAGGCACACATAGAGGAAGAAGTGGTTCCACCGGAGGATCTCTCCCTCATCACTATTGATGAGATACAAGATCAAGTACATGTTGATGACCAGGCTGCAGGAGAGAAGCTCATTGTGCTAGGGGATTCTATCATCAGAAATACGGAGGGATGGATTTGTGAGGAGCATGATAACCGGATGGTCACTTGCCTGCCGGGTGCAAAGGTTGCAGACATCACCAGAAATATAGATAGCTTGTTAGAGAGAACTGGGAAGGAGCCAGTGATCATGGTACACGTCGGTACCAACGATGTCGGGAAGGCCAAGCGGTCAGTCTTGGAAGCCAAATTCAGGTTGCTAGGTAGAAGATTGAAGTCCCGGGCTTCCAAGGTAGCATTTTCAGAAGTGCTACCTGTTCCTCGTGCAGGTCCCGCCAGGCAGGCAGAACTCAGAAGCCTCAATGCGTGGATGAGGCGATGGTGTCGAGAGGAGGGCTTTAGATTTGTCAGGAACTGGAGAACATTTTGGGACAAGCCAAACCTGTTCAGGAGGGATGGGTTGCACTTGAATCATGATGGGACCAGATTGCTGGCACTCAACCTCAAAAAGGCAGCAGAGCAGCTTTTAAACTGATAACTGGGGGAAAGCCGACAGGAGCTGTGTGGCATCCGGTTCGGAACACCTCATCCTCGGGGAATGAGGTTGGAGAGGGTAGAGAATCACATAGAGATGACATAGCAAGTATTAACACTGGCAGAATAGCGGAATGTGACAGTTCGTCTACTGAAAATAAAAGCTGTGGGGGGAGAAGAACAAGGCAGCAGCTGTTGCGGGACCCACTGTACAAGTGCTTCTACGCCAATGCTCGAAGCCTCCGAAGAAAGATGGGAGAACTTGAACATCTGGCAGCTAGGGATAACATTGATATAATAGCCATAACAGAAACCTGGTGGAATGTGGAGAACCAGTGGGACACAGCAATCCCAGGCTATAAACTCTATAGAAGGGATAGAGAGGGGCGGGTTGGAGGAGGAGTGGCCATCTATGTCAAAGAAGGCATAAAATCCAGCAGAATGGAGATTGACAGAGGGTCTGACTCCGCCATAGAATCACTGTGGGTTAAACTACCAGGTCCAAAGAGTGATGTGATCGTTGGAGTATTCTATCGTCCACCAGATCAAAAACTTGAGGGGGACCTTGAAATGAGGAGAGAAATCATGGAGGTGGCTAAGAGGGATAGGATAGTAATCATGGGGGACTTTAATTATCCCCACATTGACTGGGCCAATGCGAGCTGTGGGCAAGAAAGAGAAACTGGGTTTCTCGACTTGCTGAATGACTGTGCCTTAGAGCAACTTGTCATGGAGCCCACCCGAGAACAGGCAACTCTAGATCTAATATTGTGTGATACTCAGGACCTCGTCAGGGATGTGAATGTCACTGAGCCTCTGGGGAACAGTGACCATGCTGCAATTACCTTTGCCATGCATGTCGGAGGAAGAGTGTCAACCAAATCAGACATAAAAACCCTTGATTTTCGAAGGGCAAACTTCCCTCAGATGAGGAAACTAGTTAGAGAGAAACTGAAGGGGAGGGTTAGAAGAATCCAATCTCTTCAGTGTGCATGGAGCCTGTTTAAAACAACAATAATAGAGGCCCAGCACAAGTGCATACCACAAAGAAAGAAGAGCTCATTTAAGTCCAAGAGGACACCGGCATGGTTAACGAGTGGAGTTAGAGAGGCTCTAAAGCACAAGGAGAGGTCCTTCTGTAAATGGAAATCCTCCCCAAATGAGGAAAATAAAAAGGAACACAAACTCTGGCAAAAGAAATGTAAAAAGATGATAAGGGAGGCAAAGAAAGACTTTGAGGAACGCATGGCTAGCAATATAAAGGGTAATAATAAAAGCTTCTTTAAATATGTTAGAAGTAGAAAACCTGCCAGAGAACCAGTTGGCCCTCTGGATGGTGAGGGAGGAAAAGAGGAGGTTAAGGAAGACTTGGACATTGCAGAGAAATTGAATGAGTTCTTTGCGTCTGTCTTCACGACAGAGGACCTTGAGCGGATTCCGCTGCCTGAGCCGCCCCTCTTGACTAAAGAATTAAATCAAATACAGGTTAAAAGAGAGGAGGTTTTAGGACTAATTGATAAATTGAGGATTAACAAGTCACCGGGCCCAGATGGCATCCACCCAAGGGTTATTAGGGAACTGAGAAATGAAATTGCAGATCTCTTAACGGTTATATGCAACTTGTCTCTTAAAACGGCCACAGTGCCGGAGGACTGGAGGATAGCAGATGTCACACCAATTTTTAAAAAAGGAAGGAGGGGGGACCCAGGAAACTACAGGCCGGTTAGCCTTACATCTGTCCCAGGGAAGATGGTGGAAGGCCTCATCCAAGAGAAAATCTTAAAACACATAAAAGAACAAACCTTGCTGAGAGAAAATCAGCATGGCTTCTGTAAGGGTAAATCTTGTCTTACAAACCTTTTAGAATTTTTTGAAAAGGTCAACAGGCACGTGGATTTGGGTGAACCGGTGGATATAGTCTATCTGGATTTTCAAAAGGCTTTTGACACAGTCCCTCACCAAAGGCTGCTGAGAAAATTGCATAGTCAGGGGATAAGAGGGCAGGTCCTCTTATGGATTGAGAACTGGTTGAGATCCCGGAAACAAAGAGTAGGTGTCAATGGGAAATTTTCACAATGGAGAGAAGTGAAAAGCGGTGTGCCCCAGGGCTCGGTCCTGGGACCGGTGCTTTTCAATCTGTTCATAAATGACCTTGAGACAGGGATAAACAGTGAGGTGGCCAAGTTTGCAGATGACACAAAACTTTTCCATGTGGTAAAAACCAGAGAAGATTGTGAAGAGCTCCAGAAGGATCTCTCCAAACTGGGGGAGTGGGCTGAGAAATGGCAAATGCGTTTTAATGTAACCAAATGTAAAGTAATGCATATTGGGGCAAAAAATCCAAACTTCATCTATCAACTCATGGGCTCTGAGTTATCCGTGACGGATCAGGAAAGAGATCTTGGTGTGTTGGTGGACAGCTCCATGAAGGTGTCTCCCCAATGTGTGGCAGCGGTGAGGAAGGCCAATTCCATGCTAGGGATTATCAAAAAGGGGATTGAAAATAAAACAGCCAACATTATAATGCCGTTATATAAAACAATAGTAAGGCCCCACCTGGAGTATTGTGTACAATTCTGGTCACCGCATCTCAAGAAAGACATAGTGGAACTGGAAAAGGTGCAGAAGAGAGCGACTAAAATGATTACTGGGCTGGGGCACCTCCCTTATGAAGAAAGGCTAAAACAATTGGGCCTCTTTAGTCTGGAAAAAAGGCGCTTGAGGGGGGATATGATTGAGACATACAAAATAATGCAGGGTATGAGTAAAGTGGATAGAGGGAAGCTCTTCTCCCTCTCTCAAAATACCAGAACTAGGGGACATACACTCAAATTGAGTGCTGGGAGAGTAAGAACTGACAAAAGAAAATATTTTTTCACCCAGCGTGTTGTAAGTCTATGGAACTCCCTGCCACAGGATGTGGTGATGGCATCTGGCCTGGATGCCTTCAAAAGGGGATTGGACAGATTCCTAGAGGAAAAGTCCATCACGGGTTACAAACCATGATGGAGATGTGTAATCTTTAAACCAGGGTACTTCAAGGGCCAGATGCAGGGGAGTGGTATCAGGAGACAGATATCTAGTCTCATGCGCTCCCAAATGCATCTGGTGGGGCCGCTGTGAGATACAGGAAGCTGGACTAGATGGGCCTTTGGCCTGATCCAGCATGGCTCTTCTTATGTTCTTATGTTTTAGGATAACAGCAATCTTACATGCACTAACACTGGGTATCTGTGAGAGGAGGGCTTTATAGCCTAATGTGATTAGGCTTTGCCACTAACTTGATTGGTAAAATTATTTCCCCACCTATGGCATTTAAGACAAACCCCCACTACTACTACTACTACTACTACTACTACTACTACTACTACTACTACTACTACTACTACTACTACTACTCATTCTCCTGCTTCCATTGTTTTTTTTAATACCCACTCTCTTTCCTCTGACTGCCCTCCCAAGCAACAATCATGCTGGAGAGTCCATTTCCAACTTTTTCTTCTGGTTGTAACTACCAGTGGTCATGGTCAATAAAAGTAGTAGTTTGTGTACAAACCAGGGTGGGTGTTATTTGATAAGACTGGTCTGATCTCTCCATGTTTATGTGTAGTTTTTTTCCTTCCTTACACTCTGCTAAATAATAATAATTTTAAAAAGCAAATTATTCAAAATCTCACTTTTAGTCCAAATATTCCCAATTAATTCAGACTAAAAAAAGAATCAACCCTACATTATTTAAATCAACCCCATAGTAATGTGCATTTCCAGGCAACTCCATTTCTCAATCACAGACAGCAGAGACTGTAGTTTTTTTATACGTCTGGCTTACATTTGCTTGGAATCATTTATGGAGAGGGGAGAAGCCATGATTATGGACAGAAAGTAGCATTAATGAGGCTGTTGCTATGTCTAACGTGTCATATCAGGATGTCATAGGTAGTATAATGTCTTTTAAAAGTGTGTGGATTCAATAATACTTTACAGTATGCCAATCCAAAAACACCCCAAAGAACTATTCTTGTGTTAAGAGATCAGATTCTTGAGAGCAAGTTCCTCCAGTTAAGCCACAGAGTGCAGTGAATTTTGCTGACACTGGGAAATATCCTTTTAGAAGTAAATTTCAATTTTAATTCTCAAATCCATGGGCTCAGAATATTTGCCCAGGTCACAACTTCAAATAACACTTAAGAATAAGAAAGAGGAAACTGAGCTTAAATGCCTTGCTCAAATATGTTTTAGTGAACAAATATGCATTGCATACACGCTCCCTCTATCAGAACAACTGAACTTAAGCATGAATGCAGTGAGTGAGTTTTTTATTTATTTATCTGGCAGCGAAGCCACTCTGAGCAGAAGACTTACATGTTCTTCCTCCTTCCTCTTTTTCTATCCTGAATTAAAATTATCTTTGGGGGAACTTGAAAAAAAATGAATTATTTTATCCCCAACATACTTGCTGAGAAATGGCAAGTCTTGGTATGGTTTATGAATTATTAACAGGACAGGGTTCATTTTTCTTATCCCAGAGATAGCAACTGGCATCCAGCAAATCAAATCTAGCCCCAAGGGCAATTTTAACTGGCCCCTTGTGGCTCTACCCAAGTTTAATCCCAGTACAGCAAGATGGTTTCTTCACAGTTTCATTTGCAAGAACAGGGGGAAAGTTTTCATATAGTAACAAATGGAAATATTCTGTGCTTTAAAGTTACATCTATCTTCAGAAAGACTTACATATGAAAAAATGTGAAAATACCATTTTTAAACCTGTTTCAGAACTGTGAAGCCTCTGTTACTAAATGGGAGCAATTTTATTAAAGAGAACTGTCAGTGGTAAAACATACTTCTGGATCCCATATATGTCTCTAGATTTGAGAACAGATTTCCTCCAAACCCATGACTTTGTTTGTTTGTTTTTAATATTACAAAGAGATTATACATTCAGGGATGATACAGAACATCAGGAGTAGCAATAGAAATTCATTTTTAATGAATTTAATTTATTTGTACTCCTTGAACCTCCACGAAATCTTAGAATGTACTTGTTTGCTGAAATATCCACCTTTCACAATACTGTAACATAAATCCAGATGCCCAGTTACAAGATGGGGGGGGGTAACTTGGCTCAATAATACTACAATTGAAAGCAACCTTGGAATTGTTGTAGATCAGAAGTTCAATATGAGCCGGCAGTGCAATGAGGCAGTAGAAAAGACAAATTCACTTTTAGGCTGTGTTACCAGAGGTATACAGGACCCAAATCCTGTGAAGTGCTAGTCTCCCCTATTACGGAGTGATTAAGCCTCCTCTGGAATACCATGTGCAGTTCTGGACACTGCACTTTAAGAAGGCTGCCAGCAAACTTTAACATATACAAAGAGGGCAATGAGAGTGATCAGGAGGAAAGGATCCAATCCCTATGAGGAAAGACTAAAAGAACTGGGTATGGGCGCTTTTACACGACACCTAAGATCTGCTGGCCACTTAAATTCGGACCAGAGATCTTGGGGGTTTGTCACTCTTCCTGTGTTCCCACCTCTCCGCACTCCCTTGCTCCTGTCTGTGCGAGGGGAGGGAGAAAAAAAGGGAGAGAAAAAATGCAGGCTCACCTCTGCTCTGCCCTCGGGAGCTGCCCCGGGAAGCATTCCAATATCTTCCAGTCTCTTAAAGGGGTGGGGGGCAAAAAAACGAATAAACACAAGGCAAGGATTGCCCGGCACTTACTGCTTTACATCCGCATCTGAAATTTTTCAGCTTTGGAGACCAGGTACTTGGAAAATGTGCTGGGACACAGTTAGGTGGGCGTGGTCATACTTTTTAAAAAAAAATCCGGAGCTGGTGGGAAAACAATTTTAAGCTCTGGATCTGGGAGCCCTTTGCCTCAGATTTTGGGGGTCGTGTAAAAGCGCCCTATGTTATATGAAAGTTGAGTCATGGCAACTGGACTTCATCCAAACAGCGAAACATTTCTATCTCTCAAAAAATAGAAGTCCAGTTGCCATGACTCAACTTCCAGATAAACTCACCTGGATGACTGAGAATCTTCATAGAGAAACTGGTCATGTTTAGCCTTGAGAAAAGAAGATGTAGGTAGATACGGTAGCACTTTGAAAATAATTAAAAGGAAGTCATGCAGAGGAAAGGCAGGATCTGCCCCCAATCACACCAGAGTACAAGAGATGTAATAATTTGCTCAAGTGACAGGAAGTTACAAGGTTTAGGATATCAGGAAAAACTTACTGTTATAGCAGTACAGCACTGGAACCATTTATGGTACCTTAAGGTACAGAGGAAGGAGAGGATCTGTTCTCAATCATTCAAGATTGCATGACATTCAACAATGGGCTCAGATGACAGGAAGTTAGATTTATTTTGGATATCAGGAAGGAGCAGTTAGAGCAGTATGACAATGGAACCAATTAGCTTGGGGGTGAGGGGGGAGCATTCGGATGCTGGAAAATTAGAAATCAGTCTGTCAGATCTGCTTTGATTGGGTTCCTGCCATGAACAGGGAGTTGGGCTTGATTCTCTTATAGGCCCATTCCAACTTTATTACTCTATGATTCTGTTATCAGAGTCTTCAGAAGTCTACCAGCCTATCCTTCAAATATGTTTTAATGAACAAATATGCACACATGCTGTCTGTAACAGAGCAACTGAATTTAAACATGAATGCAGTGAGTGAGCAAAAGACTCACACCTTGTGAATACTAACAATAATTATTTATGACATATTTTAAGGTCTCTCTTTTCTTTTTGCTGCTAATTCTGGATAAGCTTACAAAGATAAATAACAAAATAATCTAAAAGATCCCACCTGGAGTACTGTGTCCGGTTCTGTGCGCCTCAATTTAAGAAGGATGTTGACAACCTCGAGCGGGTGCAGAGGAGGGTGACCAGGATGGTTGAGGGTCTGAGGGAAATGTCTTATGAGGAACGGCTTAGGGAACTGGGAATGTTTAGCCTTTCAAAAAGAAGGCAGAGAGGGGATATGATAGCTATGTTTAAATATTTGAAAGGATGTCATATTGAAGAGGGAACAGGTTTGTTTTCCATGGCTTCAGAGACTAGGACTCGGGGCAATGGTTTCAAACTACAGGAAAAGAGATTCCATCTGAACATTAGGAAGAACTTCATGACAGTCAGAGCTGTTCGGCAGTGGAATATGCTGCCGCGGAGGGTGGTTGGGTCTCCTTCTTTGGAGGTTTTTAAGCAGAGGCTGGATGGTCATCTGTCAGATATATTGTGATGGGGTTCCTGCATGGCAGGGGGTTGGACTAGATGGCCCTTGAGGTCTCTTCCAACTCTATGATTCTATGATTCTATGATTCTATGATTGTGAAAGAAAATGGAAGTGGAATGGATGAGAGGTGAAGGAAATGGAAATCTGGGCATAGGGTTTTGGTTATAAAGTTTCTATGGGTGTTGGTTTTAGCAGGGATGTATGATACTAGTTCCTTGCCTCTCTTCTCTCTCTAGGTGATGCTGCATAGGGCCATGCTCATTTTCGTGTTACTGTGCTGCTGCTCCTGAAAGTCGTTGTAGTGAATTGTAACTCATGAATCCTTATTTCTAGAGATGGGCACGGAACGAACATTTTTTCGTTTCCGTTACTGTTTGTCATTTCCGTTACATAACAAAACGACAAACGAAAATTGTGATGAAAATGCAACGAAATGAACAGAACCACGAAAATTGTGGTCGTTACGTTTCGTTTCCGTTAATGGCGACGCGCAATGGAATGAGCTGTTTTAAATGTTAAAAAACGCCCTGGACATCCGTAAAAACACAGCGATAATTATTTATATTGTCTGATAATACCTACCGGGGGGGGTCCTTAAAACATTTGTTTTTGTCTTCTCCTATCATGATGTATTTTTCTTTTCCCTTTAAAATGGATGTCGCACCAGCCACAAAATGGAGGCAAGCCATGTGATGGGATCATGTTCAACCAATAGCATGCCCAGGTTGCAGACTGGCAGGGCAGGTCTGGCAGCCACAGAGGGCATAAAAAGGTCTGGCAGCCCCCGTCCTCCTTGCAGTCTCTGGTGGGAGTTAGGGTGGAACTTCTGTCTCTGCGACTCTAGCTTCAGTCCTGCAGCCTCCCTGTGTGCGTGCGTGCTGTGTACCTCTTGGTGAGTACCCTCCCTTGCCCCACAGTGCAGTCACTCTGTGGCTGCCTTGCACCCTGGGCATCGCCCGCCACTGCCTTTGCAGCCTCCCTGCGTACCTAGTCTATACTGTGTCTCTGCCAGCATCCATTTTTTTAGTGTTTTCCCTCTGGTCTGGGGCGTTGGGGGATGCCTGCGCATGGAAATGCTTTAAAAATTGCACAAAAAGCAGGTAGAAACGACAAACCAAAAAACGAAAAACGGTAACGAAATTTTTCCAAAATTTCACGACAAACGGAAACGAACTGAAACAGACCTCTCAACAACAAATGAAAAACTGAAACACCACTTTTTTGTTTCGTGCCCATCTCTACTTATTTCTGTAACTTATGAATATTTATTTCCTAGGATGATCCAAATAACAAATATGCTTAGCCAATAGAATGGCTGTGAGCAGAGCTGTGGGCATATATATAAAGCCTGTACATGTGTGGAGAAAGGGAGGCAGTATTAGGGAGCTTTTACATGACCCCTAAGATCCGCTGGCCACTTAAATTCGGACCAGAGATCTTGGGGGTTTGTCGCTCTTCCTGCGTTCCCACCCCTCCACACTCCCTTGCTCCTGTCTGTGTGAGGGGAGGGAGAAAAAAAGGCAGAAAAGAATGCAGTCTGACCTCCGTCTGCTGGTGGAAGCTGCCCCGAACCCCGTCGTTGTTGTGATTCCTGTCTGTTAAAGGGGCGGCGGGAAACAAAAAAACAAACACAAGCTGAGGAGAGCCTGGCACTCACTGCTTTACATCCGCATCAGAAATTTTTCACCCTCGGAGACCAGGTACTTTTAAAATGCGCTGGGATGCGCTTAGGTGGGCATGGTCGCACTTAATTTTCTTTAAAGTCCAGAGCTGGTGGGAAAACAATTTTAAGCTCCGCATCTGAGAGCCCTTTTTAGGGAACGTGTAAAAGCACCCTTAGTGGATAGGGACTAGATAAGTGAGTGAGGTTCTAGTAACTGTCAAGTAACATAGCTAAGCACATGAGTAGTTTAAAACCCAGACATCAAAATATCAAGTGATTGCTAACTGTATTAATTCTATTGTTATACTAAACTATATTAACTTGTTTCAAATATAAGCCACTTTGTGAGAGTCCAATGTTTTTAACTATAGTGATAGCTTTAAAAAGATGGGGGGCAGTGTCAAATAGTGAGATTGCAACAGTCATTACTTTATGTTCTCAGGTCTCTTGGCTGATGGCATTTTTTTATCCACTACTGTCTCTCAGGAAATATGGCAGTTTAGCTTTTTCCTTTCATTTGATTTTCTTAAAATCTAACATTCTTTTCATCCTGTGTGATTTGTCAAATTTGGTGAATTCTTCATAAACAAAATGAAGTTAACTTCTTCCTTTATCGTGACATTGGCTAATTTTATTTGGCACAGATTTCCCCCCACCCCAACATGTGGAGCAATAGGTACCTACTTATATTTGTTAAAAACGAGAAGCCGCTCAGAATAAATCACTAATAGGAATGAATGGAGAGTCATTTAAACGCAGAATTGGAACTGTAAAGCTTTTCTGGGACTGACTGGATGAACTGATGATTGAAATCCAGTTACATAAAGGTACACCAGTTACAGCTGTTTTTAAATTAGAGTAATGGGCTCTGTAGGGCCAATAGAGAGGAATTATATTTAATTCCCTTAATTGCACAATGGAAAATATTGGTAACTTTAGGAGTTAAAATTGAGTAGCAAGTAGACATGGGCACGACTTGGCGAAATTCTCGTTTCCGTTTCCGTTTCTCGTTTCTGTTACGGAACGGAAACGGAACGGAAACGGTAACGACAATTACTCTGCCAGAACTCGAACTCGAACCGACTAACTCGAACCACGATGCCAAGCGGCACAGGAAAAAAGTTTAAAAAAAAAAAAAACCCGATTCCCGGCCAAAAAAGCAGGAGAAAATATGCCTGCCTGAGGGCACCTACCAGAGGGGTGGTTTCTGGGGGGGTGTCCCCACTCCAGCCTTCCCCCCCTCCCCGTCCTGGGCTGCTTGTACCAGGCTGGGAGGGGGCATCCTCGGCGGCGTCTCCATGCGCGGTGCGGGGGGATCCAAAATGGTGACCGCAATATTTTTTTTAAATCGTGGTCCAAAAACCCCCAACAAAGCACCACAGAAACATGCGAAAATTAGCTATTTTATATGCCTGATTTTTTATAGTAGCAGCAGTGGGTTTTTCTTGCAACAAAACGTCTCCATTTATTTTATTTTATTTTATTTTTATTTTTATTTTTTTACACGTGCGCAATGATGGGCTGGCCATGGGATGGGACCATGCAAATTTTTGGACCCATTCCACCAATCGCATGGCCAGGTTTTGACTGACACTTCTGGATGTGCCAGAGGGTATAAAAAGGCGAGGCACTCCGAGAACACTCGCAGTCCGGGTTTGGATGTGGGTGTGGAGAGAGGGCTGTAGCTGGCTGCTGTGCTAGACTAGTTTCGATTTCACGGAGGAGCCTTTAGATTTCAGTTAGGCAGGCAGGGAGGGAATAATTGATTCAATTGAATTATTAGGAAATATTTCATTCCCTGTCTGCTGTGGGAAATAGCAACACGCAGTTTATTCCTTTATGCTCCTGCAGTTTGTCAGGAGGATTTTTTTTCTGATATTGATTTAGGTTTGACTGGGGGGGGGGAAAGGTGTGGATTTATTTTTAAAAAATATATACTACCGTACCATTCCATACTTATTTTCTATTTTACAAAGTTCATTTTCATTTCATTGCTAGCAGTTTTCTTTATTCTCTCCTCTCCTTTTTGTGAGAGAGAGAGGATTTATTTCATTTAGTGCCACTGCTTCAAGTTCAAAGGGGAGCTTTTTGGGAGGCGGCGAGGTGTGGATTTATTTAAAAAATATATTGAATATACTACCATTTATTTTCTATTTTCAAAAGTTCATTTGGTGGCTGGCAACAAGTTCCTTTACCCTGCCTCCAGCACAGTGCTGTGGCTTCTGGGAATAGCAAGCCTAGCAGTTTTCTTTAATCTCTCCTCCTCTCCTTTTTTTGAGAGAGAGAGGATTTATTTCATTTAGTGCCACTGCTTCAAAGTTCAAAGGGGAGCTTTTTGGGAGGTGAGGTGTGGATTTATTTTAAAAATATACTAGCCTAGTATATTTTAGATTTCCCCCCAACCAGTGCACTCAAACACATTTGTTGGCATTGGCAAGCCAAGGGCACCTCTGAGGGAGAATAATATTTTACATTTTAGAAATACATTACAATATTATTTGTGTACTTTACTTTTACTTTTGTTTGTTTGCTAAACTTTTTGTGTTGACACTGCAGTTAAACAACACAGGCCCATTCAGTTTACTTTGCTCACAGTGTACAACACAGTCCTACTCCAGTAGCAGTGTGCTAGCTCATTCATTTATTTACAACAAGTTACACAAGGCACACCCTTGGTGGGTGCCTGCGCAAGTTTACTTTGCTCACAGGGTACAACACAGTCCTACTCCTGTAGCAGTGTAGTGTGCTTCCTCGTTCATTTATTTACAACAAGTTACAACAAGGCACACCCTTGGTGGGTGCCTGCGCAAGTTTACTTTGCTCACAAAGTACAACACAGTCCTACTCCTGTAGCAGTGTAGTGTGCTTGCTCGTTCATTTATTTACAACAAGTTACAACAAGGCACACCCTTGGTGGGTGCCTGCGCAAGTTTACTTTGCTCACAGGGTACAACACAGTCCTACTCCTGTAGCAGTGTAGTGTGCTTGCTCGTTCATTTATTTGGAATTTATTTGGGAATTTTGGAGATTTTGAGACATTCGCCTCAGAGTTAGGCCCCATGTGGCCCCTGCCACTCTTTCCTCTGGGCTGCAAGATACTGTGGCTCACTAAGGAGGGAATTGTACTTGCGTGCTGGTGGCACTCTGTCTGTCACCATATAGTAGATTTGCCTGAAAGTTCCAGGCTTGGTTCTTGGAGGTGTAGGAACTGTGACTGACTACTACTAAGACTCAGACTCACTCAAGCTATGATGTGGCCTCCGCCACGCTTTCCTCTGGGCTGCAAAACACTGTGACTCACTAAGAAGGACAATTTACTGGCGTACTCAGGCCATTCAGTCACTTTGGGTACTGGAGCTGGCAATGATCCTCCCCTACTCAGGCCCTGTGGCCTCAGACTCAGGCCTTTGGGTCTCCGCTACTCTGTCCTCTGGGCTGCATGTGAGTCACTGAGAAGGGAATTCAGGAATTCTTCTTCTAATCGAGTGGTCCTTTTGGCCTCGCCTACTCAGGCCCTGTGGCCTCAGACTCAGGCCCTGTGGCCTCCTCCAGCCACTCTGTCCTCTGGGCTGCAAACCACTGTGGCTCACTAAGAAGGGATGAAAACTTACAGTACTAGTACTGTAGCACACTGCTGCTGGGACTTGGCTAAAGTATATGGATCTTATTCTGCCTTTTTTTTACCTCATTACTATGTTATTTGTATGTAATGATTGCTTTTCCTGCAAATAAAATGCAAAAAAACACACATAATGTAGCTTAACAACTAACCTGAACACATGATGTTCAAGCTGGCACTCCTTAACACTGCTTAAACATTTTATAATCATTTTTGCCCAAACCTTGGAACAAAGACTGACGGATAAGAAAAGTTAATGTTACATTCACCAAGCTACACTTGTAGGTGGTGGCGGTTGAAGAGTTATGTGAGAAGTTGTGGGAACACTCATGTCATCAGGAATAGTTGGAGGTGCGGTTATGGTTAGGGTTAGGGTGGATGTTTTGGCCCCCGCCATTCTGTCCTCTGGGCTGCAGAACACTGTGGCTCACTAAGAAGGGATGAAAACTGCTTGTAGCACAGCTTTGAAGAGGCAGCACGCTGCCCTGCTGGCCTTTGGGCAAGACCGTACTCAGGCCATTCAGCAGCTCCTTTGGGTACTGGAGCTGGCTGGCAATGATCCTCCCTTACTCGGGCCCTGTGGCCTCAGACTCAGGTCTTTGGGTCTCCGCTACTCTGTCCTCTGGGCTGCAAGACACTGTGGCTCACTAAGAAGGGAATTGTACTTGCGTGCTGGTGGCACTCTGTCTGTCACCAGATTTGCCTGAAAGTTCCAGGCTTGGCTTTTGGAGCTGTAGGAACTCTGACTGACTACTCAGACTCACTCAAGCTATGTGGCCTCCGCCACTCTTTCCTCTGGGCTGCAAGACACTGTGGCTCACTAAGAAGGGAATTGTACTTGCGTACGGCTACGTACGTACTGTCACTCACCACACCACCACCAAGAGTATGTCAGAAAGTGCCATGTGTGGTTCATGGTGGTACTAGTACTCACAGTCACAAAGAAGGGCTGAAAACCTGTGGCCTCCGGTTCGCAGCCCTGTGGCCTCAGACTCACGCTATGTGTCCTCCGCTACTCTTCACTCTGGGCTGCAAAACACTGTGACTCACTAAGAAGAATGACATTTTGCCTGTGTACTGGGAGTTTGCTGGGATAATAGCACACAGCTTGGACTTTGTGGCCTTGTGGCCTCCCTTTCGCAGGGCCCTGTGGTCTCAGCCTCAGCCCTTTTGGGCTCCCCTACTCTGTCCTCTGGGCTGCAAGACACTGTGACCCACTAAGAAGGACACATTTTACTGTTAACACAGCCCCGTGATGATAAGGCAAAAATCTGCCATGCTGGCCTTGCCGGCACCCTTACTCTGGCCTTGTGGCCTCAGGTACTTTGGCATTGTGGCCTCCCGTACTCAGGCTCTGTGTGGTCTCGTACTCTGGCCTTGTGGACGCCCTTACTCTGGCCTTGGACTGTGGACGTGGATGCCCATAGTCCTCCTTGTATAGCCTAGTGGGATCTGGGCTGTAGTTAGAGTTCTTCTGCCTAATCCAAGCTGTGTGCCCGTACACCAGCACACTGTCTTCCTTAAGAGCAACCCAGAGCCCAATCCCTACCTATTCCAACCCTAACCCTAACCCTAACCCTATCAGACTCTAACCGCTAGATGACCAGGGTTGCATTGGCTTGGCTTTACAGTGTGATGTGAAGCCAGGACCTTGGAGATGGGGGGAGCATTGAGAGGAGTAGACCCTCATCCAGATTTGGGGAGGAACAGAATGTCTGTGTCTCCTGCTGCCTCTGAGAGGTGGAGGGGAGATGGGATGGATAAACGCTTCAAAACAAAACAACAACAAAAGTATAACAGGCAGCCAGACCAAGTAGGGTGGCCGGCCGGTTCAGCGCTGAGCTGACCAAGAGAATATTGCATTTCTGGCCACTTTGTTTGCTTTATTGCATAGGATGCAGTCTTATGCTATGATATATTTATTAATATTATTCATCACCACCCAGTTTAAAGTGTTTTCCGCCTGCTCTGGGTCATTGCGGGACTCCCCCATGCTCTGGGTGGGAATGGGAAGTCAAATCGCGCTAATCGCAGTAGAAATGACAAACGACAAATGAAACGACGAAATGACAATTTTTTAAAAATTTTTCACGAAAAACGGAAACGACCCGAAACGGACCCGTCCCGAAAAACGACAACTCGAAAGAAAAAAAATTCTGGTCGTGCCCATCTCTAGTAGCAAGCTCTCAACCACACACATACAGATGCATTTAACCAGCTTAATTAATTACTCAGATACTGGTTTTAAGATAAAAAGGAAATAGCTCTTTACTCACTGAGGCAGCAAGCAGTAGACCTCAACCTGGATATAGAAGATTTGGATAAAGTACAAAGTCTTCAGAGATTAATAGAAGGAATGAAGAAAAAAACTTAAAATAGTAAAAACAAAAGTAAAAAGCAAAAGAGAAGAAGGGTGGAAGAAACATAGGGACAGGAGAAACCCAAAAGAGCATCCTTCCACTTCCATGTCCTAAAAGGTTTGTCACAATAAAGTAGGCGTGTCAGTTAATTGGTCAGGTGGAGTGTATTAGTCTTAGAAATACTTCCTTCCACTCAGGTTATCTTGTAACCATTTGCAGGTTGAATTGCCCATAATTTCAATATTTTTGAGGTATGATATGTTTTTGATTTCCCACCTTAAAGTGCCAAGGCCCCTCCCCTGGAGCAGCCTTTGGGACTGTGGGTTTGGGGTGTGCTCGTAGCGCCCCCAAATCATCACCACCCGTCCTGTTCCTGTCACTGGAACCACAGCATTTTGGGGAGACAAGGACTTCCTCTTCCCTATCCTTAGGCCACAAAGACTACAGTAAAGCAGAAAGAATAAGCAGTAAAGATAAAAGTAAAGTACAAAGAAATCTCACATCCATTTATCTCAGCAGGAGCCCCTGAAAATCAGTGGTGAACAATACCTGGAAATGGTAGTTGTGCAGCATCTCCCGGGTGCTTATTGAACAAAGACGTCTCAGTTCTTTATGCACTTGTTGACACCCCAGCAGCTGTTCATTAAGCATATGTAGGAAATGCCAACTTTCCTGATACTTACATTTCAATAATTTGCAAAATGACATCAGAATGTCTTATTAATAAGTGGACTGCTAAGAGAATAAGACATCCAAAAACAGGAGAATCAGACATCAAAGTATGGAACTATTGAACTGGGATACTTATCATCCTTGGACTTCTTAGTCCTGAACACCTGGAGTTAACAACTCACACTTTTCCAACTGACCTCTAGTCACACAGTCAAGTAAGAGTGATTCCTATACGTTTCTAGCAGTTGGCTCTTTCTCCAGGTAACCTCTACCAATCTCTATGATCTAACAATTTCTAGCAATAGTTTAAGCACTGGACACAGAGGGAAATAATGATATTGAACATTAAACCTTCTCACTATGGCAATAATCTTTTGCATCTTTAAGCCACAGTCTTATATTTAATTCTCCATTTCTTTCATTTCTGAATACTATATAAAGAAATCTGAAAACATTCAGAATTCCTTATTAAAAATGAACACAAACAAAATTCTCCCCCATCTGTACTCCACAACTGATTAATTTCCAGTGCTTGGAAATGTTTCTCATTTTGGACTTCTGCTCCCAGATACAAGAAATTTTATCCCAAAACTTCATGTTTCTAAACTTGGCTAATCACAGGAATTCAGTGGCTGGGCAGGACTTTCATGACTCTAGTTTGGAAGCAACCCAAATTTATTCCGGATTGTGCTGCTCATGCTTCAGTTGTAATGGCTATAGTTCTTCTGTTGTAGCCAAGAAGTCCATGTGATGCTGGAGTTCAAACTCAAGCAACTTCTGATTTTAGTTGTGTGTTTTTGCAAGATACTGCTTAGATTATAATTTGTATTAGTCCTGAGCAACATAGACAATGGTGAAGATATGAGGGAGTTGCAGTCCAAAAACAGCTAGAAGGCCACACATCCTCTATCTGTATCATAGTCTGATACCTCACTGCCCTATACTGGCTTCCTTCAGGCTGACAACCTCCAAACCTTTTTGGCTAGAGATCCTGTCGGCCTTAATCAGAATAGCCAATATTCAGGGCTAAGAAGAATGTAAAGAATACTTACTCATTTATTGCTTTGACAAAAAGGGAGGGGTGAGCACAACATGTGAGCACAACATAAGCATGTTTTCATCTGTAGTTGGGGCAATGAGTACAGTTCAACATCTAGGGTGGACCACAATGGGAATAGCTGCCAAATATTATGTAAGAAGGATGAGGTAGCATCCCTAACAAAAAGAGACGATGATGCCCAACATCTTGAACCAAGGGTCATCAAACTGAAGACTTCTCCTTGGCATCTCTTGAGAGGTCACCAGAGTGCAGATGCTTCATTTTCCCGTGAATAGGCCTGTTTCTGCTCTTGGTAGTTAGAAGTGAAAAAAAGCCAGTGCTATGATGGAATAACCTGGTGTTCAATTTCTGAGATGCAATTAGCCCTCCTTTCTAGCTATACAGAAGATGGCTCCATTGTCAACCTAACCTCATTCCTGACTGCAGCATTCTCATAAAGCTTTTGAAAGATTTGATTCTGAGAGAATCTTCTCATCCAAGTATAAGAGGCACCATCTTAGCTTCATTTCAGAAATATCAGAGGATCATAATTATTTAGCTTTGGGTTAGATTGACTTCATTTTGTTTTTCTTGGCACAATAATTTCTGATGTTAACAGTGATCTACATGTTCTTTTCAGCATATACCTTCTGTGTTTTTTGCTTCTTTCCCCATGAAATCTGCTGACTATATATATATATTATATTTGATCTATGCTCTCTTCCTGTTCTGTATAGGCTTTGCCTTTAAAATGTCTTGTTTATTTATAATGCTTGAAACATTAGGGGAAAGATAGAGAGCATGCAAAATATTACAGCTGCTTTTGGAGCCTGATCTTATGAACGGAAGCTTAGTTTTCTGTGACCATACAGCACAGCCCTAAGCATTTTAGATCATATGCAAGTCTCCATGAGATCTATACAAGAAAGGACACTAAAGATCCATAAATAGGAGTACTTTCATTTTAAAAGAAACTGTGGGATTATAAGTGCAGCTCTGATTCATCATGTCTCTGGGGAAGGAGTTTAATTCCTATCTCTGCAGTTTTCTCAATGAAAACTCCCACACTTCAAAGCTACTATATGTCAGATGGAGGGGAACATATAATTAATACATAGGTAAAGTACCTCTGGATTTTCTGCTCTCTGAGGGAAAGGGAAGATTTGCCCTGCCTCTGTACTATTACGGTTCTTTCCATATCCTTCCTCCTACCATTTTTACCAATAGTTTAAAGAGATCTTCACAACAAGTCTTCCTTATCCGTCAGCCCATCCCTTTGTGCTTGCTCTTTCTCTTTGTGCACTTGGATGGTTGGCTTCAGAGGAGGAACAAAAGCTTGCCCGTGTCCCGTTCAGTATTTATGTGCAGGTGGGAATCCAGTGCAAACACTGCCATGGTGATTCAATGAGGTGCTCAACATGTGAGCAATCACCAGACATATGAGTTGCACCTTGTCAAATCACTGTGGCAACTTCTGCGGTTGGAGATCCCTTCATGTGAATGCTGAAGAGGATAGTCGCCTTTTTATGGAAACCATACAACACATGGTGGGGGGGAGGCTCTTGTTGTTTTGCTCTGGAGTTCTCTTGCAGGGCTTAAGAATTCTTGACAGACTGTCTTGCTGTGTCAAAGCAGCCTGTTAGAACCATAAATGAGATAACTGAGGAAATTTCTTCCTCCCTGCAAAGACAGGCAGTATTGTAGCCGACAGTAATTTCCGCAGAACTAGCAGATGCACCTAGGATTGTGCAGTTAGGTTCACACTATCATAACCCTATTTCATACTCCTCCCCAAGCACCCATTTTTTTGTGTATTTGTTTCCAAAAAAAGAGAGGGCTGGATTTACCAGCCTGAAGATTGTTACCGGAGCAGACCCCAAAACAAAGGAATGATGCCGACCTCCATGTGGAACAAGTGAGCCATGGGGATGGCTGGGGGGGGGGACTTGGAATGGGGGTGGGTGGTACCGGATGTGGAAATGGGTACCAAGAGGGGCAACTCCATTGGTACACAGTCCATTTAAAGGGGCAGTAACAAGGGAGTTTTAAAGGAGGGTATGAGGGAAACAACCCCTCTTTTCCTTCTAGGTCACTGAACAGCCATGACCACCCTCCCTATTTTTAGTAAGATAGTGATTGGGTGACTGTATTCTTAGGTAGTAGGTTGATTGTTAGTACGCTTGTCAAAACTGTGGGGTCTGGCATTTTCTTTAGGCATTCGGATGGATCCAGGCTCAAAGGCATAGATTTAAACCACTGTCAATTGATTTATTACCTGTCAAAACGATTTAAGACCTGCTGAAAGAACAATTATGATCTTGTGACAGTGATTTATGACATGATTTATGACCTGGTGACAATGATTGATGACTTCGCCTCCAATGGGGGTGGGTACCCCCTTGAACCGGTAATTGGAGTGGAGGCTTAGGATACTGATGGGGTGGGCACCCTGGGGGATCCTGTAGTGTTGGGAGCATTGAAGGATATAGGTGCTCCCGGGATGCCATGGATCCAACCTATTTGCCTAGCCAGATTACTGTCCACTGTGCTAAATAAAGTTGTGGCCTAATTATACCCAGAACTGTGGATCATGCCTCTTCATTTTGCAAACCAGCTGTAGGGAACAACTAACTTGGTCAAGCTGCCCAGTCCAGGCCTCAGGAAAGCTGAGCAGACAGTGACTGCTCAGTCTTTTCCAACTGCATTTACTTCCCAGCTTAGAACCAGCTTTCCAGCTGAGGGCAGGGAATGAACTTCTGGGTAGCTCAGTGGTTTCAGTATCTGGCTGCTGACCCAGAGGTTTGATTCCCCACTGTGTGAGGTTTGGTTCCTCCCCACTGTGCTTCCTTAAGAGGGCTGGACCCAATGACCTATCTATGGGCTTCCTTCCAGCTTTACAGTTCTAAGATGATGATTATAGGGAATGAATGGTATTGCACCTGTTTCCATGTGCAGGTGAAAAACAACAGCTTGGGAGTGATAGTTTTGAAAGAACAAAAAAGAACTCCACGTGAAGCAAGCTAAACTGCCCCCTGCCATGTGCTCTTCCTACGTTTTGAGTCACAGGTCACTGAAGAGAGATTACAATTTAGCTTTTGTTTTTTAACTTACAGTGTGGAGGAGGATTTGGCCCCATTTATGAGAGTTATTACCAATGTCAAGAAGCTGTGATTAATTTTAAGAGCTACATATTTTGAAAGGATCATGGCCTGGAAGAACAAAAGCATTGGCCGGACTCCTATTGGTGTTTGTGTAAGGTTTTGTCGCTTGTCATGGTTAAATGTGGCCAATTGATGAGACATCAAATTGTGTGTTACATGTCTCCTTGCGCAACTGAGATGTGTTCTGGCATTTTGTCAATTAACAGTAATTAGCTACAACAAGTTACACAAAACTTAATTGCAGTGGAGAGAAATTCTTCAGTGGTAGCTAGTTAGTTTGCTAATTTCTTTCTTTCTTTCTTTCTTTCTTTCTTTCTTTCTTTCTTTCTTTCTTTCTTTCTTTCTTTCTTTCTTTCTTTCTTTCTTTCTTTCTTTTATATGCCACATTTGTCCATGTAAAGGGCCCAAGGAAGATCACAACAATTAACAAAGCCTGGAAGTGGCCACTGGGAAGGCCTTCTCTTTTGTCCTCCCCAAGGAAGCTTGGGAAGGTGTCGGAACTGAAAGAGGGGCCTCCACAGAAAAGTCAAGAAGGTTCATAAGGGGTGATGCAATCTTTCAAGGAAAAGGAAATTTTGGATTCTTTATTTTTCAGAAGGTAAGAGCAAACATTTTTCTCAAGGAAAGTGAATCAGAGCCATTTTGTTCCATTTTCTTCTAAATTTTGAGGCACGTTTAGGGAAATTCAAATGGATGGCTACTTGTTACCTTTGCCACTTGTTGAAAGTTATCATTCAAGTGAACATTTGAATATCTGCAAAAAATTGCACATTTTAACAAAACAGGCAGCTGTTTCTTCCAGCTGCTCATTTTCTTCAAAAGGTATAGTGTTAATTCCTCTCGTAAGAAAGGGCAAATGATTGAAGCAGTCTGGTTAAGAACATAAAGTGTACTGTTCAATGCAACTCAGTTTTTAAATCTGAACTATTAAGGGAAACATTGGGATTTTATTGCTTTCATAAAGAAGGAGGAGGAGGAGGAGGTGGTCTTGTGAAACAACCCAAAATGCTTTATCCCAAAATAGAACTGACAGTTTGAATTGACAGTATGCCAAGGGTGGATGGTGGACCATACATCAGAGAGTAAGAGTTCAAAGCTATACAAATCTAATTTTACGGCATATTTATTGAGTTCAGTGAAAGTTAGGTTGTAATTGCATGGGGAAATATATTGCAATCATTGCCATGCTAGTCAGTAATAACGAGGCGACACACATTTTGGCTTGGTTAAAACAGGACCACAATTTATTGACAACAGGAACAGGTTATTAACTTTATTAACTGAACAGTAACTTCATAGGGGGGTCTGTCAAGTAGCACAATAAGGGCAAGGGATTGGATGTTTCAGGTCCACTTGCTGAAATGAGTTTATTGCAGCCAGTTATATATGCCGCCAGGAGAATGCCGGAGTAACTTTGGGCATCCCCCTGTTACCAATTTCTTGGCAGTCCTCTTGATGGTGTTGGGGTTATTACTTCATCCCTATCTGCTACCTAATCTAATTTATTACAATAGGACTGCCGAGGACCTTGAAACTATTTGTTTGAATATGAATCTGATGGTCAATATTATATTGCGCTACCCGCCACTAAGAGACGCACCGCTGTCTCTTACCCCATCAAGCCGCACAAGTCGGCAGACAGACCCTCCCGGATATCCTGGAGAAAAATTGCCAGGCCCTTATCAGATAGGTGTACCCCATCAGGTCGAAATAAACTCAGGTCACGGGCAGTAATATCCAGGTGCCAAATCATGGAACCCATCTCCGCCTTAATGAAACGTGCAATTTCCCTGTTAACACCCTTACGGGCTTTGTGCATTTGAGGATGGTGTTGCGATCCCCACACCAATCTGGGAATAATCACCGACCAAACAATCCAAGTATTGGGCCACTGGTTTCTAAAAACTCTCAGGTCATCTATGACCTTGAGGATTAAAGACTTGCCCGACATCCGGGTCAAGTCATTGCCTCCCAAGTGAATTACCACAATGGAGGGCAAGGGGTCAGGGGGCTCGTTGAGTGCCGTAGCTAAGAAAGCATTCCAGCACAGGCCCCGTCTCCCTTTCCAAACCAAGTCGGCCACTCGTCCTAGGACGAGATCGCGGCCACGTCCAGATTTGATGGCAAACTTGGCGGCCCAGTAAACAAAACTGTGGCCGTAGATGGTTATCCGAGTCCGCCAACCTTCAGCCAAACCTGCAACAGAAAAAGAAAACAACTGGCCCGACTTACGGGTCTGTTAGTGGACGAACATAGGCCTTATACCGGTTAGACTTCCACCGCCCTATTCGCTGGATCCCCGCAGGTTCAACGCCTAAAGCAGCAGCCGTAGAAGCAGCGCCTATGCGAAAGGAATGCGTACTGAATCGCAGAGGCGGTACGCCAACGATCTGGAGAGCCTTCAGCGAAATGTTCCAAAATTGATAACGGGTCAATGGCGACCCGTCTCTATGTTGGAACAAGTAACCCTGTTGCATACCAATTCATCGGGCGTAATTTTGAAGGGCTAAAATGGAGCAAATTTGTGGCACAGAACACCTACGCAGGTGTATCTTGCAGCCCCTGCCCTGCTGGTCCATCTTAGACCTGCGGATATGCAGAAAAACCTGGTCGTTTTCAAGGGTCCTGTCGGACCATAAAAGAGCTGTGGCCGAATCATCAGTTTTGGAGAAGGCTACCAGTTCGCTGACACGCAAAGCGGCGAAGAAAGCTACCATGGCAGCAGCATGAAGCAGTTGAACCTCAAACATATCGAGGCAAACCTGCGGCCAGGCCTGAGTCAGCCTTACCAACATCGTTGGGGAGATGGGTGTTCTGGTGTCACGTGACTTTCCCCGTTCCCTTGACCATCCCTCTACCATCTTGGCTATTCAAAACTGGCAGTCCGGAATCCCCAGGCCCTGCGCCTTAGTGTAATAGTAAAGGGCTGACATCTTTCCTTGGATTGTACGAGGGGCCAGTCCCTTGAAATGCAAGTGTACAGCAAACTGCACCAGTTGGTCTGCAGTGGCCGGCCAGAGTCTGGAGCACCCCTCCCCAGCACAAAATCATGCATACTCCGCACATGCGGCGGAATATGCCCGATGAGTGCTGGGCACTAAGGCCAATCCCATAGCTCTGTTGGCCTCTACCCGCCAAGCCTCCATACCTCTGCTGGGAGCCGGTTGGGGTCCACCATAGCATGGGGGGCTAGCACTCTGAACCGCTCCATCTGTTGGCGGGACAGAGCGTCAGCCAGGTCATTCTGAACACCAGGGACATGACATGCATGAAAAAGAATATTGAATTGCAAGCAACGGAGTGTTAGCGCCCGGACCAGGCACATCACCCTCCTGGATTTAGACGTTAAGTTGTTGATAATGTGAACCACAGCAAGGTTGTCACAATGGAATTTAACTGCAGAGTCCGCCCATAGGTCAGCCCAGAGATAGAGTGCTCCAACGATGGGGAACAACTCTAAAAAGGTGAGGTCTCTAGTCAATCCTGCTTGATGCCATTCCTGGGGCCATAAGCCGGCGCACCAACGACCCTTGAAAAATAGCCCAAAGCCCAGTGACCCGGACGCATCGGTCTGAACTTGTAAGTCGGCAGCAGCGACTGTCTCGGTGCGCCAAAAACACACACCGTTGAATTTGGATAAAAATTGAATCCACAGGTCGAGATCCTCCTTGATATCCGCAGAGAGTCTGCGCCTGTGGTGCGGGCTACGTAAGCCCACAGTAGCATCGCAAAGCCTATGCAAGAATGGCTGCCCAGGGGCGACCACCCTACAGGCGAAATTTAGATGACCAATTAACTGCTGTAATTCCCGCAGGGTGACTTTAGTGCGTGACCGAATCAATGTGATGCACCGGAAAATGTCTTGCAATTTTTGAGGGGGTAGGCAGCAGGTTTGAGCTGCGGTATCCAATTCGATACCTAAAAATGTCAATACTGTGGTCGGGCCTTCAGTTTTATTGTCGGCCAGGGGCAGGACAAGGTCAGCCGCCATGTTCTTAAAAGAAGTCATAAGGTGAGCGCACAGTCCAGTGCCTGCTACACCCGCAAACAAAAAATCGTCAAGATAATGAATGACATGGGCATCCCGAGTTTGTTGCCGCAATGCCCATTCAATAAACGTGCTAAAATGTTCAAATGCAGAACAAGAAAGGGAACAACCAAACGGCATGGCTCGATCCATATAGAATGCCCCGTCGAATGCGAAGCCCAATAGCTCGCAGTCGTCCGGGTGCACGGGCAGTAATTGGAAAGCCGACTTCACATCGCACTTTCCAATCTCTGCCCCAATCCCGCAACCACGCACCATCCTAACTGCCTCATCAAAAGAGGTGTAATGGACTGAAGCCAGTTCCTGAGGGATACTGTCGTTAACCGAATATCCAGCCGGGTACGAAAGGTGATGAATTAATCGATATTCCCCAGGTGCTTTTTTGGACACCACGCCTAATGGGGATACCCGGAAATTAGGGGTGGGTGGCTGCGGGAAAGGACCTAAGACTCGGCCAGCTGCAATTTCGGCCACAATTTTTTGCCTGACTATAAAGGATACCTCTAACAGATTTGAGGTTGGGGGCCATATACGGCCTCCTTTCGCCCAGGGCCGGGATTCAAAAACCATACTGAAAACCATCGGCAAGATAACGCGCATCTGCTTGTGAGGGGTAGCTACGTAGCCATGCCCTCAGCGTCGTTATCCTAATCGGACTAGGTCCCTTTTGTGGACGTATTGGGGCTAGTTTGATTTCGCTTCCCACCCTGATCCCAGCCACCCTCGCCCCCGGGTCTGCCCTGTGGGCAAGAGGAAGCCAGGTGGTTAGCCCCACAGGTGGAGCAGATATGCCGAAATTTGCATTGTCGACGCCCACAGGATCCCTGGCTGTTGTAATCGAAACAAACCAGCCATGGTTGAACAGGCTGGCCTGTGGAAGCGCGGGGATTTCCTGGGGAGCCTGACCGCAAAATGGGGTGGCCACTATCAAACCGGTCGTTGGCCCTATTAGACCCGATTACCCTGAGTCAAAGTCAGCTGTGAGGTCTATCCCATCGCAGGGTAGGGTCCTTGGCTATCCTCCGGCGGAACCCCTCATCGTACATGAGCCAGGCCATGGTGGGGAAATCTAGTCGCGCCCTAATAATTAGGTCCAGGTAATGCCATAAATCGGCGCCTTTCTGGGGGTTTCCTTTTGCATAGATGCCAGTGTAAATCACGAAGGCATTCAGCCAATTATTCCAGGAGCGGTCCGGATTACGTTTCCGGATCCTTTCCTTTTCTTTATCATCTAATTTTTCCAATTCTTTCACATCGATTTCCCTATTTAACAAATCAAAAATGTCGATATACTTGCCAGCGGCTATTTTCTCCACCATGCCCTCAGACAGGTGATCCCCCAGTGGCAAGGACTCGTCCCCCTCAGGCAGCTCGCCGATCCCCAGTTTGGAGGTATCGGATTCCTTGGCTGGTGCTGGGGTTGTTTGCGGTGGTGACTGGGGATCTGTACCCACCCGCTTTTCGGTTGATGTGGGAACCGACAAGTCTAATATCGGTTCGGTTTGCGCTGCCACCTCGGCTCTAGCCATGGGAGGATGGTCCCCAAGCGGCCGGTACACCGGCAAGGCAGGCTGTGCTGGGAATGGAGCTTCCACCTGTGTTCGAGTGGCCGGAGTGCTATTGGGCCAAGGCCAAGTGACTTGCCTGGGTGTAGTGTTATAGTGTGAAGATGACTCACCCCACTCCGTACAGGTCAAAGGCACACCCTGAAGTGGCACCACGGATCCCGTGGCGCAAGACAAATCAATGGCGTGCTGTTGCACCTCTTCCGAGGCTGCCAGTGATGTAGCAGGTAGCGCTGCCAGCTCCATCAGCCGATGGTGCATCGGGGGTTCCTGGACAGTTGCTGCTTCGTCCGAATTCCTGGGGAGAGAGAGCGCTGTAGCCTGACTAGAAGGTCCGGCCATAGCCGCCTCAAGGGATGAAATACGAGACCACATTAAATCGGTCACCAGTTTTAAGGCCGAAGTCTTCTGGCCTTGTCCCTCCCCAGGTGTCTCCCCACCCCCATATGATGCTGCCATCCCTCACTTTTTTGCATTATCTCGCTCCAAGCGAGACAATTTTTTCCAAGCTGCCGCTAAACGAGGCCACTCGTCATCAGATAATGATGGTGACTCAGGGGTGGGTTGCGGCAGCGGCCTCTTTTTTGCTGGGGCCTTTCCCTTTCCCTTGTTAGATACCTTCTTAGGTGCCATGTTAGCTAAATCAAAATTTAGAAATTGGATGTTTACAAGACTGTAAGGGCCCCACTGATTAAATTCCACAAGGCCCACCGTGAATTAAGGCCAGACAGGGATGGATGCCGCCCGGTATGATTTATTGCCCAGGCCTAGAAAATCAACGAAGAGGCCACACAAAATGGCCACGGTTGATGGCCGTACCACCCCCGCGTGTGAACAAATGGCTCAAAATTGCAAATTGAGATTTTTTACTATGCTGGCAGGGCACCAATCCTGATACCCTAAACAGCACAGAGTGAAATAAGGTCGTCTAGGGGCAGATGACTCCAGATATAACGTTAACCCACTTAAAGTACCAGTGGGTAGGCCGCCAAAAAATGGCCACCAAGAAATGGCCGTGCTGTCCCCACGTAGACAACCAGCAGGCCCAGATGGGTGGTGGGGGGTAAGGGATCCGAATACTGCGCCCCGCCGCACGGGCCCTGTCCGGGGTGATGGATTAGTGATGAGACAATTCCGAATGGCCGGCTAAAGGTCCGGATAGGGATGGATGGTCCAAGGCCCAATCAAAATGGCAGCCGTCGGAGGGCCAGATGATGCAGACGGCTGCGCCTGAGGTTTGCCGCTCCGATGTCAGAGGGTGTGCTGTGGCCAAGCACTCAGCCTCAACAGCAAGCCCTTGTCCCCCCCCCCCCGCAATTCACACCCACCACAGCAGATGAAGGCCTCCTGATGAGGCAGGGGGTGAGTGCGCACGCGCGCACGGGCCTCCAGTCGGCACGATCACGGGCCGCCACCGCCGGCCCTGAAGCAGAGGCTCACCCGCGGCCGCAAGGCCGCCCACCCGTCAGCTGGAGATTGGGCGTGCGATAAGGTAGGAGTGTGGTGGTGGGGGCTTGCAACGACGTCCTCGACACCCCCCTAAGCCGGAGTTCGCCTGCCCCCGCACCGCCCATCCCAGGTGCCTTTCCCCCCTCCCACACCACCCTGCAAGCTACCGGGAGCTTGGCAGGGTTCCCTCCCCCCTCCCTGTCCCTTCCCAAAGCAAAGAAAAATTCTTAGCCGAAACGGCGCTCAAGCGACCGCATCCTCCTCCTCTGCTAGGATCCGTCGACTGAGCTGGCAGGCGGTGGAGTGGGCGCGGCCATCCTTTATATGGCCGCACAGTCTGCGTAAACCACGCCGATTGCGCAGCCCAACCACCGCCTGCCTACTGACAGCCGGCAAATCCTCCCCAGCGCCTCACTAGGAGACGCGGGGAAGTCATTCTAGACCACTTGTGGAGAGATCCAGTCAGTGCAATATATTTCCTGGCAATTACACAACACACAGGGAAACGTGCACTAGACTGACTGCAATTCATCCCCAGCCTAGATCACTTTGGTTCAGATGCAGCAGGGTCAGGCTGCTGGAGCAGTTTCCCAGCATATGGAAGAGTTTTTTTTTAAGGATGTTTTCTCCTGTTGAACCAACCTTTTCTGCTGTGATCAAGTAAGCACCTTTGCAGCTGTCTGATCACACCCTTGCTCCCAAGTGAACATGCTAATATAAATGTAAAATGGTTTACAGAAACAAAGATTTTAATAAACCATTTATCCTTCTTTCCTTCCTTGTGCCTACTTAAAGTTGCCCCCCCCCCGCTTTGTGGCTTCTTTCTCACATCAGGAGAGGATGAAGTCAAGGAGTTCCCTCCGCCCCCGAATCCTTCTCACACTTAGATAGCAGATAAGTTCAGTGTAGTACAATGTAACATAGGTGGTTACTTCATGCCCTTCTTTTTTCCACGACTAGTTTTGTACTGTGACAGCGTTGGTCACGATCACATGGTTTTGTCCCTGTTTCAGTGTTCCCATCGTCGTGATAACTTGTCTCGTGACAAGTGGTACCTCACGGTCTTGTACCATGACAAACTCTGGATTTGTCTAGCTTCCTTTTTCCTTTTTTTTTTTTTGTGGTGGTGGGGCTTAAAAATTCTTTTTCAATATTTTGCTTCTGAAAAGTCAAAATATATAAAAAAGACACAGTTTTCTGAGAGAAACGAATGTTTGTTGTATGACAGTTGTTACTACACAGTGTCTTGGCTCGGAACAGAAAGTGGAAACAAAGAGTGACAAGGAAAAACCGTACCCCAACACTAGATACAGTATTGTCATACGTAGTACCCATTCCAGGGGCGTTGAGACAAATTTCAGTAGTTGTGCAACAGACGTGGAGTAACATTTCTTTGTACTGCTCTTAAGTGCAACACTAACAGAGACAAAACAGACATGAAGTAACTGCCATATATGCATTTGTTACATTCAAACTGCCCATTTTCTCCAAGGAGTGCAAAGTAATATAAATTGTCCACCACATACCATCCTCTTATCTTCAGAGCAGTTCTGTGAGGTAGAGATTCCCATAACAGTATGTGAACGGCCTGGGGTCGCCCATTGAGCCTTATGGCTTAGGGAGGATTTGAACTTTTGTCTTTCCAACCCATGTACTCAGGAATTTTATAAGCAGTAAACTGTAAAAATCAGTAGGTCTTCTATACTAGTCAACAGTTACTTAATTACAATGGATCTCAGCAATAAATAAAGATGTTCCAATTCATAACACATTGTTTTAATGTGGTTTGAATAATTTACTTTAAACTGGGTGTATTTTACTCTTATTTCTTATTTTCAGATTTTTACCTTGCTAGATATATAAATTCTCAGTAAGTACATGTCCAGGTGTCTTAATTTCTCCCGTGCTTTTCCAAATGCACAACTGAACTTTTTCCCAACTGTATTTTTTCTGTTTAACTGCAGATTATTTTCCTCTTAACAATTCTTTAACCACATTGGCTCTCATTGATTTTTGAATCCAAAAAACAATCCTTTGACTCCTTTGAATGGCCCTCCCAATACTGTGGAACGGCAGCACTGTACTATAGTTCAAAGGACAGTACAATGTAATCTGAAAGGTATCAGATTAATATATAATTGCTTAGGTCATACACTGCCTGAACTGTAACTAGATGCTAAATTGACTCGGCTGAGGCTGTCGTACTTTTGACATACCGCGAGACTGCAAGACTCAATGAAAAACAATTCCACTGGGGGGGGAGGGACCCTCTTTTGAAATGGGTTAGGCTGAAAATAATCCAATTTAAATGTTTCTGTACACACAAGACATGTACAGGTGGGTTTTTTTTTTGTTGTTCCTCTGGCAGAGATCTGTTTATTCACCTTGGATGTGGAATCAATTCATTGGAAGCAATTTCACCTGTGTGTATGCCTTGCCACTTTTTAAAAAACTACTGCTATGTGATTCAGCACTATACCATATAGCAGGATTTTTTTTAAAAAAAATGGAAGTACCATGCATTCCTTACCTCAGCCAGTTGCACCCACACCAGCAGAATGGCTCTTAATCCCTAACGGTTGCCTGTCCAATGATGCTCAATTGCCCCCTGCCAATCAAATTGCCCCACCTACCCAACTGCCTCCCATTGGCTGATCACCTTCCCTTTCACCAGCCTAATTGCCCACCCCTTCACCAAGCAGATTGACTTACCTACCCACCTGATTGACCTCCGTCACCAGTCACCTCATCCCCCATTACTCACCCCTTTGCAAATTCCATGGGACTTTAGCCTGAATACAAAGAAAAAAATCAGCTGGATTTCCCCATGTTCCTCTCTAAATCCAAGTCACTGTCTAGCCACTCTTATATTATACTGCATGTCTCTTTTGTACACCAAGCTCAAAACAAAGCAAGTCAACATGAGGGTCTTTTCCTCTGGGGTCATACTGGCAGATAGAAGGGGGCCAGACTTAGCTTTAGGTGTCCAGGTGTCAGTCTCTAATATATGCTTCCATATTCAACTCGTTTTTGTTTGTTTTTTTGTTTGGCAGGCATCTTCCATAGTAGAGTGAGCAAACGCACAGCATTCAATATAACCATTTTTCCTGAATGAGTGCAAAGCAGCTTATTCAGCAGAGGTTGAATAAGCTATCAACAGTCTCTTGCAGTTCCAGGCAGAGTAGTTTGTCAGGTAGATAGTCTGCTTGATGTGCAGACCAAATTATTTTATGCTTGGTTTGTTACACAGCATATTTCCACATTTAGCCAAATTGTTATGCTGCATTTAGCCAGCTAATGAGTCAGGAACTTTATATGCTATCTTCATCGAAAGCACCTGCCCATGGCTTACAATTATATGAGGAAATTATCCTATGGAATTAACAAAAACAGCAGCCAATTTGGTGGAGAGACAAAGTTCAAGAGCATTTGCTCAAGACTTTTTCTGCTGGTTTAGTTGCAGATGTATTGCACACTATGAGGGTATTCTTTCATACATTACCTTGAGCAAATAAGAATTTGGCCAGCTGCTAACTCAACAAGTAGCAAGTACTGTCTTGCATGCCAAGTATATGTGACACATCTCACATGAAAGGAGCGCAAGTCTCTGTAAGCTGAACTGATAATGGGCTGGATGAGGGTGAATAATTGAAAACTAAATTCTAATAAGATAGAGGTGCTGCTGGTTGGTAAAAAGCAAAAATTGGAAATTGGAATTCAACTTCGTCTAGAGAGGGCTGCATTCCCCAAAAAAGGAATATTTGTAATTTAGGAAATCTCACTGACTCTGTACTATTGTCGGATGCCAAGGTGGTGCTTTTCTACAATTCTGCTTACTATGCTAACTACACCTTCCCTGGGTTAATCTGACATAGCAACAGTTATTCATACCTTAGCTACATCACATCTTAGAATCACAGAATAATGTAGTTGGAAGGGGCTTATAAGGCCGTTGCATCCAACCCCCTGCTCAAGGCAGGAATACAAATCAAAGCAGATCTGACAGCTGGTTGTCCAATTTTCTCCTGAACGCCTCCAGCGCTGGAGCACTCACCACCACCTGAGGTAATTGGTTCCATTTTTGTTCTGCTGTAACAGTAAGAAGTTTTTCTTGATATTCAGCCTAAATCCTGTAGCTTCCTGTCATTTGAGCCCATCATTATACATCCTGTACTCTAGGGTGATTGAGAACAGACCCTACCCCTCCTCTGTACGACTACCTTTTAAGTACTTTAGAAGAGCTACCATATCTCCCTCTGCCTTCTTTTCTCAAGCCTAAATATGTCCAATTATTCAGTCCTTTCTCATAGGGCTTGATTTCCAGTCTCCTCCCTGATCATCCTTGTTATTCTCCTCTGGACTTGTTCCAGTTTGTTGTATCTGTTAAAATGTGTGGACAGCAGAACTGGACACAGAACTCCAGGTGAGGCAACAGCTCTGGATGCCTCAAAACCAGTGCCAAATAGAGGAGGGCTAATACCTCATGGAATTTGTCTAATTAATGCCCATTGCAATAGAGGGCTACCCCTGAAGAAGGTTGACTCTAGGATATTAAATTGGAAGCAAGTCTGCTAACTAGTGCATAGGATTGTGATCAAATAACCTTGATACCAAAATATCTGCACTGATAGCCAATTGCTTACTGGGCTTAGTTCAAAGTATGGGTTTTAAACTTTAAAACTCTATATGACTTGAAGCTTGGCTATCTGAGTCATCCTCTTTTGTTATGAGCCTGCCCAGGTGTTGGAATCTTCTGGGAAGGCCCTCTATAAAATACCAATAGATTCTTGTAGAGGCTTCAAACTATGGCATGCACTCCTTTCCAAGTTGCATTCTTTTTTCACTCTGACTGATTTTAAGAAGGGAGTTAAAATACATCTTTTTTTTAGACTGACATATGATATCTAAGTCTGCCCTGGTGCACTATTTTTAATTGATATCTTTTTCTGATTTTACTGGTTTTTAATAAGTTTCCTTAATCTTCAGCATTACAGTGTGTCTTATTATTTAAGCTAAATTTGTTTTTTTGTTTTTTTTTTTTTTTTTTTTGTTTTGTACCAAGTCGTGACCTGAATCTGTGGCTAGTATTGCCCCAGACCCTGACTTACTCCATGAGTTTCCTTTAAATAGAGGGCACCCCACCTCAAGGGCCAGGCTGCCTGACTCTCCTGACTGGAGGCAGTCTGAGCCCACAGAGGGAATAGGCCACCTCCTCTCCCTCCCAGCACCAAACTCTTCTGACTTTCACAGGGCTGAGAGATGGGTTGGCTTGCACCCCTTTTCGGAAGTCCAATGGAACGACCTTAGACTTCATGAATTCTGCACTCCCTGCCACTTTGACAAACTGAAGAAAAGTATCCTGTAGCATAAAGAACAAGATGGGCAAAAACTCACCTACCTTCAAGGCCCAATTGTGAAAGCAGGTTAAAAGTTCCCATCCAGCCCTGAAGCAACCAAAAAATCTCATTCTTATAAGAGGGTGGAAGGGTGGACCAATCTGTTGACAAAAGAGTCCAAGGCAAGGGCGCAGAGCTCTTAAATAGGGGCACAGCAGCTGTGCCTCCTGGCAACTGTACTGTGCATCTTGCCCAAATCTGAATGGTGAGCAAAGCACTCCTGGCACAGCAATTGGGTCTCCAGAAGGTTATAAGCGGCTGTAAGCACTGGGTTTGTTTGTTTGTTGTTCTTGTTTATTTATTTTATTTTTAGAAAGGTATGGTATAAATGAAATAAATAAACCTTTTTCTCTGGAGTTACTTCCTTAATCACCCCAGGAAATAGTCTGATTGAAAGCTAGAAGTAAGTTGTAACTATAGCAAGTCCTGATTCAGTATTACTTTAGTTGCAACTTATTACTGGATCCTTGATGCAAACAAAGCAATGTTGTTTGCAGAACTTGCATGCTTTCATCTTAGAGCCTTCCCTTCTCTGCTTTCTCCACAGGAACTATACTAGAGAATATCATTGCTTTGAGGATTATTTAAAACATCAACAACCATTATACCAATGACTGAAAAAACTGAATCACAAACATGCTGGCATGCTTAGCAACAAAATAGAAAGGCTGCCATGCTTAATCATCCTGAAGGAAAATGCCAAAAATAGTATGGGCATACAATAGTGAATAACAACCAACATGTGCCTACTTAGTCTGTTCTAACCCAACAATTAAATGACCTTATGTTCATATTCATCTCCCCAAGTGATATTTCACAATTTCTTAATACATGTCCCCACATAACCCTGATTAGCAATGCAACTTCTTATTTGCCCTATCTGTCTTGGCAAGGACAACAAATTCTAACATTCTTCTCCTTATACCATGATTGCCATTAGGGACGGGCACGAAACGGAAAAATAATGTTTCATTTTGCTCACCCTCATTTTGTTTTGTTTTGTTTCTTACAATTTTTTTAAAAAATTCAAATGAAACGAAACGAAATGAAATGAAATGACTCCCCTGGGTCCTAGAGGCACCAGATTTGGTGCCCGGGACTCCAGGAGCCATTTTTAGAAGGTTCCTGTTGAGCTATTATTGGCTGGACTCCTTTAAAGCTGGCCCAGTCAGCACCAAGGGGATCACCTGGTGCTGACTGGGCCAGGTTTAAAGTGGTCCAGCCATTGACATCTTGGCAGGACCCCTAAGAAAACAGTCAGCTAGGCAGTATGATCTGCCCACCCAACCAATTTCTGAGGGCTCCTGCTGCTCTGCCAATGGCTGGAGCCCTTTAAACCTGGCTCAGTCAATACCAGGTGTCCCCTTGATGCCAACTGGGCCAGGTTTAAAGGGCTGAAAGCTTGGCAGGAGCCTGCAGAAAATGATGAAATGAAATGGTTCATTTTAATGCAAAAATGACCGTTTCATTTCGTTTATAACAAAATGCTGCTTCCTCATTTCGTTTTGTTTCATTTTGTTTTATTACATAACCAAACAACGAAACAGCATTTTGTATTTCATTTCCTGCCCATCACTAATTGCCATTTTAAATATCTGAAGCACTGAATGGGTTGTTTACAACTTACTTAACAATCAGCCTGTCATTCTGAACTTGCTTTCTGAGGATTTTGCTTCTCAAAGGCTAACAACATTAGAGACATAATGGATGAATTACAGTCATCATTGAGGGTTCATTAGAGTTTTTGATCCTACTCTTGCTTAGTGCTGGGAAGTGTTGCAAAGCTTTACAAGTTCTCTTTAAGATATATTTTAATAATAATAATAATAATAATAATAATAATAATAATAATAATAATAATAACAACAACAACAACAACAACAACAACAACAACAACAACAACAACAACAACAACAACAACAACAACACTATAGAAAGCCACCTTACTGGGATCTGCTTGCATAATTCGCCGATACAACACATAGCCCTAAATGCTTGGGAAGCTTTCGACTATTTATTTATTTATTTATTTATTTATTTATTTATTTATTTATTTATTACATTTATACCCCGCCCATCTTCTTGTAGGAACTCTGGGTGGCTTACAATGATTAACAAAACAATTAAAGCACAACAAGACAAGCAACGTGACAATACCATAAACACAACAATTCTACGGTTTAAAACAGTTTGGCACCCTGACAATTCGTACAGGCCCTGCAACGAGGGAACTTGGTAGGAACAAGATATGGATGGCGGGGAAAAAAACTACACAAGCTCGCCGAAGGCCTCCTGAAAAAGCAGAGTTTTTAACACTTTACAGAAGGCCAGCAGGGACTCTGCAGAGCACACTTCGCTTGGGAGACTATTCCAGATTGAAGGGGCTGCCACCGAGAAGGCCCGGTTTTGTGTGGAGGTCTTCCTGGCCTCTCGAGGAGTGGCAACCCAAAGCGAGTGCGCTCGCGACTGCCGGACTGGATGGGCCGAGGTTGATCGCTGGACGATTCGCTCTGACAGGTAGTCCGGGCCCAGGACATGGTGGGTTTTATAAACTAAAACCAAGACCTTGAATCTGATCCGGGATGCAACGGGCAACCAATGCAGGCAAGCCAGAACCTGGCTGCCGCATTTTGTACCCGCTGCAAACGCCGGAGGAGAGTCAAGGGCAACCCCATGTAGAGGGTGTTGCAGTAGT
Source organism: Phrynocephalus guinanensis (assembly GCA_037367245.1). Taxonomy (NCBI): domain Eukaryota; kingdom Metazoa; phylum Chordata; class Lepidosauria; order Squamata; family Agamidae; genus Phrynocephalus; species Phrynocephalus guinanensis. Next base: position 3,586,420 of record CM074735.1, read on the forward strand.
CCAGCCTCGAGATTACCAGCGCTTGAACCACAGTTCTCAGAGAGTTGCCATCCAGATATGGGCAGATCTGGGCAATTTGGCGCAGATGGTAAAATGCGGATCTGGTCATGGCGGCCACCTGGGCATCCAAGGTGAGCGCCGGATCCAGAACCACACCCAGATTCCGAACCCTCTCCGCGAGTTGGAGGGAAACTCCCCCCAAACAGGGGAGAGGGCCTCCATACCCAGATGGTGAGCTCCCAAAGAACATAACCTCCGTCTTCTCGGGGTTGAGCTTGAGCCTGTTGGCCATGGCCCATGTCAATACCGCATCCAGGCACCGGTCGAGAGTCCGAACAGCCTCCACTGCAGAGGTGGAAAAGGAGAGATAGAGCTGTGTGTCATCAGCGTACTGATGACAGCAGACTCCAAATCTCCTAATGACCCCAGCCAGCGTCCTTACATAGATGTTAAACAGCATGGGGGAGAGAGACAACCCCTGCGGAACCCCACAAGGGAGTATCAATGGGGCCGACAACTCCCCTCCATGCTGCACATACTGGGGACGGCCCTCCAAGAAGGACCAGAACCAACTGTGAATAGTGCCTCCGATTCCCACCTCAGAGAACCGATCCAGTAAGATACCATGGTCGACGGTATCGAAGGCCGCTGACAAATCCAGGAGAACCAACAGGGTAGAGCTGGCCGGATTAGGTCATTTTGCAGCGCGACCAGAGCTGTTTCAGTCCCACGGCAGGGCTTGAACCCAGATTGGCATGGATCAAGGCACTGCTGTTCCACCAGGTATGACTGAATCCGGACCGCGGCCACCCTCTCAATGACCTTGCCCATAAACAGGACGTTGGCAATCGGATGGTAATTCACCAATTGGTCCAATGCCAGTCCAGGTTTTTTAAGAATGGGCTTGACCACTGTCTCCTTCAGACAGGAGGAAAAAACCCCCTCACTGAAGGAGGCGGTGGCGATGGCAGATGCCCATTCTGGCATACTCCTGCCGGCAGCTTTTATCAGCCAGGCAGGGCAAGGATCGAAGGGGGTGGACGCGGGCCGGCAGTGGGCAATCGCCCTGGAGGCCTCCAAGGAGGAAACAGGCCCAAATTCATCCAACCAGGAAGAAAGAGGTGGCACAGCGACTGGGGATGGCAGGGAAGGGCTAGTGCAACCGGATTCAAAGCCAGCCTGGATGGCCTCTATTTTAGATCAAAAATAGACTGCAAAGTTCTTGCTACTGAAATCAGTAGGAGGAGGCCTAGCCAGACTAGGATTTGTGAGGTCTTGGACCACCCGGAAGAGCTCTGCCTGGCGGTTCGAGGCCTCACCAATTCTCAGGGAGTAATAGGATGACTTAGCCTCTCTGATCGCTCGGGAATAGCACCTAGTCTGGATCACAACAGCAGTCTTATTAATTGCCGTCCGGCTTCTCCAGCTGCTCTCTAGCCTTCTCCGTTCCTGCTTCATCGCTCTCAACTCCACCGTGAACCACGGCGAAGGGCGAGCTCTGCTACGGAGAAGGCGCTTGGTGGCGATCCGGTCGATGGTGCAGGCAGCTGTTTCGAACCGTTGGTCAGCCGCAGCCTCGGCCGGAGCGTCAGTCAGGCCACCAGGTAGCTCCCCGAAGGCTTCCCGGAACCGGACAGGGTCCAAGAGTCTCCGGGGGTGGGCCAACACAGGAGGTCAATGGTCCCCACGAGGAGGGGCCGCGATCAACAGGGAGAAGGAAAGCAAGTGATGGTCTGACCATGACACAGGTAAAGAGACTAGGTCCCCCACCTCCCCCGACATGGAGGTAAATACCAAGTCAAGGGTGTGCCCTGATCTGTGGGTAGAACATAAAACATGCTGTTTTGTATTACAAAATCCAGCGTAGTTAGCTGTGTGATTAATAATAATAATAATAATAATAATAATAATAATAATAATAATAATAATAATAATAATAATAATAATAATAATACAACTTGAAAAAATTACCCAATATAGGATCTGAAAAATGAACGTCAGAGACTCTGGCATAAACCGGTATAGGTGGTCCCAGTGATAATCGGCACGCTGGGTGCGGTGCCTAAAGAGCTAAGCTAGTATTTAGGAAAAAAAGGAGTTGACAAAGTCACCATTAGTCAGCTGCAGAAAGCCACCTTACTGAGATCTGCTCTCATAATTTGCTGATATATCATGTAGTCCTAAATGCTTGGGAATATACATGGGCATGACCAGAAAAAATGACGTTTCGAGTTTTCATTTGTTGGAACGGGTCTGATTCGGGTCGTTTCCGTTTGTCGCGAAATTTTTCAAAAATTTGTCATTTCCGTTTGTCGTTTGTCGTTTCCACCGCTATTTAGCGTGATTTGACTTCCCAGAGTATAGGGGCGTCCCGCAATCAGGGCCGGTGCTAGGTGTTTTTGCGCCCTAGGTGGCGGGCAGGGTGGGGGGGGGGGGGGGGAGGGGGGAGGTGCAGGTGGGCGGCGGTGGCGGGGGGCCAAGGGCAAGAGGTGGCCACGGGCGGTGGCCGCGGGCGGGTGAGTGGGCGGGCGGCGGCACGGGCGGACTGGCGAGTGGGCAGTTAGGATATCACTTAGGATAGAGGCTCTGTTCTTGGCTTGCACCCCAAATGTGTGTGTGTGCAAGCAAATTGAATTTGGGAAAATAGAAAATAAATGGTAGTATATAATATATATTTAAAATAAATCCACACCTCCCACTCCCAGTTGATCCTCCCCCTTTATCCAATATCAGATAAAAATCCTCACAAACTGCCAGAGAAGAAATAAAGAATAAACTGCTATTCCCTTCAGCAGACAAAGCTGCAGGGAATCAAAGAAATTATTTTCTAAATTCAGTTCCCTCCCTGCCTGCCTAACTTAAATCCTAAAGCCTCCAGCCTCCCTCCTCAATCTCGATCGGATCACACCAGCACCAGCAGCCAGCCCTCCTCCCTCAACCACATCCATACACCCGACTGTGATTTCTGGAAGGTGCCTCGGCTTTTTATGCTCTCCAAGACAGCCAGAAGTGTCAGTCAAAGACCTGCCGATGCCATTGGTGGAATGGGTCAAACAATTTGCATGGTCCCATCCCATGCCCAGCCCAAATGGGCAGGTCTAAAAATAAAATAAAATAAAATAAAGTAAAATAAAATCAATACGACGTTTTATTGCTATAAAAAACCCACTGCTGCTACTATAAAAATTCAGGCATTTAAAATAAATAAATTTCACATGTTTCTGTGGTGATTTGGTGTGTTTTTTGACCACGATTTCAAAAGAAAAATTGTGGTTGACATTTTGGATCCCCCCATCGCATGGCATGCAGCAAGACAGACGAGGATGACCCCCCCCCCAGCCTGGTGCAAGCAGCCCAGGACAGGAGAAGGGGGGGGAGGCCGGGGACCCCCCAGAAACCACCCCTCTGGTAGGTGGCAAAGCCTCAGGCAGGCATATTTTCGCCTGCTTTTTTGGACGGGAGTCGGGTTTTCTTAAAAAAACTTTTAAAAACTTTTTCTGTGCTTCGCATTGCGCGATCGCTGCGATGCCACAAACGGAAACGAAAAACCCAACCAAATTTTTCTTTTTTTGGTTCAAGTTCGAGTTCTGACGGCTTAATTATCGTTACCGTTTCCGTTACGTAATGGAAACAATAACCGAAAACGGAAATGACAATTTCGCCGAGTCGTGCCCATGTCTACTTGGGAAGCGTTCAGCTAGTGATTTGTAATACAAAACCCAGTGTAGTTATCTTTTCTGCTGTGTCATAATCTAATAATAATAATAAATTGACAATTTAATGAGAATTCATTCCCTCTCTATCCAGTGTTGCACGTTTTGCTTTTAAAATAATCTAAGAAACAGGAATAAGTGTCCAGGCTTAACTATTTGAATTCATGGTGTTTCATAGTGTAGCAGAAAGCGTATATGTTTTATAGCCAAGCCCTGAGGTGTTTGTGTGCTTCCTATGAGCTCCGAGTAATACCCTTTTCTGTCAGCCCTGTTGGACCACAGCCCCATTAATCTAGCTGTCACGACTCCCCTGATAAATTCCATCCCAGTAATTCTCCATTGAATATTTTTGATCTCAGTCATGTGAATAGCAGGCTTAGCTTCCCCAAGTGATTTTAGGGGATCCCTTGAAATTTGGAAAAATTATGGTTTCTGGGGGTAGAGATATTAAGCTCCAAAGGAGGTGGGGATGCTTATGCTTAATGGAAGAAAGGAGTGTCTTCAGCATGCTTTACCATTTTTAGGGTTAATTGACAGATTCCCCTCATTGTGCCAGTCTTCACTCCTTTAATTAAGTTCTCTCTACAGCCCTTTGGAGCTCAATAACTCTGGTCCCTGTACCCCAGACCTCTCCAAATTGGGGGCACTTCAAGGGGAGAGCTTGAGGAAGCTCCACTGTAATTTCTATGCTGCTAGCTGCCTGGGATCACTATTTTCAAACACCTAACATTGCAATTCTAAATGTTTTTTTTTCTGGAGGGTCACCCCCCCCTTGAAGTTGAATAACTTAGTCTCCTAAATCCCAAATATTGCGAGATCTTAAAGGGGAGAGGCCAAGAAAGGTTCACACCAAATTTGGTGCTTCTAGGACACAGGGGAGCCATTTTACGGTGGAACAAATTGGTTCATTTTGAAGTAAAAAAAAAAACAACCACCGGAATGCTGCTTCCCTGGTTTGTTTCATTTCATTTCGTTTTGTTATGTAATGAACCAATAAATCAGCATTTTGTTTTTTTTGTTTGGTGCCCATCCCTATTTAAAATGCTGGATTTTCTCCATCTGCCTGTCGTGATATATCATTATGATGTTAAGCTTACCTGAAGTCAGGATGCATCTTCATTCCTGTCAGGGACAGCAATTCAGCCATCTTGCTGAAAACTCCCTCCATCTTAACTGCTTTGACTCCTCTTGACTTCGTTCTCCTTTGTCCTAAAAAAAAAAAAAAAAACCTTTATACCATTTCAACCCTTAAGAGCACATTCCATTTGAGAACTTGGCAACACACACCTTCAAAAGAAACTTTTTATAGCTTGGTTAGGGACAATCTGTTTGAAACCCCCTGATGCCATTGGGAAAGTTACTCTGATCCAGATGGATGTGAACACCAGTTTGTGTGTTTTACATTTCAGAGTATTGGTCCCTTCGGTGCTGTGGCTCAGTTTCCCTTTTATCTGGCCAATGGTAAGACCCACTTCCTTGTGGGAAAGTGCATGCATAGATAGATCTTGGTTTCTGACAACAACTTAATACAATTTCATGGCTGAGCCATCTGGCAGCCACCCCTCCCCCAGGATGCATCTTTCAACAGATAATTGCATAGCAAGTATAACCATTGTGAAGCACAAGGCATTGCTCCTGATTTCTAGTGCAAATGTATTCAGAGAATGAGAGCATGCGTCCAATGATCTGAGAACAGGAATCTTAAAATGATGAATCCCATTTCCAGGGTCATTGGCATGCAGATCTATTTGCATGGAAATCTGTCATGAAAATCTGGTCAGGAATTCTTGTAGGAAAAACAGGCTTAGTTGTGTTTGCCTTCTAGTTCTGAACGGATGTGTTACTTCCACGCCCTGCCAGCTCCTTATTAACTATTGGCAGTAACAACCCATAGCTGTAGGGAAAAGTAATACATTTCCTTATTCAAAGCCAGAGCCAAGTTAAAATGGAATTCAAATACATCACCTCCTGTAGGACATTCGCCAAAGAAATTCAGCATTCCCAGTGGCTCTATTGTTATTTCAAATATAGAAGCAAATCACCCAAGAGAGATGGCAAAGCCCTGACTGAAGAGATGTTCCATGTACTGAAATAGGAAACTGCCCTAATATCATTGCAGGATAACTTGTCAAAAGGACTGTGCCAGACAAGTGGTGGCTTCCACCCTAAGGCTGATGATCAGGAGATAGTGGTATAAAATAATTTAAAACTTGCCATTTTATTTCACTGAAAGCTAACCGTTAGGATTAGTGGTTGAATAACACTTCCAAGGGATTTTGTGAGTAGAAAAATGAATTAGTAAAAAGCAAGCAAACAAGCAAACAAACAAAAGTATTAGCATAGGAGATGCTATGCTATTGTTCTTGTTCTGTAAAATATCAAATTTATTTCAGAGATTTCTATCCTGGAATTTTCTGCTTCAGAAAAATGGTGAGAACTTTGAAAGGTTAATTTCTCCAACAGGTAGGTCATGGAAAAAGGGGAAGGGAAGGGGAAGAGGTGGGCTGCTTACCCCCTTTTAACCCAGCTGATGGCTAACCAAAAATAAATTGCTGCAACCCTTCCAACCTCAATTGTTTATTCTATTAATATCCCTAGTAGTAGTAGTAGTAGTAGTGGTGGTGGTGGTGGTGGTGGTGGTGGTGGTGGTGGTGGTGGTGGTGGTGGTAATAGTAGTAGTAGTTGTCGTTGTAGTTGTTATCTTCTGAACACAGCTGCCAGGTGTTAACCTGGAGTTGGCCTTCTTTAATGATTGAGCTCTTTCCAAGAGCCTAGGATGACTGCAGATATCTTTGTAGAATATATGCTTTTCTTAATAATGTTGCCATTTGTAGTTAACCAATGTTGATCTTGTCAATGCCAAGAGTTTTCAGATTATTATTATTATTATTATTATTATTATTATTATTATTATTATTATTATTATTATTATTATTATTATTATTATTATTATTATTATTATCCTTCACTCTCTCACACCTCTGGTTTTTTTTTTAAAAAAAACAATAACTCTCCTGCTCTCCAACCAGCAAAAACCATCCTGGAAGCAACCAAAAACGGAGAGGAGGGGGAGCTACCACCTTCCTAATCACCACCCGCCCTACCCTCAACCCTCCCACAAGCTTCACACAAGACTCATATGTTTGCCCCCACCCACCCTCTCTTAATCCCCTCCCCAACACACTACCCAACAGCAAATACAAGTCTTCCCCCCCACACACACACACTCCAAACTGCTCAAGGCTGTGCTAATGCACAGCCTTGCAATCTGATGGTGGTCGGTGTTGTCACATGGCAAAATGGAAAATGGCTGCCAAGCCAAAAACACTCCTCTCACTGCCGCAGTGCTGGAAAAGAGGACGGGTGAGTCTTGGGCAGTCCATGATATTGACTGCCCTACCCCCACCCCATTAACTACATGGCACTGGGTAATATTGCACCACTTTCAGGTGAATGGGAAAGGAGCCCCCTCCCATGGACGGCCACCATTTTAGGAGGAGCTATTGTGTTCAATTCCATGTACCAAATAAGTTTGCAACCCCTTTTTCTGTGAACCTTCATTTTAAGAGCTGCCCAGAAAAATAGGATGCTGGGAATGCAGCACATGAGATATGTAGTTCTTCTCAGGGCTTTATACTGGATGATGTAATAAACTTCCTTCTCTCTCCTTCCTAATGTGCTGTTGCTTCCGCTGTCCCCATGGTTTAAGTGGAAACAGGAAGGAGCTTGAGTGTGGGATGGAAATGAAATGAAAGAAAAATTAGGGAGGAATGGCAGGAAGTGATTTAATTTCTGCAACCAACATTGGCTTGGAGTACGAACCGATTGTGCACCAGTTTTGCCAATTTGCTCGTGTGAAATAAATCTATGAAGACCACAACTATCAGAAGACAGAGGAATCTATTTGCAGAACAGAGGGAGGGAGAGGCAATATGAGGCTGAGAAAAATATATTGCATTACTTGACTACAAAGAGAAGGATGCTGAGGAAATTGAGAGATGCCAGGCTCTTCCAGGTCAAATCAACCTAAATGCAGGCTTTCCCCGGACAAATTAGCTGAAACCTAGCAAATGTGACTGTGTGCTATTTGGCTATAGCCCTGATGCATGTTGCTTGTCATTTCCCAGGTGACTATCCACAGGAGCGCTCCTTAGGCTGAAACTGTAATGGTCACCTATAGTGAAACTGTAATGGTCACCTACAGTGACCATGACAGGGTGCACAAATATCTCTACCCACTGATATTTGTGCATTCTTTCCCTGCCCCCAGTTGAAGACACACCAGACCAAAGAAGAGACTGTACATATGATCACCAATGGAAAGCCAAAGCAGCAAAATACTACATTGATGTGCAGCACCCATATCTCCAATAACATTTCAAAATGCTGAAAGAACTGGAGAGATTATCTGGGAATTAAATGGAAATAGGCTATATGGGCAATAAATGCCTCCCCACCCCACCCCACATCCTGGGGCACCCACTGCATGCTCAAAGATACTGTAGAGCACAGATATCAGTGCCAATGCAGCCTGTACCTTTCTGGAGTCACTCTGAACTAATCTTTGTTTGAGTCCACAATGGTGTTTGTGTGTCTCTGGGTCTTTGTGAATAACCTATGAATGGAATAATGCAGAGGACAAAGCCAGGTCATTGGTGGAATTTTGCACAGAGACACCAGGGCACTAGAGGAACATTGTAAGCAGAAGGCTGAAGCCCAACAGCTTAGCACATTTCATGACCTCAGTCTCACTTCATATTGGAAGCGGCAAAGTGGGAGCAGAGAGGGAAAGGAAGCAGGAGACCTTGTCCCTTCTCCTTTCATGCTAAAAATTATGTGACATAAAGGGCTGATAGCAGAAGCAAGCACCTTTCCTTTCAACCAGGAGACAAGGCCTGTTCTGATAACTAGAAGAATGCATTGAGGGGGGGAGCCAGGATTACAGAGATAAGCATAAACACCAGGACAACTAATATTAACTTTTAAAGCAGGAAATTCAACCTTTAGCTCCAAGATGACCAGTGACAGAAAGGATGGGGAAATCCATATTTTTGCCAGTTATTTTGAACATGCATGCCAGCTTAATTGACCCTGGGAGCACTTTTGACAAAGTGTAACATGGCAGGCCAATAGAGCTTGTGTTAAGTAAATATTTTGGTTCAAGAGAGATGATGAGAATCACTGTGGGTTAAACTACCAGGTCCAAGGAGTGATGTGATAGTTGGGGTATGCTATCGCCCACCGGATCAAAAACTTGAGGGGGACCTTGAAATGAGGAGAGAAATCATGGAGGTGGCTAAGAGGGATAGGATAGTAATCATGGGGGACTTCAATTATCCCCACATCGACTGGGCCAATGCGAGCTCCGGGCAAGAAAGAGAAACTGGGTTTCTCGACTTGCTGAATGACTGTGCCTTAGAGCAACTTGTCATGGAGCCCACCCGAGAACAGGCAACTCTGGATCTAATACTGTCTGATACTCAGGATCTGGTCAGGGATGTGAATGTCACTGAGCCTCTGGGGAACAGTGACCATGCTGCAATCTCCTTTGCCATGCATGTTGGAAGAAGAGCGTCAAGCAAATCAGACATAAAAACTCTGCTTCATAATATCAGAAACCTAGAACATTTATGTAACATAAGGAGAAAATTAATGCATACATTGTTGGAGACGGCTATTAGAGGTAAAAAGGATGGGTCAGGAAATGTAGGAGAGAGGCCAACTGGCTGGACAACTTTGGAAACAAATTTGGATGCAGCACAGCAACATTATTTGGAGTTATGCTTCCAAAGTCAGACTATCTCAGTCATATGCTACTTCTGCCACCAAAGGTGCAGGACAAAGTACAATATGCAAAAAACAAAACAAAACAAAACACACAAAAATGAAGAGACAAGAAACAACAAATTGCTTTCATAGCCAGAAGCAATGCAGTCAATTTAAAATGCATTTAATATGTCAGCTTATCCAAAAGCTAGTATTGGTAGAACACACGTGCCTTCGTTAGGGACAGGAGCTCAGTAAGAATCAGGGTGCCATCACAGAAAAGTCTCTTTTTGAGCAATGAAGCACATAAATGGAAGTAGCATGTGAACAAGCACTAGTTAGATCAGAACAAAAGAAATACATTCTTGTCCAACAGTCACAGTTTCTCAGATCAAGGTCAGATTTTTGTTGTTGTTTGTTTGTTTTGCTTTACTAGATGCACACTGAGCAGAAATTATGTAAGATGTGTGTGTGTGTGTGTTTGTGTCATGGTTGGCAGCACTACTATCTAAATATTCAGCTGGGGCATACTGAGGGGTGTTTTTTTTTAAATTCCCAATCAATCTCAAACCACTGTTGCAGGAAATGCAAAACTCACATTATGTAGAATGTATTTGCATGATCATTTATGGAATATCATACATGGAGGGAGGAATTATCCCTGCTCCAAAGAGTTTCTTTTGTTTCCAGCTGAAAACACTATACTGCATTTTGATAGGAAGATCAGTCAGGAGGAATAAAACATTTTTAGAACAACCTAAGATTGAACAGGAGGGATGCGGTATATAATTGCGTAGAACAGCGTAAGATCAGGAGGGAGGAATATAGAATAGTTTAGGACAACCTTCTTACTTAATAGCAATAGTCCTGTTTCATATGCAGTGCCAGTGTATATCATTTTTTTGACAGCAAATCCAATTTGGATTTCATGACCAAAAAGCAGTAAACAACTAATACATAATGACTAGAGATGGGCACGACTCAAAAAAATGGTGTTTCGTTTGTCGTTTGGTCGTTTAGGGGTCCGTTTTGGTTCGTTTTCGTTTTCGTGATGTTTTTTGCAAAAAATTTCATTTTTGTTTCATTAGGTAATGAAACGAAAAAACGAAAATGAAAACAAAAAATTGCTGTTTCATTAGCATTCTTTTTAGTTCAATGCATTTGCTGCAACGAAAACGAAAAACGAAAATTTGGTCGTTTCATTTTCATTTTTGTTTTTGTTTAAAAAAAAATTTTTGTTTCGTTTTCGTTGCGTAATGAAATGAAAAAACGAAAACGAAAATGAAAAATCGCTCGTTTCGTACCCATCTCTAATAATGACAGCATTACGTGGAATTCTAAAAAGGACACAGTGGTTGGTTTTGATTTTATCACAACCCATAGATCTTTAAAACATGGCATTCTTCCTTGCAGTCCTCAGCTTGGCTGTATTCTCTTCCATTGAAAAACTACTGCCCTACAGAAAAGATAATTCTGAATGTCTCTCTTTAAGGGCCTGATGGAAGTGGCAAATTGTGAATCATGTCTGAAGGTGAATCCCTGTGCTATTTTTAAAGATATGCATTGTCTTGAGATAAATGGGCAAAGAGTCACTGTTTCATGGATTCTTTGCCCTCCCACTTCCAAAATATAGAGACAGGCATTGATGATGGAATTAATTGGGGCCACACTTTATTAAATTTAACTTTTAATCACCCCAAAGAGCATAGGGTCCTGAACGTAGTGTGGATTCCTCGAGCAGGCACTGGGTGTACCTATTTTGCCTTCCCTAACCCCTAAATGGGTGAATCCCAAGGGAAATATGGGAAACTTTATTTTTTTGCCAGTTCATACATTTATTATACCTATACTTGGGAAAGATGTTCTAAGGCTAATATGAACATGCATGCCAGCTTAATTGACCCTGGGAGCACTTTTGACAAAGTGTAACATGGCAGGCCAATAGAGCTGTTGTTAAGTAAATATTTTGGTTCAAGAGAGATGATGACAACCATACAACTTGCAACAGCAAAAACTTCAGTGAAATTTGAAGAACAGAGGACATACGAGATATGAAGGAACACCACAATCACATCTACTCTTGCCACTGTTAATCAACTTCTATTCCAATAACATCTTTAAAGAAACACTTGCTGATTCAAATGAGAGTAACTTGGAATTTGGTTGAATGAATACTGGATTATAGCCATGCAACAGATTAATAATGTTATATGGGGAAAAATCTGTGCTATGTTCAAAGATATGCATTGTCTTTAGATAAATAAGCAAAGAGTCACAGTTTCATGGATTCCTTGCCCTTCCACTCCCAAAATATAGACAGGCACTGATGATGGAGTTAATTAGGGCCACACTTTATTAAATTTAATTTTAATCACCCTCAAACAGCATAGGGCCTGAACATAGTGTGGATTCCTGGAGCAGGCACCAGGTGTACCTATTTTGCCTTCCCTAACCCCTGAATGTGTGAATCCAAAGCCCCTTGTAAGCAGCCTGCTAAAAATAGGAAAACCTCCTCATCTCTCAAATCTCCAACCCTCTAGGACTTTGATGGGCAACATACAAAGGCACCCAACCATGCACCCATCATCCCAGCAGGCAGATCTCTGGATCCTGCTTGTCATGTTCTGGGTGCAGTAGCAGCCCATGCTCTTCTCAGAACTCAGATACATACAGTTCCACACTGCTGCCAGTGTGGCCTATTTAAGTAGGACTCAGCTAATTAACCACCAAGAAGGTTCCTTGAGTAAATCACATGGGAGAGGCAAAAATACATCTGCCCACCTTTTATGTGCCAATCAAGAGAGATGGACCCAAAATTCCTATCTGGCTCCCAAGCTATCAGCTCAACCACACTGGACCACAGGAAGCCAGGATATCTAATTAATGCAGGAGAAATTCTCAGGAGAGAGTCTTGGCATAACAAGACTTGGAAATATATACATACACACAAGGAAAAGGAATTTTGTACGGTGTTGCAGTTAAACCTCTGCTCACAACCTGAATTCAATCCCAACGGATTTAGGTAATGGTTGATTTAGCAAGGTCAGAAAAACAAGTACACAGCTCACCGGGTTGTGTTGTTTACAGAAGTCTGTTGTAAACCTCCCGGAGAGTGCTTTAGCACTATGGGTGTAGTGTGTAAGTCAAAACAACAAGAGTGTTGTGCTGGTATTGATCATGCTCCTACTCCTTGGTGAAAATTTGAACATCTGAGTGACTTAGATTTCTTCACAAAACTGTATAATTTATTCTCCATATGGAATCCACATTTCTCAGCAACGTTTTCTACCAAATTTTAAGCAGGCTGCTTTCCTAGTCTTAATATGAACCAGCACTGGATCCTGAGTAACTAATATTGCATATTAACCTAGAAAATGGAATTCTAGCATTGCACTATGCTGGAATATATTACATAAAGCAGTAAGACACCAAGCTATACATAGCATAGCTTTTATCTAAAGAAGTGTGGACATTCTTGATGCACATCCCAAGCCAAGGCCAGCACAGCACACTTATTAATTTATTGGCTTCTTTATATGGATGTCTATGATGTTTATAGAATAGTCTGTCAGTGACCATATAGCCACAAGGCACAGACACTTTACCTAAAAACTCCACATACACACCACATAGATGCCGTATCAATTGAGATCAGATCAGATCCCAGGCCTACTATGCTTCCCCTACATTTTTGCTTGGTTTGGGAACTTGTACAAGCCAAGTTTTCAGGCTATGGTGACTCCCTCCCCCCAGTCCTTATATGTCATATCTTGAGACATGACAAAATCCTGTTCCTTACACTTCCAATCTGCTGAGATTAAAATGGCTCTATGAGTATCTTTCCTTGCTCTTTTCAGCAGCATGCCTTCATAAGCATGCGAGTGATAGCTAGTGCAAAATTGCAGCTGTGCTGATTGTAATCAGTACAAAATGGATTGGCCATATTATACTAATCTTGGCTCATCAACCTGCATCAGCCTTAAGGTTTCTTCACTGATGTATGAGATTGTTATATTGTACCTACTTACTGTAGGATGTGGCCCGGCGCCCAGCTGCCCTATTTCTTAACAGCTTGCTTTGTCTCCCATTCTTCCATCGCATAGCAGTCCATATTATATGGACTCTTTGTCTCCTTTGTTCCTTGAGGATATATTTCAGTTAAATTGCAGATAAAACAGTATAAACAACATTCTTGAAAATTAAAGCATTAATTAAGACTGGAGATGTTTCGTGCAAGTAATACTGTTAAGTATTGCCTTATTATAGTGAAGCCCCCATTTTGACCAGGTTTATGAAATTGTCAGACCCACAGGAACAAAAGACGTTGCTTTTCTGTGTGGCGTTCTTTTTTGCATATTTGTAATAGAATATTTCCAATGAAAAAATGAAATGTTTGCAACATGTCCTTTCTACAGAAGGCTTACACACTGAAATGAAATTTCATGCATGTGCTCCAGACTGAGTTCTCTATTTCAAGTCTGAAAATTAAGTCAAACTTGAAATCTGTTTACAAGAGTGTCAAGTAACATGCTTAGTAATTAGCCCTTTTTACAAGTGCCATGCTTTATTACAGATTTCTATCTCATTCTTCCTCTACAAAAGTTAAGAGTGGCAAACACGGAATTTAGCAAATACAATTATTGTATGCAGATAAAAAACAATCAAGTAACATCAAAGGCTTTCTTTGAGTGAAAAGGCAGTATTCTGATGTCTGTTTAAATACTAGAGTGAATTTCCAGCTATTTTCCATTTTGTTAGAAAATGGAAATAATACATTGTGAGTGTGAATATTTTCTCATAGAGTATCCTGGGTGAATGGTCAAGATGGATTTCCAGACTTGGTGCAGTTGTGTTCTATGTTTTCTAGAGGCAACTCTTATGTTCCAGTTCTCTCTAGTACCCTGCCTCTTGGACAGACAACTAGAAGTCCTAAGGTAGCATGAGTCTTCAGTCGATACCTAAAGACTAAGCAGGGGGAATTCCCTTTCCACCTCCTTATTGAAGTGGTCAGTTCCCAGAATACGCAGTAAATGATCGCTTGAGCTCCTGGACTGGCCCAATGCTGGAGAAGGAGGACACCGACAACATGCAAGGATGTGTGGGGGGGCCAGCTAGCAGTGGGGTGGAGGGAGGGAATGCACAGCAGCTCTGGCATCATGATGTGTTACAATTCATTCAAAGAAGGATGACTTACATTGTGCCCATCTCTTCTTAGGATCACAAACCCACCTCAATACCATTACACTGGAATGAATTCAGCAAGGTCATTGTGTGTTTGTGATGTGATTTCTACCTAGGTTTCCTCAATTAATTCAGATAGAACAATTAGGAAAATTATCTCAATCTGTTTATTGGGCCAAGTTAATTTTTGCTGCATTTGTGTTATGCTCTTCTCTTTTTCTGTAAGTGGCCCCATGATAGTTTGAACAGGAGTGAAAAATTTAAATCTCAGAGTCATTGCTCCAGATAATCAAATGGAAACATAAAACAGATGTTTGGAACATGTGCTTACCAAAGGGAGACGTTCCCTGGAAACATAAGCAAGGCCTATGACATTAATAAAAAAAGATTTTGCCTTTTATACAATATTTTGTTTGAATAAACAGCCAAGTCATTTGCTTCCGCCCCTTTAGCCTGCGGGAAACAGAGTTCATGTAGTTAGTAATGGGTCAGAATGATGACAGTAGAGACCAGAGGTTGCTGTTGCTGTTTCAGAACTTGCCCAGACTGGTCTGTGAATGATTGACTATCCAGCCTGTTTGTACTGTTTAAGTTTACAGGGAATCCTAATTATCCCATGGAATTAAGTAACTTTATCCAACAAAATTTTGGTAACACTTCCAAAGCAGTTCCTGGCAGCTCCGATTTATGAAATTCAAATAGTGCAAAATCAGCTTCCATCTGTTCGACAAAGATAAAGAAACAATTAAAGCACTAAAAAGATCAAGTCAGCATATTGGCCAACTTTAAAAAAAAACAGATCTCAGTACTTAGAGATGACCCCACAAGAGAGGTGATCGGTGTAAACCTGCTGGAAATTAATAGAAGTTGAATAGTTGACAAACTGAATTCACAAAAAGCCATAATCTAAAATCCCATACCCCAATTTATTTAACAATGTGTGATAGGGGAAGAGGGAGAGGTTTGTTCTTCACAGTGATAACCCATTGTCCCCCATTCCCCAAAATAAAGAGGCGACACACCAACAATTTGGGTTTTAAACTGGGCCACAACTTTATTAATAACTTAATCATAACTTTATTTTAACTGTAACAGTAACTATTTAATTCCGATGGGCCTCCCGTAGTGCAAGTTAGATTTTACTAATATTTACAATTATTTTGGGGGTCTGATTTTATGATGTCATGTGCTAGCCTATGGGAGTGCCCTTTGTACAGCATGGCACTCCCCGTTTGGTAGATTTGGACCTGTAGCTCACAGCAGCTGTGCCTGTCCTGCCATTTTGCCATACTCTATTTGACGGCCTGGTGTGACCATTGTTGTTCATTGTTGTTCTTGCACGGCCGCCCGGTTCCTTGCGAAGGGAACCTTGCACATGACGTCCCGGGTTATGATTTTCTTGCCCTACCTGCCACAGTGAAGGGGCTGCTAGGCATGCTCCTCGCCCGCCAAACACCCGGCAAGCTCAGCCTGGAGGCCCATCTGCAGGTCCATAAGGAAAATTTTAATGCCCACATTGGAAAGGTGGACACCATCAGATCTAATCAACTTCGGGCAAGCAAATTTGATGTCTGGGTGTGAGACGACCGTTCCCAAACACTGCTGCATGGTCTTGCGGACAGCCCGATTCAAGCGTTTCCTGGCCCTTTCGACCCCAGGCGGGTCACGGGCCCTCAGCCACACCTGCCGTGGCAACATCTCCGACCAGACCAATCTGATAAAAGGGGATTGGGCCTTAAAGGCCTCAAGATCATGACAGATCTGTAAGCTTAAGCTCTTCCCCTTAGCCTTGGTCAGATCATTACCGCCCAGTTGGACGAGCAGAATGGCAATCGGCACCTCTTGGGCACAACGGGACACAACCGCAGAAAAGCTGTCCCAGCTCATACCACGGGATCCTTTCCACTCTATACGGATCCATTAACTGAGTCCAAGGTGCAGGCCAAAGGCGGAACGCTGGATGTATTTCGCTGCCCAAAAAACAAAGCTGTGGCCGCAAATAACCACTTCGGAATCTGTCTCGTGGAAAGGAACCTGTAAAACATGAAAGTTAGCGAACCGCGCTGGCAGCCTAACAATCAGGAATTGGGCAAACATATGTCTTGAAACGATCTGAGGACCAGCGGCCCAGGGCTCTTATATCCGTGACCCCGTAACCCATGGCCTCCCCAATGAGGAAAGAATGAGTGCCAAATTGCCGGCTGGGTAGTCCAGCCGCCTGCGAGGTGCAGCACGTGACCATCCAGAATTGATAGTGGGTCAACGGAGCGTTGTCCGCATGAGCAAACAGGGGGCCAGACTGGGCGCTACATCGAGCCAAATAGGCCTGGAGTGAGATCAGGGGGCAGAGTTGCGACTGAGCGCAGCACCCAAGCATCACTCGGGGACCCCATCCCCACTGATCAGTCTTGGACTTACGTAAATGTAATACCACCCTGTCCTCATTCATGGACACGTCTGTTCGTTGAAGGAAAGTATTAGACTTATCCTGCTTAGAGGTCGCCAACAACTCACAATCCTAAAAGCTCCAAAAAAAGCTACTGAAACTGTAGCCCGGAAGAGCAACTCCTCAAACTCGTCCCTACAAATGTGCCAAATATCACACAACTTTTTTTCCCGCCATCAGTGTGCTCACCTATGCTATCTGCTGAGCCTTGAGTATCTTACGCTAGGGTGCTAAAGCTGTTTTAACATTGTTGTTTTGTTGTTGTTTGTTTTATATTTGTACTGTTTGCTGAACTCTTCAGCCTTATGTAAGCTGCCCAGAGTTACTATGGGAAGATCGGCGGGGTATAAATTCAATAAATAAATAAATAAATAAATAAACTTGAGTAATATCACAGGTGTGATGGGCCTGTGCATATCACTGGTGCAACCCCTCTCTTTGGACCATCCTTCTAACATTTTTTGCAGAACAAAATCATTGTTGGGGTGAGGGAACCTTTGAGCCCTTGCATAATAGGCCAACGCCGACAGCTTACCTTGGATTGAACATGGGGCCAACCCATTACGATACAACTGAACTGCGTATTGGATCAGATGATCAGCGTGGGCCGGCCATGGCTGCAGGTTCAATTGTGCACAGAAACGCTGGTACTCCCTACAAGCTGCTGTGTATGTACGCCTAATTCTCGGCGCTAACGCCAAGCCCACTGCTCTAATGGCCTCGGCTCTCCAAGATTCCAAACCTCCTGCGGCAAAACCTCCTGCTCCGCCCTCGCCCCCGGTGCCAACAGTCGAAAATGCTCCATCTGTTGACAGGACAACATGTCAGCGATTTCGTTGTTGACCCCCGTGACGTGACGCGCATGGAAGACTATATTGTAACAGAGGCAGCGCAAGGTAAGCGCCCTGACCAACCGCATGACCCTGATTGATTTGGATGACAGTGTGTTGACAATGGAGACCACCGCCTGGTTGTCATACCAGAAGGTGACTGCTGAATTAGCCCATAAAGGCGCCAAGAGCTATAGGGCTCCCACAACTGGGAAAGGTTCTAAGAAAATAAAGTCCCTAGTTATCCCCAGGGGAATCCATTCACTCGGCCATGTGCCGCTTGCCCAACGGCCCTGAAAAAACATGCCAAAACCATGTGAGCAGACGCATCTGTGTGGTCTTGAAGTTCCGAACCTAAGAGATCACTCCTCCAGAACGATACGCCATTAAAATCTTGGAGGAAAATCTTCCAAACAATCAAATCCTCCCTCATTTCTTTAGACACCTTACGTCTATGGTGAGGCCTAGTGAGGCCAGTCATGCCTTGACAAAAATGTCATAGGAAAGCACGCCCCGGGGCCACTACTTTGCAAGCAAAGTTCAAGTGGCCCACAAGTACCTGCAGTTCTCTAAGTGTGACTTTCCGCCGTGCAAGGACATCCTGTACTCTTGTGCGCAAATCCAGTATTTCATCCTGCGGGAGGCGACTGGCCTGAGCCCGCGTGTCTAACTCAATGCCAAGAAATGTTAAAATTGGGGCTGCGCCCTCAGTCTTTTCCTCCACTAGGGGGATACCAAAGTCACTCGCCAGTGCTTGAAACTGGTCCATTAAGAACCTGCACTGGTGGGACCCAGCCGGGCCACAAAAAAGGAAGTCGTCTACATAGTGCACCACTGCCATGGAATGTGTCCTAGCCTTGAGTGCCCATTCGAGGAATGTGCTGAAATATTCGAACGCCGCACACGATATTGAGCATCTGAAGGGCATGGCCCTATCCATGTAATAAGAGCCCTCAAAGGCAAAGCCCAAGAGCTCAACGTCTTCCGGGTGAACCGGCAACAATCGGAAAGCAGACTTTATGTCACATTTTCCCAGCAATGCTCCCGTGCCTTCTCGCCGGACCATGTGGACTGCCGCATCAAAAGAAGTGTACTTCACGGTACAGAGCTCATGTGGCATCATGTCATTCACTGACTCCCCATCGGGGTAAGATAAGTGATGGATGAGGCGACACTCACCTGGAGCCTTCTTGGGTACAATCCCTAGCGGTGATACCCTGAAGCACTCAGATGGGGGGGTCAGAGAATGGTCCCAGGACCCTGCCCTCCTGCATCTCCTTTTGAATCTTAGCACGGACAATATCCTACATGCCCCTTATTGATTTTAAATTATTAGCTCGATAAGGGGCCCAGGGGCCCTGTGCCGGAATCCGAAGACCAAATTCAAAACCATCCTTTAAGTATGCTGCAGCTTTTGTGTCTGGGTAGCCATGGAGCCACTCCAGCATGGCGGATAGTCTAATGGGACTATGTGCTTTTTGGAAGCTGCCCCCCCCCCGGGCGGGTTGCTTCTTGATGGACAGGTCCCGTCCTCCCTGGCCCCCTTGGTGGCCCTTTGGACAAGCGTAGGATGCATGCAGCCGGTGAGGGAGGAGGCTCCACATTGCAGGGAGGCATTTTAGTGGTGTCGGCGCCCGATGCCTGTTGTGGTGGACTTACCGTACTCAGGACATCCGGAAGCGGTAATATTGATGTAGGGGGCTGCTGAGGGGTGCTAGTGACTGGGGAGGGCCACGATGGCTGCCTACCCGTGAGTGTACTTAGCCACGGCCAACTCCCTGGTGGATTTGCCGGCCTGTGCGACGCTCGTGACTCACCCAGATGCTGGGCCAGTCCTGGTGCTTCTGCTGAGCGGGTCGGCATTGATAGGTCCAGGGCCTGCACTTCTGACATTGCTGGCTCTGCTGGCTGGGGTGCTGCTGCGGGTTCAACAGGTGCAGCTGCATCCGCCCCATGGCTGTCCTGATCTGCCACATCCTGCTCCTGCTGCAACGCTGGGGCTGACTGTGCCTGGCTGGATGTGCTGGCACGTTCACCTTCAAGGGCATCAATTCAAGACATCATTACCTCCACTGTGCGGTGTAATTCAGCAATCTTCTGGGTCTTGGATTCCCTTGCTGACCCCCGCACTTCAAAAAACCCATCCATACCCCGCTGCAGGACTCTGCTATGCTCCCGGGCACTAAGCTTATCAAATATAGGCCTGAAGTCGGGTGCGTCATCATCATCCGATGATGATAATACAGGTGCGGGCTGGGCAGCAGCACGGCATTTTGCTGGCCGCTTGCCCTTCTTACTTGGAGGGCGTTTAGGAGCCATTGTTATGGGGGCCGATAACCAGCGTAATCAGCGCTGAGGCTTTCTTGTTATCCTGTTTTTTTGTATTCACCTGCTAAATTTATTTTGTTATTGTTGTTGTTGTTGTTGTTGTTTATTTGTTTTAATTACTGTATTATTAAAATTATTTTAAAGATTTATTAACTGCTAGGAGCTGCTGGACTTCTCTCCAATTATTATTATTATTATTATTATTATTATTATTATTATTATTATTATTATTATTATTATTATTATTATTATTAAAACCAAAATGAGTGCAGAGGCCCGGCTGGCCTGCAGGTGGTGCCAGTGCACCAGGGCCTGCTGATCGGCCAATAAGGGAGTGGCCGAAACCGTGCTCCGCACTAAGCCAGGTAGCAACCCAGGAGCGCAGCCCAGGGCCGGTGGCCGGGCCCGGCTTCCCCCGCATCCCGATGAAGGAAGGCTGTGACGAGGGGGGGGGGAATACTCTCCTCATCAGTGCCCCGAATCAGCCGGGCAAGAAGGCAGAGGGCCAGGTAAAGAGGCCGGCGTCGCGGGGCACGCCGCAGTGGCGGTGGTTAGAGCATGGGGGGCGAGCGGAGAACGAGGGGGTGGTAAGATCTCATCAGGGCCCCTCACCCGTTCCCATCCCACGTCGGCGAGACCGTGGGTATCCGCCAGCTCGCGTCCCGGTTTTCCCCCAATGTAG
Source organism: Phrynocephalus guinanensis (assembly GCA_037367245.1). Taxonomy (NCBI): domain Eukaryota; kingdom Metazoa; phylum Chordata; class Lepidosauria; order Squamata; family Agamidae; genus Phrynocephalus; species Phrynocephalus guinanensis. The sequence continues at coordinate 3,607,366 of CM074735.1, forward strand.
AAAGTAGGACAAATTGCCCTTGGACTGGGGTTGGCTCAATCTTGAGGATCCATGGACCAGAGAGAAGATCCATATGAAACTCTAGCTGGAGGAGATTGAAAAAGATGTAAGTCAGTTCCCAAACCTTCCTGGCCGGGGTGGGAGGGGGGGGGGAGAAAGGAACAATTTGAACTAGAGTAGATAAAATGGATGGTGCTAGTTTTCCTCCAAAATGTGGAACCTTTGAGGAAGAAGTGTCCCCCATCCACTCTGGTTGGGCCTCAGAAGAAGTTAGAAAGAGAATGGGCACACCATCCCTGCTATGGAACCTTTTGGGTCTGGCACTGTACAGGACTGCATAAAGTTGCTGATCAGAAAAGCTTTGGTTTCCATCCCTGGATTTAAAAGAGAAACATTTTATTTTATGGACAAATGGTTGTGTCCACTTAAGTTGGAAGACCCCGTTGGAACCATTGAAGTTATTGTTGATGACAGTAGAACTTTGTTAAATAAAGATTTGGCAAATGATGGCTTGGACTCAGTTGTGTAGAAAGAGCAGGAATGGGTGGTAGAAGGACTGGATCCTAAACCTGTTCACATTGCCATAAATTTTTCAACTTTGAGCATATATGGCCCATGATTCTTTCAAACTCTGTATGACCCAGTAGCCTTGACAGCCTACTCAGTGCAACTCAACATCCTAGTGTAGTTGAAGACATAAGTACAGTGGTACCTCTACTTATGAGTGGCTTGACTTAAGAGCAATTGGACTTAAGAGTGAAAAACCATTGGCATTTTAACAACAGCCTTACAAATTTTAGATGTGGTCTGTTCTACTTACAGTTTTTATTATTATTTTATTATTTATTATTATTTTTAGATAGGTCTGCTCTACTTAACAGTTGATCAACTTAAGAGCATGCATTAGGAATGGATTAAACTCATAAGTAGAGGTAACACTGTACAGTAGTCTTATTTCTTTACTGGACTGTAGTTCACGAAACAGGACATCACGTTCCCTCTGGAGCCCATACAATCCATGGCACTCTGAAGTCAGGATGCCAATGTTAAAGCAAAAGATAAAGCAGCAAGAACAAATTAAGGAATGATCAGTAACTGCCAACCGGTCATTGGGAATGATGCTTTACATGGTAGGGGAAGCATAAGTGCTGTGAGCATGTCCAACCGCCATGCGGTAATCACTACAATTGTCCCCAGAAATATAGTGTCTGGTCTATGACGCTTTAACACAAAGTTATGGCTCTTGGGTGATAATCACTATAAGGACTTGCCATTAGTTGCTAATACGGGGCAAATTATGCATGGGAGGACCATAGCTGCTAAACACTTTATTTAAGGACACACATACAGAGTCTTCAATCTTCACTACACCCAAAATTAGGTCCCAAAAACAAAGATTGACTGGGTCTTGCCAGGCTGTAAACCAGCAGCAACACTCTTCTGCGATTACACCTTACAAACTAGCCATTAATTGATAATAAGGAAAGAAAGAGCAATTTGAGATGGTTTGCTGTAATGCTTAGCCATAATCACTTCCTTAAAGTATAGATTACTTCTTGCTGAAGAGTTATCTGTGCAACTTATCTTGCTTTCTCCACTGATGGGCTCTTCCCATGCCTTGCAGTAGCTTCTTCAGTGGTGGAACCCTTGTTCCCATGGCTGGTATTGTGGTCTTTTAATTAGGTATAAGAGTAATTATTAGAGATGGGCACGACTTGAAATTTTTTTTTTCGAATTGTCGTTAGTCGGGCCGGTTCCGTTTCGGGTCGTTTCCGTTTTTTGTGAAAATTCGCAAAAATTAGTCGGTTCGTTTTTTCATTTTTTCATTTTCGTTAGTACTGGGTTTTTTGGGGGGGTAGCGGGCTCCTGGAGGCACCTCTGTGGGGTGGGTGCCTCCTCTGGCCCGCTATAAAGGGAAAGCGGGCTCCTGGAGGCACCCATGGGTGCCTCCTATCCTCACCCACTAGGAAAGGGAAGCAGGCTCCAAGAGACCCCTCAACATGGGGGTCTCCCCTCCTCACCTGCTGCTGCTGCAAAATGGTATGCAATAGCCATATGGATATGCATACCAGTTGCAGACAGTGATACTAGTGATGGCAGTGAACCCAGAGCCATAGGTGATGCCTAACTAAGGCTCTCACACCACCATGTCTCACACAGAAGGGAATTGTACTTGCGTGTAGTGCAATGCAATTAGATCTGGCTTAGGGTTAAGGTGGGTTAGTGCAAGGGCTAGGGTTAGGCTAGTGACGGGTAAGGTTACGGTGGGCTAGTGGGTTGCACCTCTGGGTGCCTCTCTGACCCACTAAGAAGGCAGTCTGTGACGTATGGGTAAGGACTGGAGTCAAGGGTTAGGGTTAGGGTTAGGGGGCTAGGGCAGGTTTTAGGGGGCTTTTTGGCACATCCCAGAAGTCTCCATGGCCAAGTGGCCATGCGATTGGTGGGATGGCTCCAAAAATTTGCATGGTCGTCCACTCCCACATGGCTGGCCACTCGGCCAGCCCATCATTGCGCAGGTGTAAATAAAATAAAATAAAATAAAATCAATGGAGGACAGAGAAGGAGAGGAGAGACATTTTGTTGCAAGAAAAAACCCACTGCTACTGTGAAAAATCTGGCAGTTTATAAATTTTCGCGTGTTTCTGTTGTGCTTGTGTGTTTTTGGACCACGATTTCAAAAACAATATTGCATTTGCCGCCCCATTTTGGATCCCCTGCCTGCACCGCATGGCATGGCGACTCCGGCTGCCCAGGACGGGGTGGAGGCGGGACCCCCCCTCCAGAAACCACCCCTCCGGTAGGTGCCCTGCGCCCTTAGTCAAGCAGGCATTTTTCCGCCTGCTTTTTTGGCCCAGGAATGGGTGGGGGGAGAGTTTAAAAGTTTTTTCCTGTGCCGTCCGTGCCGCTTGCTTGCGCTTTAATTGCGGCGGACGGCGGCGAGACTGGGATTTTTGCTGGCTGCGAGCCTGCGGCGAGTCCCACCCGAGCAGCCCAGGACGGGGGATGGGGGGGAGGCCGGGGACCTCCAGAAACAACCCCTCTGGTAGGTGCCCTGAGGCACGGCAGGCATTTCCGCCTGCTTTTTGGCCGGGAACCGGGTTTTTTTTACTTTTAAAAACTTTTTTTCTGTGCCGTGTGGCATCGCATGATCGCGCGATGCAAGGAACGAGCACGACAAATCAGACCAAAATTGTTCGTTCGTCGGTTCGAGCTCGAAGTCTGGCGGAGTGATTCCCGTTACCGTTTCCGTAGAGTAACGGAACCGAGTAACGGAAACGGAAACGGGAATACCGCTAAGTCGTGCCCATCTCTAATAATTATTATCTCATTGCTGCAGCACAAGATTAAAATTCTAATTGATTGTTTTAATGTAATTACAAAAAAATGGGAATTAACAGACAAGAATGGTTTACTTGCTGTAGAAATATGCCAGATTTCTATTGATCACCCCAAATGCTCTTTATTTTAGTTTTCACCTTCTCTCTCCTAAGACTCTGGGCAGAACAAAGAAGCCTATATATAATGCTTACACATAATGCCAGTATGTAATGCTTATACCACTAATGTCCTGAAATTCAATGGCAATGTGGTTTACATGTTAGGAAAAAGGACATGCTCTGGGGTAATTATACTACTCCCCACACAGTAATCCCAATTAGCATCCCCAGAAATACGGTGCCTGCATTTAATCCCACTAAACAAAGGGGATTCTTCTTTGTTTATTTGCACTTTACTATTTGCCATTTGTTGATAAAATGTACCACAATAAACATGGATGCTTCTTTAAAGGACACATATAGTGACTGTGATATTTCCAATATTATTGGAGATTACGTCACGAGAGACTGCTCTAATAAGCCATGAGGTATAGGAATAAAATGCTGTAATCGTGTAATTCTGTAATTGTGTAACATTATAGTTTGGAAATATTGGTGTGGTAGCCCATGTGCATAAAACACTCAAACACTCACACAAAAATGATGGGGAAAAGTTTTCTGTAAAATAGAACTGTTATTTTTAACAATATTCAATTAAAAATACAAAGCTTTAATATATTGTTATTGAAGAAATTATGCAAAACACTCCTTCTGCCATATACCACACACCCTACCCCACTCCACCCCCCCCACTCCACCAATACCGTACATGTGAACTGTGAACTATTTTTATTGTTCTGGTATAACATACATATCTTAAAAAACTTATTATCTCATATTCCCTAACCCCAGTGTTAGTCAACAAACCAGTTACAACCAGTTACAACAAAAAGCATAGTTTTAAAATCCATTTTAAAAGCAACAACAACAACAACAACAACAACAACAACCTTCCATGCCCAAATGAACTCCCACCCCTTTGTTGCAAAAAATAAAAAGCATAAATAACAATAATGTTTGGAAAATCACATTGTGATATTGTGGTTTTAGTCTCTCAAAAATGAGAAGTGAGACAAAAGGAGAAGTTCTTCAGCGCTGATTTTATTAAGTAAAAGCAAAATGCAAAAACACAAAAACAGAAAACCATTCGCGAATAGGGTTGCCCTCTATGATTGAGGACCCTGAACACACTTTCCAAGGGTTTTTATACATTTTCAGACCCTTCCTTGGTCACTATCGGACAACCACACCTCCAGGACCACCCACGAACTGTCCATCATTTACTGAGCCCACCTGTACACTTACAGACTCTTAGCCTGAACTTACTTCCTCTTTTCTATCATTTTACTCTGTGCTTTCATCACACACACAGCTGCTTGCCTTTTTACCACATACGTTTCCGTTCTTCTTCTGCCGGACTCATAAAACAGGAAAACCACACTAGCTTCCTCAGCATGGCTCACTTTATTTTGCTGTTTTCCTTACTAATCACAGCTGGCAATTGCTTTTATGCTTGCTATTGATTACATATTGTATCTATAAGCTTATTAGCAGGCATGATTATATATTTTCATTTCTCACAACATGACAAATTAAAAATATAACGTAATGCAGCTCATCTCATTAAAAGTAGAGATGGCTCCTCTCACCTCTCTCCTCTAATTCCAACATTCTTTTCTCAAAATCAGGAACTAAAAACCTGAAAAATGGATCCATTACACAACATGTGTGATTGGCTTCCAATTTCTCTGCAGCCACAGCCCCCAACTTTAGACTAATGGATGGATATGTCTTCATTTAAAAAAATTATTTCAGTCATCACTGCATCACTACATCACATAAGCATCACACAAGCACGTCTTGGAACTTTAGCATTTGTGTGATCCATGATCACTTCAAAGCCTCTTCCATTGCTCTCTCTGCTTATTGCCTTCATCACCTTTGCTTTGGTATCACCCCAATAGAAGGATATTGATAGCATTTTTATTTATTTATTTATTTATTTATTTATTTATTTATTTATTTATTTATTTAACCACAACCAATTTTCCCCAGGGGAACTCTGGGCAGTTTACATAGAACAACATATATAATAAACCAAAAATAAAAAATATATAAAATTTGGGAGAGTTTGCCCAACAGAGTACAAATTAAACAGGTCAGGCAAAACTGAAATGAAGATGGAGTAAACCAGATGTGGTATTTGAAGCAGACTTGATCTCATTCAACTTTGACTCTTCTTGTCCCTCTGCTGTGACTGGAGGAAAAACTGTGCCAAGTATTAGAAAACTAAGCTGCAAGAACTTTCTCCTCTAGGCACCTTCTATAGCTGATACTTCACGTCCATCTCATTGCTGTTCGCAGCCCTGTTTGGGACCGGTACAAAGTAATCTAACCGCAAATCCATTGCGGGATGAGGGCAATTTGTCCCGACCATGCCCCCTGAACTGAGATTAAAGTGTGATGAGCCATACCCCTCCCTGGCCTCGGGAATCTGCTCCTCATGCTCCTCATTTTGATACGAGTGCCCGTGAAGTAAGGCTCGTCATGCAACGCGCCATTCTCCATCTAGTGGCAGGAGTGCAAAGTGCCATTCACCAGTACATTCCCTATGGAGTCAGCAATGCAGTGCAGAGAGATTAAAAGACAAATGCCTCAAACTTAGCTTCATAATGCATTGAAGGCAAGGCTTTGGAGAATCGAAACATCGAAAAATGGAAGGTTGGGGACGAAAAAAATGGAGGAAAAAGGCATGGAATTTCACATCTCATCACGGAACCAGGATGTGCAGTAACAGTCATGCTGGTAACATCCATGGGCACGACTTAGCGGTACACAGGAACCGGGACAGAACCGTTAGAAGACCACCGTTACTGCTACGGAAACGGTAACGCAATGAACTCCTCCAGACTTCGAGCTGGAAACGTGACGTAACCATCTTATTTGCACTTACTTTGTCGTGCTCGTTGCCTGATGCAGGTGCGCAATGTCAAGCTCCACTAGAAAAGATCACACCTTCCAAAACTTTAAAAGTTGGAATTACGTATATCCCTTCATTAATCATGTGCACATGGAATCTATCAGCCACAGCATATTAAGATCATCATTCTGTTTCATCAATTAACACATCACACAACACATTAAAAAGCTCTTATGAACGTTTATCTATTCTGCTCTGCTGGTACAAGGGATTCCAAGAAAGACACATGCATTTTACTTGCAGCTCATTTAATCCACCAGAGACTAGAATGATATGACTTAAATCCTAGCTACTCAAGGTTGACTTTGCATAAAAGAACGTACTTCCCCCAAAGAGGACAGCAATAACCAAACCTTAAAAACCTGTGCTTAATAACTAGTGTCATGTTTTCCTGTATATCCAGTGTCCTCACCTTTTTAGAATTGCTGCATCTTTGAGATACACCTTCTCCTCCTCTCAGCCTCATTTGGGGGAATCATCAATTTCTCCCTTTCTTCAGTCTAGGGTTCCTGCATAGTCACCCATTCCCATCCACCTGGTAACTCCCTCCTTCCTTTCCCAAATGTTATTCCCCCCTTCACTTTTGGATCCTCCCACTTCTGAGCTTTCCCCTCAGCTCTTTTCAAACTGTCCTTTCTGGCTCTCTTTTCTTGGAGCTTTTATTTTTCTTTTCTGCCCTCCCCCACACCCCACACCACATGTGTTCCATCCTTTTCACTTCCAGGTTTTCCCGTGTTCCCTGCAAGCCAGGAGAAACCATCCACTTTAGCATAAGCTCTCCCCTTCTGGTACTTTACTTTAACCAAAACAGTTTGTAAGGACAGATACCATCTGGAAAGGCAAGGACTGGTGCCCTTCATCCTGTCCGACCATTGCAAAAAGTGCATGATAGATTATTAAGGTGAAGGGTTTGCAAGTAATAATGTAATGTGTGGATAACTCAACAGATTGTCAAAGCCTCATTTTCTATAGTTGAATATTTTGGCTCTGAATGTGATAGTTTGTGGCTTTAATATAATACAGGATGTTCCCCGTCTCCCTTTTCTTCAGCTAGAAAAGCTTCCCTGTCAGAGACATCTGTTTGCGGTATGTTATGGGAGGGAATAACCTGGTGTTATGAGCATGGGATCTGAACAAAACTGTTCTTCTAGCCATGGAAATGGTCATGGTCTTCTTCATCACCTCATACTGGTCTATCTGAGTCCTTCTTCCTGGTCAAGTCTGTAAGGGATGTTGCAATTTCAGAAAACTTGGGAGTGACTTGGAGATAATATCCCAGCAACCCCCAAAATTGCTGGACATCTTTTTACTATTCAGACAGGGCCGTTCTGAGACTTTTGACTACTTTTTGTCTAATTGTTTGTTTATTTATTTATTTATTTATTTGCTTGCTTGCTTGCTTCATTTTTATACCACCCATCTTCTAATCTGGAACTCTGGGCAGTTTACAAGTTGAAAAAAGTCACAATACAGCACAAAAAAGAAAAAAGAAAAACCCTAGCAAGATGGATCAATGGGCAGGAGAACAGGAGAAGGAAAAAAAAATTAAATTAAGTTAATGGTCACCATATGCCTCCCTGAAAAGCATGGTTTTCATAGCCTTTCTGAAGGCGGGCAGGGACTCTGCAAGGCACAGCTCACTCGGGAGGTGGTTCCATAGCGAGGGGCCCACCACAGAGAAGGCACGTTTGTGTGTAGCTGATCTCCGCACCTTCCTGGGAGTGGCCACCCTGAGTGAGTGCACCTGCGACATTTGAGTAGGCCTGGCCTCAGCTGACCTCTGGGACATACGCTCTGACAGGTATTCAGGACCCAAGCCGTGGAGGGCTTTGAAAACCAAAACCAGGACCTTGAACCTTATCCGGAGGGCCATGAGCAGCCAATGCAGGCAAGCCAGAACTGGGGTGATGTGGTCGTATCTACGAGCACCCGCCACCAGTCTGGCCACCACATTTTGCACCCACTGGAATCTCCGGACAAGGGTCAAGGGCAACCCCAAGTAGAGTGCGTTGCAATAGTCGATCCTCGATATCACGAGGGCCTGCACAACCGTTCGCAAGGACTTTACTCATAAGGTAAAAACGGATGTAAGTGACAGATAATCAACATACAAAGTAGCCAACCTGGACAGGGTGCCCTTCCACCTGTCAGAATTGACTTGACAGCAAAGTGCATCTTAGATTTTTTTCTTAATTAGGGTTTGTAATTAATTCTATCATAACTGATAGCCTCTTCAGCTGGCATAGTGTCCACAATTTCCTGTAAATGTTCATTCAAGCAGGGCACAATCAAAGCCCAGTGCATTTTATCTCAACTTCTCTTTTGGATCCTCCTACTGACTTCCCAGGATTTTCCCCACCTCCTACAGAAGTATCCTTCCTGTTTCTCTTTTCATGTTTTCCTCCTGGGAGGGACTATTCTGGTCTTGTGGTCATGGGATATGAATACTTATTTCTCCCAGCCCAATATCCACGACATCTCCATCTTCCTCCACTTTCTTCCCCTCTCCTGCTGTGGCAGATGGCACCCTGTTTTGGAGCTGATGTTTCCCTTCTCTGCTCTCATTCATGATAGCAAAATTTCAGCACTGCTGAAAAAGTTGACTAGGTCACACAATACCCACAATAACCCCAGTATGTGCTGGACATCTTCCAAAACTATTTAATCTGATGAGAATGTTCTGAGAATTTTGACTCTCTTTTTGTCCCACAGACCCACTTTTGTGTTTGAGTTGCTTGTCCTTTACTTCTGGAACTCTGTCCTATGGAGATTGCCTAATATTGATAGATTAACATGTGTTGTTGCCTATGTTATTTATAAAGCTTCTAAGCTTCACTTCATGGGCAGTTTATATGAAAAAAGTTTTCCCAGTTCTTAAGAAATTAAGAAAAACCCTAGGCAGATGGATCAATCCCCAAGAGAACAGAGAGATAGAAAAAAAATTTTTTCAAGTAATGTTTCTCATATGACTCTGCTATCAGCCTGGTATTTCAACATCAATGATCCAGTGGGCATAAACAGTCTGAGCAAGGCACAGCTCACTCGGGAGGTGGTTCCATAGCGATTATTACCACAGATTATTATTATTTTATTATTAGCTGATTATCCGCACCTTCCTGGCAGCAGCACCTTGATGTGAGTGCATCATGCGACATTTGAGTGGGCCTGGCCTCATGTGACCTCCAGTTCATACGCTCTGACTTTTTTTCATGGACCCACAGCTGTGGGGGCTTTGAAAAGCAATGTTTGGTAGTGTGGGCTTGCAGAAACATGAAGGGAAGTGCATTTGGGTCAATAAGAGTGCACCTGTTGTATGCTACATTACAGACTCCCACTGGTCTACTCAGTGTGGTCAGCCTAGCTATGGTTGTTGACATCTTTTAACATGCTGGTACATTAAAGATGCCCTTATCAGTAAACTGACAGATGAAAAGTGAGAAGTCATTTCAGTAACCATTGCGTTGCAATAGTCGATCCTCGATAACAGTAGTGCCTGCACATCAGCTTGCAAGGAGGACTCATTCAGGGTTTGTTAACAAATCTGGGTGATCCTGGGGAATCTACAGTGCTGATTTACCACATGGACAGGGCCTGCTAGTTCTTACATTATCAAAATGACTTGTACAGGACATGGCAGGGATGACTTTTTTTACCTCTCATTACATTTCTATGTAATTAAATTCTACATGCAAACTGATAAGGTTTCTTCAGATGGGCACGACTTAGTGGTATTCCCAATTTCCTGTTAATGTTTACTTACAAGCAGGGCACAATCAAAGCCCAGTTCGAGCTCAAATCTCGAACTTCTCTTTTGGTCCTGATACCTGACTTCCCAGGATTTTCCCATCCTCAATACCAAGTATCCTTCCTGTTTCTCTTTTCATGTTTCCTCCTCCTCATCCAGACTATTCTTCTTGTGGTCATCATATATACTTATTTCTCCCAGCCCAATGTCCACGACATCTCCATCTTCCTGCACTTTCTCCCCCTCTCCTGCTGTGGCAGATGGCACACTGTTCTGGAGCTGATGTTTCCCTTCTCTGCTCTCATTCATGATAGCAAAATTTTGCACTGCTGAAAAAGTTTCCTAGGTCACACAATACCCACATAATAACTACAGTATGTGCTGAACACCACTCTCTCCAAAACCTCATTTAATCTGATGAGAATGTCATCAAGAAGAGTTCCCGTCTCTTTCTGCACCCACAGACCCTCTTTCCCCACGAGTAGCTTGTCCTTTACTTCTGGAACTCTGTCCTATGGAGAGTGCCTAATATTGATAGATTAACATGTGTTGTTGCCTATGTTATTTATAAAGCTTAAGCTTCTCTTCATCCTGCAATATATAAAGGTTTTCCCAGTTCTTAAGAAATTAAGTGACCATTGGCATTACCTTCCCCAGGTGACAGCTCAGATAGCGGATAATTTTTTCAAGTTGTTTCTCAGTGACTCTGCTATCACCTGGTATAGCAACATCAATGATCCAGTATTCAACAGTCTGAGCAATTTTCTTGCAACAACTTATTTATTATTATTATTATTATTATTATTATTATTATTATTATTATTATTATTATTATTATTATTATTATCAGCAGCAGCATCTTCATGAGCATCAGCATCATGAACAGTTCAATAAAGCCCATGTAAATTCCAGTTCAACAGAGATACTTTTTTGAATGATAAACACAGCTGTGGGGGGTTGTAGCAATGTTTGGTAGTGTGGGCTTGCAGAAACATGAAGGGAAGTGCATTTGGGTCAATAAGAGTACGCCAGTACACTGTCCTATCTACAGTGGACTCCCACTGGTCTACTCAGTGTGGTCAGCCTAGCTATGGTTGTTGACATCTTTTAACATGCTGATACATTAAAGAAGCCCTTATCAGTAAACTGACAGATGAAAAGTGAGAAGTCATTTCATTAACCATTTCTGAAACAGGTGGACAGCTAACAGTAGTGCATTAATCAGCTTGCAAATGTTACATTCAGGCTTTGTTACCAAACCTCTATCTATGACCTCTGCTACAGTGCTGATTTACCACATGGAAAGGAGCATAGTTCTTACATTATTAAAATGGTATGTACTAGGGACAAAACAGGGATGACTTGTTAATACCTCTCATGCAACTCAGATACTGTAAATTCTACATGCAAATCATAAAGGTTTAGAAGCAATGTCATTATGTTAAAAGCAAAATAGAGCATTTTTACATGAACCTGGCACCCTCTGTCTGAACTTAATGACCATTAGGCATATCAAAAGTTAACCACCACCACCACCCCAGTTTTATGTACTGTCTTCCAAGCTTACTACTGTCTTCCAAACAGCTTTAACTGCACAACTAAAGATGGAACCTTCCCCCACCTGAATTCAGCAATGTAAACAGTGTTATGTTCCATTCATGAATTTATAGTTTGTATTTAGTATAGATTAAAAGTAAGCATCTCTAACAGTAATGTGTCTTGTAGTGATGTCATATATAATAATGTAAGGTGTATGTTCCTCATGCCCAAATGCTTATGGCATTTTTGTTTGTTTGTTTTGTTTGCTAATAATTGATTTTTCATGTCTGAAATTCTGGGACCTGCTTTGAAGAAGGGTGTTTTACACTTGAAAGCTTGCAATGTTCCTTGTTTTATTTTTAATAGTGGCCTACAAAGGTATAGCCTTTAACCTATTTTTGCAATTGTGTCAAAAAACCCTGTGCTTCCGAACTGGCTAGTTGGAGACCAGTGAATCAACATGATATTTCTACTTTCATTTTGTCTGAAAATACTGCAGTCCATAGTGGTGATAATTACTTTGACCTACAGTATTAAATGTGTATTTTCAAGAGTTTTTTTGTGTTAGATTCAAGAGCACAATTTGCAGAGAACCCCAACAGCTTCTGTCGCCTAGCTGTGTGAAGTTAATGGCCATTTGGCATGGTAAAAAGTCATTGGAGTACAACATATTTAAGCCCATGAATACTGTTCTGCCTATTCAACCAGGAACTCTCAAGAGTTCATCTGGTGTTGTTTCCCTCACAAAGGGCTGTATGACCCCCTTCCTGACAGTATGACTCCTCCATGCCCTGTCCCTTGACACCACCATGGTGAGAGGCAAATTACTGAATTGGTGGACAAGGTTTCCTCAGTATAGTGAAAACCTTCTCTAGTTTATTTTGACAAAACCAACTGTTCTGTCCGTTACCACAAAGTTCCTTTTGTTTAAAAAAAAAAACCACAACTAATATTGCATTTCTTTATAAAAGAGTAAATTCAGTAATGTGACTTTGAACAAAATGAAAAATGTCAAGTGCGCCCATTTCATAACCGTCAAGGAAAATAAGGAAAAGCATGAACAGTTCGTAGCAGAACAGTATCAGCTTATTTATACTTTTTCACTTGGCACACATTTGGCAATCATATTGCATTTTATTTTTCAGTAATGGGCTTTGTCTAAGAATACCAGAGGTTTAATTTCAGTTTACATAGACAAAAATGTTTATTTATTTCTACTCAGCCTGTTGACTTAAAACCAACACAGAAAGCAAATTGGAAGAACAATATTTAAAGCTTAAAAAAGAGGAAATAATCATAATAAAGGTTAAAGATATGATTTCAGTGTGATTTACTATTCTATCAAACGTCCTGTAAAAGAAAATGAAGTTTTTCTTCTGCATAGGAAAATGCATGCAACCATAACTGTAGTACAGGAGCACCCCCGTATCTGCTGACTCACCACCCACAGATTCAGTTACCCACAGCTGGTGATCAGTGAGGTTGGGAGTGGGGTGCCTGCAAGCTGTTCAAGCTTCCCAGCAGGTGGTGGACCTGCTGAACCAGGCACATTACTGCACCGCCCGGTAAGCTTGAATGGCTAGGGGTGTCCCTCGCCATTCACTCTTCCTAGGCAGCAGATAAGGTGATGCAGTAGCATGCCTTGGTGGAGAGGCACAGAGATCTCCCTTGGCAGCTGCAGCAGGAAAGGCCACCACGGCTGGGGGCACTAAATCCCAACTGCTTTCCCTCAATCCTCCTGCCTTCTTGCTTGCCTGCTTGCCTGCCTGCCTGCCTGCCTGCCTTCCTAGCTAGCAGCCCTACCTCTCATCTCTCATTCCGCTCCCTCCCCCTCCCACCGGTGCCTCTTGCAATAACTGGGAGAACTGGTGCCCTACCCGTCTCAGGCCGGCCACTCCACTCAGTCTTGCCCCTTCACTCTTGGCTACCTACTCTCTCCCACCTGGGCACAAACCCCCACCCATGCTCTCAGCTTTCCGTTGCTGCAGGCAGGAGAGAGCAGGTGGCAGAGAGTGAGTGAGCAAGAGCCAGGCAGATGCTGGGAGTTAAAGGGGCAAGACCAAGCAGAGTCAGCAGCATGAGACAGGTAGGGTGCCAAGGGTCCAGGTTATTACAAGAGGTGCTGCTGGGAGGGGAAGGTAGGGGAAAGAAGGGGAAGCTAGGAATTCAGGCAGGCAGGCAGGCAGGCAAGCAAGCAAGAAGGCAGGAGGACAGAGGTGGAGCAGGTTAGTTTCACTGCCCACCACTGTGATTGCTGTTTCTGCTGCGGCAGCGGCTGCCAAAAGAGATCTTCTTGCCTCTCTACCAAGGCACGCTACTGCATTGCCCAGTCCACTGTCCAGGAAGCTCAAACAGCCAGGGACACCCCTGGCCATTCAAGCTTACTGGGCAGTGTAGCAGCACACCTTTGAGCCACTTAGTCTGCTTGTCCAGAGTGAAAGCTTTTGCCCCCGGCACCCTACCAACACTGTTGCCACTGTCACCCTTGAATAAGAGTGTTTGCTCTTATCCATGGATTTCAGTATCTGCTGGCCAGCCCAGAACCAATCCCCCACAGATATAGGGGTCCTACTGTACTTGTGAGTGAGCATTGTGTCACTGCCCCCATATTATAAGACATGAAACATTTAATTTGATGGTTCATAAATGCATAATTATGTTGTAATTAAGTGAAAAATTACTGAAGAACATTTATATAAATAAACTGTGAAATCAATTGCAATAATCTAAAAATGATAACTACCCCAAAAGGAGTGTAATTACAAGAGAAACACAAAATTTAGCCATTGTGGTAATCCAGCAGAGTGTAAATTGCTATAAATGCTTTTTGGATGTTTTCTGTGGTATATTATGGATTAGTGGAATAGGGGAACTGGTGTAATTGGGGGTGGGTGGAAGCGTGCTTTTGTTCTGGGGTGTGCAGCAATCTGGGGGCACCTGGAGTGGGCGCAGAAAGAGGAAGTCATGTGCCATCCTGCCAGCAGTCCTCTTTTTTTCCCTTTTTTTAAAACTACATACAAACAGAACAAAGAACTAACAAACAATAATTAACAATATGAGTGTACCCCCCACCCTGCGGGACCATCCATACATTCTTCTTTATTCCGGGATCTTCTATTATTCTAGTGACCTTCTTAAAGTCCTCTTCCCTCAGAATTCTCGTGAAGTATTCGTAGACTCTTTCCCCTTCCCTTCAACAAATACATAATCTATGAATTTACCCCAAATATCATAGAAAATGTCTTTTTTCGTTTCTCCTCGTTTAACTTTTAGACTACAAGACAATTTATCGTTAATAGCTATATCCCAAAGTTCGTTATACCAATCTTCCATCTTAAATTCTAATTTTGACTTCCAATTTCTTGCTATAATTAATCTGGCAGCTGTCATAAGATTTGCTATTAGCTCCTTTGTTGTAACATCATAATCTTTACTTGTTAACAATGATAATAATACTATCTCTGGGTTACAATCTATATCTATCGTAATTATGTTACTTAGCTCTAAAAAAACTTTTCCCCAAAACTTTTGGACTATTTCACATTCCCACCAAAGATGCATATATGTACCAGGCTTTTTTTCACATTTCCAGCATATCAGAGTAGTCAGGGTTCATTCTATTCAGTCTAATTGGGGTTAAATACCATCTAGAAACCAATTTAAAGTAGTTTTCTTTTATCCTAACTGATAATGATCTCAAGATTCTCATATTCCAGATTTTCACCCAGTCTTCTTTCTTTATCTCTACATTAAGATCTTGGTTCCAGACCTCTCTCAGAGAATTTAACTCCTTCATTTCTAATGAATCCCCTAATGTTTTATATATTTTACGTATTATTCCTTTCTCTATATTTTCGTGATCAGACTCCAGCGATAGTAGGAACTGTTCAAATTTTGTACACTCTCTAATTTGATTATTTCTTCTACACCAGTCCTTTGTCCATTTTCCTAACTGAATGTAATTTAACCATGTTAAATCGCTAGGTTGCAGAATATTTTTTATGTCATGAACTGTTCTAATCTTGGCCATCTAATCCTTTAATCTAGCTATTTTCTTAGTTTTAAATAACTCTAAATAATGCATCAAATTAGCAGGGAAATTTTCGAGGTCAGTAACTAAAGCTAGTGGGAAGCCCTTCGGAGACAAATTTTTCCTATATGTTCTCCATGTAGTGATTAAACCATTCAAAAGTGGGTTGTCGATCTTTACTTTGTTTTTAAAATCCGTAAATAAAAATTTATTTATTTCCCCCTTTATATCCAATATCCCACCATATTAGCTTCTGTAGTTTAAATAGAATTTCCCCCAAAGAACTGAGTTGATTAGCTATATAATAATTTTCTTATATTGGGTATACCTATTCCTCCTTCTTTCTGGGATCTCTACCTCTTTTTAATCTCACTAATCTCCTCTTTTTGCCTCACTAAGGCTTGGTGATACTTAGTTGGGGGAAAGGAGGAGAGGGACGCAGGTGATTTTTTTCTCAAGCAGCATCTTTGTAAATTGCTCCCCCCTCCTCCTTTCCCCCACCCCCGCTAAGGCTTGGTAATCATTAGCCTGGGAAAAGGAGGAGAGAGAAGCTTGAGACAGAGGTGCTGCTCAGAAAAAAAAATCCCATTGCCTGCTTCCCTCTCCTCCTTTCCCAGGGCTAATGTTCTCCAAGCCTTAGCCGGGGAAAATGAGGAGGGGGAATCTTGCTACGGAGGTGATTCTTGAAAGAAAAAAAATGCCTGCTTGGTGCTATCCGCACACTGTGCAGTTTGCACAGGAGAGCCTTAACTGGAAAAGAGACCCACAAAGAGGGCATGAGAAGGAGATACCCTTCTTCCCCTGCCCCACTGTTCCCCCAGGATCTGCCACCCCTTGCTGGATGGGAGAGACACGGTTGGGGGGGAAGAGAGGGCATAAAAACTGACTTTGTCCCTGGGCACTACACCAGTGATGGGGGGGCTCCTTTTCCTGCCCCTGCCTAACTTAACTACAATGTATGTGTCCTCCATACTTTTCTATACAGAGCCTTCCTATTTATCCCTTACCAGTCCCCCAAAAATTTGTGCAGAAGCTTATCTTCTGAACAAACAACATTTGCCCATTTCACCACAAAATTCCCAAAATCCATCTCATTTATATCAACAGGTAAGATGATGCCAAATTGTTTTCAGTTTGGAATATTCTGCTTGCTGCAAAACCTCCACAACACTCTCATTCTCAATTTGTCCTGAAGCAGGTTAGCAGTGGTCACAGCCCCCTCCTGCAAAACCCGAAAGGAGCTTGTTCCCCATAAACCAATGACAACATTAAGCTCAGGAAATCTTTGGCAACGGTTTCCATTCTACCCTGCCTTTCTACTGCCAATTTAACCTTCCCTCCTCTTGCTCCACTGTCTGTGCTGATCCCACTACTCCCTTCTCCAGTTGTTCCGAGTGCCTCTATGTTAGCGGCTCTTTTCTTCTCCTTCATTATAATTCCTTAATGCATGGCACTACCCAGGGTTGCTTCTTTGTTGAGGGTTGCTGGATATTGGTCACAACAGGAGAGGGAAGAAAGAAAGTGCACAAGTCAATACTTTTAAGAATAATTTTAACCACAAACTGTACATTGTAAGGCTTCAAAAGTTTAGAATCAAAGATAACAATAGCTTAGAAACACACTCGTAATCAAAATGTGGTGACTTGCAAAGGTCAATTGTGTAAATGAAATATGAAAATATGTCATTTTCAAGTATGACATGCAGGCATTTACTGGCCTCTTTCTTTCATTATGACTAAAAGCAGCTAGAAAGAGCCATTATACAAATACTTCCCTGCACAGGATAAAAATGATCTTAAGATGCAGTAACTAGATAGCAAAGGATGACTACTACTTTTTTGGATGTGATTCTTACTACTGTATTGTGAAGATGTAGTGGTGGAGGAGGTCCCACCTTGTTGGCTGCCAAGACTTGTACAGCTGCTTAGTTTCCCTGTCTGGTCTATCATCAAAAAGAAACAGACCTTACATTGGTCATGCAACAGTTAAAAACTATTTATATATAATATTAGCTGAGTGGGTAGTACACTCGCCATCACTTTAAAAAAAAAAGACTTGTGATTCATCCACAGGAAATAGATTGAGAGTCACTGAGATTTCAACCAGATTTTCCAATACTGCTGTTAGAAAACTGCAATAAGTTAGCTTTAGAGGTCCACTGCTAATATAAGTAGTTGTCTTCCTTACCAGACCCAGATGTGGTATGTGAAATATTCAAAAAGAGATATTCAAAGTGAGGTATTCAAAGCTGTGAGATACTCAGAGTGGCCATACATTTGGATCACCATAAAGAAATTGGTCAAGCTCTGCAAAGGACTGACAATACCTGGGACTATTTCCAGGGCAGCTGTTCTGAGTAATTGCTTTCCTGTAATCCCTGCAGAGATATTTTGTTTTGGATCAGCATTCTGTGTGCCTCCTGTTGTATTCATGTTTTCTCATTCCCTGGAGATGTTTGTGAGTGTTGACATTCCGTGACTGCCCCTCAGTTCCTTCTGTCCTTTTGCCTTTACCTAAATTTTGATTAGTGTGATAATTCCATTACAAATATGAAGTCTACCCATCAACACCAGCCCAACTGGTGACTGGCTGACTGATGGGCTGAGAAAGGAACTAGCAAGAAGTCACCAGATGAAGGTATATGTTGGAGGAGAGCTAGAGACCCTGAGGGAGTTAAAGAGCTTGGTAGGCTTAAATGACTAGATGGGTAGGGTGAGATATATTGCAGTAATGCCTGAGGTGTGAAAGGTGTTCTTTCCAAGCAAATGTATGACTTTTAATTTTAGAAACTGAGAACATCTGATTGAATCATGAAAAGCTGATTTAAAAACAAACTGTAACTGCCAGGTTGTTGACATTTAAGAAAACAGTATGCTATTTAAATCAATGTTACAATTTATGTTTTACCTGGAAATATTGCTCAGTTTTATTTAATTGGGTTTAGGGAAATAAAGATTAACTATGAGATTATCTGGGGAAGGAAATGTTTCCAAAGTGTCAAATATTCCTGTGACTGACCCTTTGTCTCCTCCGAATGCTTCCCCAAATTTTGATTATAGCCACAGTTTATTTCCTCTGCCAGGTATCATCATCACATTTAGAAATGCATTCCTGAGATTGACCCCCAAAATCTTCCTGCTGATCCATCATGATTACTTGGAACTGATAAGAAATAAGACTTCCAACTAAGTGAATACAACAAGGAAGAAAATGATCAGAGGACTAAAACTTTTGGGACCAGAAACAGTGAATCACGTTATAAAAGACATCATTTACAATCTAGCACCTAGAAACTCCTAAGAGTCTTAAATGCTCTCTTTGTTCTCAATAGAATTAGGGCCTTGCTTCCATGCTAGGGAGGCTTCCATCTTGCTTTGATAAATACTGCAAAGTCATTTTTGCATCAAAGCCTCCTTTCACAAACCAAAGGACTAAATTAGGCATGCATGACTTTCAGAAGGAAATGCATGAGGATGCATTTCAGATATTATTTGATCTTGACCAGGGAATGATTCAGTGGTAGTGAGAGGGGACTATAAAACAATGTTATCCTTTCAGTCAGAGTAGATCTACCCAGAGGATGTTTTCCAGAGATTGTGCTTTTGTTCACCAGCAGTGCTTGATTTGTACTGGCTATGTATTCAAATATTTAGGTATAAAGTAATAATTTGTATGTGTAATAAATTTATGTATGCATATGAATCCACAGAGGAGTACTTAAAGTCTACCACTTGCTACAATTGAGCAATGATGGTACATACCTCTTGGTATGTGTTATAATGTAATGGCAGTTACTGCCTGCAATAACAAACCATTTACTGCTGCTTTTTTATGTTCTTTTTTAGGTTGGAAGGAAAAGACTTCAAAAGTAGGCACAGAGGAGGACAGAAAAATGACAAATGAAACCCAACCAGTCATGAACCTGTTATAACTATGAAGAGCTGTTTAGAACAGTTTTTTTTTCTTTTTTCAACATCACAGTAGATGTGTTTTTCATATATTGACTGCACATTTTTATAATTTAAGATATTTTATTTTGTTAATGATTATGGAAATATACAGATATAAAGGTTCATATCCTGTAATAATTGGTTAGGTAGACACAGGTACATTGTAGATATGGGCACGAAATGAACATTTTTTCATTTCCGTTATTCGTTATTCATTTCATTATGTAACAAAATGACAAACGAAAATTGTGATGAAAATGGAACGAAACGAACAGAACCATGAAAATTGTGTTTGTTACATTTCGTTTTCGTTAATGGCGATGTGCAATGAAATGAGATGTTTTAAATGTTAAAAAACGCCCTGGACATCCATAAAAACCGAGCAATAGTTATTTATACTGTCTGATAATACCTACCAGGGGGGTTGGGGTCCTTAAAACATGCATTTATGTCTTTTCCCAGATCGCTGTATTTTTTTCCTTTAAGGGGAGTTAGGGGACATCAACCCAAAATGGCTCCCAGATGCCTAATATTGATTTCTTGGGTATTAAAACGCCCTGGACATCCATAAAAATGCAGTGATAATGCGATAATTATTTGAAATTCTTACCTACCAGGGGGTTGGGCTCCTTAAAACATTTGTTTTTGTCTTCTCCCATTGTGATGTATTTTTCTTTGCCCTTTAAGGATGACAAAATGGATGTCGCCACTCCAGCCACAACATGGAGGCAAGCCATGTGATGGGATCGTGTAAATTCTTGGACAACTTCAACCAATAGCATGACTGGGCAGGTCTGGCAGCCACAGAGGGCATAAAAAGCTCTGGCAGCCCCCGTCCTCCTTGCAGTCCCTGGTGGGAGTTAGGGTGGGATTGCTGTCTCTGTGACTCTAGCTTCAGTCCTGCAGCTTCCCTGTGTGTGCGTGCGTGTGTTTACCTCTCGGTGAGTACCCTCCCCTGCCTTGCAGTGCAGTCACTCTGTGGCTGCCTTGCACCCTGGGCAACGCCCGCCGCTGCTTTTGCAGCCTCCCTGCGTACCTAGTCTATACTGTGTCTCTGCCAGCATCATTTTATTTAGTGTTTTCCCTCTGGTCTGGGGCATTGGGGGACGCCCCCACACGGAAATGCTTTAAAAATCGCGCAAAAAGCGGGTAGAAATGAAAAACAAAAAAACGAAAAACAAAAACGATTTTTTTTCAAAAATTCGTGAAAAATTGAAATGAAACGAAATGGACCTCTCAACGACAAACAAAAAAACAAAACACCATTTTTTGGATTCGTGCCCATCTCTAGTACATTGTATTACACTAGTCTGGTAAAATACTGTGTATGTCATTGCTATTCACTGAGAATCCCATGGTATCTTTCACAAATTGATATCTAAGTACATCCCCAGGATATGTTGCCCATGTCTCATTAGTGTGTATTTCATCAATAAAGGGCTTTGACCTTCTCCAGAAGGGAATGTTAAGTGTGATGTAAACTGCAGTGTATTGAAAGCAAATCATGATTAAGCTGATGTGCACAATTTGATTACTGGGAAAAAGTTCAGTCTTTAAAAGTACAGCAAAAAGTACAATAGACTGGATTTAAACCTTTCTGGTGGTGGTGTTTTTTTTATTTGTTTAGGAAAAGCTGCTACATGTCACATGTTATCACAGGTGAGCAGCAATGGCTGCATGTACTCTCTTGCATTCTGCTTGTGAGTTCTACTTTGATGACTTTCCTACTAGGCAGACCTGCGTATCAAGCACCATTACTTCTGAATCCCCAATCTCACCAAGTAACAGACTCACATATGCTGTGCAGTGCAACACATGAAGGTATTACAGACAAAATTCTCTTGAAAAACCTCCAGACATGTTGATATCCTACAAAATCAAATGCTCACTCAACCATATCCCATGTCTTATTGAAGATACAGCTGAGCTTCCTCTCTTTCTCAGTGGACAGAGATGGATATCGTTTCATGAACCGGCGTCATGGAGTATAGGTGCATTTGACTAAAATAAGTGGAGGAATATGGATTTAATTGAGAGTTGGATGAGAGTTCCTGGGCACAGGTGTTCCCTTGTCCATCATTCTGCAAAGGGATGATGATCTTTAAAAAATGCACATTATCTGCATTTCAAGGGAATCCAATATGACAATTAAACAAGCATCCTGTGGGATCTGCAGCACCCTGTATTATTACAGAGTATTTATTTTATTTAATTTGAATATTTTACCTCACCTTTCTCCTTGGAAAAGGACACAAGGTGGATTTACAATATTGAAGGACAATATACAACCCAGAACATTTAAGACATACAGTATTTATGAACAATGAATTTGAAGAGGCATCTTACAACATTAAAGGGCAGTATTAAAGCTAAATCAGCACTTGAACAAATAAAAAAAATTAATTATGAGAGATAGAAACTAACATGGAAAACACAAGTATTATTATGAATCCAGTATAAGCAATAAAAGTATTCAGTATAGGCCATCTAAAAGTCACATAATAGGTAGTAGAAATATTTCCAGATCCAGTAGTCTTCTAATTGATGTTTTGGACACTTTATGGGAATATGACATTTGCCCACTAGCTCAATGCAGTGTGAAAACCAAATGACATTAAAGCATGTCAAACCCTGCTTCAAAAAAATGGAGATTTAACAAAGAACTGTTAGAGGAAAGAAAATTAACCGACGTCATGTAGCCATATATCTGTTGTTTTGTAATTGTGTCCATTTCTGTTCTCTTAAATGAAACAGAAGAAAATTGAAACTAAATAAAACTGAGCTGTACCTTAAAGTGGTATTGATGCATATAGCAGCAAGGCCCTGGCTATCCGAACATCCCCAAACAGTAATAAACTATTTTGGACAAAAAGAATATATTTATAAGAAAAACTGTGGATATAAAATAGTATGCTAAGGGGAGTTACTAACGTACTAAAGAGGATAGACATTTTTAAAAAACTACTTAATGTTTTCTTTTTGAGGAGTAAAATCCCTCATAAAATTTGAACTGTGGATAATATGAAACTATACTTGAATTTGTCACTGGTGCAAAGATAATCAAGGAAGCAGTGTTCATCACTAGAGATGGGCACGACTTAGCGGTATTCCCGTTTCCGTTTCCGTTACTCGTTTCCGTTACTCTACGGAAACGGTAACGGGAATCACTGCCCCAGACTTCGAGCTCGAACCGACGAACGAACAATTTGGTCTGATTTGTCGTGCTCGTTACTTGCATCGCGGCGATCGCGCGGCACAGAAAAAAAGTTTTTAAAAGTTAAAAAAAAAACCGATTCCCGGCCCTAAAAGTAGGCGAAAACTGTCTGAGGGCACCTACCAGGCCAGAAGGGTGTTTTATTTGGGGGGGGTTCCCCACCCCCCTCTCCTTGGCTATTGCTACTGCTGCGCTGCTGGTACCAGGCTGGGAGGGCGCATCCATTTGCCATGCAGTGCGGGGGATCCAAAATGGCGACCGCAATATAACAAACCTCTTGGTATTTTTTTGAAATCGTTGCCCAAAACCCCACCAAAGCACCACAGAAGCATGTGAAAATTAGCTATTTTAAATGCTTGAATTTTTACAGGAGCAGCAGTGGGGTTTTCTTGCAAAAAAAAGTCTCCATTGATTTTATTTTATTTTATTTTATTTTATTTTATTTTTATTTTTTACACCTGCACATTTGCAATGATGGGCTCGCCCATGGGAGTGGACCATGCAAAGTTTTGCAGCCATTCCACCAATCGCATGGCCAGGTTTTGCTGACTGTACCAGGCTGGGAGGGCGCATCCATTTGCCATGCGGTGGGGGGGGGGATCCAAAATGGCGACTGCAATTTTTTTTTTTGAAATTGTTGCTGGTAAAAAAACCCCACCAAAGCACCACAGAAACATGCAGGATATTAGCTCATTTTGTATTTCATCAATAAATGCTTGCAGTGTATTGAAAGCAAATCATGATTAAGCTGATGTGCACTGGGAAAAAGTTCAGTCTTTAAAAGTACAGCAAAAAGTACAATAGACTGGATTTAAACCTTTCTGGAAATTTTTATTTGTTTAAATGCTTGAATTTTTACAGGAGCAGCAGTGGGTTTTTCTTGCAAAAAAAGTCTCCGTTGATTTTATTTTATTTTATTTTATTTTATTTTGAGCTTTTTTTTTACACCTGCGCATTCGCAATGATGGGCTCTCCCATGGGGAGTAGACCATGCAAATTTTCCACCAATCGCATGGCCACTTGGCCAGGTTGACCACAGAGACTTTCTGGGATGTGCCAATCGGGCATAAACAGCCCACTAATCGTAGCCCAAACCCGAACCCTAAGCCTAACCCATACGCCAGTACACTGTCCTTCTAAGTGGGTCAGAGAGGCACCCAGATGCACCCCAATACTCACCGTAACCTCACCCGTAACTAGCCTAACCCTAGCCGTTGCGCTAAGCCGTCTTAACCCTAAGCCAGATCTACTTGCATTGCACTACATGCAAGTACGTGAGACACAGCGGGTGCAAAGAGTCTGCCAGTCCGTCACTTGTGGCTCTGGCTGACTCCTGCAGCTCCCTCCAGGAGCCCGCTACCCCCTCCCCAAACCAGTACTAACGACAACGAAAAAACGAAAAAACGAACCGACTAATTTTTGCAAATTTTCGCGAAAAACGGAAACGAGCCGAAACGGAACCGGCCCGACTAACGACAACTCGAAAAAAAATTTTTTCAAGTCGTGCCCATCTCTATTCATCACAGTTAAATAAGGAAAATTAAACCATATTTTCAAATGAAAGAACTGGTTAAGGTCATCACTAATAATCTGAAAAACTGAACATCTATTAAGATATAGCATAAAATTATAAATGAGGTTGAACAGAAAAACCATTACTGATAACCACATGATTAATAAGACAATTAATTGGCAGAGTAAAAAGACCAGAAGATAGAATTTTTAAAAAAAACACATGGCTTAAATAAAAAGTAATATCCATTATATTTATGGAATTCAGAAGCATGTAGAAGTATCACATGATTGATGTATTGCTTCATGAATGTGTCTCAGAGGTAGTAACAGTCTATTATCAATTAACCATATTCTTTGTGGAAATTTACAAACCATGAGCTACATATAATACAGCACCACACTAAATTTTGATATTGGTACATTAATAATCTCAGAAGAGGCTTTAATAGCATTATTTAAGAACAATTAAAGAATGGATTCAAAGAAGCCAGTGGATAATGAGTACTGTGGATAAATCAAAACAATTGCACGTCAATCATGGATTTTTTTAGAAAAATTTGTTACATAGAAAACTTTAAATGGAATGCCCTGGTTTGCCTTTTTTTCCTGACCTCCGGAATGACCTTTGGAATAGGCCTCAATACCTATTCGACACTGATGGCAGGCATCAGACCCACATTCTGTGCCATTCTATATCTCCTGGGCTTCAGTTCCAGCCAGCGAAGTGAGATCAATTTCCAGAGTCTCATAAGAACATAAGAACATAAGAAGAGCCATGCTGGATCAGGCCAAAGGCCCATCTAGTCCAGCTTCCTGTATCTCACAGCGGCTCCACCAGATCCGTTTGGGAGCGCATGAGACTAGATATCTGTCTCCTGATACCACTCCCCTGCATCTGGCCCTTGAAGTACCCTGGTTTAAAGCCTGGAGATCACACATCTCCATCATGGTTTGTAACCTGTGATGGACTTTTCCTCCAGGAATCTGTCCAATCCCCTTTTGAAGGCATCCAGGCCAGATGCCATCACCACATCCTGTGGCAGGGAGTTCCATAGACTTACAACGCGCTGGGTGAAAAAATATTTTCTTTTGTCAGTTCTTACTCTCCCAGCCCTCAATTTGAGTGTATGTCCCCTAGTTCTGGCATTTTGGGAGAGAGAGAAGAGCTTCCCTCTATCCATTTTACTCATACCCTGCATTATTTTGTATGTCTCAATCATATCCCCCCTCAAGCGCCATTTTTCCAGACTAAAGAGGCCCAAATGTTTTAGCCTTTCTTCATAAGGGAGGTGGCCCAGGCCAGTAATCATTTTAGTCGCTCTCTTCTGCACCTTTTCCAGTTCCACTATGTCTTTCTTGAGATGCGGTGACCAGAATTGTACACAATACTCCAGGTGGGGCCTTACTATTGTTTTGTATAAAGGCATTATAATGTTCGCTGTTTTATTTTCTATCCCCTTTTTGATAATCCCTAGCATGGAATTGGCCTTCTTCACTGCTGCCACAAATTGGGGAGACACCTTCATGGAGCTGTCCACCAACACACCAAGATCTCTTTCCTGATCCGTCACGGATAACTCAGAGCCCATGAGTTGATAGATAAAGTTTTGATTCTTTTGCCCCAATATGCATTACTTTACATTTAGTTACATTAAAATGCATTTGCCATTTCTCAGCCCATTCCCCCAGTTTGGAGAGATCCTTCTGGAGCTCTTCACAATCTTCTCTGGTTTTTACCACACGGAAAAGTTTTGTGTCATCGGCAAACTTGGCCACCTCACTGTTTATCCCTGTCTCCAGGACATTTATGAACAGATTGAAAAGCACCGGTCCCAGGACAGAGCCCTGGGGCACACCGCTTTTCACCTCTCTCCATTGTGAAAATTTCCCATTGACACCTACTCTTTGTTTCCGGGATCTCAACCAGTTCTCAATCCATAAGAGGACCTGCCCTCTTATCCCCTGACTGTGCAATTTTCTCAGCAGCCTCTGGTGAGGGACTATGTCAAAAGCCTTTTGAAAATCCAGATAGACTATATCCACCGGTTCACCCAAATCTACATGCCTGTTGACCTTTTCAAAAAATTCTAAAAGGTTTGTCAGACAAGATTTACCCTTACAGAAGCCATGCTGATTTTCTCTCAGCAAGGTTTGTTCTTTTATGTGTTTTAAGATTTTCTCTTGGATGAGGCTTTCCACCATCTTCCCTGGGACAGATGTAAGGCTAACCGGCCTGTAGTTTCCTGGGTCCCCCCTCCTTCCTTTTTTAAAAATTGGTGTGACATCTGCTATCCTCCAGTCCTCCGGCACTGTGGCCGTTTTAAGAGACAAGTTGCATACAACCGTTAAGAGATCTGCAATTTCATTTCTCAGTTCCCTAATAACCCTTGGGTGGATGCCATCTGGGCCAGGTGACTTGTTAATCCTCAATTTATCAATTAGTCCTAAAACCTCCTCTCTTTTAACCTGTATTTGATTTAATTCTTTAGTCAAGAGGGGCGGCTCAGGCAGCGGAATCCGCTCAAGGTCCTCTGTCGTGAAGACAGACGCAAAGAACTCATTCAATTTCTCTGCAATGTCCAAGTCCTCCTTAACCTCCCCTTTTCCTCCCTCACCATCCAGAGGGCCAACTGGTTCTCTGGCAGGTTTTCTACTTCTAACATATTTAAAGAAGCTTTTATTATTACCCTTTATATTTCTAGCCATGCGTTCCTCAAAGTCTTTCTTTGCCTCCCTTATCATCTTCTTACATTTCTTTTGCCAGAGTTTGTGTACCTTTTTATTTTCCTCATTTGGGGAGGATTTCCATTTACAGAAAGACCTCTCCTTGCGCTTTAGAGCCTCTCTAACTCCATTTGTTAACCATGCTGGTGCCCTCTTGGACTTAAATGAGCTCTTCTTTCTTTGTGGTATGCACTTGTGCTGGGCCTCTGTTACCCTAGTTTTAAACAGGTTCCATGCACTCTGAAGAGATTGGATTCCTCCAACCTTCCCCTTCAATTTCTTTCTAACTAGTTTCCTCATCTGAGGGAAGTTTGCCCTTTGAAAATCAAGGATTTTTATGTCTGATTTGCTTGACACTCTTCCTCCAACATGCATGGCAAAGGAGATTGCAGCATGGTCACTGTTCCCCAGAGGCTCAGTGACATTCACATCCCTGACCAGATCCTGAGTATCAGACAGTATTAGATCCAGAGTTGCCTGTTCTTGGGTGGGCTCCATGACAAGTTGCTCTAAGGCACAGTCATTCAGCAAGTCGAGAAACCCAGTTTCTCTTTCTTGCCCGGAGCTCGCATTGACCCAGTCAATGTGGGGATAATTGAAGTCCCCCATGATTACTATCCTATCCCTCTTAGCCACCTCCATGATTTCTCTCCTCATTTCAAGGTCCCCCTCAAGTTTTTGATCTGGTGGACGATAGAATACTCCAACGATCACATCACTCCTCGGACCTGGTAGTTTAACCCACAGTGATTCTATGGTGGAGTCAGACCCACCTGTCCATCTCCATTCTGCTGGATTTTACCCCTTCTTTGACATAGATGGCCACTCCTCCTCCAACCCGCCCCCCTCTCTATCCCTTCTATAGAGTTTATAGCCTGGGATTGCTGTATCCCACTGGTTCTCCGCATTCCACCAGGATTCTGTTATGGCTATTATATCTATGTTATCCCTAGCTGCCAAATGTTCAAGTTCTCCCATCTTTGCTCGGAGGCTTCGAGCATTGGCGTAGAAGCACCTGTACAGTGGGTCCCGCAACAACAGCTGCTGCCTTGTTCTTTTCCCCCGACAGCTTTTATTTTCAGTAGACAAACTGTCACATTCCATTATTCTCCCAGTGCTAATACCTGCTATGTCTTCTCTATGTGGTTCTCTACCCTCTCCAACCTCGTTCCCTGAGCATGAGGTGTTCCGATCCGGATGCCACTCAGCTCCTGTCGGCTTTCCCCCAGTTATCAGTTTAAAAGCTGCTCTGCTGCCTTTTTGAGGTTGAGTGCCAGCAATCTGGTCCCATCATGATTCAAGTGCAACCCATCCCTCCTGAACAGGTTTGGCTTGTCCCAAAATGTTCTCCAGTTCCTGACAAATCTAAAGCCCTCCTCTCGACACCATCGCCTCATCCACGCATTGAGGCTTCTGAGTTCTGCCTGCCTTGCAGGTCCTGAACATGGAACAGGTAGCACTTCTGAAAATGCTACCTTGGAAGCCCGGGACTTCAATCTTCTACCTAACAACCTGAATTTGGCTTCCAAGACTGACCGCTTGGCCTTCCCGACATCATTGGTACCAACGTGTACCATGACCACTGGCTCCTTCCCGGTTCTCTCTAACATACAGTCTCGACACCATACATCACCTTTGAAGGCATGTGCTCGCTCTCAACACCAATAATCTTCTTTGGTGTCAGACAACCGTTCTCAGCCTCGATATCGAGAAACTTGACATCATGCAGAGTACTCTTGCCAGGCATCCCACTTTGCTTCACCTCCTCGATGTCAAGTGAGAATTGATGCCTACACAGACATCCGTACTGATCAACCACCTCAGCATTGTGAATATATTCACGTCGTTTCTTGCTCATCAGAGGAGGAATTTGCTGATGTGCATGTCGTGGCCACTGCATCTAAACATACTTTGCAGGCCACCTTTACACAACTCAATAAGCATGCAAGATGCCATTCCCCATTGGTGCTAGACCCTTCAGCCTCATGACACACTGATTGAATGTTGGCCGCTAGGCACCGTTCACAGGCACAGGATTTGTGTGCTTGGACTTTGATTCATGTGCACATTTATCGACAGTGGGTAGAACAACACTCCCCACACCAGAAGGAAGACTCCCCAGCTTCCATGGATAGGTCACTATCCTCCAACCAATCCTTTCCCTCCGATGTGGAGGAACTTTCAACTGCCACTCCCGCATCTTCACCCAGGCATTTTCTGGGCTCTGACACGCCTGATGCTGAGGTGTCTCCATCACCTCAAGACTTCAAAAATTACTCTAAAATGATCCACAAAAGTCATGGACCCCCATGTACAGCACTCAGATACTTAAGAGACTCCAAATTTTTTGGCCACTTGGATAAAGCCCAAACTCCGCCATTAGGGTTTGGCTTCATCCCTTCCCTGCTAGACTACATCAAGCCTGCATGAACCAAACCATCCTTGGTGCCTTTGATGGTCTGCCACATCAACAACATGTATCATATGGAGATGACACTAACTTTCTTGCTAAACATCAACTCCCAAACTCCTCGAAAAGCCTTGAAATGCACATACCAGTGGCTACAATGGAAGAAGGCATCCTCCTTACATACTACCCTTTTATAAATTTAATTCATCCATTCACGGAAGCTGGCCTAGGTATGTCTTTGTCTATGGGGCTTAGACAAAGTAACAGGGTATACTTTAATTAAATTCAGGTAGTTTTTAACTGAATGTTAATTATTTCTGTAAAAATTCATTCCCAAGAGCTTGAGAACGTTGGTGCACATATCGGAAAGCACTCTGGGACCCTGACCGTGTACAGCTTTCTTCCTGAGTAATGTCAAATGCTTGCTGGTATGTTTTCTTTATCTGTTAGTAGTTTGAGCTTACTGCCCAATAGCCAACTGGTTTTTTTCCCAAAACAAATAAACAGAAGGAGACAAAGAAGAGAAATGCTACAGGAACAATTATTACCATAAATTGAGGCTTAGATAAATTCAAATATACAAAATGCTTCAGTTAAAGTTATTCCTTATGCCTCTGAAATGAAAGTATACTTATTGTTACCAAAGTTAGAGATTCTTTTTCACCCCACCGTCATGGAAGACATAAAATGAAGAGCACCCTGGAATATTCTGGCAAGTTGAAAGGGTGCACACAGTTCTCGATTGCAACAGTTTAATAGTTGGTGTACATGAAAATGTTAGACAATTTCCTTGGACAAGACACGTAAGTGGGAACTCAAAAAAAGGTTGTTGTGTGCATTCTAGACAACTTGTAGGATGACACAAATATAAACATTGCCACAGGGGACTCATAACTTTGCTAATTTCCCTTAAACAAAAAAGAGATCCGTTATGGAAGATGGTGCGGTATAAAAGTGTAACAAACAAACAAACAAATAAATAAAATTCTTGGAACTAGGACTTCATTTCTCAGCAAAAATGCTGCTCCTCTGGCAAAGACATTCTGCAGTCATTAAATGCCATTTATGTAATGCTAGGCTTTATATTAATTTTCACACAGCCAAAGGTATACTGTAAATTAGATTTGTTATGTGTGCTAGACTAGTATTCTGACCAAAACAAAAGCAAAAAAGAAAAAAACCAACCAAAATATTAGTTCAATTTCTGGCACATCACATACCTTGCAAACTAGAGATCAAAAGGGACTATAGTCTAATTGCATTCTCTTATTAATTTCTTCTAATTGGAATGGGAGTGTGGAAATCTCTCCCCATTTCACCACTGCTTAAAAAGCTCTTCGGCTCTGAAATGGATGAAGGCAGAATTAATAAGTACCTGCCTATATAGGAAGAAAAACTACTTGGAATGCAAGAGCAATGCTTTCTAGCCCTTTATGGTGCAGAAGAAATTCAGGGCTCCAACCCCCCTTTTCTAAAGAACATGTATGGAGGACTTCAGGGTTCTTACATGTCCAGGCTACTTGCATTTCTGTCTGTGAGAACAAAGGTTTCCAAGCATATGATGTTAAATGAATCACAGTTCTGTTGGCTTTGATCTTTTTGGAAGATGATTTTGGGCTTCTGAACCCTTTAGAAACAACAACCTCGGAAATCATTAATAGTCATCTTGGTTTCAGAAAACCTTGTAAGGCAAAGTGCACAAGAAATGAAAATAATTATTTATTAGACCAATAGGAAATTGTATTTGTAAAATATCAGCATCCATTTCTAAAAACCTGTTCTGATCGTCTATGTTTAGTGTATAAGCTATGCATATTCTGAAACATACAATGATTTATGATAAAACTAGCAGTGCATGAAAGAAAGGCTGGATTGATTCAGACAATACAAAATACAAATGGCTGTTAATATAGGTCTTTCCAGTTTTCCAAGTCAGTTTGGACTTTAATCCAGCTATTTAGCTACATGGATGGCCAATTGTTAATCTTGAGTTACACACATAAACCCAGAGTGATTCCATGCTACTTAGTATAATCTTTTAACACAGTATTAAGTATTATTCTGTCCACCATTGCATATGTATGGCTTTGTCCTGGAGTCATTTGTCAACATATTAGGCCAGAAAGGAGTTCTGGTCTTGCAGTACAGTACAGTATTTAGTATACATAAATTAGCCTGGCCAAAACCAAAAGCACATTTTTGTGAAAGGAAGACAGTTAGCTTATCAATAAGCAGTTGGCATAACTCGAAATTTAATTACCATAAGTAAAAGCACTGCAAATTTGGTGGTAGGTCATTGTTTGAAGGTAATTTGCCCTGCAACTGTTTATTTTGATTTCTGCAAACCAGGATAAAAATATGAGTAATCCTTATCCACAACCTGATCAAAGGCCCAGTTCTTCAAAGTGGCAACACACCACTTTGCTATATGATATATGAGTTATTTAATCAAATTGTCTATTGAGGAACTATAATTACTTTTCTACTTTTGACAAAGGTATGTTGGAGAATAATTCACTAATAGTAGAACAAGAGGTGGTTTAATTGCTTACAATTGATGATATCAAACAGCAAACTTAGAGACACTACTGCTTTTAGCAACAGACTTCTACACACATGAGAGAGGAGAAGAAACAGAGAGCAGAGAGGCAGGACTCTTTGAATTTAGAGGCAAGGAAGGAATAATTGATTAGTACTGGATAGACTGACAGTCATTGCAACCCAGAGAGGTTCTCCCAACCACATCTTCTTCAGGCACCACCTAAAGTGGTAACAGCTTCAATGTGTTATGCCTGGTCTCTTTAACTCAGTTGCCTGAGCCAGCATTGCTTGGCATTTTGTTCATCATTGGTCTCATTCAGCCTCAGCCAATAAAGTAAATGAAGTTGATTCTAACTTAGGTCTAAGGACAGCTGGTATTTCACACAAAGCCTTAGCTGTAAGGCTCTATGTGAATCAAGGCTAGTGATGGGAAATAATTTTGACACCAAGATTTTCTGTGAAATGCCACATATCAAACCATTGCAGGATCAAAATTAATTTAGGAAAAATATTTGCTGTGTTTATGGGGATAGCTGGTGTTCGGTAGAAAAATGGATATCCCAGGTTCTCAACTTCTCAAACATCAGAGAATATCATCTTAAATTGATTATTCATTTATATTTAAACATTCCTAAAATTACTCGCATCTATAAAACTTAGAAGCAAAGTGCTGGCTATCTTGTAGCTAGAGATGGGGATGAATTAAAAAAAAAAGATGATTCCTCATGATTCATGACATGTCATGGCTGATGAATCAATGAACTGACAAATCAACAAATTTCCAGTGATGAATCAATGAACTGATTTGTCTCCTATTTAAAATGCTATAAAAAGCCCACCCAGCATCTAAATGCCCCACATTTGGATGCTTCCTCTGTCTCTCCTCTACAAGCCCCAGAAATTTGGTGAAGACGGGTTCAGAAGTCTGAGCTATGCATCTGCAATGAAGGCCCCTCCAACAAACTGTTCCCCAGGCATCTAGAGACACCAAAATTGCAGGGGGATTCCTCCCAAATCTCCTCTATAATCCCTCTACATTTGTTGAATACTCACAGTCAGACATCTGAGTTCTACACCCACAAATTAGCAGCCCCTAGCAAAATGACCTTTGACAACTGGGTCAGGGAAACCCAATCTTCACCAAACTTGGAGGGGTTGTAGAGGTGAGTTAGGGCGTTTATACATGACCCCTAAGCTCCGCCGCAAATGGCTGCAAGGTCCGGACCTTTAAAATGTTTACCCACCAGCTCCGGACTTTGCAGACAATTAAGTGCGACCCCGCCCACTTTAGCAAGACCAAACAGCAGTTTTCTTGTACCTGGTCTTTGATGGTGGCAAATATTTGATCCGGTGTAAGGATAGTGAGTGCGGGGCTCTCCTGGCTTCTGTTTGTTCTTTTTTTTTTGCGCCCCGCCCCTTTAAGAGATCTGAATGCTGCCGGGAACAAAACGGAGGTAAACCAGCATTCTTTTCTTTCCTTTTTTCTCCCTCCCTCAGGCAGCCAGAAACCAGGAAGTGCGGAGGGGGGTGGGGACAGAGGAAGAGCGAGGAACCCCTAAGATCTCTGGTCCGAATTTAAGTGGCCAGAGGATCTTAGGGGTCGCGTAAAAAGGCCCTTAGAGGGAAGCTTATCTGCAAGTTTTCAGTCTCTGAGTGCCTTATGGGTCATTTTAAAGCCTGATGAATTAATAAATCAAACATTGCTAAAATTCATCAATTCATATTGGTTGGAGTCTCCACATGTATAATGAATATGAATTGACAAAATTTTGATTAATTGGCCAAATTTCTCAGAAAATGTGATTCATTTTCAATTTCCTATTTACTTGTTTTGTTTACCACCCAGAGTTATTTTTGGGAAAGTCAGTGTGGCTAATAAATAAGTAAGTAAGTAAGTAAGTAAGAAAATTTGCCCCCATCTCTGGTGTTAGTGCCTCTGGTTCTTATTTATGTATGTCGTAGATTTGCTCACTGGTTTCCCAGCATGGATTAAGTTCTTGAAGGAGATAGAAGAGATCACTGAGCAACCTGTTGGAGCAATACTGCAATGGAACCAATTACCTCACAAAGTAGTGAGTGCTCCAACACTTGAATCATTCAAGAGAAATTTGGACAACCATATGGCAGATCTGCATTGCTTTTTATTCCTTCATGGAGTAGGGAGTTGGACTTGAGGGCCCCTTCCAACTTCAGTATTCTATGATTCTATCCATTTCTCATAGTCTCTTTTCTCTTCTCTTTTCATTTGGGAGATAATAACTATTTAAACACAAACAGCTGATTCTGTTTAAAGACCTGTAACCAGGTGTAGTTGTAGCTCTCAACTGGAGAGCCCCAATGGAAGAATTCAAACTGAATGCTCAAGAAATTCTCAAATTTGTGGCTCATTCTTTTCAGCATGGTTCCCTTTAATAAGTTCTGCAAACACCTGTAGTGCTGCACACACACCCCAACACCTCCCAGACACATATTTTGAATTTCACTAATATATTCCCTTTATACTAAGCTTTAATTTGATATATATTAAATTCTTGCATATCTCCTAACTGACAACTTATTATTGGTTGTTTGTTATATAATTTAAAATAGGCATTATCTTGCCTGGTATGTTTTACATTTCTTTGTTGTATTTTATATGTATGAATAAATTTATTACTTACACATATTCTTTGTGAAATGCAATGTGTCTTAAAATCTGCACATTTATTAGGTTGTAGAATATTCTTTATTACACAGTCTCAGGTTATAGAATATTTTGGATGCAACAATCATTTACACATTTTTAAAAGGTGAAAGGCTAAAAATTCAGGAATGGAAAAACACACACACATGCTTTAGTCAATGGGGAGAATGTGTACCAAAGTGTTTCCACTAGATGTGCATAAATAAATGCCTACATTACAGAAAGTGCATACAAATTTCAAAACAGAAGCAAGCAAATCCCCCAAAGCTAATACAAACAGCTGCTGTGGTGTGTGTGTGTGTGTGTGTGTGTGTGTGTGTGTGTGTGTGTGTGTGTGTGTGTGTCTGTGTCTGTGTCTGTGTCTGTGTCTGTGTGTGTGTGTGTGTGTCTGTCTGTGCCTGTGTCTGTGTATATACAGTGATGCCTTGAATTATGAATGCCTTGAACAACAACAAAAATGAATTATGAAAGGTGAATATTGGCACATATAGGGTAATTTTAACTTACAAAAAAGTGATTTTTTTTTCATTAATGGAAAAAAATAAAGCAATCGTTCTTCAATGCATTCATAGGGGAAGCCTGTCCCAACCCCCCTCAATGAGCTGCCAACATCAGCTGTGTGGCAGTGGTGATCCCTAATTCCTGCCACCTAGTCTCAATGCAGCCATTTGGCTGAAGCCAGTCTGGAGGACAGGAGTTTTGTGTGCACCCCTCCCCACCACAATACAGCTGATTTTTTAAAAAATAAATATATTTTCTACATTAAACAAAACAAATATGTTGCTTGTCTCCTGTCATGTTACACATTGAATCACAAAATTTCCCAACATTTCAGCTCAATTTAATCCGTAACTCCTTTCCCAACTTAAAATAACATACTTTAATACTTAATTTCCTTTTTATTTCATCTATATTCGATCTATTTTACTTACATCTATTTCCATCTAATACAAAAGACAGATATAGCAAAATACAATATTGAACTAGCGTGCCTGATCTTAATAGTATACTCAATCTTGATATTTAATTCTTCAATTAGCTAAACAATTTAGGATATATTTTAGCTGACATAATAGATGTCATCATCAAGGTATATTTACCTAGTTTTCTAAGAGATATCTAATTTCAAAAGCCTTCTATAACTCGAGTTAGTAATTTATGATCTATTATACAAGAGTTACATCTTGATCTACAGATTTTACTTTATGTATGAAAGTACTTATTTATACCTAACTGCCACAATTCTTTTAAAAGTCAAACAGATTAACATATATTTATATTTCAGGATGGTCTTCACATTTCCATTTTCCTTTTGTCATATCATGACAATCAATTAATTGCTTTAGACAATCAAAACACAGAGAACAAACTTTTTATGTAGTTGATTCACTAAGCCAAAAATTCCCTTTCTGGATTTTCTCTCTCTCTTTTTTCTAGGTCTGTAATCTTCATAAATTGTTTTTCTATCTTGATAGTTGTTTTACTGCTGGAAAGTTCCCAAGCTCCTCTGTATCGATATCCAATAAGACAAATGTGCTTATCTTCCTCCTCTCTGAATTTGGCCTATCCACAGTTTTATCCTGCACAGATTTTATTGTATTTGTCTGCAGATTAAGATCAACTCTCTGTTCTGGTTCTATTTCCACCTAAAGCTGATTTCTCAGCCAGGCAAGGTTCAGGTGGGTGCACCACTCACCCGACCCTTGTCTGGCTGAGAACAGGAATGGGGAGCAAGTTTTTAAATTTTGCTCCACAGCACCACTGCTGTGGCCCAAAAAAAAATAAAAACCCTGCTCCACTCTCCTGTTCTGAACCAGGCAAAGGTTGGGCAGGTGGGTGCCCGACTCTTGCCTGGCTGGGAGCAACAGGCTGCAGGGAAATTCCAGCAGCTGTAGTAAAGCCATGGCCTCCCCAGCCATCTGTTTTTTACAGTTCAGGCGGTGTGGGGGCAGCTTTGCTCCAGCTGCCAGACCTCTCTTCAGGCAACAGGCTGCAGCAAGATCTGGTGGCTGGTGTAAAGCCATGCCCCCCTCCCCACTGCCCAAGTTGTCAAAACATCTGGGTAGTGGTGGTAAGGGGTGGCACAGCTTTACTCCAGCCTCTGGATCTCACTTCAGGCTATGGGATGCAGTGAGATCTAGCAGTTGGAGTAAAGCTGCACCCCCACCAGACCAAGTTGTCAAAACCAGCAGGTTGGCAGTGGTAAGGGGGCCCTGCGGCTTTACTCCAGCCACTGGATCTTGCTGCAGCCCATTGCTTTCAGCCAGGCAAGGGTTGGGTGCCCACCCACTCAACCCTTGACTGGCTGAGAATGGGAGAGCGAACCAGGGTTTTGAATTTTGCTCCACAACAGTGTGGGTACTGATGCAGTGTGAAATTCAAAAACCTCTTCTGCTCTCCCATACTAAGTCAGGCAAGGGTCATGGTGCACCCACCCAACTCTCGGCGGGCTGAGAAACATCTGTTATAATCTATATGGTGGAGGAAAGTGGGGCAATGCTGGGTTCTGGGTTCAGCCAAATGGCTGCAGTGACACCAGGTGGCAGGATTTAAGCCACTGTCCACCACTCACCACTGCCAGAGAGCTGATGTGGACAGCTCATTGAGGCAGTTTCCCGGCAACCCAGTAAAGCAGGGGAAGCTCTTCCCCTGCTTTGCTAGATCGAGACAGGCTTTCCATAGAAAAGCACAGAAAGTCTATTGATATCTGTTCCCTTCAGAATAGATTAATCAGTTTTCAATGTATTCCTATGAGAAACCACATTTTAATGCCAAACATTTTGAATTACAAAAGATCAGTTGGAACGGGTTAATTTTGTAATGCATACAGTGCTACCTCTACTTACGTATGGCTCTACTTATGAGCAATTCGACTTAAGAGCAGAAAACTTCTCCTTATAAATTTTAGATGCGGTCTGCTCTTCTTACAATTTTTTAATTTTTTATTTTTCTTATGAATTGTTTGACTTATGAGCATGCATTAGGAATGGATTAAACTCATAAATAGAGGTACCTCTCTCTCTCTCTCTCTCTCTCTCTCTCTCTCTGTGTGTGTGTGTGTGTGTGTGTGTGTGTGTGTTGTGTGTGTGTGTGTGTGTGCGTGTGTGCAATCTTATATGCTTCATATGAAATCAAGATGAAGTGTTTTTACAACTCACTTAGGCTTGGAGTTTGATTTTGATGCAGTTCTTTTCAACCTTTCACCATGTGAAATAACTGAAAAATGCAAATGGCTTTCACTGTGTGCAAAACTGAGTAACCTTAATAGACCCCTAGGCATCAATTACAACAAGGAGTAATTTCAGGGGGAAAAGGTACAATATTCAGACAGGGTTGGTTCCTGAAATTAAGTGCTTGAAAGAAATCCCTTTGCAAGTTATATTTCCTTTCTCAATATATTGCAAACAGTGTAAAGTAATCTTGCCTATGTTTCATTTATGGTCAAGATAGACTGTCTTGACAGTTCCACAAGGGACCTCACCTTTAGCATAAGACTGTGCTTGGTACAATTTATGCAAAATGCCTCTAGTGTCTTTTTCCTCTGCAAACCCACACATATGAAAAAAGCAAACTCACCCAACCCTTCTGGAGCCTTTTAACAGTCCATGCAACAAGACATCAGGTAGTACAGTTCATTTTTTCACAGCAATCAGATTGATAATTCACATCAATACATTGCATCATGGCACACCACACCAACCCACAATGCCACACTACAATACACACAGGAGCATAAAAAACATGTACCTTGTATTCCTCATTCTTAATGAACTGGTCTACAAAACTGAAGGAGAAAGTGCAGTTCAACTTGAAAAGTGAAAAATACCTTAGAACAATCTTCTACAATCCAACACAGTAGGGGAAATTGTTAACAGTACAATCTAATACATTTTTCTCTGAACCATTAATATGTTTCTAATCATCAAGTGGCACTTTCACTAACCTTGGGGTTGGGTATAATAATTCTAAAAATATAGTAAGTATTTGAAACAATTTAATATAGGAGCAAACAAATTTACTAGCTACCCATTGCTCCTGCAATTTCTCAATGGTCTGTAATGAAAAGTGCATTAAAAACTAGCTTTTAATTGCTGTTGGCTATGACTGCAGAAAGGGAAATGAAATTTGAAAAAAGAAAAACAACTCTTCAGACATAGGCTGGTGGAAAATAGACTTCCTGTATTATTATAAATACTAGTGCTAAAATTTAGACACCTTATAGCCATAAAGTTGTTGCAGTTAATTTAACTGCAACAACTTTATGGCTATAAGATTTTGACTGTCACAATACGTAGTGCTTACATTAGTCCTGTTCTGGCATTTTGCTGAATGAGTGATGAGATAGGCATGTTGGCTCCATCTATTTCACCTCTATGCTCACAGCCTACCTTTGGTTCCTGACCATTGCTATGTTGAGCAGAGAGGACTGAAAGGGGTCCTTTGCTCACACTTCACTGCCATTCAATGGGATAAAGGTTTCTTCAGATCTTAACACAGGAAGTTTGAGGATTGAAGGACCAGAGGGCAAGGATCATGGCTGCAAGACCTACCTGTATGGCCCCATCAGAATAACTACGTTGCAAACCCTCAGATGGATGTTCAGGCAAAGAACTTTCAAGATAATTAAGATATTTAAAGAGTGGTTTTATCACTGACATACACAATTGAATTCCCATGGTCAAGTGGGGATTTGAACCCTGTTCTCCAGAGTCCTTATCCACCACTCTGTCCCCTGCACCATTCTGGGATCCTTGAATTAGGACTGATATGCTTTCCCCCCCCTTAAAAATCCCTCATTTCTAACATATATATGTCTGGCAGGTGCAATACATTGTCTCTCCATACCAATAATAGTTCTGTGCGTTGAGTATGAGGGGTGTAGATGGATGAACATTTTTAAAAACTCATCAGCATTTCTAAATCATATATTGGAGCTGTGAGGCATAAAAAATTCTAATGCATGTCAAATAAAACTTAGTTTTTACCAACCTATAGTGCATCTTTATGCTTTATGCACATATGGTTGAATCTGAATCTAGCCAGGGGCATGGGGTGGAGGAGAAAGCAAAGCAAAAGCAAAGCGTTCTACTTATATACCGCCCCATACCACTTCAAGTAGTCTCTGGGCGGTTTACAGTTTTAATTATAGTATGCAGGATACACATTGCCCCCCAGCAAGCTCGGTAGTCATTTTACTGACCTTGGAAGGATGGAAGGCTGAGTCAATCATGACCCTGCTACCTGGGATTGAACCCCAGGTCGTGAGCACCAGTTTTAGCTGCATTACAGGTATTTAACCATTGTGCCACAAGTGACATATATTCAATACTTGTAATAGTCACAAAGAAGAAAGTGTGTGCTTGAGTTGTTCTTGCTGGAGAAATGCTGATAAAAGGGCAACATTTACAAAACGCAGTTAATATAAATATTTTGAAAAACATGCATGGAAATATGTGGAAGTCTCCATGGAAGAGACTCCATGGAAGTTATGGAAGAACTTCGGTTATGTTCCACCTGTGGCAGAAATGCCCTTGGTAGAAGAAAAACTGGAATCCTAAGTCCATAGAAAGTAAAAGCAAAAGCAAACAAACCAGAAACAAAATAAAGTGTTCTGTTTATATACTACCCTATAGTGCTTCGAGCACTTTCTGGACAGTTTACAATTAAATTATGTAGGCTACATATTGCCCCTCCTTCCAGCAATCTGGGTACTCATTTTACCGACCTCAGAAGGATGGAAGGCTGAGTCAACCATGAGCTGGCTGTCTGGGATTGAACTCAGGTCGTGAGCACAGTTTTACGTGCAGTACAGGCATTTAACCACTGCGCCACGAGGCTCCGTGGGGGGGGGGGCAAGGAAAAGAAGAAAAAAAAGTGCAGATTTACTGCTCACTTGTCTTTAATGCGATGAATGAAACTGTTTGGATGATTTTTTCATTATTTCCTTTATGTTTATGGGAAGTTTATTTAATTTTACTCTCAAATCACTTGACCCAGAAAGTTTGCCCCTGTATCTGATTTTTATGCAAGCATACGTTGACAATGCAGACTCATGGAGATGTCGAAGTAAAACACACAAGTAGACATGGGCACGACTTGGTGAAATTGTCGTTTCCATTTTTGGTTATCGTTTCCGTTATGTAACGGAAACGGTAACAATAATTAAGCCGTCAGAACTCGAACTCGAACCGAAAAAAGAAAAAATTGGTCGGGCTTTTCGTTTCCGTTTGTGGCGATCGCGCGATGCGAAGCACAGAAAAAGTTTTAAAAGTTTTTTTAAAAAACCCCGACTCCCAGCCAAAAAAGCAGGCGGAAATATGCCTGCCTGAGGCTTTGCCACCTACCAGAGGGGTGATTTCTGGGGGGTCCCCGGCCTCCCTCCCTCTCCTCCTGCTTGCACCAGGCTGGGGGGGGGTCATCCTCATCGTCTGTCTCACTGCATGCCATGTGGTGGTGGGGGGTCCAAAATGGCGACCACAAATTTTCTTTTGAAATCGTGGTCAAAAAACACACCAAATCACCACAGAAAGATGTGAAATTTATTTATTTTAAGTGCCTGAAATTTTAATAGTAGCAGCAGTGGGTTTTTTTTAATAGCAATAAAACGTCGTATTTATTTTATTTTATTTTATTTTATTTTTATTTTTTTAGACCTGCCCATTTGGGCTGGGCATGGGATGGGACCATGCAATTTTTTTGAACCATTCCACCAATGGCATCGCCAGGTTTTTGACTGACACTTCTGGATACCGAGGCACCTTCCAGAAATCGCAGTTGGGTGTATGGATGTGGTTGATGGAGGAGGGCTGGCTGCTGGTGCTGGTGTGATCCGATTGAGATTGAGGAGGGAGGCTGGAGGCTTTAGGATTTAAGTTAGGCAGGCAGGGAGGGAATTGAATTTAGAAAATAATTTCTTTGATTCCCTGCAGCTTTGTCTGCTGAAGGAAATAACAGTTTATTCTTTATTTCTTCTCTGGCAGTTTGTGAGGATTTTTTTCTGATATTGGATAAAGGGGGAGGTTCGACTGGGAGTGGGAGGTGTGGATTTATTTTAAAAATATATTATATACTACCATTTATTTTCTATTTTCCCAACTTCAATTTGCTTGCACACTCACACATTTGGGGTGCAAGCCAAGAACAGAACCTCTATCCTTCCTAAGTGATATCCTAACTTCCCACTCACCCGTCCGCCCGCGCCGCCACCCGCCTGCGGCCCGTACCACCACCTGCCCACTCGCCCACCCGTGGCCGCCACCCACCCATGGCCCCCCGCCACCACCACCTGCCTGCACTTCCCCCCGCCCCCCGCCCCGCCTGCCGCCTAGGGCGCAAAAACACCTAGCGCTGGCCCTGATTGCAGGACGCCCCTATGATCTGGGAAGTCAAATTGCGCTAAATCGCGGTGGAAATGACAAACGACAAACGGAAACAACAAATTTTTGAAAAATTTCACGACAAACGGAAACAAGCTGAAACGGACCCGTTCCGACAGTCGAAAACTCGAAACGTCATTTTTTCTGGTTGTGCCCATGTCTACACAAAAGTCTTTTTACTACAGCCTTGCCAACAGCATTGTTTTCTGAATACACCTACATCCAAAACTCCTCTTGGCTTTATTCATAGTATTTCTGTTTTAAACTGCTGTCGTCACTGATCTCAAGCAGATTTTGAAAAATGTCGTTCATCATTCCAGTAGATTTATGTTTTGGGTTGCAGAAAAATGGGTTCATCATCCAGCTGTAGATGTCATCAGAGTCAATGTCGGGAAAATAATCAACTATGCTTCTTTCCAAACTTTGCAAGTGGGCAAAAAGAAACTTCAATGAATTTGGTTTGAAGTTTGTTTTAACAAATACTTGCAACCGAGGAAAGTTGGAGATGTCTCTGCTCTCAGCATACGCTTTAAAAATTGTAATTAGTTTCCACAAAGCTTTTATTTTTTTCTAATTTATTTATTTTATTTATTTATTTTTATAGCTTGTATGCTGCTCACTACCCAAAGGTCTCTGGGCGGCTCACAATGAAAATGGACAATTAAGACATCAAAATACAACAAAATTAGAACAATAAAAACATGTAAATGCAATAAATATGATACATTAAAAACACATCACTAAAATTGCCATCAGGACCCACAATCATTAGTTAAAAAACCTCTGGAACAAGAAGGTTTTTACCTGGCGCCGAAATGTTATCAACGTCGGCGCCTGGCGAGTCTCATTTGGGAGGGCATTCCATAGTCTGGGGGCAGTTGCTGAAAAAGCCCTATTCCTGCAAGCCATCCCTTCCACCTCCTTAGGGGATGGCTCTTTCGGGAGGGCTCCCTGACTAGATCTTATTGTGCTCCTCCTTTCCCTTGAAGAGAAGTGGTGGTTTCATTTAGTTTTTCAAAGATTTCAGAAAGGTCTCCCAGTTTAAGCAGCCCATCGACATCAGTTAATTGTTGGATAAAAGGCTCCTCTGTACATGGGACCACCATCAGTGCGTCTTTTAGTTCAAAGAGTCTGGCTGAAATTTTTCTCCTTGATAACCACCACACTTCTGTGTGCAGCAAGAGGTGAAAGTGATCCATGCCCAGATCAATCATCAGTGGTAAGTAAGTTTTACCAGGTGTGCTTGAAGTGGGCGGCTCTTAACATGATTAATCATCTACACAGCATCATACAATATGACTTTTAAATCTTGCAGCATACTTCTACTTGCCAGAGAATGCCAATGGGTGACACATTGGCTGCTGGTGGCATTTCCTGCCACTTGCTTCATCCTAGACACAGCTCCCTTCACTTTTCCAATAATAATAGATTTTGAAATTTTCTGAGGGGGAGGGATGGTGGGTGTCTCCCAGTCAGGTTTAGTAATGACTGCAGAGAGAATCTGAATCAGAATCTGATAAGGAGGAGGACCCTAAGAAGGACTGAGATGCTGAGGAGCACCGATGCTCAGGTGTCTCTCTTGACAGGAGTGTTGAGAAGGTAATAGATCCAGGGAGAGCTTGAGTGGGCAGGGAGGAGTTTCAGCCAAGATCAGAACCAAGTGCTGGGGCTGTGTGGCTTTAACCCATTGATGTTGGAAGGCTACTTGAGCTGTTGGAGTCAAAAGATAAATCTGATGTTGAAGACTTGGAGGAGGAAGCACAGAGGCATCCTGGGAGCACCTAGCTCAGATCCAACAGAGGAAGCTGAGGCTGATTTCAATAAACATCCTCCAGATCAGAATAGCAAATGCTTGGTTGGAGCCAGCAAAATACCTATGAGACTTATGGGATGTGTTGAGCTGGAGTTAGCCAGAGGTCCCTAGGAAGCCCAACCCAGCATAGTTTACATCAGACCTGGGGTAGCTGTTGGGACTGACAGTGAGGTCTGTGTTTGTTGGAGAGACCAATGAGAATTGGTTACAGCAACTCTCAGAGCTGAAGTCAGAACCAAGTGAACAGAGGAAATGTGGTACCTGCTAAAGGGTCCTGAATGACAGATGCCCCAAAGATTATTGGAGCAGACACAGAAGAGGCCATGTTTTGGGCTTGAGGCAGTTTAGACAACACAGAAGCTGGAGAATGAAGATGTGCCCCCTGAAAATGGTGCATTAGAGAGAATGAAGGATACGGGACAAAGACTCCTGGCTCATCCTGATGAAATGCCTAAAAATACGGCATGGCAAAAAGTATGTCAGCTGCCAAAAAGATTGCAAAGAAGCCAATTGAAGCTTGGGCTGCATCACTTGAGTATGGGATAAAGAGTCCGCAGTTCCTGGAGGC
The DNA here is from genome assembly GCA_037367245.1 of Phrynocephalus guinanensis. Lineage (NCBI taxonomy): Eukaryota > Metazoa > Chordata > Lepidosauria > Squamata > Agamidae > Phrynocephalus > Phrynocephalus guinanensis. The sequence goes on from CM074735.1 coordinate 3,651,831, forward strand.
AGAGATAGAGTCAGCATTGTTGAAGCCAAGGGCTGGAGAGAGGATGAAGATACAGGTAGTGAAGCAGTCAGAGATGAGGCAGCTAAGTAGCAGCCCCAAATAGGATGCATATTAAATCAGGGCCGATGGCATGGAGATATAGATTGGTGGCAAAGGGTGTTGAGAGGCCCCTGATTGGAATGGAGCCAATGGAAGAATAGCTTGAGAGAAGAGATCTCCGGGGCAACTAAGGTCTTATAGCGAGGAAAGGGAGAGATGGAGGCGATGGAGAGGAGCAGCTCAAATCTGAGGATAGGGAGAAGGAGTGCTGAAGTGGTGAGAAACTCCCCATCAGATCCAGACCAGGATGGCAAAGTGCTGAAAGCAGGTGAGGCCAGAGGAGGTGTGCCAAGGAAGACTAAGTTGGCTGAGGGAGGCTCTGAAGGCTCCATCAAGTTTTTGATGGAAATGTTTGGGATAGGCTGAATAGTGGTCAATGCTGAAGGGAGCTTGAGGGTTTGGGCTGGAGAATCATATTGTTCAAAGGGTTAGAGTCCCAAGATTGTTGGGGAGCATGATGTTCAGCCATTCTAGAGAGGACTGGACCGAGAGGTGGGTGTTTAAACAAAAATGACATTTTTAACTGGAGAAGGTCCAAGTTTCCAGTACAATGTTGGCAGGAATGGGGGTGGTGGGATTCTTCCAGACCAAAAAGACACTGGGAGGGCCCATTCATGAGGGGGGACCTTCCTACCACAAGGCACACACTTCCTGAACAATCTACTGAGTGCTAAAAAAAAGGAAGTGAGAATGAGGAATAAACAGCAATAGTCCTACAAAAAAAACATTTTCCCTTTTCATAGAATCATAGAATCATAAAGGTGGAACAGGCTTACAAGGCCATCAAGTCCAACCACCCTGCTCCATGCAGGAAGACAAATCAAAGGATATCTGCTAGGTGGCTGTCCAAATTTCTCTTTAACACTTCCAGTGTTGGAGCACTCACCAGCCCCTGAGCTCATTCATTGGTTCTACTGCTATAGAATTAGGAAGTTCTTCATGACATCTGTGAATACACACTCTGGATTTTGTGCACCTGCGCAACGATCACCGGTCTTCTGAAGCTCTTGTGTCACAAGGACCTCCCCCTCTCCATTGCGCATGCTCTCTGTTTCCCGCATTTGCTGCCCCGTTTCCTTTTTACTGCCACTGCTAAATGGCCATGTTTTCCTTTGGATCCTGCAGATACAAAGGATAGATATTCTTTATTACTTATTTTCTTACTTATATAGCTAAATTCCAATTTCTTCAACCTCCTCCTCTCATGTTTTTTAAAAAGTCATACCTTGTACATAGTTCAAACTTCTCTCCCACCCACCATTTTGTGGCCTCTTCAGCCCTCTTTAAGAGGTGTGTGGCATGTCTGAATAAAATATCACTCTCTGACGGCCACTGCCTTTATTGTTTAGTGGACTCACATCAGCCTTCCCATTGTACTGAGTGCAAAAAGTTGACAAAACCCGCACTCAAGGAAAGACAGACGTTTGAGAGCCCATCTGTGGGGAAAGTCTTTGCAATACATGGTGAACCAAAAGCACTCCGAAGCCGCAGTTCACTCGACTTCATCAAGATTGAAATCATCTGTTGCTTCTAAGACCTCGGAAAAGGAAAAGAAGTTGTCAGCACCCACCAGCTCAATCAGACTCGAGCCCGACTTGAGACCCTTCGAGCCTGAGTGTGGCTACAGCCAGAAGTTCAACAAATTACAACCATGAGGATAGCTCGGGAAACAATTTTGCTGAACAACACAACCTAACACAAGCACCTTTACAAGGCCCTGTACTGTCAATGGGCTCTACCCAAGGACATTGAGACCACCAAGACACCGTGGATGTACAGCTCGAAAGCCAGAGCCAGACATGCATGACACTATCAGCGGCCTTGCACCAGGACTGTGCCACATGACCACCCACTAACGCCACTCACTACAATGCAGAATCTTGGTATGCTTTGCCTTCCTGATGTTGTGCCACTCACTACGACACCAATCCTCTGTGCATTCCACTCACGCCCACTCATCCAGAGAACTATTGTCAAGGTTCAGCTTGACCAATACATTGCCATCCTTGTCACTTTGTGGTGGCCTCGACAACTGTGGTTTCCCACCCTCCAATCCATGGCCAATGACCACCTTCACTTACCACAGGTACCCAATCGGCTCTCCTAGAACAAGGGCTAGATCTTTCATCCAGATATCTCCACCCTCCAACCTTCAACAAACACCCTGTGTTCATACAAAGGGAAGGCCTTCTGCTCATTCGCTACACAACAACACCTTCCCACCATTCCAACTACATTGGCCACATTTCTTCAATTTCTCCTCTTACTTTTTGACAGAGGACTTTCTGTCGCCACCCTCAAAGTTTACATTGTGGCAGTTATTGTGTACCAACCGCCCCAATCAGAAGGTTCCCGACACCCTAAACTCAAGCAGTTTCTTAGAGGACTCAATAACATCCACCCTTGTCTGACAGATCCTACAGCCCAATGGTTTCTGTCCTTGGTCCTTCATTGCCTAGCACAGGCACCCTTTGAACCCATGGCCTCGGTACCACTACACACACTCACCTTGAAAACAGCATTTTTAGTGGTACATCAGTTAGGTGAGCCTCTGAACTATTTGCATTACAAGTGAAAGCTCCATTTCTACAGTTTCATCAAAACAGGGTGGTTCTGTACCCAGACATCTCATTCCTTCCTAAAGTAGTGTCAAACTTTCATTTATCCCAACCTCTGGTGTTACCCACATTCTTCCCCAATACAGATACCAACCTAAGGGAGATGCTCCACACACTAGATGTTTGGAGAGCACTCCTGTTCTTCACTTCTAGATCAGCACCTATCAGAATATCACACAAACTTTTCATTAGAACCTCAGAACCTTCCATTGGTCACCCAGTATCCTCTCAGTCTATTTCCAGATGGATCACGACTGTCATCAATAAAGATAGGCATGAAATGAACAATTTTTCGTTTCCATTTTGTTTTTTCATTTGGTTACGCTACAAAATGACAAACGAATTTTGCCTCCAAAATGAAACAAAACGAACAGAAACACCGGAAATTTTGTCGTGTGTTTCGTTTTCGTTACTGCAATAGAGTGAACTGCTTTAAATGCTGACCTTTTCAAAAAATTCTAAAAAAAAAATCACTGATTTTCTCTCAGCAAAAAATTGAAATAAATGGTAATGAAATGGTAACAAAACAAATGAAAATGAAAACAAAATTTTGCAAAAATTCTCAAAAAACGGAAACGAACCGAAACGGACCCTCCAAAGGACAAACAACAAACGAAACGTCATTTTTTTCATTCGTGCCCATCTCTAGTCATCAAGATTGCATATGAGACCTCTCATACCCCATTCCCTGCTATACCTTAGGCACATGTGACAAGAGCAGTTGCTTCCTCCACTGCCTTCCTTAAAGGAGTGGGTATTCACAAATGTCACAAAGAAGAAAAGCAGGTTAGTTACCTGTAACAGTGGTTCTTTGAATGGACATCTGTGAATTCACACTACCCACCCTTCCTCCCCTCTATCCATCACATCTCCTCTCTTCTCTTCCTGAATGGCGGACCGGAGGGGAACTGGGGCAGCAAATGTGGGAAACAAAGAGCATACACAATGGAGAGGGGGAGGTCCTTACAATGCAAGAGCTTCAGAACACCGGTAATCATCATGCAGGTGCACAAAACCCAGAGTGTGAATTCACAGATGTCCACTCGAAGAACAGCTGTTACAAGATAAGTAACCTGCCCCCCCCCCCCCCGATATTCAGCCAAACCTGGGTTCTCTTCACTTGAGCCTATTGTGGCACATCCTACACTCTGGAATGATCAAGGACAAATCCTGCCACTCCTCTGTATGACAACCCTTAAAATATTTGAAACCTGCTATCCATATCACCCCTAATTCTTCTTTTCTCCCAGCTGAACATGCCCAGTTCTCTCAGTCTTTCTTCATAGGCCTTGGTTTTCAGCCCCCTGATCATCCTTGTCACCCTCCTCAGAACTTGTTCCAATTTGTCAGCACCTTTCTTGAAATGTGGTGTGCAGAACTAGACACAATACTCAAGTTAAGGCCTAACCAGTGCCAAATAGAAGAGGACAAGATTTAAAATTATATTTGCCTAAAATAGCAATTGCCTTTTTTGTGACCACATCACACTGCTAACTCATATTCAGTTTATGATTTACCAGAATTCAGATGACGAGATTGTTCCTAGTCTTTGCAGCAGAGGCAAAAAGGAACTGAGGGGATTGGGATAGAGTGTATGTGTAGGGTGGTAGTGAAGAGTCAAATGGGACACATGGCCACACAGAAACATAGGAGGAACCACATGCAGCCCAAAAACTGCACTTTGTTCCATCCTGACATAAGATAATCCACAGCAATGTTCCGCAACCTTTTCACCTTGGATGTTGGAGACGATATGTGCACAGGTGCATTCACTGGTGCCTACACATATTGCTTGAATCTTCCTCCCTGCCGAGAGAGCATCTGCTGCCCTTTTGATCTGTCCCTTCCTTGGAAACAACCATTTCACTTTTGCACCTCTGATGATGGGTTACACAGGGACTCCCTACTAAACACTGGGAATTGGCTTGCTGACAAAAACTATTAAAATGATAGAGAAGAGAATGAGGGGAAAGAGTATAAAGAACACTCACTAGATTCTTCATTCTCTTTGATTTCTGTTGTCTTGACTGAATGAAAGATCTCTGTAACGGATTTCCACATCCTGTGCTATTTCCTGCATCCAGGTGAGAGAGCAAGACAAACAGAATTATTTTTATGTTAAGGTCTTCATATTTGGTGCCAAACTACTGTCTTTTGAATTTGAGAAGCAATGCATACAAACTTAGCAAGCACAGGAGGTCTGATGGGTGTTTTAAAAAGACCACACAACTCTTATTTCTAATCCTTAGACATCCAAGTGTCGGTGTGTTTCCACTCCTAAAAAGTCCACAGCAGCCATGATCCCTTTGTTCTCTGAGCAAAGCATTATTTCTAAAGTTTTCCTTAATTTGCATACTTTTTTCCTTGCTCTCATTCATTTTGTTTTCTTGTCAAGAGAACAAAATGAGAACTCCACTAAATATATTACTCTCCCAAGAGCAAGAACTATAATTTTGCTGTTCATCATCATTGTATAGAAAGACATTCGGGGGGGGGGGCAGCAATTCTGGGAGATGCCTCTTCTATGGGAATTAGTGAACTGCATCAGTGCAAATGCTTTGAATACATTGGATTCTGCAATTCTTGTATATATGACAAACTGTACAAAAGCAGATGCCAACTAAATTAACAGTAGTATATGCCAAGTTGTTAAATCAACAATGTAAATTTGGAATAGGATGTTTCTTATTTGTTTATTTATGTATGTATGTATGTATGTATTTACAGAATTTTTTAGCCGCCCCACTACCAAATGGTCTCTGGGTGGCATACAACAGTATATTAAAAACTATAACATGTTAAAACCATCAAAATAACAAGGATTTTAAAAACAAATAATATACAAATAATAAAATCCTGCTGCTCATGTGCCCAGCTAAAAGAACATTATCTAATTCAAATGCTGGCTAAACAGGAAGGTCTTTTCCTGGCACCGAAAAGATAAAAGCAAATGCCCTCTCTTGGGAGGGCATTCAAAATTTGTGGGCAATGGCCAAGAAGGCCCTGTTTTGACATGCCATCCCCCTCACCTCTTTAAGGAATGACACTTTAGCAGGGCCTCCTGGCCAGATCTTAAAAAGCAGACAGGCACATATGGAAGAAAACGGTCATTTAGGTAACAGGGCCCTAAGCCATTTAGTGCTTTATATGTCAGCATAAGTACTTTGAATTGGGCCCGGGCAGCAACTGGCAGGCAGTGTCAATTTATCAGAACAGGTGCAATATGAGTGAACACAGTGGCAACACTCACCAGCCGCTTGGCCTGGTTCTGGACCCATTGCAATTGCAGGACCGTCCTCAAAGGCAGCCCCATGTAAAGTGCATTACAATAGTCCAACCTGGTTGTTACCAGTGCATGTATGACTGTCGCCAGGCCCCACTGATCCAGGTAATAAGGGCAGAGTTGATATAACTTCTGCAGCTGTAAAAAGGCACCCCTGGCCACGGAGTCCACTTGGGCTTCCAGGGTGAGACCCGGGCCGGCACTAGGGTTCTTTGCGCCCTAGGCAAGGGGCGGGGGTGGGTCAGGGGGCCGGGCAGGGGTGGGCGGGCAGGCAGTGGCGGCGGGGTCCATGCGGCAGGCAGCGGCGGCGGTGGCGTGACCGGCAGGGGGGACAGACCGCGGTGCCCGGCGCCCCCTGTCCATTTTGGCACCCTAGGCAACTGCCTAGTTTGCCTTAATGGACACACCGGCCCTGGGTGAGACCCAGGTCCAGAAGCACCCCCAAGCTGTGGAGCCTGTCTCTTAGGGGGAGTGAAACCCCATCCAGGACAGGGGAATGGCCCTCTAACCTATCAGGCAGAACATCCAACAACAACACTTCCAACTTGTCTGGATTGGTTGAAAAAGCATTTGTTAGGGGTATGGGATCTAAAGTAGTCTGGGAAACAAATTTAAATATTAGTATATCTGAGAAAAAATGCATGGGAATATGGAAAACATAGCCTTACAAATCAATATCAGCTAAAGCGAAAGAAATGGTATTAAAAGTAGCTCACAGATTGTATTGGTATCCCACAAAATTACATAAAATTAATCAATAAATTCCAGATAATTGTTGGAGGAATTGTGGAAGCAAAGGCACACTAGAACGCATGTTGATCTCTTGCCCCAAAGTGGGAGCATATTGGCAGGAAAGAATTCAATGGATAGAAACCTTGATAAAACAAAGAATAATTATAAATGAAGCTTTACTATTATTTTCAATATTTAAGGATGGAAATGAAAAATTATCATATAAAGACTTAATAGCAAATCTGATTGGTGCAGCAAGAGCTGAAATTGCAAAAAAACTGGAGAGATGCTCAAGATCTCTCACTACAAAAATTTCTGAACAGAATCGGGCAAATGGCCCTTATGGAAAAGTTGACCTATCAAATTAAAATATATAGAGGGGAAATAAAACATGATACATTTATGAAAACCTGGAAACCTTTATTAACTTCTGGAATTAGCACAAAAACAAAGAATGTGTTATGGGGAATAATTTTGACTGCTGGAGTGTAAAATTTTAAAAGAATTAATTTATTTGTGTATGTGTCACAATTAACTGTGTTAGATGATGAATTAGTGGGTGGATTTTGAAATGGATATTGGTCTTATAGAATGTATAAATAATGAGATGCTATTGTACTATTATCTTAACTTGCCTTGTAAATAAATAATTAATTAAAACGAACAAAAAAAACCTCTCCCAGCGGTTTCATGTAGATATTAAATAGCATGGGGGACAGTATTGTTGCGTCACTGGAGCTAGTCCCCAGGAAATGTACACCGGATCTGAAATGCCAATGAAGATCAGACACAGAGAGAGTCTGGTTGTGTTTGTTTAATGGATCCATCAAAGGAACTACGGACACCACCTTCAGGAGGCAAGGCGGAGTTCTGCTCCTGAGCAAGGGTGTGTGTGTGTGTCTGGGTTTATATAAGGTTCATACACAAAGGCAGGATGGGGACACAGTGGTTTATACAAGAGATCAGTATGTAAACAGCACATATACAAGAGGTATCACAACTGGCTGGGGAACTCAGAGTCTGAGTTCTGCCAATGTTTACAGATGGAAATTGGAAGAGAATGAGGAGCTCAATGGTGGAGCCTTTGTTGTCCACATCTTGCTTTGTAGTCTCAGTCTGGGTGCTCCCACCCCAGGAAGGGAAGGGTTAATCGGACACAAAGAGGAGGGAGGGGTACTTAGGTGCAGGGGAATTGCTCAGAGAATGCCCAGATGCGGAAAGAAATGATTTCCCTAAGTGGCCAGTTGTTCTCTTTGGCCAAGAAACACTGCTATTGTTATTTTCCAGCACAGAGTTAATCTGGGAGCCCTGAGAAGGCTTGGCATCTATTTCAATCCATATATCCCCATTACAACAACAGGGAGAGGCCAAATTCCCCATTTCGTTCCTGCTTTCCCCTGCTTCCCTTGCCAAAGACACCTCCAGGATGCATCTCCATGTTTCTCCCACAAAGCCCTTGTTCTGTGACCCAACAGTAGAGAGCACCAGAGGGAACCCCATGACACAGCCACCATGGGCCAGAGCAACTATCCTGCAGCACCACCTTCTGGAACCAGTCAGCCAGGTGGGAGCAGAACCACCAAAGAATGGTGCCTCCCACTCCTATCCTAGCCCATCTGTCCAGAAGGACACAATAGTTGGTGGTGTCAAAAGTCACTGAAAGATCCCCTTGTCTCTCTCCTGACAAAGGTCACCATAACCCAGCTTGAGACCTTTGGGTAGTGGGCGGCATATAAGATGTAAAAATAAATAAAATAAATAAAATAAATAAAAATAAAATAAAATTTGATTGAAATGGATCTAGATAATCTGTTTCATCCAGGAGAGCCTGGAGCTGCTCTGCCAACATACACTTCAACACCTTGTTCAAATAAGGGGGTTTGCCACTGGGTGGTATTTAACCACCATCCCTGGGTACAGAATAGGCTTTTTTTTAGGAGTCACTGAATCACTTCCTCCTTTAACTGGGCAGGGACCACTTTCTCTCACAGCAAGGAGTGGATGGCCTCCAGGACTCAGGTATAACCCCCCACCCGGCAGATTCCTTTAGTAGCCTTTAGTAGGCAAGGGTCAATTTGTGTACTGGTGGCATGCACAGATCCAAGCACCCATTCAGAATACTAAGTCGAGTGTATGGCCTTTCTCATGAGTCAGACCGATGACATTAAGACAGCCCCATGGTTATGACGGCCATGATGTCCTGATCTGCCCCTACTTTTCTATTTTTAAATCTGTATTGTAGGGTACCCTATTGGATGGTGTTGCATGTACTTCAATGTATTCTATATTCTGTGTTGTTATTGGTTGATATGGTCATAGGACTAATCAATAAATTTATGTGTTGTTGTTATTTTTCAATTACTCTAGTCTGAGATCTGAGGACCAAAGCGCAGAGAGCAGCAAGTTCTGCTTCCTAGAGTGGCAGGAAATGATCATTGTTCTCAGGAAGGAGCTGTTCTCCACGTGGCTTTCTCTCCCCTCCCAAAGCTCTATGGTCGCTGGAAACTAGAGAAATTCCTGAGAAGATGGAGGAGGAGTGGGTACAATGAAGGGAGGGGGGAAATGCTATGGAGGGTGTATAATGGGTGAGAGGGTGGAAGACCACCACCCCCCCAAAAAAAACCAGGACACACCCAGCCCTTGCATCCCCTGCTCCTCCTGTTTGCTCCATGTCCTGTGTTTGCCCGCCTCCTGCCTCTGCTGCCTCCTCCTCCCCCTCCTCCCAGCCCTGAACTCTGTTGCTGCTGCTGCTGCTGCTGCTGCTCCTCCTCCTCCTCCTCCTTTTCCTCCTCCTCTTTCTCATGCGGCCGGGCAAAAGGGCTTGCCAGGCCCTGGTGGAGGCCAAAGTCCTGGTGGCAGCTGAAGAGCATGTATTCCCCTGTTCCCCTGGCCCCTGCCACCTCCTCCCCCATCTCACCCAGCTCCCACCTTTGCAGTTCCATTGCCATTGGGTGCCCTGGTGGCAGCCAAAGCCATGCACGCTGGCACCGCCTCCCCCATCTCGGCTGGGGCTGTGGGCTGTGGAAGTGCCCTGGAAATTGTGATACTTTATCAGAAAAATAGTTATCAGGGGCATTCGTTATCCAAGGTATTACTGCAGTTTTGAAAATATTTTCAGTAACTATATTTTTAAACATTAATATTCTTTTTGTTTTTGAATTTTTATAACCAGATTCAGCAGAAGGACTTCAAAAGTTAGCTAAGTGTCAGCTAACTTTTAGCTAAGTTAGCTAAGTGTCAGCTAACTAAGTGTCAGCTAGGCTTAGGACCTAGATACCTGAAGGACCACCTCCTTCCATATGAACCTCTCTTGCAATCAAGATCTAGCCAGGGAGCCCTCTTAAAAGAGCCATCCCTCTTTTCAGCAGTGCCCCCAGGCTATGGAACACCATCACTATTGACGACGTTGATGACATTTCAGCACCAGGTAAAAACCTTCCTATTGTAGAAGTACTTTAACTGATACAACATAGATTGCGGGTCCTGGTGGCAAGTTTAATGTACTATATTTGTTTTTAAACTTTTTTATTGTTTTTAATTGTTTATTGGTGTTTTAATGTTTTAATTGTTTTTGACTGTGAGCCACCCAGACATCTTTGGGTAGTGGGCAGCATATAAGGTCTAAAATAAATAAATAAATAAATAAATAAATAAATAAATAAATAAATAAATAAATAAATAAATGGGTCAAAATTGATGGAGCCAAAGTTCCAATTGCCCCAGACTGGACCTGATTTCCCTTTGGAAAACTTATGTGAGGTGTCAGTTTGGTCTCCAAAATACTGAGCAAATATTTACTGAATTTGCTAGGACAAAGATCTAGTTGGGCAGGTACTTTGAATATGTCTTACAAAATTGTATGCAAATTTCCTGAGAACACAGGTCAAAATGTCTTCCTTTCTTGGGAACTGTCAGTCCATTTATTTCTTTAAAACAGATCTTTTGTTTGTGCTTTGCTTTTCATAGAAAACCTGTCTGACAAGTCTTTCTCTGTGACCTTTTTGTCCAAATAGGTCCCCTTCTCACATGCAATTATCAATGTACAATGTTTCAGTTCACAAAGGTCCTCCTGGCAAGTAGGCTGACATATAATCAGTCTTATAACAAAGTGGCTATATTGCTACTTTGAAATGCCTTTTTATGAAGACCAATATTGCAGGCCCCACAGCCTGGATTCCTCCCAAATTTTTAAAAAAGTGTCTGAGTCCAAACATTCTCTTTCAAGATAAACAAAATGGGTCTTTTCCATTTGTATGAGCTATTGTATATCTGAAGATATTTAAAGTTGCTTGTTTCTGCAGAAGGTGTATAACTGTTTTGCTTTTAAAATATTGTAACTTGAAAACCATTTGTCCAAACCTCCCCAAATTTGGCAAAAGCCAACTATCTCCTACACCTGTGCCACATTTGGTTTCCAGTTTTGAAGTTATATTTTTTTGGGTTGGAATGCCCCCATTTTTAGACTTGTAGAATGTTGATTTAATCTGCTGCGCAATATCATAGCTGTACTGTGGTATTAGTAGAATTAAATATATTTATCTAAATTATACAAATATTATTTTAATATTCAAATTATTTAGGCATTAAAATGCATGATGGCTGATACATGGCAGCTTTAGGAACATATTTGATATTTTATGTACACTGAATTCAGCACATACAGCAACATTTAGTATTTTTCTGAAAGGTTCTATGTAATAGTATTTAGACCTAAATCCAGTTCCAAACTCTCAGGATTTCTGCTGTATACCCCTGTTCTCTCTAGTGTAAAGAATCTCTTGTAGATTCCCCAGTCCTCTAAAACAGGATTTAGAGCATGTGGGAGGCTGTAGAATGAAGAGGGGGTTGCCCACTACCAGAAAGTATTTCAACCAGTACCTTAGATGCTTCTGTGACAACACCTTATTGATGCCTTGTAGCAGTACTTTAGTGAGAGGTGAATATTACTTTATTTGATTGCTGACAGCATAGATAAACTGACAGATCCAAAACAGTTAGAGACTGAATTCCAAGGAACACATTGTCCTCCAAGCTGATATTCAAAATTAAAATTTCACAATAAAAATGTTAGCAGCAAAAAATAATGACAATAATAAAAACAGGGAAATAGATAACTGTTTTAGAAGAGTTGCTCTTTAAAAAATAGCCATATCCATACACTTCCTCTTTTTGCGCTAGCTTTCTTGATGCTCTCATTTCACTTGAAATCGATACAGAGGAAAGTCTGAGTGAAATTTCTAGCTCTCTTTGGTGAGCCCTGGAACTGCATCAGACATTTCCCCCCTCTTAATCTTCATCAGGGGGGACATTGAAAGAAGTTCAGGCATTTTACTGCACAGCCTATCTCTGCACTAATGTAGCATTTCACGGGATTTCTGCAATAACCATTGTTGGGTCTCTTCATAAGAACCCTGTAATAGCTATAAATATTCCTCAGGAGGACCAGAAAGACTCTGGAAGGCCTATAATAGCGATCATAAATGAATAATAAAATGTAGAAAGGGCAAGCCACGCTGAAAATTGCAAATGCATATGATGACGTGTGTGTGTGTGTGTGTGTGTGTGTGTGTGTGTGTGTGTGTGTGTGTGTGTGTGTGTGTGTGTGTGTGTGTGTGTGTGCTCATTTGTCTGTTTTATTATTTTCAGAACTCTCTGCTGTTTTTAGTGTGCCAGGAGGCTCAAAGGAGACAGCACCATTTACAGTAGATGTGAGTGGCACAGAAAGCAGTCATGCAAAAAAAAAAAAAAAAAAAACAACCCACCAGCAAAACCAACAAAAATCCAAGGAAAGGGGCTTTGTAATTCCTTGCCCCATAATTTGAGCCATAGCTGCCCTTGATCTCACCAATACTCCAAGAGGAGAATTAACATCAATTCTCCTGCTGCTCTGGCTATTGTTTGAGAAAACAGTCTCAATTCCCTCTTGTGCCTCATTCTCTCAGGACCTGGAGCTACAAAAGATGCAGATGTAAGAAGTGCTGTGTTCCCCCTTCCCCACCCCGTATTTCCTGTTCTTCAAATATGTAGTCACAAATCAGGGGCAGCTGAAAAGGAAGGAGAAGGAAAAGAGTGACCTTCCTTCTAGTGTAGGAAAGCTTATATAGAGGATGATGGGCTTTCAAGTCCTATCACATTGGAGAAAAGGAACAAGGTTGTGAGATGATGGCAGTGAAAGTATAGCTGGTATAACTGGCCGCATCCCCCTCCGTGTCAATAATGGGTGGAATCAGAAGAGCCAATTTGGTTTGCTTAATAGTTGATGGACCTGTGCTCAAAAGCAGCTCTTCCATATTTAACCTTGTGATTTTGTCAATAGTTTAGGAGATAAGTGTAGTATTCCACTTCATCTGTTGGGAGTAAGTGGCCAACGTCCCTCTCCCTTTGCCCTGTCCTCTGAGTCATCAGTTCAGGTGGTGGTTTGTTTTCCAGATTGCATATGACAGTTGAGCAGGGGGGGGGAGGTGTAACAGATCCCAAGCTGCTTGCCCTGACTTGTAGGGGAGCCAAGAAATGCTCTCCACTACTGGTTTCTCTAAGATCCGAAATAGGAGGAATGACTATTGACACAGCGCTCTGAAGCTGAGATAACACTGGGGTAGGCAGGGAGAAATCCAGAACTTCCTCCTCTTCACTGGGTGTGGAAGTTGTCATTCTGACTACCTTGGTGTCTTCACAGTTCTCTCCCCCCCCCCAGCCATTCTGCTGAAGCAGCTGACTTTACCCTCAGGGCAGATGCCTCTGTCTTACATAGCTTTAAATAATCACTGTCCAACACCTAACTTTGTAACTCTGAGACAATACCCTACAGCTTTCAGCTTTCTGTCTCCCTCATGAAGGACTTCTCAATATCTTCTGCCAAAACAGCAGCTGCCACAGTAGGAGGTCGTGGGAATTAGCAGGAGGAGGAGGAGGAGGTGGAAAACCAGGTCCCAGAGTTATAAGTCCTCCAGACATTCCTATGTCAGAACTAGAGATGGGAACGACTTGAAAAATTTTTTTTTCGAGTTGTTGTTAGTTGGGCCGGTTCCGTTTCGGGTCGTCTCCGTTTTTCGCAAAAATTCACAAAAATTAGTCGGTTTGTTTTTTTGTTTTTTCGTTTTCGTTAGTACTGGTTTTTTTGGGGGGAGCGGGCTCCTGGAGGCACCTCTGTGGGGTGGGTGCCTCCTCTGGCCCGCTATAAAGGAAAGTGGGCTCCTGGAGGCACCCGTGGGTGCCTCCTATCCTCACCCACTAGGAAAGGGGAAGCAGGCTCCAAGAGACCCCTCAACATGGGGGTCTCCCCTCCTCACCTGCTGCTGCTGCAAAATGCTATGCAATAGCCATATGGATATTGCATAACAGAATGTGCAGACAGTGACTGTGAAGACTAGTGGATGGCACTGAACCCAGAGCCATAGTGAGATGCCTAACTAAGGCTCTCGCACCACCATGTCTCACACAGAAGGGAATTGTACTTGCTGCGTGTAGTGCAATGCAAGGAAGTAGATCTGGCTTAGGGTTAAGGTGGGTTAGTGCAAGGGCTAGGGTTAGGCTAGTGACGGGTAAGGTTACGGTGGGCTAGTGGGTTGCACCTCGGGGTGCCTCTCTGACCCACTAAGAAGACAGTCTGTGACGTATGGGTACGGAGTCAAGGGTTAGGGTTAGGGTTAGGGGGGCTAGGGCAGGTTTTAGGGGGCTTTTTGGCACATCCCAGAAGTCTCCATGGCCAAGTGGCCATGTGATTGGTGGGATGGCTCCAAAAATTTGCATGGTCGTCCACTCCCACATGGCTGGCCACTCGGCCAGCCCATCATTGTGCAGGTGTAAATAAAATAAAATAAAATAAAATAAATGGAGGACAAAGGAGGACAGGAGAGACATTTTGTTGCAAGAAAAAACCCACTGCTACTGTGAAAAATCTGGCAGTTTATAAATTTTCGCGTGTTTCTGTTGTGCTTGTGTGTTTTTGGACCACGATTTCAAAAACAATATTGCGTTCGCCGCCCCATTTTGGATCCCCCGCCCGCACCGCATGGCATGGCGAAATGGCGACTCGAGTCCGGCTGCCCAGGACGGGGGGGAGGCGGGACCCCCCCTCCAGAAACCACCCCTCCGGTAGGTGCCCTGCGCCCTTAGTCAAGCAGGCATTTTTCCGCCTCCTTTTTTGGCCCGGGAATGGGTGGGGGGAGAGTTAAAAGTTTTTTTTTTTTTCCTGTGCCGTCCGTGCCGCTTGCTTGCGCTTTAATTGCGGCGGCCGGCGGCCGGCGAGACTGGGCTTTTTGCTGGCTGGCTGCGAGCCTGCGGCGAGTCCCACAGAGCAGCCCACTAGGACAGGGGATGGGGGGAGGCCGGGGACCTCCAGAAACAACCCCTCTGGTAGGTGCCCTGAGGCACGGCAGGCATTTTTCCGCCTGCTTTTTGGCCGGGAACCGGGTTTTTTTAACTTTTAAAAACTTTTTTTCTGTGCCGCGTGGCATCGCGTGATTGCGCGATGCAAGGAACGAGCACGACAAATCAGACCAAAATTGTTCGTTCGTTGGTTCGAGCTCGAAGTCTGGCGGAGTAATTCCCGTTACCGTTTCCGTAGAGTAACGGAAACGAGTAACGGAAACGGAAACGGGAATACCGCTAAGTCGTGCCCATCTCTAGTCGGAACACTATTAACCTTGAATGAGAGATACGTTCTTAGCAATATCTTAGGTCAAAAAAAAAACCGTAGGTAAGGAATGCTATGCTTTTAAGATAACTGAAAAGGGAGAAACAAGCAATTCTCTTGGCTCAAAACACTGCTAGTTGCACCCAGCCAGAACCCGCCATTTTAGATGTTAGAATGTAGCCACTATCTGCTTGACTGACCTGCTCATAACTTTAGGGAGCTTTGTATCTCTAAGGTAATACCATAAAAATGTGTAGAAAACAATGAGCTAAAAACAAGGAATTCAAATTCAGAAAGGAACAAAACAAGGATGTCCTCTATCCCCACTTTTTCTTTTTCTTTTTCTTTTTCTTTCTTTCTTTATTTTTTTTTTTTTTTGGCTAATGTTGGAACTCCTAAAGTTAGGAGCAGTAAAGTAATAAAATGATTGAAAATCAGAAATGAAGAATATAAATTATAGGTGTTCACAGATGATCTAGTATTTATACTGGGGGACCCAATCACGTCAGTAACCATTTTGCTGTCTACAATAAGGGAATTTGGAGAAATGTCAGGGATGAAGGTAAATAGTGAAAAAAAGGAAATTTTAGTGAAGAACATGGGACAAGAGGAAATTCATAGATTAACCAAAAGGGCAAAATTCCAGAAAGAAAAAAGTGAAGTAGTTAAGAATTAATATTATAAAGAAAACTACCAGATTAACAAAAGATTAATAAAATAAAATGTGGGTTTTTGATGATATTCAGAATGACCTGGAAAAATGCAATAAATTATAACTAGAGATGGGCACAACTCAGGAAAATGACGTTTTTGAGTTGTCGTGTGTCGGAGGCAGTCCGTTTCGGCTCGTTTCCGTTTTCCGCAACATTTCGCAAAAATTAGTCGGTCGTTTTTTCATTTTTTCATTGTCGTTAGTACTGGTTTGGGGGGGGGTAGCGGGCTCCTGGAGGGAGCTGCAGGAGTCAGCCAGAGCCACAAGTGACGGATTGGCAGACTCTTTGCACCCGCTGTGTCTCACGTACTTGCATGTAGTGCAATGCAAGTAGATCTGGCTTAGGGTTAAGACGGGTTAGCGCAAGGGCTAGGGTTAGTCTAGTTACGGGTGAGGTTAGGGTGAGTATTGGGGTGTACCTCTGGGTGCCTCTCTGACCCACTTAGAAGGACAGTGTACTGGCGTATGGGTTAGGCTTAGGGTTCGGGTTTGGGCTATGATTAGTGGGCTGTTTATGCCCGATTGGCACATCCCAGAAGTCTCTTTGGTCAGCCTGGCCAAGTGGCCATGCAATTGGTGGAAAATTTGCATGGTCCCATGGGCATCATTGCGAATGTGCAGGTGTAAAAAAACAAAATAAAATAAAGTAAAATCAACGGAGACCATTTTTTGCAAGAAAAACCCACTGATGCTACTGTAAAAATTCAAGCATTTAAAATAGCTAATTTTCGCATGTTTCTGTGGTGCTTTGGTGGGGTTTTGGGCAACGATTTCAAAAAAAATATTGCGGTCACCATTTTGGATCCCCCGCACTGCATGGCAAATGGATGCGCCCTCCCAGCCTGGTACAGTCAGCAAAACCTGGCCATGCGATTGGTGGAATTGCTCCAAAACTTTGCATGGTCCACTCCCATGGGCGAGCCCATCATTGCGAGTGCACAGGTGTAAAAAAAAAAATAAAATAAAATAAAATAAAATAAAACCAACGGAGACTTTTTTTTTTTGCAAGAAAAACCCACTGCTGCTACTGTAAAAATTCAAGCATTTAAAATAGCTAATTTTCGCATGTTTCTGTGGTGCTTTGGTGGGGTTTTGGGCAACGATTTCAAAAAAAATATTGCGGTCACCATTTTGGATCCCCCGCACTGCATGTCAAATGGATGCGCCCTCCCAGCCTGGTACCAGCAGCGCAGCAGTAGCAATAGCCAAGGAGAGGGGGGGGGGGGAACCCCCCCCCCCCAAATAAAACACCCTTCTGGCCTGGTAGGTGCCCTCAGACAGTTTTCGCCTACTTTTAGGGCCGGGAATCGTTTTTTTTTTAACTTTTAAAAACTTTTTTTCTGTGCCGCTTGGCATTGCGCGGTCGCCGCGATGCAAGTAACGAGCACGACAAATCAGACCAAATTAGTTTTTTTTAATTGAATAATTTTATTGGGTTTTTGAGGAGGGAACAAAGGGAAGGGGTATGGGAAAAAGGGGGTACAGTTTTTCTTAAAAATTTACATTGAATATGTCAAGCAAAGTAAAAGTAGTGATTTAACATATTAATAGATTGCCAAATATTATCACAGTACTAATAGGTGTGTTACTTCTTGCCATCTTTTCCGAGAGATCTCATCGTAGTCTCCCTTTAAATAGCCGGAGAGTCTGTCGATTTCGATGCATTCTCTTATCTTTTTCGTGGAGATTCTTCTCTGTTGGCACGTTTGGTTGTTTCCAGAATTTCGCATACAATATCCTTGCAGCAACAATTACATGGTGAAGTACATATCTCTGATCATATGAAATATTTATGTCTACTATGTTTAATAAAAAAAGTTCTGGTCTAAGCTCTATCTTAATTTTCAAATATCTTTCTAAAAAAAGTTTTACCATTTTCTATATGCCTTTGCCTCTTTACATGTCCACCACATATGATAAAAGGTACGACAATCATATTTACATTTCCAACATTTAGGTGAGCAATTATACATCTTAGATAATCGGTGTGGTGAGAGATGCCATCTATAGAACATCTTATAGCAATTTTCCTTAAAAGAAATAGATTTAAAGATTTTGACTGTATTCCACAGAGAGTCCCATTTATTTAGATGAATAGAGTAACCGAAGTTTTCTGCCCATCTTATCATAATATCTTTGACCAGTGTATCAACCGTTTTCTCATTTAACAAAATACTATAGAATTTACTAAGAAGCTTGGAGTCGCCAGAGGATAGTATTTTGTCAAGTGACGTATCAATAGTCGTAAATCCCCCCTCTTTAGTAAGATCTTTAAAGTGTGAGTATATTTGTTGATACTTCCACCAGTCTAAATTATAGCCTTCTGATACTAATTTCCCTAGTGGTTTCAATGAAAGGTCAGTGTTCAGAAGGTGTCTATAAGTTAAGACTTTTGGGATTTCACTTGTAGGGGAGCTAATGACCGCTCCCGGCGGAGATAGCCACAATGGTGCTTTGAAGTAGAATTGTTTTTTAATCGATAACCATATTTTAACTAAGGCATTCCTTATCCAGTGCTTTTTAAAGAGGGTAGGTATATTACCCTTGTACCACATATAATGATGCCAACCCTTGTCTAGGCCATAACCCTCAAGCTGCAATATTCTTTTATTTGTCATCAAAATCCAATCTTTAATCCAAGTCATAGCAGCGGCCTTGTAATATAACACTAGTTTGGGCAGGGCAAAACCACCAGTTTTGGTTCTATCCTGTAAATAAACATTTTTAATCCTTGCTTTTTTCTTTTGCCATATAAATATACGTATACTTTTTTCCAGGTCTGTAATGATCTTAAAATTAGGTAATATAGGTAAAGATTGAAATAAGAAAAGCAGTTTAGGTAGAACATTCATTTTAACTGCTGCAATTCTGCCCATTAAAGATAGCTGGAGTCTTGACCAAATTTCCAAGTCAGCTTTGATTGTTTTTATAGCATTAACATAGTTATCTTTATATAAAGAGTTACAGCGGTTAGATACAGTGATACCCAGGTATTTTACCTTACTAGCATGTTGAAAACCCGATTGGTTTACCAGTTTTTCAATCATGGATGAAGTCATATTTTTGGTAAGCAACAATGTTTTTTCTCTGTTTACCTTTAATCCAGAGATATTAGAGTAGGCCTCCAAAGTCTTTAGGAGTTCTAGAGAGGAGGTCTAAATCAGACCAAATTGTTCGTTCGTCGGTTCGAGCTCGAAGTCTGGCGGAGTAATTCCCGTTACCGTTTCCGTAGAGTAACGGATATGAGTAATGGAAACGGAAACGGAAATACCGCTAAGTCGTGCCCATCTCTAATTATAACTATTGTTGTTGGGAAGAATAGCAACAGTTAAAATTAATGTTCTATCTAGACTGCTCTTTTTCTTTAAAATAATTCATATAATATTAAAGCAAAATCTTACCCAAGATTTCCAGAAGAACATAATGCTATCTGTTTGTCAGTGGGTGGGGAATCTAGAATTAAAATCAAGGTGTCATGTGCATATGTATCCTGCTGCCACCATTTAACTTAATTATTATTAGGACAAAGTGTGGTATTTGATATCATGGAGTCTCATGGGTTTTTTTTGTAACTTTTATAGTCTTAAGTTAAGATATTGAACATTTAACATAATCTTCAAGTTAAACTACTTCCTAATTTTACATCTGCCTGCCCCTCTCTGGCGCTCTAAAGGCTTACACAGGGATAATATACTGGATATGATTACTCCACCCACAACAAGTCCTACTGGATTATGCAAAACAAGGTCCCTATAACACTGTAATAAATATCCATTATTCAATGGTGAATGCCACACAAAGCACTACAAAGAGTAAGCATTCACCTACCAGACTGGACATTATTCTACCAAGTATGTGCCTTAGTATAGATAAAAGAATGGATAGCTTTAGAAAATGATAGATTATTAATTTTAGAAGACCATGAATTGAGGTTGGGATGGCATGCCTTTTTATGGTATAAGAAAGCAACAAAACACAAATATTTCAAGAATTATTTGATAAGCAATACCTAATTCAAGTGTGAAACAAGATGTGGTATCAAGTATATCACCTCTAGAAGCCTTCACCCAGCCCAGTTTAATATAAAGTGAAAAGATCTTCTTGAAAAAAGTATTAAAAACAAAATATGAGCTTGAGAAACAAAATATAACAATAGACTGGTCGACTAATATACTGTTGATTTCAAGATACATATAAAATAAAAAAGAGGGTTTTATGTGGAAAAATGTTATTTAATAAATTATTGTTAGACTCAAATGAAAAATTGTGTAAGACGACCCTCAATTTTTAGTCTAACAATTTTAGACAAAAATATTGTATAGTCTTATGCACGGAAAAATACTGTAATTAAGAAATGGTATCTTAAATTATAAAAAGCAAGATGAAGTGCTCAAAGATTGTATGAGAACATGGGCAGAAAAATATAGGGCATAATATAGATATTGATCACTATAAACAGAATTTAAAAATTAATATACCAATCTATCAAACAAAGGTTGGAAGTGTAAGACACAAGAGGGAGGTTTTATCATATGTGGTGGACTTGTAAAGAAGCGATAAGATATTGGGGAAGGGAACATGAATTTTCACAATATATCTTGTCATATAATTTGACATTTAAGCCTGAATTCTTCTTAGTGAATATTAAGATGGGTGAGATGAAAATGAGACATTTAGTGATATATGTAGTAAATGCAGATAGAATTTTATATGTGATTTATTGGAAAAGAAGAACTGAGATAATGATACAAGATTTGATAGAAAGGTGTCTGGAAGTTGTGGAGATGGACTTCTCATCCAAAAGGAATTAAAAATGGAAAAAGCATGTGGAAACTGGAAACCATTTTATAGGGGGATATGTAATTGGTTTTGAAGGAAAACTCAAAAAAATGCAAAGGAAATACATGGTAAAGAAAATTAAGAATTATTTATTTATTTATTTATTTATTTATTTATTTATTTATTAAACTTGTATAACGCCCGTCTTCCCGGAGGAACTCCGGGCGGTTCTCGGCAAAGAAATGTAAACAAAATCAGAAACAATTAAATATAACAATTTAAAAACACTTAAACAGTCAGTAAAATCAATATTTTTTTTTTGCTTGTCCGCCACCATCTTCGCCTTTTCTAGGCACCTTCTGTGTTTTACTATTGTTTTGCCTGCTGTACTGTTTTTTATTATTTTTCTGTTAGCCGCCCAGAGTTCCCTCCCGGGAAGATGGGCGGGATATAAGCTCCACAAATAAATAATATATATAAACAAATTGCAGATGGCAGATGGCGGGGGGGGGGGGGACAAGAGCAACAATGATTTGATAGTAGGGCTAATACATTATAAAATGTAATATGCTGGAATAAGGTTAAAATTAGAATGTTTTTGTACTCATCTCCCTCCATACGCCCCTTTCCCCTTGTTTTTCCTTTTACATTATCACCTTTTAACCTTACCTCCCTTGATACTTTGTTTCTACTTTCTATAAGACAAAAATAAAACAAAACAAAGAAAAACAAACATGAGCAATTCAAACAAAATGTATTTATTTATTGGTTGGTTGGTTGGTTGGTTTATTGAATTTTTATACTGCTAATCTAGCTGCTAGGCTACTCTGTGTGGTCACAACAATAAGTGAATGGCAGTCAAAATTAAATATATAAAATAACATTATATGAGACAACCAAATTAAATTATTAAAATAGAAACAATATAGACAAGAATACGACAAACAAATAATAAAAAGGCAGAGGAATATAAATCTTGATAGAAAAGAAGTCAGTGATTTTTTTTTTGCCAAAAGTGATGTGTTGTACCACACACACACCACACATCATAGCACCCCCAAAATCCCAATAATGCCAAAACTGAGGAAGAAGGTGGATCTCCTATTTTACTCTGAACTGACACACAGATAAGGCTATGCGAGTGTTACTCTTTCAAAGCAAAACTAATAAAATGCAGCATGTTCCACAGCAAAGAAACAACCAAGATAAGATACTGATAAACTACAAGCAGGTGCTTGAATATTGCTGTCTAGTCTAACTACTCTGACAGCAAGCCTTCCTCTGTGCAAACCTCATTCCCTTTCTGCAGAACAAGCATTTGTGAAAGGAAACCAATAAACTAGATAGAGAATAAATAGTATAGTACAAGAGAGGACATTTCCTACATACTGCAGTGTTTAGAAGATTCAATCCAGTGACATTCTTCTTCATTCTACAATTGCTAGGTCCATGCACACACCTTTAATGCATGCATGCAACAAATGTGAATACAATTGACAATAACAAGCTTCCCAAAGCTCCCTTTAGATTAACTTGAACATTATACAAATTCTTCTGGCAAACAAAAAGAAAAGAAAAGAAGTCAGAAAACTTTATCAATCTAACTCGGGATAGAATTATCTTATTTACTGTGTCTCACATTCCTGTTTCTAAAACCTTGTGTTCTTCTTATCTCAAATATAAAGCTTTGGCAATAAGATTAAAATTGTGGCTGAACTGAAACCCTGCCCCAACTTCTCCTACCCAAATTCAAAGGCACAGCTGTTCTCAACATGGAAAGGACTATGCTTACCTCTCTGACATCAAAGCATTAAAAATTAGGGGTTTCATAAGAAAAATGAAACAGAATAGTTTCCCTGATCCTGCCCTCAGTCAACTACACAGTACTTTTTAAAGAAGAGAGTTGAAAAATAAACCATCAAAACTCCCAATGAACTAACCTGTCAGTTTCAGATTTTGAATGTTTTAAATCTCACGGTTAACAGAAATGTCACCCATCCAATGTTTTGGTAAAACTTATGAGGGCCAGGAAATATTTTTGTGCATCTTTTTATAATTATTGGTTATTAGAGGGATAGGTTTTTTACCTTTCCTTGCATGTTTACTCTTTTGCAATATTTTTCACCCAAACATCAACCTCGCCCTGAAACAATCCATGCACCAGGTGAATCTCCTGGACACAGCAACATGGGCATCTTAGTACCACACTGTACCGAAAACCTACTAGCTGATATACCTACCTAAACTCTTTCAGCTTCTATCCCGAACACACAACAAAATCCATTGTATACAGAGAAGTCCTAAGATAAAATCACAGCTGCTCTGACCCAGAAGATAGAAACTCCAAACTCAAGGATCTACAAAAGGCTTTCCTTAGAATACAGTATCCACCTTGTATGAATAAGGAACAAATTAACAAAGCAAGACACATACCCAGAGATACAGTGCTGCAAGACAGATCCAGAGGGCCAAATGACAGAACATCACTGGTTGTCACTTACAGTCCAAAAAGCGAGACCACTCACCCAGATCCTAAATGATCCCCAGCCCATCCTTGAGAAGAACACCTCATTCTCCAAAGCCCTTGGTGGGAAAGCCATACTTGCCTACAGAAAACTCCACAACTTCAAGTATATACTAACATAAGGGATTACAAAAAACAACACAAACAAGGGTTCTAAACCTTAACACAAACCCAGATGCCTACTCTGCCCACACACCTACTCTGGCAACATAATTACAGGACCTGACAATGCCATATACAATATCAAGGGCAGCAGCTTCACTTGCTCCTCAACCAATGTGATCCATGCCATCTTCTGCCAACAATGCCCAACTGCACTCTACATAGGACAAACAGGCCAATCTCTACAGAAATGGAACAATGGTCACAAATCTGACATCAGAAACCACAATACACAGAAACCCATCTTGAAGCATTTCATTCTATCAGGACACTCCATGGAAGATATGAAGGTCACCATTTTGGAACAGAATGCTGTGATTACAAATCAAGAATACAAAGGGAAACAGCTGAGATAAAATTCATATGCACGATGGACAACCATAAAAATGGACTTAACATAAGTCAAGGTTTCTTAAGTCATTACCAAATGTAATACTAATCTGTACGGCTGCTGTTATTTTCTTCACTACGAGCAAGCCCATCGTTCACCCCAAGGCTCTAAGGTTAAAAATGTAACTCCCAAATTCCCTCCTGTCGCCTCTACATTCAAAACTCTCCCCTTCTCTCACTCTAACTGACCCCCCTGTCTCTAACTTCCCCCTCTCTTCCCCTCCCCTGCTCATCCTCACCCAGATCTGGTGTCTGTTTTCTGTCTCTTGAGTAAATTTTACAACAGAGCCCTAAAACAACACAAGCCAAATCACTGCAAGCAAATGTACCGTACATCCAATAGACAATGAATATTTGGTATGAAACTTACAGTATGTTCCATTGGATTTTATATTGAACACCTCATTCTGCTACTATATGCCTGAAGAAGTGGACATGTCCACAAAAGCTTACATTAAAAGGTGCCACAAGTTTTTGTCTTTTGTTTTGTTTTGTTTCTCCCCCCCACCCCCCGAAATTCTTGAAATATCAAGTTTTGTGATGGCCACATGGCTCAACCCCCTTTTTGCTTTGAAACAATTATTCTATAATTCAATTAGTCAAAAACGCTTCAGTTTATGAATGTGGAATATTGTGCTTCTGTACCCATGATTCAAAACACCAGGTAATGTCCCAATATTGTTGTAAAATATTGTGCCTGTGTTACCATTGGGAAAAAGGACGTTAAACTTTGCATAGCAAAGGGCAGCCTGAATGTTGACAACACAAATAGCAGCAGTCAAGATGGTCTACAAGATATCGTCTTCTGCTCATTATCATTAACAGTTGTTGAAAAATAACCCTGACAATTGCATTGTACCTGGGTAAGACCTGGTGAACTGGTGAAAAAACGAGTCAGTTTTAGAGATCGGCACGACTTGGAAAAAAAAAATTTCGAGTTGTCGTTAGTCGGGCGGGTTCCGTTTCGGGTCGTCTCCGTTTTTCGCGAAAATTCGCAAAAATTAGTCGGTTCGTTTTTTCGTTTTTTCATTTCTGTTTCTGTCACGATTTCGCGCATTTTGATGTCCGACCGAGACTTGCGGCTTGCGGGCGCAGCGCCGGCGGTGGTGGCGCGGGGGTACATGTGTGGGCGGCGGCAGCGGCAGCGGCAGGGGGAGTGGCTAGCGCGCGGTCGGGCGCGTGGGCGGGTGGGCGGGCGGGCACGCGCGCGGGCGGGTGGGCGTGTGGGGGGGTGGGCGCGGGTCCCGCAAATGAGCAGGCGAAATACAGTTTAAACCTGCCTGGGTGATGGACTTGCTGCTGCACAACAAGGCTAGTGCATCCTAAGCAAACAAAGTGGGGCAGAAACAAATTTGCATTTCTTTTTTTTCTCTTGGTCTGCTGTGCTGAATCTGCTGATGCTGAACCAGCCAGCCACCCTACTTGGTCTGGCTGACGTGCCTGTTTGTTGTACTTTTTTGTTGTTTGGTTTTGAATCCATCCCATCTCCCCTCCACCTCTCTCAGAGGCAGCAGGAGAAACAGACATTCCGTTCCTCCCCAAATCTGAATGAGGGGTCTACTACTCTACTCCTCTCAAATTGGCCCCCCATCACCAAGGTCCTTCTGCCTTCACTTCACATTCACAGTCAAAGTCAATAAAGCAATAAAGCCAAAGCCAATGCAACCCTGCTTTTGGTCATGGTCAACAAAAACATTAGCAGTTAGAGCCTGAGGTGGTTAAGCTACGTACCTAGCTAGTAGCTACAGCCAGGAATAGTTTTGGTAGGGATGGGAATGGGATAGGGCTCTGGGTTGCTCTGGCTTAAGTTTTACAGCCCACAGCCCAGCCCACTAGGCTATACAAGGAGGAGGACTATCTCTGGTCCATAAGGCCAGAGTAAGGGCGGCCACTCCGGTCAGGCCACAAGGCAGAGTATGAGAGCACCACAGCACAGAGCCAGAGTGCGGCAGGGTCATTGCCAGCTCCAGTATAAAAAGGATGGAGCTGAATGGCATGACAGGAATTTAAATGACACTGGCCTTGGGTCACAGTGTCTTGCAGCCCAGAGGACTGAGTTGCGGAGGAGGCCAATCACCTTGAGTCTGGTCTGGCACCACACTGCCTGCGATGCACCACATGGCACTTTCTGACAAACTCTTGGGTGGTGCTGTACGTAGTACGAACGCTGTTCAAATCAGTACCCCCCTTCCGTGTGAAACACGGCGTCTTGCAGCCCAGAGGAAAGACTGGCGGAGGAGGCCAATCACCTTGAGTTTGGTCTGGCACCACACTGCCTGCGATGCACCACTGTCCACCACATGTCACTTTTTGACTAAGTCTTGGTGTGGTGCTGTACGTACGAATGCTGTTCAAATCAGTACCTCCCTGCTGTGTGAAACACGGCGTCTTGCAGCCCAGAGGAAAGACTGGAGGAGGAGGCCAATCACCTTGAGTTTGGTCTGGCACCACACTGCCTGCGATGCACCACCGTCCACCACATGTCACTTTTTGACTAAGTCTTGGCGGTGCTGTATCAGGGACCCCCTTCCATGTGAAACACGGTGTCTTGCAGCCCAGAGGAAAGACTGGAGGAGGAGGCCAATCACCTTGAGTTTGGTCTGGCACCACACTGGCTGCAAAAAGGACAGCAAGCCACATTCTGAGTCTGACTCTTCCTCCCCAAGTCCCCAGCTGTGTGCTGGTAGACTTGCTACCTGCCGGCCCGGCAGTCTACTACCATGCCCTTCTTTGTGAATCACAGTTGGTTCCCACACAACTCCAAGAGCCAAGCCTGCAACTTTGCAATAAACTAATGGAGGGCTGGCACCCAAGTCCTCTTATCTTCGTTGTGAGGCACAGTGTCTTGCACCCAGGGGAAAGAGTGGCGGAGGCCACAAGCTGGAGTAATTGAATGCTGGGCCAGCAATCCACGACAATGGCCTTCGTTGTGAATCCCAGCTCCTACAACTCCAACAGCCAAGCCTGGAACTGTCAGAGAAACTACTGGAGTGCTGGCACCCAACTAGTCTTCCCTTCTTAGTGAGGCACAGTGTTTTGCATCCCAGAGGAAAGAGTGGCGGAGGCCACAAGCTGGAGTAATTGAATGCTGGGCCAGCAATCCCGACCACGACCATGGCCTTCGTTGTGAATCCCAGCTCCTACAACTCCAACAGCCAAGCCTGGATGGAACTGTCAGAGAAACTACTGGAGTGCTGGCACCCAACTACTCTTCCCTTCTTAGTGAGGCACAGTGTTTTGCATCCCAGAGGAAAGAGTGGCGGAGGCCACAAGCTGGAGTAATTGAATGCTGGGCCAGCAATCCCGACCACGACCATGGCCTTCGTTGTGAATCCCAGCTCCTACAACTCCAACAGCCAAGCCTGGATGGAACTGTCAGAGAAACTACTGGAGTGCGTGCTGCACACAACTTCTCTTCCCTTCTTAGTGAGCCACAGTGTTTTGCATCCAAGAGGAAAGAGTGGCTGGAGGAGGCCACATAGCCTGAGTCTGAGGCCACAGGGCCTCCGTAGGGGAGGAACATTGCCAGGAAGAAGCTCCTGCTCCCCAACGTGGCTGAATGGCCTGAGGAGGACGCCAGGAAAATGCCCTTCTTCGTGAGCCACAGTTGGCAGCCCAGTGGAAAAGCAGAGTCCACATGGTGTCTGACTCTGAGGCCTGAGACCACTCTGACAAAAGGACTGCAAGCCAGAGGGTCTTCCTACACAGCTGTGTGCTGCTTTCCCCGGCCATAAACTCCTAGCAGGCCAGCACAGCCATGTTCCCTTCTCAGTGAGACATAGCTTTGCACTCCACGGAAGACAGTAGGCCTGAGAAACACAGGCTCACTGTCTGTGTGAGTCAGAGTACCCACAAAGAACCAAGCCTGGAGTGGAGGCTTCCTTGCTCCCTCCCTTCACAGAGAGCCACAGTCAGTGCATTGCATCCCAGTGGCATGCCCTTCGTAGTGAATCACATTCCCCACAACTCTAAGAGCCAAGCCTTGAACTTTCTGATAAACTGTCATATTTGTAACGGTGACAGAGGGCCACCAGCACGGCAGTAAGTTGCCGTTCTTTGTGAGCCACAGTGTATGGCAATGGCAGCCCACTGAAGACTAATTGGCGGTCCGGAGGCTGACAACACTCCCACACTGCGGCACTCCTTCCTGCAGAGTCCTGTCACTGTCCCAGGCAGAGTCCAAGGGTGCTTTCACATGAGTTCTGCCTAATCACGGGCCCACCCCACGGCTGTTTTCTAGCACACAAGCACAATTCCCTTCTCTGTGAGGCACAGTGTGTGCAAACAAATAGTTGTTGAGTGAATGCACTGTTACAGTTGGTCTTCAAGAGGTTTTCCGCCAAGAAGAGGGCACAGCCGTGGTTGCTGCATGGGCAAGTTGAGGGCAGTGGCGACAGGGCTGAACTTGAAGCACTAACTGGACCATGCTGTTAGGGTGAAGGAGAAGCGGCTGGAAGGCCTCCTCTAAGCCGGAAGTGGGGGGAGCCTGACAGGCAGGCAGGGAGAAGACACAGAGCTAGAGTGAGTCTGAGTCTTTGACCACACAGGCTTCCAAAAGGACAGCAAGCCAAGCTTTCTGACTTTCTTTCCCAGCTGTGTGCTGGTAGACTGCTCCTAACTGCCGTGCCGGCATTCCATCTCCATGCCCTTCGTAGTGAATCACAGCAGTTCCACAACTCCAAGAGCCAAGCCTGGAACTTCCTCCTGAAAGGCTCTTCTATTTCTAAGAAACAAACGATTATTGAGCTGAACTGTGGTACGCGCAAGTACATTCCACTCCAGCCCTTCTTAGTGAGACACAGTGTGGTGCAGCCCAGAGGACAGAGTAGCGGAGGCCTAAACATCCCCCTTAACCCTAACCCTAAGCCAACCACCAGCTGTTCCTGAAGAGTGTTCCCATAACTCAATCATCATCATCAATCACAACCTAGATTTGCAACCAGTAACTTTTCTGGTCCGGCAGCCTTTGTTCCAGGGTTAGGGCAGAAATGATTATAAAATGTTTAAGCACCAAGTGTGCGCACAATGAGTCACACAGCACAGCACCAAGATCCACACAGGGGACTTTCGGACAGGAGTACGCACACACAACAAGGACATTTCCCTTCTTTGTGAGGCATGGCTGGCAGCCCAGTAGAAAGAGTGGCGGAGGAGACAGAGCTAGGTCTGTGTAAATTACAGACTCACACAGTCAGTGTGGGACAGAGTATCCACCAAGAACCAAACATGGAGGCTTCCTTGGCAGGCAGAGTTTCTCTCGCCACCCCAGGAGACCGGGTTTTGGCAACCAAGAAGACAAAGTGGAAGCAGGAGAACTGGGTGGGTCTATTTCTTTAAGGCTGTAAGGAGGGGAGCTTGCCCCCTGATACTCAGTCTTTGAGGTAGGTTGTTGTAAAGTGCTTCCTCACCACTTTGTGTGTGAGAGAATACAGGTAGGCAGGCAGGCAGGCAGGCAGGCAGGCAGGCAGGCTCGTAGGGCCAAGGGAATGGTGTGAAGCACCAAGGAAGGCAGGTATTAGGGTCTCTCTCAGACCAGCCATGGCAAAAGGGGAAACATTGGGCCAATACAGACAGACCCTTTCCAATGACACTTTGAGTGGCCCTGCCTGGTTTGGAGACAGGCCAGGGCTAGAAAAATTGGGCCACTAATAGTACCCTTCAATTGTGTGTGAGAGAGAATACAGGCAGGCAGGCAGGCAGGCTCGTAGGGCCAAGGGAATGGTGTGAAGCACCAAGGAAGGCAGGTATTAGGGTCTCTCTCAGACCAGCCATGGCAAAAGGAGAAACATTGGGCCAATACAGACAGACCCTTTCCAATGACACTTTGAGTGGCCCTGCCTGGTTTGGAGACAGGCCAGGGCTAGAAAAATTGGGCCACTAATAGTACCCTTCAATTGTGTGTGTGAGAGAATACAGGTAGGCAGGCAGGCAGTTCTGCAGGCATTAGGCACTGGAGTCGGCAGGTAGTCACAGGGCCAGGCAGGGAGGCAGGGAGGCAGGCAGGCAGGCAGGCAGGCTCGTAGGGCCAAGGGGAGGCAGGCAGGCTTGCAGGAGGGCATGGAGGATTGCAGGCAGGAGGTTAGGTTACAGGCAGCAACTTAGTTCTTGGAGTGTTGGGGTAATCCCAAGGTGGAAAGGTTGAAGCGGATGAAAGTCAACCTTTCCACCGTCTCCGGGTCCAGGCGACAGCGGCGCGGCCTCAGGACATCTCCCATGTGGGAGAAGACACGCTCACTCTGGACACTGGTGGGTGGGATAGACAAGAGGTCCAACACCAGAGTTGAAAGAGCGGGCCAGAGGTCTGCCTTTCTGGCCCAGTAGTGCAGTGGGTCCGAGCTGAGGGGTTGGAGGGGCTCGGCCATGTACTCCTTCACCATGGTCTGAGCGGGGTCTGCTACTTCTTCCTCCCTTGCCTCCACTGAGGAGGAAACTGCCATGGCTAGGGCAGAGGCCAGGTAGTTGGCTGCTGGAACGGAACCTGGTCTCTGGGTGAACGCTCCTGGAGTACAGAGGGATGTGGATCCTTGCGAGGACTCCTCCTCAGCATCGCTCTGGCTTCCGTGCGCCCTCTGAAACGCCTGGCCCTCATCTGAGACAGCCCTGACTTGACGGCATAGCTCCGTCTTCCAGGATTTCAGTTCGGCAGTGCTGGCCGCCAGGGAACCCTTGACGCGAGGGTCGCACAGGCAGGCCATCTGGTACACCTTTTCCCTTCTGAGTGGGCCAAGGCGGGTATCCACGCCGGTCAACAGCCTGTCTGCCAATGCCCTGCTCTTAGGGAGGAGATTGCCTTCTTCCCGGGTACTGGTCTCTAGGCGTTGGCGAAGGGCATTGACCAGGGGGAGAACATGGCCCAGGCTGGCGTTGTAGCTGCTGAGGACGTGAGTGGTCTCCTCAAAAGGCTGCAGGATACCCGCCATCTGGGAGAGGGCGAGCCACTCGGTAGCACCAAGGTCCAATTCCCTCCCCTCATGCAGGACTGGGGTGGTTGACATGATGTATTCCACCACTTCCTTCTGCTCCACCAGACGCTTGACCATTTCGTGGGTGGAGTTCCACCGGGTGGTCACGTCCTGGATCAGGACGTGCTCCGGTCGGCCCGTCTCCGCCTGCCTCTCACGCATCATCCTGGCTGCCTTGACGCTGCGAGCGAAGTGCCCCACGATCTTCCGACACTTGTCCAGCAAGGCCCTGGTCTCCCTGGTCCCCTCACTCCAGGAGTCCTTTGGTGCACCCAGGCCAATGGCATCGCCCACCACTAGATGCAGTTTGTGTGCTGCGCACACGATGCCCTGGAACCCTGCCCCAAGAACCACGTTGGTCATGTTACGGCCCGCGTCTGTAACCATGACTCCACGATTGACCTGTCCCTCTGTCCCCAATCCCCACTCTCTTATTGCTGTCTTGAGAACGTCAGCAATGTTGATCCCTGTGGCGTTGTCCTCCATGCTTTGTGCCTGGAGAAGCACCACCCTATACCCTCTTGGGGTGCTGCCTTGTGCCTCCCCCTGCAGCTGCTCATGGGCTGACCGGGGCTCCAGGACCTCCTTGGGTTGCCACCAATGAGCCGTCAGTGAGAGGTATCCGTGGTGCCCACCGGTCCAGAGGTCGGAAGTGAAGTGGATCTTCCTCCCTCTGGCCGCCTGCAGCAGGGCCCGGATCCTGTCCCTGACAGACTCATAAAGGGAGGGAAGCACCCGCCTGCTGAAGGTACGCCGGGATGGAGTCTCGTACCATGGTGCCACGTGCTTCATCAGGTGCCTGAAGCCTGATGACTCCACAAAAGGAGAGGGGCAACCCGTTCATGGCCACCATTTCACCCACCACTCGAGTGGTGGTCTCCTGTGCTTTGGCCCTATTTCGCGGGCTGACAAAAGTCCCATCCAACAGCCCCACTTCTTGCAGAGTGGCCTGCCTCTTCCCACTCTCACTAGCGGAGCTGTGTTTTTCTTTCTCTATCTCTAACCCTTCTTCCCCTCTCTTCCTCCCTGAAGAGCAAGGGCCTGACAGAGTTCCAGGCAGAGTCCCAGGGTGCTTCCTCATCAGATGGCTGCGCAACCCACTTGAGGAGAGGTGTTTGGGGTCATTCCCCCTGCGCAACACCACCCCGCATATCTTGCACACCGCCATCCTTGCGTCTTGGGGGCTGTTCTCAAAATGCTCCCACAGACACCCTCGTGGCTTACAGAAAGTAACGCTCCCTCTGTTATTGCCTGCTGCTGCCGCTGCTGTGGTGCTGGTGTGGCCTCTGCCCTGCCGGGAAAGTAGACTAGTACTACTGCTCTCACTGGTGGTACTCTGGGTGGAAAGAGGGCTGCTCCTTCCGTCACTGCCTGGAGCCTGCCTTAAGTCTGACCCTGCCAACAGGTCCTCAGAATCTGGCAGGTTTAGATACAAGGAGCCCGATTCTGATTCTGATGCCATTTCAGAATCAGAGCCCTTGTCTTTCTTCTTGCTGTTCAAGGGTGGGGCTCTCAGGTAACGAAGATGGGATTTGGTACGCCTCATCCATGCTTCCCTCGGTGACAGACGATGGCACATTGCTGCTTGTGCCACTGGCACTGCTACTCGAGGAGGGAGTTGCACCAGTATCACTTTCTGCACTACTTCCTGTCCCTTCCCTCAGAAACGTGCCCCTATTTATCTTAGTAGGGGTCCCCCTCCCCTGCCCTCTAGCTGTGCGACCCCTCCTCATTTTTCTCACTTCTTGTGGCTCAGGCCAGGGAATGTATAATGTGATAGTAAGGAAAAGCACCAAGGAACTGTGCAAGTAAATGAGTGACTCACAACAGCAGCACAACAAACAAGGAAATAGGAGCTAGGGGTTTGCCAATCCTGGCACCCAACTAAGTTTCTCTATGCCCTGCACAGGGCAAGTGTAATTAGGAGGAGAACTGTAACTTCTTCCCAGTTGTAATTGGATTGTGTATGTAGACTGTGGTGGCAAGTAAATGAGTGAGATGGACTCACAACAGCAGCACAACAAAGAAGGAAATAGGAGCTAGGGGTTTGCCAATCCTGGCACCCAACTAAGTTTCTCTATGCCCTGCACAGGGCAAGTGTAATTAGGAGGAGAACTGTAACTTCTTCCCAGTTGTAATTGGATTGTGTATGTAGACTGTGGTGGCAAGTAAATGAGTGAGATGGACTCACAACAGCAGCACAACAAAGAAGGAAATAGGAGCTAGGGGTTTGCCAATCCTGGCACCCAACTAAGTCTCTCTATGCCCTGCACAGGGCAAGTGTAATTTGGAGGAGAACTGTAATTTCTTCCCAGTTGTAATTGGATTGTCTATGTAGACTGTGGTGGCAACAAGTAAATGAGTGAGATGGACTCACAACAGCAGCACAACAAAGAAGGAAATAGGAGCTAGGGGTTTGCCAATCCTGGCACCCAACTAAGTCTCTCAATGCCCTGCACAGGGCAAGTGTAATTAGGAGGAGAACTGTAACTTCTTCCCAGTTGTAATTGGATTGTGTATGTAGACTGTGGTGGCAAGTAAATGAGTGAGATGGACTCACAACAGTAGCACAACAAACAAGGAAATAGGATCTAGGGGTTTGCCAATCCTGGCACCCAACTAAGTCTCTCTATGCCCTGCACAGGGCAAGTGTAATTAGGAGGAGAACTGTAAGTTCTTCCCAGTTGTAATTGGATTGTGTATGTAGACTAGAGATGGGCACGACTTGAAAAAATTTTTTTTCGAGTTGTCGTTAGTCGGGCCAGTCCCATTTCGGGTCGTTTCCGGTTTTCGCGAAAATTCGCAAAAATTAGTCGGTTCATTTTTTCGTTTTTTCGTTGTCGTTAGTACTTGTTTTTTTTGGGGGGGAGCGGGCTCCTGGAGGCACCTCTGTGGGGTGGGTGCCTCCGCTGGCCCGCTATAAAGGGAAAGTGGGCTCCTGGAGGCACCCGTGGGTGCCTCCTGCCACTAGGAAAGGGAAGCAGGCTCCAAGAGACACCCCTCTACATGGGGGTCTCCCTTCCTCACCTGCTGCTGCTGCAAATGCTATGCAATAGCCATATGGATATTGCATAACATAATGTGCAGACGTGAGACCAGTGTGAGAATGATAGGGTCATACCCGCCCTTCACAAGGCTCTGGCACCACCATGTCTCACACAGAAGGGAATTGTACTTGCTGCGTGTAGTGCAATGCAAGCAAGTAGATCTGGCTTTAAGGTGGCTTAGTGCAAGAGCTAGGGTTAGGCTAGTGACGGGTAAGGTTACGGTGGACTAGTGGGTTGCACCTCTGGGTGCCTCTCTGACCCACTAAGAAGACAGTCTGTGACGTATGGGTACGGAGTCAAGGGTTAGGGTTAGGGCTAGGGCAGGTTTTAGGGGGCTTTTTGGCACATCCCAGAAGTCTCCATGGCCAAGTGGCCATGCGACTGGTGGGATGGCTCCAAAAATTTGCATGGTTGTCCACTCCCACATGGCTGGCCACTTGGCCAGCCCATCATTGCGCACTGCGCAGGTGTAAATAAAATAAAATAAAATAAAATCAATGGAGGACAGAGGAGGAGAGGAGAGACATTTTGTTGCAAGAAAAAACCCACTGCTACTGTGAAAAATCTGGCAGTTTATAAATTTTCGCGTGTTTCTGTTGTGCTTGTGTGTTTTTGGACCACGATTTCAAAAACAATATTGCGTTCGCCGCCCCATTTTGGATCCCCCGCCCGCACCGCATGGCATGGCGATGGCGACTCGCGAGTCCGGCTGCCCAGGACGGGGGGGAGGCGGGACCCCCCCTCCAGAAACCACCCCTCCGGTAGGTGCCCTGCGCCCTTAGTCAAGCAGGCACTTTCCCGCCTGCTTTTTTGGCCCGGGAATGGGTGGGGGGAGAGTTTAAAAGTTTTTTCCTGTGCCGTCCGTGCCGCTTGCTTGCGCTTTAATTGCGGCGGCCGGCGGCGAGACTGGGCTTTTTGCTGGCTGCGAGCCTGCGGCGAGTCCCACCAGAGCAGCCCAGGACGGGGGATGAGGGGGGAGGCCGGGGACCTCCAGAAACAACCCCTCTGGTAGGTGCCCTGAGGCACGGCAGGCATTTTTCCGCCTGCTTTTTGGCCGGGAACCGGGTTTTTTTAACTTTTAAAAACTTTTTTTCTGTGCCGCGTGTGGCATCGCGCGATCTCGCGATGCAAGTAACGAGCACGACAAATCAGACCAAAATTGTTCATTTGTCGGTTCGAGCTCGAAGTCTGGGGGAGTAATTCCCGTTACCGTTTCCGTAGAGTAACGGAACCGAGTAACGGAAACGGAAATGGGAATACCGCTAAGTCGTGCCCATCTCTAATGTAGACTGTGGTGGCAAGTAAATGAGTGAGATGGACTCACAACAGCAGCACAACAAACAAGGAAATAGGAGCTAGGGGTTTGCCAATCCTGGCACCCAACTAAGTCTCTCTATGCCCTGCACAGGGCAAGTGTAATTAGGAGGAGAACTGTAACTTCTTCCCAGTTGTAATTGGACTGTGTATGTAGACTGTGGTGGCAAGTAAATGAGTGAGATGGACTCACAACAGCAGCACAACAAACAAGGAAATAGGAGCAAGGGGTTTGCCAATCCTGGCACCCAACTAAGTTTCTCTATGCCCTGCACAGGGCAAGTGTAATTAGGAGGAGAACTGTAACTTCTTCCCAGTTGTAATTGGATTGTGTATGTAGACTGTGGTGGCAAGTAAATGAGTGAGATGGACTCACAACAGCAGCACAACAAACAAGGTAATAGGAGCAAGGGGTTTGCCAATCCTGGCAAACAAGTTTCACAAATTAATGCACAGGGCAAGTGTAATTAGGAGAACTGTAACTTAACTTCTTCACAGATGTAAGTTATACAACAACTGCACAAAAACCAAGCTAATAGAAGCAAGGGGTTTGCAAAATCTGGCAGCACCCAACTTTCACAATAATGCACAGTAACTAAGATGAGTGGAACTTCTTCAAAGATGTAATTGAAGATAAAGTTCTATAGAGGTGGCTGGGTGCCTGCCCTTCAACAAATGTTTCTTTGAGTGCCTGACTGCAAAAAAATGAATGAGGTGTTGGACAAGGGAAAGAAATTCAAAGAATATCTATAGTGTTAAGTAAAATGAAATTGTAAAATGTTCTATAGAGGAAGGTGCCCTAGCCTTGTTGCCAAAACAAATGTGTTTGAGAAATTTGAGTGCACTCACTGGTTGGCGAGGGAGACTCTGCCTAGTACTCAGTCTGTACTGTATAATATTTTTAAAATAATTTAATCCACAGCCTCCAACCTCCCCTTCTAAGCACTAGTACTACTGGACCTTGGCTGTTGCTTGCCACTTGCTAATAAACTGTAAAATAGAAAATAAATGGAATAAAACTATAAGCTGCTACTAGGGTAGGATAGGGGTTGCTGGATTCCCTTCCAAAACCCCAATCGCAACAGCAGCAAAAAAGCTGTAGGCGCAGGGTAAAAGGACCTTGGCCAAGTAAATGAACTTGGTGGGAAATTGGGATACAAAAGAAATGGTATGGTAGTGTAATATAAAATAATATATTTTCAAAATAAATCCGCAGCACCTCCCCTCCCCTACCGCTCCCACTCAAATCTTCCCTCCCCCTTGAAGCAAATATAAAACGTACGGAACTCTTCCTCAAAAATGGAGAAAACAAAAAAGAGAATAAACACTGTGTTGCTATTCCCCACAGGGAATAGAAGAAATTATTATGTTTTGCGATTCGAATTAATATCAATTCAATTCCCTCCCTGCCTAGCGAGACCGACACCGCGACCGCGAAATCGAAACTAGACTGAGTGCAGCAATCCAGCCCTGACCACCCTCCACAAGATCCAAGCCCAGACTGTGACGGACTGGAACTGCCTCGGCTTTTTATGCCCTCTGGCACATCCAGAAGTGTCAGTCAAAACCTGTCCATGCGATTGGTGGAATGGCTCCAAAAATTTGCATGGTCCCGTCCCATGGCCAGCCCATCGTTGCGCAGGTGTAAAAAAATAAATTAAGAAAAAATAAAATAAAATCAACGGAGACGTATTTTGGCAAGACAAACCCACTGCTGGTACTGTAAAAACTCAAGCATTTAAAATAGGTTACTTTCGCATGTTTCTGTGGTGCTTTGGTGGGGTTTTGGGCAAGGATTTCAAAAAAAATATTGCGGTCGCCATTTTGGACCGGGAATCGGGTTTTTTTTAACTTTTAAAAACTTTTTTTCTGTGCCGCTTGGCATTGCGCGATCGCCGCGATGCAAGTAACGAGCACGACAAATCAGACCAAATTGTTCGTTCGTCGGTTCGAGCTCGAAGTCTGGCGGAGTGATTCCCGTTACCGTTTCCGTAGAGTAACGGAACCGAGTAACGGAAACGGAAACGGGAATACCGCTAAGTCGTGCCCATCTCTAGTCAGTTTATAGAATTTTCCCTTGTATGGTGATAGTAGTGGTTTTGGGGAAACCCTATTCAACACAGGACATTTTTAAAATCACAATTTGAAAACCATTTAGCCAAATATCCCTCAATGTGGCACAGAGCAAGAGCAGACTTTCTGCTACATCTGTGCCAAATTTTGTGCTAATCATAGTTTTATATTTAGGCCCTTCATATTTCAATTTTGCTTGTAGAATCCTGTTTATTGTTCTTTTGCAAAATATATGATGCAACTATTGTAGAATCATAAATCACTAGAAGAAAATGCAAATCAAAAGAAATTAGGCCCATGTAAAGATGATGCTGGAAAATTTTGGAAATAAATTTGGGAAACCCCAATAGGACGTAAGAAAAATGAAACAGAGATTAAATAGATTTGTAAAGAAATTCAAATCAACAATAGCATATGAATGGTATTATAATAACTGAAATTATTAACAGGTAGATAAAGGCTGTGAAAAACTGGAGTACACCTGGTCCAGATGAGCTGCATGGATCTTGGTTAAAGCATCTAACAAATCTCCACCATTGCACTACAGTTTAATTACTCAAATTCAAAATTCAAAAATTCAAATTTAAAATTCTATTATTGAAAACTAGGTGTCAACCGGCCTTACATTTCTGATGAAAAAGGATCTTTGAAAGGGCAATGAACCCAGTATTTATCAACCAACTGCATGCCTTCCAACAATGTTCTAACTCCTTACAGCAGTACTTGTAAAATCAATATATAATTATTTAACTGAAAATTTCCTATACCCAACTGAACAAAAAGGGGACTTGAGACACGAAAGATCAGGTGCTTAGTGATAAAAGGATTCTAAAGAATGCAAAAAAAAAATCTTAACATGTCTTAGGTTGGCTGTAAAAAGGCATTTGACTGATTGCCACACAGCTACATTAACATTTGCCTAAATTTGTGGGAATTAGAAAAAATATTCTTCAAGAAATATATGGAAAAATGGAAAGGTGTCTTAATAGCCTATGGTGAATAAAATGGGGAAGTTAGCATCAAAAGAGGAATATTCCAAGGAGATTCTTTGTCACCAGTGCCATTTAACATCACACTAATCCCTATGTATTTTTTGGTACATGCTTTGAAAAAGAGGGTATTGCCCTCGAAAGCTTGCAATGATTTTTTGTAATTATATTAGTGGCCTATAAAGGTAGAACCTATAGCCTAGTCTTGCATTTGTATTTTGTAATGGTCACATGGCTTCCTCCTTTTTACCTCAGTGCAGCTCTGCCTATACAATGTGGCAAGATCAAATAGAGTTTTAAAATGGTGATATTATAGAAACACTACCAAGTGATGAAAATTATAAATACCTTGGAATACTAGAAACAGATAACATCCTGTCTACAAAAGTTGAATAACTGACAGAAAGGGAATACATAAAAACTCTTCAAATTAAAATTGAATGGGGGAAATACAATCAAAGCCATAAACATACAGACAGTTACAGGAATTAGATACCCAATGGGACTAATATATTGGTCTCAAAATGAATTAGAAGAATTGGGTCAAAATCCTCAAAACCCAATGAACATGCACCATTGCAGTTCATCCCAAAAGTGGCATGGTCAGATTATATTTACTATGAAAAAATGGAGGCTGTGGATTACTACATGATAGAGTACCAGTTAGTAGAGGAGGAAGAAAGAAGCCTAAATGGTTATATTAGTGCAAGAAAATTTTCTTAAGGCAGTAAAAGGGAAAACTACTGTATTTTGTAAACAAGACAAACAAAGGCTCAATATAAGAAACAACAATTTGAAAATAAATTAAACAGATGGAAAAATAAACCATTACATGAACAATGCCTGAGAAATATTGATGGAAAGCATGATAATAATTCAACATGGGCTTGGCTAAAACTGGGGACCTTTAAGAAAGAAACCCAAGGCATATTTTTTGTTGCACAAGAACAAGCATTTTGAATCAATGGATGGCAGAGGGCATGGTTCCTGCTGGTGATTGTGCAGTGGGTCAAGCAGTGGTGCAAAACTCCCTGCCAGAAGGCTCCTGGTCTGTGAAGCTCCAAGCTAGGAGGTGCGTGGCATGCTACTTTACAAAATTAGACATGATAGATTGGCAAAACTAAGTCAGAAAATGATGTAGTCAAGTTCTTTTTGGATTTCTGGATTCAGACTCATACAGAGCTTGAAAATCACACACTAAACATAGTAGTATGAACAAATGTCTGGACTTTTGATGATGCATTTCCGAGGGATGCCAGAGTTGTTGCTTCAGTGGTCCCCCTAGTCATAGGACTCTGGGAACAATATCAAAAATAAATCAATCACACACAATATTATAAACAGTATAAAAATAACACTGTCAGAGCTAAAAATATCCAGCAATATTAGGAACAGCATATATACTGTGCAGACACTTAACAGATACTGGTTTTCTTGTTATAATTGTAATATAATACCAGTTAATGTTTTTGTAGTTTTGATTGGTTGTGCCGGGTATTTTTACTGCTACTGGTACTTGTGGTGGTGATGCTGGTGCTGGTGATGCTGCTGCTACTACAAGTACTACAACTGCTACCAACAAGAGCAGCAGCAGCAATTAACATGGACAAATTAAAAAAGTGAATTATATTTTTGACATATATCACCAATGCATCAAAAGTTGTTGATTTGTATTTCATTTACAGAGCCCCCAATGAATAAAAAGTAGTGAATTTTTATCCAGTTTTATTCATCAATCGGTTGTATTCATTGCATCATTTTTTCTTCTTGTTGCATTGTTGTTATTTATTGTTCCTTCGTTGGTGTTGTTAACCGCCCAGAGTTCCTTTGGAAGATGGGTGGTAAATAAATAAATAAATAAATAAATAAATAAATAAATAAATAAATATTCATGAATTCATGATAAGTTTTTATTCATCATGTTCCCTGATTTGTTATATTCCTTTATCCCCTTTCCCCCTCCTGTGCCATTCTGCTGCTTGTTGCCACCAATCAGGACCTCTGGATAACCTTGAGTAGGACCAAGAGAAAGATCCGGGGAGGGGCGTGTTTCTAGTTAAAAGGGTTTATAAAGCATTTCCCTTGAACCTATTTTCATTTCTGCTCAGAGTCTTTGCTCAGTCAACTGAGAACATTCATATGCACCATAAATTATCTTCACCCATCCATGAAAAGACTACTTCACTCTTGGTGATAGTTTTGCATTTGTTTGTAGACAATCTCTTAATCCCAAACAAGTATTGTCACAAAATGGGCAACACAACACCGATACAAAAATGGGGACTAAACCCTGCTACAAACCCAGATGCCAACTCTATCATTGCACCTACACTGTCAGTTCTATTATAGGCCTCAATAAAGTTACACATGGCATCAGGACATATTTACTTGTTCCTCTGCTAATGTGAGCAATGCATTCCTCTTCTGTACACCATATAGGATTACATTGGACAAACGGGACAATCTCTGCACTAAGTAATTTTTGAACATAAATGTGATATTAGAAACAGCAATTGATACCCTTATTCTCCCTGAACTTGTCCAATATTTTCTTAAAGCTGTCAAGGCTGACAGCTGTCACCACTTCTTCTGGCAGGGACTTTCATAGACCAGTGATCCTCTGGGCAAAAAAAATACTTTCTCTTATTTTTCTGAGATCTAGCACCCAAAAGTTTCATGGAGTAACCCCTAGTTCTAGTGTTGTATGATAGGGAAAACAGTTTTTCCTTATCTACTTTGTCCACACCGTGTATGATTTTATAAACTTCAATCTGGTCACCTCTTAGGGGCCATTGTTCAAGAGTGAAGGGGGCCAGCTATTGCAGCCTATTTACTCCTACTTCTAGATCATTTATGAAGAAATAGAATAGCAGGGGTCCCAGTAATGAACACTCTGCCTCCCTCCACTTAGCCAGTGGCTGATCCAGGACAGTATCATTTAATACTTTTCCTCCACGGATTTTAGGTGCCATATACAAGCAGGGATGGCATTCTGAGGCCATCTTGGGATACAATCAACCTCAGTTCATGAAAATTTAGATGGGAAGCGAAGGCCTCCCCCGTTGGGGCAGCCACAGCAATCCAGGCCATGAACAGCCCAGCTCCAAGGCAAGGGACTCGCCTGGTTCAAGCAAGAAAGGGGCCAGGATGGCCCTTCTGCTCCTGCCCTCACTAATTGTAGCCCCAGCAAAGGGGATTAAATAATAACGTTGTAGGCCCTGGTCTCAAACCCACTACATTCATCTTGCGTCTGTAGTTATTGGTTCAGAACAATGAGAGAGAATTGAACCCAATCATCTTAGCAAATAAATATAATTGCTGTGGATTTTCTAGAAGTTACACACCTCACATTTGCATTATTGGATAGTTTCACATATTCCAAAGCATATCCAGTAAAATCTATTCTCTTGACTTCAGTTTCTCCCAGTAGTAAACAGTGTGAAGAATTTCAGACATACCTATAAATTTAGCTTTAAT
Organism: Phrynocephalus guinanensis; assembly: GCA_037367245.1. NCBI lineage: Eukaryota > Metazoa > Chordata > Lepidosauria > Squamata > Agamidae > Phrynocephalus > Phrynocephalus guinanensis. The sequence goes on from CM074735.1 coordinate 3,693,627, forward strand.
ATTTTCTCCATTGTGCAAACAAATGAAGAATGTCATTCCATCCCTGTGTCTCTATCAGAAACATTCACTAAACTTGCCTTGCATTTTCACAGCTAAAAGTAATATGGAAAGTTTGGAGAGCCCAGATGTGCTCTGTAATAACAACCAGCCCCTTCACCACTGTGACATGACAGTGACATGCCCTGGGAGGTCATGAACCCCTCAAGGGGGGCATTTTTTTTTGGGGGGGGGTGGTATGGGTTATTTTTAGTTTCAATTATTTTTATATTTATTAAATTAAATATGGTACACACAATGCTGTTTTATGTTAATCGTCTTGATCCACTGATTGATAACTTTGTTTATTTTGTTTTTTATTTTAGGGTATTTTTTACCCTGCCTTTCTTCTTGGAAAAAGGACCCAAGGCAGCTTACAGTAATGAGGGATAATATACAGTCCAGTACAATTAAGACATGTTCAAGTATTGAGAACAAGGAATTGAGGGACATCTTACAGCATTAATAGACAACATTACATTAAAGCTATAAGATAGTGCGAGCAGTTAAAGGAAAGGAAAGTTCCATGTAAAGTTATGAGTGATGGAAACTAGCATTGAAAACATAGCCTCAATGTAAACCCATAATGGTATAAGTAGTTATAAACACAATGTCTATGTGATCCTCTAGATTCATATAAAAGACACATAACAGGTAGACCATCATTCAGGGAAAGCTTGCCTGAAGGGAAAGGTCTTTGCCTGTTTCCAGAAACACAACGGAGATGAGGCAGTCCTGGCCTCTAGTGGGAGGGAGTTCCAGAGTATGGGTGCAGCAGTCAAGAAGGCCCTTTCATGGGTTCCCATGGGATGTACCTGTGAGGGTAGAAGGAGCCCTTTAAAAATGGTTTCCAGAGTCCAGGGTACCAAACCTGGTGCCTCTAGGATGCAGGGGAGCCATTTTGTTTCATTTCATTTTATTTTGTATGAATATTTTTTTAAAAATCATGAATGAAACAATGAAACAAAACGAAGCGAAACAAAAGGAGGAAGCAGCATTTTGTTATAGATGAAACAAAATGGTCATTTTTTCATTGAAATGAACTGTTTCATTCCATCATTTTCTGAGAGCTCCTGCTGAGCTGTCAACCCCCCTGGTACCTCCTGGGCCAGGTTTAAAAGGCTACAGCCATTGACAGCTTGGCAGACGCCCTCTGAAAATTCTTGGGATGGCAGCATGATCACCGGAACTGCCCTCCCGACCATTTTTTGAGGGCTCCTGCCGATCTGTCAATGGCTGGGCCCCTTTAAACCTGGACCAGTTGGTACCTGGGCATCCCCCTGGTATTGATTGGGCCAGGTTTAAAGGGGTCCAGCCAAAAACAGCTCAGCAGGAGCCCTTTAAAAATGGTTCCCAGAGTCCAGGGTACCAATTCTGGTGCCTCTAGGATGCAGGGGAGTCATTTTGTTTCATTTTGTTTTGTTTTGTATGATTTTTTTTTAAAAAAATCATAAGACATGAAACAAAACAAAATGGGGTGAGCCCAAAATGAAACATTATTTTTCCATTCCGTGCCCATCCCTATTGAGGATCCGTGGGATAGAAGTCATGTTCTCAACTGCACTCTCTGAGGATGGTCCTCCAGGAGCCATGCCAAAGCACTCATCTCTTGCCAGAGAGCCTCACCAGGAGGATACTATGATTGAAGATATTGTTGAATTTAAAATAAAGTTAAAATTCTGTTTCAGACAGGCTAGCCCTGCTGAGTTCCGCCGGACCCCAGAAGCCCAATGAAGAATCCGACGAGAGAGAAATCCTTGAAGAAAATACTGTGTTTATTAGGCCTAATAAAGATAGCAGGTGGACACAAGCCAGGAACCGGGGAAAGATGGCCGACCCCGGACACAACTAGAACCCCAAGTTTTATTAGTTCCCCTCTTCCCTCCTCCCGAGTGGTGCCGCCCAGGGGTGGGCGAGGGACGGTTCTTCAAAACAGTCCAATCGATGTAGTCTGTGGGTTGGCCAGAGACGTTCCTGGCTGGTCTCTGGCAAGCTGGAATTGGATGCCCGCTCAGGTGTTAATGAGTCCAAAGTGTCTTTTAATTAGGCCATTGGGATATGACAAAGGAAAGGGGAAACAAGGTATTGTCTTCGGGTCTGGGTAAACTAAGGAAATTGGAAAGTGAATAGAGGGTTGGGGAAGACCAATACAGAAGTCAATGGGGGCCCGGAAAGCTGATGGGATCATCTGGAGGTGTCTGGATAGTCCTTTTGTGGATGCTGGGATGTGATAATGAAGAACCCCCAGGCTGTGACAAATATCTGTGGTGTACGTGCCAGGAACTCTTGTAATCCAGTAAACATCTGTGGTGTACATGCCAGGAATTCTGCAGGAGATGGATTCCTTCCAGAAGAAGTGGCTTGCTTTGTGGGACCGCCATGATGTCTGCTCCTTGTGCCATAACCCCCTTGCCCCAGATTACAGTTAAAGAAGCCAAAGGACAGAGCAGGAACTTGTTTAAGCACATCCAGGGAAGTAGGGGTGGGAGGAGAAGGAAGGATGGAGAAGATGAGAAAGAAGAGGGGAGAGAGAGAGGGGGGGCACCCTTTGGGTCAGGAGTCTGGGGTCTGTGTCAGGCAGGGGTAGTGGAACCAGGTCTCAGAGGGTAAGGAGGTCCCTGACTCCTGAGAATGATTGTTTGGAATCATTCCCTTGCAAACCAGAGCATGGAAGGAATAATCCCTCAGTTCAGGAGAAATTCTGCCTGAACTGTGCCTCTGGCTGAGACTTCAGGGTTGGGGGAATAAAGGAAAAGAGACAAGAAAGGGTTAACCAATACTTTAGTAAGAGACATTCCTTATTCCTTGGCTGGAACCCCTGGAACTGAGAAAGTCAGCTTTCCAGGGGTTTCCACAAGAGGGAAAACCCTGTTCAGTCAATTCGGGAGTGAGGGGTAGTCTACCACCATAGAGAAACATAGGAACGGAAAGAGGACCAGTCTATCTCCATAGTGATGTATGGCCGGGAGAACTGTGACTCGGGTAAGGGATGGTGAGAGGAGTCGCTCCCCTCGGCTGCCTTTCCCCGAGTCTGTGGAACTGTGATCCGGTTAGGGAGGGTGAATTCGTACCGCTGGAGCTGCCGGAAGGTTAGCCGCCTCTCTGGAACTCGAAGTGGCTAGAGTTTTCGAATTTGCCGGGGAAGCGTTATGGTTCTTTTTAGGGGGGGGGGTCTACTCAGCCAATTCAATTGAATGGGGTTCCTCGTTATGCGCCCCCGTCTGGCCATGATTAACAAGACATTGATTGATGGCCGGGGGCGCTGATTGGTCAAAGCGCGAAGAAGGGCTTATCTTCGCCCTCCTGCTGTTTTATGGAGTCTCCGTGGAAATAGACTGCCACAGGAGACTTGATACTGTGTAAACTTACAAATTGGGTGCAAATTGGAGGCTTCTGCTTGCCGAATCTCGGCTCGCAAGGCCTCTCAGCCGGCAAAAAGCAGCGGTTTGTATTTCTCCTGATATCTTGGGAACGGTTTGGAGTTTATGGATGGGGAAAAGAGTGCCGTGCTTGTGACGGTGTGGGGCGCATTTGGGCAATTCCGATGGATCTCGGAACCGCTCCAATTATTTGTGAATTTTGTTTTTCCATTATAACTCTTCAGTATCAAAGGTCACTGAGAGATTGAGGAGGACCAACAAGGGCACCTTGCCTCCATCACATAGCTGTCAAGTTTTTCCAGGCCATGCCAGGGGACAAGGAGGGTGATGATGAAGAGGAGGGCCTGGTTTTTTTTTCAGCATGTTGCAGCCCTTGGAGGACAGCCACTAGCGTCTGGCTGGGCTTTGCCGGCTTCTCTGGTGGGGGGAGCTTCCATCAGCTTCTGGAGGAGCCGAAGCCTCCAGCCAAATTTCAAGCCCGCCTCCATCAGCCAAATGCCTTGCACTTGCCGGGGGCAACAGTGGGAGGCTGGTGGGTGAGCGAATGCTCCCCCTGTGCTCTGCCTCCTTCACTTTGCGGGAAAAGAAATGTTCCGGGAAGATGGTGGGACAAGAGCTAGAAAATGTGAATGTCCCACCCAGATTGGGACACTTGGCAGGTCAGCCATCAGCTTCTCTCAGAATGTCAACTTTCAGGGCAATCATTGCTGTCTCCGTGCCATAATATGGGCTGAACCTGGTCTGGAACAGACTGAGGGCATCAGTTTCAGATTGGTTTGTCTACCACCCCCTCCACAACCTTGTCCATAAAAGGAACATTGGAAGTGGCTCTGTAATTGTCAATGCCATCCAAAATCAAGCTTGGTTTCTTTCTAATTTGCCTATTGAACATCTCCTTGAGGGATTGGGGAACCCTGCCTTCTTGGAAAGTAGCCCATTTCATTGTCACTGGTCTGGATGCTTTTGTGAGCCAAGCTGGCCAGGATCCCGGCAGGAGGTGAAGGCTCTGCTGCGATCAAGTGCACTGTCCACCTGGTTGAAACTGAGTTAAATTTACTGGGCAAGATAATGCAAAGGATATCTCAGTATGATCTGAAAATGGTGACCAGAGTCCTGGAGGATGGTCTCCACTTTAGATTTTTAAAATGCATACTATCACATATGATACGAAAAAGCTACAGCTGATGGTTTTGGGCTGCACTTATCTGGCTAACAAAGTAGGATCTTCTGGCAGCCTTCAATCTTGATAGATCATGTGGGACACAATTTTAATGGATGTTCAATCTACTTCCATTGGGATCTGCCTCCAAGTGCTCTCTGGCCTCCTCTTGTTCTGCTTCATGGCCCACAGTTGTTGGTTAAACCAAGGAGCTTGACAGAGGAGTGGTAAGGGACTCAGGTGAAATCATGTTGGTTACTCTAGGGTGGTGGCAGCATTCCAGGCATCCACCAGAGCACTGACAGGAGTGACAATTAGATCAGCCAGAATCACCCACATGGTCTCTTGGAATCCTATTGGATCAAATAACCTACAGGGGTGGACCATCTTAATGGGTTCTTACTCCCTGTTGGAGTGCGTGCATGCATGGGGAAGTGCTACCTATAGGCTGCATTTTAGGTTAGAATTAAATACCGATAAATCAATTTTGATATGTTTTCTTTACCCCATTAAAATACCTTGTTATGCAAATATTATGGGGGTCATAGGGTTATTCGATGTTATAAGAGGAGGTTGTGGCATGAAAATGGTTGAGAAACACTGGGCTAAGGAAAAGAAAGTCTCACTAGATAAAGTTGGCAACATCAGACCTGACAAGGGCAGTTTTATCAATGCTGTCTGTCCCAGATAAGGGGTAACCAAATACAGTATCTGGCTGCAAACAGCAACCTGCTTATGTACTATATTTCAGTATGAGTGTTAAGTATCAAATGAATTTTTATTCTGGCTCAGCTGTCAGTTCTGTTAATAACAGCTGCATTCATGGTTTAGGTCAGGAGGTAGTCCAAAGGCAAAAAGTCCCCTATATTCTCCCTGTAAAATACTGCTTGCCACTGAGCAGGAATACAATGATGCTATCAGTGAAGTAAGGCAAGATAGATATAAGCAACCATGAGTCACAGTATTATGTTGTGTACCAAGACCCAAGCCAGGGATTGCATTCACAGCCAGGAGTTCTAAGGAAGGCCCCTTCAGCACAATGACAAGGAATACATGAGAAAACAGTAGGATCCAAGAGAAAGTTGAAAGATCATTAGGAATGTGTATATGTATGTGTGTGTGTGTGTGTGTTGTAGAATGTCAATGACAGTCAAAACAGAAAAAGCTGGGATGGAGGCAAGTTCATGCAGATATACACCAAGGACACACGTTGTAAGAACAGAACATGCATGACTGAATTTGCATCATGTAAGAAAATGGTTATGTCACACAGGTAGATAACACATTCAAAGGGAGGTTGGAAAAAGTTTTTTTGACCAAGGGCCTTTTGAAAGGAATATTGCTGTCCTTTAGCAAATAATAAAAAACATCCTGGAGGCAGAAATCCCTGAAACATTTGATATAGTCCCCCAAAAGTAATATAGAATGAAACTTTTTGTAGAAAATAAGAGAAATGTGTAGTAGAGATGAGCACAAAATGAAAAACGAAATGTCGTTTCATCATTTCATTAAGTAAATCACTTTGTTAGGTAATGAAACGGTAGGACGCATTTCGTTTCATTTCATAGTGAAACACCATTTCCCCCTCTAGAATGAAACATTTGGTCTTAGAGGAAATAGCAGGGGAGCTTCCTCAAGCTCTGCCCTGTAAGCCCCTGAAATTTGAAAAGGTTTGGGGACAGCAGCTGAGTTATTAAACTCCAAAGGGTGTGCCCCAATGGAAAAAAATATTTCTAATTGAAATTGGAACTTCAGAAGCCAAGCTGTGGGGGAGAGTAGCACTGTCATGGCTTGGCTTCCAATTCCAATTAGAAATATTTTCCCTAGGGACTAGGGATGGGCTATTGGTTTCGGAAGCTGCCGGTTCCAAATTGAAGCCCAGCTGGTGTTTGGAAGCCTCCGAAACCCAATCCCTTACTTTGCTCTGCACCTGCACGGGGCTGAGCTCCAATGAAGAAGACACTTCTTCCAATGTCATTGTTCCTTCTCATTGGTGCCGGCCAGTCATGAGCTCTGCAGGGAAATGCAGCACCCTGCCTCCCTGTCTGATTGGCCAGTACCAGAAAGAAGGAACGATGATGTCGGAGGCTTCTTCCTCATTAGAACTCAGGACCATGTGGGTTCAGAGCAAGGTAAGGGATTGGTTGATTGCATTTTGGAGGCTTCTGAACACCAGCAGGGCTCCCACGGGTTGTTTTGGAACCAGTATCTTCCAAAATGAATAGCCCATCCCTACTAGGGACACCCCCTTTGGAGCCTCATAACTCAGCCCCCTGAACCCCAAACCTTCCAAATTTTGGAGCCTTACCTAGAATTGCTTTAGGAAGCTAACCCTGCCACTTTGGTGCCAAAATATGCATGGGATCAGTATTTTTCAAGAGTACATTTAAAAAAGAGAGAGAGGAAAAAATAGGACCCAGGGCAGCATAGCATTTTGTTTCATTTCATTTTGTTTCAAAATGAAACTACTTTAACAATTCATTACAAATTGTAATGAAATGAAGCTACTAAAGAAACAAAATCAAAAAAACACTATTTTTCTGTTTCATGCCCATCTCTAGTGTGTAGCATTACTGTGCTTTGCCCCCAGCCCTTTCACAGGCTATTGACAAGCACTGCTTCCATTTTTTTTCTCTTTTGCTGCCACCAAGTAGCTTCTCTAGTAAATTAATGCTTTCAGACTGATTTTAAATTGAATAAAGATAAAGTAAGTTTATTTATTACAAAGTAAAATTTAAAACATCAAGGATAACATGTTTAGGTACAAACTAAAAGGAAGAAAATAGCTCAAAGACATGAAAGTTTGGTTACTGACAACGTTGTTCACATGCACACCCTGTTCTTAGCTTTAGAGACACTCGGCACTTTGTTTTCTTCACAGAATTTGTAAAATCCTATCACTTCTCTCTAGTCTTTGACTGTCTTTCTGTCCTACCTTATCTGTCTTTTCTCAGTAATTGTAGGTCCGTATCTGACCTTCTGTCAGACAGTGTCAGTCTCTATCTGACCATTTCAGTGCTGGGCGGAGCCTTAACCCCTCAAGCTACTCCCCCCAACTCTCTCTTTGGTCCACAAACAGCCAATCAGTATAGACATTTCTCATGAATTATTCATCACAAGAGGGGTAAATGCCACAAAGTGTTCAATAGCAACCTGATGAAACCTTCCCATCCCATATAGTCCTCTTCTCCCTAATAATAATAATAAAAAGAACTAGCAGTTGTGTTCAGACTATAATGCCAAATCTAGACTGGTGTATGAGCAAATTTCTCTATAAAAGGAATGATATTCACTTGATTCACCTAGCACTTTACTCTTTGGTAGCCAGCATCTCCAAACTGTTACCTGTTTCTTTATGCTAACAGAACATAAAACTGAAGAAAGAAAGAGGAAACAATGACAAAAGCATTGGGGCAATTAAGACTGGATAAATATGCTAAAGGTCTGTAATGCCAAATAGGAAAAAACTTCTCCTTTTCTTTATGGTGGAAGGGAGGGGGCAATCTTGACAAGGATACAAGGTCTGTCTTCCAAGAACTGACCATGGCATTTGAATCATCACAGCCAAATACAGGTCACAGTTTTACATGTGCTGACTATCCTGACTCATTGAAACAAGCAGCTCAATTATGAAGGTACATGAAGACCACCAAAAAGAAGTGGCAGACCTACTGTATATAGTATGAAATGCCAGAAATATTTTTTGCCACAGTCTCTTCCGAGCAGAAGAGATTTTGGAACCAGCTGTACCACTTAAGAAGCTTGTCAAGAAGTGCTGGGCAAATCTAGACACAAGTTAAATGCCCCTTGATTCCAATAAGAATGTGGAGCTGACAGCTCTGTACATCATCTATGGCTGTCTGTGAAATAACTTACTAGGATGTAGGTCAAGCATTAGAGAAGACCTAGAATTGGAAAGCCCCTGGAATGGATGGGTCTGGTGGAAAAAATCAAGTCCAACTCAATTGCACTTGTCTAAAATCATTTAACAATGCTCTGGGCAGCCTCGATTTTATTGCAGAATTCCTCACAGAAGAAATAAGTTATTTCCTTTATAAATTTGAAGGTACCTCTTATTCTATAAATTACTAACACATCACCCACAGTTCACGAGCTTAGACCAATAATTTCTCAAACCAGTTATAGTTTTCTAAAATGCAACTGCACCCTGGCAGGACAACAGAGAGACAACATTAAGATATCCTACAATTGTAAGGAATTGCTCAATGTCGATTTCGTTATGTAGAATAAGGTTTGAGGTATTCAGAATTTTTTCAGTTGCCTTTTTTGTACAGTCCTCTAATGCAAATTTATACTACTCCTACAGAGAGCATGTGAGGCAGTAAATTAAATCCCAACAGTAAGAATATTTAATATAAATTAGTTGGAATCTTTCTGTCCCTTCTTTTCAGGTTCCAAGATTCTCTGGGTTTTTTTAATTTCCTGATGAAGCCTTTGGGAACTTTGGAACTGAGAGGAATCATTGGTAGCCAAAACTCAAAAGCAGATCTCTGCCACCAGGCTCAGCACTCTTTGTCATGTTAGTAGTCATGGCATCATTTGCCTGTAGCTACTCACTACAGTGGCTATAACAAAAAAGATAGAATGCTTTGAAATTTCACTGATTCTGGCATCCTCAGCCTTTCTTTGAGAAAATCTGGTATCTGTAGGAGGATCCTGATGAAAGAATGAAGACTCGAGTCCAGTTGTCTGACCAGTGGAGCGTTGCCAGACCAGGCAGAAATAAACAGGCAACACACGTTTGCTTTGGGTTAACAAGGGCCACAATTTATTAACAGTATTAAACTTTAACGTAACTTTTATGAGAGCCTGAAATGCAGCAAAAATTTTGTGGTGATTATTAATTTCTCTAGGTCCCTTCCAACAGGAAAATTTCCTGCAGCCTGTTTTACTGCTGCAGACCGGATGCCTAACGGTGTTGGCAACCTACAAAGTTAATCAAGCCTTGGCAGCCCTTTAAATGTGGCTGGGTTTATGCTTTATTTTATGCCTGTCTAATACTGACCCTAGCTACTTGTTTATGGGCTGCCAAGCACACTGAAGATGTCAATTAAGGTCGGGACCTAGGTAATCAATGTTTAGTTTTGCGCTACCCCCCAAATTGTGACCAAGGAATTTAAGCAAAGCCCAGCACCAGCGTGTGGATGGTGGGATGGGCGAAAACTCACCGTCACTCACGGCCAATCAGAGTGGCAGTCAAAAATTCCCATCCGGCCCCGAAGCGACCAGCAAAGCATCACTATCCACATCAGATAAGCGGCAGTTGGGTGGGGAAAGGCAAGACTGCGCAGGCAGGTCGAGGAGGAACGCACCAGGTCCTTAAATAGGTGCGCTCCCCCCCCCTGCGTATCCCGCACAGCCTGCCCAGCCAACCAGCGCCTGGTTCCGCCGGCTGGCAAAGATGCCCCGCCTCTGCATGCTGCGGGACAGAGCGGCCAATCTCGCCCCTTGCCATCTGGCACATTTTATTACATATCATTTACATCCCAGAGTATGCACAGCACCAGTGATTGGTCACAAGGGAAAGGTTGGCATATGCTGGTTGGCTGCTGTATAGGGGGTCGCCTCGTGAACAGAGCATGCCTTGCCCAGTTATTGATTACCATAACCCATGTTTTTTCTGTTTACAGATGGAATGTGAGTTAATGAGAAGGAGACAAGGAGACAAGAATAGCTGAGGTAAATGAAAAGTAAGCCAAATTAGTCCAGTAATCAAGAGTAAATAACTGAGAGATGAGAAGCGCAGAGTCAGAGTGAGTACACAAGCTGAATCAATGAAAAGTAACTAATGCTTCAGGTAAATAGTAAGTAATAGGTGACTGAAGTTTACCCAAGCTGGTTTGGGGAAATTACAAGGTCTGCAAACATGTAGATTCAGCTAGAATGCACCAGGAGGGTCTTCCCTTCTCATGAAATGCTCTCTAGGCCTCATCCCATGAATCAGACTCCTACAGGTATCCTTATGTTATGTGTATGTTTCTTCATTCAGAACAAACACACAACAAGGTGGCTACAGCAAATGAATAGTTTATTTTAAACTTCATGTCTGCAGACATGAAGAGACCACACCCCCTGTGGTCTCTGAATTATCACATGCAAAACATAGAATATAAACCAACAAGCCACTCCCTCACTGTCCCTCTGGTCAATCCTGACCAAGTGGAGGGCTCACAATCTGCCTATCACCGATGCAGATTCCCACCCCTCCCATATATGGCAACATCTAAGAGATTCTTCCACTTACTAGTTCCCAACTAAATGGCAAAGTCCTATTGGTTACATAAAAACTATCAAGTAGAGATGGGCACGACCAGGAAAAATTACGTTTCGAGTTGTCGTGTGTCGGAGCCGGCCCGTTTCGGCTCGTTTCTGTATTTCGCGAAATTTTCCAAAAATTGCGTTTGTCGGTTTTTCGTCTGTCATTAGTACTGGTTTGGGGGGGAGCGGGCTCCTGGAGGCACCTCTCTGGGGTGGGTGCCTCCTCTGGCCCTCCATGAAGGGAAAGCGGGTCCTGGAGGCACCTCTCTGGGGTGGCTGCCTCCTCTGGCCCGCTACAAAATGGCATGCATAGCCAATTGGATATGCATACCAAGTTGCAGTGGCAGGCAGAGGCACCTCTCTTTCGGGTGCCTCTGTGACTCACTGCCTGCAGTGCACTTGGGCTGGGGAACGAAGTGAGAGAGGACCCCTATGGGCGCCCGCTGTGACTCACTAAGAAGGGAAGTGTACTTGCTGTAGTGCAATGCGAGTACACATCTGGCTTACTGGTTAGGGGTTAGCGCAAGGGCTAGACTTAGGGTTACGGGTAAGGTTTGGGTGAGTTACTGGGGTGCACCTCTGGATGCCTCTCTGACCCACTAAGAAGGACAGTGTACTGGCGTATGGGTTAGGGTTGGGGTTCGTGTTTGGGTTCGGGCTACGGTTAGTGGCTTTTTATGCCCGACTGGCACATCCCAGAAGTCTCAGTCAAAACCTGGCCAAGTGGCCATGCAATTGGTGGAATGGCTCCAAAAATTTGCATGATCCACTCCCATGGCCAGCCCATCATTGCGCAGGTGTAAAAAAATAAAAATAAAAATAAAATAAAATAAAATAAATGGAGACATTTTGTTGCAAGAAAAACCCACTGCTGCTACTGAAAAAATTCAGGCAGTTTTAAAATAGCTATTTTCGCATGTTTCTGTGGTGCTTTGGTGTGTTTTTGGACCACGCGATTTCAAAATAAATATTGTGGTCGCCCCATTTGGATCCCCCGCCCACACCGCATGGCATGGCGAGTTGGCGAGACGACGAGGATGCGCAGCCCAGGAGAGGAGAGGAGGGAGGCCGGGGACCCCCCCCCCCAGAAACCACCCTTCTGGTAGGTGCCCTCACTCAGGCAGGCATATTTTTGCCTGCTTTTTTGGCTGGGAATCGGGGTTTTTTTAATTTTTAAAACTTTTTTTCTGTGCCGCGCCGCTTGGCGAGTTAGCGTGGCGACTCAACGAGGATGCGCACTTTGCGCAGCCCAGGAGAGGAGGGGGGAGGCCGGGGACTCCCCCCCCCAGAAACCACCCCTCTGGTAGGTGCCCTCAGGCAGGCATATTTTCGCCTGCTTTTTTGGCCGGGAATCGGGTTTTTTTATTTTTAAAACTTTTTTCCTGTGCCGCTTGGCATCGCGCGATCGCTGCAATGCCAGGAACGACAACGACAAATCAGACCCAATTTTTCTTTAGTTGGTTCGAGTTCGAGTTCTGGCAGAGTAATTGTCGTTCTTCGTTCCGTTACGTAACGGAAACGAGAAATGGAAACGGAAACGAGAATTTCGCCAAGTCGTGCCCATGTCTACTATCAAGCATAGCACACTTACTTTGAGCCTAGAACTTAAATTTAACCTTATCAATCCCCCCTTATTCGTTTGAAGATTTATTCCACTTCTAAGGCTCACACTCAGGTTGAATAACTATGACTTCTTTGGGTGGTTCCTTAAGGTTTAATAATATCATTTGTTTTGCAGCTGACTCCGTTTCAGATCTGGTCACTCTTTTTATAATACTTATACAAAATCGAAGACAATGCATACAGCAACACACCATTACTTGTGTCACACAAAATATCACCACACCATAGAATATCAGTATTACCCAATTCCAAGGTATCCAATGAGTTAACCAACTAGAATTTATACTTTCTTATCTACTAATCCTCTTCAAGATATCTTTCATATCATCTAATTTCTCATTAATATCAGTTTCATTTAAGGTCATAATGCATGTATCTTTATCCTTCCCACATCCCTGTAGAAACCTCCATATCCAGCTAGAAGGAAGTCTAACACTGCTCTGTTTTGTTCAGCATGCAATCTTTCCCCCAGTTTCTTTCATGCCTCATATGTGTCATTTCCTACATGAACAATTGCACAGTCCGCTTGTTCCTGGAAATGGGAAAAATAAACCAAAGTAGAGATGGCAAAAGACCCTATTCCTACTATATCCTTCTTCAGCTGGATCACCAATTCCCTGTCTGCACAAGACCCCTTTGTCAGTGGAATGTTCATCTTTCTCCTTCTTGGGCTTTCTTCTGGGCACGGTACATCTCCTAACTTAACAATAACTACAGTTACTTGGGTACACCCAGCTACTTGATAATTTGAAAGTCTGCCTCCCTTCTTCAAAACCCATAACCCTTCTTTTGTCTCACATCCATTTTCATGCACACATAACCACAAATAACCAAAAGACCATCCTGTAACATTAACTAACCTTGGATATTTATCTGTACTAGTATATTTCATTTGTATTAAACAGTAGGTGACCTTTAATGTACAAATCTATCTTCCTTCCTTATACCTCCACTGTTAACATTTAGTACTGTTCTGTAGACACATCCCTTTACCCATGGTACTATTGAAAGAATTGACCACCCAGGCCTGCCCTGTATGCTCTGGGCATCCTTCATACCCGATGCTGTTTCCGAGGCAATCTCCAGCCCATCTGTACCCATTAGACATGGGCACGACTTGGCGAAATTCTCGTTTCCGTTTCCGTTTCTCGTTTCCGTTACGCAACGGAAACGGTAACGACAATTACTCCCCCAGAACTCGAACTCGAACCGACTAAAGAAAAATTGGGTCTGATTTGTCATTTTCGTTCCTGGCATCTCAGCGATCGCGCAATGCCAAGCGGCACAGGAAAAAAAGTTTTAAAATTTAAAAAAACCCCGATTCCCGGCCAAAAAAGCAGGCGAAAATATGCCTGCCTGAGGGCACCTACCAGAGGGGTGTTTTTTTTTGGGGGGGTCCCCACTCCAGCCTTCCCCCCCTCCCCATCCTGGGCTGCTTGTACCAGGCTGGGAGGGGGCATCCTCAGCGGCGTCTCCATTTGCTATGAGCAGTGCGGGGGGATCCAAAATGGCGACCGCAATATTTTTTTTAAATCGTGGTCCAAAAACCCACCAAAGCACCACAGAAACATGCGAAAATTAGCTATTTTATATGCCTTATTTTTATAGTAGAAGCAGTGGGTTTTTCTTGCAACAAAACGTCTCCATTGATTTTATTTTATTTTATTTTATTTTTATTTTTTTACACGTGCGCAATGATGGGCTGGCCATGGAATGGGACCATGTAAATTTTTGGACCCATTCCACCAATCGCATGGCCAGGTTTTGACTGACACTTCTGGATGTGCCAGAGGGTATAAAAAGGCGAGGCACTCGAGAGAACACTCACAGTCCGGGTTTGGATTTGGGTGGAGATAGGGCTGTAGCTGGCTGCTGTGCTAGACTAGTTTCGATTTCGCGGAGGAGCCTTTAGATTTCAGTTAGGCAGGCAGGGAGGGAATAATTGATTCAATTGAATTTTTAGGAAATATTTCATTCCCTGTCTGCAGTGGGGAATAGCAACACGCAGTTTATTCCTTGATGCTCCTTCGGTTTGTCAGGAGGATTTTTTTTCTGATATTGGTTTAGGTTTGACTGGGGGGGAGGTGTGGATTTATTTTAAAAATATATATATACTACCGTACCATTCCATACTTATTTTCTACTTTACAAAGTTCATTTTCATTTCATTGCTAGCAGTTTTCTTTATTCTCTCCTCTCCTTTTTGTGTGAGAGAGAGGATTTATTTCATTTAGTGCCACTGCTTCAAAGTTCAAAGGGGAGATTTTTGGGAGGTGAGGTGTGGATTTATTTTAAAAATATACTAGCCTAGTATATTTTAGATTTCCCCAACCAGTGCACTCAAACACATTTGTTGGCATTGGCAACTGGCAAGCCAAGGGCACCTCTGAGGGAGAATAATATTTTACATTTTAGAAATACATTACAATATTATTTGTGTACTTTACTTTTACTTACATTGTTTGTTTGCTAAACATTTTGTGAGGACACTGCAGTTAAACAATACAGGCCCATTCAGTTTACTTTGCTCACAGTGTACAACACAGTCCTACTCCTGTAGCAGTGTAGTGTGCTTGCTCGTTCATTTATTTACAACAAGTTACACAAGGCACACCCTTGGTGGGTGCCAGTGGAAGTTTACTTTGCTCACAGGGTACAACACAGTCCTACTCCTGTAGCAGTGTAGTGTGCTTGCTCATTCATTTATTTACAACAAGTTACAACAAGGTACACCCTTGGTGGGTGCCTGCGCAAGTTTTCTTTGCTCACAGGGTACAACACAGTCCTACTCCTGCAGCAGTGTAGTGTGCTTGCTCGTTCATTTATTTACAACAAGTTACAACAAGGCACACCCTTGGTGGGTGCCTGCGCAAGTTTACTTTGCTCACAGGGTACAACACAGTCCTACTCCTGCAGCAGTGTAGTGTGCTTGCTCATTCATTTATTTACAACAAGTTACAAGGCACACCCTTGGTGGGTGCCTGCGCAAGTTTACTTTGCTCACAGTGGAAAACACAGTCCTACTCCTGTAGCAGTGTAGTGTGCTTGCTCGTTCATTTATTTACAACAAGTTACACAAGGCACACCCTTGGTGGGTGCCAGCGCAAGTTTACTTTGCTCACAAAGTACAACACAGTCCTACTCCTGTAGCAGTGCTGTGTGCTTGCTTGTTCATTTATTTACAACAAGTTACACAAGGCACACCCTTGGTGGGTGCCAGCGGAAGTTTACTTTGCTCACAGTGGAAAACACAGTCCTACTCCTGTAGCAGTGTAGTGTGCTTGCTCGTTCATTTATTTACAACAAGTTACACAAGGCACATCCTTGGTGGGTGCCAGCGCAAGTTTACTTTGCTCACAGTATACAACACAGCCCTACTCCTGCAGCAGTGTAGTGTGCTTGCTCGTTCATTTATTTACAACAAGTTAAACAAGGCACACCCTTGGTGGGTGCCAGCGCAAGTTTACTTTGCTCACAGGGTACAACACAGTCCTACTCCTGCAGCAGTGTAGTGTGCTTGCTCATTCATTTATTTACAACAAGTTACAAGGCACACCCTTGGTGGGTGCCTGCGCAAGTTTACTTTGCTCACAGTGGAAAACACAGTCCTACTCCTGTAGCAGTGTAGTGTGCTTGCTCGTTCATTTATTTACAACAAGTTACACAAGGCACACCCTTGGTGGGTGCCAGCGCAAGTTTACTTTGCTCACAGTGGAAAACACAGTCCTACTCCTGTAGCAGTGTAGTGTGCTTGCTCGTTCATTTATTTACAACAAGTTACAACAAGGCACACCCTTGGTGGGTGCCAGCGCAAGTTTACTTTGCTCACAGTATACAACACAGCCCTACTCCTGCAGCAGTGTAGTGTGCTTGCTCGTTCATTTATTTACAACAAGTTACAACTCAAGGCACACCCTTGGTGGGTGCCTGCGCAAGTTTACTTTGCTCACAGTGTACAACACTCCTGTCCTACATTCCTGTAGCAGTGCAGTGTGCTTGCTACGCTTCATTTATTTACAACAAGTTACAAGTTACAAGGCACACCTTGGTGGGTGCACAAGTTTACTTTGCTCACTTGTCCTACTGTGTAGAACACAGTGCCATTATTTATAATTTTGAGAAATGAAAAAAATAAGGAGGGGTGGCACAGCCAGCGGGAAGGGGAGGGGGACCCCCACTAAGATAAATTGGGCCACATTTCTGAAGGAAGGCACAGGAAGTAGTGCAGATAGTACTCCCTCGCCAAGCAGCTCCACAACCAGTACCGTACCGTCCCATCCTGAGGGAAGCTCTGTCACTGAGGGAAGCATGGATGAGGCGATAAAAATCCCTTCAGCGAAACTTGACCCCGACCTCCTTTATCAGGAAGAAAACGAGGACTCAGAGTCGGAAATGGTATCAGAATCAGAAACGGGCACTTTGAATCTAGAGGTTCCAGATTCTGAGGACCTGATGGCAGGAACTGATGAAAGGCAGGCTTCAGAGAGTGATGGAAGGAGCAGCCCTCCTTCCTCCCAGAGTACTGCCAGTGACAGCAGTAGTACTCTACTTTCCAGGCAGGGCAGAGGCCACACCACCACCACAGCAGCGGCAGCAGGCAATACCAGAGGGGCCAGTAATTTCACAAAGCCATGCGGGTGTCTCTGGGAGCATTTTGAGAACAGCCCGAAAGACGCAAGGATGGCGGTGTGCAAGAAATGCGGGGTGGTGGTGCGCAGGGGGAATGACCTGAAACACCTCTCCTCAAGTGGGTTGCGTAGCCACCTGATGCGAAAGCACCCTGGGACTCTGCCTGGAACCCTGTCAGGCCCTGTTTCCTCAGGGAGGAAGAGAGTGGAAGAAGGGTTAGGGAAAGAAAAACACAGCTCCGCTAGTGCTGAGAGTGGGAAGAGGCAGGCCACTCTGCAGGAAGTGGGGCCATTGTGTGGGAGTTTTGTCAGCCAGCAAAATAGGGCTAAGGCACAGGAGACCACCACTCGCGTGGTGGGTGAAATGGTGGCCATGAACGGGTTGCCCCTCTCCTTTGTGGAGTCATCAGGCTTCAGGCACCATGGTACGAGCCTCCATCCCGGCACACCTTCAGCAGGCAGGTGATTCCCTCCCTTTATGAGTCCGTCAGGGACATGATCCGGGCCCTGCTGCAGGCGTCCAGAGGAAGGAAGATCCACTTCACTTCCGACATCTGGACCGGTGGGCACCACAGATACCTCTCTCTGACGGCTCATTGGTGGCAACCCAAGGAGGTCCTGGAGCCCAGGACATCCCAAGAACAGCTGCAGGGGGAGCCACAAGGCAGCACCCCAAGAGGGTATAGGGCAGTGCTTCTCCAGGAACAAAGCATGGAGGACAACACCACAGGGTTCAACATTTCAGAGGTCCTCAAGACAGCAATGCGAGAGTGGGGATTGGGGACTGAGGGGCAGGTCAATCTCGGATTCATGGTTACTGACGCGGGCCGTAACATGACCAACGCGGTTGAAAGAGCAGGGTTGCAGGGCATTGTGTGTGCAGCACACAAACTGCATCTGGTGGTGGTCGATGCCATTGGGGTGGGAGCACTGAAGGACTCCTGGGGTGAGGGGACCCTGGAGACCAAGGCCTTGCTGGACAAGTGCCGGAAAATCGTCGGGCACTTCTCTCGCAGCGTCAAGGCATCCAGGATGATGCGTGAGAGGCAGGCGGAGACGGGCCGACCAGAGCACCTCCTGATCCAGGACGTGACCACCCGGTGGAACTACGAAATTGTCAAGCGCCTGGTGGAGCAGAGGGAAGTGGTGGAATACATCATGTCAACCACCCCAGTCCTGCATGAGGGGAGGGAGATGGACCTTGGTGCTACCGAGTGGCTCGCCCTCACCCAGATGGTGGGTTACCTGCAGCCTTTTGAGGAGACCACCCACGTGCTCAGCAGCTACAACGTCAGCCTGGGCCACGAACTCCCCCTGGTCAATGCCTTTCGCCAACGCCTAGAGGCCACTATCCGGGAAGAAGCCAAACTTCTCTCAAAGAGCAGGGCCTTGGCAGACAGGCTGCTGACCGGCGTGGATACCCGCCTTGGCCCACTAAGGAGGGAAAAGGTGTACCAGATGGCATGCCTGTGCGACCCTCGCGTCAAGGGTTCCCTGGCGGGCAGCGCTGCCGACCTGAACTGCTGGAAGACGGAGCTATGCCGTCAAGTCAGGGCTCCCTCCAATCAGGGCCATGTGTATCCGAGGGCGCACAGAAGCCAGAGCGATGCAGAAGAGGGATCCTCGCAAGGATCCTCATCTTTCTGTACTCCAGGAGTATACACCCAGAGGCCAGGTTCCATGCCAGCAGCCAACTACTTGGTCTCTGCCCTAGCCATGGCAGTTCTCCTCCGCAGTGGAGGCAAGGGAGGAAGAAGAACCGGACCCCGCTCTGACCATGGTAAGGGGGTACATGGCCTAGCCCCTCCAACCCCTCACCTTGGACCCACTCCACTACTGGGCCAGAAAGGCAGACCTCTGGCCCGCTCTTTCGACTCTGGCGTTGGACGTCTTGTCCACCCCACCCACCAGTGTCCAGAGTGAGCGTGTCTTCTCCCACATGGGAGATGTCCTGAGGCCGCGCCACTCTCGCCTGGACCCGGAGTCCGTGGAAAGTTTGACTTTCATCCGCTTCAACCTTTCCACGTTGGGATTACCCCAACACTCCAAGACCTAAGTCCCAAGTCGTTCTGCCATGGGTTCCTTAAACGGCCCTCCCTTGCCCTAACATCAACTCCCAGGGCAACATTTATGCCGGTCCGCCTGCCTGCCTGCCTACAAGCCTGCCTGCCTGCCTACAAGGCTACCTGCCTGGCTGGCCCTGTGACTACCTGCCTAGTGCCTAAATGCCTGCTTGCCTGTCTGCCTGCCTGCCTGCCTGACTGACTGACTGACTGTATTCACATACACACAATTGGAAGGGTCTGTATTGGCCCAATTTTTGCAGCCCTTGCCTGGGTCCAAACCAGCAAGGACCATTCTCAAAGTGTCATTTGAAAGGGTCTGTATTGGCCCAATTTTTGCAGCCCTTGCCTGGGTCCAAACCAGCAAGGACCATTCTCAAAGTGTCATTTGAAAGGGTCTGTATTGGCCCAATTTTTGCAGCCCTTGCCTGGGTCCAAACCAGCAAGGACCATTCT
The DNA here is from genome assembly GCA_037367245.1 of Phrynocephalus guinanensis. Taxonomy (NCBI): domain Eukaryota; kingdom Metazoa; phylum Chordata; class Lepidosauria; order Squamata; family Agamidae; genus Phrynocephalus; species Phrynocephalus guinanensis. The sequence continues at coordinate 3,713,251 of CM074735.1, forward strand.
CAAAGTGTCATTTGAAAGGGTCTGTGATCTGTATTGGCCCAATGTTTCCCCGTTGGCCATGGCTGGTCTGAGTGAGACCCTAAAACCTGCCTTCCTTGGTGCTTCCTCCCTTCCCTGGGGTTTAGGCGCCACCAATCTGCTTACAAAGTGGTCAGGAAGCACTTTACAACAACCTACCTCAAAGACTGAGTAGCAGGGGGCTAGCTCTCCTAGTCCTCCTTCCTTACAGCCTTAAAGAAATAGCCCAGCTCTCCTGCTTCCACTCTTTCTACTTGGTTGACAAAACCCGGTCCCCTGGGGTGGCGAATCTGACGATAGAAACTCTGCCTCCAAAGGCAGAAACAATCCTTCCTTCTGGCACTTTGGCTTTGTGCCTTCCCAATCCCTAGCCTGGGTGGCTGGTATCCTGCAAGCCTGCCTAGCCTACATACCTGTAAACCGGACTGCCTGCTTCCCTGCCTACCCGCCCCTCTGCCAACCTGCCTTCCTGTCAGACTCCCAGCTTAGAGCATGCTTTCCAGCTGCTTCTCATTCAACCTCCTGTAGTCTGGCCTTCTGGCCTCCACTACTTTGTCCTCTGGGATGGTCTGTGACCAACTAAGAAGGACTCTGGGTTTGTGGTCTGGTCTCCTTTAGAGGTGGTGGGTGGTGAATGATCACCCGAGAGGGGAACTCAATCAGGAATACTGGGAAGGGGGTTCGGGTTAGGTAAGGGGGATGCTATGGCCTCCGCCACTCTGTCCTCTGGGCTGCAGAACACTGTGACTCACTAAGAAGGACTGGAGTGGAATGTACTCGCGCGTACTGTGTGTATACTGTAATGCACAATAACCGTGTGTTGTCCGTTTCTTAGAAATAGAAGAGCCTGTCAGGAGGAACTTCCAGGGTGGGTTCATGGTGGATCTGTGAGTCTGTGTGACTCATTAAGAAGGGCATTGCCCTTGCCTATTGGCAGTTTGCTACTTGCCAGCGTAACAGCACATGGGAAGGAAGAGTCAGACAGAACTCTTCCTTGCTGTCCTTTTGGCAGCATCAAGACTCAGGCCTTTGGGTCTCCGCCACTCTGTCCTCTGGGCTGCACGACACTGTGGCTCACTAAGAAGGACATCTTACTGGTGTGCTGGTGGCACTCTAGAAGATTTGCCTGAAAGTTCCAGGCTTGGCTTTTGGAGCTGTAGGAACTGTGACTGACTACTCAGACTCACTCAAGCTATATGGCCCCCGCCACTCTTTCCTCTGGGCTGCAAGACAGTGTGGCTCACTAAGAAGGGAATTGTACTTGCGTGCTGGTGGCACTCTGTCACCATTTACAAATCAAATAGAAGATTTGCCCGCAAGTTCCAGGCTTGGCTCTTGGAGTTGTGGAAACTGTGATTCACTACGAAGGGCATGGTAGTAGATTGCCGGCAGTTAGCAAGTCTACCGCAACACAGCTGGGAAGGAAGAGTCAGACTCAGATTCTGGCTTGCTGTCCTTTTGGCAGCCTGTGTGGTCTAAGACTCAGACTCACTCAAGCTCTGTGTCTTCTCCCTGCCTGCCTGTCAGGCTCCCGGCACTCCCGGCTTAGAGGAGGCCTTCCAGGTGCTTCTCCTTCAGCCTAACAGCACGGTTCAGTGATTCAAGTTCAGCCTCCGAGCCGACATGCGCCCTGTCGGCCGCTCCCCTCAACTTGCCCATGCAGCAACCCCGGCTGCCCCCGCCTCTAGGCGGAAAATCACTGGACCAACTGTAAGGTGCAGTCATGACATCAACTATTTTGTTTAGAATTGGGGGAATCTGTCATCCTGGTTCTTCACACAATCCAGGTTGGGAAATCCCTTGGCAGAAGGAGGGGAGATTCCTAACTAGGTGCTTCTCCCTCCTCCACCTCCTCTAGTCAGGCCTTCTGGCCTCCGTTTCTTCACTCTGAGCTCCCAAACACTGTGACTCACTACACTAAGGAGGAAATTGTGCTTGTGTGCTAGAAAACAGCCGTGGGCTGGGCCCGTGTTGATTAGGCAGGCAGAACTCTGCCTTCTGCTCTCCTCAAGTGGCTTGCGCAGCCACCTTATGCGAAAGCACCCTGGTACTCTGCCTGACTGTCTGGGAGTGGGACAGTGTCCAGCAGCAGGCCATGGTTCTTCAGGGAGGAAGAACGGGGAAGAAGGCCTGTGGAAAGGAAAAGACAGCTCCGCTTCTGAGAGTGGGAAGAGGCAGGCCTTTCTGCAGGAAGTGTTGCCAACTTGCCACTGTGTGGGAGTTTTGTCAGCCTCCGCTACTCTTTCCTCTGGGCTGCAATGCACTGTGGCTCACTAAGAAGGAAGGGAGGAAGCCTCCAGGCTTGCTTCTTGGTGGATACTCTGTCGCACACTGACTGTGACTCTGTGATTCACAGGCCTACTGTCTCCTCCGCCACTCTTTCCACTGGGCTGCCAACTGTGGCTCACTAAGAAGGAAGGGAGGAAGCCTCCAGGCTTGGTTCTTTGTGGATACTCTGTTGCACCCTGACTGTGACTCTGTGATTCACATGCCTACTGTCTCCTATGCCACTCTTTCCACTGGGCTGCAATGCACTGTGGCTCACAAAGAAGGGAATTAGACAGCTCCGCTTCTGAAAGTGGGAAGAGGCAGGCCTTTCTGCAGGAAGTGTTGCCGCTGTGTGGGAGTTTTGTCAGCCTCCGCTGCTCTTCACTCTGAGCTGCCGTGCCAAACACTGTGATTCACTAAGGAGGACATTGTGCTCTTTCCACTGGGCTGCCAACTGTGGCTCACTAAGAAGGGAAGCATACTTGCGTAGGCGTACATGTTACGTACTTAATTACGTATACGTAATAAAAGAGTTTGTCAGGAAGTTCCATCCCTGGTCCTTGTTGGTGGATACTAGTAGTCTGTTTCACTGACTGCAAGTCTGTGGAGGAAGGGCTACTTGTCGGTTCCATTGGCAGTGCAAAGCACTGACTCACTGAGAAGGGAACGTGCCTGGGATGGGATTTTACCAGAGAAGCAGCACACAGCTGTGAAGGAAGACCCTCTGGCTTGCAGTTCTTTTTTCAGGCTGGACTCAGGCCTCAGAGTCAGGCTGCATGTGGCCCCCACCACTCTTTCCTCTGGGCTACAAGACACTGTGGCTCACTAAGAAGAAAAATGTACTTGTGTGCGTAACTGCGTACTCCTGTCTGAAAGTCCCATGTGTGGTTCTTGGTGCTGTGCTGTGTGACTCAGTCAGTACTAGTTGTTGTTGTCACGTATTCTTTGACCCAATTTTTAATATTTTTCTGCTCACTTCTCATAATGTGCTCTTCATCACTGTCAGTACAATGTTTTCAAGTTGCATTCTACAATTGGGAATTTGGGAGATTTTGAGACATTCGCCTCAGAGTTAGGCCCCATGTGGCCCCCGCCACTCTTTCCTCTGGGCTGCAAGACACTGACTCACTAAGGAGGGAATTGTACTTGCGTGCTGGTGGCACTCTGTCTGTCACCATATAGAAAATTTGCCTGAAATTCCAGGCTTGGTTCTTGGAGGTGTAGGAACTGTGACTGACTACTACTAAGACTCAGACTCACTCAAGCTATGATGTGGCCTCCACCACTCTTTCCTCTGGGCTGCAAAACACTGTGACTCACTAAGAAGGACAATTTACTGGCGTACTCAGGCCATTCGGTCACTTTGGGTACTGGAGCTGGCAGTGATCCTCCCCTACTGGGGCCCTGTGGCCTCAGACTCAGGCCTTTGGGTCTCCGCTATTCTGTCCTCTGGGCTGCATGTGAGTCACTGAGAAGGGAATTCAGGCATTCTTCTTCTAATCGAGCAGTCCTTTTGGCCTCGCCTACTCAGGCCCTGTGACCTCAGACTCATGCTATGTGGCCTCCTCCAGCCACTCTGTCCTCTGGGCTGCAAACCACTGTGGCTCATTAAGAAGGGATGAAAACTTACAGTACTAGTACTGTAGCACACTGCTGCTGGGACTTGGCTAAAGTATATGGATCTTATTCTGCCTTTTTTACCTCATTAACTATGTTATTTGTATGAAATGATTGCTTTTCCTGCAAATAAAATGCAAAAAACCACACACACACATAATGTAGCTTAACAACTAACCTGAACACATGATGTTCAAGCTGGCACTCCTTAACACTGCTTAAACATTTTATAATCATTTTTGCCCAAACCCTGGAACAAAGACTGCCGGACAAGAAAACTTAATGTTACGTTCAAGCTACACTTGTAGGTGGTGGCGGTTGAAGAGTTATGTGAGAAGTTGTGGGAACACTCATCAGGAATAGTTGGAGGTGCGGTTAGAGTTAGGGGTAAGGTGGATGTTTTGGCCCCCGCCACTCTGTCCTCTGGGCTGCAGAACACTGTGGCTCACTAAGAAGGGATGAAAACTGCTTGTAGCACAGCTTTGAAGAGGCAGCACGCTGCCTTGCTGGCCTTTGGGCAAGCCCGTACTCAGGCCATTCAGCAGCTCCTTTGGGTACTGGAGCTGGCTGGCAATGATCCTCCCTTACTCGGGCCCTGTGGCCTCAGACTCAGGTCTTTGGGTCTCCACTACTCTGTCCTCTGGGCTGCAAGACACTGTGGCTCACTAAGAAGGGAATTGTACTTGCGTGCTGGTGGCACGCTCTCTGTCACCAGATTTGCCTGAAAGTTCCAGGCTTGGCTTTTGGAGCTGTAGGAAGTCTGACTGACTACTCAGACTCACTCAAGCTATGTGGCCTCCACCACTCTTTCCTCTGGGCTGCAAGACACTGTGGCTCACTAAGAAGGAAATTGTAGTTGCGTACGACTACGTACGTACTGTCACTCACCACACCACCACCAAGAGTATGTCAGAAAGTGCCATGTGTGGTTCATGGTGGTACTAGTACTCACAGTCACAAAGAAGGGCTGAAAACCTTTGGCCTCCGGTTCACAGCCCTGTGGCCTCAGACTCAGGCTATGTGTCCTCCGCTACTCTTCACTCTGGGCTGCAAAACACTGTGACTCACTAAGAACGACATTTTGCCTGCATACTGGGAGTTTGCTGGGATAATAGCACACACCTTGGACTTTGTGGCCTTGTGGCCTCCCTTTCGCAGGGCCCTGTGGTCTCAGCCTCAGCCCTTTTGGGCTCCCCTACTCTGTCCTCTGGGCTGCAAGACACTGTGACCCACTAAGAAGGACACATTTTACTGTTAACACAGCCGTGATGATAAGGCAAAAATCTGCCATCACCCAGTTTAAAGTGTTTTCCGCCTGCTCTGGGTCATTGCGGGACGCCCCCATGCTCTGCGTAGGAATGGGAAGTCAAATCGCGCTAAACGGTAGAAACGACAAATGACAAATGACACGACGAAACGATAAATTTTTGAAAAATTTCGCAAAAAATGAAAACGACCCGAAATGGACACGTCCCGAAAAACGACAACTCGGAAAAAAAAATTTCTGGTCGTGCCCATCTCTAGTACCCATAGATTCCTCTTACGGTTTCATTTGGCTACCCCAATGTATAACACTTCCAGGGTATATAGGGATTCCGTGCCATAAACGTCTAGTGGTTAAATATTTTCCCCAAGGATAACACACTGATTGATTACCAAAACGTTTTTCATGTAGTTCTAGGGAATAATTATCTCCTATTAACCCAAAAAGGGTCCTAAGCAGCATCCTCTAAGCTTCCACATCTTCTATTCCTCTTTTCAAAAATTGGTCTTCAAAGTCAGTGGGATTTAGGCCCCACTCAGCAACTTTTAGTCTTCCGGTTCAGAGTCCTCTTCCTCAGTCCACTCCTCCTGATCTATTATTGACGTTTCACTTATAGGTTGAGACATCTACTGAGGGTTCAGGTCTTGGCTATTTCCTTAATCTTATTTTAAGAGGATCCTCCAGGTTTCATGAACTTGTCCACCCAGTGCTGTGGTGTTGGTACAACTTTTACCCTGGTATGGTGAATCCAACCTCCTTCATCAGTATGCACCAATGTCTTAGTTGTTAACAACACCTAGTAAGGGCCTTCCCAACAGGACTGAAGAGGATCTGTTTTCCACCTCTTGATCAATACCAAGTCTACAGAGTGGTGAAGACCTCACCTTCTGTGGGAAGTTAAAACAGAAAACAAAGCCAGGACATATTCTCTCAAAAAGACATATATTATCTCATGTATAGCTTCAGCTGATTTATCTGGGCAACATTCCAAATAGAAAATCCATAAAGTATCTCAAATGGAGACAGTCCTATTCCAGAACAAGGTTTTGTCCTAATACTAAATAACACCAATGGTAGGACTTTGGTCCATGGGAGATCGTTTTCAAGTACCTGCTTTTTAATAGCAAACTTTATGGTAGCATTCATTCTCTCCACGTACCTGATGGGAGGGGTGTCATGGGATGTGATGCTTCCATTTTATCCCAAGTTGACCAACCAATTCCTGTACCACCTTCCTAGTGAAATATGAGCCTCTATCCAAATCTAACCCGTCTGGTATTCCAAACCTAGGAATAACATGTTCTAGCAAACACTTGGCTACTACATTGGCAGTAGTCCTTGTGGTAAGATATGCTTCCACCCAACCAGTTAGCTCAGAATCCCAACCCTGTATATCCAATGGCAAAGGACTGTAGGAGTTGTGGTCCAAAAAATCGGGAGGGCTGAAGTTTGGACATGCATGAGTTAGATGATCTACCATGAGCAAGCAATATTTTAAATGTCCTACAAGTAGAGATGGGCACGACTAGGGAAAATGACGTTTTCGAGTTGTAGTGTGTCGGAGGCAGTCCGTTTCGGCTCGTTTCCGTTTTTTGCGAAATTTCGCAAAAATTAGTTGGTTCGTTTTTCGTTTTTTTGTTGTCGTTAGTACTGGTTTGGGGGGGGGTAGCGGGCTCCTGGAGGGAGCTGCAGGAGTCAGCCAGAGCCACAAGTGACGGACTGGCAGACTCTTTGCACCCGCTGTGTCTCACATACTTGCATGCAGTGCAATGCAAGTAGATCTGGCTTAGGGTTAAGACGGGTTAGCGCAAGGGCGTGAGTATTGGGGTGCACCTCTGGGTGCCTCTCTGACCCACTTAGAAGGACAGTGTACTGGCGTATGGGTTAGGCTTAGGCTTAGGCTTCAGGTTTGGGCTACGATTAGTGGGCTGTTTATGCCCGATTGGCACATCCCAGAAGTCTCTGTGGTCAACCTGGCCAAGTGGCCATGCGATTGGTGGAAAATTTGCATGGTCCAGTCCCATGGGCGAGCCCATCATTGCGAATGTGCAGGTGTAAAAAATAAAAAAAAAAATAAAAAAATAAAATAAAATCAATGGAGACTTTTTTTTTTTGCAAGAAAAACCCACTTCTGCTACTGTAAAAATTCAAGCATTTAAAATAGCTAATTTTCGCATTTTTATGTGGTGCTTTGGTGGGGTTTTGGGCAACTATTTCAAAAAAAATATTGCGGTCGCCATTTTGGATCCCCCGCACTGCATGGCAAATGGATGCGCCCTCCCAGCCTGGTACCAGCAGCGCAGCAGTAGCAATAGCCAAGGAGAGGGGGCGGGGAACCCCCCCCCCAAATAAAACACCCTTCTGGCCTGGTAGGTGCCCTCAGACAGTTTTCGCCTACTTTTAGGGACGGGAATCGGGTTTTTTTTAACTTTTAAAAACTTTTTTTCTGTGCCACTTGGCATTGCGCGATCGCCGCGTGCAAGTAACGAGCACGACAGACCAAAATCAGAGCTCAAATCTGTAATTCCCGTTTCCGTTTCGTCGAGTTCGAGCTCGGAAATTCTGGCTAAGAGTAATCTCACAGTTAATGACGTTACCAGGTTACTGAAAGATTGAAGAACAAGGATGGAGAAGACGAGTAAATTGACGGCCAAAAACAGAGGAAAGCAAGTGAATATTGACAGACAGATGGAAGAGATAGGATTAGAGCATAACTCGTCCCCCATCTCTACCTACAAGTGGCAGTTCAACAAAGTCTAATTGCATATATTGAAAGGGTCTTATAGATAATGGTCTTCCTCCTCCAGGGGTTACTCAGTTACGACTCTTATTTGTTTTCTGACAAATCAAACACCTTTGCACTAAATCCTTAGCAGTTGTCCATATTCCCAATCCCACATATTTTTGAAGGAAAGCCTCTACCAATGCTTCTGTTCCCCAATGACTTCTTTCATGCAGAGCCTTCATCACTTCTCTTATTATTCCTTTGGATAAACAGATTCTTCTATCAAGGAGACACAACCATCCCTGTTTAAAAATTGCTCCTTGTTCTTCAGCTTTTTCTAGTTCCTTTTGATGATACTGGCAGGGCATGTCTATGTGCACCCCCTGTGGAACCAGTAATTTTTTTCCAGTGTCTATTTCCCCTAGGGCAGCTTCTTTAGCTAATGCATCAGCCATTCTGTTTCCCTTTGCCTCTGCTGAATTCCCCTTTTGATGACCGGGATCATGAATTGCAGTTACTTAAGCAGGTCAAGACAAACATTCCAATGCGTCCTGTAACAAATTAGCCTGTGCTATTGACTTTCCCCTTCAGTTTAACAACCCTCTTTCTGTCCATAATTTACCATAAGCATGGACTTCTCCAAATGCATATTTGGGGATACTTTTTAAAATAGTATATGGATCAGATACAATTGGGGCCTGAGGGTCCCCTGAGGGTCCACAATCTTGTTAACTCTTCTCAAATTTTGTACCATCCTATAAGTCTCATCTGGTTTCCTTACTGGGAGGATGGGAGTATTGTAGGAAGATACAGATTCTTCTATGAGACTACTACTTACTAGTTCCTGGGTAAATGGCAAAAGCCCTATTGGTTAAATTAAACAACTATCAAGCATAACACACATACTGTGAGCCTAGAACTTAACTTTAACCTTATCACTTATCCCACCCCACATAACTGAAGATGATATATTTTTCTCTCAAGAAATTTAATTTAAGCATGGTTTCTCCATTTTGCTTCTGTGTCAATAGATGAAATATGGGTTGTCCTTAGCATGTGGAATCAGGTCGAGGTAATAGTGCTGCAGTGGGTTTATTTCTTGCTTGGGCCCAATAATCTTTTCTTTATAAACCTCCATGGTCTGCAGCTTCTTTCAACCCTCTGATTATCTATTTCAATACATAAACAACTCTCACATTTCACCCATACAGACTAGCAAAATCACTATTATCAGACTTGGTAGTGTTATATTTACATTATTTGAACAGTTACATATGCATTTAACATTACTTATATTAGCCATGGATGTTTCTTTCCTTTGCATCCACTTGTCTTATAGACTTAATTCAGGCTTAGTTTTCTTGCAGAGAATATTAACTCAGCCGCCACAAGCATGGAAGAGAAAATTGTGGCTGGCTTCTTGCAGCCCAATTTGAAAGACACTAGAACAATCCCGAGGGAAAACTGAAGGTGAGCTTCCTGGCTGTGGCTGAAATAACTTACTATTGTGCCTCAGGACTGGTGCAAGTTAAATGTGTAGGTTCCTTTTCCTCTAGTTTTTTTTTTTTTTTTTTGTTTCTGGGAAGCCTCAGGAGAAATAATTCCCCAGGCTTTGAGCCTGAACTTCCCAAGGCTGATAGGCTGCTGGAATTAGACTGCTAAAATGGAAATCAAATATATCATTGTTATTTTCTATCTCAATATTAGAAGTGAAGGAGAAGTTGAATCTAAAACACCTGCTACTAATGTAAACAAAATGTACATATTTCTTGTATAACCCATTTCCCATCTTGAAACCTTTAAAGGACTGGGTGAAGTGACCCTCATTACTAGCAAATTCTTCTCTGTTTAATTATGGAATAGTGAAACATAAACAGATTTGATGCCATGTTTGTAAAAGACTGTGCCTACCAAGCCAGCAAATCTAGAGTTTTTGAGTGGGTGGGGAGCAAAACACACAAACACAATGCTCAAACACTTCCTCTTTGCAATCATCTAACCGTCTTCTAACAAAAAAATCCAATTCTTATTTTGAATTTTAAAAATAAATACCAAACGTTAGGAAACAGTCCTTTAAATTAAAAACAGGAACAAGTAATTTTTCTTGTTACAAATTATTAAGAACTTTCTGTAAAAAAAATAAGAAAAAGAATAATGAGAAAATCTGACAGTACTGTATGTCTTCTTTTTCCACTAATGCACATGGCACAATCCACCCCAGGCCGGTTTTGTGAACCTCTGGTCTGTTTTGAAGACTTATCTGACTAGGAATATTAAAATAGCAATTAAAAAAGTACCTGAAAAGGCTTATATTAACTTTTATAATTTGAAAATATATATCTTAACCAAGTAAAATGAAAATATTAAAAACATAAATGCTATCAAATGCAATTGTGAAATTTAATAAACAACATCTGTTAAATTCACTTTTCCATACAAGTATTGGATGTATAACTGACTGGTAGCCATCTACTCCTTGCAAAATAGTAGAATCCCATCATGCTTAAAGGAGGCAATAATAAGACCACTGCTAAAAAGAGAGCTCTTTTTGGATCTTACGATACTGAACAATTACTGACCAGTATCTAATAACCAATTTTTAAGGAAAGTGCTAGAGCAGGTTGTGGCCTCTCAGCTCCAGAGGTTTCTGTATGAGACAGATTATCTAGATCCATTTCAGGCCTGGTTATGGGATGGAAATTGCTTTGTTTGCCTTGGTAGATGACTATTTGGTTTTACTGGACCTCTCTGCAACTTTTGATACTCTCAGCCATAATATCCTCCTGACTAGAGATGAAGATGAACTGAAAAAGAAATCACATTTTTTCTGATGAATTTGGCCTTTTCCTTAAAATATACTGATTCATGTCCCCTGATGAATAGAAATTGATGAATAGAAATTGATGAATTTTTAGAATTTGTTTTCTTCATTAATTCATCAGGCTATGAAATGCCTTCCATGCACCTAGGGGCACTGCATCGGGAGGTAAGCATCTGCTGACTTCCTTCTACAATCCCTCCAAGTCTGATGAAGACTGTGTTGGTGATGTCTGAGCTATGCACCCCCCAAAAAACTTCCTCATGGAAATTCTCCTCAGGCACCTAGAGATTGCAAACCTGCAGAGAAGCTTCCTCTGACCCTTTCCCACAATCCCTCCAAGTGTGATGAAGGTTTGGCTTCCCCAACTCAGTTGCTAAATGTTACTTTCCTAGGGACCGCATCTTTGTGGGTGTTATAACTCAGATGTCTGAAACCCAGTCTTCACCATACTTAGAGGAATTGCATGCTATACAGTAACACTGGGAATAGAGTGCCCCATACAATGCACATTCTCAAAGTCAATTTTTAGTTTTGTTGTGTATTATATTCTTCTTCTTAAGGAAGCTGCTCCAGGATCATCTTATTCTGACTTTTATCGCATGGCTGTGGTTCTCATTATTCATTCAACCAAATTTCAAGGCACTTAATATGTGTCAACATGCTCCACACTTTCATTTTGGATCTTACCTGAATTTCCTGGGCTGCTTGCTTTTTACTGATAATCATAAAACTGGTTTTCCTAGCTTTCACTTTTATACTATGTTCATTAATAGAGATGGGCACGACTTAGCGGTATTCCCGTTTCCGTTTCCGTTACTCGTATCCGTTACTCTACGGAAACGGTAACGGGAATTACTCCGCCAGACTTCGAGCTCGAACCGACGAACGAACAATTTGGTCTGATTTGTCGTGCTCGTTACTTGCACGCGGCAATCACGCAATGCCAAGCGGCACAGAAAAAATGTTTTTAAAAGTTAAAAAAAAAACCGATTCCCGGCCCTAAAAGTAGGCGAAAACTGTCTGAGGGCACCTACCAGGCCAGAAGGGTGTTTTATTTGGGGGGGGGGGTTTCCCCGCCCCCTCTCCTTGGCTATTGCTACTGCTCCGCTGCTGGTACCAGGCTGGGAGGGCGCATCCATTTGCCATGCAGTGCGGGGGATCCAAAATGGCGACCGCAATATTTTTTTTTAAATCGTTGCCCAAAACCCCACCAAAGCACCACAGAAACATGCGAAAATTAGCTATTTTAAATGCTTGAATTTTTACAGTAGCAGCAGTGGGTTTTTCTTGCAAAAAAAAGTCTCCGTTGATTTTATTTTATTTTATTTATTATTATTTTTACACCTGCGCATTCGCAATGATGGGAGTGCAAATTTTCCACCAATCGCATGGCCACTTGGCCAGGTTGACCACAGAGACTTCTGGGATGTGCCAATCGGGCATAAACAGCCCACTAATCGTAGCCCAAACCCGAAGCCTAAGCCTAAGCCTAACCCATACGCCAGTACACTGTCCTTCTAAGTGGGTCAGAGAGGCACCCAGAGGTGCACCCCAATACTCACCCTAACCTCACCCGTAACTAGCCTAACCCTAGCCCTTGCACTAACACGTCTTAACCCTAAGCCAGATCTACTTGCATTGCACTACATGCAAGTACGTGAGACACAGCGGGTGCAAAGAGTCTGCCAGTCCGTCACTTGTGGCTCTGGCTGACTCCTGCAGCTCCCTCCAGGAGCCCGCTACCCCCCCAACCAGTACTAACGACAACAAAAAAACGAAAAAACGAACCGACTAATTTTTGCGAAATTTCACGAAAAACGGAAACGAGCCAAAACGGACTGCCTCCGACACACGACAACTCGAAAACGTCATTTTCCCTAGTCGTGCCCATCTCTATTCATTACTTACTTCACTGAACTTTATTAAGCAACATTTTAAATGTTTTTCCCCATAAGGGGCATTTCTGGTCTAACCTTTTCTGGTTCAGCTGGTGCGAAAAGAATGTACTGAAGTTATATCAAGTTAGTAAAAGTGCTTATTTACATAGTAGAAGGGAGGCAGTTTAATGAAAAATAGAAATGTCCCATTTCTTTACTTCACAGTTTGTTGTTACTTTGTAGAAGTGGATTTAGCTATTCTTCCTAATTATGATACAGTATAGTGTATTTTGGTGTCAATGTAGAGAGTTTTAAAATGCCTGACGTGTCAAAAATCCTACCTGGGTGGTGGTGACAACTTCCAAATTGTTTCCCCACATCCTGACCTGTTTAAAAAAAAACCCAGCTGGGAGGTCGGCAGCAAGGCGGAATGGAGCAAGCACTGCTTGCTCTGTTCTCCCTTGCAAACCTGATTCCCAGCTGGTGCTTTTTGACAGGTTGGGGTGTGGGGAGGGGGCACCCCCTGCCCACACCCAACCTGTTCACTCATGGGGATCCGGTGGCAGGGGTAACACAGCAGAAAGGAGCAGGTTTTTTTTAACCTCTGCCTTCTCCCTTCTGCCATGTTGCCCCTCCCCCACTTCCCACATGTTTTTTTTTGAGAGGATGGGGTGTGGGGAGGGGGGCTGCCCCTCCTCTCCACACGCCGACCTGTTTAATAAAACCACACAGAAAACCAAATTGCGAGCCACAGTGTGAGACAGTATAAGAGCATAAGAACAGCTTTGTTGGAACAGGTCACAGTCCATCCAGTCCAGTATTCTGTCTCACACAGTGCTCACCATTTGCTTCAGGGTATTCCCAAGCAGATGTCTTCACCTGCTTAGGAGTACCCGCAAATGGCATTGAGAGATATCCTGGCTATCTCTCCAACCCAAAGGTTGTCCTTAGGCATCCATAATGATAAGCATTGATACCCTGGTTTGCCATGAATTTGTCCAATCCTTTCTTAAAACTATGAAGGCTGACAGGGGTCACACTTCTTCTGGCAGGGAATTTCGCAGACTAGTGAAAAAGTACTTTCTCTTATTTGTTTGAGATCTAGCACCCAAAGGTTTCATGGAGTGCCCCCTAGTTCTAGTGTTGTCAGATAGGGAAAAAAGCTTTTCCTTGTCTACTTTGTCCACACCGTGTATGATTTTATAAACTTCAATCAGGTCACCTCTTAGGCGCTGTTGTTCAAAGAGTGAAGAGGCCCAGCATTGCAACCTCAGATGGCAAGGAAGGTGTTCCAGTCCCTTTCCTTACCATCTGAAGCTACAACGACTGGGCCTCGTCACTCTAGAACCATGGTGCCTAAGAGGTGAACTGATTAAAGTTTATAAAATAATATATGGTGTGGACAAAATAGATATGGAAAAGCATGCTGGACTGGATGGGTCGTGGCCTGTTCCAGCCAGACTGTTCTTATGTTCTTATGTTCTATAAAGTCTGGAAAGGTGTTATAACCAATTTTCAAATGAACTTTTTTTTTTGAGTATTTTTACCCTGCCTTTCTCCTTGGAAAAGGACCCAAGGCAGCTTACAGTGAGGAGAGACAATATACAGTCCAGTACAATTAAGAAACATTCAGTTTGAAAAACAGGGAATTGAGAGGTATCTTACAGCATTAGAAGGCAACATTAAAACTACCTTTTTAAAGTATTTTAATCAGCCTTTTTCCTTGGAGAAGGACCCAAGGTGGCTTACAATTAGGGGATACAATTTACAGTCCAGTACAATTAATTAAGACACATTCAGTTTGTGAGGGGTATCTTACAGCCTTAGAAGGCAACATTAAGACTAACAATTGATAACATAGTGTCAATGTAATCACACAAGGAGAGATATGAACACAAAGTTATAAGTGGTTATAAATAGAGATGGGCATGACTTGAAAAAAAATTTTTTTCGAGTTGTCGTTAGTCGGGCCAGTTCCGTTTCGGCTCATTTCCGTTTTTCGCGAAAATTTGCAAAAATTAGTCAGTTCGTTTTTTTCGTTGTTGTTAGTACTGGTTTGGGGAGGGGGTAGCGGGCTCCTGGAGGGAGCTGCAGGAGTCAGCCAGAGCCACAAGTGACGGACTGGCAGACTCTTTGCACCCGCTGTGTCTCACGTATTTGCATGTAGTGCAATGCAAGTAGATCTGGCTTAGGGTTAAGACGGCTTAGCGCAACGGCTAGGGTTAGGCTAGTTACGGGTGAGGTTAGGGTGAGTATTGGGGTGCACCTCTGGGTGCCTCTCTGACCCACTTAGAAGGACAGTGTACTGGCGTATGGGTTAGGGTTAGGGTTCGGGTTTGGGCTACGATTAGTGGGCTGTTTATGCCCGATTGGCACATCCCAGAAGTCTCTTTGGTCAACCTGGCCAAGTGGCCATGCGATTGGTGGAAAATTTGCACGGTCTACTCCCATGGGCGAGCCCATCATTGCAAATGTGCAGGTGTAAAAAAATAAAATAAAATAAAATAAAATAAAATCAACAGAGACTTTTTTTTTTGCAAGAAAAACCCACTGCTGCTACTGTAAAAATTCAAGCATTTAAAATAGCTAATTTTCGCATGTTTCTGTGGTGCTTTGGTGGGGTTTTGGGCAATGATTTCAAAAAAAAAATATTGTGGTCGCCATTTTGGATCCCCCCCCCACCGCATGGCAAATGGATGCGCCCTCCCAGCCTGGTACCAGCAGCGCAGCAGTAGCAATAGCCAAGGAGAGGGGGGCGGGGAACCCCCCCCCCAAATAAAACACCCTTCTGGCCTGGTAGTTGCCCTCAGACAGTTTTCGCCTTCTTTTAGGGCCAAGAATCGGGTTTTTTTTTACTTTTAAAAACTTTTTTTCTGTGCCGCTTGGCATTGCGCGATCGCCGCGTGCAAGTAACGAGCGCGACAAATCAGACCAAATTGTTCGTTTGTCGGTTTGAGCTCGAATTCTGGTGGAGTAATTCCCGTTTCCGTTTCCGTAGAGTAACGGATACGAGTAACGGAAATGGAAACGGGAATACCGCTAAGTCGTGCCCATCTCTAGTTATAAACACAAAGTCTGTGTAGCCATGTATGTTACATTCATAAAAAAGCACAGCAGGTAGTCCATCATTGAGGGAAATTTTGTGTGAAGAGAAAGGTATTTGCCTGTTTCAGGAAAGAAAGCAGACATGGGCAGTCCTGGCTTCCACTGGGAGTTCCAGAAATCGAGAAGACCATTTCATGTGTTCCCAGAAGATGTACCTGTGAGGAGGTGGGATGGAAGAAAGGTGTCTCCTGATGACCTTAGCACCCAAGGTGGTTCATACTATGAGATTTGATCTTTGGGTAGCTAGGACCCAGTTCATATAATGTTTTGTAGGTTAAGACCAGCACTTTGAACTGTGTCCGACAGCTGATTGACAGCCAGTGTGGCTGCTAGGGATGCAATGTGATCTTTGTAACTCACCCCATTCAGCAATCGGGCTGCTGAATTTTGAACCCGTTGAAGTTTCCTGAGGCTTTTCATCCATAGCCCCACATAGAGCACATTACAGTAGTCAGTTTGGGACATCACTAGGGCATGAGTTACCATGGCCAGAGCAGGTTTCTCCAGGAATGGGCGTAACTGGCATACTACCTTTAATTGTACAAATGTGCTCCAGGCCACAGCTGTCACCTGGGCATCTAGGCTCAGGGATGAGTCCAGGAGCACCCCCAAGCTGTGCACCTCTTTTTTCAATTGAAGGGTGATCCCATCAAGTACCGGTTGCATCTCTATCTCTTGTTCTTCATTTTGACTGACCAACAGCACCTCTGTCTTGTCTGAGTTTAATTTCAATTTGTTCATCCTCATCCAGTCCATTATTGAAGCTGAACACACATGTGAACTCAAAATAGCATCTCCCTTAGAATCCGGAGGTGACGAGAGGTAGAGCTGGGTGTCCCTGGCTACAAAACTCTATATAAGCAGAGATCTCAGCTTTTATCCCGATTTCTCATGGAATTTTGCCATCACATTTTACCAAGCCTGGCTACAGCTACTTTGCCAAACTTCCAAATCATCATGGGGAGTTCAGGTATGGAAGGCACAGGGCTGCTGCTCTTGTCTCTGATTTGCTTTACATAGTTGCAAGAAAAGAAAATGATTAAAAGAAATGTATAGGTTATGCTGTGTTGTGTACAGAATAAACTTAGAAGCTGCACTGAAAGCTGCCAGAAGTAAGAAGCAGTGGGTGTTTCCCCATATCAACGAGAATTGCAGGCCAGAACATCAAGGGAGGTCAGAAGCAAATCCAATGTATAGCAGCAGTATGACATGATAAAACAGCAAAATAGGAGAAGAAAGAGGTGGATAAGAGAAGCCTTGGATGCAGTTTGGACTTTTCAAGATTTAGCTCCCTACATCAATGCTTAGACAACAAGAGAATGACGTGGGACCCTAGTTTGCCACTGGTGACATAAACATCACTTACTTATGACCCAAAGAGTGTGATCAACATCAACTGTGAACTGATCAGGGAAGCTAATAGGTCTATACGTGGTGTCAGTGGATAGGAATGAGGGAGAAATTCATGAGGTGTGTTTCAGTGTGAGCCTACCTAATTTGCACTGCCCTTCCCAAACCAACATGTATACTGAAATACTTGTTCTTGACTGTTTGCAGAGGTCTTATGATATTGTATCGGTTCAGGTATTCTAAAAATGCAACAAAAGGACAAGGTGCACACAAAATGCACAGGTTAGCGAACATGACATTAAGAATGCATTGCTTGCAAAAGTGTATATTTTGAGCAACAACATTGCATCCAAAAGTCCATGCATTAGAGAAGAAATGTAAAAAAGAGTACATGACTGTTTTTATTTATAATCTTATTGCTGTTGGATTTTAGTTTATTTTTAGCACACTCTAAAGTACTCAGACAAATAGCACTAATGGGGTGGTAGATAAACTGTATCTACTACCCCAGTGGTGTGTGTGTGTGTGTGTGTGTGTGTGTGTGTGTGTGTGTGTGTGTGTGTGTGTGTGTGTGTGTGTGTGTGTGTGTGTGTGTGAAGAAACATGAAACTGGAAAAAACCAAAACTGACCGTTTTGTCCCTCTATATCAGCGAAGGAGGGTAAAAAGTAGAGCTTCTGCTCTGTATACACTGATATTCTGGTTTGGTGCAACAAGACTTGGCAATCCTCATCTTGGCAGTTCTCCTGCCACCTCATGTGCATTTTACGAAGCAGAACGCACAACTGCACAGAAGTGATTTTTGTCAGTTATAAGATACCTTTCAAAAGGTTGAAACATGCCATGACAATGGCCATGAGTTGTAGAGACCTGTGCTGTGCTTTAGTGATTAGCCACAAAGCTGTGTGTCATTTACACCAATGCTATCCTGTCAGAAAACAGAAACTGTCTGCTTCGTGAGGTAGCGTTGATTCAAAAAAAAAAAAAACCCAGAGCACCTGATATTCCGTGGTGGTCTCCCATTCAAGTACTAACCAGGACCGACCGTGCTTAGCTTCCGAAATCAGGCGAGATCGGATGTGCTTAGGGCATCTAGGCAGCTATAGATCATTCTTACCCATGAATAATTCACCATTCACAAAGTGACGCCACAGAGGGAAATATATCAAAAGTTCACCTCTTTTCATCAGCTCACTACATCGTAATCAAACACAATGGAAACTGTCCGGGCTGTTTTTGACAAGTGTGAATGGTAGTGAGCTTAAGAGAGCATCCTGCAGACTATCTTGACTGCTGCCATTGGTGTTGTCAACATTCAGGTTGCCTTTTGCTGTGTTATGTTTGACATCCCTTTTCCAGCTGGCAATGTCGACATGATACTGTGCAGAAATACAGGTTCATTTCCTGGTGTTTTGAATTGGTGTGGGTGGGTGGTAGGGTGGGCTGGGTGGTGAACAATTTAATTTCCTGGATTTTTAAAGTAGAAATTTAAGTATACATAGATTAGAAATAAATTCCAACCAAAACACCCTCTTGTAAAATTACCCAGAGCTAGAGTATTGCAGAATATGAGCATATGATCTGTTCCATGGCTGCTGGGAGTGAAAAGAGGGAAGAACAACTTGGATGTGGCTGCAGTCTCTCTTTGCCAAGATGTTATGAAGGGCCGTTTTGGGACTAAATGAAATGGTAAAGCAAACATTTGAATAAGTGCAAAACATACTCACCTTTTAACCTCTCAGGTAAACTAAACCCACTCACTCCACAAAATGCATACAAGAAAGCTACCTTCATATTCCTAAATTGTAAACCCTCCTTTGGGCAGGGAAACTGAAGATGAAGAGTTATATATTGTTTTCCAAAAGGTATGTCTTTTGAAATAAAAAAGGGAGCGGGGAGTTAGCAAAGTTCATATCATTTCTACTTCACAAAAGAAACACAGTGAAGAAAACAACCTCATATGTGCTGTTGGAGGTGAACCAACCATTGACAAGCAGTACTATCAGTCTGCTTTTCGATGCAACAGTTCTAGGCACCTCTAAAACTCGTCTACCTACAATATTTTTTCTGCATCTTCTAGGTCCCATTATATAAAGGTACTTCAGAAGTAGCAAATCAGAATGCACTGAAACAGATTTATTGCTCTGCAAAAAAACTGCTGACACATATATTTAAAATATGATAACTCAAGTTAGGTTTTAGACAAAAACGTACGTCAAAAAAGTTGGAGAGGTTTGGGACCTCTCCAATCCTGGCCCTCCTGGTGGAGGGTGTTTTGTTGGCCCCATGGACACTCTCTTGTGGAGTGCCCCAGGAGTCAGTGATATCTCCCATCCTCTTTAACATCTATATGAGGCCGCTGGCTGAGGTCATACAGAGTTTTGGAATTTGCTGTCATCAGTACGCTGATGACACGCAGCTCTATCTCTCCTTTTCCACCTCTGCAGCAGAGGCTGTGGACGCCCTTAACCGCTGCCTGGACACAGTTGTGGAGTGGACCAGGGCTAACAGGCTCAAGCTCAACCCCGGGAAGATGGAGGTCCTGTTCCTTGGGGCCTCCCTGGAGGGGTACAGTGGCCCTCTCTGCACTCTGGAGGGAGTGACCCTTCAGTTGGCGGATCGAGTGAGGAGTCTGGGCATTGTCCTGGACCCAACTCTGTCCCTGGAAGCCCAGGTGGTGGCGGTGTCCAGGGCAGCCTTTTATCAGCTTAGGTTAATCGCCCAGATTCGCCCATACCTTGGTGTGGATTCCCTCAGGATGGTAGTGCAGGTGTTGGTAATCTTGCGGATCGACTACTGTAATGCCCTCTACATGGGGTTGCCCTTGACCCTTGTCCGGCATTTGCAGCGGGTGCAGAATGTGGTGGCCAGGCTGGTGGTGCATGCGAGCAGGTACGCCCGTATCACCCCCCATCCTGGCTCGCCTGCACTGGTTGTCCGTTGCTTCCCGAATAAGGTTCAAGGTCATGGTTTTGGTTTACAAAACCCTCAATGGCCTGGGACCTATCTATCTGGTGGAGCGGATCTCCCAGAGATTAACGTCCAGACCAACCAGAGCTTCATCCTCCCTCTCTCTCAGAGTGCCGACACTGAGAGAGGCCCGTAGGGCTTCAACCTGGAACTGGGCCTTTTCCGTGGTGGGCCTGGCCTATTGGAACAAGCTGCCAGCTGAGATTAGGCAGGCGGAGTCGTTGCTGGCCTTTAGAAAGGCCTTAAAGACCTGGCTCTTCAGGCAATGCTTTGGGGACCTCTGAGCACACTGTGACATGGTTTTTCTCCCCCTCCCCTTGCCAGATCTTACCCTTGTTGGGTGGTGTGAGGTCTGTTTTTCTATTGGGGCCTCATTGGTGTAGCAATTTTATATGAATGCGTATTTTATTATGCCTGTATTTTTTTAATGATTTCTGTGTTGTTTTTGTATTGGGGTTGGATTGTTGGGTAGTCACTTTGGTGATGTGCTGTACACCACCCAGAGTTCCCTATTGGAAAATCGGGCAGTTAATAAGTACAAATAATAAATAAATAAATAAGAGCATCATGCTGAGAGTAAAAAGGAACAAAGTAAGTATTTTAGGTTACATTAGAAAAATGCAAAATCCTAACAGCATGTAATGTCAGGGAATACATCTCCAGAATATAGCATTTAAAAAGAGAGAGGAAATATCACTGCAACTTTCATTGAAAGGAATGGGAAAGTATTTAAACTTTTAAAAGTAAAATTATAAAAGGCAAAAGCATTATTGAACTCTAAGCCTGTTAACACATGCAAAAAAAAAATATCTAAATAAAAGAAGGCACACCTAACCTGGCGAGTTCAAAATTTCATCCCTGAAAATGTTTGCTGGGGTTTCTTATGTCAGCTGCCAAAAGCAAGGTGGAGTATGATGAATGCCTATTCATTCATTCATTCATTCATTCATTCATTCATTCATTCATTCATTCATTCATTCATTCATTCTAATGACTGTGCATGCCCTATCACTCTATCACTGTTGCGGGCCTTTGCCCCTGAAGGCCTGGAAATAAAGAGGCGACACCACTACAGCTTTTGGGATAAATTGGGCCACAATTTTATTTATAACATATTTAACTTGCCTACAACCTATGGGGACCTGTATCATACTGCAAGCGGGTAATACCCGGGGGGGGGGGGGGGGGGGGGGGGGGGGACAATCCCCCTATCAAGCAATATGTATTCAGGGAGAGTCAACTGTTCAGCATCGTGCCAACTTAGGGGAATCTGCTAGCCCATCACAGTCCTCATATCGGCCTAATATTAACTTTCTAGCTTTGTTTAACACCTACATGTTTAACTTTATTTGAGGGCTGTTTAGCACCTGAAGGGTGACTTATTCAGGCATACCTGAACCATTACCTCTTGTACTAACCACCACACTAAGAGGCTAGGTCCTCTTACTCCATATGGCTGAGCAGCTCGGCCCACAGGCCCCCTTGCAGTTCATTAAGGAATACTTCTAGACCTTGGTTGGACAGGTGGATGGCATCCTTTCCCTACAATTGGGGGTGATGCACGTTAATGCCAGGGTGGTTTATAACTGACCCACGCCCCTCCCTAATGAACCTGGCTACTTCCCTATTTACTCCCCTACGGGTTCTGTCCACCCGTCTGGGGTCATGGGCTGATCTCCACTCTAAATGTGGGATCAATGCGGACCAAATTAGATGTGTACTAGGACACTGTCATAAGAATACACTCAAGTCTCTCATGATCTAGAGCAGGGGTCCTCAACCTAAGGCCCCAGGGCCGGATGCGGCCCCCAAGGCCCTGAATCCGGCCCCTGGGACCAATTGCAACCCCCCACCTACCCCCTGTTTTGTGAGCAAGCCAGCCTCCGCAGCTGCTTTTGGACTGTGATCCGGCCCCCAGCGGTGTCTGGGTAGTGGTGGACCGGCCCGCTGTTTGAAAACTTTGAGGACCCCTGATCTAGAGGATGAGTGTTTTGCCAGGTGTTGTGGGCAAATCATTGCCTGCTAGATGGATTAGCAGGAGGTCTGGGGGACATTCCATGGCCTCCTGGCATGCCCAGCAGCAGAATTCATACCATAGCATGACTCTCTGGCCCTGCCATTCGATGGTGGCACACGTTCCCAGGCCAAGGTCTCGGCTCCAATGGGAACTTGCTGCATGCTTGGCTGCCCAAAAGACAAAGGTATGGCCCAGCATGACCACTCTGGCCCTTGTCTTTTATATCTCACTTGGAATGACATAAACATTAAAACAGACAGGAATAACCCCGGCTAGGTCGGTGGCCCTAGCCAGGGTTATTCCCCGTACATGGTTGGATGTAGTAGTGACCCATGGGAAGGGCCCCATAGTCATGCCCCTACAGGTGTGCAGGTCACATGTGGTGTAGTCGCCTCACCTGGTCTTGGGGTCCCTGTCTCCGTGGTGGTACCTGATTTGCAGCTGGACCCACTAGCCAATAGATCAAGGATGGACTTGGGGTCAGGCCACATCTTGGGACTTGTAGGTGCTGACTCCAGACCAAGTTGTGGACTTATAGCAGCAGGGGTACCTGGTCTCGGATGAGCTGAGTTTGCCTGTTGCTGGGGGTGGGCCTGGCACAGGCTGCCGCAGGAATATCACCCTCTAGAAAAGCAATGCAAGATAACATTAGTTCATCCATTCTCTGCAGTTCGGCCCTCTTCTGGGCTTTGGTGCCCCTAACTGGTCTGCCCCCCAAGGCCCATCTCAACAACACCTCACACTCATGCTCGCTACTGCTCCAAATGACTATGCTTATCCCAGATGTCTGCATAATCTAGAAGGTCTTTGTCCAATGAGGATGAAGACAACTCTGGGTGCTGAGGGTGCTGAGGACGGGAGGGTCTCCTCTTAGCATGGGCCACCCCCTTCCCCTTGCTGCCACTCCTCTTGGGTGCCATAATAAACCTTTGGTCCCCTGGAAAAGGTTTTTTTTTGGGGGGGCGACCAGGTGGCCAGCTAGGAAAACCCTTGCCTTTGCTTCCTTCCTCTCTCTCTCTCTCTCTCTCTCTCTCTCTCTCTCTCTGGAATGAATTACCCAGAAGCCAGGATGGGGGGGGGTTCCCCCCTTCGTTCTTGGGGTATGGACTGGCCAGATCACTCATAGCTTGGTCAGCTGCACCTGCCCACCAGCAGAGGATGGGAGCCACTGTTCCTCAAGAAGTGCTGTTTGAATTGGTGTGTGTGTGTGGGGGGGGAACCTTGCAGGCTCAATTGGGCTTGCACCTGGGCAGTAAGGGTCCTAAAGGCTGTGAACACCCCCTTCCCAGGATACTGGGTGTACAACTGGTCCCCTCCCCAATTATGGTTGCACCCACCCACGGGTTCGCGTTCCCTGCCTACTGGAGCTGGCCGTTGGCAAAGGTGGTGGATCTATGTGGTGACTGGGATGCATGGCAGCAGGTCAGTTAGCCCAGGAGTTTGTCCCCCCCTATCCTGCCTAACCCCTTTTAATGACCTACCTGAGAGGCCACGCAGGAGGCGCACCAGGGTCCCCTCCCCCAAACCCCTATACCCTGCTGTAGCCCCCCCCCGAACAAGCCCCTAAGACAAACCATGCAGCCCGGCTGCAGTGCGGGCTGCTTTCCGATAATCCAATTCTTCAGCGCTGCCCTACACCCTGCCACTGGTCTTCTCCACTCCTCTCCTTCACCTTCTCCTCTCGTCCTTGTTGTTGTTGTTGTTGTTGTTGTTGTTGTTGTTGTTGTTGTTGTTGTTGTTGTTGGGGGAATCAGCCGCAGTGTGCTATGCTCGGTGCTGCTGCTGGTCTCGCCAAGAAGAGGTGGTGCGAGGGTGGGATCCATCTTATATTGCCTCCCGTCCCTGGGCTGCAGAGCCCCAGACCAGCGTGAAGCTTTTGCGCCAAATGCCCTGGGCTGACGGGCAAACAAGCCCTGCCCTGGAACTTTGTCGGGTTCGGCGCAGCCTGAGTTCTTACAAAAACTCAACCAATCACTACCTCATAATAAAAAAAATCCTCTTATCCCACAGACTCTGCTGACTGGTAAGGTTTCACACTCTTGTGAGTAGACATGGGCACGACTCGGCAAAATCCTCGTTTCCATTTCCGTTCCTCGTTTCCGTTACGTAACGAAATGAAGAATGACAATTACTCCGCCAGAACTCGAACTCGAACCAACTAAAGAAAAATTGGGTCTGATTTGTCGTGGTCGTTCCTGGCGGCATCGCAGCGATTGCGCGATGCCAAGTGGCAAAAGAAAAAAGTTTCAAAAATAAAAAAACCCGATTCCCGGCCAAAAAAAGCAGGCGAAAATATGCCTGCCCGAGTGAAGGCACCTACCAGAAGGGTGGTTTCTGGGGGGGGGGTCCCCGGCCTCCCCCCTCCTCTCCTGGGCTGCGCATCCTCGTCGTCTCACAGTCGTCATTCCTCGCCGCCAAGCGGCGTGGCACAGAAAAAAGTTTTAAAAATAAAACAACCCAATTCCCGGCCAAAAAAAGCAGGCGAAAATATGCC
Source organism: Phrynocephalus guinanensis (assembly GCA_037367245.1). Taxonomy (NCBI): domain Eukaryota; kingdom Metazoa; phylum Chordata; class Lepidosauria; order Squamata; family Agamidae; genus Phrynocephalus; species Phrynocephalus guinanensis. The sequence goes on from CM074735.1 coordinate 3,737,776, forward strand.
TGCCTCAGTGAGGGCACCAACCAGAGGGGTGGTTTCTGGGGGGGGGTCCCCGGCCTCCCCCCCTCCTCTCCTGGGTTGCGCATCCTCATCATCTCGCCAACTCGTCAAGCAGCGCAGCACAGAAAAAAAGTTTTAAAAATTAAAAAAACCCGATTCCCGGCCAAAAAAGCAGGTGAAAATATGCCTGCCTGAGTGAGGGCACCTACCAGAAGGGTGGTTTCTGGGGGGGGGGTCCCCAGCCTCCCCCCTCTCCTCTCCTGGGTTGCGCATCCTCGTTGTCTCGCCAACTCGCCATGCCATGCGGTGCGGGCGGGGGATCCAAAATGGGGCGACCGCAAGCAATATTTATTTATTTTGAAATCGTGGTGGTCCAAAAACACACCAAAGCACCACAGAAACATGCGAAAATAGCTATTTTAAAACTGCCTGATTTTTTACAGTAACAGCAGTGGGTTTTTCTTGCAACAAAATGTCTCCATTTATTTTATTTTATTTTATTTTTATTATTATTATTTTACACCTGCGCAATGATGGGCTGGCCATGGGAGTGGATCATGCAAATTTTTGGAGCCATTCCACCAATTGCATGGCCACTTGGCCAGGTTTTGACTGAGACTTCTGGGATGTGCCAGTCGGGCAGTTGAGGCTGTTCAGAACCTCGACCAGTGCCTGGACGCAGTCATGGCATGGACCAGAACTAACAGACTCACACTCAGCCCCAAGAAGACCGAGGTTATGTTCTCCTGGACCTCCCGTTCCGGATATGGAGGCCCTCTCCCCAGTCTGGAGGGTGTTTCCCTCCAGCTTGCGGACAGCATCCAGAATCTGGGTGTGGTCCTGGACCCGGCTCTTACTATGGAGGCCCAGGTGGCTGCCGTGTCCAGGACTGCCTTTTTCCACCTTCGTCAAATTGCCCAGATTCACGCATACCTTGATGGGGACTCCCTTAGAACCGTTGTGCAAGCGTTTGTGATCTCGAGGATAGACTACAGCAACGCTCTCTACATGAGGTTGCCCTTGACTCTCATTCAGTGACTGCAGTGGGTGCAAAATGTGGCAGCCAGACTCGTGGCGGGTGTGCATTGATTTGACCACATCACCCCAGTCCTGGCTCGCCTGCATTGGTTACCCATTGCATCCTGAACTAGATTCAAGGTCCTGGTTTTAGTTTATAAAACCCTCCATGGCCTGGGACCTGATTACCTGGCAGAGCGGATCTCCCAGCGGTCAACTTCGGCCCGACCAATTAGAATGTCGCGGGCGCATTCGCTGCGGGTGGCCACACCCAGGGAGGCTCAAAAAACATCTACTCATGCCCGAGCCTTCTCTGTGGCTGGCCCAACACTCTGGAACCACCTTCCCAGCGAATTGCGCCTTGTACAGTCCCTGCCAGCCTTCAGGAAAACATTAAAGACCTTGCTGTTCCGGGAGGCATTTGGTGACTCTTAATCACGTTGTTTTTTTCTCTTTCTTGCCCGCCATCTGCTTATTTGTACTTTTCTACCTTGGTAGTTTAATCGTATTATTGTTTATGTTGCATTCAATTGTTATCTTTTAGTGTGTTGTGAACCACCCGGAGTTCCTTCGGGAAGACGGGTGGTAAAGAAGTATCATAATAAATATCATCATCATAATATAGTTTCTTGCAAATACTGGCACATTCCTTTGCTATGCTATCTTATCAGTAGCTCTCTTTTCAAACAAGCCAGTTGCTTTGGCGCTACAATGTGAACTATAATACATTTGCAAGACCTGAACAGAACTTACAAGAAAATATGGGTGGGTGGGTGTAGGGAAGTAGGAAGAGGGAACGATTTAATATGAGGTTCTACTGATTTGCATGATGTGAGCCGAGGTGTTAAGGATATGACATTTAGGAGATCAATAACTGGCATAATCACCACACATCAGAAGTGACTTGAAGGCAAATAAAATATATATCATTTTTTAATTAGCAAGCAATTGTATAGTGACAAGATAGGTGGAAAGGAGACTATGAGAAGACAGAGGTACCAAAACTCTGCTAACACCAAGTAAGACCATCCCCAACCGCAAATCCAAAAAAGAGTAATTTTGCACCTTAAACAGGTGAGCTTCTGAATTTTTGTTCTCTACTCATCTTAAAAGGGCTTTTTAAATATTTTACAATCAGAAACAGAATCCCTCTGTAATACCTATTTGGGCAGAAAGGACTTAAAATGTTCTGACAGACAGTCTGAGATTCAGCTAGTTGACTGAGAGTGTAAAAAGTTCAAGTTTGCTCCACATCTGGAACAGATTTCCCCTTTGATAACTTGTATCTGGAGCCTGGTCTCAGAAATCTTGGGAGATCTTTACTGAAAGCACTCTGGTCTGAGACAAACACAGCTGCACTGTGTTCTTGTAATACAGAAATACTTTGAATATGTCTTACAAAATTGTATGCTAATTCCCTGGAAATACATGACAAAATGTCTTCATTCCTGGATGCCTGTCACCTCATTATTCTCTTTAAAGCAAGCCTGTTTTTCTAACCAAGAGGACATGTCTTTTGACTATTTCTGTGATCTATGTGACCTTGTCAGAACCTGAAAAGGATGCCTGATTCCCCAAGGAGGCCCATTGACATTTATAGTCCTCTCAGGCAAGGATAAGAAGCCTGTGGTTCATCATTGTTAACATTATCATAGTAAAGGTTTAATCCCAGAATGAAATCAGGACAATCAGTGACAACAATCATTTTGAATCTCATCTGGATATCTTAAGTCTTTTTGTTGAATAATGCCATGCAAATCCCAAACTTCTCTAATTCTAAGTTTAATTTTACACAGTTTCTAGGTTCCATATTCAAAATTACTTTAGAGTTGTTATAACATCCAAATATGTTTCAGCTTGTGGATGTTGTCCCATGCCTTGAGCACCACCTGTCTGGTGTAATGGATTGGATGGAAGCAAACAGACTGTTGAACATGGACAAGACAGACCTCCTGGTGTCGACAGGTTGGGAAACTAATTTGGTTTGTCTTTGTGTGAGTCTCCCCATGTAGGATGAGGCACAGAGCTTGAGCATCCTGTTGGACCCAGAACTCACCAGGGAATCTCTGGTGGCATTGGTGGTCTGTTCTGCACATTTCCAACTGTGGCAGATTGCCTGGCTTTGTGCCTTCCTTGACAACAGTGCTCTTGCCATGTTGGTACATGCACTCATAATCTCAAGATTAGACTACTGTGGTGCGCTCTATGTGGGGCTGCCCATGATGCAAATGCAGAAGCTACACCTAGTGCAGAAGTCAGCAGTCAGGAAACTAACAGGTATGAGTAAAGTTCATTATATTACTCCTGTTTTGACAACACTGCACTGGCTTCTGATACATTTCCACATTGATGTAAAGGTTAATATACAATGCCCAAATTGGTTTATGACCTCATCATCTATCGTAATAGCTCCTCCAAAAAAAGGAATGCCCAGGTCACTCGTTCATCTCAGAAAGGAAACTTGAAGGTGCTGATTCCAAGAGAGGCCAAATGGTGAGGAGATGAAGTCAGGCCTTCTTGGTAATCACCCCTCAATTATGAAACCATTTTTTGTGGAAATCTGAATGGATTTGACTTGATTTGAATACCACCCATCTAACAAGGCTACTCTGGGCAGTTTGCAGCATAATCAACAATAAACGTAATCAACACAATCAACAATAAAATAATACTAAAAATACAATCAGCAAATAAAATAAAACAAATGTTTCACTTCTACTCCCTTTCCACTCTGTTTCTGACACACTTGGGCTCCTAGTAGCTCCTTCTCTGTTCTCCAGTGGGTTGGGCCACAAACATATTCCTGGGCTACCCCATGGGCAATAATAGAGGAGGGCTATGAGAGATTGCTGAGAAAATTTGTATGTAGCTGCTGCCTCCAGCTAAGCAGTGAACTTAATTGCTACCCAGCAGGGTTTGACACAGAGTCACATGGTGTAGGGGACCTCCCTAGGAATTGGGGTGGGTGGGTGGGTTAAAAAGCAGTTACAGTATGTGGCAATAACAGCACCAGTTGCCTCCTAGTGCTCCTCTCAGATCAGAGGGGGAGGAGGGGGCGAATGAAGAGGCCAGTGGAGGCACCTGCTGGATTTAGTGCTCACCCTGATATTGAAGCACAATAAAGAGAGAAAGGAAAAGAGTAGGGTTTCACTGCTGCCATTTCCCTAGCAGAGTTTATTTAGACTGGTATGGTGAACAGGCTCCAACACGTCATGTAGAGAAAAGAAAATCAATTTATAGCAGTGGAATTTGAAGATAAACAGCCATTCTGGGAGAAGAAAATGCAGTACCTCACTCAAACACGAATTAGCATTCCTTTAAATTTGTGAACTATTGCGTATACTGTATTCTTGCAATTATTTTCTCTAGTACCTTTAAATCCTGAGTTTGTGTAGGAAAGAATAGACACAGAGTTCAGACTTGTACAGTATCTTCATTTGCTAGCAAGTACTGTTTCTCAGGGGAGACGGCCAACTTTGGGAACAAAAGGTTGCTCTGCAAACCCAACACAATCTGCCCTGTGGTGAAATGAAGTTTCTGTTGAATTGATTTGGGCATAAGGTCTTCTTCAGGAAAGGATAGAGCAGATCAGTCTTGCATAAAATATGAACACAAACTGATATATCTCAGGGGAGGCAGCTTATTTTTTTTTTCTTTTTGAGGAATTGTAGCACAAATATAGTAAAGCAAAGGCCTCCCCCAGCAAATTCTTTTAAACTTTCTTGGCTTAGGTGCCGGGCAGCACTTAGAAGCATATTTTTCACTCCCTTTCATCTCCTCCAGAGCACCTGCTTGAGATGTTTCATTCACGATAGGCGATTAAGGGCTTTTAAAACAACTGTTTTATTAACTCCATCGGCAACTTTTCAACAATAACTTTTAAGGGTTCAGAGCCAACATTTGACAACCAAGGCTCAACACTAGTGTGTCCTTGCATCTTTCACTCCTTCATATCTGTTTCGTGCCATAGATCCCAGATGGATCTTCCCTAGGTTAACAAGCTGGAGGACAGGAGTACTGCAACAAAATGGCTGGCCCATCTCCTTCTTTGCTCCATATCTCCCTTTATTTTCACCTTTTCCCACTCCCCCTCAGGATGGTGTTGAACTGCCACTTTCTGAGGAGGAATTTCATGGTTCCTCCATAGACTGGGTGGATTCTCCTGACCTCATTTTCTCTCCTTTGATATTCTTTTCTTTAGCTCTTTTTTAAAAGGCAACTTTTTATTAAATTTTATAAAACAACACAAAATACAAAATACAAATGAAAACAAATATATAAAAAGATTAAAATAAAACTAATCAACAGTGCTCCCTGCCACCAACGGAATCTCTTATACAACATTGCCCCTTATTATCCTCCCTTCCAGAACTGAATTGATTGTTGTACTGGAAATTTACCCTTATTTCTTACAAGCACATATTCAATAAATCTACCCCATATATCATAAAAAGATCTCTTTTTAACTCTCCTTTCTTGATCTTTAAATGACACATCATTTTTTTCATTTAATGCACTATTCCAAACGTCGTTATACCATTCACCCATACATAGTTCATAATTCCCCTTCCATTTCTTGGCTATGATTAATCTTGCCACTCTCAAGAGATTAGTGACCAACTCTTTAGTTTTAAAGTCATAATCTGTCATAACAATTTATTTATTTATTTATTTATTTATTATTTCCATTTATATACTGCCCGATTTTCCCAAGGGAGCTCTGGGCAGTGAACAACCAAAGCAAAATAATACAGCAAATAAAAACAACAGAAATTGTAATGTTAAGGATGGCAGTGGCAAACAACAGATTGGCAAATATTGGCAATAAAGCATTTTCTGAATTGGGCTATATATACCTTTCCAATATATCACTTAATTATTTATAAATAGATCTCCAAAATGTTTGTATCTTATCTTTTCACATTCCCACCACATATGAAAATATGTACCAACATCCTTACCACGTTTCCAACAAATTGTAGAAAAATTACCATTAATTTTATTCAACTTCACTGGTGTCAAATACCATCTTAAACATTTTTTTAAAAGAAAATTATTTTATTCTCAGTGACATAGGTCTAAGTAGAGTGTTCCTCCACCCTTTAGTGGTTCATATACTGTGGTCTTGGTGTATAATGGGACCGCAGTATATGAAAGGCATGCCCCCCCTTGGATAAGTTGCATGGGCCTGTTTGAGGCTTCCTGTACTTACCCCAGTCCTGGTGCTGCCCCTAACGGGCCTCCAATGGCCTTCCCGGGCCTGTCAGAGCCCCGAAAGTGCTTTCTAGTGAACCAGAAGTGACTTCCACAAAACAGTAAGTGACTCCCAGATTACTGAAAACCAATTCTGAGGCCTCTGATTGACATCCCAGGCCTTTTGGAGGCCCCAGAAGTGCTTTCCGGTGAACCAGAAGTGACATCTGACAAACCGCAAGTGACTTCTGGACCACCAGAAAGCACTTCTGGGGCCTCCAACAGGTCAGGGAAGCCCATTGGAGGCCTGTTCGGGGCAGTGCCAGTCCTCAGGTAAGGGTAGGGGGCTCCAGACAGACCTCCAGTCCTGACCCAACCCAGCATCTGCGTATCATGGATTTTCAATTATTGCCGGTCAGTTCGGGTCCCTAACTCCCACAATGGGGGGGGGGTTGTTATTGTATTCTCATTCTCCATATTTTAGCCCAATCTTCCTCTTCTATTCTTTATCATCTTGCTCCCAGACAACCTTCAATCCTCTTCCCTCATTTTCAAATCCAAACATATATATTTTACTCACACTGCCTTTTACTACATCTTCCTTCTGAATATCTTCATACAACACTAAGAACTGTTGATATTTTGTATATTCTCTACATTTGTTATATTTCCTAATCCAATCATTAGTCCATTTTTCTAATTGTACATAATCAAACCATGAAACATTCCTACATTGCAAAATGTCTTCCATTTGTTCCTTTGATCTCACTTTATCCATCCAGTCCTTCAACCTAACCACTTGTTTTTTTTCCTAAATAATTTTATAAAAACGTTAAATTTGCAGGGAAGTCCTCTATTTCAGTCACTAATTTTAATGGTGAATCTAGGGGACACAACCAAACTCTCTATCTATCTATCTATCTATCTATCTATCTATCTATCTATCTATCTATCTATCTATCTATCATTAATTTAGCATAGATTTAAGAAGGGATTATTAATCTTACTTATTTTTTATTTTTAATAGTGCCAAAAATATTTTTCAATATTATCTTTTATCTCAAATGATTCAAATTCCCTCCATATTAACTTTCTTCGATTATATATAATTTTCCTGATAAACTTTAATTGGTTTGCCAAATAATAATTTTTAACATTTGGTAAACTTATACCTCCTCTATTTTGAGCTCTATGTCAATATTTTTTATTTATTCCAGTTTTCTTACCTTCATTCCAATAACTATTAATCAAACTTTGCCAAAAATTACTATCATCTAATGTTACCTGTACCATTAGTCTTTGGCCAAATTTTCATTTGCATCAATGCCATCCTTCCAAACCAAGATAATTTCAAACTAGAATATTTCTGTACTTTATTCTTAATTTCTCTTTTTAATTTATTATCATTATAGTCATTTAATTTCTGTGTATTCTTTACCAAATCTATACCTAGATATCTAATTGATTTGCTCATTTTACACTCATATTTTTCAACAATCATTTCTCATTCCAACTATTACAATTAAACAACAAAGTTTATCCCATCTCTACGGGGTTTTGGACCTTATTTATAGGCATTCTGTATAATTTCCCTTACAAGCCAACCTGAAGGCAGACTTTCAGGGTAAATCACAGAAGCCTATACTTTGTTTATAGCTGTCAAAAATTTTGTAGGTTCATCACATCTGATAATATCCCAGTAAAAGGTTAATACCATAATGAAAACAAATATAGACAACCATTTCGAGGTTCATCTGGGTATCTCAGTATAAATAGTATCTTTGTTTCAATGATGTCAGACAACTTCCAAAGCCTGTATTTTTTTTCAAAATCCAAAATATATTGAAGAGAATCATACAATTGTGAAAAAAATCTTTAAAATTAAATACTTTACATCCATCCTTTCCGACTTATGAAGAGTCACAGGTGCTAAAACTCAAGTTGTAGTTTTGTTTAAATCCAAAGTCAAACACAAAATATAAACAAATATCAGAAAGAACACTTTAAGTTACATTCTTAAAATGTAAGAGCTCACTTTCTATGAAGGCAAATAATACACCTCTAGGATACATTATTTACAAACAAAAAGCACTTAGAAAAATATCCAAGTTCTTAAAATAAAAATCTACAAAACAAAACAAAACATAGTTTAGCTCTAAGCATATTGAGACACACAGAAAAAAATCTAAAAGCTCACGGACCATCTTAGAGTCTAAGGTGGAAATCTAATTGTTGATTCTTTGGAGCTGCTTCCTTATTTCTTTGGAGAAGGGGACTCATACTGGTATGAGAAGCAACAGCTGTTTTTAAAGCTTAATCTTTCTTTGTGTAACTCACTCAGAAGCAGCTGCCACCTTCACTGAGCAGCGGGGTTGTTTACCTGCTTCTATTGCTAATAAGCAAAAATAAGAACAATACTGATGTCTCACATGCCTAGAAAAAAATGGATTTACACAAGTTATCCATTAGTTGTCAATACTTACTATTTCCGTATCTTGCATATAATCTGGAACATAAAATGGAGCAGTCAGTTGCCAAAAAATGTTACTCTTTCCATGACAGTGCTAGTGCCAATTGTAGCAAAAATGTTTTAGGCCATTTGGGAGCTATTTCCTGTACAGCATAAGAACATAAGGACAGCCTTGCTGGAACAGGCCATCATTCTGTTTCACACAGTGGCTCACCATTGGCTTATGATTCCCTGCAAATGGCATTGAGAGATAGCCTGCTCATCTCTCCAACCTGGAGGTTGTCCTTAGGCATCCATTATGATAGCCATTGGTACCCTTGTTCTCCATCAACTTGTCTAATCCTTTCTTAAAGCTGTCAAGGCTGACAACTGTCACCACTTCTTCTGGCAGGGAGTTCCACAGACCAGGGATCCTCTGGGTGAAAAAGTACTTTCTCTTATTTGTTTGAGATCTAGTACCCAAAAGTTTCATGGACTGCCCCCTAGCTCTAGTGTTGTGTGATGGGGAAACTAGTTTTTCCTTATCTAATTTATCCACACCGTGTATAAATAATTTTATAAACTTCAATCAGGTCACCTCTTAGGCACCATCATTCAAGAGTGAAGAGGCCCAGCTATTGCAGCCTCAGATGGTAAAGAAGGTGTTCCAGTCCCCTAATCTTTCTGGTTGCCCTCCTATGCACTTTTTCCATTTCCATAATAACCTTCTGGAGGTATGGTGACAAGAATTGTACACAATACTCCAGATGGGGCCTCACCATAGATTTATAAAGAGGAAAAATGACACTTGCTGTTTCTATACCCTTCCTAATGATCGCTAGCCTTGGGTTTGCTTTTTTCACTGCTGTGGCACACTGGGTTGACACCTTCATTGAGCTGTCCAACAGGACACCAAGATCCCTTTCTGATGAGACTAGACTTTACAGGCCAGTTCAACCTTTTACAGCAACAGGACAATAACAATAGCTACTGTGATATCATTTTCCCTTCAATTGGGTCTTAATTGGATCTAACTAGTCGGGCATTTTTAAAATTCTCCCCCAAAAGACTTTCTTCCTCACCCCCTGGCGGACAGCTTTTTTTTTGGGGGGGGGGTTCATTTCATTTCATTTTGTATGATTATTTTTTAAAATTTGGGCACAAAACGAAACAAAAAGAAACATAAATTTTCCGTTTCAGGCCCATCCCTAATGTAGGCTGAAAAAATGTAAATGGGATGGATAATTTCTTGTTAAATTTAGGATCTATTTCTATTTGCAAGAAATTGGCATTATATTTTCTTGTGCCTGCCAGTGTCTCTCCGGGACACAAAACCAAAGGGTGCAATGACTTTCCCAACACTCCCAGAAATGAATGAAGAATTTATTTATTTTATAACTATGTTCTGTTCTAACCCCATGAGGCTGGGTTGTGTGACAAGTCTATAATAAACAGCTTTCTCCTTGACAGCCTCTGTCATATAGAAGAACCATGCACCTTTGTTTATGGAGGTTACCAGCAAGCCCCAGCAATTCTAAAACTTAGCTGTCATTCCTGGCTCGTTTTTTTTAAAGCAACTGCTAATTTATTACATTGCCTTCAATATGATTTACAGTGGGAATCTTCCCATTTTCATTGCAGTAAGGCCAAAAACTATTGTTTTGTCCTTCATAAACTCCTTCTAGACATCAAGAGAGTTGCCAGAAGAAATTCAAAGGTTCATGCTGAAATGTACACAGGAGGGTTCGTTTGTTCTTTTGTGATCTGCTGTGTGGCTGAGGCGATCGTTAAGGGATTAACTGCTGGTGGGTTAGATGGCTGTTTAGAGACATCATGTGTGGGTGAGGTGCTGGATGTGTGTCTATTAGCCTTTTGTTTCTTAACGACCTTGGTGATGGGTGTTCTGGCAGCATCCTGGGCTTTGGTGGAGTGGGGTCCTGTGTCTTGTGAATTCATTTTGGTCTGGCTGCGTGTCTGTGGTCTCCCAATGTTTTTTTGGTGTGTGTAAGTGTGCTCCATGTGGTGGCTGGAGTGGGGAGTAGCGGTAGATGGTGCAGTCGTGGTTTTGTTATTGGATGGTGGTTTCGTTTCATCTGTGGGAAGGGTCTGGGTTTGTGTTTGGTGTGGATGGAAGGTGGTGGCATCTTGTGTCCTTTTGGACCTGGTGTCAGTCTTTGTGACAGAGGCTCGTCTGTTGACCAGGGCTAGTTTCCAGATGTCAGGCAAGCGGGAGGTGTCATCACGTTTATTCATGTTGTTTGGGTGTTTCTCTATTTCAATGGCTTCCATGATTATTCGACTGTTGAAGTGTTCAGTTTTGGAGATGAGTTTGGTTCTTTTAAAATCAATTTCATGACCTGTTGTTTTTATGTGCTGGAAGAGAGAGGAAGATTTTTCTTCTTTTTTGACTGCGTTCTTGTGTTCTGCGATGCGTGCGCTTATTCTCCTGTTTGTCTGTCCGATGTATGTGGCTGGGCAGACTTTGCATGGTATTTCGTATACTCCTTGGTTTTCTAGCTCAATCTTGTCTTTGGGGTTTCTTAAAATGTTGGCTATTTTTTGTTCGGTGCAAAAGGCTGTCTTGATATTGTGTTTGTGGAGAATTTTGCTTATTTTGTCTGTGGTGCCTTTGATGTAAGGGAGGAGGGCAGTGCCGTTGTTCTCTTCTGTTTCTTGGTTCTTGGGGGGTGTTTCTTTTTGGATTAGTTTGGTGATGGTGTTTTTTTTTGGAATCCGTTTGCAATTAAAGCATTCGAGAGAGTGTGTAATTCAGTTTTTAGGTGGTCTTTGTCAGCGAGGCGTTTGGTTCTGGAGATGAGGGTTTTTGCTACGGAGTTGATCTGTGCAGGGTGGTGGTGTGATTGTGCATTTAAGTAGCGGTTTGTATGTGTTTTTTTCCGGTAGATGGTATGTCCTAAGGAGCCGTCGGGTTTTTTGTAGATTAGGACGTCCAGGAAGGGAAGTTGGTTGTTGGCTTCTATTTCCATAGTGAATTGTATTTTGGGGTGTAGGCTGTTGAGATGTGTGAGGAAGTTGTTCAGTTTGTCTTTCCCGTGTGGCCAGATAACAAAGGTGTCGTCAACATATCTGAGCCAGAGTTTGGGTTTATGTTCGGACTTCTGTAACGCGTTGGTTTCAAAGTGTTCCATATATAGGTTTGCGATGACCGGTGAGAGGGGTGATCCCATGGGTGCTCCTTCTATCTGTTTGTATCTTTGTCCATTGTGGATGAACTATGTGTTGGTTAGGCAGTGGTTGGTCAGATCTAGGATGTGCTTGGGGGGGTTGTATTTGTTGTGGATAGCTGTCAAGGCTTCTTGAATGGGCACTTGTGTGAAGAGCGAAACAACATCGAAGCTCACGAGTAGGTCATTGGGTTGTAGGTCTTGTTTCTTTATAATTTCTATGAAGTGGAATGAGTTTTGTACGTATGAAGAGATGGATTCTGCATAGGGCTGGAGTTGTTTGGCAAGAAATTTGGCGAGGTTTTGTAGGGGTGAGCCTGAGGAAAGACAACAACATAATCATTCTCCCAGCAGACAAAGGCAATGCCACAGTGGTGATGAACACATCCGACTACCAAGCCAAACTATCCAACCTACTACAAGACCCTGCTTACATACCTTTGAACACAGACCCCACCACCTACCTGGAAAAAACCACCAAAGCCAAAATAAAAGCCTCACCCTTAAGTGAAGAAATCAAGCCAAGCATCATCCCCAGAGAGAAATCATCCAGATGCCCCAAGCTCTACGGCCTCCCCAAGATTCACATAGAAGGAACACCTCTCAGACCCATAGTCAGCTCCATAGGCTCACCCCTACAAAACCTCGCCAAATTTCTTGCCAAACAACTCCAGCCCTATGCAGAATCCATCACTTCATACGTACAAAACTCGTTCCACTTCATAGAAATTATAAAGAAACAAGACCTACAACCCAATGACCTACTCGTGAGCTTCGATGTTGTTTCGCTCTTCACACAAGTGCCCATTCAAGAAGCCTTGACAGCTATCCACAACAAATACAACCCCCCCAAGCACATCCTAGATCTGACCAACCACTGCCTAACCAACACATAGTTCATCCACAATGGACAAAGATACAAACAGATAGAAGGAGCACCCATGGGATCACCCCTCTCACCGGTCATCGCAAACCTATATATGGAACACTTTGAAACCAACGCGTTACAGAAGTCCGAACATAAACCCAAACTCTGGCTCAGATATGTTGACGACACCTTTGTTATCTGGCCACACGGGAAAGACAAACTGAACAACTTCCTCACACATCTCAACAGCCTACACCCCAAAATACAATTCACTATGGAAATAGAAGCCAACAACCAACTTCCCTTCCTGGACGTCCTAATCTACAAAAAACCCGACGGCTCCTTAGGACATACCATCTACCGGAAAAAAACACATACAAACCGCTACTTAAATGCACAATCACACCACCACCCTGCACAGATCAACTCCGTAGCAAAAACCCTCATCTCCAGAACCAAACGCCTCGCTGACAAAGACCACCTAAAAACTGAATTACACACTCTCTCGAATGCTTTAATTGCAAACGGATTCCAAAAAAAAACACCATCACCAAACTAATCCAAAAAGAAACACCCCCCAAGAACCAAGAAACAGAAGAGAACAACGGCACTGCCCTCCTCCCTTACATCAAAGGCACCACAGACAAAATAAGCAAAATTCTCCACAAACACAATATCAAGACAGCCTTTTGCACCGAACAAAAAATAGCCAACATTTTAAGAAACCCCAAAGACAAGATTGAGCTAGAAAACCAAGGAGTCTACGAAATACCATGCAAAGTCTGCCCAGCCACATACATCGGACAGACAAACAGGAGAATAAGCGCACGCATCGCAGAACACAAGAACGCAGTCAAAAAAGAAGAAAAATCTTCCTCTCTCTTCCAGCACATAAAAACAACAGGTCATGAAATTGATTTTAAAAGAACCAAACTCATCTCCAAAACTGAACACTTCAACAGTCGAATAATCATGGAAGCCATTGAAATAGAGAAACACCCAAACAACATGAATAAACGTGATGACACCTCCCGCTTGCCTGACATCTGGAAACTAGCCCTGGTCAACAGACGAGCCTATGTCACAAAGACTGACACCAGGTCCAAAAGGACACAAGATGCCACCACCTTCCATCCACACCAAACACAAACCCAGACCCTTCCCACAGATGAAACGAAACCACCATCCAATAACAAAACCACGACTGCACCATCTACCGCTACTCCCCACTCCAGCCACCACATGGAGCACACTTACACACACCAAAAAAACATTGGGAGACCACAGACACGCAGCCAGACCAAAATGAATTCACAAGACACAGGACCCCACTCCACCAAAGCCCAGGATGCTGCCAGAACACCCATCACCAAGGTCGTTAAGAAACAAAAGGCTAATAGACACACATCCAGCACCTCACCCACACAGGATGTCTCTAAACAGCCATCTAACCCACCAGCAGTTAATCCCTTAACGATCGCCTCAGCCACACAGCAGATCACAAAAGAACAAACGAACCTACAATCAGCAACAGAGCAAGCAAACCACTCACCCCCAGCAGTATTTATAGAAGGACTTCAACTGAGACCACGCTTTGCTTCAAGAAGAAAGAAGCCAGAACACCAGCCTGAAGATGACGAGTGAGACCTCGTCGAAACGTCGCCAAAACAACCAGATTTCTATACGGGAAGAAACCCGAATCCACCCTAACATGCATACCTATACCCGTGAAAATCTACGAAAACATAAATATATATTTCTATATATATATATATATATATATATATATATATATATATATATATATATATATATATATATATATATATATGTGTTTTCGTAGATTTATATATATATTACAGAAGGCTATAAATTGCACCCTTGTTTGTACCTAAATATGTGCAGAATTCAGATTGCTCATTCTCATTGTATTCCTATGAGTGCCACCTACATGGATTTCTTCTCATTTCTTATTAGGATTAAAGACTTGGTGTGGCTGTTCTCCCATTCATGAAAATTCTTATTTTGGCATACAACTTTTTCTAATGAGTGCACACACAACTATTGCTAATACTTAGGCAGGTGATGACTTGTATAAACTCATTAAAAACAGTTCATGCAAACTTATTTCCCACCTCTTTTTGTTGCCGATCTTATCCAGAATTCAGTATTCATCCTTTAGATCCATAATGTCTTAAAACAGTTATTTTACATATCCATATATTGAAATTCAAACAATATTCTGTATTGCTCAAATATCAGCCAAATATGCTTATACCTGTGACAAGCATTTAAGAAAGATTTCATCATCATCAAAACATGTGGATCATGTTTGTGGAATTGACTAATTTAGGTTGTGGCCTTGAAAATTTCCATGGTCAAACTTCTTTGATGAAATGAGCAGACATGGAAAGAATAAGCTCTTCTATGTATAAGTTCCACCTAAGAATGTCGGGAAAATCAGAATGTAATGGTGATGCCTCTATTTTCGAAAGATAATATCCAGTCATATTTTAAAATTTAGATGAAGCACAAAAGCAGGCAGATAACTAATTTTGTAACATTTTTGCCCAGTTGTTTTCTGGCATTTTTGTTTATGTGTGTGTGTATGTGTGTGTGTGTTGCTGATTTTAAGCACACAAACTTAAGGCTACGCGTAGATACAATGAGTTTTCATATATACACATTTGGTTTTGTACATGAATGTGTAAATGGAGAGCGGGTAGTTCCTTTGGGACCTTCAGCATTTCTATACCTTTTTAGCTATATAAAACTTTTTAAAGTTAAAAATAATCCTTTTGTTCTTCACGCCACCATCTTCCTCCATTCTTTTACCTTGAGGTTGTAGAATGCTCTAGGGTTGACCTCTCATCAAAACAATGGAACAATGCCATTGGGAAAAAAGAGGAAATGCCTTAATTCCCCCCCCCCCCCCAGACATCAGCAATGAACAGAACATCCTCTTTCCTGGCCCCACACTATTATCTGCTATCTATATTTGAATCTATAGATGGTCAAGTATTTAAATATGCTATCTGGCTAACAAGTCAAGATATACAGTTAGGTAAATGTTCCAGGTCTCTCTGGATTTATGTTAGTAGTGCAGATCTACAAGAAGGACATGCAAGGCTTATATTTGTTAACTGATTCACATAAAATATTCAAACTGAAAAACAATATAATTCATTGTGTGCTATGAATTCATTTGTCCATAAGAAAGCTTTCTTGCATATGCTCTTTGAAATAAAATCATGTTAAGAAGCAGAATTTATTGTTCTAAGTGTACAATTGCATTTTTGAAATTTTTCACAATACGTCCTGGTGTTATTGGATGTGATTTAAAGTCATGTGACAGTGACATGGTATTTGCTGTTTGTATTCTCTTGGCAGTACTTTCCATTCTTTGCTTGATAAAATGTGTATGAAGGTGGATCTATGGAGAATTTTTGGGTGCCAGAAAGAGAAATGGGAAAGTAAGAGGGATTGGATAAAGTGAGCAACACTGACTTTGCAGCCTCCCCTGTCCCACCCAATCATCTCTCCATCTTGCCTGGGGTCAGTGACAGAAGCCAAGTGGAGAGCAGTGGCAGACATCTCTGAGAAGAAGATGGGCACTTTCCCAGATCAGCCGAACTGGGTGACATGTCTTGTGTAGCAAAGCTGGTGTCCTCCTTTCCTTCTTTCCTGCCATCCATCCCATTGCTTTCCTGACCATCATCTCTCGATTGTTTCCCTCAGCCCCATCCCTTTTTGGGAGAAATGTATACCATCAGAGGCAACTGATTTAAAATTGATTTGACATCCATATTAAATTAAACATCTCTAAGGTGAAATAGTAAAACACCTTGCTTGTATTAAAAGCAATCCAATTCCCTGACAAAACAGTCAGTACTTCTGTGTATGTTGTGTAGTCACCTCTATAAACATAGATTTAGAACACCATATTCAAAACCTGTTTCTTTTGTAATGTAACCATGCCTTAAGTGAAGAAATTTGTGGAAAGACATTTTTTTTTATTTTACCTGCAGTGATTGCATGTTTCCTCTTGTATAGCTCTTAGGGGAACAGACTAGGGCAGAATAACCACACATAGAGGAGATACTTAGTTGTAATTGGCTTGAATCTTTATTAAAAAGAGCTTCATTGTTTTAACAAGCCACAGAAATTGGATTTAAATCACCATGTAAAAAGACTGCTAGCCAGTGACTCCACTACCCTTCTCGATACAGTGGGAATGATGCTAGGTATGCTAGCCATTGCAGCCTCCAGTTGTGTGGGCGACTACAGCAACTTCCAATTGTGTGATCCCCTTCTAGCATGTGGACTGAAAGATAGGAAGGTCCAGGCCCCAAAGTCATCCATCATCCTTGTCTGTCTTATGTAACCTGTATTTTTAGTATGCAATAGTCCCCCAAAATATCTGGCCCAATGCTTCTGATAAAATATATTTATATGTATGTTTCATTGGTACTAATTTTGAATTCTGTGTATTGAAGAAGAAGAAGAAGAAGAAGAAGAAGAAGAAGAAGAAGAAGAAGAAGAAGAAGAAGAAGAAGAAGAAGAAGAAGAAGAAGAAGAAGAAGAAATATTTGAATGACATGCAACTGAAAGATACAGGTACACAACTGTTAACAATCAGGCAGACCATGTAGTAGAGAAATTATTAAAAAAATTGAGTTCATGTAAATTTATTTTCTATGCCTCCTTGCTGCCAGGGGAAGTGAAGAAGGCAGTGTAGGCTTTCACAGTTATATTTGTGATCATGGAGGTCTAACAAAATATGCTACAGGGGATTTTCCAATATCCCACATGAGGAAGGCAATTACTAAGCTTCAAGTATGGAAAACTGGCCCATGGGATAAATGTGCAAATAATCTTTCAATATTAATACAGCTGGAGGCTGAAAACACAAAAGATATCCATGTGTTCCTGTAAAACACAAAAGATTCCCCTGGAAAACTAAGCTTTTGAACTGTATTGGATCCTGCCATATTCTGTAGGCATTTTAAAAAGGAATCCTTCACCAAACGTCTTTCAAAAAAAATTTCAAATTGGAAGCCATTCAGTTCTGAATATTAATCTGCCCACTGGACAGACTGCTTATCAGACAGTAGTTAAGATAAGTTCCAGACAAACCATAGCATCTCGTATCTCCTTGAAAATATCAAATTAAAAGAGATCAAATTTAGTTCCAGGTTCTGTCATAACATCCAGATGTATTTCTAGGATGTTGCAGCCAATTTTCTCCCATATCATCCAGCCATGGAGAAAGAAAATACACATATTTCCAGGTTTTATATGCTGTCTGTTTATGAGAATCGCCTTTCAAGCTGATAGGCTCATTTCTGCTTCAGACTACAACTGTATTAAACCAACATGACAATAGACTGATTTCAAGCCCAGATGCTGAGCAATTTGAAATGGATGAATTCCTTGTTTTGAAACAATCATTTCCTTAGAGAGTGCCATTGTTCTGATAGCACCATGAATGGTATGTCCAGATAATGGGTATCTTCTCCCTTATTTTCTAATGCCCTACACGTACATGGAAATGGATAAAGATTTATAGGACCTTCTTCATTTGCATTATGTTTTCCTCATCTAAACTAGAAAAAAAAATTACAGCATTTTAATATCAGCATTTTAGTATTGCTCTGCAAAATAGAGAAGAAAGGAAAGTCAAAGTCGGAAGCAATTGTACAAAGTCATCCTATGACCAGCATTGTTGATTCTTCTCATGGACAATAACCAAAGAAAGGAAAAGACTTTGGGCGCCACGAGAGAAATAAGGAAATCTTTCCTTTAGCTTTTTCCTTCCTCAAGCCAGTTTAACTTAAATTAGACTTTCATATTCATCCTTCCACAACCAACTTTACAAACATCATAAGGAACTTCTGACATCATTCATCTATTTCCTTAATGTCTGGTTGTTCCTTCAGATGATCTTTTCACCTTAATGAGTCCTGAGTAGAGATGGGACGTTGAAAAAAAACAAGTGTTTCGGGTGCTTCGCGAAAATTCGCAAAAATTAGTCGGTTTGTTTTTTTCATTTTTTTGTTGTCGTTAGTATTTTTTTGGGGGGGAGGGCTCCTGAGGATGCCACTCTTTGAAAGTTTCTAGGAAGGGGAAAGTCAAGCTGTGCTGCTTGCTATGGACTGTGTGAGACCTTTGTGGTAGGCACCAACTGTACACAGAAAAGTCAGCTGTAGCATCTGGAGGTGGCTTAAAAGGGTTGTATGAGGACAATTCCAAACATGCATTTTCTCTCTTATGCTGTTGAGAGGTCAGCTGCACAATATATGTGTTAATTATAAAATAAAACAGCACAGAGATTTTGTTGCAAGAAAAAACCCACATGTCAATTGCAAGTTTTTGAATACTGCCCCATTTTGGATTAACTCAGGAACTGCCCAGTGCGAAGTGGTAATACAAGGCAGCATGGGTGGGGGAGAGTTTAAAATGTTTAATGCCGGGATTAAGGACACTGGGCTTTTTGCTGGCTGCGGTGCGGCAAGTCCCACACAGCCCAACGGGGGATGGGGGGAGGCCGGGACCTAAGAAACAATCTCTGGTCTACGGCAGTATTTTTTTTTCCGCCTGCTTTTTCTTTTTTTAGCTTTTAAAAACCGTAAATGCAAGTCTGGAAATCAGCTTTTGCCCACCTGAACCTAACGGGCGGGGCAGGCACATTGAGGCTGTAATATAAGGGTTGAGGATCACTTTTGAGTTTCAAAAGTCAAGCCAGATGGTCCATGTGGTAGCTTACACCTATATTTGCTGGGAAGCCATGTCAATTGCAAGTGAAACTGTTAACTCAGGAACTCAGTGCGAAGTGGTAATACAAAGCAGTAAATGTTTAATGGGATTAAGGACAAGGTGGTAACAAAGGGCTGATAAGATCATCTAGTATGCTTCTCTTAGCACCGTAAATGCAGTCTGGAAATCATTTTGCCCACCTGCCTGGGCTGGGCAGGCACATTGAGGCTCTAGGGTGGCCCAGATGGCCATGTGGTAGCTTCCCTATATTTGGGGAAGCCTCTTGGTATGGGATCGTTGTTGGAGGAGAGCTTGCTGCGAGGATGACAGCAGTTTTGCTTTCGCTGCTCTCTCATGGTTTGCGCTGTTGCAGGTATGGAGGGTAGTTTGCACTGATGAGTTTGAGACCACCCTGTTCAAAGCTACTACACTTGAGGCATTTTTGGTGCATTTAGGATTAGCAAGCTTGTAGTATCTTCTAAATCTGACAATTCACAAACAGCATTTCAGTTCCAGGATTTGGAGATCTTTGAAGATCATATAGTCCTGAGATCAGGGAGGTCTCGTAAGATGGACCAAGTGGGGTGGGTTCACACTATTTAATTGGGTAGATGCTCTATGGAAAGTTTGTGTCCAGTGGATGCCATGAGAAGTTATGTGGCTGTCAGGGCCCCTGTTCCAGGGAAATTGTTCAGACACAGGGACAGTCTGCCATTAGCCAAACATCAGTTTTGGAATATTACCTCCTTGGCGTTGAAGCCTGCAGCTATAGTAGGATGGAAATTTGGGACCCATTCTTTCTATATTGGTGCTGCATCTATGGTGGCATCTATGGCGTATTATGTGGATGCTATAAAGCAGGTAGGGAGATGGTCATCCACATGGTTTAGTTCTTATGTTCATGCTTTATCTCAGCATTAGATTCTGGCATTTTTCTCCTTTGCTTCCTTTTAGGTGTGGTCAGCCTCATTGCCTGAGTTTGAGTTTTAATAATTGGTCACAGTTTTGCATTTTGGGCCGCCAGTTTCAGAGCACAATCCAGTTGGGGGTGGAACCTTGGCCTAGGAGCACAAGCAGTTTTAGAGTGGAGAGGATGGCATGGATTTTTATTGGACAGGTTTATGGACCTGGTTAAACAAGACAGCACTGAGTTGCCTTTTGAAGTGTTAGTTATTCACCTGGGCGGCAATGACTTAGCTTGAAGGACAGGCAAGTTGTTTATTCAGCAAGTGATTGCAGATTTGTGCTCACTGAAGGAGTAGTTTCCAAGGCTGCAGATTCTGTCATCAGCAATGCTGCCACGGTGAGTTTGGAGCCTTGTGACCTTAAATTGATTGACAGAGCACACAGAGGAGTGAACTGAGAAGTGAAGAGAGCCTTGGTTGCAGATTTGGAAGCAGTCCTGGAGCACCCTGGGATCAGAGGGGTGAGTACAGAGAGATTTATCACCGTGATGGAGTGCGTTTATCTGCACTGGGCATTGATTTGTCTGCAATATTCAGGGGGCCTCAAGTCCATTCTGTTGGCCTGTGGAGGGGGCTTGGTTCATACGGAGTAGCCCCAGTGCCATGGAGGGTAGTGGTGGAAGGCAGGTGGTGGAAGGTGAGTTGATGGATACCTGAGAAGGGTATAAGATGGCCATCTCATAACATTGAGGGCCTTGAGTGAAAGGGGGGAAAGGTGGGGTCCCATTGGTTAGGATCACCCAGAGCCAGGAGCCTCAGGTGGTTGGGGCCTGGTGGGAATGCCTTGATGTTACTTCATCTCATCCAGTGGTCCATTTGGGGCTAGGCTGGCCCCAGACAGATTAGCCTTCCATCCTACTGTTGCAACCCCCCCCCCTTTAAAAGTTTATTTATGTTGACATTAATAAAGCATGGCCCATTTTCCATCCATATATTGTGTCTTGCCTCGTTACTCCGGGGTAGGTGAGCAAATCGTGATACGGGAAATAAGGAAGCCCAGGTGGTGTGTTTGAGTTAACAAGGACAATGGAAACAATGGAAATAGACAATGGAAACAATGTACAGTAAATAGATAATGTATAAAATGTTGGGGAAATGTATTTGTAGCAGCAGACTTTTTGATTTGCTTGATTACAAAGATCTCGTCCTGGTGTCCCTTTCTCAGCTGAATAAACATAATCTCTCATGTCACATCTGACCAGAAATCTTGGAGAATAGCCCCAGACTCAACACTGTCATTCCCTTACTCTCTGTGATGTCCATGCCAACACATGGCATCATATACAAAGAGATAGGCATGCACACAATATCACTTGATCAACGTTTGCAATTGAAAAACACAAGAAAAAACACAAAAGTAGGGTTGAAGGTTAACATTAAAAAGACAAAAACAATGAAGATTTTGAATTTTTTTAGAGATTTTATATACCTTGGTTCATTAATAATCCAAATGGATACTCCAGTCAAGTGATCAGAAGAAGACTGAGACTCAGAAGGGCAGTGAGGAAGAATCTCAAAAACAGTCAAATGTGAGGACTTGTTGCTGGAGACCAAGACCAGGACCATCCACATTATTGTATTCTCAATTCTAATGTATGGATGTGAGAGCAGGATAATGAAGGAAGCTGTCAGAGGGGAAATGAATTCATTGGAAATAAGGTGATGAAGAGATGTTCAGATATCACAGGCCATCAGAAAGATTAACTGCATGCAGATCATTAGAAAGCTTAACAAGTGGATCATAGATCAAATCAACCCCGAACTCTCTGTAGAAGCAAAAGATGATGGTACTGAGGGTATCCTACTGTCGGCATATAACGTGGAAAACTTGCTTGAAAAGGCAATTGTGCCAGGAAAAGAAGAAAGTGGAAGGAAAAGAGGGAGACATTATATGACATGGATTGACTCCCTAAAGGAATCCAGAGCATGGAATTTGGAACAGCTGAGCAGGGCTAATAATTACAGGATATTTTGAAAGTCATATATTCATAGGGTCACAAAAATCGAAGGGAACTTGATGGCACTTAACAAGAAGAACAATATGATAATTTAAAATAATAATACCTTTCCAGAGGGCTGCTAAAATTCATATCTAACTTATATAAGGAATTGTTTGTTTGTTTGTTTAATATATACCACCGCATTAGTGCATACACACTGTTTTGAAAGGCTTACAAGAGAATCAGGTTGGCCAGTGAAGGCTAGCAGCAGATGTTGATTGTTTCCCCGTGGCGGGCGGGTGGGGAAGGGGGCAGGTGGTGGGTGGTCAGGGGGTGGGGACGGGGCAGCAGTGGGGGGGTAGGGCGGCGGGGTGGGGGCGGGGGGCGGGGGGGCGACGGGTGCAGGGGGCAAATGGTGACAGGCACGGGGGTGGGTGGTGATGGGCACAGGGGGCGGCGGGTGGACGGTAACGGCAGCGATGGGCGGACAGCGACGGGTGGCTGGCTGGCAGGGGGTGGAAGGACAGACAACGGTGGCCAGTGGCGGTGTGGCGGGGGTGGCAGGCTGGCCCGTGCCATCTCTCCATTTTGGCGCCCTGGGCAACTGCCTCGTTCGCCTTAATGGAAGCGCCGGCCCTGCCCACCACCCAGTGCAGAGTCCTCCCAGGCCTTCATCCATTCCAATGGGCCAGCTTACATCCATTCCAAGGTGTCCATAACCCACCTTATCAAACACCTGCCTTCTGCCACTAACCCCCCCCCCAGTGTGATGAATAAACAAACAACCACGCCAAGCCCATAAAATAACTTTAAGAACAGGATGGGGGAGAACATGCCTGCCCTTGAAACGCCAATCATGGATAAGCCAAAAATTCCCCTCCGGCCCCAAAGAGACTAGAGATACTTGTTCTTAACACAGGGCAGATGGGTGGGACGATGATCAGGTACAAAGAGGCTTGGACCCTTCTAGGAGCCTCCTTAAAGGGTAAGCTCCCCTGCAGCTCATCCGAGCCACCGTAGCCCTCGTCGTGCCAGGCCCAACCCGGGTGGGCGGGCAAATGGGCTCCTGAGCTGCAGGTGTGGCTGTGGGAGAACATTTGGTATAATTATCTAACACATCTAGCTGAAAGTTGCATGCTATTAATGCCATGGCTTAAGAAGGAGTCTATCATGATTGAGACATATATTATAGGGACAGAGGAAGCTGCCTTTTACTGGATCAGATCATTGGTTCACCCAGCCCAGTGGTTTTGGGTACCCCAGATGCTCTTGGACTTCCACTCCCCAAAATCCTGGCCACAACAGCTACTGGTGAAAACTATTGGGGGCTTTAGCCCATGAAAAATCGGGGCAAAAAAAAATGGGAAACATTTATCTAGCCCAGTTGTACAATACAGACTTGAAATGGGTCTTTAGTGCAAATTGTTTCACTACCTTGCCCAGAGTGGTCATGGGTTGCACCTCAGCTCTTTTCCACCAATTAAAAAAAACCAGGTAGGGAAAAGAGATTTAGTGGAAATATTTTCTGTTGACTAGTAATATGAAAGACAACAATATTTATGATTGGCAGGGATGGTTTTTTTTGGCATAAACATAAAGTATGTTCACAAAACAATTAGCTTTATCAATGTTATGATATAATGAAATAGAGAATATAAAATATATACTAAAGAATTCCTGCTCAGAGAACAAGGGATAAATTCCTATACTTGAGAACATGGTAAAAAAACACAGTCTTCTCTTTTTTTGACCAGATAGCATAAGTCGTCTTTGGTGCTGCTGAATATCGTAAGAGGCAAGCTGAGTTTTTGCCAAAATTCTCTCAAACACAATTCATCAGGGGTTGCTCCCACTCACAACCTTATTTAAAATAATGTTTGGCATCAATCAATTGATTGGTTGAAGTTAAAACCATGGACTGTTTCCCAGAACAAGTTTCCTAGATAGGATTGGAGTGTATTATCTGTAAAATTGACAGAAAGGACACCTAGAGATGGGCCCAAAATGCCAAAATGGTGTTTCATTTCATTTTTCTTTCATTTTTCTTCATTTCATTTTGTTTCATTTAAAATGATTTTTTAAAAATTGTTTCATTTTTCATTTTGTTTCATTTTCCATTTTTATGTGTTTTATGTGTTTTATGTGCATGTTTTATGTAAGTATTGTGTGTGTGCTTATGTGTTTTTATGTGTTTAGGGGGTGGGGAAAAGTGTGGGCTTTTAAAACTTTTTTTTAGTCCCCGAAGCAAGTGCCAGTCAGCTGATGTGCAGGGCTTGCTTAGGGGACTTAAAAAAGCTTAAAAGCCCAGGCTTTCCCCCACCCAACTGGGTGCGTTGAGGGGAAAGCGAGGGCTTTTCAAACTTCTTTTTTTTAAAGTCCCCCCCCCCCATGCAGCCAATTGGGTGGGGGAAAGTGTGGGCTTTTAAAACTTTTTTTTTTAGTCCCCTTGCTTAGGGGACTTTGGGGACTAAAAAAAAAAGTTTTAAAAGCCCACACTTTCCCCCACCCAATTGGGTGCATGGGGGGGGGAGCAAGGGATTTTAAACTTTTTTCTTTTTTAGTTGATCGGCACTTGCTTCGCAGACTAAAAAAAAATAAAGTTTTAAAACCCCCACGCTTTCCACCACCCGATTGGGCACATTGGGGGGAATGGCGTGGGCTTTTTAAACTTTTTGCCACCAAAGCAAGCACCGATCAGATGGCGCGTGGGCTTTGGCAGTAAAAAAAAAAAAAATGTTTAAAAACCCTGTGCCATTCCCCCACCACATCGGGTGCATTGGGGTGGAATGCCATGGGGTTATTAAAGTGGTTTTCCATGGGAATGCATTGCTTCCATGCATTCCCATGGGAAAATGAAAAATGAAACAGAACCAACTGGAAATTTTCATTTTGTTCTGTTTTTCCATCTCTAATGACAAACAAGTCACAGTGATGAATAAATATTAAGGAAGAATCACCCATGTTGCCACTTTTAATTCAACACAGGTGAATTTCTTTTTTCAATTGCCAGGTTTGTACATGCACAAAATGGGCACTTTTACATGTATATGGACACCAAGACCTGGACAGAATTCAAGGTGGGAAATAGAGAACCTTGATCTATTTAGAACTTTAACAACAAGGCGATATCTATTGCCATTAAGCCAAGATAACATCTGAAGGAGAACTTCTTAGTGCCTTTTCTTCTTTGCTGACTCCATTGTTTGCTTGTTACAAATGTATTGTGCCTTTTCTTGAGCTCAATAATTATATGTGACTACTTCATTGATACAATAGCCATATGTGATGGGATGGGTCAGAGAGTGAGCCACCGAATGGTCTACAGTTACCAACAATGTTGCTCAGAATATTCATAGCTCATCGCTGAAAGAGAGGCAGTCTCCAGATTCTCTCTCTCCCATAAGGTAGAAGGATCTATATTCATCCACCTAAAAATCAAAACAGACAATACAACAAACACTCTTGGCTTGAAACATCTAAGAAAATATGTTCCATCACTGATTTAAATTGTTTTGACAGAAGGTGGTTCAACATCAAAGTGTTAGGCAGCTGTTGTTTTTAGAATAAATAAAGGATACCAAATTTGGGGATTTATATGTACACATTCTCTTTTCTTCAGGTGAAAAAAAAAGACCTTTTAATAGTACACGTGCATGTGCTATGATATTTAACAATCACATTTAGAAGGAAAGTCATCAATTATTTCAGTACTTCTTCACCTCTGAATTGTGTTAGTCTTCTCATTCTGTACCTCGGCTGCCACTCTAACATTCCAGTGGAATGCTGGTTGGATTCTCCTGCCTGCTTCAGAAAAGAGAAATTACTTCTAAGTCGAGTGGTTACAGGCAGTTCTTGGGGGGGGGGAGATCTTCCTTGCCTTTCAATAATTCAGCTTTCTCCTGCAGATTTCTGTCTTTCCTTCTAGGAGTTCCAGCTCAGAGAGTCATCTATATTGATTTGATTCCAGTGTCAACATAAAGCCATGAACTGTAGAAAAAAAAATTGGAGCAGCAGTTGGACCAGTTAGATTAGTCATAATCCATAGGTGAAGAACAAGTATTAATAAAAAGCCCAAAGAAGGAAAAACAATCCTATTGCTATTCTTATCTTTTTTATATTCTTTTCATTTGAGTAAATCCCCAACGTTGCCATCTGACAAATTTCCGTTTTCTCTAGCCTCAATCGATCTGCCAGTCAGGCGGGAGGTTTTACACCCCCCAAAAGGAGTGAATCAAGGAAAGACAGTACAATAAAAAGAGAAAACTATACCTACACACTGTATCTACTGCCTAGCCATTAGGAAAATGGATCAAACACAAAGATGCATGTAATTTCATGAAATGTATGAGGGGCCCATTAAGCATGAAAGAAAGGAATACACAAAAAGCTAGCATTTAGTGAGCTATTACAGCAAATCAAGTCTTGCACTCTGGAAATTCCTTCCCAACAATTTTTTTAAAGTAGGGGAAACATAATATCTGTGTGTGTGTGTGTGGAATTTGTTCTGCTGGAGCAAAAATAATGAGAAGCCTTTTGATGTAAATGTTTTATTTGTGATAAACCCATTGACTATAGCCCTTTTCTTGCAATGCAAGGATCTGAAGAAGTGGGTTACAGTCCACAAAGGACTCAACCAAAGAGCACTTGCCAGTCATCAAGATGCTACAATAAAACATATCAGAGAAGAAACCAATTGAAAAGAAAGAAAAAGGAAGGAAGGAAGGAAGGAAGGAAGGAAGGAAGGAAGGAAGGAAGGAAGGAAGGAAGGAAGGAAGGAAAAGAAAGAAAGAAAGAAGAAAGAAAGAAAGAAAGAAAGAAAGAAAGAAAGAAAGAAAGAAAGAAAGAAAGAAAGAAAGAAAGAAAGAAAGAAAGAAAGAAAGAAAAAGTTGTGGCACAAAAGACTAACTGCTATATTTTAGTGTGAGCTTTTGCAAACATAGTCCACTTTCTGAGATACAGGAGTGAGACTATATGGCAAATACAGGTATTTATATTCATATATGACACCCAAAATGAGGAGCATGTGGATCATTAGTAGGCCAACTATACACTGTAAACATGCTTGCTCTGAATAACATGGCCACCAATTTGAAAACTATGATAAATCAAAGTTACAATTCACTTCAGAAGGAAACAAATCCTAATCTCGAATGTGTGGATTCTTTCACATTGGGTTCTTTTTCTGTGATACACATGTTGTTTTGATATAGACATTTAATGGATTCTGGCCACAGATTGCATTGCTCATGGCTGAAGTCAAATTTTAAAAAAATCTCTTTATTACAGGCAATTCTTTATTAGAAAATGACTCCTTATATTCACTCTGCCATTTATAGGTGTACAGTTTATTAATGAGAATTCAGAATTCAACCTTGACTAATTTTCCTTAGGTTAATTTCCTAGTAGCCTAAAGGAAGGAAGGAAGGAAGGAAGGAAGGAAGGAAGGAAGGAAGGAAGGAAGGAAGGAAGGAAGGAAGGAAGGAAGGAAGGAAGGAAGGAAGGAGTTCTCTATGAGACTTTGGTATGAAGGATTAGACAGACCAAAAACAAATTAGATAGGATTAGATAGACCAAAAGCAAATACTGTAGCCTGACAAGTAGAGGGTCAGCCAGTAGTGGTTGGTGGATGAAGGATAAGTTCGTCATCTCCTCCTTTATAGTAACATCATATTGGTACTAGGAGCCAAAGAACTTGAGATGAAGGACAAAATGATGTTGCTTCATCATTCTATACATTTTTTAAAAGTGGGCCAACGAATGACCTTAATTCAATCCTTGTGAATGGAGAGCATCCTCCACTAGGGAAGGTTATGTGGCTGTTAGTGATGGTCATCATATTAGTTTTGGGGGCCCTCCTCATTCTGCATAATCTTTAGGCAGAGGTCGAGGAGGCAGTCTTTTAGTGGGATGTTGGAGGTAATGCTGCCCTAGGTTCTTCAGATTTTTCAGGGGAGAGAAATCTGCTATGTCTGATATCCCGAATGTTCATTTAAGGGTTCCATAAAATGTAATGGCTGCTATCTCAGTCAGGGATGCAGTTATTTTCTTTCTTAGGCAAAGATTGCATATTTACAGCTGTATACTTTGAATACAGTAGCCAGTTTTTGAACAGCTTGCTTTAAATGGAATAATACGTATGCTAATAGGTTAGCTGGGGTTTAGAATCGGGAAATGGATGAACAATAATAAGCAGGCCATGGTATTAGTGGAAAACTATGGGCAATTAAGCTACTTTCCATCCACCCATCAAGAACAACTTGAAACAATTTTTGTTAAGGGGAAATAAACATGAATGTATGCTTCTGTTTAAAAAGCTGAAATGTTAAAGGTCTCCATCTCTTTAAGTGGGTGGAAAGCTAATGCTAGAATCTTCAAAGGAAGAAATCAGAAATCCCTGCCTTGCAAAAAAAAAAAAAAAAGCATACTTTTTTCTGGATAAATGCCCCAAACATGCATGGTAATTTTCCTGTAAAATGGAGGTATCAGCATAAATAACAGGAAAAGTTTCACACACGTCTTTAATCTGAATGGACTATGATAAAATTCCTCATGGCTGTATAGGATGCTTTGTGATCAGGGCAGAGAAATGGGAAATATGATTGCCGTTAAAACATGGCCAAGTTGAAAATCTTTAGTCTTGTGTGGGTTTCTGGTTTTTCTTTTCTCCCAAGTCTTTATTTTTCCTTCTATCAATGTCAAACATAATGGGAAGGACATTGTTAAAATTGTAACAGGTTTTCATTTAGCTTCACAAAAGCCATGAAACTCAGATCTGAATCTTTCCTCTCCATCCTCATTTCATGGCACCTGTAGGTATTACAGAGGTCTGAAAAGACTTGTGTGATCTTATTGACCATATGTGCTATAATCCTACTTAAACACAAAAGCTGTGTAAAAATAATCCATCAAAAGCTTGGAACGATAGAGTCAAGGCGACTTATCCTATCCCTAACACAGTTTGACATACCCAGGGACACCATTTAATGCTCTTTGTTTCTGGGAACAGTAGTCCATGGAAATATAAACAATTATACAGGTTAAATTGCAGCAATAATTTATTCTTCTTTCTTCTTCTTCCTTACCCTCCTTCTCGGGACTTAATGGTTGTTGATGCTTGAAATGAATATTCATAATTGAACATAATTGAACATTCACATAATTACAAACTTTACAAGAACAGTGCATCTAAGATTAAATTCCTGGCAAATGCCATCTTGACATGTTTGGGCTTTCGGTACTTGCCTTGAAGAAGTGAAATTTATCCACCAAAGCTCACACAATTTCGGTTTATTTTAATTAAATTTACTAAATTATACCTCAGCTCCCAAATGGAAGACATGGGTTTTCTGCACCACCTAACCCTTCTCTGGCCAAAAAGGAATGTGTCTGTTTTGAAGAACAGTCAAATGGAGAGGAGGTGTGTGTGTGTGTGTGTGTGTGTGTGTGTGTGTGTGTGTGTGTGTGTGTGTGTGTGTGTGTGTGTGTGTGTGTGCATGTGTGTGTACGCATGTGCATGACCTAGGCCACTTTGTTTGAAGGACTGGAGTTGCCTGCTTCAGATACTACAACAGCCCTGCTGTTTCCTGTCTCATCTGAGACACATGTTTCTGGAGAAATTAATCTTGCCAAGAACGCCATGCTAGGATTTTTGGAGAAACAGAATTCATCCACTAAAGCTTCCATTTTTTAAAAATACAGTGGTCTACAAAGGTATTGTCTATAGCCTCGTCATGCATTTGTATTCTGTAATGGCCACATAGCTGACCCCTTTAATTTACCCTAGACGTCAGATAGACGATGAATCATGAGTGCCTTCAAAGAGTACCAGAGGGAGGGGTAAAGAAAAAATAAGATGCCTCCTCAGAGGGGAGAAGATTCCACGCTGTGGAAATTAGAACAAAAACAAAAACCAAAGAACAAAACAAAACAAAACAAAAGCAAAAGCACAAAACAAACAAACAAGGGGGAGGGGCTTGCTTTAATCTTCCCACATCCAAACAGCTCACATGAAAAGCCAACCCCATGTGAAGAGGATGTGAGCAACATTGTGATAGTATGTATCTTTGAGGTAACAGGTTGTACCTACAACAGGTGATGGTTGTACCTACAGGTTGTAGGTTGTACCTACAACAGGTAATTGTTGTAGGCTGAATGTAAGATTTCTCTTAGACTTCTCCCATTGTCTTTATGAGCCATTTTATGCATTACGTGCACTGAGGTGGCAGACTGAGCTGGTACTTGAGGGCTGAATGGGTGTATCTCTCTGCCTGTGTCTGTGTCTGTCAATGTGTCTTTAAGCGCACCATGTTTCAGAACACCTGCCAATGTTAAAATCATTCTAAATTTAGTAAATGAGCACACCATGGACAGAATAAACTAATAGTCCCCCTTGACACTCTTGATCCATTCCAGTTGGGGTTCAGGCTACGCTACGGCACAGAGTCGGTATTGGTCGCCTTGCACAACAACCTTTTGAGTGCAGCCCTTGTTGGTTCTCCTTGATCTCTCATATGATTTACCCACCTGAGGCTTCTGGGAGAGGTCATCAGGAGGTATGGGTTTTTGTGTCATCAGGATGCTTATGACACCCATCTCTATATCTCTTTTTTTCCATCTGCAGTAGATGCCATTCTGCCCCCTGAGTGCTGCCTGGATGCCGTTCTGGGACGGATGAAAGTGAACAGACTGAGGCTGAACCCGGAAAGACAGAAGTCCTAGGGTGTGTCCCCCCCCCCCCCTGTCTGTGGTTTGGGAAACTCCCTCCGTTTGTGTGTGTGTGGGGGGGTGACTCTGCCAAGGATGAGGTGTGTAGTTTGGCTGGACCTGGCACTCACCATGGAGACCCAGGTGGCCTTGATTGTCTGGTCTGTTCATTACCATCTGTGACAGATCATCCAGCTATGTGCCTACCTCAAACTGGGGGGCCTCACCATGCTGCACCATGCACATATAGTCTCAAGATTAGACTACTGCAGTGCCCTCTGTTTGGAGCTGCCCTTGAGGTTACTGCAGAGGCTCTGGTTTATGCAGAATACTGCAGCCAGATTAATAATGAGTATAAAAAGAAAGCAACACACTACCCCTACAATGGCTGCACTGCACTAGCTGCCAATCTGATACCACACTGACTTCAAGGTTCTTATGATGACATACAAAGCCCTAAATGGTTTAGGACCCCACTATCTATCAGAAAGGTTCCTGCTGCAGGTGTCTGGAATAAGAACTGGCAAGCCACTCCAGTATTCCTGCCAAGAAAACTCCATGGACATGGGGTCACAAAGAGTCAGTCACGTGGAACAGGTGATACCTTTGGGCTATTAGAAATTTCACAAAAATGTTGCTAATATTTCAAGGTCGAAACCCTCTTCCTCAGAGCAGTTCCAATAGGTTATAACACGGCAAAAGATGGGTTTTCCAGGAGTTATTTCTTAGATGTAAGGTCCTTGGCAAGATTGGGGTGGGGGAGCCAGGCAGTTTTCTTAGTTGAGGCTCAGAGCTTGGATGTTTTTAGGTTGCATCTGCGAAGAGGGAGGTGTTTTTATTGCCCCAGTCCTTCCAAAAACATGTCACGGCTCAATTACACACATTCACACCTCTCCTCAATGTGGCTCATTGAGGCCAATGGCCCCTGCCTTGCCAGCGAAGGGGGGAGGGAGGTTAGTGCAGAAGGTCCATGCATTTCATTTGGGGATTGGGACAGAATTATGAAAAGTCCACTTTTCTATTTGGTTTTTGTGATGGCTACAGGGCTCCTCACCTTGTTTTGCTTCAATTGGAAATACTGAGATACCAGGAATGAGCTGCCCCCCCCCATACGTGCCAAGGTAGAGGCAAATGGATCTTCAATGGGGACATGACAAGACTGCAACACTGGGTAATCTCTTTCCTTTTAATTTGATTTAATTGCCTACACCTGTGGACTTTTCAAAATTCTATTCCTATCTAACTCTAACCCCACACTTGAGGATCCATGAGGTGACGGCATCTCACCAATCTCCACTCTCTGAGGACAGTCCTTCAAGAAAGAAGGACCAAGTGTAAGGTGGATACACAATCGGCTACAGAATCGTACTCAGAGAGTATGAGATGATTAATGCCTCCTTCTCAAGGCTCATTCCTGGGTCTGGTGCATAGATAATCAGCCTTTGATGTAGTGGATCATGGCATTTTGTTGGGAAGACTGGACATAAGCCTGGATCTTAGTGGACCACTACTACAGTGGACTTCATGTTTACTCTGCAAGAGGACCCAGAGTGGGCTATCTATCATTGTTCAGTTGTTCAGTCGTGTCCGACTCTTCATGACCCCATGGACCAGAGCTCACCAGGCCTTCCTATCCTCCACTGCCTCCCGGAGTTCTGTCAAATTCATTTTGGTTGCATTGATGACACTGTCCAACCATCTCATTCTCTGTCATCCTCTTTTCCTTTTGCCTTCTATTTTTCCCAGCATCAGGGACTTTTCCAAGGAGTCCTCTCTTCTCATGAGGTGGCCAAAGTACTGGATCCTCAGCTTCAAAATCTGTCCTTCCAGTGAACATTCGGGGTTGATTTCTTTCAGAATGGATAGGTTTGATCTCTTTGCAGTCCATGGGGACTCTCAAGACTCTCCTCCAGCACCACAGCTCAAAAGCATCAATTCTGCAGTGATCAGCCTTCTTTATAGTCCAGCTCTCACTTCCATACATCACTACTGGAAAAACCATAGCTTTGACTATCCTGACCTTAGTTGGCAAAGTGATGTCTCTGCTCTTTAGGATGCTATCTTGTTTTGCCATTGCTTTCCTCCCAAGAAGCAGGCGTCTTTTTATTTATTTATCTATCAGCTCCTTGTAAATTGTCTTCTGGAGTCCCACAGCATATGCATGAGACCACTGATAAACATCATCCATGGATTTGAAGTTCTTTGCTGCCAATATGCTAAAAACATCCAGTCAATTTTTGTACCCAATGTGTAGGCCCCTGTTTTCTCTGTGTCTGCGCACATGCAGAGCATGCACATAGCCCCCTATGTGGGTTCCATGGCATGTACCTGCTCATGAGTGTATGTCTTAGAAGGAACCTTGCATCCAACTATACATTAACTAAGCAACTCTAGGTGATTGTGACAGCACTTAGTCATTGGAGGCTGTTGCTTCATTTGAGAATTTGAAACATCAATTTGGTACAATCCAGAAGTTCTTATGTGTGCAGTGTAGTCCTTTCTTTGCAAAATAATACTCTCATCATCACATTAAAAAATGAAGCAACATTCCATTTTCAGCTATCTGCAAAGTTTGTGCTATAGGACAATACGTCTGTGAAGATTCTCAGTCATCCAGGTGCGTTTATCTGGGAGTTGAGTCATGGCTACTGGACTTCTTTTTGGAGAGATAGAAACGTTTCGCTGTTCATCCAAACAGCTTCATCGGTCTGAATACAGCTAGTGAAGGAAGACACCCAAGACAACAGGCTGGCTTTCCTGGATTGTGCAGTCATCATCAGACCTGACCGTGGCCTAGGAGTAGAAGTTTACAGGAAAACCCACCCACACAGATCAATACTTACTATTTGACTCTCCCACCATCCATTACAACTTCAAACTAGGAGTCATCAGGACCCTAAGCCACAGAGCAGACAGCATCCCCCACCTCCTCAGAAGCCAAGAAGAAGGAAGACAGGCAAAGAAGACAGCACTTAAGGCCTGTGGATATCCAAAGTGGGCCTTCAAAAAGTTTGGGCCATCCCAGAAGAACAAGGGATCAGTCTGAGAGACCCAGACCCGATGGAAGAACCTGGTCATTCCCTACATGGCGGGAGTGTCGGAGAAGCTTAAAAGGATTTTTGGCAAACACCACATCCCTGTTTATTTCAAACCCATGAACACACTAAGGCAGAGACTTGTCCACCCAAAGGATCCGATACCAAACCATAAAAGGAGCAATATAGTATATGCGGTCCAATGCAGTGAGGAGTGTTCAGACCTCTACAACGGCAGAGAGAAACTAACTTGCCATTAAACAGAAGAATGGCCCAACGAATAGGAGAGGTAACAGCTCAGGAACCAGAATCAGCAGTACACCTCCATTTGAAGGAAAAAGGCCACTCTTTCAAAGATGAGGATGTACACATATTAGACAAAGAAGAGAGGTGGTTTGCAAAGAGGAGTAAGGGAAGCCTTTCATGTCAGCATTGAAAATCCCTCCCTCAACAGAGGTGGGGGGCTCCGGCATAGTCTAGCTGCTACTTATCAGGCTGTACTTTCCAAAGTTCCCAGGCAAATCAAAGAGCCTTCACCACCAGGTCACAGCTAACGACCCATTCTTGACAGCTAACGACCCATTCTTGATGGGTTTCAGCACCTTAGGCCATTGTTTACATTAAGGCCATGGACACTAATGTCTCCCTAACGAGCCTATTCAGGCTTTGTTCATCTTATGAGCCAATCAGACAAGGGGACAAGAGGTCAAGCTGACTATAAGAAGGTCTCTTGCACTAGCTGTATTCAGACCGATGAAGCTGTTTGGATGAACAGCGAAACGTTTCTATCTCTCAAAAAAGAAGTCCAGTAGCCATGACTCAACTCCCAGATGCTATAGGACAAATTGTGCAATTTTGTACAAAATGGCCATTTTTGCACTTAACACCAGTCTTGTGAATGGAGAATAAATTCCTTACCATTCTCACCAGTGAGGAAGAAAAAAATATTGTCATTGCTTCCTCTCCATGTGAAGACGTAATAAGCAAGGATTTGCATCCCTATCAATACTGCCACAAGAAGCACCCATACATGTTTCTTTAGAAGATGGACTGAACATCTATTTCAGCCATTACCAGACCTTTCCTTGGCAGTGAAAATGAAGATATCGCCTTGCACTGAAGAGGTAACAAGCATGGGGAGGAGGTAAATATTTTTGACTCTTTGACTCAGGCACTTCTGAGCTTATCCTTCATCCCATGCATAAATCAGGCTTATTCCCTTTTCCATTGCATGCACAGGACCAGCACTGCTACTAATGATAGAGCAAAGAGGTCAAAGTTAGAATGGCAGAAATGGAAAGTATGCTCAAAAAGTTTCTCCTTCTTATTGAATTAGGCTGTCTGAACTCTATGAGACCCCTTCACGAGTGAGTTTAAAGCCCATCAGATTCCTCATGGCATTCAAATGCAAGACTAACTATTCTTTTTTCTCAATCTCAAAGTTCCTAGAATTTGCCTAAAACATCTTTTCCCTTTGACAAGCACTTTTGGGAGGTAGCTCTTTGTTCTTTACCTGAAGATAGCAAAATACTGGCCCTAGCTGTGCAGAACACTAATGGGGATTTAGGGAAAAGGAACGGCAGAGAAAACTGAACTTGCTAAAATTGGCTTGCAAATCGAACTGGGTTTTTACTGCATACAGAGAAGCAATACACAAGTGATTTTCATGTTGTGCCAATAGTCTACTGTTTACCAATAGACGGATAGATTGCACAATCAGGGCATCGCCAAGCATGTTGCAGAGAGCTGGCAAAAAAGCTAGCAGAGCTTGTAGGGCTGCCTTT
This sequence comes from Phrynocephalus guinanensis, assembly GCA_037367245.1. Taxonomy (NCBI): domain Eukaryota; kingdom Metazoa; phylum Chordata; class Lepidosauria; order Squamata; family Agamidae; genus Phrynocephalus; species Phrynocephalus guinanensis. The sequence goes on from CM074735.1 coordinate 3,773,668, forward strand.
CAAAATCTGTGCAATTGAACAGGATTCTGGCTTGTATGTTCAAGCACGTAATCATAGTGAAAGTGGACTTTATTGCAGTGAGACCAATATATTGTGTACAAACATTGAAAAAATGGAACTTGCAAACAGAACAAGGTGACTGAAGAAGGGAGCACAATGAATGCCGAATGGTTGTGGGAGATGGCCTGCTAAGAGACACTGAAAACTGTGGGCTGCAAAGTCAGCAGCTCAGCGATTTGAATCCCAGGCACCACACAGCAGAGTGAGCTCCTGCTGTTAACCCCTGGCTCCTGCCAACCTAGCACTTCAAAAGCATGTAAATGCAAGTAGATAAATAGGTACTGCTGTAAAATGTGGGAAGTTAAAACAGTGTTTCCTTGCAGCCATGCCAGCCACATGGCCTGGACTTACACAACACTGGCTCTTCGGCTTGAATACAGAGATGAGCACCGCCCCTAGAGTCAGACATGACTAGCACGCATGTGCAGGGGGAACCTTTACCTTTACCTAAGCATCCTATAAATGAGGACTGAATGCTTATGCTTGGTGGAAATGTAGCTCTTTCATTTTCAAAAGAAAAATTTTCATACGAGTATAAATAGGGAAGATGCTACCACAATTTTATTATGAATGGAGAATGCAAATTTGCAAGTGTGACCATCACCCATAATGTGTTATCATCCACAAATACCTTACGACTCATTCATCTTCATTCATCTCAGAAGTATTGCTTCACCAGTGTGGCCAACATGAAACAAGTTTGGGTAATACTGTAATAATATATCTTTAGATTGAATATATAGTCATACTCTCAAGGATTGTTCTGATCTAGCAGTTCTCAAAGAGTGCAGCTGACTTATTTCCTTGTAAACAACATTCCCTCTGATTTTCCGCCAGTGCTGGGTGGAGCCCCCCACACCCACACCCACACCGCAGGGAGTTCTAGATGTGACTGGAGCCGGGGGGGGGGAGTAGTGCTGACTGTGCTGGTACATGACACCATTACAGCACTGTGTAAATAGGTAAACCTGGAGCATACCTGTTGTTTCCTCAGGATTCTCTCAAATCCTGTTCCCACAGCTAAGGGGTGATACCTGGTACATAGTTATAATTAAGAGTCTCTTCATCCTTCATCCTACTTTTCTCCAAGATAAGAATCAGTAGAGGAAGACAAGGGATAAAACAAAACAAACAAAATGGGTGGGGGGGAAGCTTATGGGATCCTTTTATTGTCTAAATATGCCATGTCCTGGTTCACACTAAAAAGCTAGTTTTGAATGTTCCTGGAGATGGGGTGATATGTGTCCATAATAGGGATTGGTGAATCTGTCAGTTTTGTTTCCTACCACATCCAGATTACATACATTGTAGTAAATGGGGGTTAACTGCTGGACAGTTCTGTGGCAGTTCTCAGAGAACCTCATGAAGTTATTTTCTTAATATTTTACTATAACGGCTTCCATAAGTTATGATCACCATGCATACTGCCCATTTCCTGTTTATTATCTCAATCAGTATATCATTCTACATGTGAACAGTTTAGTGTGAAACTATGGATGCCCTCTGGATGGTGAGGGAGGAAAAGGGGAGGTTAAGGAGGACTTGGACATTGCAGAGAAATTGAATGAGTTCTTTGCGTCTGTCTTCACGACAGAGGACCTTGAGCGGATTCCGCTGCCTGAGCCGCCCCTCTTGACTAAAGAATTAAATCAAATACAGGTTAAAAGAGAGGAGGTTTTAGGACTAATTGATAAATTAAGGATTAACAAGTCACCAGGCCCAGATGGCACCCACCCAAGGGTTATTAGGGAACTGAGAAAAGAAATTGCAGAGCTCTTAACGGTTATATGCAACTTGTCTCTTAAAACGGCCACAGTGCCGGAGGACTGGAGGATAGCAGATGTCACACCAATTTTTAAAAAAGGAATGAGGGGGGACCCGGGAAACTACAGGCCAGTTAGCCTTACATCTGTCCCAGGGAAGATGGTGGAAAGCCTCATCCAAGAGAAAATCTTAAAACACATAGAAGAACAAACTTTGCTGAGAGAAAATCAGCATGGCTTCTGCAAGGGTAAGTCTTGTCTGACAAATCTTGTAGAATTTTTTGAAAAGGTCAGCAGGCATGTAGATTTGGGTGAACCGGTGGATATAGTCTATCTGGATTTTCAAAAGGCCTTTGACTCAGTCCCTCACCAGAGGCTGCTGAGAAAATTGCACAGTCAGGGGATAAGAGGGCAGGTCCTCTTATGGATTGAGAACTGGTTGAGATCCCGGAAACAAAGAGTAGGTGTCAATGGGAAATTTTCACAATGGAGAGAGGTGAAAAGCGGTGTGCCCCAGGGCTCTGTCCTGGGACCGGTGCTTTTCAATCTGTTCATAAATGACCTGGAGACAGGGATAAACAGTGAGGTGGCCAAGTTTGCCGATGACACAAAACTTTTCCGTGTGGTAAAAACCAGAGAAGATTGTGAAGAGCTCCAGAAGGATCTCTCCAAACTGGGGGAATGGGCTGAGAAATGGCAAATGCATTTTAATGTAACTAAATGTAAAGTAATGCATATTGGGGCAAAAAATCCAAACTTCATCTATCTACTCATGGGCTCTGAGTTATCCGTGACGGATCAGGAAAGAGATCTTAGTGTGTTGGTGGACAGCTCCATGAAGGTGTCTCCCCAATGTGTGGCAGCGGTGAAGAAGGCCAATTCCATGCTAGGGATTATCAAAAAGGGGATTGAAAATAAAACAGCGAACATTATAATGCCATTATACAAAACAATAGTAAGGCCGCACCTGGAGTATTGTGTACAATTCTGGTCACCGCATCTCAAGAAAGACATAGTGGAACTGGAAAAGGTGCAGAAGAGAGCGACTAAAATGATTACTGGGCTGGGGCACCTCCCTTATGAAGAAAGGCTAAAACATTTGGGCCTCTTTAGTCTGGAAAAAAGGCGCTTGAGGGGGGATATGATTGAGACATACAAAATAATGCAGGGCATGAGTAAAGTGGATAGAGGGAAGCTCTTCTCCCTCTCCCAAAATACCAGAACTAGGGGACATACACTCAAATTGAGGGCTGGGAGAGTAAGAACTGACAAAAGAAAATATTTTTTCACCCAGCGCGTTGTAAGTCTATGGAACTCCCTGCCACAGGATGTGGTGATGGCATCTGGCCTGGATGCCTTCAAAAGGGGATTGGACAGATTCCTGGAGGAAAAGTCCATCACAGGTTACAAACCAGGATGGAGATGTGTAAACTCCAGGCTTTAAACCAGGGTACTTCAAGGGCCAGATGCAGGGGAGTGGTATCAGGAGACAGATATCTAGTCTCATGCGCTCCCAAACGCATCTGGTGGAGCCGCTGTGAGATACAGGAAGCTGGACTAGATGGGCCTTTGGCCTGATCCAGCATGGCTCTTCTTATGTTCTTATGTTCTTATGTTCTTATAAAATGGGTTCTTTATTAAAGCTTTATGGTTACATGGCACAGTCTGAAGTTTTAAATTATAGCATTATTTCATTATACGCTCCTATATATGGAAACCAACTCTTCCTATAATTAGTTACTGTCTGTTCTTTAGCAATTTTCATTCCCTCAACAACATCTTTCTTGCTATCTCCACCTCTCTTTCTCAACCAGTCTCTTAACTTACTGGACTTAACCAACAGCCTCTGATGAGACTTGATTGGCTCTCCACCTGCATAGCATTGTCCAATCAGCCATCTTCCTTGTTGTCAGGTAAATTCCAGTACCAGTTATGTCACATAGTGTAGGTTGTCAACTTTGTGTTGCCTGTTAAAAGCCCTCAGCACTCCTTTGGTTCTCCCTTCCATTTCTTCCTTTCCCTGCTTTTCTGTCTGTATTATATTTTGAATTTATAAGGAAAGTTTAATTGCTTGTTCTTGCTGTAGCAATTGGAAAAACAATTTTGCTATTCCCTTTCTAAGGATTGTATCTACAGAAATTTTCTTCTTCATTTCTATTGCAGAGCTGTGCTAAGGATGGCTTACAACAATTTAAAAATCAATCAGTAAAACCCAATGGGTGTTTGGACTTCTTGCTGAGACTTGTGAGTCATGATATACTCTGTTCCAGCTATTGGGCTCCTGTGTAAGTTGCTAAATAAACCCAATGGCTCTTGTGCTGCACATTTTTTCATCCAACCTTCAGCTTCAAGAAGGGCTAAAATTCTGTTCTTAAGCAACATCACAATATTTCTTGATATGAACAGATGGCTTTCTTCCTATTTGTTATTACAAATATCTGTCGCTACTAGAATAAAGAACATTTTGGCCAGCGTCTGAGATTAAAGGGAATATTTCATAATAACTGGCAGGTGTCACCACTATTTCTTCCATCATATCTGTTTCGAAAAACCGTATTTTCGAAATTTGTGTTTTAATTGCTTTATCCACATTATTGCCAAAACTGAGTATTTGAGTGCCTTATCCTTATTTCTCTCTCATTTCCTAGTCACTTCCCCTCCCTTGCTTCCTGAGGTCTCCTGGTTCCTATCTCCTTCTTTTACATCCAGGACCCTTAGGACAGGGCTATCTGCTGCCTTTTTAAAAAATCATTTTTCCCTATAAAAGAAACAGACACATGATACTACACCATTGTCATCATCCTGAACCTCTTCTTCACTTGTAAAATTCAGAAGTGTTTGCCAACCCAGATGTAACGAAGATGGCACCTCCCATGTAACAAAAGGGTGGTTGGGATTTCTTGAAAAAAGCTTAGATAACCCTCAAAATGTTCAGAGATTTAAAATAACCATTGGGAAGAAAAATAATAGGTGGTGAACACACCAAATCCAACCCAGTAAGATTAAGCATGCCCAGTGGCAGTAAAACAAAGTGTAAGGTGGAAAATAGAAGTGCCTGTTTGGGATTTGGACTTATCTGACAGGCTTGAAGAACCTTGGTAAAAAAAGGTGTTACCAAGGGGTTGCTTTCCAATACAGTGGTCCCACCAATTATGAAATTAATCCATCCCAAATGCATTTTCTTAACTCTAAATTTTTGTAACTTGAAATGGGGTTTCCCATAAAATGCATTGGAAACAGATTAATTTGTTTCAAATGGGAAATCACCCCCCTCCAGAATAGGCTATCACTGATGTTAGGGCAGAAAAGGGTCACCTTAAAGGAATTACAGGTTTTGGTAGGACGTTAAATTTTTCATGCAAAGTCATTGCACCAAGGAGGGTTTTCCTACACAGGCTATGCAATGCCATGGCGGGGCTAAAAATGCCTCACCATAGGTGTAGGTTGTCATCAGATATTTATTTATTTATTTATTTATTTATTTATTTATTTATTTATTTATTTATTGCCCGTCTTCCAGAGGAACTCCGGGCGGTTTACAACTAAATGAAAACAATAACAGTAATGACAAATTAAATAAAACATCATAATAAAACTACAAGATTGGGCACCACTACATGTCTTTCCTCTACCGAAAAGTTAAAAATAAAGTGAATACTTGCACTCACATAACCGGGGAGTGAGTAAAACAGGCTGTTTTGCTTGAGACTGGCAGAAGAGACAAGAGAGACTGAGACTGTGTATTTTGTCTTGAGACTGAATGTTTGGAGCTTTATTTGGGTCAGGACGGTGATGGCTCTTTATATGTACCCGAGCAAAAGGCTATGAGTCGTTATCCCAGTGTCCATTGTCTTCTTTCTCACCCACCATATTCCTTTTCTGCTTATTATTCTTATCTATATTCATTTCATTTATTTAATTCATCATCACGCTGCCTTTTTACCCATAGAGATGAGTTGTAGGGTATAAAAAGGCACATGCATAAAAAAATCACAAATATAAGATCATATTGTTCAAAAAAACAAGTGAAGATATTAATTATTAAAAAGCAAGAGATAAAATCGAGCTGAAACCAATTAAAAACAAACATTTAAGAAGTACAATTATCTGATTAAAATCCATTCCTCTGTAGCAGTTTGTGTTTTAAAAGACTTTCTTGAAAGTAAGTTTTTTTGCCTGCTAGTCAGGTCAGAAATTTTGATAGCTGAACATTGCCCTAAGAGCCCTGTAAACTTTGTACACCTTTAGGAACAATCAGAGGCTTGTGTTCATCACAGTAGGCATTTATTCCAATTAGGGTTAATTCCAGAATAAAATCAGATAACTGTTTCTAACCATATCAAAATTCATCTGCAGGACCATTAAAAATCAAGCAATCAACGTGAGCTTTTGTAGAATAAAATCCACTTCATCAGGGATGTACCTCTATCTTTGGACAGTGCAGAAGAATTATCAAGGATTGTTTTTGCACTGTTCACAAGATGCTGCTTGATACAGCTAATTTTATTCTGTGAAAGTGTGCATTTATCGCTTGATTGCAGATCTATGAGAGAGGACCCATGCTATGTTCATCACTGCCTTCCATCAAAACATATCAAGTTAACTTGCTAAAGCTTTTTATTTAATACTGAGCCCTGCAAAAGATGGAAGTTGAAAGGTCCAGCAATCATGGCAGCAGCTCTCTCCTTATTGGAATGCTTTTGTGAATGCCAGTGTCACGTGCACGTGTATTCTGCTGTCACCATTTAACTTATTTATTTTTAAGACCAAGTGTGGCATTTGAAATCTCACAGTCTTTTCTTTCAAAACAAATACGATTGGTTTAATGTAGCACAAAGAGTAAAGATGTTCATGGTTTTTGGTAACTGACTTAAGTTACAATTTTTATATGGAACATGGAACATACTCTTCATGTTAAACTACTTCATATCTTTCAAATGACAAGTCCCTATAATCTCTCTCAGTTCCCAACTCTACACCCTCTCTTTACATCGGCCAGGCCCTCTCTGGCTCTCTGGATGCTCGCACAGGGGTATATAACTGATGACTCTGCCCATGACAACTCCTATTAGAGCATGCAAAATAAGAACCCCCAGCATTCAAAATAAAATATTCATCAATCAGGGTGAACACCACATCCAGATTGCCAGTGTGCCACTACCCATTCACTCTGGTAATTTATCTGGAAATGTCTGGATAATCCCTCCATCCACTTAACTGGATGGTCTTCAGGAAGAAGCTTGAAAATTGAAATGAAAATATTCTTGAGGGCCAAATCATTCCACCCCCTAGTCCCATTACTTGGTACCTCCTGTGCTAGCTCCTGGGCCTCCATCCTTCTTGCTTCTGGCAATGGTTGAAGCATGTCTCCCAGAAAGTGCTTGGAGGTGTGTGGGCAGGAGAGGTACAGCTGGGGTCTGAAGCAACCATCACAAGTGATTTGGTTAAAAACCGTAAATAAAGATTCATTCATTGAACCATCACAAGCTATGTGCACTAGAGATGGGCACAAATAAAAAAATGGCATTTCGTTTGTCGTTTGTAGTTTGGAAGGTCCGTTTCGGTTTGTTTCCGTTTTTCACAAATTTTTGCAAAAAAAATTGTTTTTGTTTTCATTTGTTTCATTACCATTTTGTTACCATTTATTTCAATTTTTGTGATTTTTTTTTTAGGATTTTAAGCAATTCACTCATATTGCAGTAACGGAAACAAAACGCACGACAAAAATTCCAGTGTTTCTGTTCGTTTTGTTTCATTTTAGAGACAAAATTCATTTGTCATTTCATTACATAACAAAATGAAAAAAAAAACTGAAATGAAAAATTGTTCATTTCGTGCCCATCTCTAATTTGCACACATGCAAAATGTCTCTCCAGTTTACCTCATTGATCTTAGGTTGTTTTGGGGGATTCAAACAATGCATGTTCTACCTCCTATTTCTTCCACAAAGAGCCTTTTCACACAACCCCTAAGATCCGCTGGCCACTTAAATTCGGACCAGAGATCTTGGGGGTTTGTCGCTGTTCCTGTGTTCCCACCCCCTCCGCACTTCTGGCTGCTGTCTGCGTGAGGGGAGGGAGAAAAAAAGAAAGAAAAGAATGCTGGCTCACCTCCGATCTGCCGTCTGGCTCTGCTCCCGGCAGCATTCCAGTCTCTTAAAGGGGCGGGGAGCAAAAACAACAACAAACAAAAGTGAGGAGAGCCCAGCACTTGCTACGTTACAGCCGCATCAGGAATTTTTCGCCCCCGGAGAGCAGGTACTTGAAAAGTGTGCTGGGACGCGCTTAGGTGGGCGTGGTTGCACTTAATTTTTTGTAAATTCCAGAGCTGGTGGGGAAACAATTTTAAGCTCTGGATCTGGGAGCCATTTGCCGCGGATATTAGGGGTCGTGTGAAAAGGCCCAAAGTGTACTGAATCTGCAGCAAATCCTACCAGCCAAATTCCACATTCTACCTGCACTACTTTTGGTTTTGGCTTCTGTGTAAACCCACAGTCCTTGAATATTTCTTTGTATGTTGCCATTACACCCTGCCCACTTTAGAGGCTGCCAAGTTTTTCACCTCCATTTTTCTTCTTTTACATTTATCAAGCAGTGTGTTGATTTCTCCTTATGTTACTGGATGACTTGTGTTCAAGGGTATAATGGGAAGAACGTAAAAGGAGGATCTATGAAATCAATACATGATCCTCTTGATTTCATAGGATTTTTATGAAAGGAAATTGCAAAATCACCAACAAATTATTGGCCCCATTGATGTTCACAGACTACATCAGTAAATCAGAGGAAATAGAAAATAGAGAAGAATACATTTTGAAACTCCTGGCTCTACTGGTTCTACATCATGAAGGGCAATGCACTGCAGTGTCCAGCTGGCTCCCTCCCTCCCTCCCTTCTTTACAACCACTTATCAGGAGAGAAGGCACCAACATCTAAAATATGTGTTTGGTATTCACATTTCATAAATAAATCAGTGTCTCTATATTCATTTTTAAAGGGTGGGGCAGAGGTAACAGGAAATGACGTCTGTGAAGCCAGTATGAAGCATGATAGGTGTGATTGGACCATGGTGGATGATTTCCTGTTCAAAATTGTGAGACTGCCATGTGAACATCTGAACTCTTGCCACGTGGTTTTGGAAACGTAACGGAATTGTACATCCTGCTGTGAAACATAAAATGCAAGAAATTGGAGAGACATTTTGAATGTGCAAACAAGCTATAGTTGTACTAGAACTTGCACCAGACTCCACCTCACTTTTCTTGGTTGGGTTCCCAATAGGAACTACTCTCCCTGTAACACCATCTGGACCCTTTCCTGAAATTAAACTTTTCCCTAATTTGTGGCCCCACAAGTACCTGATCTCATCTAGTACTATTATTGTGGATGTCAACTTTTCTTAAATGCCTTATCAGAAGAAAAAGTGGCAGCCTCCCCAGCTAAGGATCTGGCCCACAAGGCATTGGCTAGGTGGCTGGACAAATACAAACCCCACTCCAGAGATTCAGCCTGTACCATCTCTGTATATACCATGTACCCTGCAAAAGCAAAAAAAGTGTTCTGCTTATATACCGCCCCATACTACTACAAGTAGTCTCTGGGCGGTTTACAATTTTAATTACAGAGTGCAGGCTACTGCAAGCTGGGTACTCATTTTACCAACCTCGGAAGGATGGAAGGCTGAACCTTGAGCCTGCTACCGGGGATTGAACCCAGGTCGTGAGCACAGTTTTACTTGCAGTACAGGCATTTAACCACTGCACCACGAGGCATGCCAATCATAGATTACCTTTACACCTTCATCTGAGATCCTTTTTTCCATTCCTTAGCATCTGCACAGTATCTCTTTCCTTCTTCCATCTCTGGGTGCAGTAATGCAAAAACGTCTACAAAAAGTGCAAAATTTGCTCCCTAACCTTTTTTTAGAGAGGTGGATTCCAGAGGATTCCCTTTATACACTGCCACAACTGAAGCTGGGTTTCACTCCATTCATATCTCTATCAGACCTTCCTGTCATTTATCTTCCCTTCCCTTTTCTTTTTTGGACCTAGTTTTGAACAAGCTGGAACCTTTGCCCCTGCTGTCCAATAATCCCCTGTAACGTTGTTCCTTTTGGAATCAGAGAACTCAAATGACCTTGAGCTCTGATCTTTCTTGCCAAGAGTTTTTCTTTCAAGATTTTTCCATCTTATCTTTCTTGACCCAAGACCTTCGGTTTAATGATTCATCTGAACCTGAGCTACTGCTGGACTAGACGCTGACAATGGCTCGGTGTATATCTTTGCAAATCTGGCCCATGCTTGAGGCTCAGGTTCAGGTGCTGTTGCTGCCATCTATTTCTCCATGACTGGAGTAGAGAGATGGGCATGAATGAGAAATGAAACACTGTTTCACCATTTCATTACATAACAAATTACTTTGTTACATAACAAAACTCTAGGATATGTTTTGCCACAAAATGATACAAAATGCCATTTTCCCCTCTAGAAATAAAACAATTCATCCTAGAGAAATCAATGGCAGGGGAGCTCAAGCTCTTCTATGTAAGCCCCCCAAATTTGGAAAGGTTTAGGGATCAGGGGGCTGAGCTATTAAGCTCCAGAGGGGGTGCCCCTAGGAAAAAATCTTTCTAATTGAATCTGGAAACCACAATAGCCTCCCCAAGGGTGAGCAATTAGCACTCCCCTGGCTGGGCTTCCAAATCCTGATTCAAGCAATTAGAAAGATTTATTTCCTGGGGGCACCCCCTTTGGAGCTTAATAACTCCACCCTGACCCCCAAACCTTTCCAAATTTCTGGGGCTTACAAGAAAGAGTCCAAAGCAGCTAGCCTGCTATTTCCATGCCAATACATGGCTGTGGTGCTTATATTTGAGTGCATTATGTATGGTGCAAACTACCAATATAGAGGCTAAGCTGCTTAATTAAACCCTAAAGTGCTGACACGTGGCCTACACACTCTTTCATTTAACTACCAGGACCCCCTTTGGAGCTTAATAGCTCAGCCCCCTGACCCTCTCAAACCTCTCCAAATTTCTAGGGCTTACAGGAAAGAGTCCAAAACAGCACCCCAGTGATTTTGGTGCCTCTCAGACCCAGGGGAGCATTTCATTTCATTTCATTTCATTACAAAACTACTTTAAAATTTATTAGTAATGAAACAAAGCAAAACTATTTAAGAAACAAAACAAAACAAAACACTCTTTTTTTCCACTTCGTGCTCATCTCTACTGGAGTAACATTTACCCCATTTCTGAGTCCCAGTTGCTCCACTGTTTCCACCAGGAGGGCCATGGTCTTAGAAATTCTGAGCAGAATGCATTTGTCTTCTGATCCATGTTGCTGCCTTAACTCTGCTGGCACTGAAGAACTTCTTTTCATCTGCTTATTATGTTTATTAATTGGTGTAGAAATCTTAAGAAATGACCATCTTAATGCATTACTGAATCCTGAAGTGTTTGGGCATACGCACTCTGATTGAAAACTGAACACGTACTGATTTATCCATAAACACTGGTCTACTTAGAATCCTATCACATTCCTGCTACACACACACACACACACACACACACTGAGCTTTACTGTCATGATAGATTGAATTTTGTGGCATGGAGCAAAGGGTATAAATGGATAAAATACACACAGAAGGACCAAACAATAAAAGACACCCTAATACTAACTTTAGGGATGGTCTTGCCCTTGTAAATACAACTGCCATGTTTAATTAGGCATAGACCAGAAAAGAGGCAGAACATGGATTCATTATGAGGTCTTGGAGTTCATATCTGTTGATATGTCTAGTTAGCAGCTTTCAGATACATTGCTGTTTCTGATGGAAACATACATGCAAACAAAAATCATGTAACAATTTTTCCTCATTCAGAATTACTGGTACTTTTACTATAAATCACCTTTTTTTAAAAATGTCTCATTATAGTCTACCTTTCTCCTGATAAGTGGATTGAAGATGATTCACAAGATTAGAAAGAATAAAATTAAAAACACAGTACGTTTTACAGTAAAAATATAAAACTATAATACTCTTTGAAATAGTTAAATGATTAAAACATTAAAACTGCCTTAGCCCTTTGTACACGACCCCTAAACTCCACAGCAAATGGCTGCCAGCTCCGGAGCTTACAATTGTTTCCCTACCAGCTCCAGAGTTTGCAGGAAATTAAGTGCGACCACGCCCACCTAAGCGCGTCCCAGCGCACTTTTCTTGTACCTGCTTTAGAAGGGTGAAAATCCCCAGGTCCGGATTTAATCTGGTGAGTGCGGGGCTCTCCTCGCTTCTGTTTGTTTGTTTTTTTGCCTCCCGCCCCTTTAAGAGAAGGGGTGGGAGGCAAAAAAAAAAAAAAAAAAAAAAACAGAAGAGAGATGGTCCAGAGGGACACTATAGTCTGTAACAGCAAAAATGCTGACAGGTCCCACAAAACCAAAAGTTCCAAAAGTAGGGCATCCACCAAGGTGACCAAAACTGTCTCAGGTCCGAAACCACATTGAAATATGTCTAGATAATCAATTTTCTCTAGAAATCCTTGGTGCTCCAGTATATTGTCTAGAAATTGAATATTTGAGACTGCCTTGTAGTTGTCCAGTAAAGTAGGATCCAGGTATGGCGTTGTCAACAATGGTGTTATTACTGCTTCCTTTGTAAATATTTTCCTCACTGAAGCCACTGCCAGAGAATAGGCCTTCAAATGAGCTCTGATCCATGTTCATTAGGAATCAGTCCGAATTTTCCACCATCTTTGCGCTAGTCTTCATCCCACTTGTTTCATCACTGCCAGATCCCTTGTCAACAAAGTGGCTTGTTTTGCTCTACTCTGTGGGAAGTGACAGCTGACCTCCATTTCAGAGGTCACACAAGGTTTTGACAGGATCACCTGCTGAGCCAACAGGAATCTCTGCAAGAGCTGTTAGATAACCTCTTGGTCTCATTCGTCTCCTAGAGTAGACCATCCTAATTTGTCCTTCAGCTGTTATAATTAGATTTCCTATAAGTCTAGAGTCTAGACCTCACGATTAGAGATGCGCACAACCAGAATTTTTTTTTTCGAGTTGTCGTTTTTCGGGACGGGTCCGTTTCGGGTCGTTTCCATTTTTCACGAAATTTTTCAAAAATTTGTCATTTTGTCATTTCGTTTGTTTGTCGTTTCTACCGCAATTTAGCGCGATTTGACTTCCCATTCCCACCCAGAGCATGGGGGCGTCCCGCAATGACCCAGAGCAGGCGGAAAACACTTTAAACTGGGTGGTGACTGGTGGTGATGAATAATATATATCATAGCATAAGACTGCGTCTGCATCCTATGCAATAAAGCAAACAAAGTGGCCAGAAATGCAATATTCTTTTTTTTCTCTTGGTCAGCTCAGCGCTGAACCGGCCGTCCACCCTACTTGGTCTGGCTGGCTGCCTGTTATATTTTTGTTTTGTTTTGTTTGAAGCTTTTATCCATCCCATCTCCCCTCCACCTCTCAGAGGCAGCAGAAGACACAGACATTCCGTTCCTCCCCAAATCTGGATGAGGGTCTACTCCTCTCAATGGCCCCCCCATCTCCAAGGTCCTGGCTTCACATCACTGTAAAGCCAAGCCAATGCAACCCTGGTCATCTAGCGGTTAGAGTCTGATATTAGGGTTAGGGTTAGGGTTAGGGTTAGGAACTTGGAATAGGTAGGGATTGGGCTCTGGGTTGCTCTTAAGGAAGACAGCGTGCTGGCGTACGGGCACACAGCTTGGATTAGGCAGAAGAACTCTAGTATACAGCCCAGATCCCACTAGGCTATACAAGGAGGACTATGGGTGTCCACGTCCACAGTCCAAGGCCAGAGTAAGGGCGTCCACAAGGCCAGACTGTATGAGACTACCACACAGAGCCTGAGTACAGGAGGCCACAATGCCAGAGTACCTGAGGCCACAAGGCCAGAGTAAGGGTGCCAGCAAGGCCTGCATGGCAGATTTTTGCCTTATCATCACGGGGCTGTGTTAACAGTAAAATGTGTCCTTCTTAGTGGGTCACAGAGTCTTGCAGCCCAGAGGACAGAGTAGGGGAGCCCAAAAGGGCTGAGTCTGAGACCACAGGGCCCTGCAAAAGGGAGGCCACAAGGCCACAAAGTCCAAGCTGTGTGCTATTATCCCAGCAAACTCCCAGTACACAGGCAAAATGTTGTTCTTCTTAGTGAGTCACAGTGTTTTGCAGCCCCGAGTGAAGAGTAGCGGAGGACACATATCCTGAGTCTGAGGCCACAGGGCTGCGAACCGGAGGCCACAGGTTTTCAGCCCTTCTTTGTGACTGAGTAGTACTAGTACCACCATGAACCACACATGGCACTTTCTGACATACTCTTGGTGGTGGTGTGGTGAGTGACAGTACGTACGTAGTTGTATGCAAGTACAATTCCCTTCTTAGTGAGCCACAGTGTCTTGCAGCCCAGAGGACAGAGTGGCGGGGGCCACATAGTCTGAGTCTGAGGCCACAGGGCCTGAGCAGGGGAGGGTCATTGACAGCTCGAGTTACCAAAGGAGCTAGCTGACTGGCCCTAGTACGGGCTGCCCAAAGGCCAGCAAGGCAGCGTGCTGCCTCTTCAAAGCTGTGCTACAAGCAGTTTTCATCCCTTCTTAGTGAGCCACAGTGTTCTGCAGCCCAGAGGACAGAGTGGTGGGGGACAAAACATCCACCCTAACCCTAACCCTAACCCTAACTGCACCTCCAACTATTCCTGATGAGTGTTCCCACTTCACCCGCCACCACCTACAAGTGTAGCTTGAACGTAACATTAAGTTTTCTTGTCCGGCAGTCTTTGTTCCAGGGTTTGGGCAAAAATGATTATAAAATGTTTAAGCAGTGTTAAGGAGTGCCAGCTCGAACATCATGTGTTCAGCTTAGTTGTTAAGCTACATTATGTGTTTTTTTTTTGCATTTTATTTGCAGGAAAAGCAATCATTTCATACAAATAACATAGTTAATGAGGTAAAAAAGGCAGAATAATATCCATATACTTTAGCCAAGTCCCAGCAGCAGTGTGCTACAGTACTAGTACTGTAAGTTTTCATCCCTTCTAAGTGAGCCACAGTGGTTTACAGCCCAGAGGACAGAGTGGCTGGAGGAGGCCACATAGCCTGAGTCTGAGGCCACAGGACCTGAGTAGGCGAGTCCAAAAGGACCGCTCGATTAGAAGAAGAATTCTCACATGCAGCCCAGAGGACAGAGTAGCGGAGACCCAAAGGCCTGAGTCTGAGGCCACAGGGCCCGAGTAGGGGAGGATCATTGCCAGCCAGCTCCAGTACCCAAAGTGACTGAATTTCCTGAGTATGCCAGTAAATTGTCCTTCTTACTGAGCCACAGTGTCTTGCAGCCCAGAGGAAAGAGTGGCGGGGGCCACATGGGGCCTGACTCTGAGGCCTGAGGCCAGCCTGAAAAAAGGACTGCAAGCCAGAGGGTCTTCCTACACAGCTGTGTGTGTGCTGCTTCTCTGGTAAAATCCCATCCCAGGCACGTTCCCTTCTCAGTGAGTCAGTGCTTTGCACTACCAATGGAACCGACAAGTAGCCCTTCCTCCACAGACTCGCAGTCAGTGAAACAGACTACTACTAGTATCCACCAACAAGGACCAGGGATGGAACTTCCTGACAAACTCTTTTATTACGTATACGTAATTACGTATGTAACACGTACGCCTACGCAAGTATGCTTCCCTTCTTAGTGAGCCACAGTTGGCAGCCCAGTGGAAAGAGCACAATGTTCTCCTTAGTGAGTCACAGTGTTTGGCACGGCAGCTCAGAGTGAAGAGCAGCGGAGGCTGACAAAACTCCCACACAGCGGCAACACTTCCTGCAGAAAGGCCTGCCTCTTCACACTCTCAGAAAAGGAGCTGTCTAATTCCCTTCTTTGTGAGCCACAGTGCATTGCAGCCCAGTGGAAAGAGTGGCGGAGGAGACAGTGGGCCTGTGTGAATCACAGTCTCACAGTCAGTGTGCGACAGAGTATCCACCAAGTACCAAGCCTGGAGGCTTCCTCCCTTCCTTCTTAGTGAGCCACAGTTGGCAGCCAAGAGGAAAGAGTAGCGGAGGCCTAAACAAACCCCCTAATCATAACGCGGAGGCCAGAAGGCCTGACTAGAGGAGGTGGAGGGAGAAGCACCTAGGAATCTCCCCTCCTTCTGCCAAGGGATTTCCCAACCTGGATTGTGTGAAGAACCAGGATGACAGATTCCCCCAATTCTAAACAAAATAGTTGATGTCATGACTGCACCTTACAGTTGGTCCAGTGATTTTCCGCCTAGAGGCGGGGGCAGCCGGGGTTGCTGCATGGGCAAGTTGAGGGGAGTGGCCGACAGGGCGCATGTCGGCTCGGAGGCTGAACTTGAAGCACTGAACCGTGCTGTTAGGCTGAAGGAGAAGCACCTGGAAGGCCTCCTCTAAGCCAGGAGTGCCGGGAGCCTGACAGGCAGGCAGGGAGAAGACACAGAGCTTGAGTGAGTCTGAGACTTAGACCACACAGGCTGCCAAAAGGACAGCAAGCCAGAATCTGAGTCTGACTCTTCCTTCCCAGCTGTGTTGCGGTAGACTTGCTAACTGCCAGCAATCTACTACCATGCCCTTCGTAGTGAATCACAGTTTCCACAACTCCAAGAGCCAAGCCTGGAACTTTCGGGCAAATCTTCTATTTGTAAATGGTGACAGAGTGCCACCAGCACGCCAGTAAGATGTCCTTCTTAGTGAGCCACAGTGCCTTGCAGCCCAGAGGAAAGAGTGGCGGAGGCCACATAGCTTGAGTGAGTCTGAGTAGTCAGTCACAGTTCCTACAGCTCCAAAAGCCAAGCCTGGAACTTTCGGGCAAATCTTCTGTTTGTAAATGGTGACAGAGTGCCACCAGCACGCCAGTAAGATGTCCTTCTTAGTGAGCCACAGTGCCGTGCAGCCCAGAGGAAAGAGTGGCGGAGACCCAAAGGCCTGAGTCTTGATGCTGCCAAAAGGACAGCAAGGAAGAGTTCTGTCTGACTCTTCCTTCCCATGTGCTGTTATGCTTGCAAGTAGCAAACTGCCAATAGGCAAGGGCAATGCCCTTCTTAATGAGTCACACAGACTCACAGATCCACCCTGGAAGTTCCTCCTGACAGGCTCTTCTATTTCTAAGAAACAGACAACACACGGTTATGTGCAGAACAGTATACACAGCACACAGTACGCGCAAGTACATTCCACTCTAGTCCTTCTTAGTGAGTCACAGTGTTCTGCAGCCCATCCCCCTTGTCTAACCCTAACCCCCTTCCCAGTATTCCTGATTGAGTTCCCCTCTCGGGTGATGATTCACCACCACCACCACCTCTAAAGGAGACCAGACAACAAACCCAGAGTCCTTCTAAGTGGGTCACAGACCAGCCCAGAAAACAAAGTAGGGGAGGCCAGAAGGCCAGACTAGAGGAGGTTGAATGAGAAGCAGCTGGAAGGCATGCTCAAAGCTGTGAGTCTGACAGGAAGGCAGGTTGGCAGAGGGGCGGGCAGGCAGGCAGGGAAGCAGCAAGTCCGGTTTACAGGTATGTAGGCTAGGCAGGCTTGCAGGATACCAGCCACCCAGGCTAGGGATTGGGAAGGCACAAAGCCAAAGTGCCAGAAGGGAGGATTGTTTCTGCCTTGGGAGGCAGAGTTTCTCTCTCCACCCCAGGAGACCGAGTTTCATCAACCAAGAGGAGACAGAGTAGAAGCAGGAGAACTGGGCTATTTCTTTAAGGCTGTAAGGAGGAGAGCTAGCCCCCTGCTACTCAGTCTTTGAGGTAGGTTGTTGTAAAGTGCTTCCTGACCACTTTGTAAGCAGATTGGCGCCTAAACCCCAGGGAAGGGAGGAAGCACCGAGGAAGGCAGGTTTTAGGGTCTCACGCAGACCAGCCATGGCCAACGGGGAAACATTGGGCCAATACAGATTACAGACCCTTTCAAATGACACTTTGAGTATGGTCCTTGCTGGTTTGGACCCAGGCAAGGGCTGCAAAAATTGGGCCAATACAGACCCTTTCAAATAACACTTTGAGAATGGTTCTTGCTGGTTTGGACCCAGGCAAGGGCTGCAAAAATTGGGCCAATACAGACCCTTTCAAATGACACTTTGAGAATGGTCCTTGCTGGTTTGGACCCAGGCAAGGGCTGCAAAAATTGGGCCAATACAGACCCTTTCAAATGACACTTTGAGAATGGTCCTTGCTGGTTTGGACCCAGGCAAGGGCTGCAAAAATTGGGCCCGCCAGCGCTGCCCGCCAGGGAACCCTTGATGCGAGGGTCGCACAGGCATGCCATCTGGTACACCTTTTCCCTCCTTAGTGGGCCAAGGCGGGTATCCACGCCGGACAGCAGCCTGTCTGCCAAGGCCCTGCTCTTTGGGAGAAGATTGGCTTCTTCCCGGATAGTGGCCTCTAGGCGTTGGCGAAGGGCATTGACCAGGGGGAGTACGTGGCCCAGGCTGGCGTTGTAGCTGCTGAGCACGTGGGTGGTCTCCTCAAAAGGCTGCAGGATACCCACCATCTGGGAGAGGGCCAGCCACTCGGTAGCACCAAGGTCCAATTCCCTCCCCTCATGCAGGACTGGGGTGGTTGACATGACGTATTCCACCACTTCCCTCTGCTCCACCAGGCGCTTGACCATTTCGTAGGTGGAGATCCACCGGGTGGTCACGTCCTGGATCAGGAGGTGCTCTGGTCGGCCCGTCTCCGCCTGCTTATGACGCATCATCCTGGATGCCTTGATGCTGCGAGAGAAGTGCCCGACGATTTTCCGGCAATTGTCCAGCAAGGCCTTGGTCTCCAGGGTCCCCTCACCCCAGGAGTCCTTCGGTGCTCCCACCCCAATGGCATCGACCACCACCAGATGCAGTTTGTGTGCTGCGCACACGATGCCCTGCAACCCTGCTCTTTCAACCGCGATGGTCATGTTACGGCCCGCGTCAGTAACCATGAATCTGAGATTGACCTGCCCCTCAGTCCCCAATCCCCACTCTCGCATTGCTGTCTTGAGGACCTCAGCAATGTTGATCCCTGTGGCGTTGTCCTCCATGCTTTGGGCCTGGAGAAGCACCACCCTATACCCTCTTGGGGTGCTGCCTTGTGGCTCCCCCTGCAGCTGTTCTTGGGATGTCTTGGGCTCCAGGACCTCCTTGGGTTGCCACCAATGAGCCGTCAGAGAGAGGTATCCATGGTGCCCACCGGTCCAGAGGTCGGAAGTGAAGTGGATCTTCCTTCCTCTGGCCGCCTGCAGCAGGGCCCGGATCATGTTCCTGACAGACTCATAAAGGGAGGGAATCACCCGCCTGCGGAAGGTGCGCAGGGATGGAGGCTCGTACCATGGAGCCACGTGCTTCATCAGGTGCCTGAAGCCTGATGACTCCACAAAGGAGAGGGGCAACCCGTTCATGGCCACCATTTCACCCACCATGCGAGTGGCGGTCTCCTGTGCCTTAGCCCTATTTCGCGGGCTGATAAAACTCCCACACAACGGCCCCACTTCCTGCAGAGTGGCCTGCCTCTTCCCACTCTCAGCACTAGCGGAGCTGTGTTTTTCTTTCCCTAACCCTTCTTCCACTCTCTTCCTCCCTGAGGAAACAGGGCCTGACAGGGTTCCAGGCAGAGTCCCAGGGTGCTTTCGCATCAGGTGGTTGCGCAACCCTCTTGAGGAGAGGTGTTTGGGGTCATTCCCCCTGCGCACCACCACCCTGCATTTCTTGCACACCGCCATCCTTGCGTCTTGCGGGCTGTTCTCAAAATGCTCCCAGAGACACCCGCGTGGCTTAGTGAAAGTACCGGCCCCTCTGGTATTGCCTGCTGCCGCTGCTGTGGTGGAGGTGAGGCCTGTGCCCTGCCTGGAAAGTAGAGTACTACTGCTGTCACTGGCAGTACTATGGGAGGAAGGAGGGCTGCTCCTTCCATCATTGTCTGAACCCTGCCTTTCGTCAGTTCCTACCATCAGGTCCTCAGAATCTGGAACCTCTAGATTCAAAGTGCCCGTTTCTGATTCTGATGCCATTTCTGACTCCGAGTCCTCGTTTTCTTCCTGATAAAGGAGGTCGGAGTCAAGTATCGCTGAAGGGATTTTTATCGCCTCATCCATGCTTCCCTCAGTGACAGAGGATGGTACGGTACTGGTTGTGGAGCTGCTTGGCGAGGGAGTACTATCTGCACTACTTCCTGTGCCTTCCTTCAGAAATGCGGCCCAATTTATCTTGGAGGGGGGTCCCCCTCCCCTCCCCTCTGGCTGTGGCACCCCTCCTTATTTTTTTCATTTCTCAAAGTATTATAATGGGCTGGCACTGTGTTCGACACAGTAGGACAAGTGAGCAAAGTAAACTTGCGCTGGCACCCACCAAGTGTGTGCCTTGAGTTGTAACTTGTTGTAAACAAATGAACGAGCTAGCACACTGCTACAGGAGTAGGACTGTGTTGTCACTGTGAGCAAAGTAAACTTGCGCAGGCACCCACCAAGGGTGTGCCTTGAGTTGTAACTTGTTGTAAATAAATGAACGAGCTAGCACACTGCTACAGGAGTAGGACTGTGTTGTCACTGTGAGCAAACTAAACTTGCACAGGCACCCACCAAGGGTGTGCCTTGAGTTGTAACTTGTTGTAAATAAATGAACGAGCTAGCACACTGCTCCAGGAGTAGGACTGTGTTGTCACTGTGAGCAAAGTAAACTTGCGCAGGCACCCACCAAGGTTGTGCCTTGAGTTGTAACTTGTTGTAAATAAATGAATGAGCTAGCACACTGCTACAGGAGTAGGACTGTGTTGTCACTGTGAGCAAAGTAAACTTGCGCAGGCACCCACCAAGGGTGTGCCTTGTAAGTAACTTGTTGTAAATAAATGAACGAGCAAGCACACTGCTACAGGAGTAGGACTGTGTTGTCACTGTGAGCAAAGTAAACTTGCGCAGGCACCCACCAAGGGTGTGCCTTGTAAGTAACTTGTTGTAAATAAATGAATGAGCAAGCACACTACACTGCCACAGGAGTGGGACTGTGTTGTCACTGTGAGCAAAGTAAACTTGCACAGGCACCCACCAAGGGTGTGCCTTGTAACTTGTTGTAAATAAATGAACGAGCAAGCACACTGCTACAGGAGTGGGACTGTGTTGTCACTGTGAGCAAAGTAAACTTGCGCAGGCACCCACCAAGGGTGTGCCTTGTAATTTGTTCTAAATAAATGAAAGAGCTAGCACACTGCTACAGGAATAGGACTGTGTTGTCACTGTGAGCAAAGCAAACTTGTGCTGGCACCCACCAAGGGTGTGCCTTGAGTTGTAACTTGTTGTAAATAAATGAACTTGAGTTGTAACTTGTAAATAAATGAACGAGACAAGCACACTACACTGCTACTGGAGTGGGACTGTGTTGTCACTGTGAGCAAAGTAAACTTGCACAGGCACCCACCAAGGGTGTGCCTTGAAATGAGCTAGCACACTGCTACAGGAGTAGGACTGTGTTGTCACTGTGAGCAAAGTAAACTTGCACAGGCACCCACCAAGGGTGTGCCTTGTAACTTGTTGTAAATAAATGAATGAGCAAGCACACTGCTACAGGAGTAGGACTGTGTTGTCACTGTGAGCAAAGTAGACTTGTGCTGGCACCCACCAAGGGTGTGCCTTGAGTTGTAACTTGTAAATAAATGAACGAGCAAGCACACTACACTGCTACTGGAGTGGGACTGTGTTGTCACTGTGAGCAAAGTAAACTTGCACAGGCACCCACCAAGGGTGTGCCTTGTAACTTGTTGTAAATAAATGAACGGGCTAGCACACTGCTACAGGAGTAGGACTGTGTTGTCACTGTGAGCAAAGTAGACTTGTGCTGGCACCCACCAAGGGTGTGCCTTGAGTTGTAACTTGTAAATAAATGAACGAGCAAGCACACTACACTGCTACTGGAGTGGGACTGTGTTGTCACTGTGAGCAAAGTAAACTGGCACAGGCACCCACCAAGGGTGTGCCTTGTAACTTGTTGTAAGTAAATGAATGAGCTAGCACACTGCTACAGGAGTAGGACTGTGTTGTCACTGTGAGCAAAGTAAACTTGCACAGGCACCCACCAAGGGTGTGCCTTGAGTTGTAACTTGTAAATAAATGAACGAGCAAGCACACTACACTGCTACAGGAGTGGGACTGTGTTGTCACTTTGAGCAAAGTAAACTTGCACAGGCACCCACCAAGGGTGTGCCTTGTTGTAACTTGTTGTAAATAAATGAACGAGCAATAACACTGCTACAGGAGTAGGACTGTGTTGTCACTGTGAGCAAAGTAAACTTGCACAGGCACCCACCAAGGGTGTGCCTTGTAACTTGTTGTAAATAAATGAACGAGCTAGCACACTGCTACAGGAGTAGGACTGTGTTGTCACTGTGAGCAAAGTAAACTTGTGCTGGCACCCACTAAGGGTGTGCCTTGAGTTGTAACTTGTTGTAAATAAATGAACGAGCTAGCACACTGCTACAGGAGTAGGACTGTGTTGTCACTGTGAGCAAAGTAAACTTGCACAGGCACCCACCAAGGGTGTGCCTTGTAACTTGTTGTAAATAAATGAATGAGCAAGCACACTACACTGCTACTGGAGTGGGACTGTGTTGTCACTGTGAGCAAAGTAAACTTGCACAGGCACCCACCAAGGGTGTGCCTTGAGTTGTAACTTGTTGTAAATAAATGAACAAGCAAGCACACTACACTGCTACAGGAATGGGACTGTGTTGTCACTGTGAGCAAAGTAAACTTCCGCTGGCACCCACCAAGGGTGTGCCTTGTTGTAACTTGTTGTAAATAAATGAACAAGCAAGCACACTACACTGCTACAGGAGTGGGACTGTGTTGTCACTGTGAGCAAAGTAAACTTGCGCTGGCACCCACCAAGGGTGTGCCTTGTTGTAACTTGTTGTAAATAAATGAACGAGCAAGCACACTACACTGCTACAGGAGTAGGACTGTGTTGTACACTGTGAGCACAGTAAACTTGCGCTGGCACCCACCAAGGGTGTGCCTTGTGTAACTTGTTGTAAATAAATGAACAAGCAAGCACACTACACTGCTACTGGAGTAGGACTGTGTTGTACACTGTGAGCAAAGTAAACTGAATGGGCCTGTGTTGTTTAACTGCAGTGTCAACACAAAAAGTTTAGCAAACAAACAAAAGTAAAAGTAAAGTGTACAAATAATATTGTAATGTATTTCTAAAATGTTGTAAAATATTATTCTCCCTCAGAGGTGCCCTTGGCTTGCCAATGCCAACAAATGTGTTTGAGTGCACTGGTTGGGGGAAATCTAAAATATACTAGAAATCTAAAATATACTAAATCCACACCTCACCTCCCAAAAAGCTCCCCTTTGAACTTTGAAGCAGTGGCACTAAATGAAATAAATCCTCTCTCACACACAAAAAGGAGAGGAGGAGATATTAAAGAAAACTGCAGGCTTGCTATTCCCAGAAGCCACAGCACTGTGCTGGAGGCAGGGTAAAGGAACTTGTTGCCAGCCACCAAATGAACTTTTGAAAATAGAAAATAAATGGTCGTAAGTAAAGTATATTCAATATATTTTTAAAATAAATCCACACCTCGCCTCCAAAAAGCTCCCCTTTGAACTTGAAGCAGTGGCACTAAATGAAAATCCTCTCTCTCACACAAAAAGGAGAGGAGAGAATAAAGAAAACTGCTAGCAATGAAATGAAAATGAACTTTGTAAAATAGAAAATAAGTATGGATTGGAATGGTATGGGTAGTATATATATATTTAAAATAAATCCACACCTCCCCCCCAGTCAAACCTAAACCAATATCAGGAAAAAAATCCTCCTGAGTCCTGACAAACTGCAGGAGCATAAAAAGGAATAAACTGTGTGTTGCTATTCCCCACAGCAGACAGGGAATGAAATATTTCAATTGAATCAATTATTCCCTCCCTGCCTGCCTAACTGAAATCTAAAGGCTCCGTGTCTGCGAAATAAAAACTAGTCTAGCACAGCAGCCAGCTACAGCCCTCTCTCCACCCAAATCGAAACCCCGACTGCGAGTGTTCTCTCGAGTGCCTCACCTTTTTATACCCTCTGGCACATCCAGAAGTGTCAGTCAAAACCTGGCCATGTGATTGGTGGAATGGGTCCAAAAATTTGCATGGTCCCATTCCATGGCCAGCCCATCATTGCGCACGTGTAAAAAAATAAAAATAAAATAAAATAAAATAAAATCAATGGAGACGTTTTGTTGCAAGAAAAACCCACTGCTTCTACTATAAAAATAAGGCATATAAAATAGCTAATTTCCGCATGTTTCTGTGGTGCTTTGGTGGGTTTTTGGACCATGAGTTAAAAAAAATATTGCGGTCGCCATTTTGGATCCCCCTGCACCGCGCATGGAGACGCCGCCGAGGATGCCCCCTCCCAGCCTGGTACAAGCAGCCCAGGACAGGAGGGGGGGAAGGCTGGAGTGGGGACCCCCCCAGAAACCACCCCTCTGGTAGGTGCCCTCAGGCAGGCATATTTTCGCCTGCTTTTTTGGCCGGGAATCGGGTTTTTTTTAAAAACTTTTTTCCTGTGCCGCTTGGCATCGCGTGATCGCTGCGATGCCAGGAACGACAACGTCAAACTGATTAATTTTGCTATTCAAAAGAAGGGGGCATCATTAAAACAGGAAGTTTTAACCTGGCTTAACTCCTTCCTGCCCAAACAACTAGAGGACGACGATCTAGAGAGAGTTCATTACCTGGGCAAGCCAAGAGATGGGGCCCCAAAACCAGTGATAGTAAGATTTGCTTCTTATGTAAATAAAGAGCGTCTTATGTCTTCAATTAGAGCCAATCCTAATATTCTTAAAAGAGGAGATGCAACTGTGCAAGTTTTTCAAGATTTCTCCAAAGAAACTGCTGATTGGCGTAAATCGATGAGACCAGTCACAATCATATTAAGGAAGAACAACTATCGCTACTTTTGGGGCCACCCCCTATTCTTGAAAGTTTGGAAAGCCTCTGTTCAACACACTATTCACTCTCTAGAAGAAGGCCAGCATCTTCTTGAAGCATGGAACATACAAGACGACTCAATTTTTGCCTGTCCTCCTCTGGGAACTTCAGTGACAACATCAGGACAGTGAATTTTTTTTTTACTCCGGCTCCAGGAATCTTCGATGAAGATGAAGAATATTTGAAACTCATTTAGTTTACTCCTCTCTCCTTCCCCCTCTCTCACCTCCTATCATCCCCTTTGTTTTTCTTCTTTTACCCTTCTCCCCTTTTTCCCTTCTACTTCCCTTCCCCTCTCTCCCCCCCCCTTTTTTTTAAATTTTAATTTTTTTAATTTTAATTTTTGTTTTTGGGGTGTTTTTTTTCCTCTTTTTTCTTTTATTATCCCTTTCCTTCCCTCCCCCCTCCTCTTCCCCCCTTCCTTTTTTTTGAGGGGGTGGTGGCGGTGAGAGGGTGGTTTAGTGGGGGGTAAAATAAATTTATAGAATTTACAGTAACACGCTACTTAAGAGCTAATGAGATCTAGGCTGGCTAATGTCTGTGGACGATCTCCTCCCTCCCTATGATAGCTGGTGGGGTGGGAGAAAAGAATAGTTTTTAGGGTGGAGGATTAGATTTATTTTAGTTTATTTTTTATTAATTGATGGTGTTTTTACTTTTGTATGCACAACGGGACCATTCCAGAATATTGAAACCAAAAGAACTAGGTTATGGGAAAGTTTATAAAATTAGCAACGTTGAATGTAAAAGGTCTGGGGTCATTTTCGAAGAGAAACAGAATTGAAGCGATGATCAAAAGGCACAAAATAGATATCGCCTTTTTGCAAGAGACTCATCAAACAAGAGATGGTATTAATGAATTAAAAATTCCAAATGTTGATATATATGAAAAAAAGCTTTGGCACATCTAAAGCAAGAGGGGTTGCCATTATATTCTCAAGGAATTGTGAATGTGTTGTTGAAAATGTGGTAAAAGATTTAGAAGGTAGATATATAATATTGCAAGTTCTAATGGGGAAAGATTATTACACTTTGGTAAATCTGTATGCACCAAACGTTAACCAAGGCTGCTTTTACAATCTCCTTTGGGATCAAATTGAATTGGTTAAAAGGGGGTATTTAATAATGGCAGGGGATTTTAATATGGTCTTAGATAAAATTAAAGATAAATCGGTCTGTAAAAAGGAAGAGCGGAGGACAAGACACACAACTCTAGCAAAGTTTATAAATACAACAGGATTGAAGGATGTCTGGAGAGAACTGAAAGGAGATGAAACAAAATACACCTTCTACTCACCAGTACACAAAACCTATTCTAGGATAGATTTTGTGTTTGTTTCACAAAGTCTATCTGGGAGTTGAGTCATGGCTACTGGACTTCTTTTTTGAGAGATAGAAACGTTTCGCTGTTCATCCAAACAGCTTCATCGGTCTGAATACAATCTCTTTCAAAGATGAGGATGTACACATATTAGACAAAGAAGAGAGGTGGTTTGAGAGAGGAGTAAGGGAAGCCATTCATGTCAGCATTGAAAATCCCTCCCTCAACAGAGGTGGGGGGCTCCGGCATAGTCTAGCTGCTACTTACCAGGCTGTATTTTCCACAGTACCCAGGCAAATCAAGGAGCCTTCACCACCAGGTCACAGCTAACGACCCATTCTTGACAGCTAACGACCCATTCTTGATGGGTTTCAGCACCTTAGGCCATTGTTTACCTTAAGGCCATGGACACTAATGTCTCCCTAACGAGCCTATTCAGGCTTTGTTCATCTTATGAGCCAATCAGACAAGGGGACAAGAGGTCAAGCTGACTATAAGAAGGTCTCTTGCACTAGCTGTATTCAGACCGATGAAGCTGTTTGGATGAACAGCGAAACGTTTCTATCTCTCAAAAAAGAAGTCCAGTAGCCATGACTCAACTCCCAGATAAATGCACCTGGATGACTGAGAATCTTCACAGACGTTTCACAAAGTCTAATACCCAAGGTAAACAATACCGAGAATGAGATTATAAAAACATCTGACCATGCTTTAATGTCGATTGATTTAGCAACAAATAAAAATTATAGAGAAGCTAAAAGGTGGAGAATGAATTTAAAAATATTTCAACATCCAGTAGTGCTGGAAAAGGTTAAAAAAGATTGGTTGGAAACTTGGGATATAAACGAAAAGGCAGGTAGCCAAACGCCAATTAGAGGCCTTATCATAAAAGAAAATATTAAAAATAAAAAACAGGAAGAACTCAATAAAAGAAAATTAGAAAAATTAATAACAGATTTAGAATCCCAATTCTTTCTTACTAAGGATAATAAGATACTGAGATTGATTGAAGCAAGAAAAAAAGAGTTAGAAGATCTAGATTTACAACAAACACAAAGGAATCTTCTGTACCTAAAAAGAATTTTTTTTGAATACAGCAATAAGAACTCAAAACTTTTGGCCAGATTAGCACAGAAAAGACAAGACAAGAATACAATAGGGATTATAAAAGACTCCTCAGGCAAGACATGCACACAAATGAAGGAAAAGTTAATAGCTATACAAGAGTTTTATCAGTTGTTATATACTGCAAAAAACAAACCTAAGGAGGATATAGAAAGGTACATCACTAAGAATTTAAAGAGGGTCTTGGAACAGGAAGATATGCTGGAAATGGAAAAGCCTATTACAGACCAAGAGATAAGCGAGGTAATAGATAAATTAAAGAATAATAAAACGCCCGGAGTGGACGCTCTGGGACCGGAATTTTACAAACTTTTTAAAGCAGTATTTAATTTAGGTATTATATATAATGAAGCTATATAATGAAATTTAATTTAGGTATTATATATAATGAAGCTATATAATGAAATTTTGGATGGAGAACAAATTCCGATATCTTGGACCCATTCTTTAACTATTTTAATTCCAAAACCTAATAAAAATTTAATGGATATTGGGTCATACAGACCAATATCCCTATTAAATCAAGATGCCAAGATTTTCACAGCAATTCTGGCTAAAAGAATGAATAAATTTATAGCTAAATATATTAAAGAGGATCAATGTGGTTTTATCAAAGGTAGGCAAATGGCAAATATTATTAGAAGGAATTTGAATGTTCGTTATGAAATGGGAAAGAGTACTACTAAAGCTGGGATGTTATCTCTAGATCTTTTTAAAGCTTTTGATTGTGTTCAATGGCCCACATTAAAAATATTGTTAAAAAATGGGGATTTGGGAAATCCTTTTTGGGAGTAATAAATCAACTATATTCAAGGGGCACTTCCTCAATAATAGTTAATGATGGATTGACTGAACAAATCACCCTAGGCCGGGGAACTAGACAAGGATGTCCTCTTTCTCCAGTCCTCTTTTGTATTGTTATAGAGCTCCAGGCAAATGCCATAAGGGACGATAAATCTATTAAAGGTATAGGGAAAGATGGGGCAACTAAAATCAGTTTATTCGCGGACGATGCTCTTTTGATTATTGTAAACCCAATAGAGAATATTCAAAGAGTAAAAACTCATTTAGAAGAATTTGGAGAAATAACAGGATTATTTGTAAACTGGCAAAAATCAGAGAGTTTATTGTTCAATTATGGAAAACATGACTTAAAGATGATTGAAAAATCCGGACTTTAACCGGGAAAAAGCATTAAATATCTAGGATTAGAACTCCATAAAGAATTTACTAAAACTAAAGAAAGAAATATTTCGAAATTAGAAGAAGAGATGAAAAACAAAATTATTATCCTACTCTAAACTAAAATTATCGTGGTTTGGCAGAATTGCATTGATAAAAATGAAAATACTTCCAAAAATTAATTTTATTTTTAAAATGTTACCGGTTCAGTTTTTAGAAAAGGAAATTAAAACTCTCCAAGACATGATAAATAGGTTTTGTAATGCAGGGAAAAAATCAAGAATAAATAAACGTCTATGGTATAGATCTCAGAAAGAAGGAGGAATAGGTATACCCAATATAAGAAATTACTATATAGCCAATCAACTCAGTTCTTTGGGGGAAATTCTTTTTAAACCACACAAGCTAATATGGTGGGAGCAAGAGTCTTTGGATATAAAGGGGGAAATAAACACATTTTTATTCACGGAAGTTAAAAACAAGGTAAAGATTGACAACCCCCTTTTGAATAGTCTAATTGTCACATGGAGAACATATAGAAAAATTTTGTCTCCGAGGGGATCCCCACTGGCTTTATTCACTGACTTGGAAAGCTTTCCAGTCAACTTGAAGCATTATTTGGAGTTATTTAAAATTAAGAAAATAGCTAGACTAAAGGATTGGATGCTCAAGATTAAAACAATTCAGGATATAAAAAATATTTTGCAACCCAGTGATTTAACATGGTTAAATTGTATTCAACTAGGAAAATGGATGAAGGACTGGGGAAAAAGAAATAATCAAATCAGAGAGTGCACAAAATTTGAACATTTCCTATTATCGCTTGAGTCTGAACAGGAACATTCAGAGAAAGGAATAACACGTAAAATATATAAAATACTAGGGGAATTATTAGAAATGAAGGAGTTAAACACCTTGAGAGAAGTTTGGAACCAAGATCTTAATGTACAGATAGAGAAAGAAGACTGGAAGAAAATTTGGAATATGAGAATTTTGAGATCATTATCGGTCAGGATAAAAGAAAACTACTTTAAATTGGTTTCTAGATGGTATTTAACCCCAGTTAGACTAAATAGAATGAATCCTGCTTACTCTAAGATATGTTGGAAATGTGAAAAAGAGCTTGGTACTTACTTGCATCATTGGTGGGAATGTGAAATAGTCCAAAGGTTCTGGAAAAAAGTGTTTTTAGAGCTAAGTAATATGATTAAGATGGATATAGATTGTAATCCAGAGATAGCATTATTATCTTTGTTAACAAGTAAAGATTATGATGTTACAACAAAGGAACTAATAGCAAATTTTATGACAGCTGCTAGATTAATTATAGCAAAAATTGGAAGTCAAAACTAGAATTCAAGATGGAAGACTGCTATAATGAACTTTGGGATATAGCTATAAACGATAAACTGTCCTGCAGTTTAAAGGTTAAACGAGGAGAAATGAAAAAAGACATTTTCTACGATATCTGGGGTAAATTTTTAGATTATGTACTAGTTGAAGGAAAAGGGAAAGAGTCCACAAATATCTCACAACAATTCTGGAGAAGAGAACTTTAAGAAGATTACTAGAAGAATAGAAGATGGAGCAACGAATAAGAATGGATGGATGGGCCCGTGGGATGGGGGTGCACTTATATTGTTTGTTGTAGTTTTTTTATTCTCATTTTCTTATGTTGTTTGTATGTAGTTTAAAATTTAATAAAAAATATTAAAAAAAAGGAACGACAACGAAAAATCAGACCCAATTTTTCTTTTGTCGGTTCGAGTTCGAGTTCTGGCAGAGTAATTGTCGTTACCGTTTCTGTTCCGTAACGGAAATGAGAAACGGAAACGGAAACGAGAATTTTGCCAAGTCATGCCCATGTCTACTCACGATATAGTGATCTGTCTGTGAAAACAGAGCATTCCCTCATACCCAGAAAGACTAGATTGAAATCAGAATATAATCCTGTTTCATTTATTTGAGTAACTAAAACAAAACAGCACAGAGATGAAGCTGAAAGACTTCCAGCTGCTACCAGAGGCTTACTTTGTGTGCCTCCCATCAATACCGTGAGAAAATAGCCTGCCAACTTGCAGGCAAGCATTTATTTTGATTTGTCATGATTCTTTTGGTCTCTTCTTTTTCTTGCCTTGCAAAAATGAGACAAATGTGAGTTTGGAGACCTATATCCAGATTCCAAATTCATTTCTTTCCTGGCCCTCTGTCTTTCCCTCCTGCTTCTTCAGCCTTTGTCAGTTTTGGCTAGGAAAAAACATCCATTTGGTAGACCAATTCAGTTTCTCTCCCCTGCCCTATCATCTCTCTTTCACACACCCTTTCTTTTCTTCCTCCATTGTGGCAATGATTAGCTTCCATCTTGATATGAATTCAGCCTGAACAGCTTGCATTTGTTTGAAACTGCTTAGTTTTAATCTATCTGTGGTCTATTCTCAAAGGCTTTCACAGCTGGGATCTGATAGCTAGTGTGCATTTTTTGGGCTGTTTGGCGGTGTTCTGGAAGATTTTCTTCCTGATGTTTCACCAGACTCTGTGGTCGGCATCTGCAGTGGGAACTAGGAGTTCTCTCTGTGCTATCTATCTATACTCTGGGGTATCTATAATAAGGGAACTAAACTCATTTATTTATTTCCAACAATACAAGAAAGAGGAATAATACAACAATGTATTAAAAGAAAAAAGAAAAAAAGATCACAAATTTAAACAAACACAACTAATATATTATATTATGATATTATGATATTATGATATTATAATATAAGAAGACTTCTAGGGTACTCAACACAGTAGTTTCACCTTTGATAGCAAAAATTGTCTCCAGAGTAGAGATCATGAATCAGAAATTGAATTGTGATAGCCATTTTGTCAGTTCATATCCAGTTGAAACACCCATCTGGATTAACATGAATTGATGATTTTTTTTACCCATTTTTGAGTCATCAATTTGTCTACCCCTTTTGGGGGGTGGGTTTGTCATCTGCATCCTGTTACTGCTCTAGTCAACCATGGAAAGAACTCCTGGACTGGCAGGTCAGGCAGCCAAACACGGGGGCTCAAAGGGCCATTTTGCACTTTAGCTTAGAGATCAGATCTGAGTGGTTGCTGGTATCTGTTGTGCTCTCTGAATAGCCAGGCAGCAGCTAATAGTTGTATTGTGCAAATTACAAATGTATTTCAATATTTCACATAGTGGGACTTGGGGGGGGGGTTCTTTAGGTGGGTATATTTTATATCCATTGATTTTTGAGGTGTACATTAGAGTGGCTGAATGGTGTGTGGGTGTGTTGATTCAGTGGAAGATTTTAACAAATTAATATAAGTTTTAGTTACCAATGGGAACTTTTAAAATGGGATTTGAGATAGCAGTACTTACCATTTTTTGTTTAACTTTTAATTTCTTCACCTGCACTTTATATATAGGAGAATGCCATGCTCTGTCATATATTTTATCTGTATATTTGAATGCTGGTGTTTGACTGTATTAATGACTTGACTTGAGAAGCTCCTGTAAGTAAAGAAATATTTAATGCTCTTTCCTACAGATGTCTTACATTTTTTTAAGTTGAGACCTTAAGTGCCAGTTAATGAGAAAGAGATGGACTCTGAGGAACTTGTAGCTGTGAGTCTGTACACTTATACTCAGCAACAGTTATTAAATAAAGCAGTATATAATCCTACATAAAATTGATATATGGTATAAAATAATGTAGAATAACAAACAAAGCATTCAGAAATCTGAAGTGCAAATAGATTCCTAATTAATATGCTCACTGGGGGGCATCAGGGACATGCATTCAAAAACAAAGGAACTTTTGCAAGTTCTGGGTCTGACTCAGTATCACACAAGCTTCCTGTGTACAAGTTTGTTTTGGTTAAAATGCTTCCAAACATTTCAATTAAATTCTTCCAAATGCGATTAGGCTGTATAAAAAAATATCACCAGACATTTAGAAAGGTTCACCTTAATCCCACAATTCAAGCACAAAGGAAAATTGGAGCTTTTCTGGTGGCCCCCCAGCTTCCTCTTAATTTCAGGACTTCAATGGATATTTCAAAAGCTGACAATAATCCTATATAACCCCCTTTGTAGGCTATTAGAAAGGATCCACATACTGTATTCAAGAATGAAAAGATAAACGTAGCAATTATAGTTTAATCTCTCATGCTACAGAACTCCTATTTGCTTACATCCTGATGCAGTATCATTGCCCATAACACTGCCATTCATAGTCATGCTAATGATACATGCAAAATGTTATACAGATGTTTTAAAAGGCTTAAGCCCTTTATGAATTTTATGAAATATTAAGGGGAGAAAATGGTTGGAAGATGCTGTTTACGGCTCCTTAAAGTGTCATTGAAGTAATGCAAATTTCACACATTTTTTTTTTCATGTTGCTTACTTTGCCCATAAGAACTGGACAATGTATTGCTTTTCGGAACTGAAATTATATCAAACACTTTTTTTTTGCTTTCTGGGTCAGTGTTAGCAAGCAATAAGCCTGTATGGGTGACATTTATTTAAATGCAGTAACCTCTGCTATGTCAGAATAGCATATGCTGAGCTTGCAGGATGAATCAAAGTTGTCTGCTAATGCAGAGGTCCTAGCACATTTCCTTAAAATCAATTTTAAGAGGAATGGAACACATTCAAAGAGCATGATGAGTTCTCATTGTGTGCAAATGGACTTTTCATTTCTCAGGCTTTTAAAAAGATCTTCCCCTGGGTTATACTACTTTAAGGCACCACAAAATATTGCTGTTTCTCATGTTGCTGGGGTTAAAACTGGCCACATTGTTCTGCTAATTATTGTGTCGGTGCCATTATGTGATTAACCATGGGCTCCATTCCCACAGAAGCAGTGAAAAAAGCATAGCTACCACTTCCTGTGAGAAATCAGTGCATCTTTTTATTATACAGGTTTCCATGTGCAGATGGTTCAGTTTGGTTTGGTTCAGTTCCATTCGGTTCAGTTCAGTTGGTCATACAAATACAAATTAAAGCTACCTCATAGGTTGACCAGAGAAATTTCTTGGGAGCTGTTATACCATGTCAGCCAGGATGCTGTATGTTATGGCAATTAATGACCGCCTCTACCACCTGATTGTCACACCAGCTGGCTATTGCTACCACGATGGGAAAAAGTTCAATGCTGCCCACTGCATTTGAATGCATCTGCAGGGAGGATCCTGGCTCCCAAGGCTGTTGTCAAATGGACACCCCATTAACATCTGGTAAAAATGCTAGCCAGATCAAGAGGTTTTTTTAATGTGGTGAGGCAGAGCCCTTACCCTTCAATCAGATATTGCAAGTAGAGATGGGCACGACCAGGGAAAATGACGTTTTTGAGTTGTCGTGTGTCGGAGCCGGCCCGTTTTGGCTTGTTTCCATTTTTCGTGAAATTTTCCAAAAATTTGTCATTTCGTTTGTCTTTTTTTCGTCTGTCGTTAGTACTGGTTTGGGGGTGGAGCGGGCTCCTGGAGGCACCTCTCTGGGGTGGGTGCCTCCTCTGGCCCGCTATGAAGGGAAAGCGGGCTCCTGGAGGCACCTCTCTGGGGTGGGTGCCTCCTCTGGCCCGCTACAAAATGGCATGCATAGCCAATTGGATATGCATACCAAGATGAGCAGAGAGGCACCTCTTTTTTGGGTGCCTCTCTCTGTTGACCACAGGCCCACTGCTAACTGCATGTCACAGTGCGCGCACTGGGGGAAGGCTCCTCCTCAGTCTGGGCGCTCTGTGGTCCACTAAGAAGGGAACTGTACTTGCGTGTGTAGTGCAATGCGAGTACAGATTTGGCTTAGGGTTAGGGGGGTTAGCGCAAGGGCTAGGCTTAGGGTTGTTACGGGTAAGGTTAGGGTGAGTTCGTGGGGTGCACCTCTGGGTGCCTCTCTGACCCACTAAGAAGGACAGTGTACTGGCGTATGGGTTAGGGTTAGGGTTCGGGTTCGGGTTCGGGCTACGGTTAGTGGGCTTTTTATGCCCGACAGGCACATCCCAGAAGTCTCGGTCAAAACCTGGTCAAGTGGCCATGCAATTGGTGGAATGGCTCCAAAAATTTGCATGGTCCACTCCCATGGCCAGCCCATCATTGCGCAGGTGTAAAAAAAATAAAAATAAAAATAAAAATAAAAATAAAATCAATGGAGACGTTTTGTTGCAAGAAAAACCCACTGCTGCTACTGTAAAAATTCAGGCAGTTTTAAAATAGCTATTTTCGCATGTTTCTGTGGTGCTTTGGTGTGTTTTTGGACCACGCGATTTCAAAATAAATATTGTGGTCGCCCCATTTGTATCCCCCGCCCACACCGCATGGCATGGAGAGTTGCCGAGACGACGAGGATGCGCAGCCCAGGAGAGGAGAGGGGGGAGTCCGGGGACCCCCCCCCAGAAACCACCCTTCTGGTAGGTGCCCTCACTCAGGCAGGCATATTTTCGCCTGCTTTTTTGGCTGGAAATCGGGGTTTTTTTGTTTTTAAAACTTTTTTCTGTGCCGCGCCGCTTGGCGAGTTGGCGAGACGACAAGGATGCGCAGCCCAGGAGAGGGGGGGAGGCCGGGGACCCCCCCAAAACCACCCTTCTGGTAGGTGCCCTCACTCAGGCAGGCATATTTTCGCCTGCTTTTGTGGCCGGGAATCGGGTGGGGGTATTATTAAAACTTTTTTTCTGTGCCGCGCCACTTGGCGGCGAGTTGGCGAGACGACGAGGATGTGCAGCCCAGGAGAGGAGGGAGGAGGCCGGGGACCACCCCCCCCCCAGAAACCACCCCTCTGGTAGGTGCCCTCAGGCAGGCATATTTTCACCTGCTTTTTTGGCCGGGAATCGGGTTTTTGTTTAAAACTTTTTTCTTGTGCCACTTGGCATCGCGGGATCGCTGCGATGCCGCCAGGAACGACCACGACAAATCAGATCCAATTTTTCTTTAGTTGGTTCGAGTTCGAGTTCTGGCGGAGTAATTGTCGTTCTTCGTTTCGTTACGTAACGGAAATGAGGAATGGAAACGGAAACGAGGATTTCGCCGAGTCGTGCCCATGTCTAATTGCAAGCTTTTTTTTTTTAAGCAGCAAGTCCATGATATTCTCCCTGAGGCTGTGCTGCTTGTCCTCTTGGAGTTCGATGTAAATGCCACTGTAAATGCCACCAAGGATGTTACTGGTCCCTCTATTTACTGTCCCTGCCCCCCCCCCCCCAAGATCCACAGACAGCTCTTGAAATATCTTCAGTGTGTTAGGACACTGAGGCCTTTTGGAGGGTAATCCATCTGAAGCACTCCCATGAATTCTGCATATCCTGTCAGACAGTTATCAAAAGTCATTTCCGCACTTGGATGCCTAGTCCTTTTTTCGTTACTTTTTGTGTATCCTTCCTCACCTTCCAGTTTTAGCAATGTAAATATGTCCGTGTAATAACCAATCAAAATGACATCCCTTACCTTCCTATCCAAATGGATATCTGGATGGTCCTTGTCATCCTTAAATGATATCCAGGTTATCCCCCTTGCCAGGGACTCACTTGCATTCCAGACCTCATTAATACCCTCCCAGATGGATCCCTTATGGTGGGACACCCACCGTGGGGTCCCTGGGGTCCCAGCCTCCTCCCTCTCATCCTCATCTAAGGAAAACACCTGTTATAGCATCCATGGGTGATGATCTCTGGCTCCTTGGTTGTTGCCCCTCTTTCCTCCAGGGGATGGATGGTAGGTGGCCTCTACCACTTCTGGCACCTTTGAGCTCTCTGTTCCTGGTCTGTGGATATATTACAGTTGCTGGAGTCCTGGGGGTCCTCCACTCTACACTTATTCTTGGAAGCAGATGCGTTGTCTCTGGCCTCTGCCCTAGCGACCTGAGCCTTGGTGATATTACTAAGCTGCTGAGTGATTTGTGCCAGTGCCTAGGATACATTTTGCAGGACTGCAGATTGCATTTCCACTGTCTGTTTCCCTTGAGTAGGTAAGGCCACATTGGTACCCCCCCCCACACACACACACTCCTAGTGGATGCCCAGGACTGCCAGGATCTATGCTGTTGTCTGGGTGTTATTTGTGGGAGATTGAGACTTGGTGGCCTCTTTTTATTTGGTAGCATAATGCTGCCTTACTGTGACACCCTATCTGCAGCCTGCTCCTTTGCTTGCCAGCCCCACTTGTATAGGGTCTGCTAGTGTGCTGCAGATCCCGGCCTCAGCCACTAGCCTGCTGACCAAAAGCCCATTGTCTATGCCACACAGTCCCTCTCTGCCATTTTTTTAAATTGGCTGTGACCTCCTGTTCTGCTCTACCACCAACCAAAGGAACATGGTAAATAAAAAAGGAGGGGGGTATTCCTAAGCATGGCTGCTTCCTGTGCTACCTCTGATCCTTGTCTTGGTTCTTCCCTCAATCAAGAATGAGGGGGAAGGTCCCTTCAAAACACAGCTAATGACTGGACTGGCCCCAAAGGACATTCCTCCATTTGAAACAGCTCTGCAGACAAGCCAGATTAACAAAAGCCATGGCCCAAGCAGAGATTCCCAGCCCTTGGGAAACCATTGCTCCACCTCTTTGTTCTCACTCACTAGAGTCATCCAGCTATTACTCCCTAATTCTCAGCCGTGTACTTTGATGGAAGATTCTCAATTTTTAATGTGGGGAGAATCACCTGTCCAAAATAATTGTTTACATATAGGATAGTTATATGGAATATATCAAATAAAAAAAATCCCAATTCTCAAAATTTCTGTTTGTTATGAGTTCATTCAGCTTATCACATGATAATCTTCTTCTTCTTCTTCTTCTTCTTCTTCTTCTTCTTCTTCTTCTTCTTCTTCTTCTTCTTCTTCTTCTTCTTCTTCTCCTTGCCCTCCCACGCGATATACAGTGGCACCCCGACTTAAGAGCAGCTCAACTTAAGAGCAATTCGACTTAAGAGTAGAAAACTGTTGGTGTTTTAACTGCTGCCTTACAAATTTTAGATATGGTCTGCTCAACTTACATTTTTTTTCATTTTTTTTGATTTTTTTACTTCTTTTTTTTTTCATTTTTTTAGTTAGGTACCCCAATTTAAGAGTAGTTTGACTTAAGAGCATGCATTCGGGACAGATTAAATTTGTAACTCGAGGTACCACTGTAAAGAGGTGAGACAAGATGTTGGGTTTAGCATGGCCACACTTTATTAACTCATAACATAATATCGGCACCATAACACTAAGACAGTCCTTGCTTAATGCATCTCATTGGTTGGAACCCCGGGGTCTCCCGGCAACCCTCCAACCAGGCAGCTTAGGGTGAATCATTACCCCCTGGTGGCGCAGTCCACTAGATGGCGCCCCAAGGTCCTGAAGCTTCACTACTGGTTGCTCCAGGCCCAGAGAGCCATCCCAGCACATCTTCCCCCCGATGCTGTAATCGCACGATCTGCAGTGTCCTGGGGATGGATGGGCTAGGAACGGATAATTTATTTCTGACTCACCAGATGCCTTTTCACTCCTTCCTGCCACCACAGCCATGGACCTAGCCTTGCTATGGTCCACGCCACCCATCGAGGCATAACACCTCCGCCTCTAGGCCCCTCTTCATATCCAGAAAGCAGATTTATATATCTGCATCCAATAGGTGCACTCCATACAGCCTGTACAACTCTAACTGGTGCACACTCATGTCAGGGTAGCCCACAGCCAAACCACAATGCATAATATATCAGGTGGCCTGCCATATACTGCCTGCACAGCCGGATGCTCTCTTCTAGAAATGGGCACGGAACGAATTTTTAGTTCATTTCATTATTCATTCTTTGTTTCATTATATAATGAAACAAATAACGAACCTAGTGGTTAATTTAAAATCAAATGAAACAAACAAAAAATGGTTCGGTTCAGTTTGGTTCTTTAATGTGAGGGTGGAGATGTCTCCTACCTGGTGCTGGTCCGGAGGTCCGGTCTTCATGGCTTCAGGGATGGTGACCATGGGGGGGGGGGAGCCATGGTTGGGTGTTTAAAACAAACAATAAAAATAAAATAAAATAAAATAAAAAAGAAGCACTGACCCTGCCACAGGGGCCAGATCTGCCGCCGCCACCACTGAGGAGCCACCGGCGGTAAGAACCCGAACCTCGAACCAGTTTGGGTTCATACATTTTTAAAAAAATATTGTACGAACCTGAACAAAACCGAACCAAGGGTAGGCCCAAACCAGACTAAGCCAAACCGTAGGTTTTCTGGTTTGTGCCCACCTCTACTCTCTTCTCCTCTCTCTTTTACCCCTCTATTCAAAAGCAATTTATGACACTGAAACGACCATCTTCTCATACACCAAATTTCCCCTGGATGGTATCCCATGACAACATGTGATTATAGATTCAGATTCTTCCCCTCCCCCCCCCCACACTTATAAAGGAATTGCAGTGAAAATGCTATGAAGCCCCAATGAGTTTACAGTAATTAGAAAATTCAGAGGAACACTGCAGAATGAGTAGCTTGCCAGAAATACATTACTAATACAAGCAAGCTTAACTCCATTGATTTTAATGACTCTGAGTCTCTTTCTTGTACCAACGCATATGGCTCCGGTGCCTCAACCTTTAAATTGTACACGTTAACATTTAACGTCTCCATGTTATCATTTAGTTCTGATTAAGAAGCAGAGTTTATAACGCTTCTCTGGTGTGGCACTGTAAACAACAATTTTGTGGATGGTGGTCACATTTAAGTTCAATTTTATAACCCTTTAGTCTACTTTTTCAAGGGGGGGCACTTCCGCCCACGACGAGATGGCTGGATGATCCGGCAGCTCCGCTTAATGTGGTGAATAAAACTTGAAATACTGTCGGTTAATGATACCAAAATCGTGAGTAAAAGATCATAAACCTTTGGGGAGGACAGGCTGAAAACTGTGTATTTTTAAGGGGAGAGATAACAATGAATTACTGAAGCAGTGATTTACTTTCGCTTTCTGCCGAGTCACGTCCCAGGCAGACGGACTGTGAGAGACTGTGAGAGATGTTGTTTTTTTCGCTTTGAGGCTAGAAAGAAAGAAAAAAAAGTTTACTTACTTGGTTTTTCTGCATGCCACCCAAGAAAAAGGGTCCTACTGTGATAAAAAAGTGGGTACGCAAACCCTCAGACGCCACGTATCAACGAGCTCGTCTTGAGAGAGCAGAAGCTGTTGTTGAAGCTGACATAATGGCGTCTGATTCTGGCAAAGCGCCAGCACATCAGCCAGATTTCTCAAGGGAGTTTAAAAACTTGAAAGCAGAAGTCAGCTCCCTTATCAAATCAGCTCTAAAAGATGTAACTTCTACTATCGAAGACCATTTCCAGTCCTTATCATCACAGAATAAAGATCTAAGGAAGGACCTGTTACAAGAAATACAGACCCTGCAGTCACAGGTGTCTAATAACGGCATTGAACTGAAAAAACTAGCAGGAGAAATCAATCAAGTTCAAACTCTAGCCTCCAAGAATGAAAGAGCCATCGCTGCACATGAAGAAGAGATCGATGCCATACAGCGGAAGCTTATCTATATGGAGGATTATTCTCGAAGGTCTAATCTGAAATTAATTAATTTTGAACTCCAGGATAAAAAAGAAATGAAGAAAGAAATCCTCATTTGGCTTAATTCTATCCTCCCCCAACATCTTGCTGAGACCGACATTGAAAGGATACACTATATAGGTAGTGCTATGAAAGCTACTCCAAGACCAATTCTTATTAGATTCACTTCTTATGCCATGAAAGAACAACTGATGTCAACTCTTAGGGCAAAGCCTGACCTGCTGAAGCGTGAGGGAAGAGTTCTACAAGTTTACCAGGATATTTCCAGGGAGACTTTTGAATGGAGGAAAACTATGAGACCTGTAACAAATGCTCTGAGAAACAACAACTATAGATACAACTGGGGATTCCCGATCTTTCTCAAGGTGTGGAAGGGTCCAACTCTACATAAAATCTATTCTTTGGAAGAAGGTGAACAACTTCTCAAGGCATGCAACATTCAAATCGAAGAAGAATAGAGAATTCCAAATTCAGCATCTGCAGTGAAGACAGCGTCACCCTTTAACTCTTTAAATCTTTCAGTGGGCAAGCAAAATGGAGACCGATTTGAAGAGCATCGCACTACAGAAGACAGCCCTCCTTTTCTCTCTCTCCCTGTCTCTCCCTTCCCTTCCCTCCCGTTTTTTTTTTATATTCCCCTTTTTTTTTTCTTAGTCCATTTTGTTATATTTGGTTATATTTGGACTTGTCCGTCCCATAACTCTCCACTCCCTTCCTGTTCCTTATCCCTTATCTTTCCCAGCACATCTTTCCTTTTCCCTCTTATTTTTTCTCTATTTTTATTTATTTATTTTTATTTTTATTTTTATTTTTTTTTTTATTTTTTTGGTTTTTTTGGGGGGGGGAGGGGACTGAGGGAGGAAAGGAGGTGAATAGAAGGATCTTAAAATTCATATTATCATGTTATCTTTTTAATACATTCTTTCTTTTCAACTTTTCACGTATACAACTGTAAATAAGACTAGACAGTGCTAACGCTAATTTAGAGCTTCTGAATCATTATTTAGCCATCAGGAAGTGTACGGGTGCCTTCCCCCTCCCTCCTATTAGGGCGCATACAGGAAGTGTATGAGAGCCAAGAGGATGGGAGAACAGAAAATAAATGTAGGTGGTAGGGTTTGGGTAATCATTGTCTTTTTCTTTATTATATGTAATGTTTGTTTGTATATCTGCACAAAGAGACCGTTCCAGATCGATAATAGAATGAAAATATGGGTAGACTGTTGAAATTAGTTACATTGAATGCCAAGGGTCTAGGAACTGTCACGAAGAGAAACAGAATAGAGTCATTAATTAAGAAGAATAAACCGGACATCGTCTTTCTTCAAGAAACACACCAAGCGAAAGATGGCCAAAACGAACTGAAACTACCCAACATCAACATCTATGAGAAAAGTTTTGGTACATCAAAAGCAAGGGGGGTAGCAATCTTAATATCAAAGCACTGTGATTGTATTGTTGAAAAAACTGTGAAAGATTTGGAAGGTAGATATATTATTCTTCAGGCCACAATTGGACTAGAACAATATACACTGATAAATGTTTATGCACCAAATGCTAATCACAACCTGTTTTACAAAGAGGTATGGGAGCAGATAGAAAAGGTACAGAAAGGACATGTGATTTTGGCAGGAGATTTCAACATGGTTATGGACAAAATAAAAGATAAAACAATGACTAGGAAGGTAGACTTCAGGGCTAGACATACAATCTTAACAAAATTCATCGCAAATACAGGATTAAAGGATGTTTGGAGAGAATTAAAGGGCGATGAAAGAAAATTTACTTTTTATTCATCAGCCCATAAAGCTTACTCAAGAATAGATTTTATATTTATCTCACAAAGTTTGCTATCTAAAGTTGTAAATACAAATATAGAATTGATAAAAATTTCTGATCATGCTCTAATGTCTATTGAAATAGAAAATAAGAAGAATTATAAGGAAGCAAGAAGGTGGACAATAAACCCCAGAATTTTTCAAACCCCAGATACACTACAAAAAATACAAAGAGAATGGCTAGAAACCTGGAATATCAATGAAGAAGGTGGTGGTCAAATAGGAGTTATCTGGGACACTCTGAAGGCAGCGGCTAGAGGTTACATAATAAAAGAAAGTGCTATTATTAAAAGTCGAGATCAGCAAAATAAAAAAAAATTGGAGGCTACGATAGCAGACCTTGAATCTCAATTCTTTCTAACCAAAGACAAAAATTTTTTAATTCAGGTTGAGGCTAGGAAAAGGGAATTAGAAGATATAGATGTACAACAAACCCAAAGAAATCTA
Source organism: Phrynocephalus guinanensis (assembly GCA_037367245.1). Taxonomy (NCBI): domain Eukaryota; kingdom Metazoa; phylum Chordata; class Lepidosauria; order Squamata; family Agamidae; genus Phrynocephalus; species Phrynocephalus guinanensis. The sequence goes on from CM074735.1 coordinate 3,815,913, forward strand.
CTATATTTGAAAAGAAATTTTTTCGAATATAGCAATAAAAACTCCAAGATGCTAGCAAAATTAGCACAGAAAAGGAAAGAAAAAAGCATGATAGGAAGGATAAAGGATTTAAGCGGTAATATTTCTACTCAAATGAAAGAAAAATTAAAAGCTATTCAAGAATTTTATCAAAACTTATATACAGCTAATAGAAGTAGTAAGGAAGTTATGGAACAATATATTGACAAAAATTTAAAAGTAAGACTAGCGGAAGAAGACAGGCTTGAAATGGAAAAAGCTATTAAAGAGGAGGAGATAGACGATGTTATAAATAAGCTAAAGAATGCCAAAACTCCAGGAGATGACGGATTGGGTCCAGAATTTTACAAGGTATTCAAATCAATGTTAATTCCTAAGTTAAAGAAACTTTATAATGAGATATTGGAGGGCGAGCAAGTTCCTTCCTCCTGGAAACATACCTTAACTATTTTAATTCTTAAGCCTAATAAAGATCCAACAGATGTTGGATCCTACAGACCAATATCACTTATAAATCAAGATGCCAAGATTTTTACAGCAATTCTAGCCAAAAGAATGTACACATTTATAGACAAATATATTAAGGAAGACCAAACGGGCTTTATCAAAGGTAGACAAATGTCAGACACTGTAAGAAGAGTCTTGAATGTTCTTTATGAGATGGGAAGATCACAGGATAAAGCATGTATTTTGTCTCTAGATTTATTTAAAGCCTTTGATTGTGTCCAATGGCCTGCGTTAAAACTTTTATTAGTGAAATGGGGATTTGGCGAAAAATTTCTAAGTGTAATAAACCAACTCTATTCTCATAGCACCTCATCAATCATTGTCAATGATGGGATGACAGAAAAAATTACCCTAGGCCGAGGAACAAGACAGGGATGCCCTTTATCGCCAGTTCTGTTTTGCATAGTGATAGAGCTACTAGCTAATGCAATAAGGGAGGACCAACTTATTAAAGGTATGGGTAAGGAAGGCAAGATAAAAATCAGTTTATTTGCGGATGACGCTTTGTTAACAATAAAAAATCCGGTAGAAAATATATTAAGAATAAAAGCTCATCTAAAGGAATTTGGTGAAACAACCGGATTATGTGTCAACTGGCAGAAATCAGAAATCATGCTTTTCAATCAGGATAATCGAGACATGGAAGAGATCTCCAATTACGAACTGAAAATTTGTAAATGTATAAAATACCTAGGGATACTTTTAGATAAAGACATTAGCAAAACGAAAGAACGAAATTATACAAAAATAAAGGAAGAGATTAGAAATAAATTACAAAATTACTCCAAATTAAACTTATCATGGTTTGGTAGAATAGCAATGGTAAAAATGAAAATACTTCCTAAAATAAATTTTCTTTTTAGAATGTTACCTATTCAATACACAGAAACTGAAATTAAAGTCTATCAAGATCTTTTAAATAAATTTTGCAATGGTGGAAAAAAAGCAAGAATAAATAAAAGCTTATGGTACAGATCTCAAAAAGAGGGAGGTATAGGCATACCTAATCTTAGAATGTATTACATAGCTAATCAGATTAGTTCCCTGGGGGAAATACTATTTAAACCTCAAAAACTAATATGGTGGGAACTTCAATCAGAGGAACTAAATGAAGACATAAATAAATATGTATTTAGTTTCCCCCAAAAAAGGAAAAGTTACCCAATTAAAAACCCTCTTCTAAGTTCCCTATTGCTCACTTGGAAAAAGTATGGAAAGAAATTGATACAGGAAGGTTCCCCGTTTGGCGCGGTGATCGATCAGGAAAATTTCCCCACGAACATGAAGAAATTGGGAGACTTATTTAAATTAAGGAAAGTGGCAAGACTAAAAGATTGGATTAAAAAGATGACATCAAAACAAGAAATTAAACGTATTCTGCAAACTCAGGAATTGTCCTGGTTGAATTACGCCCAGTTAGACAGCTGGACGAAAGAATGGATTAGGAAAAATACACAACTTAGAGGATATACAAAATTTGAGCAATTTCTGACAACATATGAATCAGAGAAAGGAAATACAGGGAAAGGAACAGTTGGTAAAAACTATATAAAATAATTCAAGATTCATTTGAGAATAGGGAACAGGACACAATAAGAGAGCTATGGAAACAAGACATAGAGAAATAAATAAATAATGATGAATGGAAAAGAATTTGGAATTTGAGGATTTCACGGTCATTATCAGTCAGAATAAAAGAAAAACTTCAAACAACAAAATGAGTAAGACTTGAAAAATAGGTTTTGAGATGGAAAAGAATTTGGAATTTGAGGATTTCACGGTCATTATCAGTCAGAATAATGAAGAAAACTACTTCAAACTAGTTTTAAGATGGTATATGACTCCAGTCAGAATGAATAGAATGAATCCAAAATATTCTAAGCTCTGCTGGAAATGTGAAAAAAAGACAGGTACCTATTTTCATTTATGGTGGGAATGTGAAATAGTTCAAAAATTCTGGCAAGAGATCTTTGAGGAGATAAGAGAAATAATACAAACCGATATTAAATGTGTTCCGGAAATTGCTTTGTTATCATTACCATCTATTAATGAATATGATGTGAAAACTAAAGAATTAATAGCAAATCTTATGACAGGAGCTAGACTGATTATTGCTAGGAACTGGAAATTGAAATCAGACCTTAAAATTGCTGAATGGTATAAGGAAGTGTGGGACATAGCGTTAAATGATAAACTATCTTGTAATATAAAAGTTTTGAGAGGTGAAATAAAAAAAGATATTTTCTATGATGTTTGGGGGAAATTTATAGATTATGTATTATTAAAAGGGAAAGGGATACAACCAACTTATAACCCAACACAGTTCTGGCGTAAAGGACCTTAAGAAGCCTATTGGAAGAAAAAGAAAAAAAAAAGATGAAGAAGAAAGAGAAGATGCAAGAATACTGGACGGTTTCTTGGGGGTGGGGGGCACTCTGTATTGTTTATGATTGTCTATTACTGTTTATTATTGTTATTTTGTCCTTTTTCATGTTCAATAAAAATAAAAAAAATATACAAAAAAAATAGTCTACTTTTTAATTTTTAAGATGCATTACAGCAATGGAATTATTACAAGCTGGGTCCTTGGACCTCCAGAGAAAATAATATTTGTGACAATTCATGGAGCAGCACATATTTGGTTTCATCTCCAAATTATATCCCTCTTATTCCTCTTCTATAATGATTTTTACAGCTACCATTTCCTTCATCTTTTGCCCTTATACTTCATAAGGTACAAAAGAAATATACGCACATACAAACATTTTCCTGGTCCAATTTAACAGAGATCCAAAGAGTGCATAACCTTTAACTTGCTGGCTGATATCCTGTTGATCAGTCACACTAGGGTAGGCCTTCTGTATCAGTGGAGTGAGTTAGCACCTTTATAAGCTCCATTGGGTCAAATGGGCCCATCTCTAGTTGCAACTTAGACGGTTACTTCATGTCCTTCCTCAAGCCGAGGTGAACTTGCCTCCGTGTTGAACTTGGTTTTAGTCACGTGACCTAATGCCGGTTCTGCCCCTGTTTCTCTGTACTCACAGGCATGCTGATTGAAACCGGCATTACTTTAACCGCACGTCCTCGATCGTTACCTGGTGGTAAGGAACAAACACAAACCAGGGCGAACTGTTCGAGGAAGAATCTTGGTCGATAAGCGGGGGAAATGGATTCATAAGAAGGAGTTATAATTCCTGTTGTTCGATACATCAAAATACCGATATTCCTCCCCCCCCTTCTCAACCAAAAAAAATGTAATCACACTAAGTATTTTCTCAATGCGGGTTAAGAGGAACCGCACATCCCTTGGGGGGCGGATGGAGAAGCGGATTGAAAAGATTCCCGAGCTCCAGGACGGGAATCTCTCACCCTGCTTGGAGCGCAGTTCAGGGGGCGTGGTTGGGGTGAACTCGGATTGACCCCACAAGGACGTGAGGTTCCGTTCCTTCAAACTCGGATTGACCCCACAAGGATGTGAGGTTCCGTTCCTTCAAACTCGGATTGACCCCACAAGGATGTGAGGTTTCGTTCCTTCAAACTCGGATTGACCCCACAAGGATGTGAGGTTCCATTCCTTCGAACCTGTCTCCAGCGCGGCTGCGAACTGCAGTGAGAGGGACGTGAAGTATCAGCCTTACTGGTTGCACACTCTAATGGCTTTGGAACTCCCTTCCACTGAAGGCCTGGATGGCTCCATCTCTGCTGTCTTTCCGTAAGCAGGGAAGGACCTTCCTCTTCAGGCAAGCTTTCCCTGAATGAGGGAATTCTTACTATTCAACTGTAGATTGTCCCTCATTCTTGCAAGCCACCTTGGGTCCTTTTCTAAGGAGAAGGGGGGGGGTAAAAATATTGAAAATAAAATAAAATAAAATAAATCTACAGAAGAACTGATTCCGGATGGGCAGATTGATCTAAGAACTGGAACAAGACATGACCCAGACCAGTTTGTGGTTCAATTCAGTTTTGTATACATCACCCCTTTTGCCCAAATGAAGAGCGTCCCCTTTCGTTGCTTCATTTTGTTTCAGCTATGAATGGGGGGTGGGGAGAGTGGGCCAGCAAGCAAAAGCAATGCAGGGCCCCATAGAGGTGGGTGGCGATGCCGACCATGCCGGGCTAGAAGGGGGGTTGGGCATGCTATATGTTGGGCTTCACCCCACTGCCCGCTAAATCTGCCACTCGACTCTACCAGGGGAGAGGCACGACTGCCCCCCCAATCCTCTCTATATCCCCTGATGGAGTCCTGGCTCTCAAACCCCCTCTCGCCCCCTAGTGCATCGCAGGATGCCACTGCGCCCCGCTGCCAATGCCCAACACTCCCACTCCTGTCTGTGACAAAATGAGCTGGCCTGCTGGCTTCCATGCTGCAGCGATGCCTGCCCAACAAGCCTCAATTAAGCAAACTAGTGCTGCTTGTCATCACCAAATGGTGGGCGCCACGTGCACACTCCAGGAGCCAGGAGCCGACCTCGTGCTGCCCATTCCACGGAACGCTTGAGCAGCAAGAGGCTTTCCTATCAGGAAGAGTCCTGTTATATATATATATAGGCCTCCTCCCCCTCCCCTCACAGGATGCAATCCGTGCATCCAGTCTCACACTCATTCGAGTGATAGAGCAAACCAGCCCCACGGAGCCTCCCTCCTCCTCCTCCATTTGTATGTATGCTACTGTGACTAGCCCTCACCTAGGCCTGCTACTCTTAAAATATCCTGCCCTTTGTCTTCAAATATAAACACATGTGTTTAAGAGCTTTTATAATGAAAAATATGAAAAAGTCTATATCACAGCATATCAATTGGTAAAATCAACAGAATTCAACATAAATACATATTAAGTTACAGCCCATGGCTAAAATACAACCTTTCTCTCCCAAATACAAATTAACTTCTCCTCTCTCTCCTTCTCTTCATCTTGGCTCCACCTCCAGCAGGTTCTCCTGGACTGGTTCGCCTTTTGCATTCTCCCAACCAATCATCTTATTTCTCCTTTTGCTAGGCAAAATTGACAAATACACACTTAATCTAGTTAAAGAAAATCTCAAGATTTAGGAAAGGGTTAATGGTATGTTGCAGAGACTCATTAAGAAGAGGAGGAATGTCAGGGATAGAAAGACTTGATCATCTATTCTCTTTTACTGGAGAGATCTGTCAGAGCTTGACAGAAAAATGTGGAATTGTCTTGTTGCATTTTGGGAGAATGACTTGGGAGAAGGACAGGTGACACTCTGCACATACCCATGGTTCAAAATGCTGTGTCAGGATTGCAACATCTACTGAGATATAAGCAGGCAGGTAATATGCTTCAGTGTATGGTTTTTTGGGGAGAAGCAGCAGCATGTCCTTCTGTCAGAATCCTGAACTACTGGACTGGACAGGACTGTGACCACAAGATTTTGACTGCTGATGCATGTAAATACAGTTTGGTGAAGGGAAAATCATGTGCACTACTACTGGGTTTCGAGGTTCCATCAAGCCTCAAGCCAGCACCTTTCAACAGCTCTGCGCACTATGACAAGATCACAGTGAAGCCTTTCATGCTCTAAACTGCTTTTCTGTGCCATTAAATGCAGTGAACCTCATGCTAAATTTATTTGATATATATGGCAAACACATTAATTTGATATTAAATATGCTAAAAGCAGAGACAGGACATCATATAGAAGTTCTCCAAAAGGAGGAAGATGAGTTCTCAGCTAGTATGTTCACATAAAATAAAATAAGTTAGGAATTCTATTGCTTCCAATCAGATTCCCCATGCCTATTCTGCACCTGAAAATCATGGTTCTTGCTTGCATGGAGAAGTCATGGGTTTGCACATCTCTTTAAGACAGTTACTTCACATCCATTTTGTCTCTGCTAGTGTTGCTCTTAGGAGTGGTACCAAAAATGTTACTTCATGTCTGTCACGCAACTACTGAAATTTGTCTCAACCACGCCCCCAGAATGGGTGCTAAGCATGACAATACTGCTGGGGTCGAGGTTTCCCTTGTCACTCTTTATTCCCACTTTCTGTTCCGAGATAAGACACCGTGTAGTAACGACTGTCACACAACAAACATTTGTTTCTCTCAGAATACTGTGTCTGTTTTTTTTTCAGAAGCTAAATATTGAAAAAGAATTTTAAGCCCCCCCCCCAAAAAAAAAGGAAAAAGGAAGCAAGACAAATTCAGTGTTTGTCACACTACAAGACCGTGAGGTAACCCTTGTCATGAGACAAGCTATCACAACCATGGGAACACTGAAACAGGGACAAAACCATGTGATTGCGACCAACACTGTCATGGTACAAAACTAGTCACAGAACAAAGAAGGTCATGAAGTAACCGCCCTGATAACTATGCATATCAAGAAATGGACTGAGCTTCTTCTATTCATCCATATTCTCTAAATGAGCAGTGTCAGGAATACAGAGGAGGAAGCAAAATAACATCAACATCCCTTGCTCTCTCTTTTTAAGAGTAGTACTATTTAGATCAGGAAAGGAAGGAAGGAAATGGACAAAAGGATGGGCTGAAGAGATGGAAAAATGGAAGAATAGTAGCCTGGCATCCACTCTCACCAAGTGCCTTTTGACACCTGGCAGTTATTAATGAGATATCAATAACTATATTTATAGTCTTTGCATCCTCTACTGTAAGTAACTAGGAACTGAACAAACCTGGCAATGTACAGAATACCTCGGTGGCAGTCATCCACCCATAACAATAAGCATGCAAATAGTAAAATGAGGACATGCATTCCGCTATGATGGGCCCCCACCATATACAAGACCTTTGTCCTGTAGTCCATTGATGGAAAGTGTGTGATCATGCCCCTCTTTCCCGCAGTGCTGTACAAAGAGAAGCTGGTAATGGTAGTTCCTTACTGTACGCTTGCATGGTTGGGCTGCATTCGTCTTGGCAGATCTCCAGCTGTGCAGTCATGAATGATTTTTTTCACCATTTAGAGATGGCTATTCCAGAAACTGAAAAGCTGGATCCCATGAAAAAAGAGTAAAGAACAGGTGTGAGTGTCAGCTTTAAAAAGCCCTGTCTTATTTGGAAAATGTACTGACATTGTAGACTTTCATAACTAGTTTCAGAGTTTGTTATGGAGAAGACTAAATGGAAGTTTACTGCCGTTGCAATATGTGTCCTAATGAATGAATTATCGTCACTCTCTCTCTCTCTCTCTCTCTCTCTCTCTCTCTCTCTCTCTCTCTCTCTCTCTCTCTCTCTCTCTCTCTCTCTCTCTCTGTGTGTGTGTGCGCGCGCGCGCAAGAAATATTTTTGTTCTTTGCAGAGTGCTCAATGTCATCTTCCCTTTTGTCAAAAGTAAATTAAACAACTCAAAGGAGCTTTGTGTCAATGTGTTTTCTTCTTTATTCTGTCCCAGAAGTCTGGGGATTCAGATTGTGTCCTTTCTTTGCAACACCAAGTATAAGAGCCACAACAACATCATAAGAAGAAGAGCTGTGCACAAGCAGAAGTGTGGTGGTGGTGGTGTGCAAATAGACTGTGGCAAAGGGCCCAGGAGGAGAATGACACATGCGAGCATGAGGCACTTATACCATGTGTCTGAGGCATCACTGAATTCATTTCAATTCCTTGACATTTATCAAAGGGGAGTGATTTGATAACTTCCCCCTCCAGCTTGACAATCGTAGTAAGCCAGAAAGGGATGCAGAAAATATCTTTTTCTTCCCCAAGGCCTCTTGAAGCCATCATGCTTTAACCAAAGGAGGACCACCACAGTTGTTCAGTCACATTACCAAGGCTTTTGAAGATCAGGTGGAAGTAAGTAAGCTGTCTCACAGCTGGTCAGGAATAGGTAGTCTCACAGCAGCTCACACTGAGGGACAAAGATAGAGTAAGCAGTTTTCTAAGCCTAAATCTTAAAGCTTGCCCCCCCCCCAAGGGTGTAGTCTTTTCTTTTGTGAAATCTGAATGTACTGCTAGAAGACTGTATCCTCCTTCTGAGTCCACCCATCAATGTTTGTTGCAGTTAGTGTCAAGCTGTGGCATCTGTAGCCTTCTTTTAGAACTCTTCCCCTTCTGTATGGTGATTTTTACATTCTAACATAGTTAAAATGAATTATGTAAGAGTTTGAGTTTCTCATTCTGGATTGAGAATAGCAACTGTATGGAATGAGAACGAAAAGATTCTTTCTCTGTCACACTGAAATTTTCACCAGCAGGAAGATATCTTTCTTTGGAATGAGAAGATGCTGGGTGGAGATAAAACTGCTTTTGGATGGCATGGTGATGCAGTTGGAACTAAGTGGTAAATGGAAGAGTTCAATGTTGCCTTCCAACATAGCATTCCTTTGCCTCACATGAAATCCTTTGAACACTGCTTCACAAGGAAATAATATATATGTAAGATTAATTGTTTTGCTCAGTATTCTATGTAGATCCCTCACCAGAGGGATCAACTCATAGAAGAATTCCCCTAGCAATACAATAAGGCTAGTTGGCTTCTTAAGGCAATATATGATGATAACAGTGATCATGTTTATGAGGTCCAGGTACTACATCCACCCCATCTCCTTTTGGGCATGAAAGAAAGAGGCACAGTAGGCATGGAGAAAGTAGGTTACCAGCAAATATATCTTGGATGGGTTACCAGCAACCATGATTATTGCACTGCACACCCATCTTGGCCTATTAATGCATAAGTCTTTGCTTTCTAGGTCCTGGCTTTGAGCCAATATGAGATAGCCTGACCTCTGCACTTCAGCCAGATAACTTTATATTTTAATATATATTCTTATGAGAACCTGCAAGTAGCAAAGTGAATATGTTTACTCGGTGCTAAATAAGTGGGAACAAGCAGCTGCCCCCTCACCAATCACTGCTGTGAATTACCATACAATATATCAACCTTCATTGAGATTAAATGCAGCAAATAATTACCATAATAATTACAATAATTGTTATAGAAATGGGAAAAACCTTGTAGAATAGATTGGGGTAACGTGCATTACTTTTGAAACAAAGGACTGACTCATTACAAGAAGACATATTTTCTCTCCGAAACTAATTAACTTGTCGGTCAAATTCACTTGAACAATGTTTAAAAATGCCTGTAGAATTCTGAAAAAAAAACCATTAAGAAATACTGAGAGAGAAAACTCCATTTTTCATTCTCTATCTCCCCACTTCTTACTTTGCTATATATAAATAGTGACAAGGAAATTAACATATGTCACATCACACATTCTGTTATAGTTCAATGAAAAGGGAAAGAAGCAACACGGAGCGGTGGCAATTCCTTACTTCATGTAACATTTCATTCTTTAGTTACAACAACCTTCTTCTCAAATGAATTATCTCAAAATGAGATGGACAATATTCCCAATCAGAGACAGCCATCATAGAGAAGGTTTAGGGATGATAGGAGTTCTAATTCAACATACAGTATCTTGAAAGATTCTGGTTGGGTAAAGTCTGCTGTAGAGATTAGGAATACAAACTCTGGACTTGTATAGCTAGTGTATATATTAAGTTCTTTCTTAAGTTCTTTCTTTCTTTCTTTCTTTCTTTCTTTCTTTCTTTCTTTCTTTCTTTCTTTCTTTCTTTGAATTATAGAATCATAGAGTTGGAAAAGACACCAAGGGCCATCCAGTCCAACCCTTTGCAATGCAGCAACCGCCTTTAAAGTACTCCTCACTAGAGATGGCCACGACCAGGGAAAATGACGTTTTCGAGTTGTCATGTGTCGGAGCCGGCCTGTTTCGGCTCGTTTCCATTTTTCGTAAAATTTTCCAAAAAATTGTCGCTTCATTTGTTGTTTTTTCGTCTGTCGTTAGTACTGGTTTGGGGGGGGAGCGGGCTCCTGGAGGCACCTCTCTGGGGTGGGTGCCTCCTCTGGCCCGCTATGAAGGGAAAACGGGCTCCTGGAGGCACCTCTCTGGGGTGGGTGCCTCCTCTGGCCCGCTACAAAATGGCATGCATAGCCAATTGGATATGCATACCAAGTTTAGTAGAGAGGCACCTCTTTTTTGGGTGCCTCTCTCTGTTGACCACAGGCCCACTGCTAACTGCAATGTCACAGTGCGCACACTGGGGGAAGGCTCCTCCTCAGTCTGGGCGCTCTGTGGTCCACTAAGAAGGGAACTGTACTGGCGTGTGTAGTGCAATGCGAGTACAGATTTGGCTTACGGTTAGGGGGGTTAGCGCAAAGGCTAGGCTTAGGGTTGTTACGGGTAAGGTTAGGGTGAATTTGTGGGGTGCACCTCTGGGTGCCTCTCTGACCCACTAGGAAGGACAGTGTACTGGCGTATGGGTTCGGGTTCGAATTCAGGTTAGGATTAGGGCTACGGTTAGTGGGCTTTTTATGCCCGACAGGCACATCCCAGAAGTCTCGGTCAAACCCTGGTCAAGTGGCAATGCAATTGGTGGAATGGCTCCAAAAATTTGCATGGTCCACTCCTATGGCCAGCCCATCATTGCACAGGTGTAAAAAAATAAAAAATAACATAAAATAAAATAAAATCAATGGAGACGTTTTGTTGCAAGAAAAACCCACTACTGCTACTGTAAAAATTCAGGCAGTTTTAAAATAGCCATTTTCGCATGTTTCTGTGGTGCTTTGGTGTGTTTTTGGACCACGACAATTTCAAAATAAATAAATATTGCTTGCGGTCGCCCCATTTTGGATCCCCCGCCCGCACCGCATGGCATGGCGAGTTGGCGAGACGACGAGGATGCGCAACCAAGGGGAGGAGAGGGGGGGAGGCCGGGAACCCCCCCACCCAGAAACCACCCTTCTGGTAGGTGCCCTCACTCAGGCAAGCATATTTTAGCCTGCTTTTTTGGCCGGGAATCGGGTTTTTTTAACCTTTTTTTCTGTGCCGCGCCGCTTGGCGGCGAGTTGGCGAGACGACGAGGATGCGCAGCCCAGGAGAGGAGGGGGGAGGCCGGGGACCCCCCCCCCCCAGAAACCACCCCTCTGGTAGGTGCCCTCAGGCAGGCATATTTTCGCCTGCTTTTTTGGCCGGGAATCAGGGTTTTTTATTTTTAAAACTTTTTTCCTGTGCCACTTGGAATCGCGCGATCGCTGTGATGCTGCCAGGAACGACCACGACAAATCAGACCCAATTTTTCTTTATTTATTTATTTTATTTATTTATTTTTACAACTTATATGCCGCCCACTACCCAAAGGTCTCTGGGTGGCTTACAATCAAGGAATTAAAACAGTTAAAAACATCAAACAACAATAAATAATTAAAACAACAATAAAAACCTTATACTAAAACATCACACTAAAATTGTCATCAGAAGACCCACAATCTAAATTGTATCAATTAAAAAACTTCTGGAACAGGAAGGTTTTTACCTGGCGCCGAAATGTCATCAGTGTTGGCGCCAGGCGGATCTCACTTGGGAGGGCATTCTATAGCATGGGGGCAGCTGCCGAGAAGGCCCTGTGTCTGCAAACCATCCCTCTTACCTCCTTGAGGGATGGCTCTTTCAAGAGGGCCCCCTGGCTTGATCTTAATTGCCGGGTAGGTTCATATGGAAGGAGGCGGTCCTTCAGGTATCCAGGTCCTAAGCCATTTAGGGCTTTATATGTCAAAACAAGCACTTTGAATTGGGCTCGGGCAGCAACTGGTAACCAATGTAGGCTACGTAGAATCGGTGTGATGTGATCCCTAGCGGCTCCACCACTTACTAGCCGTGCCGCACGATTCTGAACCAGTTGTAATCGCCGAACCATCTTCAAAGGCAGCCCCATGTGGAGCGCATTGCAGTAATCAATACGGGATGTTACCAGTGCATGCGTAACTGTTATGAGGCTCCGTTCATCCAGGTAGGGGCGTAGCTGCTATATTTTCCGCAGCTGGAAAGGCACCCCTGGCCACCGAATCCACCTGGGCTTCCAGAGTTAGACCGGGGTCCAGGAGCACCCCCAAGCTGCGGACCCTGTCCCTTAGGGGGAGTGCAACCCCGTCCAGAACAGGGAAGTGGCCCTCTAACCTGTCTGGCGAAGCACCCACTAACAGCACTTCCGTCTTGTCTGGATTGAGTTTCAATTTGTTAACCCTCATCCAGTCCGTTATCTGGCCCAGACACGAGTTCAGCACAGAAACCGCCTCACCTGGATTGGTGGAAAACGAGAGGTAGAGCTGAGTATCATCAGCATATTGCTGAGTCCTCAGCCCAAACCTCCTGATGACCTCTCCCAGTGGTTCCATGTAGATGTTGAACAGCATGGGAGACAGTATAGAGCTCTGAGGAACCCCATGACATAAATGCCACGAGGCAGAGCAACTGTCCCCCAGCACCACCTTCTGGACACGGTCAGCCAGGAAGGAATGGAACCACCGCAAAGCGGTGCCTCCGACTCCCAACCTGGCCAGCCTATCCAGAAGGACACCATGGTCGATGGTGTCGAAAGCCGCTGAGAGGTCCAGGAGTATCAACAGGGTTGCACTCCCCCTGTCTCTCTCCCGGCAGAGGTCATCATGCAGGGCGACCAAGGCAGTCTCTGTACCAAAACCCAGCCTGAAACCAGATTGAAATGGATCCAGAAAATCCGTTTCATCCAGCAGTGCCTGGAGTTGCCCGGCCACCACCCGCTCCAACACCTTGCCCAGATAAGGGAGGTTCGCTACTGGATGGTAGTTAACCACCAGATCTGGGTCCAGGTTAGGTTTTTTTAAGGAGTGGCCTAATTACTGCCTCTTTTAAGGCAGCAGGGACCACTCCCTCTCTTAATGAGGCGTTTACAACTTCCTGGACCCAGGTGCAAACTCCCCTGGCAGATCTTTCAATTAGCCAATAAGGGCAAAGGTCGAGTGGCGTAGTGGTAGCACAGACAGATCCAAGCACCCTGTCCACATCCTCGGGTCTCAATAATTGAAACTCATCCAATAATACTGGACCTAAGCACGGCACACTGGACACATCCCTTGATTCTGCACCAATAGTGGAGTCCAATTCCCTGCGAATCTGAGCGATTTTTTCCTCAAAGTGGACAGCAAACGTCACAGCGGGCTGCTGAGTGGTCCAGAACCTCCATCGTATTTCTTGGTTGAAGAAGGTCCCGGACCACCCGAAACAGCTCTGCTGGACGGCACTCTGAAGAAGCAATACGGTTTGTGAAATATTGCCTTTTCGCAAACCATATCGCCACGGAATAGGCCCGATAATGGGCTCTAAGCCGTGTTCGATCGGACTCACAGTGATATTTTCTCCACTTGTGCTCCAGCCGTCTCCCCTCCTGATTCATTGCCCGCAGCTCAGATGTATACCAAGGAGCTGCCTGGGCTCTGCGTAAGGGGAGAGGACGCTTAGGTGCAATCATGTCAACCGCCCGGGACATTTCCCTATTCCACAGGGTGACCTGAGCTTCGACAGGAGCGCCGACCATATCAGATGGATAATCCCCCAGAGCTTTCAGGAAACCATCTGGATCCATTAGTCTCTGAGGGCGGATCATCTGAATAGATCCCCCACCCTTGCAGAGGGTAGAAGAAGCTAATAGCCTAAACTTGACCAGAAAGTGGTCTGACCATGACAATGGAATTAGAACCAACCCCTCCACATCCAGACCACCATCCTCCAATCCCGTTGAGAAGACCAGGTTTAAAGTATGGCCCTTCTCATGAGTTGGGCCGTTGACATATTGAGACAGCCCCATGGTTGTCATGGCGGCCATGAAGTCCTGAGCTGCCCCATTCAAGGCTGCCTCAGCATGGATGTTGAGGTCCCCCAGTACCAACAGCCTGGGAGTCCACAACACCAGGTCCGAGACAACCTCCATCAGCTCAGGCAGGGAGACTGTTGGTACGCAGCAGGGTGGGCGGTACACCAGCAGAATCCCTAATCTGTCTCGTGATCCCAACACACAGTACAGGCCCTCCAGGCCTCCTCTCAAGGGGACAGGAAGTCTGGTCAAGGAGATAGAACTCCGATAGACTATAGCAACTCCCCCTCCCTGACCCTTCAAGCGACACTGGTGCTGGACCGAGTACCCAGGTGGGCATAGCTGGGAGAGGCGAACACCACCCTCCTCTCCCACCCAGGTCTCGGTAATACATGCCAAGTTGGCACCCTCATCCAGAATGACATCATGGATGAGGGCGGTCTTATTTTGTACAGACCTGGCATTCAACAACAGCACCGTGTGGCTTGTGGGCTCGTTTTAGTCGGTTCGAGTTCGAGTTCTGGCGGAGTAATTGTCGTTCTTTGTTTCATTACGTAACGGAAACGAGGAACGGAAACGGAAACGAGGATTTCGCCAAGTCATGCCCATGTCACACTGCTGACTCCTGTTCAATTTGTGATCCACCCAGACTTCCAGATCCCATGTCTACTCCTGAAAGATGGCCATCCAGCCTGTACTAAAAAACCTCCAAAGAAGGAGACTCCACCACCCTCCGTGGCAGCATATTCCACTGCCGAACAGCTCCAACCCTCAGGAAGTTCTTGCTAATGTTCAAATGGAACTTCTTTTCTTGTAGTTTGAAACCTTTCCTCTTTGTCCTAGTCTCCGGAGCCATGCAGAACAAACCTGTCCCCTATTCAATATGGCATCCTTTCAAATATTTAAACATCGCTGTCATATCCCCTCTCAACCTTCTTATTGTAAGGCTAAATATTCACAGCACCCTAAGCCACTCCTTGTAAGACATTTTTTCCAGACCTTCAACCATTCTGGTCACCCTCCTCTGGACCCTTCAAGGTTGTCAACATCCTTTTTAAATTGAGCACAGAACTGAACACAGTATTCCAGGTGGGGTCTGAGTAGAATAGAAGAGAGTGGTATTATCACTTCACTTGATCTAGACACTATTCTTCTGTTGATGCAACCAAAAATCACATTGGCTTTCTTGATAGCCATGTCACACTGCTGACGCCTGTTCAATTTGTGATCCACCCAGACTTCCAGATCCCTTTCACAGGTACTATTCTCCAGCCAGGTGTCTCCCATCCTAAATCTGTGCAATTTATTTTTTCTGCCTAGATGCAGCACCCTACATTTCTCTTTGTTGAAACTCATTCAGTTAGTTTTGGCCCAGCACTCTAATTTGTCAAGGTCATTTTTAAAAAAAATTATCCTATCCTCTAGGGCAGTGGTTCCCAACCTTAGGTCCCCATATATACTTGGACTAAAACTCCCAGAAGCTTTCACCTTTAGCTGTGCTATCCAAGGTTTCTGGGAGTTATAGTCCAAGAAGATCTGGCAACCCCAGTTTGGAAACCACTGCTCTAGGGAATTAGACACCCTTCCCAATTTGGTATCATTTGTAGACATGGGCACGGAGTGGCGAAATTGTCGTTTCCATTTTCGGTTATCGTTTCTGTTACGTAACAGAAACGATAACGATAATTACGCCGCTCCAGCTCGAACCCGACCAGAAAAAAGAAAAATTGGGTCGGGTTTTTCGTTGTCATTTGTGGCATCGCGGCGATCGCGCGATGCCATTGCCAAGACAGAGCACTGCAGCACTAAAAAAAAGTTTTAATTTTTTTTTAAAAAAACAACTCCCAGCCAAAAAAGCAGGCGAAAATATGCCTGCCTGAGGACACCTACCAGAGGGGTGGTTTCTGGGGGGGGGGGTGTCCCCAGCCTCCCCCCCCTCTCCTGTCCTGGGCTGCTTGCACCAGGCTGGGGGGGGTCATCCTCATCGTCTCCATGCCATGCGGTGGGGGGGGATCCAAAATGGTGACCACAATATTTATTTTTAAATCGTGGTCCAATAACCCACCAAAGCACAACAGAAACATGTGAAAATTAGGTATTTTAAATGCCTGAATTTTTATAGTAGCAGCAGTGGGTTTTTATAGCAGTAAAAGGTCACATTTATTTTATTTTATTTTATTTTATTTCTTATTTTTTTGGACCTGCCCATTTGGGCTGGGCATGGGATGGGACCATGCAAATTTTTTGAACCATTCCACCAATGGCATGGCCAGGTTTTGACTGACACTTCTGGATGTGCCAGAGGGCATAAAAAGCCGAGGCATCTTCCAGAAGTTTCAGTCGGGTCTGGATGTGGAGGAGGGTGGAGGGCTGTGTGGCTGGCTGCTGGTGGTGGCTATTCGAATTTGGAGGGAGGCTGGAGTCTTTAGATTTAAGTTAGGCAGGCAGGGAGGGAATTGAATTTAGAAAATAATTTCTTTGATTCCCTGCAGCTTTGTCTGCTGAAGGGAATAGCAGTAGACAGCAGTTTATTCTTTATTTCTTCTCTGGCAGTTTGTGAGGATTTTTTTTTTATATTGGGTAAAGGGGGAGGTTCAACTGGGAGTGGGAGGTGTGGATTTATTTTAAAAATATATTATATACTACCATTTATTTTCTATTTTCCCAACTTCAATTTGCTTGCTTGTACACACACACATTTGGGGTGCAATCCAAGAGCACCTCTATCTAGTTGAGAATATTTTACAATATTATTTATTTAGTTTACTATTACTTACTTCATTGTTTGTTTTTTAAACTTGTGAGTGTACTGTGCAGTTCAGCAACACAGGCCCATTCCATTTAAGTGGATCAGAAGAATTTTGAATGTTATTGTTTCATTTGTACCCCAATTTTATTCCCTGAACAACTACTGGATTCCAGTAAACTATTTGTTTGTGTTTGTTGATTTGTACCCCATATTGTGCTTGTTGATCTTTCTTGTTGGGAGGCTGCCTGCTGAATCTGATATCAGCCTTACCATATTTTGGGATTCCATCCTCATATTACTCCACTGTTTGTTTGTTTATTACTACATTTCCTGGCCTGAACAACTACTAATAAAGTATATTGTGTTTGTTTGCACCCCCAATTTTTTTGTTGGGAGGCTGCAACTGCTGCTGCTGATATCAGCCTTACAATATTTTTGATTCCATTATTACCATTTGATATTTTCTATTTTCCCAACTTCAATTTGCTTGATTTGCAGCACACACACATTTGGGGTGCAAACCAAGAACAGAACCTCTATCCTAAGTGATATCCTAACTTCCCCACTCGCCTGTCCACCCGCGCTGTTTATTATTACATTCCACCCGCCTGCGGCACCCCCGCGCCGCCGCCAGCCCACTCGCCCACCATTTGGGGTGCAAACCGGCCACCGCCTGTCCACCCGCGCTGCCACCCCTTGCGGACCCCCGCCACCACTGCTCACCCCCCGTGCCTCCCCCGCACTGCCTGCCCATGGCCCCCCCCCGCTGCCCACCCGCACCTCCCCCCCGCCACCCACCCCCCCCCCACCCCGCCTAGGGCGCAAAAACACCTACTGCACCAGCCCTGATTGTGGGACGCCCCTATGCTCTGGGGGAAGTCAAATCGTGCTAAATCACGGTGGAAATGACAAACGACAAACGACAAACGAAATGACAAATTTTTGAAAAATTTCACGACAAACAGAAACGACCCAAAACGGACCCGTTCCGATAAACGAAAACTCGAAACGTCATTTTTTCTGGTCATGCCCATGTCTAATCATTTGCAAATTTTATCAGTCTATTTTCTATTCCTTCATCCAAGTGATTAATAAAGATGTTAAATAGCATTGGACCCAGAACAGAACCCTGGGGCACCCCTCCAGTCACCTCTCTCAGTGCTGAGGAGAAGCCATTTAAGATCACCCTTTGGTGTGATCAATCCAATTACAACTCCATCTAACAGTAGCACTATCTATCCCACTTTCTACTAACTTCTTTGCAAGTATACCATGGGGAACCTTATTGAAGGCCTTACTGAAATCAAGATAAGCAACCTCTGCAGCATTTCCCTCATTCATCAGGCCTGTAACTCTATCAAAAGGAAGATATCAAATCAGTCTGGCATGACTTGTTTTTAAGAAACCGGTGTTTACTTCTCATAATGACAGCATTGCTTGTTAAATAATTACAGACTGTCTGCTTAATAATCTGCTCTAGAATATTTCCAGGTATAGATGCCAAGCTGACTGGGCAGTAATTATTTCGGTCCTCTTTTTCCCATTTTTGTGGACAGCATTTGCCATGCTCCAATCTATGGGGACTTCACCAGTTCTCAAAGATTATTGCCAGTGGTTCTGAAATTACTTCTGCCAGTTCTTTTAATATTCTTCAGTGTAATTCATCTGGCTAACGAGACTTACATTTATTTAGTGTTTCCAGGTCTTCCTGTACTACCCCCCTACTTATTGTATGTTACAATTTCCACCCTACCTCTTTTGTCTCCCCCAGTATCAAAAAATTGGTCAAAGACAAGATTTATTTACTGTATGTTCCAAATGGAAGGAATTGGCTGCGATTTCATTATCGTCATTCTCCCTTTATTATCCTTTGTATAAAACATATTTTGGGCTGGAAAGCTATTGCCACCATTTAACCTCAGTTCCCTTGAGGACATCTTTCACAGCCCTGCGCTTTCAGACCATGCCTTCTGCTTTTCTAGAGGGGAGACATGATAATATCCCTGTTTCGGACAGACTTTGCCCTTGCGGCTCAGGTGAAGTCGATGACGTGTCCCATTACTTGCTCAGGTGCCCCCTTCATGACCAACCCAGAGGCAAATTCCTTGGTGGGATTATTAGTTCACTGGTCAATAGGTCCCCTGGAGTCCAACTTAGTATGCTACTTGTCGGTACAGACAGTTTTGTTCACACAGCAAGTTGCAAAGTTTGTGCTGGCAGCTATGAAAATTCGGGTCAACCTCTAACTTTGGGAGGACTATATTGCTCTGCAAATGTCACACTTTTTTAAAGTTTTAATTATATTTGTAGCGGATGTAACTTTATAAGTTTTTATTTTATTTTTTAAGATTGTGATGACCAATGGTTTTTAGCAATAAACTATTACCATACCATACCGTACCACCATACCATCTACTCTTCATCCCAACTGAATTATTTTTAGATAATAGTGAGGCAAAGAAAGTGTTGAGTAGTTCTGTCTTTTCCCTGTCTCCTGCTAGTAATTGGATGGACATCTTTGCCACACAGAGGCCCTATCATTTCCTTATTTTCCTTTTCCTGTGGATGTAACTAAAAAACAAACAAAACCCTTTTTACTATCTTTATCTCTTTGGCAAATCTAAGTCCATTCTGTGCTTTAGCTTTATTTTTTATTTTTTATTTTTACCACCCCCTGTTTTTCTATATTCCTTTTGGTGCATTCCCCATTTTTTCCATTTTCTGTCATTTAAAAAAAAATTATATTACTTAGCTGAGTTGAAAGTTCTTTAGGTCAAGCATTGTGGTTTCCTTGGACATCTCCCATTTCTTCCTCTCTTCCTTTCTTCCCGATAGAAGACCCCAAGTAGCTCAAAACAATTACAATCATACAATATTAACATTTAAAAATGCTGTGTAAAAGGTTTTGCCACAGCATCTATACTTCAAAACGACCCGGAAATATTCTGACTGCATTCCCTGGAAGATAGATATGGATATAATCCTATACAGATAACATGTTCAGTCATATTTGAGCTAAAATGTATTTGTTTGAGGATCACAACTTTCAAGGAATTATGAGGGAGAATACAGGAGCTATGACTAAATTATTAAGGTTCTTTGAGGGGAAACGTCTTGAATATTTTATTCTGCTACCACATTTTATCAAAAGTAGAAGTTCAAGGTGAATTTCATGTCCATGCTTCTGATGAATGAATTTAGAAAAATAAATATTCAAAAGACACAATATTTTACTGGGAGAGTTTTATGAATGTCTAACCACAATTCACACATTCTCTTTCTCCTTGATTTTCACCAAAAGAAGGAAAAGTAAGGGACCCGACTCACTGGTTTTGGAGATTGTTGCCGGCACTGCCTGCCAAGAAAAAAGGGGATAATGGTGCTCCTCCCATGTGGAGGGAAGCCAGATGCGGTGCAAGGGCAGGGCAGGGGCTCGACCGATGGGGGGAGGGTGTCAAGCACAGAAACAACACTCAGGATGGGCCTCCCCCTTGGCGAGTGTGACACACTCACAAGGGACCACCCCAAAAGGTTTGAAACGGGGAACGAAGAAACAACCCCCCCCCTTTTCAGCAGAAGATGGAGCATCCCCGGCCCACCCACCCCTTTTTCTTTCATATAGTAGATGGTTACTGTGTAGTCTGTAGTTCTGTATAATCATGTGCATGCATGTCATAACTTTGAAGGGAGGGACAGTTTTATAGGCATTGAGATGGACCCAGGCTGTTAAAGTAGCAAGTGAGAACCTGCAGGTATGAAAGAATACCTGACCAGGAAAGTCAGATGGATGGGGCCATGGCTTAATCACAGGTCAGGAAACCCCCCCCCCCCAACAATGATTTATGGTCCAGCCACTGATGGGGTTGACACCCCTCAGGATCACACAATTTGGATTTGGACATTGCTGCAGTTTCCCATTTCTCTTCTTCCTTCTTTGCCTGGTCAAGTAAATATCACGGGAAGAGATGTCATCTATAAAAAGTGTCTTTCTCTGTATCATCAGGTTCCTGCTTAGGGGCATAGACTACTAGAGCACAGTTTGGTAAAGTGTAAGTGTGTGTTACATGCAACTCTCCAAGGGCATTTTTGCTGACCCCCAAGCCCCCACAGCACCCTGTAGCAAGAAACAAACAAACAAACAAAAAGCCACAGGACCATGATCTCACAGTTAAAAAGAAAAGACAGAACTACACTGTGATTGGCTGTCAGTTGGAAGAAGCAAGAACCAATAAAATGTCCATCAGCTAGTGAATATATAGTGGATCAAAGATAACTCAAAGCCAGTGGGAGAATGACAGAATGGCAAAAGAATGTGTTAGATAGATGGGAAAGACTAGGAAAGAGTTACTGATTGATTGTGGGTTTTGGAAAAGATAAATTCTGACATTAAGAGAAGCCTGAAAGTTATACTTTGTATGAATTGTAACCTGAAACTTTATGAACATCTGATTTGACTTATGAAGCTTATGTATATTGACTATGACTGAAGCTTATGTGAAACCACATGCTTGATGAATTGTTATGAAATTGTTGTGATTTATTAATAATTATGCTCACCAGATATGGTGGGTACTGGGGAAATAAAATACTCAGGTCAAACCAAAAGCAGAAGTGCTGCCTTGCAGAGGGAGGATGACACCTCAAAGCTAAGAGAGACAACCCTAAAGAAAATAACCCTGGCCCTCCAGGGTGGGGGTAGGATGATGTGTTGAGTGACAGGTTAACAACCTGCCCCTGATTTTTTTTCTTGTTACAGTGTAAACCAATGGGATCAATGGCACTAAGAGAAAGCTGGCTCTTCATTTATGATGACTATGTGGGAAACTCAAAAGGGACCCCAGTGCCTGATGCAAGCCAGTATTTTCAGCACAAAATCTACCACCAGGATAGGAACATGGAATGTGCAGACATTGTATCAATGTGGGGAGTTGGCAGAACTCCTGCTGGGATTTGACAACTATCAATTTGATATTCTTGGCATTAGTGAAATGCACTGAAATGGATGCAATAGAGTGACTAGCAAAGGTAAAACAATAATATATTCTGGAGATAAACAGCATAACACGTATGAAGTTGTTCTGATACTAAGTAAAGGTGTGGCATAGGCACTGCTAGGATAGAAACCAGTGAATAAACATATCATCACAGCACAATTCCAGTCTAGACATATGAAGGTTACCCTATTTCAGGTATATGTCCCCTATGCAGGAACCTGTTGATACAGAGAAAGACTCTTTTAATGAACTTTTGCAAAACACCATAGATCCCCTACCTGGACGGGGACTCCCTGAGAACAGTGGTCCAGGCGCTGGTGGTCTCGAGGCTGGACTACTGCAACACTCTCTACATGGGGTTGCCCTTGACTCTCCTCCGGCGATTGCAGCGGGTGCAAAATGCAGCGGCCAGACTGGTGGCGGGTGCACGTCGTTATGACCGCATCACCCCGGTCTTGGCTCGGCTGCATTGGCTACCCGTTGCCTCTCGGATCAGATTCAAGGTCCTGGTTTTAGTTTATAAAACCCTCCATGGCCTGGGCCCGGACTACCTGGCAGAGCGGATCGCCCAGCGGTCAACTTCGACCCGACCGGTTCGGCAGTCGCGGGCGCACTCGCTTCGGGTTCCAACTCCCCGAGAGGCCAGGCGTTCCCTTACCAGGAATCGGGCCTTCTCGGCTGCTGCTCCACTTCTGTGGAACAGCCTACCCAGTGAAGTGCGCTCTGCAGAGTCCCTGCTGGCCTTCCGTAGAGCGGTAAAGACCATTCTATTCCGTGAGGCCTTTGGTGACCTAGCTGAACAATAGTCTTTTTTTTTCCGCCATCGCCCATCATGTTTGGGATCTGATATAGTAGCAGTGAGGTTTAAACTAAAGGGTGCTCCCCTGCTGCTGTTGTTTTTAATATATATGTATTTGATTTGTTGGTGTCTGTTTATTGAATTGAATTGTACTATGTATTTGCTGATTTCTCAGCTTTGTTAGCCGCCCAGAGTTCCCCTTGGGAAGATGGGCGGGGTATAAATCCAATAATAAATAAATAAATAAATAAATAATGGCATCTCTTCCCATGATATTAACATGACCAGGTGAAGAAGGAAGAAGAGAAATGGGAAACTACAGTAATATAACAAACGTTAAACTGATGTGTCAAGCAAAGTTGTCAACCTGATAAGAAGGTGTGGCTAGAAGACAAAGGAACTGAAGCTCAGGAGGCAGCAAATAGAAATGACAGCAAGGCTCTCTATAGCACTGCTCAAGCACTGACAGGAGCATGGAGAAATAGTAATGTTCCCATCAAGAATAAGAGCAGATTCACGACTACTGATACTCCACTTGATAAAATACTTTCCTCTGGCGACGCCAAGCTGCTTAGTAAATTTTACGCCATATTGTTAAATGAAAAAATGATTGATACACTGGTCAAAGACACCATGATAAGATGGGCAGAAAACTTTGGTTATTCTATTCATTTAAACAAATGGGACTCTCTGTGGAATACAGTTAAAATCTTTAAATCTATTTCTTTTAAGGAAAACTGTTATAAGATGTTCTATAGATGGCATCTCGCACCACACCGATTATCTAAGATGTATAATTGCTCACCCAAATGTTGGAAATGTAATCATGACTGTGGTACTTTTTACCATATGTGGTGGACATGTAAAGAGGCAAAGGCATATTGGAAAATGGTAAAACTATTTTTAGAAAGATGTCTGAAAATTAAGATTGAGCTTAGACCAGAACTTTTCTTATTAAACATAGTAAATATAAATATTTCATATGATCAGAGATATGTACTTCACCATGTAATTGTTGCTGCAAGGATATTGTTGCTGCAAGGATATTGTATGCGAAATTCTGGAAACAACCAAACGTGCCAACAGAGAAGAATATTCACGAAAAGATAAGAGAATGTATCGAAATCGATAGACTCTCCGGCTATTTAAAGGGAGACTATGATGAGATCTCTCGGAAAAGATGGCAAGAAGTAACAAACTTATTAGTACTGTGATAATATTTGGCAATTTATCAATATGTTATATTACTTTTCTTTTACTTTGCTTGACATATTCAATGTAAATTTTAAATCCTATCCCTCCCCTTTTTTCCTTTTCCCTTTTCCCCCCCTTAAAAACCCAATAAAATTATAAATTAAAAAAAAAAAGAATAAGAGCAGAATAAGGGCCAAGAAGAACAAGATTCACGTTGGGTTGAGCATTTCCAAGAAACATTAAAACAACCTGCCCCAGTTGCAACATATGACTTCAATACAATCACTCCCAAGGATATGTTGGTTATTAACATGGAGACGATTACGGCTTATGAAACATGCAGGACATTACAAGCTTTGAAAAACAACAAAGGCCTGGATCTGGTTGAAATTGCACCAGAAATGTTGAAACGAGGAAGACAAGCAGCAGTAAAGATGCTAAGATGTTCAATGAATATTGGCAAAACAAATGTGTTCCTACTGAGTGGGGAAAAGGTGTGATAGTTAAACTACCCAAAAAAAAAGTGATCTACTGATTGTAACAATTAGTGGGGCATCACACTGCTCTCACTGCCAGGCAAGATCTTCTGTATCATCCTCCATTGTGTACGAGAAGCAGTAGACAAACTAATGAGAGAAGAACAAGTCATCTTTTGCAAAGGATGATCTTGCACTGAGCAGAGAGATATTCACACTCCGGAACCTTGTAGAACAATGTATTGAGTTCCAAAAGTCACTGCTTATCAACTCATTCTGCCGTTGGACAGAAACTCATTGAGGGGGTCAATGAGGTCACCTATTTTGGTAGTTTCATATCCAGTGCTGGAGACACAGAAAAAGATGTTAGATGCAGGACTGGCAAAGCATCTGGTATGTTCCAACAATTGTGCTAAATTTGGTCTTCACCATTGATTGTTGAACTAAATATTCAACCATACAGCAGCATTGTTATTCCAACTGTGATATATGCTAGTAAAACAAGGAAAATGACAAAAAGAATAACCCAGAAGCTGAACATATTCCATCAGAGATGTTTGAGGAGGAGACTGGGCATCTCCTATAGGGACTATATTACAAAAGATATGTTGCAGCAGAGTAGCATCCAAAAATTGGATGAAGTAGTGACCAAACACCGGATGTGCCTTCCTGGGCACATTCTTCAATTCCCTGTACACTGGATCCCCAAGACTACAATGCTCTGCAACCTCCTAAATGAAAAAGAAAACAAGGAAGACCATAGAAGTTCTGGCAAGCAACTTTCTGTGAAGATCTAAGTGCAGTGAACATTGCATGGGAAAATGCAGAAATGGAAGCTGCAGACTGGACCCACTGGAATGGTACCTCCAGGACTGGCAAAGTCCATCATGGAAGATCTTCCCCTCTGCTCAAAGAGGCTTGTAATGGCAGTGCCCTAAACTATCTTAAGTGGGGCAGTCTATATAAGGGACTGCCCCAACCAACACTGCGCTGCAGAAGGGCGTGGTTTATTTTTCATTACTGCTGCAGGGCTGCTGAGCTCCCTCTGAGTGGGCTGCGCATTGGTGTGGCTCTGATGGTTTGTGGGGAGGAAGGGCTAGGTGAGGTTGAGTCTAGTTGGGCATGGGGGTGGTTGTTTGTTTAGGGCTAGAGAAGAGGGGTTGGAACATTTCGGGCGAGGGTGGTTGCTGAGCCTCCCATGAGGCCTGAGGGCAGGGGGTGGGTAGGAGTGTGTCAGGGGCATTTGGAGTGGGTTGAGCAGAGGTGATTTCAGTGGGGCTGAAGGTTTGGGTAAGCTGGCCTGGAGCTCCCTTGGAGGGCTTGATGGGGCTTTCTTGGATTTTTCCCCTGCCGTGCCCCCCGCACCACTGTTTTCAAGCCTGCTGAGTAGAACGGTTGGGCTGTGGGCTGCCCCCCGGAGGTGTTTTTTTAAAATAATAATAATAAAATAAAATAATTACATAAATCATAATACTAAATTAACTGGTCTTTTTGAGAGCCAGGCATCCTGACGCCCACAGATGTACTTTGGTGGCTGCTGGCAACGTTGAGTGAGGTGAGGCTATTTTAACTTATAATACATCTCAGACGGGGTCTTGGCTGTGGGTTACTGGGTGTGAGTCAGTGCCAATTCCTTAAGCCTTGCCCCTTGTCATGCACTCAACACATAGTCTACTAGTAGAGTTGGCCACACAAACTGTGCCAGAACCAGCTGGGCTGTCATCAGTGGAGACTCAGATGGATGAGGGGCAGTTGGAGAAGTGAGGAGGGCAGGCACAAGCCCGGGCACTACTGCAAACAAGTTGATGTATGCAGATTAACCCGTTGGGGGCAGATCTTTACCATTGCTACCTGCTACCATAGAGAAAATCCTGAGGGGAACTATATTGATCTCTTTGAGCTGTTGAATAGGGAGGTAGGAGAACAGAAATATGATACTCTCAAAGAAAATTACACTGATTACATTCCGGCGCCAGGTAAAAACCTTCCTGTTCCAGAAGGTTTTTAATTGATATAATATAGACTGTGGGTCCGCTGATGACAATTTTAGGATAATGATTTTAGTGTAAGATTTTTATTGATGATTTATTGAAATTTTACTTGTAATTATTTTAAATTGTTTTATTCTTTGGACTGTAAGCCGCCCAGAGACCTTTGGGTAGTGGGCGGCATATAAGTTAAATAAATAAATAAATAAATAAATAAATAAATAAATAAATAAATAAATAAATAAAAGGATTAAAAGAAAGAAGCCTGGTCACTGTTAGGGGAATTCGGTTCCTGAAATTTTTATTTATGCTGACGTCATTGTTCCTGCTCACCCCGAGCGGGCTTTTGCATTGATTCAGTATATGGATCTTATTTACAGGGCCCATGCTGATTTCCCTGGCACAGTGTGGTTGATGTATGATGAGGGCTTTAGGATGACAGCTACTCTCCATCCCAAACTTTCATAGGATAGGACCCATGATGCCCTGTGGTTGCATGTTATGACCCCATTCCGGCCACTGTTCGGAGAGTGTTTTCACTGTGGCCACCTCATCCAATGTGCTGGTCAGGTTAATCCCTCCTGCCAAGGGTCGGGCCAGGTCGTTCAACCCCACCTGGTCTGCTGGGATTTTAATAACCAATGCAATTGCTCCAGGAGACAGTGCAAATTTAAGCACCAATGTTCCACCTGTAGTGGCCAGCATGCAGCAGTTAATTGTACAAGAGTTTGTGGGGGTAACAGCGGAGGCAGGGACAATGGGGCCAAGAGAAAGCCACCAGGACTCACAGCTCTTCCAAAGGGAGCCAGCCCAGTTAAGCTAGATGTGTTGGAAAGGTGGCTGCCCAATTGCCCAGACCAGGAGGCAACTAGGCTGTTGTTTGAAGGCTTTGCTTTTGGTTTCAGGATCCCTGCCGTTAGTCTACATTTTCTTGGATTTCCAAGAAATCTAAGTAGTTTAAGGAAGATACAGATCTCAAAATGAGTTGATTGGGCAAATGTAAGCCTAAGGAGTATAGTAAATAATTTTTGCTGGCAGTGGATTTTTACTTGGTGGCTAGCTGGAGACAGGAGTGATCACACAATGCCTTTTTCCTAGTTGGTAAATCTGAAAGCAGCAGTTCCCCATATATCAAGGTGAAGGGCCTTTAACCAACAGAACTTTCAATTATGAAAAAGAAAAGAGAGAGAAAAAAAGAAATGGATGTCAGTACATCTGGCTTTGATTTTTTAAAAGTACTTTTTGTACATTTCTAGTACTAGGGAATGTTTTGATGTCTTCCAGTGCTTTATTATAATGCTCTATTTTTAATCTTTCAAAAAGCTTGCAAGTTACCTTAAGCACTATGGTAAGTGAAGGTATACATATAGTTAATAATGTCTGAGATAATGTTATTGAAGTAGCTTGTTTCTGGTCAAAATAGTCTAATCATTTTAATATTTTAATTGGTTTGGATGTTATTTATAGATTCATAGTTGTATTTTTATATATGTTCATCATTTTAATTGTGCACTGCTATGATATGAATGAAGGAGGAGGAGGAGGAGGAGGAGGAGGAGGAGGAGGAGGAGGAGGAGGAGGAGGAGGAGAAGGTGGTGATGGTAATCATGATCACAATCATGACAACGACGGTGATGACGACGACGACGACGACAACGATGACGACGACAACCACAACCACAACAACAACCACCAGTGATACCCTGCCATAGTGTGAGAGGCCAGAATTAGTATCTAAATCCCACTGGAGTTGCCACACCTCACACTAGATTATAAGATACAAGCTTTTATCTACTCTCCTTTTCACGACTGATTTGATGGTATACAGAAAGCCGGTGTCCCTTTCTTTTTCAGAAATCATACTGGAACTGAGCCTCATCAACACTCTAAAGTACAATTCAGGCTGATATCAGCTGAACAAAACAAAACACTAGAAGGCTTATATGACATTAAAATATCTCAGTGGCTTAGGCATCATCATAGGTTGGGAATTTGATTCCCTGCTATGTCTCCTTGACAGGGACTGCACTCAGTGATCTATTCTATATAGTCTTTTGCAGCTCTGCAGTTCTTAGTTTTATTTATTTTATTTAGTTAGATTTTTTTTTAAAAAATCAGGCAACAGATTATTACCTTCTCTCAGAAAATTCAGCTCCTCTGTCAATCTACCTTTTGATCAGGGATCCCATTCTGCGATATGAAGGAAGACCAGGGGAATGACTATAGATGATTTGGGGGAAATGGACAGTCATGTCATAGCCTCTCTTTAGAGATGGGCATGACTTAGCGGTATTTCCGTTTCCGTTTCCATTACTCGTATCCGTTACTCTACGGAAACGGAAATGGGAATTACTCCACCAGAATTCGAGCTCGAACCGACGAACGAACAATTTGGTCTGATTTGTCGTGCTCATTACTTGCATCGCGGCGATCGCGCAATGCCAAGCGGCACAGAAAAAAAGTTTTTAAAGTTAAAAAAAAAACCGATTCCTGGCCCTAAAAGTAGGCGAAAACTGTCTGAGGGCACCTACCAGGGCAGAAGGGTGTTTTATTTGGGGGGGGGTTCCCGCCCCCCTCTCCTTGGCTATTGCTACTGCTGCGCTGCTGGTACCAGGCTGGGAGGGCGCATCCATTTTTTACACCTGCGCATTTGCAATGATGGGCTCGCCCATGGGAGTGGACCATGCAAAGTTTTGGAGCCATTCCACCAATCACATGGCCAGGTTTTGCTAACTGTACCAGGCTGGGAGGGCGCATCCATTTGCCATGCGGTGGGGGGGATCCAAAATGGCAACCGCAATATTTTTTTTGAAATCGTTGCCCAAAACCCCACCAAAAGCACCACAGAAACATGCGAAAATTAGCTATTTTAAATGCTTGAATTTTTACAGTAGCAGCAGTGGGTTTTTCTTGCAAAAAAAAGTCTCCGTTGATTTTATTTTATTTTATTTTATTTTATTTTATTTTATTTTATTTTTTTACACCTGCACATTTGCAATGATGGGCTCGCCCATGGGAGTACCTCCAAAATGTTACTAATTGATCCCACAGTGCTATCTATGCTATAAAAGCACTTTTCACCTGCTGAATTGAGGTTTATCTCAGTCATCAGTCATGTGATATACACAGTGGGATGTGCACAACAGCAACCGTAAAAGTGTTGTATAAAGAAATACACACAGCAACATGGCCTCTGTCTTAAGCAGCTTCAGTTCTAATAAATATGCAGCATCCTGCCCACCTGCTTGTATTCTGTAACATGTATGGTGTTATATAATGCATGCAGTACAATGAATAAGACAGATACAGATGTATAGAAATTCTGCTTTGGGGGATTATAGGTAACAAATCTGAATGATTAACATGCTGTCCATCTGCTGCTGCTTATTTTCAGTGGCAGCATAACAAGCCACAGCATTATGAAGGATGCATGTTAGCATAGTAAGACTCATTCATTTGCGGGAGGTGGCCATAGATTTGGGGCATGCTGTATGCTGCTGCAGTGTTTATCCAATTTAAGCTTATTTTCGATGAGGTCATTTCAATCTGTTGGAATAGCTCCTAATGCTCATAGGAAGACAGACTCAACAAGAGAAAGAAAGAAGATTAAGACGAAAAAAGAAGAAAGGGATTAAATAAAGAGGATGTTCGCTGAGAGAAAGAGGCTTTTGGAACCTGGGGAAACGAGAGGCTCGGTTTACAATGCAGTGCAGTCAAAGTTGCACAGAGCTCCACCATGTACAAACATTGGCAGTGTAGAATGCCCAGGCCAGTGGCCCTCCCTTCCGATTCTAACTAGTAGGATTTATTGTTCACTTCTGCATATTCAAAGGATATGAAGCTTGAGTTGAGGAAGCATCCCAAAACATCTTTTCCTTTAAATAGGCAGCACCTGCATCAAATGAAAATGATTTGTTTGGATGGCTTGATTTCCTGACATTAGAGAGGCAATTGACAGCACCCACATGGCCATTAAATACATCTGATGAGCATATGTGCAAGAATTTACAAGATGGTCCATTCAGGGCAGGGGAAGGAGATAAAATATGATTCATTCCTTGAAAAGTAAATTGCCTATGATAGAATCAAGGAAATGTTCTTTCTGAAATCAGCATCATGGATGGACAAGATAATTAAGACTGTTGTTTTAATGGTTTTGGCTTTTAGCATGTTTAGCATAAGATCATTCTGAGAAAATTACCTCCATGACATATGTAGATTATATTTTATTTTTAAACTGAATGTCAAAAATTGCATCCCTCCTTTTCTTTTCTTCCGCAGCACTCAGTGGCTGTGCCACAGTATGTTAAATCATCATTGCCAGCTTTGTACATCCCAAGAACTAAACAAAATGTACATAATTTAAATAAATGTAAAGGCTTTGAACAAAGTATGGGTGTCCTTCCAACAATTTGCATTAAAATATTGTTCACTCAAGAAAATATTTATTTATTCACTGCCCAAGAAAATGTTGTTAAAAGATTATATCTCATTGATATCCTTACTACCATGGCATCTGTAGTTAGCTGCTACTCCAATAGGATACACAAAGCCTTATTCTTTTTTTTCCAAAAAGGTGCCCTCACCCCATATTTGTCCCTTATTAGGTCATATAAGCTGAGACAACTGCTAAATAAATGCAGTTTGAATGTGTTGCAGATGAAAGAGATTCAGGGGTGTTATATAGACCAACAAAGTACAGGCAGAAGCAGTAAAATGGAGGACACAGTATGTTTTCTAATAGAATGCCGTCTGTGTGCAGATCTGAGGATCAGTACCTTAAACCCTTAAAAACTGGGCTCAAGAAAATTTATATTCACTACCGTTTTCTTTCTGTTAGCTGGCACGGACTACTATATATCCTACAGGATTGCTAAATAAACAAGACATGGAATGACAGAACTGTTTGCCTGCTTCAAAAGCTTATCAAGTTAATTTCATAATTTGATATTTGTTTGAGAATGCTTTTTATAATGTTATGCTTTCCTGATCGTTTTAACTGTATGTAGTTATATTGGATGTCCAATACTATCTTTTAAGACTGGATTGATCTGTATTTGTGTACAGCCTGATTTGCCTTAAAACAATAAAGTATTTGTATTAACATTTCTTCAGAATGCACCAACCATGCATATTTTTATGACTGTCTTATAGAGATGGGCACGACTTCCCGTTTCCGTTTCTGTTACTCGTATCCGTTACTCTACGGAAACGGTAACGGGAATTACTCCGCCAGAATTCGAGTTCGAACCGACGAACGAACAATTTGGTCTGATTTGTCGTGCTCGTTACTTGCATCGCGGCGATCGCGCAATGCCAAGCGGCACAGAAAAAAAGTTTTTAAAAGTTAAAAAAAAAACGATTCCCGGCCCTAAAAGTAGGCGAAAACTGTCTGAGGGCACCTACCAGGCCAGAAGGGTGTTTTATTTGGGGGGGTTCCCCGCCCCCCTCTCCTTGGCTATTGCTACTGCTGCGCTGCTGGTACCAGGCTGGGAGGGCGCATCCATTTGCCATGCAGTGCGGGGGATCCAAAATGGCGACCGCAATTTTTTTTTTTTGAAATCGTTGCCCAAAACCCCACCAAAGCACCACAGAAACATGCGAAAATTAGCTATTTTAAATGCTTGAATTTTTACAGTAGCAGCAGTGGGTTTTTCTTGCAAAAAAAAAGTCTCTGTTGATTTTATTTTATTTTATTTTATTTTATTTTATTTTTTTACACCTGCACATTTGCAATGATGGGCTCGCCCATGGGAGTGGACCATGCAAATTTTCCACCAATCGCATGGCCACTTGGCCAGGTTGACCACAGAGACTTCTGGGATGTGCCAATCGGGCATAAACAGCCCACTAATCGTAGCCCAAACCCGAACCCTAAACCTAAGCCTAACCCATACGCCAGTACACTGTCCTTCTAAGTGGGTCAGAGAGGCACCCAGAGGTGCACCCCAATACTCACCCTAACCTCACCCGTAACTAGCCTAACCCTAGCCGTTCCGCTAACCCGTCTTAACCCTAAGCCAGATCTACTTGCATTGCACTACATGCAAGTACGTGAGACACAGCGGGTGCAAAGAGTCTGCCAGTCCGTCACTTGTGGCTCTGGCTGACTCCTGCAGCTCCCTCCAGGAGCCCGCTACCCCCCCAAACCAGTACTAATGACAACGAAAAAACGAAAAAACAAACCGACTAATTTTTGCGAAATTTCGTGAAAAACGGAAACGAGCCGGAACGGACTGCCTCCGACAAACGACAACTCGAAAACGTCATTTTCCCTAGTCGTGCCCATCTCTACTGTCTTATATAAATAAATTTTAAAAAAGCCTTGTGTGCTCAGTTTTGTTCCAAGCATGAACCAATGCATGAAAACAACCATTCTCAGCTGGGGTTCCCTGGCCCTCTGAGGGTTCCTGGCACATTTGAAGAGGGCCACAGATTGGAAACAATTATCCACACACCACCTTATTATGTTCATTATGCAATATACAGTTCTGATTCAGCCTATATAGCTTTCCTACTGTGTTTATAGCCCTAACCAAATAAAGCTTGAGAATGGCTATTTTAAAACATTAATCATGCTCTTCGTATTTTTGGCCTCTGAAAAATGCTAACAAAAGCTTTATTCAACATGTCCTCTAAACTTGCATCCAGCTAGAAATGTGACTTTGACTGAAGTATGTGTTGCCTTTATGACTCTCTAGTTTTTCCTTTACTTGGGATACCTGGTAAAAACTCTTGAAATTGCATAGTTATGCTGGAAATTTTCACTACCCCGTCATTGTCATTGATACAGAAATTGTATTTTAGACATAAATTAAGTCAATGTCATCACACCAGAAAACTGTGTAAGGGAACATGGTTCTCCCTTATTTTTAAAGCTTATCAAAGATATATTTGTAGAGTCCCAGTGGGGTGTAGTGGGTAAGAGAAACTAGGTCTCTGGAGACCAGGTTCAAATCCCCACGTGGCTAAGGGAACTCACTGGGGGCGTGGACCTTGTAAAAGTCATTAATAAAAATGTTGAAGAGTGATGGATCCAGGTTGAAGCCTTGTAGTACTCCACTTGTTACCTCCTAACAGTGTGAGAACAAACCATTGATAAGCACTCTCTGGATATGGTTCTGTAACCAATTGTGTACCCACCTCATGGTTGTTCAGTCCAGCTAGCTTACTAATCATAATGTGCACATGCTGTTTAGAAGCTTTCTATATCAACCATTGGATTTAATGCCAGTTGGAGCTCCATTGACCTTTCAACCATAACAAAGCATGTGGCAACTCAAAACACTGGCAACTAGCCAGTTTGAAGCAGTTTGGCAGCTGGAGAGGAAATTGCCTCAAAGATACATTTAGATTTGCTTTTCCTTTGAGAAGATACGTGCATGATCTTGAATGAAAAGCAAAGATAAACATTTCAAATAAATATAGTACCCACAACTTTTTTTAAGGAAACCCTTTAAAGAAAAGTAACGCAAAAAAGTTGCTGTGCTACATTATAAATATTGGCTAAGCATTGTAAAACCACGGTTATACTGACCCTGTGAATTTTGTTCTAAGAGACCACCAGGGCTATGTATTTTTGATCTATTTCCAGAAAGAAGTGCCAGCAGATTGCAGCATGTTCCTTCTCCTAATAAATTATCAACACACCATAAGGCGATAAAAGCCAAAATCTCTTACCTAATTTCCATTTTTTAAAAGACCTTTTTGTAGGTCATCCAAAAAACCTGATGAGATCCAAAGTGGCAGCTCCTGCTTATCAGTCTCCTGTCAGAGAGAGAAGGAAAAGGAGAAAGAACAAAAACACACCTGTGGGGCCTTACTTCTCAGTCAGTGCTAGAGAGAGGCATTTGGTAGTGAATGTTGGGATAGCTGAGGCCTCACTTGGCATGAGGTTCTGCTCACTGCCTGCTCAGAGGCAAGTAGAAAAGATTGGGATGCTACCAGTGAGACCCCCAGTGTTCACAACAGTCCCCTCTATCTGTTGCTGCATGGTAGGGGTACAAAAATGCCACCTTGAGAGATCAAAAACTAGAAGTAGAATAATGCAAGTAATACTGCATATTAAGTCCAAGCAGTAGTACATAACTGTCCATCTAAAAGTCACATAACAGTCGTCACTTGCTCAGGGAAAGCTTGCCTGAAGTGGAAGATCTTTGTCTACTTGCAGAAGGACAGCAAAGGCCCTTTGTACACGACCCCTAAACTCCGCAGCAAATGGCTGCCAGCTCCGGAGCTTACAATTGTTTCCCCACCAGCTCCGGACTTTGCAGGAAATTAACTGCGACCACGCCCACCTAAGCGCGTCCCAGCGCACTTTTCTTGTACCTGCTCTAGAAGGGTGAAAATCCCCAGGTCCGGATTTAATCTGGTGAGTGTGGGGCTCTCTTCGCTTCTGTTGTTGTTGTTTTTTGCCTCCCGCCTCTTTAAGAGAAGGGGCGGGAGGCAAAAAACAAAAACAAAAACAGAAGTGAAGGAATCAGGACGACGGGGCTCCAGGCGGCTTCGGAGGTGAGCCTGCATTTTTTCCTCTCTTTCTTCCTCCCTCCCCTCATGCAGACAGGAGCAAGGAAGTGTGGAGGGGTGGGGGCGCAGGAAGAGCAACGAACCCCCAAGATCCCTGGTCCGAATTTAAGTGGCCAGCGGATCTTAGGGGTCGTGTGAAAAGGCCCAAAGATGGGACAAGTCAGATCTCCTGGGTGAAGGGATTTCCAAAGTCTGGGAGCAACAACAGTGAAGGCATTCTCCTGTGTTCTCAACAGACACACCTGTGGAGGTGGAAGGATGGGGAGAAAGGTCTCTCTTGAAGACCTTAGCATATGTGCTTGCTCATACAAGAAGATAAGATCTTTGAGATAATTTGGACCCAGCCATTTAGGGCTTTGTAGGTTAAAACCAGCACTTTGAATTGTTCCCAGAAACTGATAGATAGCCAGGGGACCTGCTATAACAAGGGTGTTATGTGATCCCTGTAACTAGCCCCAGTCAGCAATCTAGCTGCAGCAGTTTGGATCTGCTGATGTTTCCTGAGGGTTTCCATTGGCAGCACCACCGTAATCCAGCCAGGAAGTGATTAGTACATGTGCCAAAGTGGACAGAGCAGATCTCTCAAGAAACGGGTGCAGTTGGTGCACTAGCTTTAATTGTGCAAATGCACCTCTAGCCTTGTTAAGACTGGACCATCTAGGCTCAACGGTAGAGTCTAGGAGCACCCTTAAACTGCACAACTCTTCTTTCAATGGGAGGGTAATGCCATGCAGTGCAGGCTGCATTCCTATTCCTTGATCTCCCTTTCAATTTTCCAGAACCACCTCTGTTTTGTCTGGATTAAGTGTCAATTTATTCACCCTCATCCCGTCCATTACTGCTATCAAACACTGATCTAAAGCCCAAGCAGCTTCCTTGGATCCAGGTGGCAAGAAGAGACAGAGGTGGGTGCCATCTGCATACTGGTGACACTGAACTCCAAAACTCCAAAACTCACGTAGAGGTTGGATTACATAGAAAACAAAACAGAACTCTGAGGAACTGCACCGGTCAATGGCTTGGTGCTGAACATGAATTCCCCTAGCATCACTACCAATATTGCTGCAAAATATTGTGCCCATGCTGCCACCAGGAAAAAGGATGCTAAGCTTTACATACCAAAGCAGCATGAATGCTGACACCACCAGTGGCAGCAGTCATCTTCTGGGGGGGGGTACTCTTTTCAGGAGGCACAGTAGTGAATTGAACACCCAGCCTCTGGATTCACAACCAGATACCTAATCACTGTGATATCCTGCCCGGTGCTTTTAAAATTAATGCTTGAACAATAGTTTATGAAAGTAATTGTAAAGTAATTGTAAAAGGATTTCCCAGCTATATAGGATACAGGAATTATTATTATTATTATTATTATTATTATTATTATTATTATTATTATTATTATTATTATTATTATTATTATTATTATCATCATCATCATCATCATCATCATCTTCTTCTTCTTCTTCTTCTTCTTCTTCTTCTTCTTCTTCTTCTTCTTGTGAACACAGCTGGTGTTAACCTGGAGTTGTCCTTCTCCAATGATCAAGCTCTTTCCAAGAGCCTAGGATGACTGGAGATATCTTCATAGAATATATGCTGTTCCTAATAATCTTGCCATTTGTAGTTGACTGATGTTGAGATTGTCAATGCCAAGAGTTTACAGATGTTGACCCATGTCTTTCGGGATTGCAACCAAACTGCCTATTATTATTGGCGTTGTTCTTGCTTTCTTATTCCATAGCTTTTCAATTTCTATTTCTAAGTCCCAATATTTGGTTGTCTTCTCTAGCTCTTTATCACTGACTCTTGCATCTCCTGGTATTGCCACATCAACAATTTGAACTTTGTTTTCTTGTCTGGAGCATTGTGGGCAACTACTACTACTACCCTGGCCATATGGCTACTCTGGGTGGCTTGCACTCTCTATGTGTTGTGTGTGTTGTGTCATTACAGCCATGGCTGACTCTTCGTGACTCCATGTCCATGGAGTTTTCTTGGCAGGAATACTGGAGGAGGGGCTTGCCAGTTCCTACTCCAGGCGCCCAGAGCACCTGGTATTCCCTGGTGGTCACCCATCCAAGTACTAAATAGGGCCGACCCTGCTTAGCTTCCAAAATCAGGTGAAATCGGATGTGCTTAGGGCATCTAGGCAGCTTGCACTTTCTATAGCTACAATATTTTGCTTTCCAAGACTTTAATGGACCACATGTTTTATGATACAGGCTTTATATTTTTTTAGCCACTGGTCTGTTTTTTGGTTTGTTTTATACCCGAACAAACCAATTCATAGTTTGTTCATGACTAAGTTGTAAATTCATGGTTCTTTGGATTCCACAAACCACGAACCATTATAAAGCACCATTTTGATCATGCCAATTTCTAGTCAGCAGCTTCAAGAAAGAAAAGCAAAACACCAATGAAGTGAGGAGAGAAGTAGATAGTACAACTTGTCATCGTACTTTTCTTCCCTCCAAATGATTTTGATATTTGCATTATGTTCATTTATTTTTTTCTCCTTTCTAATACATTGTGATTTGATCCAAAGAATTTTCCTTTAACATCCAAACTGAAGCAAAATAAGTATTGGTGGTTGTGATTGTTTTGTAATAACCTTGGAGGCATATGATCTCTCTCATTTTGAACTTTAGTGTAATTGCTAGTAGAACAAAATAGAAGGTGTAATCCCAGATTCAATGGTAAATTCAAAATTAACTTTGAAAAGTTACATTTTTGGACTATAAATATAAACCCCCTTCAACCTGGAACTAGAGATGGGCACGACTTAGCGGTATTCCCGTTTCCGTTTCCGTTACTCATTTCCGTTACTCTATGGAAACGGTAACGGGAATCACTGGCCCAGACTTCGAGCTCGAACCGACGAACGAACAATTTGGTCTGATTTGTCGTGCTCGTTACTTGCATCGCGCAATGCCAAGCGGCACAGAAAAAAAGTTTTTAAAAGTTAAAAAAAAACCCGATTCCCGGCCCTAAAAGTAGGCGAAAACTGTCTGAGGGCACCTACCAGGCCAGAAGGGTGTTTTATTTGGGGGGGGTTCCCCGCCCCCCTCTCCTTGGCTATTGCTACTGCTGCGCTGCTGGTACCAGGCTGGGAGGGCGCATCCATTTGCCATGCAGTGTGGGGGATCCAAAATGGCGACCGCAATATTTTTTTTGAAATCGTTGCCCAAAACCCCACCAAAGCACCACAGAAACATGCGAAAATTAGCTATTTTAAATGCTTGAATTTTTACAGTAGCAGCAGTGGATTTTTCTTGCAAAAAAGTCTCCGTTGATTTTATTTTATTTTATTTTTTTACACCTGCGCATTCGCAATGATGGGCTCGCCCATGGGAGTGGACCATGAAAAGTTTTGGAGCCATTCCACCAATCGCATGGCCAGGTTTTGCTGACTGTACCAGGCTGGGAGGGTGCATCCATTTGCCATGTGGTGGGGGGGGATCCAAAATGGCGACCGCAATATTTTTTTTGAAATTGTTGCCCAAAACCCCACCAAAGCACCACAGAAAGATGCGAAAATTAGCTATTTTAAATGCTTGAATGTTTACAGTAGCAGCAGTGGGTTTTTCTTGCAAAAAAAGGTCTCCGTTGATTTTATTTTATTTTATTTTATTTTATTTTATTTTTTTACACCTGCACATTTGCAATGATGGGCTCTCCCATGGGAGTAGACCATGCAAATTTTCCACCAATCGCATGGCCACTTGGCCAGGTTGACCACAGAGACTTCTGGGATGTGCCAATTGGGCATAAACAGCCCACTAATCGTAGCCCAAACCCGAACCCTAAGCCTCACCCATACGCCAGTACACTGTCCTTCTAAGTGGGTCGGAGAGGCACCCAGATGCACCCCAATACTCACCGTAACCTCATCCGTAACTAGCCTAACCCTAGCCCTTGCGCTAACCCGTCTTAACCCTAAGCCAGATCTACTTGCATTGCACTACATGCAAGTACGTGAGACACAGCGGGTGCAAAGAGTCTGCCAGCCCGTCACTTGTGGCTCTGGCTGACTCCTGCAGCTCCCTCCAGGAGCTCGCTACCCCCTCCCCAAACCAGTACTAACGACAACGAAAAAATGAAAAAACGAACCGACTAATTTTTGCAAATTTTCGCGAAAAATGGAAACGAGCCGAAACGGAACCGGCCCGACTAACGACAACTCGAAAAAAATTTTTTTCAAGTCATGCCCATCTCTACCTGGAACCCTGTCAGATATATGAGGATGTGTAAGTTCATGGCTTTGCCTATTTTTCTGAAATAGCTATGTGGATGAAAATTACTTTCTTTATAAAACCAGCACCAACGTTATGGTCTACAGTCTTGCTGACATTTTGTAATTTGGTACCCAGCTTTACTGTGTTCAGGACGTATTAATACTGTATGATTTCTAGCTCAGCGACTGTACAAGAAATTGTTACACATCAAACAGTCAGCAGCCATGTAACAGTAACAGACTCATTTACAAGCAATGTCAACAACCAGTTCCTCCTAACACTCACACAAATGCATTTTTAAAAGCCTTGGTGTTAGAAATGCAATGAAGGAGTCTGGTGCTTCCCAAAATTAAAACCCCTTTTAAAACTACAGCAATACCTCTTAAGACGAATGCGCTATAAGATGAAAAACTAGCAAGATGGGGAAAAAATCAAGGAATGGGGTTGCTTTGCATAATAAAAATTTCCTATGGCATGCCTCACAAGACGAAAATCCATTCCACATTTTGACACAGGTGTGCCCAGGATGCATTACACCCCCATAGTTTGTGGAGAGCCTGGGAGGAGTTTTTTTTTTAAATCAGGTTTTGGAGCCATTCTGGACATAATTTTTTTTGCAGCAACGTTTGGACTTTTAGAACTTGGAAAGGTAAGGAGCTGAGCTTTCCTTGCTTTCTTTAGTGTTTTTGCATTGGTTGCAATTGCACTTTTGGGGCTTCTCGTTTGGTGTTTTATTTTTTTGCTTTTGCATTGGTTTCCATTGCCCTTTTGGTGGGAAACTGCAAATTAAAGAGAGTTTGCAGGTCCCCCTTTGTCTTGGTGCTTGTTTTTGCACTGGAGGGGGGGAGGGGTGTTCTGGCTCTGCATACCTTTAAAGTGAACTTTATAAAGAGGTCTGAACAAAAAAATGTTTTGGGGTTGGTGTTTTTTTGCCTTTTTCAGACCTCAGGAATCAATCAATTGGTTTCCGATTCATTCCTATGGGAAACCGTGCTTCACAAGACAAAATTTTCAGAAAAGGAAGTGACCCTCAGGATGAATTAATTTTGTCTTGCAAGGTATTCCTGCATACATTTCAAACCAACAATTCTGTTTATAAATGAAGGAAAATATGCACAAAATGCAGAAACTAAGCTCACGAAATGATAAAGCTCACTTTTCACTATATTTCAAACAAGTATTATAAGTACATTTTCCTCTTAGAGTTGATGGCTTACAGCTGCGCCAGCTGCTCATTCCAATAATAGATGTATACACTTAGGTTTGGGGGAAAACAGGTCACATCTTTATTGATCACAGCAGCAGTTCTCCTAGACAAGAATTGGGTTTGATCCATCACATCCAGAGACACGAGTGACACTTAGTGTTCAAACCATCTCCCCGTGATACTGGTGGTGTGGTCGCTCTAGACACCACATGAA
Source organism: Phrynocephalus guinanensis (assembly GCA_037367245.1). Taxonomy (NCBI): domain Eukaryota; kingdom Metazoa; phylum Chordata; class Lepidosauria; order Squamata; family Agamidae; genus Phrynocephalus; species Phrynocephalus guinanensis. The sequence goes on from CM074735.1 coordinate 3,856,457, forward strand.
CATATGCCACTTCATGGGTCCTTTGCTATCCAGGGGCAGGGGGCAAATGCTCCCCCAAAACTGGGGACAAGCTAAGGCCCCCTCCCCTGACATCCAACAAGGGTTTCTCCCCTGCTAGTCCATGCAGGTCCCCACCTGCTGCTTGAGAACCATTGGATCCATCCCAACACCTTAAAAAAAACAACCCCACCACTGAGCTGAGTCCCCTCAGCTCCCACCAAATCACTGCCTCTGCTACCAATTCCTGATCACCTCTTTAACACCCACTAGTCATAGGCTAGCTTCTGAAAAATGAACCGTACCTGTGTTGTATAGGTCCTGTCTCTTGTGTGTGATGGTCAGGTGTCTGACCCAGCTGCCACCCCCAGCCAGAGACTAAGTGACCCACTACTTTGTCCACTTTCTGGCATTCAATGGTAAGCCGTCTTGAATTGTGGGCATCTCACTAGGTACATCTCTCCAACAAATCACACCAGGCAATATGAATAGAATATGAATATCCAAACATCCACACATGTTTCTTTTTGCCTGTAGACAGAGCTGAAGAAAAAACTGAGTTAATCAGATGTTCCTGGCATGCATATATAGTGGTACTTCTTAAAATGAATTTAATTAGTTCTCCAGGTCAATTTGTTTTAAGAAAGTTTTGTCTTACAAAACACAGTTTCCCATAGGAATGCATTGAAAATTTCCCTGGGTACATGCAGAACAGTTTTTTGTCTTGCCAACCATCCCATAGGGATTTTTTTGTCATGTGAAGCATGCCTATTCATGGAAAATATTTTCTTCCTACAAGTTTTTTGTCTTATGAGGTACCACTGTATATGATTTACAGTATGCACCCTTGACTGTAATTTCTCCATGATTTTAATTTGCTCTGGATTGAAACTCATGGCTGCCACTTCCATTGCTGCTCCTATTCTAAACAAATCAGTTATGAAATCCCATGGGGGAAACCCTGCCTTTTAAAACACAAAACACATAGCTCCCACAAATTGGTAGAGAGTGAGGGCCTCCCATCCTCATGTACTGTATGAGAATCTTTAAATTGGCCTGGTTTCTGAGGCAAGTACCAGTTATTCTGGCTGGCTGTGTGTGTTTCAGCAAACCAGTGACCTCCCACTATCGTGTAAGACTGAGTGGGCCCAAATGTTCAAATGAATACTCTTATTGAGCATTTCAGGTTGGCACCATCCAGGACTTCAGGAGCTATTTTGATGTCATGGGAGTGTGTCATTGTGTTGTCATAGATGGAATCTTATGATGTCATAGATTCAGAGCAGACAGGCTTTTGGGACCCGAAACTGCTTTAGAAGTAATTAGATGCAAGCAAACCCTGGAAAATACTGTAGGATTGCAACCTATGAAATAACCAGAAATCCAAATTATATGGCAACCTCAAGCCAGACCGGGGGGGGTGGGGGTGGGGGTGGAATCCTTTTTGATGCCCACTACTGCATCAGTTGTTCCCATTCTCACTAGAGGCAATGCTCCATGAAGCCCTTCATGTACTACACATGACACATGTGAACTTTTTCCAGGTCTTACTTTACTTTTAAACTTTCAGGATGACTCATTTGCAGCCCAAGTGGAGGTTCCCTCCCTGTATTACTGCTGCTAGAATGTACAAAACAAGAAGATTCAAAACTTTCTGAACCAGAGAACCTTGGCACCAGCTGCAAATGGATAGAGATGTATGCCCAAACTTTATAATAAAAATGAGTTTCCCCTTCACCAGAGCTTTTTATTTGAAGATATCTATTCATGCCCTGAGATCTAGGCAAACATACTAATCCTTTGAGACACCCGTTCATGCCCTGAGATCTGGAGACCTACCTTCTCACTCCAGTTACATTGGCAAAATCTTTGAAAGAGAATTCAAAAAATTACATGAATTGAATTCAGCAAGGTTAGAGAAGATGCCAGAAGAAACTGAAATGTTTCTAGCAGTACTAGAGTGTCATCAATTTGTGGGTTTAGCTTTTTGAAACAGAATGGTTGTGTGAACATACTTCACCCTAAAAGAATAATGTCAGGACTTTTTTCTAAGAAAATAAAAGAAACATATGTTTAATACAGAAATCCACTTGAGATATAGAAGTCCTTTAATACAGAAATCCACTTGGTGATAGAAGTCCTAGTTCTGGCTCACTAAAATTGGAGATGTCGGGAACCATGGCTGCCCTTTTCATCTCTAAAGAGTATAGACAAGATGTAGGGAGACGAGAGCAGTGCAAATAATAAGGATAGACCTTCAGCCACTCTAAGGATAGCAGTATAAGGTGGACAGAAGGTCAGCACAGCATAGAAAGGAGGGGGCAGTCTAGGACACCTGAGGAGGCATCTGTCTACTCTTCCTCATGGAAGGCCATGCATCTTATCGAGTGTAACCTGAGCTGTACCCAGTCACTTCCAACAATGTTTATCCTGGAAAGAGATGGAGTGCAGAAATCAAGTAAAGGGCTGGACACCTCGTTTTGGCACACTGTTTTGTGGTTTTGAAAGTTTTTGAACCATTTTGAAATGAAAAAAATGGCAGATTCTGTTGTCTGAACCAAAACACAATGATGTTTTTGCTTTGGGAATAACCGAGCCAGGGAGCTCTCACCAGATCTTGGTTCAGTAGCAAGATCCGCCGGCTGTTTCCTTGCTTGGTTCTTGCTGGCCACCACTTCCCAGCGGTTTTGATAACTCGAGCTCTCCAAAAAATCCAAGCTGGGAGGTGGGCAGCTAGGGAGAACTGAGAAGCCAGGTAGCAGTAGAATTGCTGCCTGGCTGCTCCTTTCACCCCGCCACCACCCTCTCTTCCCTGGGGTGCCCCAGTGCCCACAACACTCCCTCTCCAAAACACACACACTCCGGGAGAAGAGGGTGGCAGGGCTATAGGCTTTTGATTCCCCTGCCACCCCAGTGCTCTCACTGTTGCAGCAGGGGATTCAATAGCCTCCAGCCCACCACCCTCAAGAGAGATCAAAAGAGGGGTGGTGGCCTGGAGCCTTTTTAGAATGTCCCCGCTGGCTGTTGGGGCAAGTTTTTTTTTTAAAGGCTCTAGTTGATGGACTAGAGCCTTTTTAAATGTCCTGCCACCGGTGCCCTCACTGCAGCCAGAGTGCTGGTAGTGTGACATTTTTAAAAGGCTCGTCAGTTGATTACAGCCTTTTAAAATTTTCCTGTCACCAGCACTCTGGCTGCCGTGAGAGCGCTGGTGGCAGGACATTTAAAAAAGGCTCCAGTGTGGTCGGTGGACTAGATTTTATTTTTTAAAAAATCATTATTTACAAAACAAAACAGAATGAAAAACGAAACAAAATGAAACATTTCATGTCCATTCCTAGCTGTAACTCAAGGTGGGTCTTCTGCTTTGCATGCCAAATGCCTCACTTTCGATTCCAACTTTTTTAAGACAGAGCTGAGATAGTAGGTGCCTGCCTAAAATTGCTGCTGCCAATTGGTTTAGGCCAGTGATGGCGAACCTATGGCACGGGTGCCAAAGGTGGCACTCGGAGCCCTTTCTGTAGGCACCCAACATCGGCTCTTCATAGCCACCTGTATACAGGTTCAATTACTGTATTGGCACTTCCCAAAAAAAATTGGTGGGTTTTGAATTGCAGTTTGGGCACTCAGTCTCTAAAAGGTTCGCCATCACTGGTTTAGGCGATAGAGAGTGAAATGACCCAAAGGCCTAGTTAAGGCATTTTCTTAGGAGCATGAAGGACTTTGCCCTGTCAGTACTTGAAATAATTCCTTCCCTCTCAGTCTAGCTGATATAGAAAAATAAGAGTCTTTTCAAGCCTGCAGGTATCAGACAGTGAAGGAGTTAATGGTTAACAAAAGCAACTTAACTGTTCCTCTGGCTACTGTTTGTGGAAGCCTAAGGGAACTTTTCATCCTATCATATGCCAAGTTCCTTACATAGGAAATATGACCCACCCCACTTAGTCATGGGGTGATGGTTGGGATTAAAATTCTACTGTATCAAAAGTACATGTCAGCTCAGAGGGCAAAACGAGTGGTGAATATTTGGGTTAGTTCCAATTACTGGACTTATCAGCCATGACCAATTCAGGTATCTGCTTTGTAAGTGTGTTTACTCATAGCTGACCTGGAAAGCAGCATCAGCCAGAAGCAGTAAATAGAAATAACAGAATGTCCTAAGGAGTATCACTAGAATAATTGTGCACAGTATCTGGTTGGCATTTAGTTCAGCCATACTCAAACACTTAAGGTTCATTTTAGGATAAAAACACCTCCTCTGTCTCTCCTGATACAGACAAAAACATACAAAACTACAAGGACCTCTTCTGTCTCTTTCATGGATCTAAAATCCATGAATTTAACTTTAGATTATACATAATGGAAGATGGCCTGAGAGTCAGCTGCAATTATGAGCCTTGTTGTTGTTGCTGTTGATGTTGGAAAACAGCAATAGTTTTCAACAGACTTGGATGAATTTCTCAAGTATATTCCCTTGCAAAACATCTGTTTCCACAGTTAATCAAAGATGTCTGGTTATTAGTAGGCGAACATATAGCTACTGGCAATCAAGCAGCTTATGGAAATCACATCAGTTAAACATTTATGGAATATTATTTGCATTATTTTGAGGACTACTTGGAGAATATTTTCAAAGATTTTATTTCCTTGCAAAAGTCAGGCCAAAAGGTTATATCTCACATCTATAGGCATTGCAACAGAACCCTGGATGAAAGGATGAAGGTAGGCAGTAGAGAACTAGTTCTGTTCCTAATGGTTATTGCTGACTTCTGTGGGGAAACATAGGTTTAAATAAATTTGGATGAGTAGAAGCTAGGATCTGGTCTGGATCCCAATCTTAGATTACAAAGGGCACTGTAGATGCACTTACATTGATAACTCTTTCTTCCTTTGCATTTAGCTGTCACTATAAAGGAAGAAACAGTCTTTCTATGATATAGGATACAACCAGCTGCTTAGAGGTGGGCACAAAACAGAAAACCCATGGTTCGGGTTCATCTGTTTTGGGCCCCCCCCTGGTTGATTTTGGTTCAGATTCACACGCATTTTTTAAAAAATTCGTACAAACCCAAACTGAGCCGAACTGGTTCTGGTCCGACATACCGGGCAGCAGCAGGTGGGGCGATCCTAGCCCAGGCGGCAGGGGCTTTTTGAGGCACTGGCTTGGGGCCAGCACCTCATTGTTTTGTTTTTTCCCTTCAAGTGTTGACCACGCGGCCCCTGGGGACGGGTCGGTGCTGGTTCTATTTTTTTCCTTTCATTTAGAGCACCGAACCGGCCACCCCTGTGCAGCCAATGGGACCAGTGTGGTGCTCATTTATTTTTTTAATTTATTTTTTGGTTTTACAGCACCGACCACATGGTTCCTGGGGCTGGGTCAGTGCTCCTTTTTATTTTATTTTATTTTATTTTATTGTTTGTTTTAAAAGTCCCCAGCAGGGACTTTTTGAGGCACTGGCACCAAGCCAGTACCTCTCAGCTGAGAGGGGCTGGCTTGGAGCCGGCGCCTCTTTTTTTCCCTTCAAGCACCGACCGCACGGCCCCAGGGGCCGGGTCAGCGCTGGTTCTTTTTTCTTCTTCTTCATTGTAGAGCACCTACCCGGCCACCCCTGTGGCTGGGTCAGCACTCCTTTTTTATTTTTTTAACTGTATTTTTATTTATTTATTTTTGTTTGTTTTAAAAGTCCCCAGCAGGGGCTTTTTGAGTTGCTGCCACAAGCTACTGCCTCTCAGCTGCCAGGACCAGGAGGACTGAGGCTAGGACAAGGTAGGAGGGGGTAACAAAAAATGAAGTGAACAAAATGGAAATTTCTGTTTCGTTTCATTTTGTTTTTCTTTGATGGGTTGGTTTGTTATTTGTTTTGTTAGCTAACAAAATGAATAACAAATAACAAAACTCATTTAAAGTTTGTTTCATGGCCATCTCTACAGCTGATTCATCATGACAGAACTTGGCCTCAACCAAAAGTGACTCCCTGAGGATAAAAACACAAAGAACTTCTATTTAAACACATCATAACTCAAACTGATGGTATTTCCCTAGCTGGTAACATTTTGCTCACTATGTTAGAATGATATTTACCCTCTTGATTTAAAAAGGAGTGCTATTTTTCAATAGCACAAAAAGACTCAGGAATTTCAGCCAAAAAAAAAAAGGAAGGAAAAAATTCAAGGAAAGAAGGGGCACACTTCTTGTCACTTACAACACTTCTAGACAAAGCAGAAAAGCACCTGGAGGAAGGCAAAGGTACAAGAGGAAGACCGACAGCTGAAGAGAGAGACAAAGCAAAACGAAATAGAAGAACAAGGACACCCAGAGGCACAATCTGATGCAAACTTTATCCAGCATCATTGCGGACTGAAATATCGAGGCTGACTTCTCTTGACTTTCTGTTTGTTTCACTTGAAGCAAATATCCCCACCATTTGTGTCTTCTTCTGTTTTATTATCCTGATCTGCTTAACTTTACAAGCTAGATACATGCATGGTTACTGATGAGAGAGGTGAAGTTGGATAGTGACTCCATAATGGAAGACCACCTGTGACCAAGAGGAACACAATGTGAACTAATGGAAATTTAGGCAGTGGATTCTCATATAGTCTCCTGGTACCAAAGACCACTATGAGGGAGAGATATGTGATTTGGATCTCTGAACCTACTCCTTACATGAATGGCCAATATTAAATATGAAATGTACTCATGTACACATGTCATTAGGTTCCATATAAGTCCTTTATAGATATAGCACTCATGGCTTCAATGAAAGGATAAAGAGAAATTAGAGTAGATATGTATCCCCAAACTCTTTGTGTTCTGCTAGACAGGTGAAGAAGAACCCTGTCCCATGTGATCACAGCTGAAAGTGCACAGAAGCCTCCAAAAAGTCAGAATTCTGCTCACACTGAATTCCCTGTTATGGGACAAACTTCTGTGTGTGCACTGCCTCATGTGTGTGCAAAGGCCTTTGTCATACATTCAACCAGACAGATATACTGTATAATGTCTGTGAAGATTCTCAGTCATCCACGTGAGTTTATCTGGAAGTTGAGTCATGGCTACTGGACTTCTTTTTTGAGAGATAGAAATGTTTTGCTGTTCATCCAAGCAGACCGATGAAGCTGTTTGGATGAACAGCGTAATGTTTCTATCTCTCAAAAAAGAAGTCCAGTAGCCATGACTCAACTTCCAGATACTGTATAATGATACTTCCCAGGAATCCTCCCTGAAAAGTCAGACACTTAATATTTTTGATTACCTGGAATTTGCCTCCACCTTTTGTTTTAGGTTTTACTTCCCAGCAACTATTAATTATACCCTAAGGATGAAGTCAAGACTGGTCCATGTTCAATAGCCCAAAGACCATACATAGACCTTAGAGAGCTATACCCACCCAGACTGTTAACATTTACTCACAAAGTCCTCCACTTCTGGCTTTCTGATAAGGAAATGCAAGACACTTGTGCTCATGCATTATTTCATTCTATTTATTTCTATTCCCCTCCCAGGGAAAGGGAAAGAGAAGAGAAAAGAAGAGGAGGGAGGGAGTCAGAGAAGATTTCAGAGTACTGAATTTTGGAAAAACCTACGGTATCTAGTTGTGCAGCAGACATTTTGAAGCAGATGCTGAATGACTGTCTCTCTGGGATGCTCATCCTGTGGATTTCTTACATTGGGAACAGGTTGAAATAGATGACTTAAGGTCTCTTCCAGCTCCACCATTCTATGGATTTAGGATGCTTGTGGAACAGGCATATAGTCTAATTATGGTGTTAAGAATCCTATATTTGAATACCACCTCCAAGTTATTCCCTGCAAACAGCCAGTCTGCTATCTGTTGCTTTGGTTTTCTGTGCACCTGTATAAAGGTTATAGTTATAGCCACTTTTCTCAACTCATATGGCCTGTTTGAACATGACTCCATTGTGATATCTCCCTCTACTATCCTGACATTCTACTATTTTGCAATCTCATATCTATATCTATATATATCTATATATCTATATATCTATATATATCTATATATCTATATATCTATATCTATATCTATATATCTATATCTATATCTATAGATAGATAGATAGATAGATAGATAGATATAGATATATAGATAGATATATAGATATATAGATATATAGATAGATATATAAAATAGGTTCTGTCATCTGGGGTCGGGGGTGTTGCTGCTGTGCTCAAACCAGAATACAAATATCAACTGTTAATTACAAGTGGAAAGTACTACAGAGCACTGATTCTGCATTGAGGCTGAATTCATGTAACTTACAAAGTACATCCAAAGATTACCTCCAGAAATGTAAGAACATAAGAACATAAGAACATAAGAAGAGCCATGCTGGATCAGGCCAAAGGCCCATCTAGTCCAGCTTCCTGTATCTCACAGCGGCCCCACCAGATGCATTTGGGAGCGCATGAGACTAGATATCTGTCTCCTCATACCACTCCCCTGCATCTGGCCCTTGAAGTACCCTGGTTTAAAGCCTAGAGATTACACATCTCCATCATGGTTTGTAACCCGTGATGGACTTTTCCTCTAGGAATCTGTCCAATCCCCTTTTGAAGGCATCCAGGCCAGATGCCATCACCACATCCTGTGGCAGGGATGTGATTGTCTTGTCCTCACATATGAGGATGGGGAATCACAACACTCTTCTCCTCCTCTTCTGCTGCTCTCAGTTAAAGTCCAACATTTACAAACATGATTGTTTTACAAAATTTGTGCAAAGCTGAGAAAATTGTTCCTTAGAGTCAAAGGAACTGAGCAGTTTCAAGCCCTGAATGCAGTATTTGCATCTTTCTTATAGTCATCATCAAGTTCTTCTGCACTTGTTCTGTGCTATCTCTCATGCTTTATTTCATTTTGCTTCTTGAGGAGGGAAGGATGGTAGTGCTACACAGATCATACACAAATGACAGACACTTTTTAAAAATCTCCTCATCTTGGTTTTGGCTGGAGGGAAGAAACACCATGGGATTTTCAGAGTTCTCACTGAGATATCTTGTTGAATCGAGCCTCTACTGACAACTTCATGGAATCCTGATAAGACTGTGAACACATTCACACTTCTTGAACTGATATGGATATCAGACCACAGTTAAGCAAGTTTTTGAATACTGTAAGATTTCCTTGGAGCTGTGTTGATGGCTTTAGAAGGCTCACAAATACTGAACCTTGATTCACGCTGGAACTGCTCCTGTCTAATGTCTTAAGAATTTTCTCTTTGGTACAATAGTTCACAGGTCCTTTGAGTACAGCATAAAACATGCTACGTTCTGCATAAATTAATCCAAAAATAAGGCAATAACAGATAAAACCTGCTGAAAAGCTGAAAAAGTATTAAATTACTGAATAATGCATGCCATGTCATTATCATTTTTACACTCTTAGTAATAACTTCACAGAAAAGCAGAGGAGTCGTAAAAGATCCTCAAATTGGGATTCAAGGTGTAGACATGTGTGTTTAAGAAAGAAAAAAAATGGAAAGCTGAGAAAGATTACATAATGCAGTAGCAAGCATAATAACCAGTGAAAACAGTAAAATGTCAAATGAAATGAAAATTGCAGCAGAGGTTAAGATAAATAATAAGCCATATTTCCAAGTACACACCCACCCCACGAGGGGTCATGGAAGGAGGCAGTGGGGTTTCAAAGAGACAGCCAGGGTAATTTAGTACCCGGAGAGGCAGACATTTGCTAAAATGCCATCAAATGGATTCTTTTCCTATGTGCTCACACCGAGAACAGGGGGACAGATGTCAGCAACAGACATAAATTTCCCAAGAGAGCTAACAAAAAATATATATCCCAGGAAGATAGATTCATGCCATAACAGGTGATCAAAAAAAATTAGAATATCTGAAGACGAGCACAACTTCTGTGGTTAGGGAGCACAGGGAGAGGTGTATTTCCCTCAGGAATTCAACAATAAAAAGTTTCAAATGGAAAGGAACAAAATCCGGGGGGGGGGGATTTTAAACCTTTTGAGAATGGAGAGGGTATCAAATTGAGCAGTAATCCCCTGGCATTCTAGTGGGCTGACAAAGATGGGAAATGTAATGACAAGGCCAAATTTTCAGCAATGGTTTCATGGCAATCAGATGTCACAAAAAGATTTGAGATTGAGAATGTGTGTGTGTGTGTGTGTGTGTGTGTGTGTGTGTGTGTACCCCACAACCTCCCCCCCCCAAAAAAAATCTAAAACTAAAACAAAATCTGTGGGCTTCTTCCTTTTGAGGCACATTGGATTTGTGCAGTTCAACAATAGTATGGGTTTGTTCCTTCAGTTCTAGATGTATGTGACAACCAGAGGTAGGCAGACCTCCTTCGGTCTAATTACATAGTCATTTCCACAAGGTGATTGGGAAGGATGATAATAGAGAATGTGTTGGAGGCGTTTGGCACTATACTCCAGTGAGTGCCTTCCAATACAGTCTGTTGTGACATCATGGGTGTTACATTACATCTGCTTCATGATTGGTGGCATGTCAACATTTCTATTATGACACTTTTAATGATGCACTCAAATGCAATGATGTGGAAGGAGGACATAATAGTCACCACCATAATGACTCAGTAAATAACTATCTGCTATGCAATGTTTCTCCATCTCTGACATATGTCCTGTTCTATAAAAGGAGTAACTAAGACTGTAGTAACACACAAGAATCACCACTCTAATTTCTCACACTTTCAGCTTCTGGCATGGTCATGTGTGCATGAGAAAATACAGCCCACTATATTCTCACCATGCCTTGTCATGTGACATTCTCCTTACACCTTCTACACACACACACACACACACACACACACACACACACACACACACACACACACACACACACACACACACACACACACACACCACTGAACTTAGGAGCTGGCACTTTCTTCTCTGATCTGTTGCTGTCAATCTGGAGGATGGCTGCAATGGTCAGCTGGCTAGGATGAGCACATTTACTCCTTAAAATCAGACTCTATATGGCCAGAGATGTAAACAAAGCATCATCGTCACTCTGCTCTGAACAGATTTTTTTGAAACAAAAGAAAACTGAGAAAAGCAAACACCAGAAGGGTGAGAAGGAGGCCCTAGCAGGATGCATAGAAATATTTCAGTACCAGAGTTCACACAGGATTGCACACCAAAACTAATGTGTGATGAGTAGACATGGGCACGACCAGAAAAAATGATGTTTCAAGTTTCTGTTTGTCAGAACGGGTCCGTTTCGGGTCGTTTCCATTTGTCATGAATTTTTTCAAAAATTTGTCATTTCCGTTTGTCATTTGTCGTTTGTCGTTTCCACCGCGATTTAGCACGATTTGACTTCCCAGAGCATAGGGCGTCCCGCAATCAGGGCTGGCACTAGGTGTTTTTGCACCCTAGGCAGGGGGCGGGGCGGGGGGCGTGCGAGCGGGCGGGTGGCAGCCGCGGACGGGCGAGTGGGCAGTTAGGATATCACTTAGGATAGAGGTTCTGTTCTTGGCTTGCACCCCAAATGTGTGTGTGTGCAAGCAAATTGAAGTTGGGAAAATAGAAAATAAATGGTAAGTATATAATATATATTTAAAATAAATCCACACTTCCCACTCCCAGTCGAACCTCCCCCTTTATCCAATATCAGAAAAAAATCCTCACAAACTGCCAGAGAAGAAATAAAGAATAAACTGCTATTCCCTTCAGCAGACAAAGCTGCAGGGAATCAAAGAAATTATTTTCTAAATTCAATTCCCTCCCTGCCTGCCTAACTTAAATCCTAAAGCCTCCAGCCTCCCTCCTCAATCTCGATTGGATCACACCAGCACCAGCAGCCGGCCCTCCTCCCTCAACCACATCCATACACCGACCCGACTGCGATTTCTGGAAGGTGCCTCGGCTTTTTATGCCCTCTGAGACATCCAGAAGTGTCAGTCAAACACCTGGCGATGCCATTGGTGGAATGGTTCAAACAATTTGCATGGTCCCATCCCATGCCCAGCCCAAATGGGCAGGTCTAAATAAAATAAAATAAAATAAAATAAAATAAAATAAAATAAATATGACGTTTTATTGCTATAAAAACCCACTGCTGCTACTATAAAAATTCAGGCATTTAAAATAAATAAATTTCACATGTTTCTGTGGTGATTTGGTGTGTTTTTTGACTACGATTTCAAAAGAAAAATTGTGGTCGCCATTTTGGATCACCCCCCACCGCATGGCATGGCGAGATGACAAGGATGACCCCCCCCCAGCCTGGTGCAAGCAGCCCAGGACAGGAAAAGAGGGGGAGAAAGGCCGGGGACCCCTCCAGAAACCACCCCTCTGGTAGGTGGCAAAGCCTCAGGCAGGCATTTTTTTGCCTGCTTTTTTGGGCGGGAGTCAGGGGTTTTTTAAAAACACTTTTAAAAACTTTTTCTGTGCTTCGCATCGCGCGATCGCCGTGATGCCACAAACGGAAATGAAAAACCTGACCAAATTTTTCTTTTTTCGGTTCGAGTTCGAGTTCTGACGACTTAATTATCGTTACCGTTTCCGTTATGTAACAGAAACGATAACCGAAAACTGAAATGACAATTTCACTGACTCGTGCCCATGTCTAGTGATGAGTCATGGAACAAAAAAAAAAGTAGTTGTCTCTCCACAGGCAGGATTTGACGCAGATATAACCATGATGGGGAGCAAGAAATCTGGTATGGAGAGTGTGTCATTGGTACAAAAAGGTTTTTTTTTAAAAAGAAAAGAAAAGAAATGTGAGATATGAGATGGGCGATGTTATGTTTTTCTCCTTCAAAGTACGACTCAGTGAAAATGAGTGAAAAGAAACACCATATCCTGGCCCAGATGCTGGTAATAGGCACCCCACCAGATTCAAGCATGGATTGCAAACATCTTTCAGCTGATGAGAGACCTCATTTAAGAGTTTCACTGTTTTCCAGAATGGAGGATAGGAAAGCAAATTCCTCACATTTGAAGTAAGCCATGGCCAATATTTTTTCACTGGCCAACAGTGTGGAACTAGGCCCCCCAAATTTCTCACACATATGCTTCTACATTGCCTGCTCCACAAACAAGTCAGGAATGACCTGATTTTGCCCATTGCTGAATAAGTTCCACGGCCACTCTTCCAAATGGCTAGTACAATACTGCCTATTGGGCCAGAACTCATACACCATAGCACAGGTAGTAAAGTTCTTTCTAGCTGCCTTGTGCCTGAGGATGGAGGCTGTGCTGACTGCCCACTTTTAATGCACCAGATTCCCTATAGTCTCTCATTGTTTTTTTACTGTATATTGTTATGTATGGGTCATACAACTGCAATAACATTTCTGAAAATATCTGACAAGACCACTATATGGCGGTCTGGGAATAAGCCTTACAGAGGAATGCTATAAAAGCTATGGCCATCTGGGTACAGTTGCAATCCACACAACTGATTTGCAGGAGACAAGTGAGCCAATGGCAACCACAGTTGCAACCCATTTAATGACACATTCTGATCCAATTAGTCCATTGGAAGAGGATCAAGTCAATTCATACTTCAATTATACATGAATTCACAAAGAAAAAAATCTTCAATCATCCATTAGTATATATTACTACTGAATATTTACTACAACACTAAGAGAAAAAAATGACATGTGATATACACTGTATGCTAACTGCTTCATTCTTTTGAAAGACTATGTCTCAGTGTAATTGTGACTAATTCCAAACAATTAGACCTGGACCTATTGGACAGTGGTTTACCATATTCTATCATATTTCACAGTATCCTTCCAGCATTTACCAAGCTTCCTCAGGAAATGTACATAGACTTTCACATACGGTACTGAACATCTCAGAGGTATGGGACTATACACAACACAATCCTCCAAATAACTACTGTAATATTGTCTACATAGGGCTACCCATGAAGGTGATACAGAAACTAGGGCAGGTCCAGAACACAGTGGCCAGATTACTGAGTGGACTAAACAGATTCCAGCATATTTCTCTCATAGTGGCCACCTTACACTGGCCATGCCATGGTGAAACTAACACATGTGGCCCTAATGGTTTGTGACCTCTTAACCTGGCAGAACACATTCTTCCACTGAGTTCTGTCTGTCCTACTTGTTCGTCTCAGAAAGGGTTTGGTGATAACACCAGTCCCTAGAGAGGACTGGAAGGAGAAGAGGCTATGCTTGTGGAATCAACTTCCCTCTGATATCTTATTTGTTGAATATTAGTCTCCCTCTTTTAAAATTTGAATCATATTGTTTCATTCATCTGTTCTTTATGTATAATTTGATGTAGTTTATTGTATTGTCTTTTGGTTTGTTATAAACTACCCTTAGCTGCAGAAAAAGAAAGAAAGTGAAATAATGATATAACTATTCAATCTGGTTCTTAACAAATACATTGGACCATGACTCTTCACAACAGAATCATTGTGCTAAGGAGGTTATGAGGTCATGATTCATCTTATAGACCAGGCATGCACAAAGTGTCAACCAGGGGGGACAAGTAGCTCGCAAACGGTTGAAAAGTAGCCTGCTCGCTGGCCAAAGTGAGGTCCCCCGCTCCCCCCTGCTGCCCAGATCATCAATGCTCACATTGAAGAAGCCACTTGCCAGGTGAGGAAGCGGCCAGGAGGGCTGTGGTGAAGTTCTGCACTCCCCCTCCCTGGCCAGCTGCTGAGCGCCCCAGCGGTGCACCAGGTGAGGAAGCAGGGTGAAATCCCCCATTCCCCCCTCCCTGGTCAGCTGATGAGCACCCTGGTGGCGTGCCAGGTGAAGAAGCGGCCAGGAGGGCTGTGGCACAGTCTCTGCTCCCCTCTCTGACCAGATGATCAATGCCCCAGTGGCATTCCAGGTGAAGAAGCAGCTGGGAGGGCCACAGCACAGTTCCCCGTCCCCCCCCCCCAGCTAGATGATTGGGGCGCTGGCTGTGCCCCTGAAGAAGCTGCCGGGAGGGCAGCAGTATAGTTCCCCGCTGCCCCACAGGCGAGATGATCGGGGTACCAGCTGTGCCCCTGAAAATTCTGCCTGGAGGGCTGCAGTGGGGTTTCCTGCTCCCCGTCCCTGCTGGCCAGATGATCAGGTCGCTGCCTGTGCCCCAGAAGAAGCTGCCGGGAGGGCTGTGGAGTGGTTCCCCACTCCCCCCCCCCCACTGGCCAGATGAGTAAGCCCCAGGCACTTTGGGCCAGAAAAGTAAACCTTGGACTCTTCAAAGTTGAACAGCCCTGTTATACACTAATGACAAAAAAATAGATTTAGTACACAATTTGAGTTTTGTATACAACCCAGAGATACAATCTGATCTTTATCCTACAGCATAGTTCTTGACCATAAGGATCAGGTGGGAATAGTTCCATATACGTTATGGCACTCATTCTCTTTTTCGTCCTATTTTATAAACTTTCCTTCCTTGTATAGATCTGAACTACATACTATTACTGTGTTGTTGCTATCATTTCAGCATGTGGTTTAATGAAACTGAAGATGGAAAGTAAGATTTTGGGTAATTTACTGAGCTTCACTTTCATAGTGTTGTACAGTAGAAACAGACACATGCTTACCAGGACTTCTAATGAGATATTTATAAAGATTAAGCTTTTAAAAACCCATCAGCTTATTTATAAGCTTTTTTAAATGTTACTTCCAGTTAACTGACATTACATTACAGTCTCTGAGGCATCACAATAAAAGGTATTCCAGTCAGATCAGGAAAATGACAAGAATAAATATATAGTGATGAGGCTCATTCAGACTAGCCTTTGTTGTGCTGTTTGGTGCATTGTGGGGACAGAGGGGTTCACCCTTTTTCCCCGTGACCAGACAATGAGCCCTAGTTTTTTTCCCCCAATGACTGCTCGATTTGCCCCCCATGAGGTACTCCAACCCACACCTTTTGAGCCCCCCTAAGATATATCTACTTTTTTAAAAAACAAAATGCAGGTTGGTATGCTGTCGTTTAAATCATTCCCTGTGTGTTTGTGATTGCTAGGAACAAACTAAAAACGAGCCTTGCCCTGATACTTCTCAATTAACTTTTGCCACCAACTGGTTCTCCATGGCCATAGAAGTGAGCGAGACACACTTCTGAAGAAGCACGAATTGGATCGAGGTGCATCCTGGTACTTTATGCAGCCCATCTCATTTTCAGTTCCAAAAGAAATGCACTCTCTGTTTCCAAAACACAATATGGAGTTTTCTCCCCATCAACTCTGCGCTTCCTCAGATTGAAGAGAAGTTCCCCTGCATCTCTTAGAGGGAATTCCTTTGCTCTAGAGAGCATGATCCTGGTGGACTTGTGTACTGGAAACCAGCTCTAGGGAACTATATTGTGAAGGAAAATCTCAAGACACTGCCCATGCTCATTAGACAATTGTTTAACAATGGAGCTGTGGAAGAGCCAGATCCACAGCATGTTTACCCTGAATTCAAGTCCCACACAAGTTAAGTTCCCTTCCTCTACTGGCCAAGGATCTTCACCTAAACCTGTCAAGATAGAATAAGAAGTCAGCCAGGCACGAGCCATTTTTGACAAATGCCAAACAAGCCTGGGAGGCTTGAAGTCATGTTTCTAAATGTGGATTGTGGGTTCTAGGGAAGGTTGGTGACTTGGTGCATTGTACCCATCCAAACATCAATTCTACTTTAGACACATCATGTGAATGTGGGATTCTTTGTAAAAGACAATAATGTTGGGGAATTATGAAGGTAGCAGTAACCAAGGAAGACTCCTAAAGAAAGCCATAAGCTTGAGTTTGCAGAAGCTAAGCAGGGTTGTAGAGGACAGGACATTCTGGAGATTGCTCATTCATGGGGTCACCATAAGTTGGAGAGTGATTTAATGCCACATAGTGACAACAAAGTCATAAGTGACTGATTTATTAGACTCAGAACCTGTTGTTTGTGGGCTATTTCCAAAATATGTGGAATGCAGTTTCCTGTGTTGTTTTGTGGCTTCATGCATCAGCCCCTTCTAGTGTGATGAGAGGGGTCAATGCTCTAATGTTGTCCTACTTGGGGGTTGCTGTTCCAGGCTTTCTTGCACAATGTTGGTTTCTTACCTGGAATGTATACTAGAATGTGGATGATTCTATATTGTTAAACCACACCCTCTCGTAGTCTGATTGGGTTTTCCTACTTGGAAGTTGTTCCCAGGAGTCTTTTTGGCTGGTTGCATCAGAATACATGAGATGTATGGGTTTGATGAATTTGGTTGGGCTGTCCTATTTAGAAGTCACCATTTGGAGTAGGTTTTTTTTTCCCAAAGTTGATTTTTCTTCCCAGAATAGATACCAGAATGTTGTTTCTGCAGATGACTTGCTACATTCATCTCATCTAACCCCACATATGTTGTGATTGTGAATTTGGTTGGGTTATTCAACTCAGAGTTTGCTTTTCTGGGCCACTGTGTTCTGTTCCAGTGGTTTCTGGGGCAAGGGAGGACTCATAAAAGAAACATTGGATTTTAAGACTAAAATATTGTTTGGATGCACATTACATTGTTTTTGGCATCAGGTGAGTATCCCAGGTTGACCAGTGAATTAAATATCTGGCTGTAGAGTAGATTGGGGGTGGGGTGGAATATCACACATACTTTAAATTTTCTATCCATGAATTCTATAGCCCCATTTTAGTTGTGTTGTGACTAGAGATAGCCATGAAGCTGAAAAATATGTTTTGCTTCATTTTGTTTCGTTTGTTTAGTAGTTTCATTTCGTTTTGTTTCCAACAAATTTTTAAAGTAGTTTCATTACAAAATGAAACAAAATGCTCTGCTCCTCTGGGTCCTAAAGGACCAAAATAGAAGGGAGGCTTCCTCAACCTCTTCCCTGTAAGCCCCCCAAATTTGGAAAGGATTGGTGGTCATGGGGCTGAGTTATTAAGCTCTAAAGGGGGTGCCCCTAGGGGAAAAAATTTCAAATTGTATTGAGAACTTTGAAATCCAAGCCACAGGAGAGCGAATTAGTGCCACCGTGGCTTGGCTTCCAATTCCAATTACAAAGATTTTTTTTCCTAGGAGCATCCCATTTGGAGCTTAATAACTCAGCCCCCTGACCCCAAAACCTTTCCAAATTTGGGGAGTTAACAGAGAATAGTGCAAAGGTGCTCTCAAGTGATTTTGGTGCCAATACATGGCTGTTGTGACACCAATTTTGGGTACATATTTATGTACTCCAAAATAGGTACCACATGCATGTTTCGGCACCAGAATCACTGGGGAGCAAGTTTGGACTCTTCCCTGTAAACCCCTGAGATTTGGAAAGGTTTGGGGGTCAGGGGGCTGAGTTATTAAGCTCCAAATGGGATGTTCCTAGAAAAAAAATCATTTCTAATTTAGCGAGAAGCCACTAATCGTTCACCTGTGTTGGGGGGGGGGGGACTATTACCGGCTTCATGCTCAATTAGAAATGATTTTTTTCCTAGGGGCACCTCCTTTGGAGCTTCATAACTCAACCCCTTGAACCCCAACCCTCTCCAAATTGTGGGGGCTTCCCTAGAATTGCTTGAGGAAGCTAACCCTGTCATTTCTGTGCCAAAACATGGTTGTGATCCATATTTTTGAAAACATTATGTCTCTCTAGGATTGAATTTGGAGGCAGTTTTTATGATGTCTCTTTTATTTCCTGGTGGGGAACCTTCAAAAAATGATGCTAGGAGACTCCTGTTTGATGCCCTGGCCATTGGCCTGTGGCATCCCTGAGGGTTCATGCTTTTAACATCTACAAGGCACCACTGGGAGAGGTTGCCCAGAGTTTTGAGGTTTGGGGTCACCAGTATGCCACTGAATTGGCAGCTACATGTGCCTCTGTGTTATTTCCCTGCAGGGTGCAGGCAGAGCATCATGTGATGGATATAAGCAAATTGCCCAGATACAGAAATCTAGCACATCCAAAAAGGCACATTCTAGCTAAGTCTTTTCCTTGAACTGCTATTTTTTGTATGCAGGGACATTTATTTTAATATGGATTTCCCACCCACCCACCCACCCCATCATATGAATTCACACCTACAGTCTGAAGTGCCATTGTCCAAGCTCATGCTTTTCACCTCTGTGAGAACTTGGCCTCAGAAAAATTGTTTGAGAGCACCATATGACGAGTTGCTCCCTTCTTTTTTTTCTTCCAATCTGACACCAGCTTTGGGAGACGATGCAGCATCTGCATTTCTCCAAGGAACAACTCTGACAGAGTGTGTCACAAGAGGTGAGACAACTACAGGTTGCGTATGAATTTTTTATGTCTAAACACACCAGAGTGTACAGATGTGATATCTCCTGATGTGCCCCTTTGCTTAAATTAAGTAAACAAACTAAAGAAAGAGACTCAGAGAACAGAAAGTCTCATCTTTTGATCTGCCCTGGCTTTCCTCATACAGTCTAGGCTTTAAAAACGCTCTCCTTTTTCTATTTTTTTAATCTTGCTTTCAAAACATATGTTCAGGCAGACTAGTGACACTCAAGAGTACCTACCATTCCTTCATACTGTCTGATTTTCAAAAAGGACCAACGTCTTCTCTCTCTCTCTCTCTCTCTCTCTCTCTCTCTCTCTCTCTCTCTCTCTCTCTCTCTCTCTCTCTCTCTCTCTCTCTCTCTCTGTGTGTGTGTGTGTGTGTAAAATAGTGAGAGAAAGAGGTAGAAAATAATAGGGAAGAATCCCTGATAGCCCTGTGGAATTTGCTATGAAACTGCAGAGATTCAGCAGCACAGGTGCAAGCAATTCCCCACCATGTGGGTATTAAATAAAAAAAAACTTCCTAAAGAACATCTTCTCACTGTCTTGAGAGCTCCATTTCCTAAAGAATGAATAGGAAAGTGTTGCATGGAAGCCATTGGTTATAAGGTATTTTGGTGGATGAACATTTGATGGGTGAGATTTCTGGGAGTAAGAATTAATGAAATGGGAGGTTGGGGTTTTGTCTCCACACTGTATCAGTTCAGTAGCAGTTAACTGCTACTCTTTGTTAAGTAAAAATAATTACCTGACAAAGTGTGTCAAGTGACTCAAAATGCTTGCCACCATTTTGTGAGATCTAGCTGACTTGTCCATGAAAGCTCACATTAAAATCAAGCCATTAGTTTTTAAGCTTCCACAATATTTTTGATTTCTTTAATTGCTATTTTTTCAATTGTTGTTATTTTTTGAGTGGTAGGCTAGCACAGACTTACACAGCTACTACATCTAAATTTTATACTGTGTCACTCTGCTGCCCCACATCAGTGAGAACTGCAGAAACCAGATTCACACACTAAATAAAACACATTTCTCTCCCATTAAAACAGGGCAGCACATGAGTTGTCCATTAATGGAAAGGAAGATGAGATCATGTATGATTCTGCACTTGCACCAGTACTGATTTGCAGAGTTTCCTAGGCTGTTGCAATGCTATTTTTCAGTATCTTATGTGAATTAAAAATGTGTGTTTGCCTTCAAGTATCTGGCTTTCTTTTTCCAGAAAGGAAACAAACTGCATTTTCCTCACTGAACTTCTGTGCCGTATTCTCCTAGGTTTCCCTTCATCTCCCACACACATACTCTTCTGTTTCACTCTGTATACTGTAGCAGCTCCTGCTATAACAATTATGCTTTAGGGATGTGAACTTGTTACATTCTGAGAAATTCATTATTTCCCCCACAGTTTATTAATATCTAGTTACACAAACAATACTAAATAATGCAGACACCACAACATTCTAAAATATTTTATTTAAAGGATACTTGAACAATTCCCAGTGTATAATAATGGTAGGTAGTAGGAAAAAATAATAATAATAATTTTTGAGGGGATGATCAATATTAGGCAGGCACAATTCTCATCTTGTTCTATATGAGCTGAATAACTGAAAGGGTAATTGTTTATTTGTTTAAACAATTACCCCGGTCTGTTGCAAAGACTCAGACTCCATTATATCATCTTAAGATCTGAATGAAAAAGAACATATGTACCATTGTAGTTCAGCTCCACAAATACCCCCTACCAATAAATAGATGAGGAATGCAGAATAAGCGCCCCTCCCCAAAAAGAAAGAAAGGACTGTGAACCCATTTGGGCATAGACAGTATGCGACTGACTGATCCTTCCACTCTGGAAGCACCACTAGATTGCTTCTGACTTGAAAGAAGTAGTAGTAGTAAGCAAATAATTCAAGGATGCTCCATATCTCATTCTCACATCAGAGAAAAAAAATGTGGTGGCTTGAAGCAATTTCTTGACAGGCTTCATTGGCAGATCCAGAAGCTCTATCTCATCACAAATGAGAACATCTGCAAGAATGTTCAGTTCTGTTTGATTTTGGCCCATTACATAGAGATGGGCACGACCAGAATTTTTTTTTCGAGTTGTCATTTTTCGGGACGGGTCCGTTTCGGCTCATTTCCGTTATTCGCGAAAATTTTTAAAAAATTGTTGTTTCGTCGTGTCGTTTGTCGTTACCATCGCCACGATTTCGCGTGATTTGATGTCCGCGAGTGGCGTCCCGCTGGCGCTAGGAGTTTTTGGGCCCTAGGCGGCGGGCGGGGTGGTGGGTGGGCCATTGGCGGGCGGCAGCAGCAGCAGGGGGGAGGGGTGGGCGCGCGGGCGGCGGGCGCAGGTCCCACAATGACCCAGAGCAGGCGGAAAACACTTTAAACTGACTTGCTGCACAAGACTGCATCGAATAAAGCAATTGCAATTTTTATTGCAAACAAAGTAGGCAGTGCACCCACAGCAGAGCTGCAGGCAGGGTATGAAAGGACCTTGGCTTGCCACCAAGCAAATGACATTTTTAAAATAAATCCACACCTCCCCTCCCATGCAAACCTTCCCCCCTTTGAAGCACTATCAGAAAAGAAATCCTAACAAACTGCAGAAGAATAAAAAAGAATAAACTGCGCTGCTATTCCCCACAGCAGACAGAGAATGAAAGGAATTATTATTATTTCCTAAAAATTCAATTGAATCAATTCCCTCCCTGCCTGCCTAACTGAAATCTAAAGGCTCTGCGAAATCGAAACTAGTCTAGCACAGCAGCCAGCTACACACAGCCCTCTCCCACCCATATCCAAACCCGGACTGCGACTCTTCTGGGAGTGCCTCGCCTTTTTATGCCCTCTTGCACATCCAGAAGTGTCAGTCAAAACCTGGCCATGCGATTGGTAGAATGGGTCCAACAATTTGCATGGTCCCATCCCATGGCCAGCCCATCATTGCGCAGGTGTAAAAAAATAAAAATAAAAATAAAATAAAATAAAATCAGTGCGACCTTTTACTGCTATAAAAAACCCACTGCTGCTACTGTAAAAATTCAAGCATTTAAAATAGCTAATTTTCCCATGTTTCTGTGGTGCTTTGGTGGTTTTTTGGACCACGATTTCAAAAAAAATATTGCGGACGCCATTTTGGACCCCCCCGCACCGCATGGGGGGTCCTGGTATCAGCAGCCCAGGACAGGAGGGGGGGAAGGCTGTGGACCCCCCCCCAGAAACCACCCCTCTGGTAGGTGCCCTCAGGCAGGCATATTTTCGCCTGCTTTTTTGGCCGGGAATCAGTTTTTTTTTTAATTTTTAAACCTTTTTTTCTGTGCCGCTTGGCATCGCGCGATCGCCGCGCGATGCCAGGAACGACAACGACAAATCAGACCCAATTTTTCTTTTTTCGGTTCAAGTTCGAGTTCTGACAGCTTAATTGTCGTTACCATTTCCGTTACGTAACGGAAACGATATCCGAAAACGGAAATGACAATTTCGCCAAGTCGTGCCCATGTCTAATTATTATTGATTAATGGATTGGCAATTTATCTATTAATGACCTCTAAAAGTCCTATCATTATGGAAGAACTTCATGTTAGATTTTCCTATTTTCCCTACTGTCTTCAAATTGTTCTAGCATTCCCATCTTTCATAGTGAGTGTTGCCTTCTCTAACAGGTCCAAATTACAATAGCTTCACTTCGGCCATTATACCTATATCTTCTATTGAGATTTCAGTCTTAATTACTGTTTTAGACATGTGCAGCAATAGATATTGTATGGCATTTAGCATTACACAAGCCAGATTTAAAAATATATAATTATTAATCTGGACCCTGGATCAGCACTGCATTTGCCATAGATGTAGCAGAAAATCTGCTCTTGCTCTGTGCCAAATTTGGGGATGTTTGGGCAAAGAGTTTCTGAGTTATGATTTTTAAATAATAACACAGAACCAAGTGACTTGCAACTACAGCCAATGTAGATCAAATACACTGATAAGACCAAACCCAGAGACCTGATACAGAACTACAGGCCAATTGCTCTCCTAAATGTGGATTATAAAATATTTGCAACCATCTTGGCAAACAGATGGCGGATGATTCTACCGTCTCTGATACCCCCCGATCAAAACGGTTTTCTTCCAAAAAGACGCCTCCAATCCAACATTAGAACTTTCCTTGACGCGTTGGAATACTATGAATGCCACCCTGAGAAGCAAGTAGCCTTCGCATTCATCGACGCCGAGAAAGCATTCGACAATGTATCTTGGTCTTTACTCAAAACCCAGTTAGATTATTTACAGTGTGGCCACAGAATGCTACGAGCTATAGAACAAATTTACTCCGCCCAAAACACTAGGATTGTAGTTAATGGCTACCTTACAGACACAGTCAAGATATATAAAGGTACCAGGCAAGGATGCCCCCTTTCTCCTTTGCTGTTATTTTAACTCTAGAATTACTACTCCATGTTATAAGAAATACCCCAGGTATTCAAGGTCTACAAAGCAAAGGAGAAATCTATAAGGTGCAAACCTTCGCGGACGATCTGTTGGTTATTATGGAGGACCCTCAGACCTCTCTTCCAGAACTATTAAAGATTTTGGAGGCCTACTCTAAAATTTCAGGCCTAAAGGTTAATAGAGAAAAAACACTGTTGCTCACAAAAAATATGACCCCACTTGTGATTGGAAAACTGGTTAACCAGTCGGGTTTTCAACATGCTAGTAAGGCAAAATATCTGGGTATTACTGTGTCCAACCGTTGCAACACTTTACTTAAAGATAACTATGTTAATGGTATAAAAGCAATCAAAGCTGACCTGGAAACCTGGTCAAGACTTCAGTTATCTTTAATGGGCAGAATTGCTGCAGTTAAAATGACTGTCTTACCTAAATTGCTCTTTTTATTTCAACGTTTACCTATATTACCTAACTTTAAGATTATTTCAGACCTGGAAAAAAGTATACGTGTGTTTATATGGCAAAAGAAAAAAGCAAGGATTAGAAATGTCTATCTACAGGACAGAACTAAAACTGGTGGTTTTGCCCTGCCCAACTTGGTGCTGTACTATAAAGCTGCTGCTATGACTTGGATCAAAGACTGGATTTTGATGACAAATAATAGAATTCTGCAGCTTGAGAGTCACGATTTGGACAGGGGTTGGCATCATTACATATGATATAAGGGTAATATACCTACCCTTTTCAAAAAGCATTGGATAAGGAATGCCTTAGTTAAAATATGGCTATCCATAAGAAAACAGTTCTACCCTAAAGCACCAATGTGGCTATCTCCGCTAGGAGCGATTACCAGTCCCCATACAAGTGCAAGCCTTAAATCTCTAACCTACAGACAACTTCTGAATGCTGATTTCTCCTTGAAGTCGCTAGAAAAATTAGTATCAGAAGGTTACAAGTTAGACTGGTGGAAGTACCAACAAATATACTCACACTTTAAAAATCTCACTAAAGAGGGGGGATTTATGACAAATGACACTCCACTTGACAAAATACTATCTTCTGGCGATTCAAAGCTTCTCAGTAAATTCGATAAGACCAAATTTGCATGGCTAGGAAGAAAATGTTCCTCACCTCCCACTTCTTGTTATTTTGTGGCTTTGAACCATTAATGGTGGTGGTGGGGGAGCGAAACAGAAAACCCAGGGTTCGGGTTCATCTGTTTCGGGCCCACCCTTGGTTCGGCTCGGTTCAAGTTTGTACAATTTTTTAAAAAATTTTTACAAACCTGAACCAAGCCGAACCAGTTTGGGTCCGACTTACTGGGTGGCAGTGATAGGGGAAGGGGTGGGGGTGGGACAATCCTGGCCCCGGCGGCAAGGGTTTTTTGAGGTGCTGCCTTGGGGTTAGCACCTCTCCCCCCCCTTCAAGCACTGATTGTGCGGCCTCTGGGGCCGGGTTGGCACTGGTTCTATCTTCTATTTTTTTTCTTCATTTTAGAGCAGCGACCTGGCCATCCCTGGGGCCAGGTTGGCGCTGCTTTTTAAAAATTTGATTTAATTTAATTTTGTTTGTTTGTTTGTCTTAAAAGTCCCCAAAAGGGGCTTTTTGAGGCACTGGCCCCAAGCCAGTGCCTCATTTTTTTCTTCAAGTGCCGACTGCATAGACCCAGGCACCGTGTCGGCACTGGTTTTCTTTCTTTCTTTCTTTCTTTCTTTCTTTCTTTCTTTCTTTCTTTCTTTCTTTCTTTCTTTCTTTCTTTCTTTCTTTCTTTCTTTCTTTCTTTCTTTTTCTTTAGGGTTTTAAAAGTCCCCAGCCGGGGGCTTTTTGAGGCAGTGGCTTGGGGCCAGCGCCTCTACAGGCCTACCTTCCCCGCCAGGACCAGAAGGACTGCAGCAAGGACAAGGTGGGGGGGATGAAAAACAAAGCAAACGAAATGGAAATTTCCTTTTATTTTCGCTTTGTTTTTCTTTGATGGGTTGGTTTGTTATTCGTTTTGCTAGCTAATGAAATGAATAATAAATAATGAAATGAATTAAAAGTTCATTTTGTGCCCATATCTAATTAATGGTTCTATTTCATTGTTTCAAAGTAGCTCTTTAAAGCAACATAATCAGTGAGTTTACCCGCTTTCTCTTATAAATTGTCAATGTTCTATACAGATTGAATATTTAACCCTGCCACTCTGAATGACATTCAATGACTAAAAAAGAACACATCATTTTTTTCCTGGCAAAACATTTTAGACACCTTCCTGTGAAAATATTTAAAAAGCTATTTAAAAATAAAGAATGATATTTAACAGCTCACTCATTTAAGCTATGAAATTACTGAATGGGGGGAGGGGTTTGCTTTGTAGTTGGGGATGATCTCAAAGCATGTTTTACCCAGTTTACTTGTGAATAAGAAATAGTTGTTGGAGTGAAGGTTAGGGAGAGAGATGGAAGGTAAAGCCCCACTTGCCCCTGCTTTTCTCACCCTATATGAGTAAAGGAGTTCAAAATATATAGAGTCATAGAATAATGAATTTGTTGGGAAAGGTTGTACCCTAGACCTAATGCTGAAATCACTTTGGCTGCAGCCAGTCAAGCTGCTGCAAATTCCCTTAAGACTGGCATTGCTTAGCTCTTCTTTTATCAGTTTGGCCACAAGAAAATTATGAATGACAGAATGGAACGGCTTAATCTTAAAAAGGATATGGAGTTGGGTGTCATCAGCACACTCTTGGTACCAAACCACAGAATTCTGGACAGCATCTTTCAGATTTTTTCTTGTATAGCTGAAGTAGTATGGGGAATCGTGGAACCCTGAGACACTCCACAGGCTGATGGTTAAAATGTTGAACAGGAGCCCCCCCCAGCACCACTGCCACGCACAAAGTGACACCACGCAAGGAAAAATCCCAGAGGCAGACTCCTTTTCTCATCAGTTCACCACTTCTCATCAAACGCAAAGCAATGGTCAAAGCTGTTTCTCAACAAGTGTGAATGGTAGTGAGCAGAAGAGGGTATCCTGTAGATCATCTTGACTGCTGCCATGGGTATTTTCAACATTCAGGCTGCCCTTGGCTAGGTCAAGCTTGGAATCCTTTTTTCCTGCTGGCAGCAGGGGCACGATATTGTGCCGACTTTTTGAATTGTACGTACGAAACCACCATATCCCATATTCATAAACTGGAGGCTTTTTGAAGAATTGCAATGATGTCAAGGTGACCTGTCAGTACTTGGTTTGTTTCTCTCGCCCCCCTCCCTTTTTCCCCAATATGGGGTCAACACTTGCCTGCCTCCAGTTTCCATGGATGTCACTTGTTCTCCAGAAATTGTCAAAGATTATAAATAGAGTCTCTGAGAGTACATCTTGGTATTCCTTTAGTACTCCTGGATGCAATCAATCTGGCATAGACAACTTTAATATATTTAAAGAAGGTAGGTGTTCTCATATAACCTCTTCACCTGCCCTGGAGTAGTAGACCCTTTTACTGCTTGTACTAGATGAGCACTGTTTTCATTTTCATAGAAGACAAGGTAAGTGTTCGGTAGTTATGCTTTATTTTTATTACCTATTAGCATTTCTCCTACTGCTTCCTTATTCTCATTCTTGCTTCAAGCACAGTTGAGAAATTCTTTTACATTATTTTTAACTATTACAAGTCTAAATTCATTCTGAGCACTAAACCTCCCAAAACCTATTCTATAGAAATACTATTTGTTATCCTCTCTCTCTCTCTCTCTCTCTCTCTCTCTCTCTCTCTCTCACACACACACACACACACACACACACACACACACACACACACACACACACACACAGAGAGAGAGAGAGAGAGAGAGAGAGAGAGAGAGAGAGAGAGAGAGAGAGAGAGAGAGAGAGAGAGAGAGCAATCAGTCCAACCTATCTTGAAACACATTGCCATCTTGGATTAAACCTCACCTCTACTTTCATAAACTGATGTCCCAATCACTTATGAAAGACAGTCCATGGCTGCCTGAACAAACAAACAATCACAAAAGATGAGTTCCCCACCCACCCCCCAGGCTACTCCATAACCCCCACACCATTCCCACCCACCCCTCTCTCGACCTTCTCCTGGTTATGGTGAGCTCCACCTTCCACAGCAGGCTCCAGGCCCCATCCTACTCAGTCACTGTTGCCGCTGCAGGTCATGGTGGGCAATGGGCTGCAGCCTGCTCCAAATTCTGCCACAGCACGCTGCAGTGGGTTCTGCACCACACCCTGCCCTGACTCTGCCACTGCAGGCATAGCAACAGAGACGGTGGTAGGTGCAGTAACGGAGGCTGCAATAGGCATACTTATGCAGCTTCCATCACTTGCAGTAGACCATATGGGCTATTGCAGCCTCGGTCACCACACTGTGCCTGCTACCACCTCTGTCACAGCATGGTGACTGACACAGCCTACTGCATCCTCTGTTGCTGTAATTACTCTAATTCTTAAAGCACTACACGAGCAAGAATGTGCAGATGAAAGTCAGTGGGGCTGCTTTTGGTTTGTGGAAAAGGATGGGAAAATATCATTCTAAGAACAGTAAAAAGAGGTTTGGAGCCATGCAGCCATTAAAACAAACAAAATCAAAACTAGACTATAGCCGATACCTTCGTAGGCTGCTAGTAGAAAAATAAAATGTTGCTGAGCTTTCGAGAGCAAGCCCACTTTTTCAAAGCAGGTATAAAAGTCCAAACATGGCAAGCGATGTAATTTGATCATCTGGGCAAAAAAATACTTTCTCTTATTTGTTTGAGATCTAGCACCTCAAAGTTTTATGGAGTGCCCCCTAGTTCTAGTGTTGTGTGATAGGGAAAACAGCTTTTCCTCTTCTACTTTGTCCACACCATGTATGATTTTATAAACTTCAATCAGGTCATCTCTTTGACAATTTGACAATTATGGCAAAAGAAGCATATTTGCATTTTGTGCAACTCCTTGTGAAAAGAAACATACATCACATTACCAATGTCCACATCTGTGAGTTTTATGTTGTATTTCCAAGAAATGAAGAACACTCACAGCTTTGGGTAAATGAATGGGTAAAATGTATATGATTAACCAATATGTGCAAATATATTCTAGACAGTCATTGAAGGCATAAATTATAAAAAATGTGTAAATAAATGATGTGTAAATATTAAGAAGAATGTGTACAAAATTCAGTACAGAAAGGGGAAAAAACTAATCTTAATGACCAAATAGAAAACAGTGGTAGGAGGAAAATGCAGGTGGGATTTAGAGAAACATTATGAAACAGATTTTCATGTCCCTTAATGTGAAATGTTATTTCCCTTGCCATGTTGCAGCTATTGTAACAACCCATCATTATGCTTCTGCATGATGGAGTCACAGCCAAGTTTTCCCCCCCAGAGTCTTTTACCAATCTACCTGGCAAATGTCCAAAAGAAGATATTGTCAACTGAATGTGAGTTCCTCTGGGAGCAAAGAAGGACAGCTACCAATTAACTCTGGTGCCTACTTTTACTAACAACACATATTTTCCCACTTAAGACACTTCAGCAACATCCCAAGACTCTGTAGTAGAGATGGGCACGACTCGGGAAAATGACGTTTTCGAGTTGTCGTGTGTTGGAGGCAGTCCGTTTCGGCTCGTTTCCGTTTTTCGTGAAATTTTGCAAATTTGGGCAATTGCAGTGTTTTGCCAGTGGCTCTTTAAGATTAAGGGCCGGTTTATAACCAGTCACAATGCTCACTTCGAAAATTAGTCGTCGTTCGGTTTTTTTCGTTTTTTTGTTGTCGTTAGTACTGGTTTGGGGGGAGGGGGTAGCGGGCTCCTGGAGGGAGCTGAAGGAGTCAGCCAGAGCCACAAGTGACGGACTGGCAGACTCTTTGCACCCGCTGTGTCTCACGTACTTGCATGTAGTGCAATGCAAGTAGATCTGGCTTAGGGTTAAGACGGCTTAGCGCAACGGCTAGGGTTAGGCGAGTTACGGGTGAGGTTACGGTGAGTATTGGGGTGCATCTGGGTGCCTCTCTGTCCCACTTAGAAGGACAGTGTACTGGCGTATGGGTTAGGCTTAGGGTTCGGGTTTGGGCTACGATTAGTGGGCTGTTTATGCCTGATTGGCACATCCCAGAAGTCTCTGTGGTCAACCTGGCCAAGTGGCCATGAGATTGGTGGAAAATTTGCATGGTCCACTCCCATGGGCGAGCCCATCATTGTGAATGTGCAGGTGTAAAAAAATAAAATAAAATAAAATAAAATAAAATAAAATCAACGGAGACTTTTTTTTGCAAGAAAAACCCACTGCTGCTACTGTAAAAATTCAAGCATTTAAAATAGCTAATTTTCGCATGTTTCTGTGGTGCTTTGGTGGGGTTTTGGGCAACAATTTCAAAAAAAAATATTGCGGTCGCCATTTTGGATCCCCCGCACTGCATGGCAAATGGATGCGCCCTCCCAGCCTGGTAGCAGCAATAGCCAAGGAGATGGGGGCGGGGAACCCCCCCCCCCAAAAAAAAACACCCTTCTGGCCTGGTAGGTGCCCTCAGACAGTTTTCGCCTACTTTTAGGGCCGGGAATCATTTTTTTTTAACTTTTAAAAACTTTTTTTCTGTGCCACTTGGCATTGCGCGATCGCCGCGATGCAAGTAACGAGCACAACAAATCAGACCAAATTGTTCATTCGTCGGTTCGAGCTCGAATTCTGGCGGAGTAATTCCCGTTACCATTTCCGTAGAGTAACGGATAGTGAGTAACGGAAACGGGAATACCGCTAAGTCGTGCCCATCTCTACCTGAGACTAAAGTGGTGCAGGTCAATGGTCCGTGAGACAACTTAGGGAGGCCGTACAGAGCAGAGTGTGGTACATCGGCCGCCCCCCCCCCCAAAAAAGTCCTGACCTCCACAACTGGCAATACAGGCTTGGAATTCTGGGAGTTTGCTCCAAAACATCTGGAATGCTAAAGGTTCACGACCACAGCTCTAGAATGTCTAGTGATGTACTTTTCTCTGCATTTCTCCACTTCTATATTAATTGTTATTCTAGGGTTATAGGAATGGGAAGGACCAGTAATGGCAGAAAGGTCAACTACAACAGCAACTAACAAACCAAATTACCAGGATTTACATTTTTGGTGCAACTCACCCAGCCCTTAATAAATTGCTTGGGGGCTAGAAAAGTTCAAAGCTAAAAGTAGTTGATTTCCCTAGAGCCAATCAATATATGCATGCTGGTACAGAATCACAGCTGAGTGAGTTTTGTCCTTTTATCACTTGCTACAGATGGCATGTAATTTAAGGATACCCGTTTGGTGAAATTTACTAGCTTCTCTAGAGATAGCACATATGGGTTTGCATTTTTAAAAAAAATTGTTCCACACATAGCATGTAAACCAACAGAAATTAGTACTGGTAAAAAGGATAAAATATTTTCTTTTCTTTTCTTTTCTTTTCTTTTCTTTTCTTTTCTTTTCTTTTCTTTTCTTTTTTCTTTAAAGATGATGTATCTTCCCAGGAGATGCTGTGTATGTCTTGAAACTATCTATGTGGACTTTGTTTAGTTTGATAACACACTGAAAAAAACAAGTCAGCAAAGAACTTTAAAATCAATATACGTGGTACTTACCAGAACTCCTAAATTACACCCGATACTCTTGTCTCTACAGTTCATGGTTATATTGCATCTATATTTTGTTACTCTTTTGGCAATGAAACCTGTGAAACCAAATGAGTCAGCTGGTGAAATGATGCAGAATGTTCTGTTGTTCAGGGCACATGTGCAGTTTATAGTCTAGCTTTGGAGAGGGAAAGTTACCACTTCAAATGGAGCAGAGTCTGGAAAGTCACTTGCTATAAGAGATGCTTATAATTATGTTAAAAGTTCTTGTTGTTTGTTCCTCAGTTTTCCCCTTTACTCATTATGTTATTGGTGGATGCATTTTTTAATTTTATTTTTTAAAAATCCATCTGAATAGATAAGAAAATGACCCACCACAAATACTTCCATTTCACCTGAAGCATTTTTGTCTCTTCTGCCACCTCTGATTTTGTTAAAAGTCTTTATATTTCTATATTTTATAAATATACACAATCAACATTTAGCTCCTCAGATTAATTCTAGCCAATTATCTTTTATTTAAAAGGGCCATATTTGCCTGAAATTATTTCACTGTGGGAAGAAATTGTGCTATTATCCACCCACAAAGACATAGACAGGGCAAGGCACAGATTTATGCCACTGAATACTGTGGCAATAACAGCAAGGGCTGT
Organism: Phrynocephalus guinanensis; assembly: GCA_037367245.1. Taxonomy (NCBI): domain Eukaryota; kingdom Metazoa; phylum Chordata; class Lepidosauria; order Squamata; family Agamidae; genus Phrynocephalus; species Phrynocephalus guinanensis. The sequence continues at coordinate 3,888,364 of CM074735.1, forward strand.
CTCATCCCTATTTAGATGTCACACCTGAAAACATAAAAATTTCATGACAGCCCCAACCATCAATGCTTCTTCACAGTAAGGAGTGCAGAGGTTTGAAGCGAAGTCTGTAGCCATATTTTGCTCAATTCACATACAGAGTACTAGACATGGGCACGACTTGGCGAAATTGTCGTTTCCATTTTCGGTTATCGTTTCCGTTACGTAACGGAAACGGTAACGATAATTAAGCCGTCAGAATTCGAACTCGAACCGAAAAAAGAAAAATTCGGTTGGGTTTTTCATTTCCGTTTGTGGCATCGCGGCGATCGCGCGATGCGAAGCACAGAAAAAGTTTTTAAAAGTTTTTTTTTAAAAAAAACCCGACTCCCGGCCAAAAAAGCAGGCAAAAATATGCCTGCCTGAGGATTTGCCACCTACCAGAGGGGTGGTTTCTGGGGGGTCACCGGCCTCCCCCCCCCTCTCCTGTCCTGGGCTGCTTGCACCAGGCTGGGGGGGGGAGGGTCATCCTCGTCGTATGTCTCGCTGCATGCCATGCGGTGGGGGAGATCCAAAATGGCGACCGCAATTTATCTTTTGAAATCATGGTCAAAAAACACACCAAATCACCAGAGAAACATGTGAAATTTATTTATTTTAAATGCCTGAATTTTTATAGTAGCAGCAGTGGGTTTTTTATAGCAATAAAACGTTGTATTGATTTTATTTTATTTTTTATTTTTTTAGACCTGCCCATTTGGGCTGGGCATGGGATGGGACCATGCAAATGTTTGAACCATTCCACCAATGGCATCGCCAGGTGTTTGACTGACACTTCTGGATGTCTCGGAGGGCATAAAAAGCCGAGGCACCTTTCAGAAATCGCAGTCGGGTGTATGGATGTGGTTGAGGGAGGAGGGCTGGCTGCTGGTGCTGGTGTGATCCGATCGAGATTGAGGAGGGAGGCTGGAGGCTTTAGGATTTAGGTTAGGCAGGGAGGGAGGGAATTGAATTTAGAAAATAATTTCTTTGATTCCCTGCAGCTTTGTCTGCTGAAGGGAATAGCAGTTTATTCTTTATTTCTTCTCTGGCAGTTTGTGAGGATTTTTTCTGATATTGCATAAAGGGGGAGGTTCGACTGGGAGTGGGAGGTGTGGATTTATTTTAAATATATATTATATACTACCATTTATTTTCTTTTTTCCCAACTTCAATTTGCTTGCACACACACACATTTGGGGTGCAAGCCAAGACACAGAACCTCTATCCTAAGTGATATCCTAACTGCCCACTCGCCCGTCCGCCCACACCGCCACCCGCCTGCAGCCCGTGCCACTGCCCGCCCACTCGCCCGACCGCAGTGTTACTGTTTGGCCTGCTTAAAATGATAGAACAACACTGACTTACAGTTCAATTTCCAACTACATATGTAGTTACCCTTATTGTAATATGTTAATGAGTATCTTGTTAATTAATTGTTTCAAGTTGAATTCTCTGTACATTTACTCAGACTTAGTGTACAATGAGGTTTATTTCTAAGACAATATGCAAAGAACTGGACTGCTATGTTTCACATTAGACAGAAACAAACTTTGAATAGGTATAAAGTTTTAATGAGAGCACATCCAGGCAAAGTACATTAACAGGGCTGATTTCCTTTTCTTTGTTTAGGTGTTAGTGGTCTCACAGGCCAGAGATGGAATCAGACTAGATCTTCCTATTCAGCAATGTAGACTGGCCCCTCTCTTTTCTTCCCTCTGCCACTACATATGGAAGGAAAACATAATCAAAAGATTGGGCCTGTCCATGAGGCTTTGTGACACTCATTGTTTCTGGATTGCACACAGTGTTCTGTGCTATTTCTCCCAGCCTCCTGATGTAAACAGCTTGGACTGCAATTTGACATGCAAATCATGGTATTAACAAAACAAAACAAAGTTATTAGGTGTCAGGTGTTCTTCTTCCCCGTCTGTTTATGATCACCAGGCCTTGGAAACTGCTAGATGTAGAGAAGGTTTCACTTTATAAGGTGAAGAGAAGTCTGTTTGTTGTTATTAAAAGCTGCCAAATAGGATACAAGTTCTCAAAAAGAAGAAGGGAAGCTGATCACCAGGTTAAATAAAAGTCACACAAGCCCAGTGGAATAGCAATTGCCAGCATGCACTTTCCCCCAGTGTACCATGAACCTAAGACAGTTATTCAGATGATGAGCAAGGAAGGAAAATTCTGCATGGATGGCCCCTCTCATGCCACTGCCCTTTCTTCCCATTGTAATTTTCAGAAAACCAGTCTACATGGAGCCCTGGAGCTGTGACTGGCATTCATTCCACTATAGTGGAATAGTGAGGGTTAAGCTAGATGGTAAGGGGAATACATATTGCTTATTATTAACCCACTTCCCCTCACAGTGGGATTTCTTCAGACATACAGTATGTAGCTCAGCAATTAGACTTGCTGAGCCAACTTTGTCTGAAGAAACCTATTGTAATTGTAAAGGACAGATGAAAACCAACAGTAAAAGGTGACAGAAATAGGGTCAAAACCCTGAATGCAGTTTTTAGTGACTGTCATCTTGAGACAAAGAGAACTGTTATAACTAGAGATGGGCACGACCAGGAAAAATTACGTTTCGAGTTGTGTGTCGGAGCCGGCCCGTTTCGGCTCATTTCCGTTTTTCGCGAAATTTTTCAAAAATTTGTCGTTTTGTTTGTCGTTTTGTTGTCTGTCGTTAGTACTGGTTTTGGGGGGGCGGGCTCCTGGAGGCACCTCTCTGGGGTGGGTGCCTCCTCTGGCCCGCCATGAAGGGAAAGCGGGCTCCTGGAGGCACCTCTCTGGGGTGGGTGCCTCCTCTGGCCCACTACAAAATGGCATGCATAGCCAATTGGATATGCATACCATTAAGTTGCAGTTGCACTGCAGTAGCAGGCAGAGGCACCTCTCTTTCAGGTGCCTCTGTGACTCACTGACTTCGGTGCACTTGGGCTGGGGAACGAAGTGAGAGAGGACCCCTACGGGCGCCCGCTGTGACTCACTAAGAAGGGAAGTGTACTTGCTGTAGTGCAATGCGAGTACACATCTGGCTTACTGGTTAGGGGTTAGCGCAAGGGCTAGGCTTAGGGTTACGGGTAAGGTTAGGGTGAGTTACTGGGGTGCACCTCTGGGTGCCTCTCTGACCCACTAAGAAGGACATGTACTGGCATATGGGTTAGGGTTAGGGTTCGGGTTCGGGTTCAGGCTAGGGTTAGTGGCTTTTTATGCCCGACTGGCACATCCCAGAAGTCTCGGTCAAAACCTGGCCAAGTGGCCATGCGATTGGTGGAAAATTTGCATGGACCACTCCCATGGCCAGCCAATCATTGTGCAGGTATAAAAAATAAAAATAAAATAAAATAAAATAAAATCAATGGAGACGTTTTGTTGCAAGAAAAACCCACTGCTGCTACTGAAAAAAATTCAGGCAGTTTTAAAAGAGCTATTTTCGCATGTTTCTGTGGTGCTTTGGTGTGTTTTTGGACCACGCGATTTCAAAATAAATATTGCGGTCGCCCCATTTGGATCCCCCGCCCGCACCGCATGGCATGGCGAGTTGGTGAGACGATGAGGATGCGCGCAGCCCAGGAGAGGAGAGGGGGGAGGCCGGGGACCCCCCCCCCTAGAAACCACCCCTCTGGTAGGTGCCCTCACTGAGGCAGGCATATTTTCGCCTGCTTTTTTGGCCGGGAATCGGGGGTTTTTTATTTTTAAAACTTTTTTTCTGTGCCGCTTGGCATCGCGCGATCGCTGCGATGCCAGGAATGACCACGACAAATCAGACCCAATTTTTCTTTAGTCGGTTGGAGTTCGAGTTCTGGCGGAGTAATTGTCGTTACCGTTTCCATTACGTAACGGAAACGAGAAACGGAAACGGAAACGAGAATTTCGCCAAGTCATGCCCATGTCTAGTTATAACAGCCAGTGCAAATGAAGAGAGGAGAAAAACAAAGCAGGACAAAGAAGAGATCTCTTCCAAAAGATCCAAGAAATCAAAGGAAATATTAGATTAGGATTGGGGAATGACCAACAAGGAAACACACTATCTAACAGGAGAAAACAAAGAGAAAGTGGGAAAAGTATCTTGAATCCCAGGCATATAATAGTGGACTCAAGCTAAAGGAAGCCAGATTTAGGCTGAATATCAGGAAAAACTTTTTAACTGTTAGAGCAACACAACAATGGAACTAAGTATCTTGGGAGGTGGTGAGCGGTCCAACATTGGAGGCATTCAAAAGAAAATTGGACAACCATCTGTCAGATTTTCTCTCGTTTGGATTCCTACATTGAGCATAACTTTAAAGGCCCCTTCTAGATCAATTATTCTATGATTCTCCAATTATATGAAGTTGCCATTGCTGTGTGCTTTTGGCCAAAGTAGGTTGATGGGAAGAGTTTAATTGTTTGTGTTTGAGGTCTAAAATATTGTTTGAGTGTTCCTCCAACATATCCCACTATTTATTTATTTATTTATTTATTTATTTATTTATTTATTTATTTATTTATTTATTTATTTATTTATCAATATTTCTTTTTTAAAAAAACCCATTCCAGCCCATTCCTTTCTTTTCTGGCTTTTGCCTTGTCCCTTTCATTGATACTAGGACCCCTGCTTTTCAACCTAATAGGCTAATAGGCTGAGATTGAACCCAGGGAAGATGGAGATACTGCGTGTGGGCCCCCTGGGGTCTGCGGGTGGAGGAACCCCCTCACTTTTTTGGGGGGGATGACTCTCCCCATGAAGGATGGGGTCCGCAGTTTGTGTGGTCCTGCTAGACCCGGTGCTTATCATGGAAACCCAGGTGGCATCAGTGGTCCGTTCCGCTAATTATCAACTGCAGAGGATAGCCCAGCTGTGGGCCCTCTTTGACATCAGGATGCTAACTATGTTGGTTCATGCACTTATAATCTCTTCATAAATGATCTAGAAGTAGGAGTAAGTAACAAGGTAGCCAAATTCGCTGATGACACTAAATTATACAGAGTAGTAAAAACTGAGATTGTGAGGACCTCCAGAGGGATCTCTTGACACTGGGAGAGTGGGAAAACCAGTGGCAAATGAGCTTCAACATTAGCAAGTGCAGAGTGATGCATGTTGAGGTATGAACTCTCTCTGCAACAAATCAGGAAAGGAACCTGGGTGTTCTGGTGGACAGGTCAATGAAGGTGTCAACCGAGTGTGCCGCAGCTGTGAAAAAAGCAAACTCAATGCTAGGGATTATTAGGAAGGGTATAGAAAATAAGTCAGCAGGTGTTATTTTGCCTCTTTATAAATCTATGCTGAGGCCCCATCTGGAGTATTGTGTACAGTTCTAGTCACCATACCTCCAGAAGGATATTATGGAAATGGAAAAAGTGCAGAGGGCAACCAGAATGATTAAGGGACTGGAACACGTTCCTTACTTTCTGAGGCTTCAAAGGCTCTTGAGTGATGTTGCCTAAGAGGTGACCTGATTGAAGTTTATAAAATCATACATGGTATGGACAAAGTACGTACATAAGAAAAAACTGTTTTCCATATCATACTACACTAGAACTAGAGGGCATTCCATGAAACTTTTGGGTGCTTGTCTGCCTTTAAGTAGATAAATAGGTACCGCCATAAAAAGCAGGAAGGTAAAACAGTGTTTCCTTGCAGCTATGCCGGCCACATGGCCATGAACTTGCACAGCACTAGCTCTTCTGGCTTGAATACAGAGATGAGCACTGCCCCTACAGTCGGACACGACTAGCATCCATGTGCGAGGAGAACCTTTACCTCTTACCTGCCTTTAAAGTGCTACAATACTTTAGGATTATTATTATTATTACCCTGTAGTTTTCCTTCTGCCAACATGGCTTTGACTATCTGGATCATGAAATGTTATGGATTGTTCCAAAAGCAATGATTGTGCTGCAACACACAACATCTAGACTGCAGATCAGAGGCTACGGTTATGTGGGGGGAAAAATGGAGAGACAGAATAGATTTCCATTTGCAAGCATGTCAGAAAAGAATGTATTTTATCTAACTGTTATCTGCACTACATGAAAAAAAATCTCCTCAAGGATGGATTGGGTACAGAAAGAAATGAAACGAACACTTGTGGTGATGAGAACTATGTAGATGACATAGTTCTTTGACAAACCTATAGGAGTTTATCATTTTATCATTGTCAAGGTAATTCTAGATTTAAAATCTTTATAATCTGTCCCAGAGTTTTTCCTGGAATCGATGACCCTGGATGTGCTGTAGTTCCCAGGTCCTTTTTTTTCCTTTTTGAAACTAGGAACAACACTAGCTCCCATCCAATCATTTGGCACTTCACTCATCCATTACGGTTTCAGCTAAAATAATAGACAGCAGTTCTAAGAGTTCTTCAGCCAGCTCCTTCAATACACTTCGATGCAGTCTGTTGGGCTCTGGAGATTTGATCTTGTTCAAAGTAACGAGGTATGCTTCAACTATTTTTCTATCAATCTTAAACTGAAATCTTGCCCCCTCCATTTGTACATCACATTTATCTGGAGGATTGTGTAGACTGTTGTTTGCTTTCTTGCTTGCTTGTTTTGGAGAAGACTGACTAAAATAAGAACTGAGCACTTCTGCATTTTCTTTATTGACGGCCATCATCCCCCCCATCCCAATGGAGTAGCTGAACCACTATTTTTTCTTTAACATTTGCTACTTATGTACCTGACTAGTATTGCTTCTTTGTAGCTTTTAGGATCTCTTGCCAACTGAACTCATTCTCAGCTTTTGCTTTCCTAACACCATCCATGCAACTTTCTGCCAGCTGTCCATACTCTTCCTTTCTGGCCTGGCTTTTATGGAATCATAGCATAATTCCATAAGGAAGACAGGCAATAAATAAATAAATAAATATAAATAAATAAATAAATAAATAAATAAATAAATAAATAAATAAATAAATAAATAAATAGAGTTGGAAGGGGCCGATAAGGCCATTGAGTACAATCCCCTGCTCGGTACAGGATTCCCAGTCAGAATAGATCTAAAAAATGATTGTCCAATTTTTTTGAGCATTGGAACACTCACCAGCTCCTGAGGTAACTGGTTCCATTGTTGTACTGCTCCAACAGTTTTCCTGATATTTGGTCTACATTTGGCTTCCTGTAAGTTGAACCCATTGTTACATGTACAGTACTGAACTCTGAAATCATCAAGAACAGATCCTGCCCTTCCTCTGACAGTCTTTCAGGTATTTCGAAAGTCCTATCATATTTTCCCTCGGTCTCCTTTTCTCAAGGCTAAACAGTTTTTTCAGGTTTTTCTTGTTGGGTTTAGTTTCCAGTTCTCAGGTCATGCTTGTTCCAGTTTGTCAGCATCCTTCTTCAAGTGCAGTGTCCAGTCTTGGATGCTGTGCTCAGGACGAGAATGAACTTGTGCCAAATAGAGGGTAACTAGTACTTCAAGGTATTAGGAGATTATACTTCTCTGTTAATATAGCATTGGCTTTTTTGAAGGGGGGGTCATAATGCAGTGGCATCACACTATTGGTTCATATTTAGCTTGTGAACTACAACAATTCTAAAATCATTTTTGCTCATAGTATTGCTGTCACCTTGCCTTTTTAACTTATATGCAGAGTACATCATAGAAAAGGCAGGACTGGATGAATCACAAGCCGGAATTAAGATGCTGGAAGAAATATCAACAACCACAAATATGCAGATGATGCTACTCTGATAGCAGAAATTGAGGAGGGATTAAAGAACCTCTTAATGGGGGTGAAAGAGGAGAGTGAAAAAAATGGGCTGAAGCTCAACATAAAAAAAACTAAGATCATGACCACCGGTCCCATCACCTCCTAGCAAACAGAAGGGGAAGAAATGGAGGCAATGACAGTTTATTTTCTTGGGCTCCTTGATCACTGCAGATGGTGACTGCAGCAATGAAATTAAAAGATGCCTGCTTCTTGGGAGGAAAGCAATGGCAAACCTAGGCAGCATCCTAAAGAGCAAAGACATCACTTTGCCAGCTAAGGTCCAAATAGTCAAAGCTATGATTTTTCCAGTAGTGATGTATGGAAGTGAGAGCTGGACTATAAAGAAGGGTGATCGCTGCAGAATCAATGCTTTTGAGATGTGGTGCTGGAGGAGAGTCTTGAGAGTCCCCTGGACTGCAAGGAGATCAAACCGATCCATCCTGAAAGAAATCAACCCTGGATGTTCACTGGAAGGACAGATTTTGAAGCTGAGGCTTCAATACTTTGGCCACCTCATGAGGAGAGAGGAGTCCTTGGAAAAGTCCCTGATGTTGGGAAAGATTGAAGGCAAAAGGAAAAGGGGACAGCAAAGAATGAGATGGTTGGATGATTGGAATTAATGTAAACTCCCCTGGATATTTTTTAGAGACCACCCCAAGTGGAGATACCCTAAACATATCTGAAGGTGGAGCCAAACACTCTACCTTCCCTTAATTTCTTGCCTATATTTTTCCTAACAATGTTCTCATGGCCCCTGTACTGATTTAAGGTTCTTAGCTATCATCCTAACTCTAACCCCTTTTGCTGGGATTCTAAAACCTTCTCTGAATCCAGCACGTAAACATTCTGTGGCTGTCCTGCCCAGGTAGCTGCATAGCCACTCGTGTAGGACATGTAGTTTAATTGGACTAGGTCCCTTTCAGGAAATTTCTGGCCCCAGGGTGGGAGGTTTCTTTCCTCCTGCATCTCTAGGGTTGGTGTCCCCAGGTTGCCCTCTGGCACACTGCAGTGCAGCATGCACTCTTCCAAATGTGAATCATTGATGTCTGTACCTGTATGCCCTGTGTTCGCATGCCCCTGTTGAACTGAAATCCCAACATACAAGGTAGGGTTGAACCACCCAGCCTGCTGCCATGTGAGCAAAATTGGTCTGTCCCGACTTCTGAATTAAATGCCCACTGTCAAAGCGCTCTCCTGACATGGGGTGTGACGGAAACATCACCCTCATCCACAGAGGGCCATGTGGGATAACCCAGGGCAATTTGAGGCAGCACAGAGTGGCCAAAGCACGCTTCTGAAGAAGAAATGGGCATAACTGGCATATTAGTTTTAATTGTGCAAATGCACTCCTGGCCACAGTTGTGACCTGGGCATCTAGGCTCAAGAATGAGTTCAGGAGTACCCCCAAGCTACACACCTCTTTTTTCAACTGAGGGGGTAATCCCATCCAGTACAGGTTGCATCCCTGTCCCTTGATCTCCCTTTTGACTGACCAGAAGCATCTCTGTCTTATCTGGGTTTTGTTTCAGTTTGTGCTTCCTCATCCAGTTCATTACCAAAGCTAAGCACTGATCGAAATAGCTTCCTTGGAATCCAGAGGGATGAGAGGTAAAGTTGAGTGTCATTGGCATACTGGTGTGACACTTAACCCCCAAACTCTGGATAATTTCCCCCAGTGGGATTTACAGATAGGTGCGCCTCAAGTGAATAGGTGGCGGCTATTCCACCCAAAGTCCTGTCAACCACAAATCTGAGAAGTGTTGTCTGCACTGTCTCATCCAAGCCATTAATATAGCTCTGGACCCAGGGTTGAGCTTTGAGCTACCCTACTTGTTACCTCCTACCAGTTTGAGAATGAGTCATTGATAAGAATTCTCTGAATATGATTCTGTAAACAAATGTGTATCTATCTGACAATTGTCCTGTCCAGCCCATACCTCAGTAGCTTGCAAAGTAGAATACTACATGACACATTGTCAAAAGTTTTGCTTCCTTCAGTTTCCCTTGTGTGTCTCCTTTTATTTTCAGGTTACCTCTGGGCTTTCTGAGAACCCACATTGTATTTTATTTTTTGCTGTCTCCCACTGTTTCTTCTTTGAATTGTTTGTAATTGTTCCTTTAGAATTTTCTTTCAAAGATAATCCCATTCATTTCGGATTCATTTTCTTCTTGGCAACTCCTGCTATGGGATCTTGCTTATCATAATTATGGGTTTATTAAAATTGGCTTTCCTAAAACCCAGCATATCTGTGCAGCTATACTTTGCTTTTGATTCCTTTGAAATCAAGAACTCAAGTAGACCATGGTCACTCTTGCCCAGAGTTCTCTCTACTGATACTTCATCTACTGAACATCCTTATTCAAAGAATCAATTCCAAGATAGCTAATTGTCTAGTTTTTCTTTTGCATGAGAAAATTATTATCAATGCAAGTGAGGAATTTCTTGGAATGGTCATGTTTGGCAGAATTTTCCTCCCAACAAATATCAGGTAATTTCAATCATTCATTACTACTACATAATGTTTCTTTTAAACTCTTGTAAATTAGTTTTTCAAAGGTTTCACCATCATTTACTCCTTGATTCAGTAGTTGGTAATAGACTCCAACTACTGATTTTCTTTAATTTTTCTCCCCAATTTTTTTAAACGAGAGGCTCTCAATGGGACAAGAAATCTCATCCTCCTGTATGTTTTTGACATATAGTGTTACTCCACTTCCCTTTCTATCTGTTCTTTCTGAACAATTTACATACAGTATTTCACTTGCTAAATTTCAATCATAGGAGTCATCACTTCATATATCAATTACCCCTATTAAGTCATATTCATCCTCCTGAATGAAGATTTCCAGCCCTCTTTGTCTCCTTCCTACATTCCAGGCACTTATATATACTGTAGACACTGGAGTTTATGTGATTTGTGCTTTCTTCATATTTTTTTTTAAAAAGACTGTTACTGGGTCCCCGTATTGCTGCCAGCTCTGTTCCTCTTGTTGTGCATAAGCCTTCGTCAATCTTTATTTCTGAGTTTGCATTTCTATCTCTCTTCTCAAAGCATTTCTTCATGCTGTGCCAGACATTCTTCCCAGACCTTGTGAACTGAACACAACATTTGCCAACAGTCCACTTTTTGGACCATAGCCTGTGTTCTGAAAATCCACATCCCTCACATTGACACAACCTTTATAGCCAGTCATTCACCCAGGTCATTCCCTTTCTATCCCTCTCCAGAGTACAGGTAGGGTGAACAAGAAGACATGTAGTGGTAATTGATGACTCACTTCTTAGAGCAGTGGTCCTCAACCTAAGGCGCGGGGGCCAGATGCGGCCCCCAAAGGTCCTGAATAGAGATGGGCACGACTTGAAAAAAAAATTTCGAGTTGTCGTTAGTCGGGCCGGTTCCGTTTCGGCTCGTTTCCGTTTTTCGCGAAAATTTGCAAAAATTAGTCGGTTCGTTTTTTTGTTTTTTCGTTGTCGTTAGTACTGGTTTTGGGGGGGGGGGTAGCGGGCTCCTGGAGGGAGCTGCAGGAGTCAGCCAGAGCCACAAGTGACGGACTGGCAGACTCTTTGTACCCGCTGTGTCTCACGTACTTGCATGTAGTGCAATGCAAGTAGATCTGGCTTAGGGTTAAGACAGCTTAGCGCAACGGCTAGGGTTAGGCTAGTTACGGGTGAGGTTACGGTGAGTATTGGGGTGCATCTGGGTGCCTCTCTGACCCACTTAGAAGGACAGTGTACTGGCGTATGGGTTAGGCTTAGGGTTCGGGTTTGGGCTACGATTAGTGGGCTGTTTATGCCCGATTGGCACATCCCAGAAGTCTCTGTGGTCAACCTGGCCAAGTGGCCATGCGATTGGTGGAAAATTTGCATGGTCTGCTCCCATGGGAGAGCCGATCATTGCAAATGTGCAGGTGTAAAAAAAATAAAATAAAATAAAATAAAATAAAATCAACGGAGACTTTTTTTTGCACGAAAAACCCACTGCTGCTACTGTAAAAATTCAAGCATTTAAAATAGCTAATTTTCGCATGTTTCTGTGGTGCTTTGGTGGGGTTTTTGGGCAACAATTTCAAAAAAAATATTGCGGTCGCCATTTTGGATCCCCCCCCACCGCATGGCAAATGGATGCGCCCTCCCAGCCTGGTACAGTCAGCAAAACCTGGCCATGCGATTGGTGGAATGGCTCCAAAACTTTGCATGGTCCACTCCCATGGGCGAGCCCATCATTGCGAATGTGCAGGTGTAAAAAAATAAAATAAAATAAAATAAAATAAAATAAAATAAAATAAAATAAAATAAAATCAACGGAGACTTTTTTGCAAGAAAAACCCACTGCTGCTACTGTAAAAATTCAAGCATTTAAAATAGCTAATTTTCGCATGTTTCTGTGGTGCTTTGGTGGGGTTTTGGGCAACAATTTCAAAAAAAATATTGCGGTCGCCATTTTGGATCCCCCCCCCCACCGCATGGCAAATGGATGCGCCCTCCCAGCCTGGTACAGTCAGCAAAACCTGGCCATGCGATTGGTGGAATGGCTCCAAAACTTTGCATGGTCCACTCCCATGGGCGAGCCCATCATTGCGAATGTGCAGGTGTAAAAAAATAAAATAAAATAAAATAAAATAAAATAAAATAAAATAAAATCAACGGAGACTTTTTTTGCAAGAAAAACCCACTGCTGCTACTGTAAAAATTCAAGCATTTAAAATAGCTAATTTTCGCATGTTTCTGTGGTGCTTTGGTGGGGTTTTGGGCAACGATTTCAAAAAAAATATTGCGGTCGCCATTTTGGATCCCCCGCACTGCATGGCAAATGGATGCGCCCTCCCAGCCTGGTACCAGCAATAGCCAAGGAGAGGGGGGCGGGTTTTTTTTTTAACTTTTAAAAACTTTTTTTCTGTGCCGCTTGGCATTGCGCGATGCAAGTAACGAGCACGACAAATCAGACCAAATTGTTCGTTCGTCGGTTCGAGCTCGAAGTCTGGGGCAGTGATTCCCGTTACCGTTTCCGTAGAGTAACGGAAACGAGTAACGGAAACGGAAACGGGAATACCGCTAAGTCATGCCCATCTCTAGTCCTGAATCCAACCCCCGGGACCAATTGCAGACCCCCCCACCTACCCCCTGCTTCGCAAGCAAGCCAACCTCCGCAGCTGCTTCTATTGCTGAGGCAGTTCAAAGCAGTGAGCTATGTCGCTTCCCTCACTCCCTCCACCCACCACCCAGATGATCGGCATGCTAACTAGTGGGACAGTTCAAAGATGGAGGGCCACAGCAAGGTCTCCCACTCCCCCCCACCCACCGCCCAGATGGTCGAGGCACCGGCTGCAGCCAAGCATGGCAATTTAAAATGTTGGCTTTTTTTCCTTTTTTTTCTTTTTTCCTTTTTCCTTTTTTCTTTTTTTTTTTTTTTTTTTTTTTTTGGACTGTGGTCCGGCCCCTAGAGGTGTCTGGGGGGTAGTGGACCGGCACGCTGCTTGAAAACTTTGAGGACCCCTGTCTTAGAGGAACAGAATCAGCAATCTGCCGACCAGATAACCTTTCAGGGAAATATGATTACTGGGCTGGGGGACCTCCTTTATGAGGAAAGGCTAAAACATTTGGGGCTCATTAGTCTGGGAAAAAAAGGTGCCTGAGGGGGGATATGATTGAGATGTACAAAATCATGCAGGGCATGAGTAAAGTGGATAGAGGGATGCTCTTCTCTGTCTCACAAAATACCAGCACTAGGGGACATCTACTCAAACTGAGGGTTGGGAGAGTGAGAACAGAAAAAAAGAAAATAATTTTTTACCCACCACATTGTTAGCCTGTGGAACTCCCTGCCACAGGACGTGGTGATGGCATCTAGCCTGGATGCCTTCAAAAGGGGATTGTACAGATTCCTGGAGGAAAAGTCCATCACAGGTTACAAACCATGATGAAGATGTGTAATCTCCAGGCTTAAAACCAGGGTACTTCAAGTGCCAGATTTAGGGAAGTGGTATCAGGAGACAGATATCTAGTCTCATGCGCTCCCAAATGCATCTGGTGGGGCCACTGTGAGATAAAAGAAGCTGGACTAGATGAGCCTTTGGCCTGATCCAGCATGGCTCTTCTTATGTTCTTATGTTCTTATGTTCTCATGTTCTTATGGCTACAAGAACTAGTCATATTTAACCTGGTAAAGAGAAGACTGAAGGGAGTCATGATAGCTAGAGATGGGCATGAAACAAAATTTTAATTCATTTCATTATTCATTATTTGTTTCATTATGGAATGAAACAAACATTGAAGAGACCCATCAAAGAAAAACAAAATGAAATGGAAATTTCTGTTTCGTTCACTTTGTTTTTGTTTTCCCATAGGAATGCATTGAAATGCCGGCACCATTTATTTATTTATTTATTTATTTATTTATTTATTTATTTATTTATTTATTTATTTATACTGGTTAAAATCCATTATTTAGTCAGCTGGCCTAGAGTGCCAAGCACACAGCAGACATTCCCTCTTTGGACAGCGATTGAGAGCTGTTGCCTCAGGAACATAGGTGATCGGTAGTCTTGAGACGTAATGGTTATCCTGTGACCTATTTCCTGGACTAGGCTCAAGGCTGATTCTCCCCACACTCCAGATGTTTCGATGGCTACAGGGACAAAGTCAATTCCTGTTGCCATATCTTCGTATTTTTGTCTTTTTAATTGTTCAGCCGTTGCTGCTGTGGATCCGGCTTCGATGCTGGTGTTTTGTAAGTGGGACGTGGCAAATGTATTTGGACATGTGGCGTCCCACGTTAAGCATCGGCCTTTGCTCCAGGGGATCAAGGTAGTCCCATCTGGTCTTTTGTTACTTCCAGCACACAAATGTAAAGGCTCTCGGGTAGCTGGAAAACCGGCTCTCTTAAGGGCACGACATAAGATGTCATTGATCATGTTGTGTCTGACATGTTTGTCTGAACCAAGTCGGCAAGAGAGGCCATGGTGGCCCTGTGATGGCAAACAATTGGTGCTCCCAAACGGAGAACAAATGCTATTCGAAGAGTGTTGTCATCAAGGTTCAATCCTATATTGGAGAGTGGGAAAGCATGAAGCCAATCTCCTGAGCCTTTCAACTGAGCTGCCAGCACGCATGCCCGAACTATTGGGTTGTTGGCTGAGGCCTTATTTTTTTCCACTAGGGCTTTGCAGCATGGGTCATCCCAGGAGCTTTGGGTAGCTCTTGTAGGTGGAAGCGGAGGAGGTGTTGGAGGGTCCAATGAAGATAAGGAGGCTAAGGCTCACTACCTTGAAAGTGCTAGATGGATGAAACTATCTTTCTGGAGGTGGAGGTGCTCAGGGAGGAGAGTGAAAATGAGGTCCGCAGTACTCACAGCAGAAGCCAAATAGGTTGAAGGTGCCAGCGAAAGTACATTGCGGATACCCAAGCCTCCCCACCTGACTGGAAGTGACGCCTGAAGCCATCTATCTTCATTCAGGTCTGTGTTTAGAATAGTCGACAAGGTGTCCCTAATCTGTGAAGCAATTTCTATCAGGACCAAACTATCAAAACAAGGCACTGTGCGTAAAAGATAGAGTAGCCGTGGGACTGCTAAAGTGTTACGAAGGAGGAAAAAACCATCATGGGCCGGCAACAAGGCTAAGCGCTTCAACAGCAATTCAAGCTCTTGTTTCTTTGTCCTTAATACTTCATCCAGATGGGGTCTACCAAATAATGGTGCTCCCAGCAGGGTTGATGCAACTGGATCTATTTCTGGGATTATGAGGCCCTGAGAAGTAAACTGGTTTCGGGTTTCATCCATGTGGCCGATGACTTCACACTTCGATCTATTCATAGTTAGCCCGATTTTGTTCGCAGATGCTTCTAGAGCTAAAAAGTCACTGGAAACTATGCTGGCATCATCTCCAAGAGTGATATCATCAAGGTATCCTAATATTAGCTCCGATTTAAGGGAAACCAGTGACTCTTGGATAGCAAGGCAGAAATAAAATGGGCCTAGGGGATCACCCTGTTGAGCCCCCTCAGCTGACATTAATGAAAACTCCCCATGTTGGAGAATGGATCGCTGCTCAAGAGAGGAGATTGCAAACAGAACTAATTCAGGAAAATGTCTGGCGACTGCCTCCAATATAACATCTTGACTTACCGTATTGAATGCATTACGGAAGTCAATTTTGACTAGCAATTTCCCTCGTTCCTGGTTCTGTAGGAATATTCTTGCTGCTCGAACCACAGCTTCTGCTCCTTCGGAAATTCCAAAACCAAGCTGTCATGGTGCAAACAGTGCTGAACTTGCTTCCTTTACATGAGCGCAGGCAACTTTTGCACTGAGGCGCCTCCAAAAGTAGCCTACTGCAATTAGGGCGGCAGCCTGCATTCTTCTTGCTTATGGCGAGTAAATTTGCACCAAAACGAATGGGTCGTACTGCCGCTGGAACCTTTCCTTCAAATAGCATGTTGACAAAATCCGTAAGTGCCACCAAGAGAGGGCCATCGTCAGTCATTCCGATCACTAGGTCTTTAAGATGTTGAGGCCGTAGCCCATCAGGTCCAGCCGCTGAACCATTCGGAAAAGATAGAATGGCCTTCCGGACCACTGCCGGTGTAGTCAAAAGTGGCGGGGTATTAACCATCGGCACCGGGCGATGATCGTCGGGTGGAGGTGGGTGTAAAAGACATAAATCCGCAAGTGGCGAGGATGTAGGTGTAATTAAGTTATCGTTAGAACTGAGCAGCCTAACTGCACCTCTCACGTCTCTGTCTTCCAGTTTAGCTGCTGCAGCTGCTGCAAGGAATTCCTCCTACGAGCGCTGGGCTCCTCTATCTGAAATGGGATGATCCTTATGGGTTGTTGACAGATATAAAGGGGCTGTCTGGCTATTAGTTCCGAATTGGTGAGTCTGCCTGACAATGTGGGTAGTTAGATTACACAATCGGCCTCACCGGCAAGGTCTTGAAAGGCAAAGACACGGATTTATTTATTTATTAATTAATTTATTTATTTATTTAATTATTTAATTTTACAAGGCTGACCATGCGGCTCCCTGGGATACTCCAATGGTCACATCTCTCCAAGCTGAAGAGAAGCCATTTATGATCACCCTTTGGGTAGGATCAGCCAGCAATTACAAATCCACCTAACAGTTGCTACTATCTATCCCACATTCTACTAACTTCTTTGTAAGTATACCATAGGGAAGCTTATCAATGGCTTTACTGAAATATAGATAAGCAATATCCTTAGTGTTCCCCTCATCCACCAGTCCTTTAACTCTATCAAAGAAAGAGATCAAATTAGTCTGGCATGACTTGTTTTTAAGAAACCCGGGTTGACTTCTGGTAAGAGCCCTGTGGCACAGTGGTTAAATGCTTGTACTACAGGTAAAACTGTGCTCACGACCTGGGGTTCAATCCCAGCTAGCCAGCTCATGGTTGACTCAGCCTTCCATCCTTCTGAGGTCAGTAAAATGAGTACCTAGGTGCTGTGTGTGTGTGTGTGTAGCCTGAATACTGTAATTAGAAACTGTAAAACTGCCCAGAGACTACCTGAAGTGGTACGCAGCAGTATATAAGCAGAGCACTTTGCTTTTTTTGCTTTAATGATTTATTGTAATAATTACAGACTGTCTGCTTTATAATCTGGGATTATTATCTAGGACCTTTCCAGGAATTGAAGTCAAGCTCATGGGGTGGTAATTATTTAGGTCCCCCTTTTTTCCCCCTTTTTGAAGATGGGAACAACATTTGCCCTCCTCCATTCTATGGAGACTGAAGGGTTGCTAGAAGGAAGGGAGCAACAATTTATTCTTAATTGCTCTTTAGGGTATGGCAAGTACCAATGGGTGCAAACTCATCAGACGGAGAGCCAATCTGGAAATAAGGAGAAATTTCCTGATGGTGCGAGCCATTAAACAGTGGAACAGCTTGCCTCCTGATGCTGTTGGTGCCCCATCGCTGGAGGTTTTCAAGGAAAGATTAGACAGCCATCTGTCTGGGATGGCGATGTTAGGGGTTCCTGCCATGAGCCTCAAAAGTCCCTTCCAAACCTACAATGATTCTATGGTTTTATGACTATCTGGGTCCCAGGGTCATTCCCGGAGCTTCAAACTCTGATGTGATTTCTTCTTAATTCCTCTTGGTTGTGTCATTTGTTCTCACATGGATCAGAAGGAAGGCGTCTGCATCTGTGGGTTTTGTGAGTGATGGCAATCCTTCTGTCATACCCCTAATCTGATTCCAGGGAAACAGAATACTTGGCAGATTCATGGATCTCCCTGGCATATTTCTGTTTCCATCACATGCAGTAAGGAGTTTTGTACTATAGCCACTATTATCTTCTTTTTTGTAGGATATAGGTTTAGTAACTCTGCTGGGCTGAACTTCAGCTCCTCTCGTGTCCCCCTGCAGAGTATCCTGTACGTCTTCCTCTGCATGTGGTCTGCCAGAGGACTCCCTTTCAAGATTTTGAAAGGGAGTTTGCCACTGGCTGCACTGGTGAAGAATGTTGTCTTTGTCTTTTGCTCCTAACTGTGACTCTTTCTTGTTGTGCTTCCTCCACTATTTTTTTTTTTTGTCTTCTCAGCAATGTCCTCCTTTGCCTTGTCTTGCTCTTCTCCTTCCTCCAGTGTGTCCCTTGGCTGCTGCTGTTCAAGCATTCTGTCGATATGCTCTTCAGCTTCTGTTATAGCTTTAAACCTGGCCAGTCACTGCTCCACTTCGCTCACTTTTTCTTCCAACTGTGCAAGAATTTTCATTTGAGGCACATGTACACTGTGTTGTTCTTAAATGCAGAGGCAACATTGCATGCACTTTGCATGTGCCAATACCAATATGTCTCTTCCCTCCACAATCCCTGGTACCTTTTTACATTCTTCTATTTGTCTTTGAGTGCCTTTTTCTTTTTCCTGAAGGATGCTGGGAAAGTCCACTAATATATGACCATATATAGAATTGTTTGTTGCCCAGAAGCAACTTGATATCACATAACAGCATTGAATCTTATATACTATTCAGCCAGAGGGGAAAAAAGTAAATACAGTGGTACCTCATATAAAGGAATTAATTCATTCCAAATGAAATTATGTTAAGCAAATTTTCCTTTATACAAATTTCCCATAGGAATGCATTGAAAATGGAGTAATCCCATTTTTATGTTGCATAGATTCACCCCATAGGTGATTCTGTTAAACAAATTTCCCCTATCTCCGGAATTTTTTATGTTGTACAGATTTTATGTTATATAAACCCTTTGTTATACGAGGGTCCACTGTATATGAGTATTGCCATTGCTTGCAACATGGTGTAGCAGATAGAGTGATGCACTAGGAGAACAGGGTTCAAATCCCCACTGAACCATGAAAATACACTGCGGTGGGGAGCAATTAGTAAAACCACTCCTTAAATATCTTAACTTGAAAATCCTGTTAGAGTTGCTCTACATTTGTTGCAGCTTGATGGCACAGAACACACACACTATTTTTCCCCACCAGTAAAAAGCAGTTCTGGAAAAATGGAAACTTGAAGAAGATAAATGTTATAAGAATGGAATTAAGAAGAATTAGAGTTAACAACATAATCTTTTGTTCTTACAGTTATATACCTCAACTGTTTATTGTAGATTTTGTACTTCACTCCATTTTTAATTTGTGTACACATCTTTTCTTCTGTCTTACTGAAGTCTTTAACAGTCCCAATTCTCTTGGCTTATAATTGTAATTGGCACCTTGTTGAGTGGACTGCACTTAAGAGTGTACTGGTGTAGCTGTATAGATAAGTATCCCTGAATATCACTCAGAGGCCAGAGTGATACTCCAGCAGCAGAGGCAGCCATGTTATAATATGGTAGGTAGAGAGCAAAACTCCTGAATTGCCAATGATCAAAAGAGCCAACGAGATCATTGGCTTAGATCTGTTTGGGTCATTGCTGGCTTATCAGGCATTTCCTGTGTCTCCTATAGTTAACTCCTGACCCTGTGGCTGATGGTCAACTGGCCTCTCTCTGTCAGCAATCTGGTCAGCAGCAGTGTTAGGCATTTGCTGCCATTTCACCTTTTCTCTCATTAATATACAAGGCCATCCAGTAAAACTGAACAGACAGATAAAAGGGAAGAATGTGCATAAATTAAATATGAAATTTGATGATGTAGTTATGGCAATCAAATTAGACCTCTCCACAAGGCTGTTAAATAGATTTGTGGAGGATAGGATGGCCCATTGCAACCAGTTGGAGTAACTGTAAGGCAGGGTGGAAACTTTGCGCCCTAAAACAAGTAGGGGATATAATATATCCCTACCATTATTGTCTTTACAATTGTTGTTGTTGTTCAGTCGTTCAGTCGTGTCCGACTCTTCGTGACCCCATGGACCAGAGCTCACCAGGCCTTCCTATCCTCCACTGCCTCCCGGAGTTTTGTCAAATTCATTTTGGTTGCATCGATGACACCATCCAACCATCTCATTCTCTGTCGTCCTCTTTTCCTTTTGCCTTCGATTTTCCCCAGCATCAGGGCCTTTTCCAGGGAGTCCTCTCTTCTCATGAGGTGGCCAAAGTACTGGAGCTTCAGCTTCAAAATCTGTCCTTCCAGTGAGCATTCGGGGTTGATTTCTTTCAGAATGGATAGGTTTGATCTCCTTGCAGTCCAGGGGACTCTCAAGACTCTCCTCCAGCACCACATCTCAAAAGCATCAATTCTGCGGCGATCAGCCTTCTTTATAGTCCAGCTCTCACTTCCATACATCACTACTGGAAAAACCATAGCTTTAACCATCCTGACCTTAGTTGGCAAAGTGATGTCTCTGCTCTTTAGGATGCTATCTAGGTCTGCCATTGCTTTCCTCCCAAGAAGCAGGCGTCTTTTTATTTCGTTGCTGCAGTCGCCATCTGCAGTGATCAAGGAGCCCAAGAAAATAAACTCTGTCATTGCCTCCATTTCTTCCCCTTCTATTTGCCAGGAGGTGATGGGACCAGTGGCCATGATCTTAGTTTTTTTTATGTTGAGCTTCAGCCCATTTTTTTCACTCTCCTCTTTACAATACAAGCACAGAAAAAAATCTTTTCAAGACAAGACATGTGCTTGTGTATGCCTTGCATACAACATGTGTATGCCATGCATACAACTAGAGAGACACTTCTTTTGTTGTTAGTAAAAAACAGAATTATCTGTGGGAACAATGGCTGCTCAGGATGTATGTGCACATGCAGTGTGTTCTAGTTAAGTCTGTGAATGGGTTACCCAATTTGCTTTTCAGTCTAACACGGAGTCTCAGAATCTATCCCGATTTGTTCCACAATTATATGGACCATATTTGTGCTTTGGATCTGATCTCATTTGTAAAGTTGTAAATCAAAAATGCATTGTAAAAGCAAAAGAGGTATAACCTTTTTGGTTTTGCACTCAGTGACATGAAACTTGGAGACTTGAAATACCCTAAAGAGAGGGGTAAGTCTACCACATCTCAGATAGGGGTTAATATACTAGGCCCTTTAAATTTTGCTTTTTTAAAAATTAAGGAAATCATCATAAACTGTGACTTATTTCATTCGCTTTTTGACCCAGATCTAAATCAGTCTGTAAATTTGCTTCACTCTAGAAATGAATCTGGCTATTCTGCTTCAATCCTGATGTCACACAAACTGGGTAGTTCTAACCAGCCAGCATTTGGTGGTAATAGTTATGAACACGCTCTATCCAACTCATCAAATATATTTTTAAAACCACATAACAGTGAAGAACACAAGATAGCATCACAAGACATAGCATAAGAAAGACCTTCATTCATAGTGACCTAGTAAGAGACATGAGTGCAGAATAATGGGAATAATCACATGTAGCCTGGAACACAGTGAGTGACTTTCCTTGGTTTTTGGACAACTTTACAAAGTTCAGGATAACTAAGAACACTATTTCAACAAATATAAAGACCTTCTTAATGCAAAACCAGTCCCTACAGATTTGTATTATATATGCACATAACAGTGAGGAATATTAATGAAGAGATAAATAGTGTTTTATTTGGAACTTCAGTGGAACTGCTGTTACTTCAGAAAAAGAAAAATATATATTAAATGCTTGAATATTTCAGTAGTATCACATGAATTACCATATGAAATCACTTCAGTTGTTGCTGTAGTGTTACATTTTTAACTTTAAGTTGTTTGACTACTGTATTCCATTATTTTTCATTCTGAGTATAGCTTATACCAGTCCAGAACATCATCAGATAAAGCATTAAACTTCAAGAGGAAGAACTAGTGGCAAGGAAAATGTTCTTTTCCTGTTGCCCCTTCCTGAAAATTCCTAAAACTGACCTTAATCCTCCCTTTAAGGATACTCTTTGTTATCAAGGACTTCAGTTGTGGCTGGCAGACCTTGTGCATCTGCTGCATCTGCTCTTTTATTATTATTATTATTATTATTATTATTATTATTATTATTATTATTATTATTATTATTATTATTATTATTATTATTATTATTATTATTATTATTTTCACACTTATATACCGCTCCTACTTCCCAAGTGGGAACTCAGGACAGTTCACATAAAAAGCAAAAGGAGCAGAGACGGAGGCAATGGCAGGGGAAAAAGAAAAAAAAACTCTAGTCATTTTTGAAGGCGTCCCTAATAAGATGGGCACGACTTAGCGGTATTCCCGTTTCCGTTTCCGTTACTCGGTTCCGTTACTCTACGGAAACGGTAACGGGAATCACTCCCCCAGACTTCGAGCTCGAACCGACGAACGAACAATTTTGGTCTGATTTGTTGTGCTCATTCCTTGCATCGCACAATCGCGTGATGCCACACGCGGCACAGAAAAAAAGTTTTTAAAAGTTAAAAACACCCGGTTCCCGGCCAAAAAGCAGGCGGAAAAATGCCTGCCGTGCCTCAGGGCACCTACCAGAGGGGTTGTTTCTGGAGGTCCCCGGCCTCCCCCCTCATCCCCCATCCTAGTGGGCTGCTCTGTGGGACTCGCCGCAGGCTCGCAGCCAGCCAGCAAAAAGCCCAGTCTCGCCGCTGGCCGCCGCAATTAAAGCGCAAGCAAGCGGCACAGACGGCACAGGAAAAAACTTTTAAACTCTCCCCCCACCCATTCCCGGGCCAAAAAAGCAGGCGGAAAAATGCCTGCTTGACTAAGGGCGCAGGGCACCTATCGGAGGGGTGGTTTCTGGAGGGGGGGTCCCGCCTCCCCCCCGTCCTGGGCAGCCGGACTCGCGAGTCGCCATCGCCATGCCATGCGGTGCGGGCGGGGGATCCAAAATGGGGCGGCAAACGCAATATTGTTTTTGAAATCGTGGTCCAAAAACACACAAGCACAACAGAAACACACGAAAATTTATAAACTGCCAGATTTTTCACAGTAGCAGTGGGTTTTTTCTTGCAACAAAATGTCTCTCCTCTCCTCCTCTGTCCTCCATTGATTTTATTTTTTTTTATTTTTTTTTACACCTGCGCAATGATGGGCTGGCCGAGTGGCCAGCCATGTGGGAGTGGACAACCATGCAAATTTTTGGAGCCATCCCACCAGTCGCATGGCCACTTGGATGGAGACTTCTGGGATGTGCCAAAAAGCCCCCTAAAACCTGCCCTAGCCCTAACCCTAACCCTTGACTCCGTACCCATACGTCACAGACTGTCTTCTTAGTGGGTCAGAGAGGCACCCAGAGGTGCAACCCACTAGCCCACCGTAACCTTACCCATCACTAGCCTAACCCTAGCCCTTGCACTAAGGCACCTTAAAGCCAGATCTACTTGCTTGCATTGCACTACACGCAGCAAGTACAATTCCCTTCACTGTGAGACATGGTGGTGCGAGAGCCTTGTGCAGGGAAGGCATGATTCTATCACTCTCACCCTGGTCTCACTGTCTGCACATTATGTTATGCAATATCCATATGGCTATTGCATAGCATTTTGCAGCAGCAGCAGGTGAGGAAGGGAGACCCCCATGTAGAGGGGTCTCTTGGAGCCTGCTTCCCCTTCCTAGTGGGTGAGGATAGGAGGCACCCACGGGTGCCTCCAGGAGGCCACTTTCCCTTTATAGCGGGCCAGAGGAGGCACCCACCCCACAGAGGTGCCTCCAGGAGCCCGGTCCCCCCCCAAACCAGTACTAACGACAACGAAAAAAACGAAAAAATGAACCGACTAATTTTTGCGAATTTTCGCGAAAACCGGAAACGACGCGAAACGGGACCGGCCCGACTAACGACAACTCGAAAAAAAAAAATTCAAGTCGTGCCCATCTCTAGTCCCTAAAAAGGAGGGTCTTCAGGCCTTTCCTAAAGGATGCCAACAACGGAGCCTGCCTCAGCTCGCTAGGTAGGTTGTTCCAGATGGATGGCACCACCACCGAGAAGGCCCACCCACGAGTACTCGTTTTGCGGGCCTCCCTCAAGGGGACCGTCTGAAGCGAGAGGGCCAATGATGAACAGGTGGGTCGGGCCCGATCTAATTGCCGGTGAAGCCGCTCTGCCAGATAGACAGGGGCCAAGCCATGGAGGGTTTTGTAAGCCAAAACCAGCACCTTGAACCTTATTCGGGAGGCAACGGGCAACCAGTGGAGGCGAGCCAGGATGGGAGTGATGTGGTCGAAATGATGCGCATCAACCACCAGCCTGGCCGCCGCGTTCTGGACCCGCTGCAGTCTCCGAACAAGGTTCAAGGGAATCCCCATGTAGAGAGCGTTGCAATAATCCAGCCTCGACATGACCAGTGCCTGTACCACAGTCCTCATAAGAACATAACATAAGAACATAAGAAGAGCCATGCTGGATCAGGCCAAAGGCCCATCTAGTCCAGCTTCCTGTATCTCACAGAGGCTCCACAAGATGCGTTTGGGAGCGCATGAGACTAGATATCTGTCTCCTGATACAACTCCCCTGCATCTGGCCCTTGAAGTACCCTGGTTTAAAGCCTGGAGATTACACATCTCCATCATGGTTTGTAACCTGTGATGGACTTTTCCTCCAGGAATCTGTCCAATCCCCTTTTGAAGGCATCCAGGCCAGATGCCATCACCACATCCTGTGGCAGGGAGTTCCATAGACTTACAACGCGCTGGGTGAAAAAATATTTTCTTTTGTCAGTTCTTACTCTCCCAGCCCTCAATTTGAGTGTATGTCCCCTAGTTCTGGCATTTTGGGAGAGAGAGAAGAGCTTCCCTCTATCCACTTTACTCATACCCTGCATTATTTTGTATGTCTCAATCATATCCCCCCTCAAGCGCCTTTTTTCCAGACTAAAGAGGCCCAAATGTTTTAGCCTTTCTTCATAAGGGAGGTGCCCCAGCCCAGTAATCATTTTAGTCGCTCTCTTCTGCACCTTTTCCAGTTCCACTATGTCTTTCTTGAGATCTGGTGACCAGAATTGTACACAATACTCCAGGTGGGGCCTTACTATTGTTTTGTATAAAGGCATTATAATGTTCGCTGTTTTATTTTCAATCCCCTTTTTGATAATCCCTAGCATGGAATTGGCCTTCTTTACCGCTGCCACACATTGGGGAGACACCTTCATGGAGCTGTCCACCAACACACCAAGATCTCTTTCCTGATCCGTCACGGATAACTCAGAGCCCATGAGTTGATAGATGAAGTTTGGATTTTTTGCCCCAATATGCATTACTTTACATTTAGTTACATTAAAACGCATTTGCCATGTCTCAGCCCATTCCCCCAGTTTGGAGAGATCCTTCTGGAGCTCTTCACAATCTTCTCTGGTTTTTACCACACGGAAAAGTTTTGTGTCATCGGCAAACTTGGCCACCTCACTGTTTATCCCTGTCTCCAGGTCATTTATGAACAGATTGAAAAGCACCGGTCCCAGGACAGAGCCCTGGGGCACACCGCTTTTCACCTCTCTCCATTGTGAAAATTTCCCATTGACACCTACTCTTTGTTTCCGGGATCTCAACCAGTTCTCAATCCATAAGAGGACCTGCCCTCTTATCCCCTGACTGTACAATTTTCTCAGCAGCCTTTGGTGAGGGACTGTGTCAAAAACCTTTTGAAAATCCAGATAGACTATATCCACCGGTTCACCCAAATCCATGTGCCTGTTGACCTTTTCAAAAAATTCTAACAGGTTTGTCAGACAAGATTTACCCTTACAGAAGCCATGCTGATTTTCTCTCAGCAAGGTTTGTTCTTTTATGTGGTTTAAGATTTTCTCTTGGATGAGGCTTTCCACCATCTTCCCGGGGACAGATGTAAGGCTAACTGGCCTGTAGTTTCCCGGGTCCCCCCTCATTCCTTTTTTAAAAATTGGTGTGACATCTGCTATCCTCCAGTCCTCGGGCACTGTGGCCGTTTTAAGAGACAAGTTGCATATAACCGTTAAGAGATCTGCAATTTCGTTTCTCAGTTCCCTAATAACCCTTGGGTGGATGCCATCTGGGCCCGGTGACTTGTTAATCCTCAATTTATCAATTAGTCCTAAAACCTCCTCTCTTTTAACCTGCATTTGATTTAATTCTTTAGTCAAGAGGGGCAGCTCAGGCAGCGGAATCTGCTCAAGGTCCTCTGTCGTGAAGACAGACGCAAAGAACTCATTCAATTTCTCTGCAATGTCCAAGTCCTCCTTAACCTCCCCTTTTCCTCCCTCACCATCCAGAGGGCCAACTGGTTCTCTGGCAGGTTTTCTACTTCTAACATATTTAAAGAAGCTTTTATTATTACCCTTTATATTGCTAGCCATGCGTTCCTCAAAATCTTTCTTTGCCTCCCTTGTCATCTTCTTACATTTCTTTTGCCAGAGTTTGTGTTCCTTTTTATTTTCCTCATTTGGAGGATTTCCATTTACAGAAAGACCTCTCCTTGTGCTTTAGAGCCTCTCTAATTCCACTCGTTATCCATGCCAGTGTCCTCTTGGTCTTAAATGAGCTCTTCTTTCTTTGTGGTATGCACTTGTGCTGGGCCTCTATTATTGTTGTTTTAAAGAGGCTCCATGCACTCTGAAGAGATTGGATTCTTCTAACCTTCCCCTTCAATTTCTCTCTAACTAGTTTCCTCATCTGAGGGAAGTTTGCCCTTCGAAAATCAAGGGAGCTTTCGTCAAGGTAAGGGCGAATCTGGGCGATTAACCTTAGATGATAAAAGGCCGACCTGGTCGCAGCTGACACCTGGAGCTCCAGGGTCAGACCCGGATCCAGGACGTCGCCCAGATTCCTCACTCTTTGCACCAGCTGGAGGGCGGACCCATCCAGACTGGGAAGAGGGCCACAGTACCCATCGGGGCCGCCCCCGAAGAACATAACCTCGGTCTTTCCAGGGTTGAGCCAGAGTCTGTGAGTCCTGGTCCAGTCCAAATGTGCAGCCAGGCAACTATCAAGGGTCTGGACGGCCTCCACTGCACAGGTGGAAAAGGAGAGATAGAGCTGCGTGTCATCAGCGTACTGATGACAGCAGACTCCAAAACTCCGGATGATCTCAGCCAGCGGCTTCATATAGATGTTAAAGAGCATTGGGGAGAGGGACAACCCCTGGGGCACCCCACAAGAGAGCATCCAGGGAGCCGATAACTCACCCCACAAGCTCACTCGCTGGGTACGACCCTCAAGGAAGGAACGGAGCCAGCCAAAGGCCGAACCCCCAATCCCCACCTCCAAGAGCCGCCCCAGCAGGATACCGTGGTCGACGGTATCAAAAGCCGCTGACAGGTCGAGGAGGACCAGCAGGATAGAGCAACCCCTGTCGGCCCTCCTCAACAGATCATCGTGCAGAGTGACCAGAGCCGTCTCCATCCCATGACGCGGCCTAAACCCAGATTGGAAGGGATCCAGGACATGGTTCTCCTCCAGGAACGTCTGGAGACGCAGGGCGGCGACTCGCTCGACAACCTTGCCCAGAAAGGGAACATTGGCTATGGGGCGATAGTTAGACATGTCGTCCACAGCCAGGCCAGGTCTTTTAATAATGGGCTTCACCACCGTCTCCTTCAGCAGACTGGGAAAAATCCCGTCCCTGAAGGAGGCCAAGGCAATTAGCGAAGCCCATTTTGGCATTCTCCCCCCTGCGATCTTGATCAACCAGGACGGGCAAGGGTCGAACGGAGAAGCCGCAGACCTGCAATGTCCCAGAGCCCTGGAGGCATCCTCAGGTGTAACAGGCCCGAACTCAATGAACCAGGGTGACCGAGGCGGACCAGTATCGGCCACGCCCTGACTAGGTCAGGGCAACCGGCGTCCAGCTCTGAATGGATGGCCTCTATCTTGGATTTAAAGTGGGCTGCGAACGACTCACTAGTGAAATCACTAGGAGGAGGCCCAGGCGGACCAGGATTGGTGAGATCTCAAACCACCCGGAACAGCTCCGCGTGGCTATTCGAGGCCTCACCAATTCTCAGTGCGACAAAAGATCTCCTAGCCGCCCTTATCACTTGAGAGTAGTGACTGGTCAACGCCTTAACCGCAGCCCAATTCGAAGCCGTCCAAGCATTCCGCCATCTGCTCTCTAGCCTTCTCCGTTCCTGCTTCATTGCCCGCAACTCCTCGGTAAACCAAGGAGAAGGGTGGGCTCGGCACCGGATCAGGCGCTTGGGGGCGATCCGGTCTGCTGCCCCGGCCACCTCCTCAAACCACCTATTGACCAGGGAATCGACCGGATCCTCATCCAGACTGTCTGGTAAGACCCCCAGGGCCTCCGAAAACCGCACTGGGTCCAGGAGCCCCCGGGGACGGGCCCAGATGGAAGGGCCCTGCCCCCCGCGGGGAGGGGTGGCGATTGACAGGGAAAAAACTCAGCAGATAATGATCTGACCATGACACGGGACGGGCCAGCAAACTCCCAACCCCAGATCGAAGCCCGTCGATGTGGAGGCAAAAACCAGGTCCAGGGTATGTCCTCCCTTATGAGTGGGACCGATGACAATTTGGGCCAGGTTCATGGAGGCCATGGACTCCATGAACTCCAGAGCTGCTCCTGACAGTTCAGCCTCGGCATGCACATTGAAATCCCCCAACCCCAAAAGGCGGGGAGATCTCACCAGCGCCGCCGAGATGAACTTGGAGAGCTCTGGGAGGGAGAGTGCAGGGTCGCAGGGAGCTCGGTACACAATCCCAATCCCAAACCTGTCCCTATGTCCCACCATGAGGTGAAGACATTCTAAGCCAGGACTCACCAACATCGCGGATCTGCTGACATTCAAAAAGTCCCTGTACACAATGGCCACCCCACCCCACCCCGCCCACCCCGGCCTGCCCAGATGCTGCACGCAGTAACCCTGGGGCCGAAGCAATGAGAGAGAAGCCCCTCCCCCATTGCCCACCCAGGTCTCCGTGAGAAATGCCAGGTCGGCTCGCTCATCCACGATCAAGTCGTGGATGACTAAGGTCTTATTATGCACCGACCTGGCATTAATCAGCAAGCAGGACAGGCCGGGGGTACAGACAGAGTGGATCCCTGTCATGTGGCAGTGAGCCGGCGGGTCAGAGCGCGGGACAGGCCGAAGATGCCTGTCCCGAGATCTTCTTATCTGACCGGCCCACCGGCCCCGAACGTACTTCCCGCGGCCCGACACCACCCTAATCGGGCAACCGGCAGGCTCCATAAGATGGTATAAGACTGGAGCCTCACCAACCTAACAAAGAAAAAGATAAAACCCTCACAGTGTATAACAATGCAAAATTAGAAGAAATACAACAATACAAAACGGGGAATACAAATCAATACAATACAGTAAAAAAGCATTAAACGGTACTCGCTTCCCCACCATCAATGGACAAACAAATAACAATAACAACAACAATAGTAACGATAATAATAATAATAACAACAACAATAGAGTAATAATAAAACAACACAAGCACTTTGCCGGCCGGCGGACAGGCATGCAGAGAAGAGGGATAGCACTCAAGTAGTAAAGATGGAAAACATTATAACAAGATGAAAAGGCTGAGTCCACAACCCAACCAGCCCTCCTAGATTTAATCCCCATAATAGGTGAAGGGGGGGAGAGGCGCCACCCCCTGAACCACCACAGAACCTCAGCACAATGATCATTTAAACCAGTGGTTCTCAACCTGTGGGTCCCCGGATTTTCCTGGACTGCAACTCCCTGAAATCCCTTCCAGCACAGCGAGTGGTGGAGACTTCTGGGAGTTGTAGTCCAGGAACATCTGGGGACCCAAAGGGTGAGAACCACTGATTTAAACTTTAAACAGAGGCCTTCCTATTTTAATCACGGATTGAAACTACAACTATGTGAGGAGCAGCATGCCTGCCCCTGCCCCTGGTGTGCCTATATCTCCAAGGCCCAGAAGCCTCACCTTTACAAGTAAACATAAAGTAGGGATGAAGTTCTACATTGTGGAACTACCTATATAAGCCCTGCATATGTGGTTAGGAACTCTGAGCATTACAGTTTCTGAATCAGTGAAGTAATCTGTGTGTATATACTTATGCCTATATAGAGACTCATTCTCACCTTCAACTGCAGAATTCAAAGTTGGGGTTAAAGGGCTGAATAGTATGTCATAATCGATGGCACAAAGGATGCCAGTTGAGTAAATGGAATAGCATTAACGGGTCTACGTTCTCTTGCATCTTCCTTTTGAAGATGTCTTTGATGGGTCAAGCAGGCGCTTCCAGAAACATAACGAAGTGCTGGTATGTGTGCAAAGACTGTGTGCTTCATTTACTGGAATAGCTGAAGCATAGGTTTTCCAGTATTAATAGCAACCTCAATTTACACATCACCTGGAAAGATACCTTAGTGAAATATGACCTCCAGCATTCTAAGGCAGGACTGGGCAAATGTGGCTGGCCATGTGTGTGTGTGTTTTAAATTTTGCCTACAATGTCCATTGCCCCCCCCCACTCGAAATGACCAGGCGAGACGGTATGTTGGGGGTAACTGGGCCACACTTTATTAACGCATAACATCAACAACAACAACAACAACAACAGGAGGGGCCAGGCATCCATGACTTGGTTGGGTCCAAGGGGTCTCCCGGGACCCCACCAACCGGGCAGCATCGGGCGAGCCATAAACCCCCAGGTGGTGCAGTCGTCCGACAGCACCCCACCAGGCCAGTTGGTTTTATTTGATCCTCCCTGCCTGCTGTCACCAACCTGGGTGATTCCCAGCGCAGGGAGGCGTTTGGTCTCCCCCGCCCCAGCACCGAGACCTCCTGGCCCGCAGTGCTGTGGTTGAGGGGCGTTTGGGTCCAGCTGTTAATTGTATGCTCACCGCTGCCCTCCACCAGCTTTTAGCCGCCATTGTGTGACCAATGTGGAAATCAACATAAACTTTCCAACTCCGAGGTACCAGTGTGGGATAGGCGAAAAATCCCCGCCCTCAACGGCCAATCTAGAGTATGGGTCAAAAATTCCTATCCGGCCCCAAATTTGGTGACCCGTAAAACTCACACTAGCCCTAACGCGGTGGGTGGGTGGGGAACGCCAGAAGAAGACTGAATGCAGGGTTGGGGAAGGAGCCGCCCTTTATAGGGCACTCCTCCCCCCTCCCATCCGGGACATTCTTGTCCCGTCTCGCCTGCCGTCCCTCTCGCGGGCGGCAAATAGGCTCCGCCGGGCGGACGAGCCGCCGGCGGAGCCCGCATTGCCCCCCCACTCGAAATGACCAGGCGAGACGGTATGTTGGGGGTAACTGGGCCACACTTTATTAACGCATAACATCAACATCAACAACAACAACAACAACAATAGGAGGGGCCAGGCATCCATGACTTGGTTGGGTCCAAGGGGTCTCCCGGGACCCCACCAACCGGGCAGCATCGGGCGAGCCATAAACCCCCAGGTGGTGCAGTCGTCCGACAGCACCCCACTAGGCCATGTGCTTTTATTTGATCCTCCCTGCCTGCTGTCACCAACCTGGGTGATTCCCAGCACAGGGAGGCGTTTGGTCTCCCCCGCCCCAGCACCGAGACCTCCTGGCCCGCAGTGCTGTGGTTGAGGGGCGTTTGGGTCCAGCTGTTAATTGTATGCTCACCGCTGCCCTCCATCAGCTTTTAGCCGCCACTGCCGAGGGCTTAGCCTTGCTATGGCCCCGGTCACCCATTAAATAGCCACTACCATAGCCAGGCCCCTCCTCCACTCCAGCAGGAACACCTCGGTGCCCATGTCCATCAGGTGTACACCGTCCGGCCTGCATGGCTCCGTCCTGCGTCCATTGTTCTCCGGGTGGCCCATCACTGCCCCACAATCCCGGCAGACCGCCCAACAAAACTCTTGGTTTACTCCTTTCCAGGAGTAGTTCCGTTTTGTGTGGGTCACAGTTAGCTCTTCCAATCTGGCGCAGACTCATCATTGACCAGAGCACCCTGCAGGCCATAAACCGGGCCTTCGCAGATGCCAGATCGCCCAAATTTGAGGATTAGGGACGTGCCAGTTCGCCTGGACAAATCCTGTCCCCCCCAAGTGAGTTAAGGGAATGGCTGTCGAGATGCCCCCCGCCGCAGCCGTAGCTACTCCGGGGCACTCCAGCCACCCTGTTCCTCTCGCTCCCCACCACTCCTTGGTTGCCCAGTTGTCCTACGTACGCCTTTTTCGGCCTGGTACACGTAGCTGTGACCCACCAAACTAATTCTCGCCTGCTATGCGCAGCCTTCCGATCCTGGGGAAACAAAACAACACGTTAAAGCGCCGGC
Source organism: Phrynocephalus guinanensis (assembly GCA_037367245.1). Lineage (NCBI taxonomy): Eukaryota > Metazoa > Chordata > Lepidosauria > Squamata > Agamidae > Phrynocephalus > Phrynocephalus guinanensis. The sequence continues at coordinate 3,920,660 of CM074735.1, forward strand.
AACAGCCGCACGCATCTGTAAAAGCTTGAGAGGCCCACCACCCAGCTGGCGAAAGGCCAGATCATGGCCCACCGCTGCCGCTGTGAGCGGCCAACTACCCCTTCAAGGAGCTCAGGGCCAGTCCCCTGCAGTGTAGGTAGACCCAGAATCGCTGGAGGTGCTCCGTGGGCAGGGGGGACCGTCAGTCCAGGCCTTGGGCGTCCCTAAAGGCAGTGAACTCATCCCACCCGTGCGTCACCCCGCCACGTCCTGGGGGCGCCCGAGTGGCAGAGGGGAGCTGTGCGCCTGGGCCTTGGTGTCTATCTCTATGCCCAGGAAGGCGAGCACCTGACTGGGCCCTTCGGTCTTTTTCTTCGACTAATGGGAGGCCCCCGCTCGCGGGCCAGTGCGCGGAACTGATCCAACAGGGCTCTGCACCTGCCGGAGCCGTTGGATCCACAGAACAGGTGGGCGTCCAGGTAACGCGCTGTACTTTCCCAGCCCGTGGCGTGGCGGAGCCGCCACTCCACGCGTGAGCTGAAGGTCCCAGAAACGGCGCAGGATGCTGAGCATCCAAATGGGAGGGCCCATCCTCCGGGTGAACGGGGAGAAGGCGGAAGTCAGACTTAATGTCACATTTCGCCGTCTCTGCCGCCACTCCGCAGGTGCGCACCATGCGCTTGGCCGCATCGACGGACGCGCACCTGACTGTGCGACGCTCTGGCAGTATCCCGTCCTTGAGGGGTACCCCACTGAGATGGGACAGGTGATGGAGTACCTGGAACTCCCCTGGGACTAACTTTGTTACCGAGCCAATCGGGGGCACTCGCAGATTTGGTACTGGTGGCTCCTAGAAGGGGCCGAGGACACGGCCCACCCGTACTTCCTTGGGGATGTCGTCCTCTGCCACCCCTACCGCCATATCCCAGGATTACGGGTTGTTTGCTAACCAAGGAATGCGGGCCCCCTTAACGGAATACGGAACCCAAACTCAAAACCTTAAACTAGAAACTGTGCTACTGCCTTAACGGGATATGCCGCAGCCCATTGCCGCAACACCTCCAGCCTAATCGGGCTGGGCCCATTTTCCAGGGGGTCCCTCCATACCTCCCGCTTTTTGGGCCCTCCCCCCACCCTGGGCCGTCCTTGTTGGGGGGGCTCTGCTGCAGCTGGGGGCCGGGTGATGTGCTCCGCAAATGGAACCCTCATGTTTAAAATGGCAGGGTGTCCTGTTGCCGACTCCCTGGCCATTGTAATCTCCGCAGACCAGCCGGACCTGAACCGGCTGGCCCGCAGCGCGGGCAGGTGTGTTGGCCAGCCCTGTCCTTATGGTGTGGCCACTGTTGCCCCTTTCCCCCAGTGTCAGCCTAACTGGGGTCATGAACTGCAACAAATGGGTGGCAGCGGCACATCCCAATGGACGTAGGGGTCCAGGGCCACCCTATGACGAAATTCTGTGTCGTACTGAAGCCAGGTATGGCCTGTACACAAAGGCCCTGTATATAATATCTAGGTACTTAAGCATCGCCTGGGCCCTCCCTGGGTGGGCCTGCAAGATCAAAGACATAAAATCAGGTAGGCTGGCAGCCATGTTGCCCAGGAGCGTTCCGGCTTTTACCTGCCTGCGCTCCCTATCTTGTGGGTCCTCCCTGCCCACTTCCTTGATATCCAGCTCCCGATCAAGTAAGTTGAAGATATCTATGCATTCCCCCCCACCAGATTTTCTCCCTAGTGGGCTGAGACGAATGATGCCCAAATGGGGAGGCATAGTCGCCATATGGCATGGCGGCCGCCGCCACCCCGGGGTAGGCCGGGGCTGCACCTCTCCCTGGCCATGGTGCCATTCCCCCAGCCATGTGGCCGATCCCTGACCAGCCCAGCAACAGGCCAGGTGCCCCCAGTGGGAGGAATCCTGGTGGAGTTGGTTGGTGCTGACCTGGCCCGCCCCCAGGGGGTGTCGGTTGGCCCGGCCTCTGCCCCACCGGTGGGGGCACAGGGCCGAGCATCCCTGATGGGGTCGGCCGCAACGCCGGCGGCATGGCCGCCGGCAGTTGGGCAGGTGGCGCCTGGGCTGTTTCCTGCGCCGGGGCAGCTACCCCGGCCTGGAAACTACCTCCCGGCTAAGGCCAAATGATTGTGGGCGCAGTTTCGGGTGTGCACGCCAACTCACTGGGTGCTGGGCTCTCCGTTGCAGACATCGGGGGCTGGTCTCCTCCCCCTGGTTCCACTGCCAGGATTTCGTCCACGTTTGCTTTCTGCGGGGCCGGTCGTAGGCGCTTGACTGAGGCTGGAGCCTCGCTATTCCCCGTGGCCGGTCCTGGGGCTGCTTCCATCTGCTCGAGCACTGTAAAACGAGAATACATATCTTGGATCATGGCCTTTAACTGTTCCTGCTTACGTGAACTTGCGGGACGTGCCCCTGTTCTGGGAGCTGGGCCTGGCTGGGGTCCTGTGCCCTCCACCCACTGTGGCACTTCCCATGCCTTAAGGCGAGCCTCCCTGTGTAACAAGATGGGCCGTTGCCCATCGCCTGCAACCCCTGCCAGGGGCTGGGCCCGCTGGTGGCTGCTTCGTTGCCGGCATCTTTCCCCTGCCTGTCCCGCGCCCCTTGCCTGGTGCCATCACGCACCCCTCGCCTGGTGCTATGGGCCCTTGTACCTCAGATTGGCTAGGGCCCTGGTGGCTCGGCCACGTGTGAGGGCGGGTTTAGGCCTCCACTGCGGGGATGGGTGGTGAGGCGCAGGCCGTCCCCATTATTCCTGGGTCCAGAGAGCCACCCCGCCCCCAGCTGCGTTTCCGGCCCCTCTCTAGGGGCCAACCCTCCCGGAATTAGGCCCCCGTGTCCGGGCAGTCAAAAGGCCTCGCGCCGGCTATTGCCTCTGCTAGCTGGGCTATCCTGGTGCCCACTCCGGCCCTACCACTCCCATGCAGACCGGGCCTTGCTGCTAGGTCTGGAAGAAAGGCGCCTGAGGGGGGATATGATTGGGACGTACAAAATAATGCAGGGCATGAGTAAAGTGGATAGAGGGAAGCTCTTCTCCCTCTCACAAAATACCAGAACTAGGGGACATCCACCCAAATTGAGGGCTGGGAGAGTAAGAACAGACCAAAGAAAATATTTTTTTCACCCAGCGCGTTGTTCGTCTGTGGAACTCCCTGCCACAGATGTGGTGATGGCATCCGGCCTGGATGCCCCCAAAAGGGGACTGGACAGACTCCCGGAGGGAAAATCCATCACAGGTTACAAACCATGATGAGGATATGTAATCTCCAGGCCCAAAACCAGGGCACTTCAAGGGCCAGATGCAGGGGAGTGGTATCAGGAGACAGATATCTAGTCTCATGGTGGGGCCACTGTGAGATACAGGAAGCTGGACTAGATGGGCCTTTGGCCTGATCCAGCATGGCTCTTCTTATGTTCTTACGAAGGTATCTGAGTGTGCCTAGGCAGGCCGGGCCTTGCTGACCGGGCAACTGGGTAGGCCTGGATCGCTCCTTTAACCAGGCCAGCCACGGCCCCAAGGGGGGGGGTGAGCGGCCGGGGAGCCTCTCACTGCATGGGGGGCGGACGATCCCACCCGCCCCCGGGGTTCAGGGGGGGTCCCCCTCTACCTTCGCTGGCGTGCCCACCCCCACCCGGGGCCCGCTGCCTGGTGCTGGGCCCGGGCCTGTTTAGGCCCAGCCCAGGAACGTGGGTAGGCCAGCCGTTCGCCGGGGCCCGGAGGCCCCAGCAAAACCTCCCGCCCAGTAGCCACGACCTCCCCGCCTGGGCAATCGGGCTCGGGCAACCCTCCCCCCAAAGGCCTACTGGCTGGGGCCTGGTAGGGGCCCAGATCCTCTCTTGCGCCCACGCGGCGCGGCCTGCAATGGGTCGGAGGAGGGGTGAGGAGCCCGCCTGCCAACCCGTGTGTCCCGCCTGGCTGGCCAGGTGCCTTCCCCCCCCCGGCGTGGCCCGATTGCCTCCCCCCCAGCTTGGCCCGGTTGACTCCCCCCCCTGTCACCGGCCCTGTTCCCTTTCAAGGAGGTAAGGGTGAGGCGCCCAGCTGGCTCTACTGCCGCGCCCCCTAGCTCCACAGCCCCGCTCACTCTGGGGGGGAGGGCTGATGCCGCTCCCCCCAATCCACTCGGACTTTCTCCACCCCGCGGAGTGTCAGCCGGGGCCTAGTCAGGGCTCAGGCCCTCCCTCGCGCCAAACGGCACGGTCTGCAATGGGGGAAGGGGTGGGGGTGAGGCGCCCGCCCGCCGGCCTGCGCGTCCCTCCCAGCCTGGCTGGTCACCTCACCCCCGTCGCTGGCCCTGGATGCCCTGGTGGTCCCCAGCCCCCGCGCTCAGAAGGGTTGCGGGGAGCCCGGCGGCCGGCTCCACACCGCGCCGCCTAGCTCCACTGCCCCGCTCACTCTGGGGGGGAGGGCTGATGCCGCTCTCCCCAATCCACTCGGACTTCCCCCGCCCCGCGGCCTGTCGGCCGGGGCCTAGTCGGGGCTCAGGCCCTCCCTCGCGCCGAACGGCACGGTCTGCAATGGGGGAAGGGGTGGGGGTGAGGCATCCCCGTCGCTGGCCCTGGATGCCCTGGTGGTCCCCAGCCCCCGTGCTCAGAAGGGTTGGGGGGGAGCCCGGCGGCCGGCTCCACACCACGACGCCCGAGCTCCGCGGCCCCGCTCACTCCGAGGGGGAGGGCTGATGCCGCTCCCCCAATCCGTCATCTTGCCGCGACCGGGGACCAGCCGCGCCACCCTGCTTCGCGGCGGCGCCGCCACCGCTCAGCTTCGCGCGATGCTGCGGCTGCTCCATGGGCCTGGGCTCTACCGGCTTGCTTCGGCCTGGCCCCGGCCTGAGAGTGCCGCCGTTCCACGTCCTGCTCTGCCGCCGATGCGGCCTCCCAAAATGGCACCCGCCACATGGTGCCCCCTGCTCCTGGCGCTCGGACGGTCCTCGCCATCCGAACGCCGGAAGAAGACTGAATGCAGGGTTGGGTGAGGAGCCGCCCTTTATAGGGCGCTCCTCCTCCCTCCCATCCGGGACATTCTTGTCCCGTCTCGCCTGCCGTCCCTCTCGCGGGTGGCAAATAGGCTCCGCGGGGCGGACGAGCCACCGGCGGAGCCCGCATTAGTTCTAGTTAGCGCTAGCAATGATGAGGGCTTATGGCACTTGCAATTCAAAAACACCTTGAGGGCCACAGTTCCTGACCCGTGGTATAGATAGTCATTTTTTCAGTTCTGTTTCATTATTATTCCACAGTTCCATATTAGGCTATGCTCACAAATCCAAAATGTTTCTCCACTTTCTCATGTTTTCCATTTCGCAAAAGGTTGTGTGATTGTATCATGTCATTGATATCACATGGCAGGTATTCAGAGTTCAGACCTGTATGTTCAGTCTTGCATTTTAAACATGAAGTGACTTGCAATTGTTTATTCACACATCCACTATATAAAATTCTGGTTTCACAAATGTCATTTCTCATTACCCCTTCCTACCTTTAAAAAAATTATTATAGAGACATTTATTTTTCAATCAAGTCTAAATGATGTCCAAACACAGATTTAAGGTGCTGGTGCCTTTTCTCCTGATAAATCATTATCAGTGGGGAGAAACCAGCCCACCACTGCATTACCCATCATGATGCATGACCAGTGGGGCCATGGGTGTGTGTGCTTCAAACTGTGGCATTCTCTCATCTCCTTTCTCTTAATTTATCTGGTGTGATTTATGGACATCAATGGGGTCAATAATGTGTTGGTTGTTTTTCAAGAATCCCCTCTTAAAAAAAACCAAGATACTTCCTTGACATCACAGATCTATCATTTAGCTTCTTCCTTTTTGCACCACTGTAGAGCTATGTGCCAAAGGATCTATGATTTTTTCTGGTGTAGCGTGTGGGCATCATTGGAGTGGATAATTTGTTGGTGGTTTTGCAAGAATCCCCCATAAAATCCTATGAAATTATGTGGATCCTTTATTGATTTCACCTTTTATTTTCTTCCAACTTTCCCCATTACATTCTTGTTGGAAAACTTAAGGCAAGTTATCCTTTGGCATAATGAGGAAGTGAAACATTGCTAAGTAAATGTAAAAAGAATAATAATGGAGGCGGGGAAAAATAGCAGCAGCCAAAAGGGGGGTTGCAATGGTAACATACAAAAGATATTCCAGGACACAGAACCCAAAACAAAAAGTAATGCAGGTCCCAAGGTGGAATTTGAAAAGTAGTATTCCACAGTTGGCAGGTTAGAATCATAGAGTTGGAAGAGACCTCAAGGGCCATCTAGTCCAACCCCCTGCCATGCAGGAACCCCCATCACAATATTTCCGACAGATGGCCATCCAGCCTCTGCTTAAAAACCTTCAAAGAAGGAGACTCCACCACCCTTTGTGGCAGCATATTCCACTGCCGAATAGCTCTAACTGTCATGAAGTTCTTCCTAATGTTCAAATGGAATCTCTTTTCCTGTATAGTTTGAAACCATTGCCCCGAGTCCTAGTCTCTGAAGCCATGGAAAACAAACCTGTTCCCTCTTCACTACGACATCCTTTCAAATATTTAAACATAGCTATCATATCCTCCCCTCAGCCTTCTTTTTGAAAGGCTAAGCATTCCCAGTTCCCTAAGCTGTTCCTCAAAAGACATTTCCTCCAGACCCTCAACTATCCTGGTAGCCCTCCTCTGCACCCGCTCGAGGTTGTCAACATCCTTTTTAAACTGAGGCGCACAGAACTGGACACAGTACTCCAGGTGGGGTCTGACCAGAGCAGAATAGAGTGGTACTATCACATCCCTTGATCTAGACACTATGGTTCTGTTTATGCAACCAAGAATTGTATTGGCTTTCCTAGCTGCCGCATCACACTGCTGACTCATGTTCAATTTGTGGTCCACTAAGACTCCCAAATCCCTTTCACAGGTACTATTCTCCAGCCATGTATCCCCCATCCTATATCTGTGCAATTCATTTTTTACCTAGATGTAGCACCCTACATTTCCCTCTGTTGAAATCCATTCCATTGGCTTTGGCCCAGTACTCTAATCTGTCAAGGTCTTTTTGAATTTTCATCCTATCCTCTAAGGAATTAGCAATCCCTCCTATTATGGTATCATCTGCAAATTTAATTAGCATACTCTCTATTCCTTCCTCCAAGTCATTAATAAAGATATTGAACATCGCTGGACCCAGAACAGAAACCTGGGGCACCCCACTGGTCACGTCTCTCCAAGCTGAAGAGAGGCCATTTATGGTCACCCTTTGGGTGCGATCAGTCAATCAATTACAGATCCACCTAACAGTAGTGCTATCTATCCCACTTTCTACTAACGTCTTAGCAAGAATATCATGGGGAAACTTATCAAAGGCCTTACTGAAGTCCAGATAAGCAATATCCACAGCATTCCCCTCATCCACCAGGCCTGTAATTCTATCAAAGAAAGAGATCAAATTAGTCTGGCATGACTTGTTTTTAAGAAACCCGTGTTGACTTCTTGTAATGACAGCATTGTTTGTTAAATAATTGCAGACTGACTGTTTAATAATCTTCTCTAGGATCTTTCCAGGAATTGAAGTCAAGCTGACTTGGCTGTAATTATTTGGGTCCTCTTTTTCCCCCTTTTTGAAGATGGGGACAACATTAGCCCTCCTCCAATCGATGGGGACTTCCCCTGTTCTCCTGGACTTCTCAAATATTATTGCCAATGGTTCTGAAATTACTTCTGCCAGTTCTTTTAATATCCTTGGGTGTAATTCATCTGGCCCAGGAGACTTAAATTCATTTAATGCACCAAAGAGGAATATAAGCAAACAGCTAATATATGCAGGGGGATGGTAAAAAAAGCTAAAGCGCAAAACGAACTTAGACTGGCCAGAGACATTAAGGTAATAAAAAGGGTTTCTTTAGTTATGTCCGCAGCAAAAGGAAAAATAAGGAAATGATAGGCTCTCTGTGTGGCGATAATAACCAGTTACTAACAGGAGACAAGGAAAAGGCAGAACTATTCAACACCTTCTTTGCCTCTGTTTTCTCCAAAATGGAAGAACAAGATCCACTGGGACAAAGACTAGATGAGGTAGGATGGGAATTACAACATAGAATAGGTAGAGAGCTGGTACAGGAAGACCTGGAAACATTAAATGAATTTAAGTCTCCGGGGCCAGATGAATTACACCCAAGGATATTAAAAGAACTGGCGGATCCCACAACTTCGATCCCATTTATAAGGTTCTCCTTGTTGTTTAAGACCAGATCTAAAATGGCTTTGCCTCTTGTTGCCTCCTCTACCTTCTGGACCATGAAATTGTCTGCAAGGGCAGTAAGGAATTTGTTAGACCTTGCATTCTTAGCTGAGTTGGACTGCCAGCATATATCAGGAATCCTAGTTAAAATCTCCCATTAGTACTACATCTCTCCCTTTTGACTATGTGGCCATCTGCTCACAGAAGGCATCATACCACTATTCTGGCTGGCATGGGGGTCTATAACATACCCCCACAGTGACATCCATCCTAGTTTTTTCACTCCTGATTTTCACCCAAACCCTCTCAACATGGTTCCTCTGCTGTTTATCTTGTATTTCCTCAGCAGTATAAATGTCCTTAATATATAAAGCTACACCTCCTCCTTTCTTACTCAGCCTGTTCCTTTGAAACAGGTTATAACCTCCAATGACTACATTCCAATCATACTTCTCATCCCACCATGTTTCAGTGATGCCATTTATGTCATATTTATTTTGCTGTATTAGGTGTTCCAGCTCCTCTTGTTTGTTCCCCATGCTCTGTGCATTGGTGTAGAGACATTTGAGGCTGTGTGTGCTTCTTACATGTCCTTTGCTTAACCTGATTTTCCTGTGGGGACAATGTGAGTTGAAACATACAGTGTCTGAACCCAGCATTATTGTACCTTGAAGTTCATTTTCTTTCAGAAAAGCCAAGAGAATTTAAGAATATTAATAAAGGATGATGGGCGTATAACATTGCCCTTATCTACCAATATATACAGTACTTGTTTTAAAAATGCAAGTTATTTCTATCCTGTAAAAATACATCAGTATGGAGTAAAAATAAATATGCACAGAACTCCAGGAAAATCCCACTTAGTGCTGGGCAAAAAGAATGTTCTTACCGATACATAAAACCAACATTGTATTTTGCACACAGACCTCTTCCTCTTTTGTGCAAATGAAGTCCCCAAGATATTGAGATGGTTGGCTGCGGCATCTATTGCCCATTCAGAAAGACCACTCTCTCCCCAAGAAACAAACATGAGATGAAGAAAAGAACTGGCAACATATCTGAAAGCTTGTGTTCCTGGAATGCTTTGTGTTTTACGCCTGGAGGAAAAAGTGATGAGACACAAGTGGAGGACAAGATGACATCTTTCTGAAGCACTTGAACCTAAAGCCTGGGTGCCCGATAGAAGCTTATTTTCATGATGAAAGCAACTATTCTGCATAATGAATAAAGATAAGATATTTGTGAAATGAAATATGCCACTGTCCCCTTTCATTTTTGAAAGAAATGACTTATTCCCATGAAAAATCTGTCAACATGGTGCATTTCTTTCACCACAGCGTTAGCACATTTTCTTGACAGTTTATTAAAGTTTCACATTGAAGTCATGAAGATTTTGCCTTAACACTAGATTCTTGGGTGCTTTTTTTAAAGTAATAAAAATGAGGAACAAAGTCTTCTTGTTCATTCATCATCATTTGACGGTGAGCTTGCAGTATGCCAAAATAGTAAACACTTGTGGAATCTATAGTAATTGAAAGCAACAGTAAATTACATTTTAAGTGCTCATCAAGTTGAGAAGGGGGCTCTTCAACACCTCCTCATACGCTCTTGTTAGGAAATGTGCCAAAGGAGCTGAACATGAAAGTTCAGACATGGTGCCAGTTTCCACCTTTCTCCTTTGCTTCATGGGATGCAGAAACAGAACAGTGCTGAGTGACTGCCTAACCCAACTTTAGGAAACATGCTCTATTCTCTGGCCGAGAAGTAAAATCTGAAGTAGAGATGGGCACAACTCAAAAAAATAATTTTTCGTTTTTCGTTTAGGGGTCCGTTTCGGTTCGTTTTCGTTTTTCGGGGGGGGGGTTGCACATTTTTCGTTTTTGTTTTCGTACGAAATGAAATGGAAAAACAAAAATGAAAACGAAAAATTTTCATTTCGTTAGCATTCTTTTCAATGCAATGTGTCCGCCGTAACGAAAACAAAAAACACGGCAAAATTGTTCATTTCGTTTCCATTGTAGTTTTGCTTCTGAAAAATTTTTCGTTTTCGTTTTCGTTGCAAAACGAAACGAAAAAATGAAAACGAAAATGAAAATTTCGATGAGTCGTGCCCATCTCTAATCTGAAACCTACTATCTTGAACTCACTTCAGTCTCCAATGGGCCTGGAACAGAGTAAGTTGGCATGTACACATCGGCATCATTTTTGAAATGTCTATGCTTCTTCTGCACCATCCTCAGCTCTATAATGCCCAGTTACATGAAAACTCCTTTAGAGTCAAATGCTAGCTTAGGGTGTAATGTTTTAGGGGTCTAGCAGAGGTATCATTCACCCTTTTCTTTGCTTTGTGTGCAGTATAATGCTTGTTTTATTTTTCAGCAAGATTAAATAATGCCACTCTCACACTCCCTTTTGATAGGTACATTCCCCTGTCTTGCACAATAATGAGTTTAGCCTTTTTGGTATTTCTCAGAAAATATCTTAGAAAACCTCTGTCCTTCTTTCATTCTATCCCAAACTCCACCCCAGAAAGATCAGAATAACCCTCTCTGTCATGTTATACAGCAATCCCTTCTCCTGATGGACCCATCTGCTGTAGGATTAATCCCTGACTGTGGATGTGCAGGGCTCAGCAGCAGCCTGGAGTGAATTTGCACAGCTAAAACTGGTGCGCCAATTGTGCCAATTCCTGGATGTGGCCATGATGACACATGCCCTAGTTACATCTCAGATGGATTACTGCAACATGCTTTAAGAACATAAGAACATAAGAAGAGCAATGCTGGAACAGGCCAAAGGACTATCTGGTCCAGCTTCCTGTATCTCACTGTGGCCCCACCAAATGCCTCTAGGAGCACACAAAACTTGATACCTATCTCCTGATAACACTCTCCTGCATCTGGCCCTTGAAGTTTTGTGTCATCTGCAAACCTCATGGCTTATCCCTGTCTCCAGGTCATTTATGAATAGATTGAAAAGCACTCATCTCAGGACAGATCCCTGGGGCACACCTCTCTCCATTGTGAAAATTGCCCACTGACACATACACTCTGTTTCCTGGATGTCAAACAATTCTCAATTTATAAGAGGACCTGCCCTCTTATTCCCTGACTATGGAATTTTCTCAGCAACCTTTGGTGAGGGACTGTGTCAAAAAGCCTTCTGAAAATCAAAATAGATAATATCCACCGGTTAACCCAAATCCACATGCCTGTTGACCTTTTCAAAGAATTCTAAAATATTTGTCAGGCAAGACTTATCCTTACCGAAGCCATGCTGGTTTTCTCTCAAAATGCTTGTTCTTCTATGTATTTTAAGGTTTTCTCTTGGATGAGGATTTCCACCATCTTCCCTAGAACAGATGTAAAGCTAATCAGCCTGTAGTTTCCCAGGTCCCCCTCCTTCCTTTTTTTATAAAATGGTGGGATATCCGCTATCCTCCAGTCCTCTGGCACTGTGGCCGTTTTAAGAGACAAGTTGCATATTTTTATTACGAGATCTGCAATTTCATTTCTCAGTTTCCTAATAACCCTTGGGTGGATGCCATCTGGGTCCGGTGATTTCTTGATCTTCAATTTATCTAGTAAACCTAAAACATCCTCTTTTAAAATCTATATTTGATTTAATTCTTTAGTCAAGAGGGACCATTTGAGCAAAAGAATCTCCCCAACATCTTCTGTCATGAAGACAGATACAAAGAAGTCATTTAATTTCTCTGCAATTTCCAAGTCCTCCTTTACCTCCCCTTTTCCTCCCACACCATCCAGAGGGCCAACTGGTTCTCTGGCAGGTTTTCTACTTCTAACATATTTAAAGAAGCTTTTATTATTTCCCTTTTATTGCAGCCATGCATTCCTCCTAGTCTTTCTTTGCCTTTTATCAGCTTTTTACATTTCATTTGTCAGAGTTTCTGTTCCTTTTTATTTTCTTTATTTGGGAAGGATTTCCATTTATGGAAAGACCTCTCCTTGCCCTTTAGAGCCTCTCTAACTTCACTTGTTAATCATGCTGGTGCCCTCTTGGACTTAGAGTAGCTCTTCTTTCTTTGTGGTATGCACTTCCGCTGGGCCTACACTACAGTTGTTTAAACAGGCTCCATGCATTCTGGAGAAAATGGATTCTTTTACCCCTTAAAAATTTTTTCTAACTAGTTTCCTCATCTGAGGGATGTTCGCACTTCGGAAATCAAGGCGTTTTGTGTCTGATTTGCTCGTCACTTTTCCCCCAAACATCCATGGCAAAGGAAATTGCAGCATGGTCACTGTTCCCCAGAGGCTCATTGACATTCACATCCATGACCAGGTCCTGAGTATCGCACAGTATTAGATCCAGAGTTGCCTGTTCTCAGGTGGGCTCCATGACAAGTTGCTCTAAGGCACAGTCATTCAGCATGTCAAGAGACCTGGTTTCTCTTTGTTGCTGCATACTTGCATTGGCCCAGTCAATGTGGGGATAATTGAAGACCCCCATGATTACTATCCTGTCCTTCTTGGACCTCCATGATTTGTCTCCTCATTTCACAGTCCCCCTCAAGTTTCTGATCTGGTGGATGATAGCACACTCCCACTATCACATCACTCTGTGGACTTGGTAGTATAACCCATAGTGATTCTATGGTGGAGTCAGACCCTCTGTCAATCTCCATTCTGCTTGATTTTACCCCTTCTTTAACATAGATGGCCACTCCATCTCCAACCCACACCTCTCTCTATCCCTCATATAGAGTTTATAGCCTAGGCTTGCGGAATCCCACTGGTTCTCAGAATTCCCCATGTTTCTCAACTTTTTAAATTCATTTTCTACACTGTTGCATAACACAACTATATTGCTTGTCTTCTGTCATGTTACAACTTCAATCAGTTTTCCCCAACATTTGAGCCCAATATAATTAATATCTCCCTTCTAAGCTTAAATGAGCATACTTTCATACTTAGTTTCCCTACTATCTCACCCCTCTTCTATCTCTCTTTACTTGCATGTATGAGAGGGTATCCAAAAGTAATTATCACCATGAAATAAAAAAAATACAATAGTCACTTGCAGTGGTCAAAGTTAGTTCTTCTCCACATAGTCTCCCTACAGAGTCACACATTTTTGCCAGCGTTTCTTCACCTGTTTCAAGCCCTCTTTGTTGGAAATTGCAGAGAAATTAAATGAGTTCTTTGCATCTGTCTTCACGACAGAGGAGTGTGAGCAGATTCCGCTGCCTGAACGGCCCCTCTTGACTAAAGAATTAAATCAAATACAGGTTTAAAAGGAGGATGTTTTAGGACTAATTGATAAATTGAAGATTAACAAGTCACCGGGCCCAGATGGCATCCACCCAAGGGTTATTAGTGAACTGAGAAATGTAATTGCAGATCTCTTAACGGTAATATGAAACTTGTCTCTTAAAACGGCCACAGTGCCGGAGGACTGGAGGATAGCAGATGTCACACCAATTTTTTAAAGAGGAAGGAGGGGGGACCTGGGAAACTACAGGCCAGTTAGCCTTACATTTGTCCCAGGGAAGATGGTGGAAAGCCTCATCCAAGAGAAAATCTTAAAACACATAGAACAACAAACCTTGCTGAGAGAAAATCAGCATGGCTTCTGTAAGGGTAAGTCTTGTCTGACAAATATTTTAGAATTTTTTGAAAAGGTCAACAGGCATGTGGATTTGGGTGAACCGGTAGATATAGTCTATCTGGATTTTCAAAAGGCTTTTGACACAGTCCCTCACCAAAGGTTGCTGAGAAAATTGCACAGTCAGGGGATAAGAGGGCAGGTCCTATTATGGATTGAGAACTGGGCTTGGGCTGTATGGACAGGTGCACCATCAGTCAGGAGACGGACGCCTTTGCTGATCATGCCATGATGTTTTTGTTTCAATGCATCATGCAGTTTCTCCAGAAGGTTGCAGTAGTAATTGCTGTTGATGGTCTCACCCTTCGGAAGGTAATCAGTTAAGATTACCCCGCAGCTATCCCAAAAAATGGACAGCATCACCTTCCTGGCAGATTTCTGGGCCTTCGCCTTATTGGGAGGGAGGAGGATGGATGTTTCCACTCCTTGCTCATTTCTTTGGTCTCCAGATCGTAGAGGTTTTCCCAGCACTCATCCATACTGATGAGATGAGCAAAAAAATTGTCTCTATTCTGCTCCAACAAAGTAAAATTCTGCTGGGAAAAGTCATGGCAAGTTTGCTTTTGTAGAGCTGTCAACAAGCGAGGTACCCAGTGTGCAGACACCTTATTCACGTGCAGTTCCTCATGAATAATCCTCCACGCAGTTCCCTAACTTAGTCCAGTCTCCGCCATCACTCTTTCCATGGTCAATCTGTTGTCGAGGATAAGGGCCTCCACTTCACCATGGCAAGATCGTCCTTGATTGGGGGTCTAGCCGTTTATGGCTCATCTGTCAGGGACATGTGACCACTTTGAAAGTTCCTCTTCCACCTCACAACTGTTCCATATGATGGGCTTTCATCCTCATAGACAGCTTTCATTTTGTTGTGGGTTTGGCGTGCGTTGTTGCCCTTCAAATGGAGGAACTTTATGATGCTTTGAGCTTCAATTTTGTTTATCATGCAGGCTGATGTCTTCTACAGCCTGTGAAAAGTAAACCACTTTTGATAAAGGTTTGATATTTGCACAAGTATGCATGGCAATGACACTGATTATGCACAAAAAGTTTCATGTAAATATCTGTATAACTTCTTTATTATAATTAAAATTGCTTCTCCAGGTCCACAACCAAGGCATCAAGGGAAGGAACCCATTCACTGACCTCATGGAGCTCCTTGCAGTAAGGATATACCCATGTCTTTTGCCCAAGTGGCAAATAAGCTTATATATGGCACTCAGTGAAAAACACTGGATAGCCTCCACACCCTTGCTGGCTGTCTGAGTGCATGCTGGAGGTTACTGAGAGTGTTGTGAATCCTCTTTGTAGGGGAAGTTGTAGTATCCGGGGCCCTGGCTTCAAGGAGGCTTGGCTTTTATGTTCTTCCTTAACACTTACCTTTGCCCTTTGAATAAAACAAATAAATGTACTTTGTTAAAAATTTGTGTGGGGCCTCCCCTTAGCCTCCCCAGTGAACTCCCCCAGGAAACTCCTGTTTGCTCTCCCTGTTGGCTTGCTCCGGTTGCTCACTCCCTGGCTCTGCTTCAGCTTCAATTCTTCAGCTGTTCTCTGCTTGGAGTTAGGAACCAAAAGCTTTTCATTGGATTGCCTTTGAAAACTGTTCACAAACGTCAGTAGGCCCAAAATGCTGCAATGAGATTGTTAATTGGAGCTGCTTACAGAGATCTCCTAACTCATCTGTTACAGCAGCTCAATGGACTGCCAGATTGTTTCTGGGCACAGTTCAAAGTGCTGGTTTTCATGTATAAAGCCCAAATGGGTCGAGTCCAAGCTATCTCAAAGAACACATCTCCCTTTATGAGCCTGCCAAGGATTTTAAGTTCATCAGGAGAGGCCTTTCTCTCGGTGCCACCACCATCACAGGTACATTTGGTTGCATCATGGGAGAGGACCTTCTCTATCTCTGAAATCCAACTCTGGAATTCCCATGGGAAAGCAGGCTGGTCCCACAAACAAGCAAAAATTCTTCTTTTCAGTCAAGCTTCCTTCAAGTGATTGGCTAGGTATTTTTTTAAAGGAAACCCCCCCCCCACTCTCACCCCCTCTCTCTGTATGTGTACACACACACACACACACACACACACACACACACACACACACACACACACACACACACACACACACACACACACACACACACACACACACACACAGTGGTACCTCTTAAAATGAATTTAGTTTGTTCTACAGTTCCCATAGGAGCTCATTGAAAATGGATTAATATGTTCTGGAGGTTATGGGTCACTGCTTTTTATGGAAAATTTGTCTTACAAAACACGGCTTCCCATAGGAATGCACTACAGAGACTAGAATAAAGACCTGGGGACATGCAGGACAGGTTTTCATCTTGTGAAACATCTCATAGGGGGATTTTTTTTGTCATACAAAGCATGCCTATTCCCGGATTTTTTTCCTCCTATGAGTTTTTTGTCTAACAAGGCATTTGTCTTAAGAAATACCACTCTCTGTGTGTGTTTTTTCTTTCTTTTCCTTAGTGTTTGTTCCACTTGGTTGTGGGGTCTGTCACTCTTGTTTTGGACTTCCATTTTGCACAGTCACGGGCTAGGTCTGAGTGAATCCAGTGCTGGTTTTGGACATCTCCTCAGTCCAGATCCACTGACCTCCAGGGTGAGACCCTTTCTGGCCAGAGTTTCCTCAATGGCATGCAAGACATGTCCGTACCACTGTAGTCAGGCTTCAGATCTTGTTAGCATTTGATGCAATGCTCTCTTTTGCTTGTATGTCATCATTGCACACATGATCCTTTCATGTGAGGCCAGAGATCCATTGCAGCATTGTTGTCTCCATGACAGCAGGGTGATGTTCAACTTCTTTAGTTGCTGGCCAGCATTCTGCACTAGGGATGGACTATTCCTTTCAGAAGCTACCAGTTCCAAAATGATATGTGTGAGCCCAGGTGGTGTTCGGAAGCCCCCGAAATGCAATCAGCCAATCCCTTACCTTGCTTTGAGCCCACACGGGGCTGGACTCCAATGAAGAAGAAGAAGCCTCTGACATCATCGTTCTGCAGGGAAATGCATCATCCCATCTCCCTGGCCAGCAACAGGGAGAAGGAACAATGTATGTATGTATATTATGTATGTATGTATGTATGTAGGTATGTATGTATGTATGTATGTATGTGTATATGTATGTATGTTGCAGGAGAAAAGAAAACTTTCATACATTCCCCATATACAGCTGACAGTCCATTTACATACCTTATATAACCTTATTTTAAATTCTATTGTGTATATATTATTCTGAGCAGTGACACAATTTAGTTTTAAAACATGAACTCCACTTTTTTACATAACACTTTTTGTTCAACTTGTTCTGTAACCCTTCTGGTTGTTTATAATAGGCAAAATAATTTTCCACTTTTTTGCAAATTCTCTAGCTGATCTTCTTTTACCAGACATGTCTCCATTTTCCACTTTGTACCCATTGCTACCCTGGCTCCTGTCAACATGTAGCTGAAAAGCTCTTGTGACCATTTACCCAGATTATCTGGTGCTATTGCCAAGAGCATGGTATCGGGTTTCATTTCAAAATCAGCCTTCAGAATCTTTTGCATTTCAGAATGGATGTCTTTCCACAATTTCTTTGTCTTTTAGAAGCCTACCACAAATATGAGCCTTTGGCTTCTTGGCACTTTCAACAAAGACCTGTGTAACATTTATCTATGTTTTTATCCATGGAGTTATAGACCATTGATAATACATTTTATACTCTTTTTTTCTTAAAGATTGACTTGCAGTACATTTTATAATTTTGTCCCTAGTTTTGAGGGTTTTGAGGGTTATCACTTTCCCTAGATTCTTCATCCACTTGAACATACCAGGTTTAACTGGTTCCCTGTTGGTTTAAAATTGAAGTAGTAGCTTGCATATAGTAGTTCTTACTCTGTTAATTTTCTTAATCTTCCTCTGTTATCTTGTGTGTAGACATGGGCACGACTTGGCAAAATTGTCGTTTCCGTTTTCGGTTATCGTTTCCGTTACGTAACGGAAACGGTAATGATAATTAAGCCGTCAGAACTCGAACTCGAACCGAAAAAAGAAAAATTTGGTCGGGTTTTTCATTTCCGTTTGTGGCATCGTGGCGATCGCGTGATGCGAAGCACAGAAAAAGTTTTAAAAGTTTAAAAAAAAAAAACAACTCCTGGCCAAAAAGGCAGGTGAAAATATGCCTGCCTGAGGCTTTGCCACCTACCAGAGGGGTGATTTCTGGGGGGTCCCCAGCCTCCCCCCCCTTCTCCTGTCCTGGGCTGCTTGGACCAGGCTGGGGGGGGGTTCATCCTCGTCGTCTGTCTCGCTGCATGCCATGCGGTGGGGGGGGGAACCAAAATGGCGACCGCATTTTTTCTTTTGAAATCGTGGTCAAAAAACACACCAAATCACCACAGAAACATGTGAAATTTGTTTATTTTAAATGCCTGAATTTTTATAGTAGCAGCAGTGGGTTTTTAATAGCAATAAAACGTCGTATTGATTTTATTTTATTTTATTTTATTTTTTATTTTTTTAGACCTGCCCATTTGGGCTGGGCATGGGATGGAACCATGCAAATTGTTTGAACCATTCCACCAATGGCATCGCCAGGTTTTTGACTGACACTTCTGGATATCTCGGAGGGCATAAAAAGCCGAGGCACCTTCCAGAAATCGCAGTCGGGTGTATGGATGTGGTTGAGGGAGGAGGGCTGGCTGCTGGTGCTGGTGTGATCCGATCGAGATTGACGAGGGAGGCTGGAGGCTTTAGGATTTAAGTTAGGCAGGCAGGGAGGGAATTGAATTTAGAAAATAATGTATTTGATTCCCTGCAGCTTTGTCTGCTGAAGGGAATAGCAGTTTATTCTTTATTTCTTCTTTGGCAGTTTGTGAGGATTTTTTTCTGATATTGGATAAAGGGGGAGGTTCGACTGGGAGTGGGAGTGTGGATTTATTTTAAAAATATATTATAGACTACCATTTATTTTCTATTTTCCCAACTTCAGTTTGCTTGCACACACACACATTTGGGGTGCAAGCCAAGAACAGACCCTCTATCCTTCTTACGTGATATCCTAACTGCCCACTCGCCCGTCCGCCCGCGCTGCCACCCGCCTGCGGCCCGCGGCACCGCCCGCCCACCCATGGCCCCCCGCCACCTCCCCCCGCCCGCACCTCCCCCTGCCCCCCGCCCCGCCCCCCGCCTAGGGCGCAAAAACACCTAGCGCCGCCCCTGATTGCGGGACGCCCCTATGCTCTGGGAAGTCAAATCGCGCTAAATTGCGGTGGAAACAACAAACGACAAACGGAAACAACAAATTTTTGAAAAAATTTCGCAACAAACGGAAACGAGACGAAATGGACCCGTTCCGACAAACGAAAACTTGAAACGTCATTTTTTCTGGTCGTGCCCATGTCTACTTGTGTGCCCTCTTTATACCTTGAAATTAAGGTAAGATAGCCAACTTATCTCTGCTTGATGCCCTAAGCACATCTGATCGCACCTGATTTCGGAAGCTAAGCAGGGTCATTCCTGGTTAGAACTTGGATGGGAGACCACCAGGGAATACCATGTGCTGTAGGCGCCTGGAGTAGGAACTGGAAAACCACTACAGTATTCCTATCAAGAAAACTCCATGGACGTGCAGTCATGAAGAATCAGTCACAACTGTAACAACACAACACACACAGAGAACAAACTTATCTTTTTTTATTCTTCCTTTGTAACTTGCCAAGATTTAATTCCCATAGGAATTCCCACCTATGAATCTCCTGAAAGGTTATCAAGTCATGTGCCTTTCTCTCTTGTTTGCAGTAATATGCAATGGTAGCAACTATTATCATCAATGATGATGTTGGGCAGATCCTCATTTTAAAGAGTGTTTTGAATAGGCCATCCTTAATTTTAACAAGTTTATAACAAGTTCTTTTTTCTATCCATAGCAGGTTATGTAGGCCTCCCACACTCATCTGTTGATTCCAACTTCATTATTCTGTCATTTGGTTTTTTTAACCAATCTACAATCCATGTTAAATTGTTAATCCTGCTGCTTGATAGCATAAATTAACATTAGACCCCACAAGCCTCCCTCTTTTCTTATCATCTGGTAATACTTGTAATATATTCATTTTTATTGCCAATATTTTTCCCAGCCAGGAGAGTTTTAACTTTATACATTGTTAATTCTTTCTGTATTTTCCCCCATACTCTCTCATAATTATACTTATATGATGTTTCATTAATTCCTAAAAAATACCTAGATACTTTATTATTTTATCTGCAAGTTTATACTCTGTAATTTTTTAAATATTATCTTCTCATTTTGTTAGAAATTTTATTACAATGTTGGGTTTTTTCCTTATTAATTTTTAAGCCTGAGTGGAGTCCAAACTTTACTATTTGTTCCATTATTCATTGTATACAATATAGTGAATTAGATAGTTAAAACAACAACATCTGCACAACTTCTTAGCTTAAACTCCTCTCAGTCTATCTTTAATCCTTCAATTTGGCTGTCATTTATAATCTTGATTGTAAACTGTGAAAATAAACAACAGTTTTGACAATGGGCAGCCTTGTCTGGTTCTTAGTAGTAAACCCATCTGTTAAAACCTTATTTATTAATATTTTGTATTGTCTTATATAAATTCCTTGAATCCAATTTTCAGACTTTGTGCCACACATCTGATGCCACAAGACTTTATTTAGAATGCTCCAAGAAATATTATCAAAAGCCTTCTCTGCATCAAGAAATATAAATGCAGTTTTATGTTATTTTTACCCACTCACCCCACATAGAAATTCCATCACATCTATTAGAAATCTTACATTGTCTCACATAAGTCTCTTGGGGACATATCCAGTCTGATCAGGGTGTATTATTTTTGTAATTCACTTCTTAAATCTGTTCACCATTACTGAAGCAATAATTTTATAATCCACATTAAGAAGGATGATTTTATTTTTACCACTGCTTTTGTCTGTGTTTAATATGACATTTTTAAAAGTCTCAGGGGCGGGGGGAACCAAAAAAGCAAATCAAAGTGTTCTGTTTATGTACCAATCCATAGTGCTTAATGCACTCTCTGGGTGGTTTACAATTTAATTATGCAACCTGCATATCTCTCCCCCCCCCTCTCTCTGGGCCTTTTTACATGACCCCTAAGATCCGCTGGCCACTTAAATTCGGACCAGAGATCTTAGGGGTTCCTCGCTCTTCCTCTGTCCCCACCCCCCTCCACACTTCCTGGTTGCTGGCTGCCTGAGGGAGGGAGAAAAAAGAAAGAAAAGAATGCCGGTTTACCTCCGTTTTGTTCCCGGCAGCATTCAGATCTCTTAAAGGGGTGGGGCGCAAAAAAAGAACAAACGGAAGCCAGGAGAGCCCCGCACTCACTATCCTTACACCGGATCAAATATTTGTCACCTCCAAAAAGCAGGTACAAGAAAACTGCTGTTTGGTCTTGCTAAAGTGGGCAGGGTCGCACTTAATTGTCTGCAAAGTCCAGAGCTGGTGGGTAAACATTTTTAAGGTCCGGACCTTGGAGCCATTTGCGGCGGAGCTTAGGGGTCGTGTATAAACGCCCTCTCTCTCTCTCTCTCTCTCTCTCTCTCTCTCTCTCTCTCTCTCACACACACACACACACACACACACACACACACACACACACACACACACACACACACACACACACACACACACACACACACACACCAGCAAGGTGGGTACTCATTTTATTGGCCTCAGAAGAACTGAAGGCTTGGTCAGCCTGCCATCTGGAATTGAACCCCAGGTCGTGACCACAGTTTTAGCTGCAATACAGCTGTTTAACCACTGCACCACAAGACTCTTTATTGTTCAGTTTTTAATAATGTTAACCGCTCTGAATCCTTTTGAGGAGAAACATGGGGTAGAAATATTTGAA
This sequence comes from Phrynocephalus guinanensis, assembly GCA_037367245.1. Classification (NCBI taxonomy): domain Eukaryota; kingdom Metazoa; phylum Chordata; class Lepidosauria; order Squamata; family Agamidae; genus Phrynocephalus; species Phrynocephalus guinanensis. Next base: position 3,942,401 of record CM074735.1, read on the forward strand.
ATTGAACAACTGAAAAATCATGTTGTCTGAATGCAGGCCTGTTATCTTCTCTGTTGTTTTCTTTCTTAGCAAAGAAAATAAATCAAACTAAAAACAACTACAGAATGTTTTCAGTGGCTGTTTGGAAAAGAATAGATAAGAAAGCATTTTGTAGCAAGGTGTCAGATTTATGTATGCTTTCTCTTTGCAGTTTTTTTTAAGCTTTTGACCTTGCACTTACTCTTCACCTCCTTGACTTAATCCCCTGAGTGGTTCTAGCTAGACCTTTCTGAGCCCCTGTCAGAGAGTGCTACTTTTGGTGCAGAAAGTTTTATTCTCTTTCGGCCTGTTTCTAGTGTGTGGGGCCACTGAGAATGGAACAAAAGTAGGCCTTCCAGGCTGTCAAGGTGCCCTCCAATTAAAAGTTCCAATATAATGAAGTAGAGTAAATAGAGTAGTTTGAAACACTTATATTTGCCATGTTGATGCTTGGACCACACCAAATGTTGTATCACACCTCCAACTAACCCCAATCCTATTTAGCTCTCACCAGCCTGCTCCAGAAAAGCCAGTCTAGACAAGGAATTAGCATCTTGCACCAGATACATATCTGGCCTCAAACCTGAGCCTATGCCTTCATGACTTCCACATATGGAAAAGAAGGGGAAGACATTGGCTTTCCTCACTCTTGGATTGGTTCCCATTTCCAGCAACCCTTTTCAGGCAGGTTCCAAATTAAGAGAGTTAGGAGGGGATACCAATTTATGGGTTTGGGAAAAGAATCACGTACATCATTGACTACTGTCAATTTCTGTAGTCCAGGAAAACATGGGTTGGCAAAATAAATAAATAAATACAGTGGTACCTCAACTTATGAATGTAATCCATTCTGAATGCATGCTCTTAAGTCTAACTACTTTTAAGTCGGCGTACCTATCTAAAAAATTGAAAAAAATAAGTTAAAAAAATAAAAATAAAAAATATTTGTAAGTCGAGCAGACCATTGTGATCTCGTGGTTATAGTCTCTCAAAAATGAGGCAAAGTTAGACAAAAAGGAGAATTTGTCAGCGCTGATTTATTAAGCAAAAGCAAGGCAAGAACACAAAAACAGAAAACCATTCGTGAATGGGGTCCCCCTCTAAATGGAGTGAGGACCCCGAACACCACTTTTCAGACCCTTCCTCAGTCACTATCGGACAACCACACCCTCAGGACCACCCACGACCTGTCCATCATTTACTGAGTCCGCTTGTACACCCGCAGACTCTTAGCCTGAACTTACTTCCTCTTTTCTATCATTTCACTCTGTGCTTTCTTCACACACAGCTGCTTGCCTTTAACCACATACGTTTCCATTCTTCTTCTGCCGGACTCATCAACAGGAAAACCACACTAGCTTCCTCAGCACAGCACACTTTATTTTGCTGTCTTCCTTACTAATCACAGCTGATAATTGCATTTATGCTTGCTATTGTTTACATATTGTATCCATAAGCTTATTAGCAGGCATGATTATATATTTTCATTTCTCACAGTCCCCCCTCTGACCCTTTTCAGAAGGGTCACATTTTATCATATTGCATTTCCAAATATATTTTTATCAAAGCATATAAAGGCATATAAAGACTAAGCATAATCTGCCAAGATGATTTAAGATTCTTCTTGGGGGCTGCAATACTTATGAGTTGCCTAAGCGTTATACTGCAAATTATTCCCTGTCAGGTCGACACTTCTCTATTTTCTTATACCATTCTGGGTGGTAGTTTCTTCATCCCCACATAAGGGCTCACACTATTGGTTCTACTGATTGTCCCTGATACATTTTGGAGAAATGAAGGTAGGCTTTTTAAAACCATGGCTGGCTTGGGACCCTCCATACATTGATACATCTCCATATACACTTTCTTCATTTGACATTCCACTATGCCTGCTGTTGTGAACCTCCATCCATAACTGTGCTACTGCTGTGGACTTAGGCACTGATGTATTGCAAATTTTACCAATGACCAGTTTAATGCACACCCACAATATTCCAATAAGTAACACAACAATAATGATTGCGATCAGGACTCTGACGATGCATCCTCCTATTCCAGTAGACAAATTAGAAAACAATTGATCAAAATAAGTCCCCATAACTGATGTTGCCTCTAGTCTTTATTGAGCCACTGCCTTCTGAATGTGTTCGATGTTACAGGCCAATGGCACGGTTCCATCAGGAATATCAACACAGCACTCTCTCCCAAACATTCCGCACATGGCCATTTGTGTTCACCAGAATTGAATCTAACGCGACCCTGTTTTGTATGACCAGCTCTCGCATGGCAGAAAGTTCTGTATTTATAATTTGAAAGGAATCTGTGGTAAAGTTGACAAATGAATCTATTAGTTTGGCGAAAGCCCTGCATTGATCCCATAACATGTAAATACCTGCTTGAGGGAACACAAGACCCCAAAGTTCATTCCAGTTACTCTGCAACACAGTCGACCGTTTTTGTCTGTGACTTAAATCTGCAGGGTGCTTGACAGGCTTTATTCCTGGAACTATCACGCCCACATAACAAGTACCTTCCCATCTTGGGGGCAATGTGGAATAGGCTTTATTACCACAAATGAAATAATGTCCATCCCCTAGGGACACTCCGTTATGCCATTTTTGAAACTCATCCAATATTTTGTGCATCCAGGATTTAGTATTGTTCCCCACTATAACCGGGTGATGACAATGAATAAAGGAACATTCCTTTTTCTCTCCTTCCCCTGTTTTCCCAACCAGAGGAGTACAACACACAGATAATTGTAGAGCCTGTGTTAATTTGTAGCCATGAGGTGCCACGTTAGGCTCATGGAGTGTGACATGGAAAGAACCATCCTGGTAAAATGCAGGTTTGAGCAGGGACCCTGTGTAGTAGCATGGAAATCCGGGATAGGGGTTAAAGTCATGGAAGATCTGAACATTTGGCCAAGCCTTACGTTGCTTCCACACGTCTAGTACCCTCCCCTGAATACAGCAGGTGCACTGTCATACGTCCAAGATTGTATGTTGTATAATGTTTCCAAATCTTTCACCCGCTTGTCATCCTTAGACCTCCCTGATGACTCCCCTGCAGACTCATGAATTCTCACAGACTCAGGTGTTGTTAAAAGTGTTGTTAAACCCTTGGGACACTGACAATAGATACCTTTAGCTGGAAGCTGTGGTGAAAACCCTGACCAATCAGTTTGTCTGATGACAGAAATCTGCATTACAATTGTATGATTGCACAAGCTATTACCAACAGGCCATGGCTGTAAATGAGTCAAATCTGCATTTAAGCTGCTATGATTATATTGGACACTAAAACAATACAAACCCTCAACAGCTGAATTCAACAAGAGTGGTGGAGTATGTTTTGTCTTCTTTTTTTCTTTTAGTGTGGAGCAAGGCAGATCTTCTTGATACCATGAGAAATCAGGCTCCAAAACATTTATTCTAGCTAGATAAATTATAGGAACTGGAATACATTAAGAGTGTAAATTAACTTGAAGTACATGACTCCAGGAAGTGGCAGAACACCTGGATGAGGGGATTATCCCCAAGGTAAACTGTGCCTGAGGGACAGGAGATTGTCTCATTGTCTGGAGTTCCACATTCCCTGTCTCTGCCCTGTCTCTGCCAGACTGGGCCCCGTTGAACAATAGGACACCAATCTATGGAACATTGACTCAAGGATTTGGACCATCAAGAGCTTGATGGCACAGGAGATTGGATGCAACTGTGAACAATGACCCACCAATGAGGGAAACCTTGAACTGGTTTGAATGTATAAAACTGTTGTTAAACAAATGTTCAGGGCTCACTCACACCATCCAGAGAGAGACCACTGACTGATATTTGGCTTGGCTGCAATAAATCAGAATTGAACAGTTCAGTGTTTGTGCTTCCTTACTTTATTTGAATTTAATTATTGGACACTGGTTCCGAGCCAAGCACAGACTCAAAATAATCTGTAAAAAACTGGTAACATTCTGCTCAAGGATTTGACATACACCAAATCACCGGTTGTCAGGGAATGGTCTAAGAATGAAATTCTCAAATATAGACAGTGAGAGCATGATAGCAATCAAGCTAAATGGTACTATTCAGAACATTTTCATCAGAAGAATTCATTGGTGTTGGAGCCAGACAGACCATATTCTTACGAGATGTGGACTTCATAGGAGCAATGCTTAAGTCATCTGGCCGATTGAAACCAGTTTGTGATGGCTCTCCCCACTTTTTTTTTAAAGATAGCCTTATATTTCTCACATTTCCAGAACTTTGAAAATAATAGGTACAACATTGTGTGCTGTGCATACCTTATTAGCAACTTGGCTACAAAATTAAAACATTCAAGGAGCTTCTTAGCTATCAATAATATGCACATTTGGGGAATACACAGGCACCTCAGAAATTCTTTGAATCAAATCATCTCTCTCATGGCAATATAGAGCAAAGGCTTGATACAATTAGGAATAATTTGGAGTTAATGTCTACAAAATATTTTCTATAGGCACAAAGGCATGTAACTGCTTTTAAGAGAACAGGTAAAGACACTCTAAAATAGCATCAATTTAAGAGATTTGAAGCTTCCAGAGATCGCAGTTCCCAAGCGAGTGTCCTGTAGTTCACAAGTAGCAATTTAGCCTTTTCAGCGTTATGTCCCTTCTCACCAGGAGAACAGAACAAGACAATAATGTCCTGTAAAATATGCTCCTACAGACAGAGGCACAACAGTACTTTATTTACATATAAAATGAAAGATGGACTCACCACCAGGGAATTTGATGTGTTTTAATGATGTCAAAATTTCAAAAGCACTTCCAAACTTCAGGAGTCTTCGCAATGCTTTGAACATCACCACTCACCCTTGGTTGGTTCAGTTTAACATTGAAAGCTGGAACAGTGGTAGTCTCCGTCCTGGCCCTCGTTTTGCTAGACCCATAGAGGATCAGAGTATATTCTGGAAACTGGGGCAAATGAATGCTGTGTGGGGGTTGTTCACCCAATTCAACACTGAAGATTGTAGCAACCATATCTAAAATTTGTAAGGCTGCAGTTAAAACGCCAAGTTTTCTGCTCTTAAGTCGAATTGCTCTTAAGTCGAGCTGCTCTTAAGTTGGGGTACCACTGTACAAGGAAAGCAAGATATGTCAATTCCCCCACCTGGTAACAAACTTCCCCCCATCCTCTGGATAGGCAAGGTCTTTACTTTGTACTTTGCAATTGGGAAAACAGAGGCATGTTGTCCCTACCCCCACCCTCCACATCCTGGAACCCATTCTCCTTAGCACAAATAGATGGAAGAACTTCGATCCCATGAGAAATTGGAAGGCCAGTTTAAGAAATGCTTTCCCAAACTCATTTTCCCCACATTCTATTCTAAGACAAAGCATTATTTAAGTGGGCAGTTAATATCTCATCTATTTTTCATCATATTTAACATGCAAGAATCAAGATGGGCAGCAGAGAATAGAGCAATGGAAGAGGCAGGGATAGCAGCTTTATTTCTTGCCTCATTTCGCAGTAGTGCCGGCCCTGCTTGTGTGGTGCTATGGATTGTACATTTTGGGAAGGGCAGTGTGTGAAAGGACACCCTTTGTTTTCTCTCATGGAAACATGTCCCTTTTGACGGAGAAAGGGCACAGCATGGGCAAGATGGGCAGAGGGCTAAGGTTAGGGCTCAGAAAGAGTTCCACCTCTTCAAGTTGAATAAAGGGTCTGAGTGAAATGAAAGGGGCTTTTTATTGTGAAGTAGCTGGGAGGGATCAGTAACATTAAACATTAAAATACCTTTAGGGATAATTTGTTTTGTCAGTTTCACAAAAATACTGGCCTGTTTAGGGAACTCAGAGATTTGTACAAGTCCTCTACCGAACCCCCCTTTGGTCAGCAGACACAACATTTTTTGTTTTATCTGGAAAAGTAAAGCAGAAAATTGTGTGATACAGTGGTGGGGGTAATGGAAGAGCCCCAATTGAGGCATTAGTATTTCAGTCTTCAAATTTGGAAATGTACTTGAGTTATTAGAAAATGTGTACAAACATACTAATATAAGGGAATGATGCAGACAAAATGCATGTGTTATTGAAAATGATCTAAAATGCACTATTTGGGGGAGAAATTTCATGTAAAAAGGCCAACTCTGCCAGCACATTCATTGCAGTTAATCAACATTTCTGATTCACTGCAGTCAATTTATTGTTTTGGATTGATTATTCAAATGGGCATTGCACAATCCATCAACTATTTAAACCAAAATTTGATTATCTAAACCTGAATTAATTAATTGCAGTTCACTGATCAAGGCACATAATATATTAATTCCAGTAACTGATTTACTATGCGATTTGATCAGTGATTTACTCTTGTGAGCTAACTCATTGCATCCAACTGATGGATTATCTAAACCATAATTAATTTATTGCAGATAATTTGTTAGGCATTGAATATATTAATTCTAATAACCAATTGATTACTCAAAACTGATTGATTAATTGATGGGGTATTGCACAGTTCATTGATTATCTAAATCAATTAATTGCTGTGACCCCTAGTACCTGATTTATTATCCTAGCTGATTGGTTATTTTCTATGGATTATATAAACTGGAATTGCTAGCATCTCATCCAGTGATTAATTAATTTGAGTGGAGGGTTAAATATTTAATTGAAAAAGGGATTCTACAGCCCCTACTGTACAAACAATGCCTGCCAAGAAGGGTCAGGGAACCCTCAGGGGGAAGCAATCTCTTAAGAGGAACCTCCCCCCTGCAGCGCCTCTCTCCCATCAAACGACTCCTCCTCTGAGGAGGAGGAGGAAATGGCCTTTAGTGCCATGAGGAACAAACTCAGCTGTATGGAGAATGGAAGAGCCAAAAGGTTGGGAAAGGGTGGAGCCAGAGGCCAAAAGGCTGGCAAGATGCAAAAAAGGGAGGGCCTGAAAGGTATTGGGGACCTCACACTCTCTCGCATTCCTATGTTACAACAGGAGATGGTGGACACCAGCCATGAAACAGATGAGTCCCCACATCCACCTTGGCTACTGGGTCCTGCGCCAACCCCATTGCTAGTCCAGCACCCCAAGTGCACTACCATGACATGGAGAGTGCATGCACGCATGGGGCATGACACACATGACTTCCTTTTGGCCCCAGTGTCGTGAATGTCAGGTTAGTGTCAACCCGGCAGCAGCAATACCTTTGCCACAACGTTCTCTAACCACTGACAACACCCTGTACCCAGGAGGAGCTGGGGGAGAGTCAAGGCCCTCTTCCCATGACATTTTGCATGATTTGGGCATTTGGCAGGAATGGTTCCTGAGCACCCATGTGGTATGGTCCACTATTATTGCCAGGAGGGCCTGGAGGATGGAGCTTGACCCACAGTGCATAATACAGACACACATGGGTATGAACTGGAAAGTCTCCTATGAGCTACTGAGGGCTACTACTCAGTGATTTCTCACTGAGCCATAACAAGCCTGATCTCTACTGGCACAATGGCATGCACCTCTCAAACCTGGCCCTAGACTGATTCCTGGCCAACCTGCAGAGAAGTCTCCAGGCCAAGTTATGCAGCTTGGGGAGGAGGCCTGGGGCATAGCTAGGCTTGCCTAGGATTGTGGCAGGTAATGCAGGGAACAGAGCATTCTGTGAATCCTGATTGTTTATCAAGTTACGCTCTTCCAACCCCAGGGCTCTGAGAATCCTGAGATCACAGTCCTTGGGCGAGGAGTCTTTGGAAACCCACTCAGGGTAGGGACCAGCCACTGATGGCACCCTCACCTCTGGAAGGGGGACCTAATACCTTCAGCTGGCTGAGGGGGCTCCACACAGAGATGCCCCCTGGGGCCTCGGAACACACCCATCTTGACAAGGCCATTGGCATAGGTCCCCAGGTGACTTCTGTTTCCAAATGTTCCCCACACCAGGTAGCCCCCTCTGGGCTAGAAGTGATTATATGTAAACAACCACTAAGCATGGCCCGAGTTTTGAAACCATGAAGTCATCTCACCTATTATTTTTGTCCTGGGGGGACAAGGGCTAGCTCCACCATCAGCATTGTCTGGTGTTTGGTTTGCATTACCCCCTCCAGTGAATGTGTGAGAAGTGAACTTTATGGGCCTCCTGAGGCCTGGGGCAAGGGCAGGGAGAAGTCCTATATAATGGGAGGTTTGCCTACCCCTTCATCCTCTTTTGGAAGAAGTGATGACCCACTCACCCACTGCCTTGTTTCAATGCTAGCGTGGATCAATGCGGTCACCTTCAGGGGCTAGATAGGAATTTTACCCTGCCCCCCCCCCAAATTGGCTGAGAAAGGGCAGGGATTTTTCGCCTATTCCACACTGTCATGGGGTAGGATGGGATCGGCCACACGGGTGGGTCGTGTGGGGAATGGAAGCATTTGGTGAGTCCCGATCAGTTATCAAGTTATGCTCCTCCAACCCCAGGCCACTGTGGATCCTGAGATCACCGTCCTTGGGTGAGGAGGCTTTGGAAGCCCACTCAGGGCAGGGACCAGCCAGCCAATGGGGGCTTGTACAGGAATGCCACCCTAGGGGCTTAGGGACATGCCCACCTTGATAATGTCATTGGCATAAGTCTCCTTCTGATTCCAACAGTTCCCCAAACCATGAAAAGTATGTAAATAACCAATAAAGCACGGCCCAAGTTTTCAATCCATGAAATCATCTCACCTATTATTTCAACCTGGGGGCCAATGCTTTTCTGGACAATTGTGCAAAAATGAGTAGAAGTGTTAATAACTTTTGGGGGGAAAACTGAAATAGAATCAGGACAGAACAAACTTAATATGGGAAAACATTGAACTGAATAAAACAAAACTGACATATTTATTTATGTATTTATCTATATATTTATTTATTAAATTCCTAAACCTCCCCATTAGTGCAGAAGTTCTATTCCAGGTGGTTTACAATCTGCTAAATTATTGCCAAGGAGAAGATATATTGGTATTGAACCAAGTGCCATGGAAGATAAGAGATGTGAGAAAACATTATCAATTTTTAACAGCCAAAATAAATGAGAAAAGAATAAACTTTAGATGTCTAGTCCTGAAAGGTATTTTGGTCAATTGGGAAGCCAAAAGGTACAGATTGGACAGTACTGATAAAGCAAAAAACTTCTACAACAGGCACATTGAAAAATGAAGAACAGGATTCCTCAGAGAAAAGAGAAAGAATACAATTTGAGACTGCAGATTAAAGAGTTAGAGTTTTTAAAACAAAAACAAGGTGATACTGAAAGACAAATGGAAGAGACAGGACAAGAGCAAGAGACAGCCTCAAAGGAGAAGAGACAAACAAGGGCAGTCAACCCCAAATATAAGTAACAATAGAGAAAAACACAGGAATACTTTCAGTTTAAAAATTAATAAATTAAGCTCCCTGATAAAGAGGAAGAGAATGTGTTCTAACCTTCAAAAGGAAAGAGCTGAGATAATCTGCCTGCAAGAAACTCACATAAAAGAACAATGCAGTAAATTGCTTGAATGTCCAAAATTGGGGAAATTATACTATGCAGCAGACCAGGAAAAAAGAGAGAGAGGGATAGCCATCTATGTGAACCCCCCCGGGGGCCGCATGGTCACACTGGAAATTTAAAAAAAATGGTGCTGGCCCCTGCTGGTACTTAAAATAATAATAATAATAATAAATGCATGAATAAAACTTGGTCTGGCCTGTGGGCCAGCCAGAAGTATAAACAGAGCGAGGGGAATCAAGCTCCTCTCACCTGAGGGGGGGGGGTGAAAATCCCCAGCATTGGGGGATTAAATAAATAAATAAATAAATAAATAAATAAAGTGCTGACCCAGGCCAAGAGCCGCATGGTCAGCCTTGTAAAATTAAATAAATAATAATAATAATAATTTTAAAATGCCACCAGCCCCAGCTTGTACTAAAAAGAAATTAAAATTAAAATCTTGGTCTGTCCTATGGGCCATCCAGAAGTTAAAAAAAATTGTAATTTTTTTTTAAAGGCAGCAGCCACGGTCCCCCGGCCGCAGCGGCAGCGGTGGTGGTCCAGGTAAGCCGAACCAGTTCGTTTTGTTTTGGTTTGAATGAATTTTTTTTTAAAAAAAATTCATACAAAACAAAACAATATGAACTGGGGGGGTGAAACAGAATGAACCGAACCATCAGTTTTCTGCTTTGTACCCACCTCTAGTGATTAAGAAAACAAACAAGCAAGCAAGCAAACAAACAAACAAACAAAAACAGAAAGACTCTGCATTGCCATCAGAATTTTATAAAACATTTCAAGGAGTTCGAAGCACACCCATCAAATAAATGTGAAATGAGATTCTTCAAGAAGCTATAATACCCCAATCTTGGATGGAAGCTTTCATTACATTGATCCCAAGCATTCTAGTTTTCATTTTAGAAAACCCATTAGAATCAACATTGAAATTACTTGACCAGATTGAGCAATATGGGGAGGTGGCTGACGTGAAGATAAATAAAGAGAAAATGAAAATAATGGTTAAAATTTTAACAAAAAATGCTAACAGATAAGACTAAACTGCAAACAGCAAAAAAGATTAAATATTTAAGAATCTACTTGGCACCCAAAAGTTCCATGATAAAAGAGGACAACTATGGGAAACTATTGCGGGAAATGAAACAAGACCTTGGAAGATGGGAGAATAGACAAATATCATTCCTGGGAAGAATTGCAACTAAAGATGAGTATTTTGCAAAAAAAGTCTTTCTTTCTCAAACAATTCCAATTAAACTAGATAAAAATATTTTGAAGAACTGAATAAAACTACTCTAAGGTTTTTTGGCTAAAGAAGAAAGCAAGGATTAAAACTAAATTGTTACAAGAGGCAAAGGAAAGAGGGGGCTTTGGCTTTCCAGATTGGACACTATATTACCAGGCTTGTGTATTAACATAAGTGAGAGAATGGATGCTTTTGAGAGATAAAAGACTACTATATTTGGAAGGATAAGATATACACCTAGGGTGGCACACATTTTTGTAGTAAAGAAAAACTAAGGCATATAGATTAGAGATGGGCATGAATCAAAAAAATGATGTTTCGTTTGTCGTTTGTCGTTTGGAGGGTCCATTTCAGTTCGTTTCCGTTTTTCGTGAATTTTGCAAAACAATCATTTTTGTTTTCGTTCATTTTGTTACTGTTTCGTTACTATTTATTTCATTTTTGTGGGATTTTTTATCATTTAAAGCAGTTCGCTGTACTGCAGTAACGGAAACGAAACGCACAACAAAATTTCTGGTGTTTCTGTTCATTTCGTTTCATTTTGGAGACAAAATTCGTTTGTCGTTTCGTTGCGTAACGAAATGAAAAAATGAAAACGGAAAAGAAAAATTGTTCTTTTCGTGCCCATCTCTAATATAGATACTTCCAAAACAATCTGGCAAGAAATGCTTTAATCAATACATGGGAGAAAGTAAAAACCAGAATTGATATGAAAACACTGAGATGAGTCTCATTGCTGGAAGCACTTACTTATTGAAATCTTATAAATTTCAAAAATATATGTAACATATAATTATCTAAATTTAGAAGGAAACCTGAAAACTAAAGTACAGTTAGCAAACCAAGGACTGATATTCCCATGGTGGCCACTAATGCAAATTCAATCAGCATATAAAGATGATCTCACATCACAAGGATTCTATAAAGAACAGTCACAATTTGATAAAATAATACTATTCTTGGAAGACAAACTAATTAAAAAATTTCATATCTTCTTGCTACAATGCAAAATGGAAGATGAACTAGTGAAGGAAATAATGATATGTTGTGCCAATAACTTCAGTTATACAATTGAACCGGATCAGTGGTTCTCAAACTTCCCAATGCTGCAACCCTTTAATACAGTTCCTCATGTTGTGGTGACCGCTTGCCTTGCTTGGAAGAGGCCACAAGCCCCCTTTGGCAGGCCACTATGCCACAGGTGCCATAGAGAACTTCCCTCTACAGGCACCCTCAGGTAATCACACCCTCCGGTGCCATTGACTGACATCCCCTCCAACCTAACAAACTGTAACTCACTCTTTCCCCCTTCCCCCCTCCTCCAGACCCAAGCCGTTTGTGCCTTTTTCTTCACTGGCTCATGGCAACCCCTGTGAAATGGTCATTCGACCCCCAATATACAAGATAGATATATTATACTACAGTAACCCCCTGCCTATCGCGGGGGTTAGGGACCCACCCAACCCACGATGCCTGAAAATCCACAATATGCAGAAGCGGTGCGGGGGCGGGAGGGGGGCAATCCGATCCCCCTGCCGCCACCAGCACGCGCCGGTCCAAGAAGTCTAGGGGTGGCGCACGGAGGAGGCGGCAGGGGGGTCTGACCTCCCGCCGCGGCCCGCCGCGCCACCCCGAGACTTCTCCTCTGGGGCCGTCTCCATTGAAATGTATTGCCAGTGCATTTCACTGGAGAAAATTTTCCCCATTGGAAAACATTGGCTCAATGTATTCCAATGGGGAAAATTTCTCCATTGAAATGCATTGGCAATGCATTTCAAGGGAGATTGCAGGGCAGCATGATCACCGCCCGCTGCGCCCCAGAGGCCCAGAGGCTTGTGGAGGAGTTGGGGGCAGCGTGGGGCAATGCAATCGCACCCCGCACCCCTCCCCTGCGGCCCCGGGGCTTCTCAGAGGAGGGGGCAGTGCGGGGTGATGTGATTGCACCCTGACTCCTGCGGCCCCAAGGCTTCTCGGAGGAGTGGGAGGGCGGCACAGGGTGATGCAATCGCCTCCTGCCGCCCCGAGACTTCTCGTCCGGGGCCATCCCCATTGAAATGCATTGCCAATGCATTTCAATGGAGAAAATTTTCCCCATTGGAAAACATTGGCTCAATGCATTCCAATGGGAAAAATTTCTCCATTGAAATGCATTGCCAATGCATTTCAAGGGAGATTGTGGGGCAGCGTAATCGCCCCGCCGCCGCCCCCCAGTGGCGCTGAGGCTTCTCAGAGGAGTGAGGGGTGGTGCGGGGCAATGCAATCGCCCCCACCGCCCCCCCCCCACATGGCCTGAGGTGCAGGTACTGCGATCCTGCGATATAGTGGGACCGCAGTACCTTAACTGTGAAATGGTAGGGGGTGACTGTACATCTTTTGACTGCGCCAGAATAGTATGCGCTCAAATATGGAAAAATGAAAAAACACTTAAAGAGGAAGCAATTATACAAAGAATTAGACTGTGCTGAGAATGACAATGAGAATTAAAGAAAAAGAGGATTATTTGATATGAAATAGATTTTATGACTGGTTTGAGAGAAGAAATAGTGCATTAGGTGGAGTTGAGACATGATGTAGCCAATATATTATACACTCAGACAATATAATGAATGACAACTGGAAACTTTTAGCTTTATTTGATATCTCTGATATGTAACAATGATTTGCTGATTGAAATAAATAATTTTTAAAATCTGATAAATTAATAAATATGAATAAAAACAATAGACAACACATCAATAAATGTAAATGAAAAACAAACAAATAGCAAACAGATAATTCCTAGTCATGATACAGTTAATTATTCATTCCAAATTTCATTTGCTATGCTTCTGTTCTCAAGCCACCTTTCTTGTAGGGATGTATGAAGAACCTGATTTCATTCAGAGGTTTGGTAGGCATATCTCAATCTGTACTTCCCAGATTGTTTTTAGTGTAGACACCATTCATGGTCCAGGATGCTTGTTTTAAATGTATACAGATAAATACTGTCACAAATGTGCAAGAAGCATTGCTTAACCACATAGCATTCAATGGGATTAATATGTTCAAACAATGCATGTAGTGCAGAAAATGTGCACAGCAAAGCTCACATTTGATGTGTGTGTGTATGTGTGTGTGGGAACAAGAATGGAACATAATGTGTGTGTTTTAAAACCAACACTAAAACTGGATGGAACCAGGCACAGATCTAATGCGGAGGTATTAAAAGCAAGTTTTGTAGGTATAAACATCATAGATAGAAATGTCTAGCCCAGTAGAGGTCAATCTGCTTTTCTGGATGTTTTAGTATCACTTTGACTAGCTGGAAAGCAGAAGTGGAGAACAGCACAGATTATTTATCTGTATGGTGACTTGACACACCCACTAGACTAGTCTCCACAGAAATTTGTCTTGAAAAGTAGAGACAGCCTACTGAGAGTTTGTTAACCCCACAATAATTCTCAGCCCTAGCATGAGTTGCATTTTGTTGTTGTTCTTTTCCTTTTTTATCTCTGTAAAATGTCTATATACAAAGACGGTGTCTGTTTTTCTTGAAACGCAAAGCAAACACAACAAGCACCAAAGGATTGTCTGATTGATAGAAAATAGAGATGGGCACAAAACAAAAAATGAAATGCAGTTTTGTTGTTTCATTACGTAACAAATTACTACATTTCATCATAAAATGAAATGATTCATCCTACAGGAAATGGCACAGGAGCTTCCTCAAGCTCTTCCCAGTCAGCACCCCAAATCTGGAGAGATTTGGGGGTCAGGGGGCTGAGTTATTAAGGTCCAAAGGGGGTGCCCCTAGGAAAAATATTTCTAATTTAATCAAGATTGGTGGCTTCGCTTCCAAATCCCAATTTAATTATAAAGATTATTTTCCTGGGGCACCCCCTTTGGATCTTAATAGCTCAGCCCCCTGACCCCCAAATCTCTCCAATATTTGGGGGACTTCAAGAAAGAGCTTGGGCAAGCTCTCCTGCCATTTTGGTGCTTCTAGGATCCAGGGGAACATAGTGTTTCGTTTCATTTCATTTTGTTTCATTTTGTAATGAAACTACACTGTAAAAAATTGTTACAAACTAAATGAAATGAAACTTCTAAAGAAATAAAATGAAATCATTTTCATGCCCATCTCTAATAGAAACAAAACAAACAACCTATCAATTCCAATTCAAAAAAAAGTTCATGCAACAAGGCAACAAATATCATAATATTGCCTATTTCCAGTTTAATTTTCTCATATCCATTGAGTATTTACATCTCCATATTAGAATTTACATAAGCTTTTGTTACATTGGGCATGTGCATGAATAGTGTCATTTTGGCAACATGAAGACCCACAGTGCAGAACTGGTCTTATTGTTAGTGCACACTATTACATTTCAAATCTTTAGTGATTGTTCATTAAGACAGTTTGTCAGACTTTTTATTATTTACTCTGGGGCCTGATATACCTTGACTCACTAGAGATATATGGAAAACAGCAGCATTTGCATTTTTTTATACATAATCAGGCTCTTATACAAATTTTTCAGCTTAAGTGATTGCCGATCTCCTTCAGAGGACATATAATTTTACAGCGGCCTATGGGACTGCTTCACATAATGATTGTGCATTGTTTGATGGCAGAAGTAACCAGGGTGAAGTGCACATGAGACTATGCAGTTACACAGGAACAAGTGATAAGACATGCTGCTGTTTTTGGTCTTCAAATGAAAGGCTGCAGCCTCCCCTGACATAACATGGATCCTAATATATCAAATCAAATCAAATCAACCTTTATTGGCATTAAAATAAAATAAAACAACACAACAAGAGAAAATGAGGTACAGCAAGGAGGGTAATCAAACACGGAACCAGTGATTCTAATATATGCATTAGCTACTTAAGCCAATGAGATGGGGAATAGGGAAGCCCAGCTCCTCGTGCTGCTATAATCTCAGAGGCAAAGGAGGCCACCTCATCCAGATAAGAGGTGACTTGCGTAGAGAGAAGGAACCAAGCCTTCCCACCCTTGCATTCTATCGAGGATCGAGGATAGATATTTCTTACGAAGTGCATCGTGAGTTGGGCAATGAAAGAAGATGTGTTCAAGCGTTTCAACGGCATTAGTTTGACATGGACAGATCCTCTGGGAGTAAGGGATTCCATTGAACCTGCCTGACAATAGTGCCGAGGGGAAGGAATTGCATCTGGCAAGTGAATAGGCTCTGCGCGCTTCGGGACATGTTAGGTAAGTCAGAAAAAAAGCAGGCTTCCCAGGTAGGACTGGGATGTTAAATTGAAGTGGGGAGCTGGTGGTATTGGCTTTGCTGCACAGTTCTTGCCATTCGATGTTCAATAGCCTGTCTTTAATAGTCCTATATGCTTCAGATTGACTTAACATGCCAAGCTGCTCAATGTCCAATCCTGCTACTTTAAGAGTGGTTAGAACATCGGAGATCTCGACTGGGAGGTCAGGATCTATCAAAAGTTGATATAATAAACGGGTATGAACTGGGTTGTAAAGGATTCCAAAACAGAATTTAATAGCTCTTAATCTGGCCAAGGTCTTCAGTCTTATCATGCCAGTTTCTAAGCAAAGAACGGCGTATGGGACACATTTAGGGAGGCCTAGGATTCTTCTCAAAAAATGAGGCTTGAATACTCTCCACTGTGCGATCTATAGCTTTATACCAAATTGGTGATGCATATAAGATTTGAGATAGGGTTTTGGCCTTAAATATTGTCAGGGAAGCTGGTACATACCGATTGCTATAGCTAAAAAAGAATCGTGAAATTGCGCTAGCAGAGATCTTGCTTGAATTTAGGACATACTTGCGATGGGAGAACCAGGTGTGCCTCTAGTTGTAGTGAACACCCATGTACTTAAATGACTTTATCTGCTCTATAACATTACCCTTACAAAGCCATTTGTGGGCAGTCCATTTTCTCGCAAAGACCATTATTTTAGATTTGGAGTAATTGACCTCCAATTTATTGGCTAAGAAATAGTCCGAGGCACCATTAAGTAAGCGTTTAAGACCTATCCTAGTGTGAGAGAGAAGTATTGCGTCGTTGGCGTACAAAAGCAATGGAACTTGTGTCTGACCCAGTTTTGGGCAATGGCTATTCACATTCCGCAGATTAGGAGCTAAGTCATTTAGGAAGCGGTTGAAAAGTGTTGGAGCCAGAATGCAGCCCTGCTTCACTCCTTTATTTGTTTTGAAGGGTTGAGTTAGTTTGCCATTCTGAGAGCATCTAACCGTACATAAAGTATCGGCATGCAAGGCTCTAATTAGGACAAGTAGCCTTTGATCAATATTCCATCTGGATAATTTATCCCAAAGTAGCTCTCTATCTACAGAATCAAAAGCACCCTTCAGGTCAAGGAAAGCCACATAGAGTCTAGCCTTAGATATCTTGACCTGTTTATAGACCAAGTGTGAAAGGATAGTGCAGTTATCTAACGTGGATTTGCCCTGACAGAATCCTGATTGCTCAGGGCCTAAGATGTTCTCGGCGTCTATCCAGGAGGAAAGTTTATTGCTTAGGTATTTGGCATAAACTTTGCCAATTACCAATAATAGGCTGATAGGTCTGTAATTCTCTGGGGAATTAGGATCCCCCTTTTTGTAGATGGGAACAATTGTGGCAGTTGTCCAATCTTTGGGTATAAAGCTGGTTTTAATATATTTAACACTGCCATCATATGAATAGATAGGGAGATTAAGAAGTGGGTAACCAAATAAATGCTTGTTTTAAAGAGAGCTTCTAGGTGTGAAAAGGCCGAGTATTGTTTAGGCTAGCACTACAACGTTAGTTAAATATCACCCTCTGAAAAGAATTAATTTTAAGGCAGTTTTCACCTGTCACTGGCTGGTAATTATAATTCTGATACGTACCCAGTATACCTCAAGATATTATTTCTTCTTCATAAACCTTTGGGTGCAATATAAGATACCATTAGGACTGTTCACAATGGACAAACTATAAATAACAGATGATATGATCACCAAAAGAGTACAAAGAATCAAATACTGGACATCACCCAGCAATGATCACCTGCATGGGTTTTGGCTTAAACACCTGACCAGTCTGCATGGAAAAATGGCACAACAATTTAATGAAATGTTGAGGACGGGTTATACTAATGAGTGGTTAACAACTGGCAAAACCTATTTGATTCAGAAGGATCCAACAAAAGGAGCAATACCTGAAAATTACAGGCCAATAATGTGTTTACCAACTATGATAAACTGCTAACAGGCATCATAGCTGATAGAGTCCAGGATTATTTGGAAGCAAATAACATCATGCCACTAGAGCAGAAAGGGAACAAACGGGGAAGTAGAGGCACAAAAGATCAGTTACTCATTGATAAAATGATCCTAGAGAATTGTAAAGCCCGGAAAACTAATTTATATATGACTTGGATTGACTATAAAAAGCCTTTGACTCAGTACCGCATAGTTGGATTATTAAGTGCCTGAATGCCATTGGAATATGTAAAAGTATTAGTGCTCTAATTGAAAATGCGATGAAGAACTGGAAAACAGAATTGTTTATCAGGGACAAAAGCTACGGATTGGTTAACATTAAACAAGGGATTTTTCAAGGTGACTCTTTGTCACCTCTCCTATTTACTATTGCCCTGATTCCCCTCTCAGTAATTTTGCAAAAGACAAATTTAGGGTACCAAACGGCTAAAAATTCAGGGAAAATTTCTCATCTATTGTATATGGATGACTTAAAGTTGTATGGAAAATCAGAATCTGAAATTCATCCACTGACCAACACAGCCTGAATTTTCAGTACTGATGTTAGTATTGAGTTTGGACTAAACAAATGTGCCACAGTGGCACTGAGAAAATGAAAAATCACTGAGAGTGTAATCTCCAGGCTTAAAACTGAGGTACTTTAAGGGCCAGATGCAGGGGAGTGGTATCAGGAGAAAGATATCTAGTCTCGTGCGCTCCCAAATGCATCTGGTGGGGCCACTGTGAGATACAGGAAGCTGGACTACATGGGCCTTTGGCCTGATCCAGCATGGCCCTTCTTATGTTCTTATGTTCTTATGTTCTTATGAATTGAAATGCCAAATGGACAAGCCATTAAGTATCATCAGTCTGAAGCCTATAAATATCTGGGCATACTGCAATTAGATAATATCAAGCATGGTCAAGTGAAAAATGTGGTCAGTAAAGAATATATCCAAAGGGTTAGAAAAGTATTAAAAAGTAAGCTGAAGGGTGGTAACACTATCAAGGCCATTAATAGCTGGGCCATATCAGTCATTAGGTATACCACTGGCATTATAAACTGGACTCACATGGAGCTAGATATTCTGGATAGAAAAACAAGATAACTTATGACCATTCACCATGCATTACATCCACGCAGTGATGTTGACAGGCTGTATTTACTTAGAAAATCAGGAGGTAGAGGTCTTCTGCAAGTGAAGCAGTTGAAGAAGAGAAGCATGTGTTAGCAGATTATGTAAAAAATAGTACCGAGCCAGCATTATTGAAGCTTAAGAACAAAGAGGTGTTTAAAGTAAAGCAAACAAAAAGTCAATACAGGAAAAAAACAATGCAAATATGAGCGGATAGCTGGGATAATAAAGCCCTGCATGGACAGTTCCTCAAAAAAATCAAAGGAAAAGTAGATGAGGAAAATACTTGGTTATGGCTCACCAATGGAACACTGAAAAAACAGACAGAAGCCCTGATTTTTGCAGCTCAAGAACAAGCTATCAGAGCAAATGCAGTTAAGGCTAGAATAGAAAAACCAGCTGAGTCCCCCACATGTAGACTCCGTAAAGAGGCAGAAGAAACTATCGACCATATATTGAGTTGTTGCAAGAAAATTGCTCAGACTGATTAGAAACAGCGTCATAATGTAGTGGCTCAAATGGTCCACTGGAATTTGTGCCAGAACTATCATCTGCCCGTAGCAAAGAACTGGTGGGATCATAAGCCTGAAAAAGTGATTTAAAATGAGCATGCAAAATTACTTTGGAACTTCCGAATACAGACAGACAGGGTTTTGGAGCATAATACCCCAGATATTGTGATTGTGGAGAAGAAAAAAGTGTGGATCATTGATGTTGCTATACCAGGTGATAGAGTCACCGAGAAACAACTTGAAAAAATTACCCAATATCAGGATCTGAAAATTGAACTTCAGAGACTCTGGCATAAAGCAGAACAGGTGGTGCCAGTGGTAATCAGCATGCCGGGTGCGGTGCCTAAAGAGCTAAGCAAGTACATTGTATAAAGGAATTAATTAGTTTCAAATGAAATTCTGTTAAGCAAATTTTCCTATATACAAATTTCCCATAGGAATGCATTGAAAAAAGAGTAATCCCTAATCACGACCATTCTTATGTTGTACGGATTTTCCCCATAGGTGATTCTGTTAAGCAAATTTTCCCTCTCTAGAATTTTTTATGTTGTACAGATTTTATGTTATACAAACCATTTGTTATACAAGGGTTCACTGTATTTAGAAGAAATCGGAGTTGACAAAATCACTATCAGTCAGCTGCAGAAAGCCACCTTACTGGGATCTGCTCACATAATTCACAAATATATCACATCGGTATTTTTTTTCAGCAGAAGGCCTGACCCCACTGATGTTTTTTAGATACTTGTCAGTCAGAATGGAAGAAGCATATAGTTATAGAGATATCAAAATTAGGCTAAATAGCAATGGGTCTTACAGAGGCTATGAATGCAGTGAAACTAAGGGTCTGGGATATAGAATTACAGAACCATGTTGGCCAGTTGGGGAAATACAACTACCTTTTGAAATTTGCTTTTACCATCTCCCCATACTTAACCAGTCTTATTTCGTCTAATGCCTGAAAGGGTTTTACACTTGCTAGATTCAATGCACTACCTTCCAAGCTTTTGGAGGGAAGGTTTCAAGGTTTACTTCCATCAGACTGTATTTGCCCATGCAATAGTGACCAAGTTGAAACATTTGAACATGTTCTTGACATTGCTATCGGGATATCACCATGGAGCGCCTATCTCTTATTATCTGCAAATTTCCAAGAAGAACAGAGGAATTTTATGTACAATTGGTACTTTCTGACAATATCCATCATATTACCAGAAAAGTGGCTAAATTCTGTGTGGCAGCAATTGTGACTCGCAAACAAATGATTGGGTTGCGACCAGATAATAATACCTCTATGCCATAAACCTGCCCTTGCTTTTATCTTATTTTAAGGATATAGACTCAGCTTGGCTGAGTATGTAATTTATGAACCTGTAAGTAAGGGTTTATTTATTATGATTTTAATGGAAGACTGTATAATTTTGTACTTATTTCAAATTTTGAATTGTATGTGTTCATTGCAGATTGTTTGGTGTTTTTCTTCTTTGACTGTGATAAAGCTATCCATTCATTCATTCATTCACTCACTCATTCATTTATACCTCACAATTCTTTTGTCCAAATGTCCCCTCTATAACAAATTTGGTTCTGATCCTGGTTCTAGTTTCTAAACAATTTTTGTTGTGTTTGGGAGCACTCCTATTTTTAATTGGCATTTGGAGCGCTAAAGCGGACTGTCCCAAAAGACCTACTATTGCTCACTTGTGCAGCAATAACGGACATGCTAGGGTCCTATCAGTCCACTTATGTGAGAAAAGTTAGTGTGGCAGTCCCAAATTGAGTGAGTAGGGACAAACTGAGTATGTGTGGTAAGAAGCAGTCTCTCCATTGCCCATTATATTGATTTGCTTGTCATTGCAGATGAAAAAGAAACATGGCAGCCTTTTTGTGTTTCAGTGGTTCACCCATTATCTTACTCTAACAGATAACAACTGAAAAAAATAGCATTTTATCTCCTTTTCAATCTAATATATTTAGGTTTGAATCAGAAGATTGCCTGTCTGAATGGCAGGCACATCTTTAATCCTTTCCATAGCTTCCACTGCCCTTACAAGTGTTTTCTTTATTACCCAGCTCCTGTTTAATATTCCACTCACTCAAGAACATTCAATGTACTTTTGCAACAATATCACTTTTCATCTTTGCCTAGACCTTGAAAGAGAGAGAGGAGGATATATGCCTATTAAGTACATTTTTTAATCTTGACGGAGTCCCTCCATCTTCTCCAGAATAATTGCACTGTTACACTCATTCACATTCTCCTATAACTGTCAGGTGCTGGTTTTGATATGTAGCACAAGACAGGCATTGAGTGTAATCAAGAGCTTTTTCTGTACAACACAATTTCAAATAATTTTGAGAATAATCTGAGTGCAGGTCAATTCCTTATCTTCAATCCAACCCAGTAGTTGTCATGATATGATACATCATTTATAGAATCCTATTAAAACAACATTCTTTTAGCCATGATAGTTTGCCTTTGTGGGATTGGGAGCCTATCATTTAGATGACTACCCTAGTTGCGTAAGAAGATGCAATTACACCAGGTATTACTGACATGTATTCAATAACGTAATAAAGCTGCCATCTGTAGCTGAATTTGTTAGTTTGAAAATAGGCCATTTTACCTATAAAGCTGGCAAAGGAAAAAAAAATATTGCTTCCAGACCGAGGAGGCTTGCTAATGTAGCCGGTGCTAAAGAAACCCTAACACACAGGCACACGTCTCGGTTGTACGTGAGACATAAGAGGCTCCAATAAACTCTTTCCTTTTGATCAGGAAGATGAACATGCAGAAACTGACTTTCAGGATGAAGCTGGGACTTTGATAGTGGGTCTGTTTATGGATGCCTCTTATGATAGTTTTAGTTATATTTCCCTACAACTGATTCTTAAACAATAACAGTATTTGATGTTTTTCCACTAATGCTTTTAGTGTAAGGAAGAAAAACAGTGAGTTCAGCTATATCTGAGATGATATATCCCCTGTTGAAATCGTTTATTATATTTTTATTACTGTTTATCCTTCTGTATTTTTGAAATATTGAAGCCATAAAGCCATCTGGTGATGTTCAACACATTCTGAATGTTTCAAGTCATACCATATCTTCTTTATCTTCTGAGGGTAGATTTTTACTAATTTATTTTAGCAGTTTGCATTCATTTTAATGCCTACGCCACATATATAGTTTATTTACAGTGCTCTAGAGGTCTTTTGTTACAGAAACAGTCTAGAGACAATTTGCATGGAACAATAAATTAGTGTTTTTGAAATCAGTCCCAGCCTCTCCCAAATTCCTCATTTCTTATGATGAGATTGAAATGTGCTGTGCAGAAGAGCACAGAACAATACTGTACCGTTATTCTAGATGCCACTTGTTTTTAATTCCTCCAGCAGTCCTTTGGTCCTTTGTGACTGGATGATAAATGGGCCTGGGTCAGCCTTGAGCCAATCACGGGGCTTCCTTGTGTTGCTCCTGAGTCTGGCTCCAAGGGTCTCAGCCTTTTCTCCCAGAGAACCATCTGTCTCCCAACCTGCTCAGCTCCCAAGCAGACAGCTTCCTTAGTCCCCAATTCTAGCTGTCAGTTGCACAGATTGATAATCATCTTTAGTCCAGTACTGTGAACATCTTTGTTTGTTAGTTCCTCTAAATCATTAGTGTAGAGTTATAAATTCACTTCCATAGAATCATAGAACAAATTAGTTGGAAGGGGCATATAAAGCCATTGAGACCAATCCCATGTTCAAGGCAGGAATCCAAATCAAACTAGATCTGACAGATAGTTATCCAATTTTCTCTTGCATATAGAATACTGGAGTGCTCACCACCTCCTAAAGTAATTGGTTCCGTTGTCTTACTGTTCTAACACTTAAGATGTTTTTCCCCTGGTATTCACCCTAAATATAACTTCTTATGGCTTAAGCCCATTGCTATGTGTTGTGCACTCGGGGATGATCAAGAACAGATCCTGCCCCTCTTATGTATATACTTGTATTTCATGTATTTGCCTTTCTCAAAATGAACTCTTCCAAGTGTCATGTGATATTCTCTATCAAACGAACATGCCATGGTTTATCCATCTATGACTTTTGCCATGCTAGTAGTAATTCCAGTCATTTGACACCTCTGTCCAGATCCTATATTCTCTCTCCTCATCAATTTACAATAAATAATATACAGTAAACCCCCCCGTGTGTGTATACATGTGTGCACTTTCTAAGAACATAAGAACATAAGAAGAGCCATGCTGGATCAGGCCAAAGGCCCATCTAGTCCAGCTTCCTGTCAGGGGGCAGGAGCTATTGTTGGATCCTTGCCATGTTTCTGCAATATGCCCACTTTGGGCTCTGCGAGATTACCTGACCCTTAGGGGTGACACACCTGGTTATGTTTTTATCCATGCGAACGGGACCCCACTTTCCCGTTACCAGTTCTGGACTGTCACTGCTGATGCCCTCACCAGGGCTGGTATTGTGGGGTGGCATTTCGGCTCCCACTCCTTCAGAATTGGGGCGGCCTCCATGGCAGCAGCCCTGGGCTACGATGCAGCTGGCATAGAGCGTATTGGTCATTGAAGGTCGCAGAAGTTTCAAGTTTATGTTCAGCCATTGCCGAAGTTTTAGCTGTTGTCCGAACGTTTTAACTTTTCTATCGTTCCAGGATCCAGTGTGAAGACAAGAGCCAGAGTGGTCGTCTTCGGCCATAGCTTTGTCTTCTGGAGAGCCAAGTATGCTGCAAGCTCTCACTGGGGTCGAGAGTTGGGCCTGGGCGCGTGTGCCACCACTGAATGGCTGGGTTGCAGGGGCATGCTGTGGGCTGAGTTCCGCCGCTGGGCATGCCGTATTCCTCTGCATAACCCTCCAGATGTCCTGTTGCTGCACCTGGGTGGCAATGATCTCGCTCGTGTGCTGAGAGATGTTTTGCTCCTCAAGATCCTGCAGGACTTGAGTGGATTTTTGTTTTCTTTTCCTAGCACCCGCATTATTTGGTTCGTGTTGATCCCGCGCTTAGTGACCCTTGCCTAGTGGACTGAGCCCTCAGAATGATAAATGGTGAGGTTGCCAGTTTTATTCGGCACGGATGTGGGTCTGTCATAGCCCACCCGGGTATCTCTGGGCGTGCCCCTCACCTTTACAGAAGAGATGGAGTCCACCTATCTGACCCTGGCTTGGATATTTTCCTATCCGACCTACAAGGAGGCCTGAGGGCCGAGCTGCTCGGCTGTTTGGGGTAAGAGCCCCTGACTCTTATGGTGGTGGGTAGTGCAACTGGTGACCGAAGTCAGGTAAAGCTCTAATTAGGCAGCCCGTACGGCGATATACAGCCCTCGAATTCAGTCTATCACCATTGGCTATGTCATCAGACAATGAATGTTAGAATGTGAATTGAGGCATCTCGAGGGCTGTGCCGGGCTTCCAGATTCGCCCATCCTATCGCGATGCTCAACAGGTGGGTGGCTGCTCACCTGGGCGAATTTACCTGTATATCGAGCTTGTTGGCTGAAGTATTGCATCCCATCTCATTACCAGTTTGCACTACGGCTCAGGTCCCCTTTACAGGTCCTGACTAACCCAGTTAATAAGTTGATAAGTTATAAATAAAGTTGTGGCCCATTGTACCCAAAAGCTGAAGTTGTCTCGCCTCTTTATTTCCAGGTTTGGGGGGGCAAGGCAATTTGTTTCACTCTAAGTGTATTTTTCAGCTTAGATTTTAAATGCTACATTTTCTTTTAATTAAACAAGGTTTCATGACACAATGTCATTCATGGACATGAATGAATGACATAAATTTGAGCAAGCACAAATTTGTGCATTAATTATAGAAATTATCAAAGAAAATTAGGAGCTGAAGATGAAGTGGAGTTGAATGTATGATAATGATATATTTATCATTAAAGAAGAGTGGGAGAATGTGTTACTCACACCTTACGTAGGTAGTTAAACTGCAACTCCCATCAGCCCTAGCTAGCTGATTGTAAAGCTTTATGGGAAATTATAGTCCACCATTCTCTGGATAGCTACTCATTTCACATTTGTGCCTCTCAAAGTAAGCAAGAAAGCAGGGGATGGGTTAAAACACAGCTCTTGGGCAACCCTGTAGAGTTTGGGTGGGTGTGAATTCCAGAATGGAACATGCTGTGGTCTGGAAATCACATTGGTAGATAGGTTAAAAGCAAGCAAGTTTGTGGAATCTTTGAATTCCAAAAACATTGCCATGCTATGGCAATGAACAGAGACAGATAGATCTATAGAAGTTTGGGACATAGGGTATGTCAGGAGAATGGGCCAGCTCTAATCTGGGGGGCATGAAATATACCACTTCATGTCACAGTCAAACTCTGTGTGAAAAGTCACACTGGAACAGATTTTGCAAGGCACACGTGGGCACCCTTGCAGTGTGAAAGGCAGCCCATGAATCCTAACAAATTTTTCCTTGACAAAATAATTGTTTTTAACCATTTGGAAGAAGGTATAAAATGACATGCGTAATAGTTGCAGTTCCTCTTTTAACTTTATTGTTGTTCCTTCCATTAAATGGAGAGAAAGGTTTCCTAGCAAAAAGAGAAATCTGACTTCAGGCCAGGAAAAGGAGCATATGAGGATTTTCTGTCTTTGCTTAGTGTTTTCTCTCTAGATATATATTGGGCATAATTTCCCCCTTAAACTCACAAGTATTTATTCTTTAAGCCAATTCTGCATTGTTGTAAAACAATGTGGAAACTGCCAGCTAGAGAGAAATAAAGAGTGCAGGCAAAGCAAAACTCGATTAGAAAGTGTGATTTGATTATCTCTGGCTTATTTGCATCACAGTGCTGGTTCTATCAGTTATACCTGACTGGAATATATTCACTGGAGCTCAAGCAGGAAAAAAACATAGAAACAGAAAGCTCAAAATTCCATGCTGAAACACTCTTTCTTTCTACCCCCCCTTGCTCTCTCTCTCTCTCTCTCTCTCTCTCTCCTTGATCTTAGCAATACATTGCTGGGGCAGATCTCCACAAAAAGATGAGGTTGATCTTAAGAATGAAAAATGGTGCTAGGGGAAGATGATGAGGAACTAAGAGCTGACATACAAATGGATTGATGCAACCTCTTAATTTACTGTAGCCTCCAAATATGTTCGCTTCATCCAGCAAGATGAGTGAAACCACAATCAATCAGTCCCTGATGGCTTTAAAAGTCACAATAAAACAGAAGACAGTTGTATATTTACTGTCTGAGAGCTACAGAGAAGACCCTCAGCTGCAGCAATAATTAAAAAAACTCTGCTCAGGAGGTTAGTTTGAAAAGCAGGGCACAAAAAAGGAGGGGGAATAAGAAAGGAGGGGGATAAAAAAGGAGAAAAGCCTGACCTTTTTGTTCTAAGAAGAAAGCCCATTAGTTGGATGATTGATTTTGTGCTTAACTTCGCCTTTTCCTCCCTTCTCAGCATTTTTAAAAATTCTAGTTCTCTCTTCAACATGGCCCACAATCACTACCTTCTTGAGTTAAGGGCTCTATAGGAAACACCACACCTGATCAGCTGCTTGGGGTCAAAGATTATACCATCTCTGGATTACTTTGGTTGCCCATGCTGAACACTATAGCAGAAAATTCTTCCACCAATAATTCCAGAGGAAATCTGGAATAATTATGGCGGGTCAAATTCACCATTTAAGGAAGCATCTCTTTTCAAAATGGGGTAAGTGTATTGTCTAGTTTGGCCCTCATATTTGAGTAACAATTGAAGCATTGCTTTGCTTGCCATAGGAAAAGGCTGAAGATGACCAAGGATTGAGAAAACAAACAGATCATAATTAATCATGTCTATGCAAAACATCTTAGAGTTCAGTATCCTGTTCTTAAATCACTAAAAAGATAAAAACCAACAAAGGTAAATAATTGCTCCTACATGGATTTTTTTGAATATATAGCTTTGACATTTGTTTTGTAGCAACATAATATTATTTAAATAACCCCTTTAGATGATACATTTTGTTATTTATATTTTAATCTGTACTAAATTTAGACATAAATGTTTAAAGTTTATATTTCAAACAAAATGTTTAGAGAAACAGACCCTGATATTAATCAGAAGTCATTATTCTTGAGTATCCCATCACCTTTAGTTGCACAGGGTAAATACAAAATCATGAGAAGGGAAGAATCAAATAGTTAAGTCATCCTTTTTGAACTGTATACATCAATTTCACTGACCAAAAGATACAGCTTCTGTAAAATTAAAACAGCAGCATCTTTTGGCCCAGTTTTCTGCCTCTACCACAAGCAAGTAGGGATCATATATAACATTGATTAATTCCAGTAAGGCTAGAAATCTTCAATTTTTTTTCATTGTCTCTGAATATTGCCAACCTCCTCCTGTTTTCATTATACCAATGTAATACCAGCTATTTCCTGTTTTCATTAGACTATTGTAATGCTAGACTCCTACTGTTCTCATTAGTGCAGGACTCTGTAATGGCAGCCACCTCATGTTTTCATTATAACTTAACTGTATGGTGCCAGCTGGTTCTTGTTTTCCCTTTACAGAATTACATTTGACCACAGACCATGTGCTTGATATTCAAAGGGACTTCTTCTGAGTAAGAAAGATTGTGGTGGATAAAGTTAATATAACTGTTTTGTAAAGAGTCGAGGTATTGGACAGTCTTGCCTAATATTGTATACTCTGATGATATTGGGGTTCAGCTGAAGGGACCTCAAGGTTTCAGCTACAGACCTTCCCTGTGGCGGCTTCCTGAAATCACTGAAAGAGATATTAAATTATAGAACAATATAACAAGTGAGTTGGAAGGGGCCTGTTGAGTCCAACCTCTTGCTCAATGCAGACATCCAAATCCAAGCAGATCTGAAAGGTTGTTGACCAATTTTATCTTTTCTAACAGTTATGATGTTTATTGATATTCAACCAAAGTCTGTTTTCCTGTAGCTTGAGCCCTACGCCCTGAGATAACAGACCCTGCCCTGCTCCTGTGCGCCACTATTACAAGTATTTGAAAAGCACTATTATATTTCTCCTCAGTCTTCTTTTTTTCAGGCTCAATGTGCCAAGTTCTTTCAGTCTTTCTTGAGAGGACTTGGTTTTCAGTCCCCTGATTATCCTTGTTGGCCTCTTCTGAAGTTGCTCCGGGTTGTTGATATCTGTCCTAAAGCTCAATGTCCAGAACTGGATGCAATATTCTAGATGCCTAAGCAGTGCTGAATAGAGATGGGCACAACATGGGAAAATAGGGTTTCATTTTGTTTCCTTGCTCACTATGTTTCATTTTGTTTCATGATTCATGAATTTTGAATAGAAGTTTCATAAGCTCGTTTTGACCGTTTGGGCTGTGGAGAGGGTGGCCCCACTCCCCACAGCCAGAGCTGTCAAAACCAGCAGGGTGTCAGTGGCAAGACCTGGAGAGTGGAGCAGGAGCCGCTGGATCTCACTGCAGCCCCTTGCCTGAAGCAAGACCCAGCAGCTCCCCGGTTCGGATTCCGAACCAAAAAAAAAAAAGCAATTCCGTTCATTTTGAGGTGACATGTTTCTTTCATTTTGTTTTGTAATGAAACAGTTCATTACCTTATGAAATGAAAAAAACAGTGTGCCATTTTTCATTTTGTGCCCATATGTAGTGCTGAATGGAAGTAGACTAGTACCTTACAGGAGTTGGAGACCTGACCTCTGTTACTGCATCCTGCTGGCTCATATACAGCAATTTGATCAACAACAGTCCTTTTCACTTTTAGCATTACTAAGCAAAGTATCCCCCATCTTCTGCCTCCATTTGGGTATTTTTTTTTAAGAAAGTGTGGAACTTTTTGCTTGTCCCAGTTAAATTTCAGCATATTGTTTTCAGTCCATTGCTCAAACCTTTCAAAATCTTGTTGAATGTTGTTCCTGTCTTCCAGAGTATTAGCTATTCCACCCAATTTTGTGTCATCCTCAAATATGATCTGTGCTCCCTCATTCATATCATTGATAAATATGTTGGAGAGCACAGGGCCCAGGATTGAGACTTGTGGTACCCTGCTTGTTACCAGTTTAAGAAGGAGCCATAGATAAGCACTCTCTGAGTATGTTACTGTGATCAAATGACAGCTGTTCAGTCCAGCCCACACCTAGTTAGCTTGCTAATCAGAATATTATGGGGCACTTAGTCAAAGGCTTTTCAAAAGATATATTAGGTCTTTCACATTCCCAACATCTACCAGAAGGGTTATCTGATTAAAAAAAAATAGATCAGAATAGTCTGGCAGGATTTGTTTTTGGCAAATGTTTTTTGTTGTTCAGTCATTAAATTTTGCCCGACTTTGTGACCCCATGGGCAAGAACACACCAGGCCCCCCTGTCTTCCACTGTCTCCTGGAGTTTGGTCAAATCCATGTTAGTCGCATCGATGACACTGTTCAACTATCTCATTCTCTGGCATCCCCTTTTCCTTTTGCCTTTAATATTTCCTAACATCAGGGACTTTTCCAAGGAGACCTCTCTCCTCATGTGGTGCCTAAAGTACTGGAGCCTCAGCTTCAAAATCTGTCTTTCCAGTGAAGGTTTGATTTCTTTCATGATGGATAGGTTTGATCTCCTTTCAGTCCAGGAGACTGTCAAGAGTCTCCTCCAGCACCACAGCTCAAAAGCATCAATTCTACAGTGATCAGCCTTCTTCATGATTCAGCTCTAGCTCTTAGGGCGCTTTTACACGACCCCTAAGATCCGCTGGCCACTTAAATTCGGACCAGAGATCTTAGGGGCTTGTCACTCTTCCTGTGTCCCCACCCTGGCTGCTGGCTGCGTGAGGGGAGGGAGAAAAAAAAGGAAGAAAAGATCGTGGCTCACCTCCGTTCTGCCTCCGCTCTTGCTGCGACAACATTCCAGTCTCTGTAAAGTAGCTCTTAAAGGGGCGGGAGCCAAAACAAAGAAAACAGAAGCGAGGAGAGCCCCGCACTCACTATCGTTACACCGCATCAAGCAATTTTCACCCCGGAAGAGCACATACTTGAAAGGTGCGCTGGGACGCGCTAAAGTGGGCGTGGCCGCACTTAATTTCCTGTTAACTCCGGAGCTGGTGGGGAAACATTTTTAAGCTCCGGAGCTGGGAGCCATTTGCCCCGGAGTTTAGGGGTCGTGTATAAACGCCCTTAGTTATTACTGCATTGTTTTCAAGATGCTTGCAGAGTGACTGCTTTAAGATCTGCTCCAGAATCCTACTTGTGATTGCTGTCAGGCTGATCAGTCTATAGTTTACTGGGTCCTCCTTCTTGCCCTTTTTGAAGATTAGGGACAAAGTTAGCCCTCCTACAATCATGTGACACTTCACCCATCTTCCATGATTTCTAGAAAATAATAGACAGTAGTTCTGTGATCTCTTCATCCATTCTCCCCAGATATATCTACAAGTATAATAGACATATTTTGGTGTGAGTTTTTGTTGATGTTCAATCCCCTTCCTCAGATGCATGGAGGCTATATTTTAAAGCAATTGGTTTTTTTAAAGATCCCATTTTTTTCCTGAATGTCCATGAAATACACAAAAATGTGATGAATAGTGAACAGCCCATTAGTATAGGGTAATACATATTAAGACATGTTACTCTTAGCACATAGATACTAATTATAGTACAGTGACCCCCTGCCTATTGCGGGGGTTAGGGACCCGACCCAACTTGTGATAATTGAAAATCTACGATATGCGGATGCAGATCAGGTCGGGCCTGGGAGGCCTAACTGGGGGCTCTTGTACTTACCCCCAGCCTGGTGCTGCCCCAAACGGGCCTTCAAGGGCCTTCCCAGTCCTCCTGGAGACCCCTTGGAGGGCCCTCACAGGCCCATTTGGGGCAGCACCTGTCCTGGAGTAAGTATGGGAAGCCAGAAACAGCCTTTGCCCCTTACCCCAGGGGGGGGGGCTTTTTCATACACTACAGTCCCACAATATAGCCAGACCACAGTATATGAACCGTGAAAGGGTGGGGGACACTCTATTTACTCTTTCACCAAGATTATATGGACTCCCAAAAATCCACATAGACTCAATCCCACTCAGGCCCATTGTTGGCATCATTGGCTTCCTGACATATGATTAGCAAAACACCTAGCCACCCTCCTACAAACCCACATTGGACAGACCTCGTCCCACATCAAGGACTCAAGACATTTCATAGACAATATCAGTACCGTAAAACTCATCCCCAGGGACAAACTGATCATTTTTGATGTAGTATCCCTTTTCACCAAGGTACCAATAAAGGACACTTTAGCATTCATCCAGCAGATCATCCCAGAAGACATTAAGGCCCTTTTCCAACATTGCCAAATGACTAACTATTTCCAGTGGGATAATGATAATGATATAATAGAACAGATAGCGACACCCATCAACCACAGAGGATTGCCACCACCCCTGACTGCAGTGAAACTTCTTAATCCCTCTATCACAATACAATGACTAATACCTATCATCCTGCATAGGACAAGTTTCCCCTTTCCCACAACTTTAAAACCCCACAATGTTACTGATTCTACACCCCAGAAAACAGAGAGAACTCCTAGTTCCCTGAGCTCCTTGCCCTCTGAAGATGCCAGCCACAGAGACTGGTGAAACATCATGAATAAAAACTTCCAGAACATGGCCAAACAGCCTGAAAAACTCACAACAGCTAATAATATTTACAGTTTGTGCAAATGATTGTATGAATGTTATGTAAATAATGACCATAAATGATGACCACTCGGTACTACTTATGTGTGTTTGCTTTAGTGATATCAGGTATGTATCTCAAAACTTCTTGGAATAGAAAAGTTCTCAGGGCAATCACAGCTTTTGACACTCTAAAGGCTACAAACCTCAACGCCATAGAGGACACTGACCTGCCAAAACAAAAGCATTACCTAATACTCAGCTTCAGCAATAGCACATCAGGAGATCTCTCATTTCGTGTGGATCTGTAGAAAATAATATTGGATGTCTGATATGTATTTTTAGCAGAGGCTGGATGGCCATCTGTCAGGGGTACTTTGATGGGGGTTCCTGCATGACAGGGGGATGGTCTGAATGGCCCTTGAGGTCTCTTCCAACTCTAGGATTCTTTGATTCTATGATTCTTCAGTATCGGGTTTTCACATAACTGTGTGAAATTTAGTAGACCAGAGAGATGACTCTCCAACTCCAATTAAGTATGGGAACTGGGAGACCTATGCTACTATTCGTTAAATTCATTGACATCTGTTTCATGCCAGAACAATATTTGTCCTTTCTCTAGCCACTCTGCCACCTCTTTCCTTGCTGCTCCAGGAGCTGCACGCTTATTCTGTGTCACTGCTTATTAAGGTCATTGGGTTGAGATGCCCACTGCACCACTCTATTATTAGTAACTCTTCCCAGGCCAGCTGGATGTGTCCAAGAACAGCAAACAGTCCTCTCAGCAACATGGATTCTTACAAGGGCCAATTCTGAAGGGTCACTGACTTAATTGGGTATTCTGTCTCCCTGGAGGATGGTTTAGGGGGTGTGACATAAGGATTGCCATCACTCATAAAACCCACATATGCATATCCTTACTCCTCAGACATGTGGGAACAAATAACACAGCCGAGAGGAATCATTGAGAAGTCACATCAGACTTGAAGGGTCTGTGAAGGAAATTCAAGGACAATATTCAGGATAAGAATAGAAAGGGGAAAGGAAAACACTCAGCCTATGAGATGGTGATTTTGGCTCTGGGGTAAAGGGGCTACACTTCCAAGAAGATAGACTGCTGGCAAGTAATGAAGTACACCTCATAAGGACTGTGAAGAATATATGTGGCAACAGCATGAAGAACTTCATCAGGAGAGATTTAAACTGAATTGGAAGCTTCCTCAAATTTCCCTATCAGAGTTAAATCTTTCTGTTAATTGTATGTATGCAAACCACTGGCAAACACATCTTTCCTCTAATAAATCTCTTGATTTCATCTTACATTCTCCCCCTTCCAGTTTTAAAATAACATTATCGGTTAGACATTTACTTTTGTATGTCATTCCATTTTCAACAATGCTAATATGAGGATACCCAATGTGGCATTTTAGGTGAAAGTCTTGGCTTATAATAGTTCCATTATATTAAAAATATTCTTCTAGGACTTGCACAATTGCAACAAACAAACAAAATAAAGATAAAGTAAGGTATTTATTCAGGAGGGCTATAAACTAAACTGGTAAAAAATTTCAGAGGTAGTCATAAATGACCTGGAGACAGGGATAAACAGTGAGGTGGCCAAGTTTGCAGATGACACAAAACTTTTCCATGTGGTAAAAACCAGAGAAGATTGAGCTCCAGAAGGATGAAGACCTATTTACAATAAGAAGAGAAAAAAGTGAGAAGCTCTAAATGATACAGTAGCCTTCATGCTAAATGTATGAAAGAAAGCAGGCCAAATATCATCAATCTCTGGTGCCTATATATGAATTCCAGGAGTATGGAAAAAAGGGAAGCAAACAATGCAGGGAGAACTGGAAATCTTAGTTCAGGAGGATGAATCCAATGTGATAGGAAAACATGAAATTTAGTGGGGTCCATCACGGGTTACAAACCATGATGGAGATGTGTAAAATATGTATCAGGAGACAGATATCTAAATGCGCTCCCAAACGCATCTGGTGGGGCCGTGTGAGATACAGGAAGCTGGACTAGTGGGCCTTTGGCCTGATCCAGCATGGCTCTTCTTATGTTCTTATGTTCTTATGTGAAAGTCTTGGCTTATAATAGTTCCATTATATTAAAAATATTCTTCTAGGACTTGCACAATTGCAACAAACAAACAAAATAAAGATAAAGTAAGGTATTTATTCAGGAGGGCTATAAACTAAACTGGAATTTCAGAGGTAGTGAGAGATGAAGACCTATTTACAATAAGAAGAGAAAAGTGAGAAGCTCTAAATGATACAGTAGCCTTCATAAAATGTATGAAAGAAAGCAGGCCAAATATCATCAATCTCTGGTGCCTATATATGAATTCCAGGAGTATGGGAAGCAAACAAGGAGAACTGGAAATCTTAGTTCAGGAGGATGAATCCAATGTGATAGGAAAACATGAAATTTAGTGGGGTTATCAAAATATGAAAATAAATAAATAAATAAAATTCAGGATTGAACAATAGTTTACTATAGAGATAAATAAATAAATAAATAAATAAATAAATAAATAAATAGCCAGCTCTGTAATAATAATAATCAACACCATTGATCCATTTATTCTGCAGTGGTTAAATATGGAGATAGTGTTTCAAAGGCTTTCATGCACTCTTTGTAGTTCAAATACCTTGGAGCTATAATATTCTAGCATTTCATTTACCTGGTGTGACAGAGCCTTAATTCTCCAAACTTTGCAAAACTTTTAGTTAAAACAATGATGTTGGTGACAGCTTACCAAATATTACATTACAAATCTCCAGAGCCCCAATAACTGAGACTCCTATGGGGGGGGACCCTTTGCTCTCAATTTCGGTTTCTTTTTTTATTCATAGTTGTAGGACTTTTGAATGTCAGTTTATACTTAAGCATTTGTCTCCACAGTTTTTCATAGTTTTAAGACTTTTATCACAACTCTGCTGTTTTGTGCTTATAGAACTTAGAGGCAGGGTAGAAATAAATAATTAGATAAGCTTATGTGGGCTGGAATTATTGCAAGGGTGAAAACACAGTATAACTTGATACTCAGATGACTATTAATATGATTGTCAATGACTATCTGGTTACATTCTGCAATTAAACCTTTATTGGTATAAATGCCAGCTGTAATCAATTCAGGGTTCTATTTTTCCTGTCGAGATCTATGTGTGTGTATTATTAGTATGCTTAAAGGCAAAGGATTACATAAAGAAAAGGGAACTCTGGGGGGAATTGTGACCATGTTCTACTTCAATTCTTGATATCAAAGGAAACAAGAACAGAGTGTAGCTGCACTTGTACACTTGCACACAAAAATAATAATTTAGAAAAGCTCCTTCAAATAATCTCAGAGCAATGGTAAGTAAGGTCTCATGGCATGATGTCCTAACAGGAAATGGAGCCCAGGATGGACAGGAGTTTCTAAAAAAAAAAAGAAATTCTAAAGTTACAACTACAACCCATTTCAACAAGAAAGGGTGGAAGACAGCAAAAAAAGACCACCAAAATTTACAAAAACTATGCAAATAGAAAAAGAAACATACAGAGTAGAAGGAAGGCCAGTGTACAAAGCAAGAGTACAGACAAGTAGCAAATAATTGCAGGGATGGCTTTAAGAAGGCAAAAGCTGAGAATTTGCCAAGGTTAGCAAGAGATGCTAAAGGCAACAAAAACATTCTTTAGGTTCATATTTGGCAAAGGATGGAGGAAAGAAATAATGGCTCAGCTACTCAGTGGAGATGAGAAAATGACAATAGATGACCAAAAAAGTAGAAACATTTGCTTCTAACTTTAGCTTGTTCTTTTTTCAAAAGATAGTTTATAATTCTCCAGGCAAATGTGAAGTAGAAGTGGAGGAGGAAAGTATTCTTACTTGAGACTGATAAACAAATCAAAGAATATCTTATAACCTGAATGAGTTCAAATCTCTAGGGCCAGATGAAGAATATTGATGGAATTGGCTGAAAGGTTATCAGAGCAATTTGTATTCTTTTTTGAAATCAGGGAGGATGAGTGAAGCATCGGATGATTGGAGGTGTCCAAAGTTGTTTCTATCTTCAAAAGGGGGAAGAAAGGATAACTGGGGAACTACCGCTGATGAAGTTAATGAGTCAATAAAACTCATGAGATGAGTTTTATTAATGACAGGTCTGACATTCAGGATTACCAGAGATAGTGTGGAAAGATGGTTGAACAGATTACCTCGGCCTGACAGTTGACATCAGGGCTAGAACAGGAGATAGCCTTTAGATATCTGTCAGCCGTACTTTGAAAGCTACCATGCTACCGCTATATCTCGCTGCCTATAATCACCAGAATGTTAAACCTAACTTCACTGGGGTAGTAGGCTTCTGTTTATATAAAGTGCCAAGTGAAAAAGAAGGTAGTAATGAGAGAAGAAAAACAATCTAAAGAAATTCAAGAAGGGAAAGAAGGATCCTAATAAAAGAAAACAAATAATGGACAGAAATATTGTAACTATTGTTAACTACATTAACTACAGTTGGATGAAGTTAGAAATCTATGTGTGTCCAAATAAGTAAGGAGAACAGTTAATTAATGATTTTAGTCAAGTCATTTCAACCTTTCAATTTTTTCAACCTTTCAATTTTCCCTCTGATTAAAATCATAATCTAAGAGTAGAATATTAAATTAGTGATCAATGAGGTTCCCTAAAAAATAAATACTAATAAATAAATATTAGTTCATTAATTAATTAAAATCATAGATTCATAGAATGGAAGAGACCTCAAGGGACACCCAGTCCAACCCCCTCCCATGCAGGAACCCCCATCGAAATACTCCCAACCAATGGCCATCCAGCCTCTGCGTAAAAATCTCCAAAGAAGGGGACTCCACTACTCTCTATGGTAACATATTCCACTGCCAGACAGCTCTATCCATCAGGAAGTTCTTCCTAATGTTCATTTTTTTTAGAATGGGTGTGTTTCCAAGCAGAGCTGCTGCTGAGGAGAGCCAAACAAGCAGGAGGAAGTGAGCACTGGTAAGTTTCTGGGGTGCTTGCAGTTGGACTAGAGGTGCTTTAGAGGCCCACACACCTAATGATGCACGAGATTTCAAATAAACAACAACAAAATGGAAATATTCTTACCAGATAGAAAGGTGGTAAAAGTGTAAATTTTTGAGGCCCAGAATACGGCACTAGTTAAAATGGATTCTGAGGGAGCAGAATTAGCTCCTCCATGGGACCTTACTAATCTTTGTTTTGGTGTTATTAAAATTGGATTTCTGAAAATTCAACATATATACAGTTGCAAAAAAAGTATGAGAACCTTTTGAAACTTCATGGTGTTCTGCATACATTGTGATCAGATCTTCCTCTAAGCCAAGTACATTGACAAATATAATGTGCCTAAAACAATAGGGGGGGGAAAATAAATCAGATCTTTCATGTCTTTATTGAACACATTCATTCAACATTCAAAATGCTAGTGGGAAAGTAAGTGAATTCTTGGAATCAACAACTGATTAATACCCCCTCCCTTGGCAGCAATAACCTTAAAATAGGTACTTCCAGTAGATGTGGATCAGACCTGCACGTAATTCAGGAGGAATTTTAGCCCATTCATCCTGGAAGAACTGCTTTAGCTCTGACTTATTCTTTGGACGTCTCATGTGTGTGGCTCTCTTCAACTCATTCCATAGCGTCTCTATTGGACTGAGGTCTGGGCTCTGACTTGGCCACTCCAAAAAGCAGTTTTTATTTTCTGAAGCCGTTCTGTGGTAGACTTGTTCCAGTGTTTGTGCTCAATGTGCTGTTGCATCACCCAACTTCTACAGAGTTTCAGCTGTCATACTGACCTTGTTATAGTATCCTGAATAATTTTTGTTATATTTGGGAATCCATCTTCCCCTTAGTGACTGCAAGCTGGCCAGGCCCTGATGCAACAAAGCACACCCAAATTATAATGATCTGCGGTGCCCATTTTACACCATGTGTAGTCCTGTGTGTTCTTTCCAAATAGTTCAGTCTTTGCTTCATCAGTCTACAAAATATTTTGCCAATACCACTAGAGATGGGCACGAAACGAGCAATTTTTCATTTTCGTTTTCATTTTTTTGTTTCATTACGCAACAAAAGCGAAACAATTTTTTAAAAAAACAAAACGAAAATGAAAATGAAATGACCAAATTTGCCGTGTTTTTCGTTTTCATTGCAGCAGATGCATTGAACTGAAATGAATGCTGAAACAGCAATTTTTCATTTTCGTTTTCATTTTTTCGTTTCGTTACCTAACGAAACGAAAATGAATTTTTTTTCAAAAAACGTCACGAAAACGAAAATGAACCAAAACGGACCCCTAAACGACCAAACGACAAACGAAACACCATTTTTTGAGTTGTGCCCATCTCTAAATACCACCATAGAGTGTCAATGTGCTCCTTCACAAACTTCAGGCATGCAGCAATGTTCCTCTTAGTAAGCAGCGGCTTCCTTCATGGTGTCCAGACACAGAAACTCTGCTTGTTCCACCTTTTGCGTACTGTAGACTCATGAGAACAGATCTTAGCTAGTTCCAATGATGCCTTACAATCTTAAGCTGTCACTCAGGGTTGTTTCTTTATCTCATTGCTGAGTCCCTGTTGTACTCTTGGGGTCATTTTGACTGGGCATCCACTTCTTTGTAGGACATCCACAGTTTCTCAATTTGTAGATCATTTGCATAACTGTAGACTGATCAATTTCTAAAGTCTTTGAGATCACCTTATAACCATTTCCAGTTTTAAGTAAATAAATTTCTATATATGTAATTGAATGTGGCTCAGCTCCTTTGAAATCAAGAATTCCAGAAGAACATGGTCACTCTTTCCCAGAGTTCCCTTTACTGACACTTCCTCTACCAAGTCCTCTCTACTGGTTATAATTAAGTTGAGGATAACTAGTCCTCTAGTTTCTTTTTCCAGTTTTTAATGTGAAAATTATCAGCTACACAAGCCAGGAATTATTTATTGGTGTCATACTTGGCAGAATTTGCCTTTCAAGAGGTAACCAATTAACCAATAAAACCAATAAGCAAACCAATAGACTACATGTCTTTCCAGCATATGTATTTAATTCTATGTCTGAAGCAGAGGGTACCAAATTTTAGTGACCTTATCTACTTTTAATTATCCTCTAAGAACTCTAATCATGGGTATGGTAATAGTTCATTGTACAAAGGCAACACAGAGAAAAATCCCATAATAATGTGCCATGCATGGATGGACATAAACACACATAAAGGTTTTCTATTCTTTATACTCAAAGGAGTTAAGTATCTTGTTAAATAATCTCATCACAAATCATAGAGATAAAAAATAAACCATTAACATCTCATAATTAGGTTTATGTACAGTGAATGAACAATTTCCTGGGAGGAAGCACCATTGAATTTCAGAACGCTTACTTCTGGCTGCATAAGTTCAGTTTGAGCTTTGACATACTAAAAT
This sequence comes from Phrynocephalus guinanensis, assembly GCA_037367245.1. Classification (NCBI taxonomy): domain Eukaryota; kingdom Metazoa; phylum Chordata; class Lepidosauria; order Squamata; family Agamidae; genus Phrynocephalus; species Phrynocephalus guinanensis. Next base: position 3,982,098 of record CM074735.1, read on the forward strand.
TATTCATTCATTCATTCATTCATTCATTCATTCATTCATTCATTCATTCATTCATAAGAGAGACCTCATTGGCCAAGGAGAGGATGAATGGAATCTTCTGTGTCAAAGGAGAAGGGCTATAAAAATAGAATTAACGAGAGAGAGAGAGAGAGAGAGAGAGAGAGAGAGAGAGAGAGAGAGAGAGAGAGAGAGAGAGAGAGAGAGAGAGAGAGAGAGATTTGGAAGCAAACCTGATATATAATTTGAATTGTTCAGTTAGGTTCTACAAAGTAGTGAAGAAACGTTTAAATTCCACAGGAGAAATAAATAAAACTAACCTTGTATAAAAGATTATGTGTTATATTTTGAAAAGTTTAGGGAAATGTTGACAACTCTGTCTTTCCCATCTGAAAAAACATCCAACATTTCCTGAGTAACTCTCAAGGAAAGTAACTAAATTGCCTATACAATACTTACACTTTGTATTGGTAAACAGTGTCTGAAGTTATTTTTTATGTTAAACCAATAAATACTTATTTTTATACAGTTCTGGAAAGAACTGTGTTTAACCTTAGAGGTGGCAGCAAAGCAGAGTCTATTTGTTGTGGAAGCCAAATCAAGGCAGTGGAAGTGGAACAGTACACTTCTCAGACCCCATAGTCTCCTTTAGTGAAGTAACTGAGACTTGTTGTAAGAGGGGTGGCTTGCTGGGTTCTTGTTCTTTCCTTCTGGACTTCTGTAGCAGTTTGCAACCTGAAAGAAACATCCAGCCTGGGAAGCATTGGTGGGGCAGGCAGTTCCACTTGAAAGGAGGCAGCCAGCCATTAACTTTATTTAACGGGAAGTATCATTGTTTCTTCAAGAGTCTTGCACATAACCTGATACTATAGATCCCTGGAAGAGAACAAATTAGTCAGCAATCTCCACTTTGACTGAACTCTAGTGGCCTCCAGTCCAAGCATGGGGTGTTTCTCTAATGTCATGTTGATCTGTCAAAAGCATGACTAAATCAGAAAGCCCTGTGATTGCCATACAGTCTGGAGTGTCCAACCATTGTCTTGGTTTTTCTAACATATGAAATAATCACTCTTGAGCTATGCAAACTTCTTTGAATTCTGCTTTCACAGGACTTCTTTCCAGTGGGAGCCTGAAAGCACAGCACAGCAGCTAAAACTCTGCCCTCAACCTGAGTTCAGTCCCAGATACTGGGATGCACTCCCGTGTAGCTGGGCTCAAGGCTTAGTCACCCTTCCAAGTTCAGTAAACTGAGCATTCAGCTTGCTTTGTGGTTGAGGGGAGCAAGCAATGCATAGCAAAAGCAAAAGCAAAGTGTTATGCTTATATACTACCCCATAGCACTTCAAGCACTCTCTGGGTGGTTTTTACAATTTAATTATGCAGGCTACACATTGCCCCCCCCCAGCAAGTTCGGTACTCATTTTACCAACCTTGGAAGGATAGAAGGCTGAGTCAACCATGAGCTGGATGCCTGGGATTGAACCCCAGGTCGTGAGCACAGTTTTAACTGCAGTACAGGCCCTTAACCATAATGGCCTCTTTAACACAACCACTTAAATGCACCCTTTTCTTTTACTGAATTTTCATCTAAAGCTCATGCCCCCATGGCCAGCCGCATCTTCTGAACACCCCTCTCAACCATGCCCTCTGAAGCACATCTCAAGCACATCTTCCTGCACCATTGCTAGAGGTTTGATCAAATTATTTCACTTGCTGATGCACATTTTGATGCGAAGCAAACATCATATGAATTCCAAAAAGCCGCATCTTCTTCTGGTTTAACCTGTTTTGCAGCACACTGCCAAATCAAAGTTATGCCGAAAACAGCCATTATGTCATTATGCCAAAGCAGCTCTTTGATGCATGTTTGGCAAATGGAGACACAAAAAAGAGGCTCAAAAATGCTACCGTGGGGGAGGTAACTGCACATCTAATGTCATGTGACCACTCTTGGAGAAAGTGCACATTTTATTATAATCCACATTTAGCAGTTGTGTGATAGAGGCCTAAGCCCCAGGGAAGATGGTGGAAAGCCTCATCCAAGAGAAAATCTTAAAACACATAGAAGAACAAACCTTGCTGAGGGAAAATCAGCATGGCTTCTGTAAGGGTAAGTCTTGCCTGACAAACCTTTTAAAATTCTTTGAAAAGGTCAACAGGCATGTGGATTTGGGTGAACCGGTGGATATTGTCTATCTTCTGGAGCTCTTTAAACCTGGCCTAGTCGACACCAGGGGAAACCCCTGTTACCGACTGGGCCAGGTTTAAAGGGCTCCAGCTACTGACAGCTCGGCAGGGAAGCCCTGGTACCGAGTGGGCCAGATTTAAAGGGCTCCAGCCAATGACAGATTGGCAGAAGCCCTCAGAAAATTGTGTGGAGGGCAGCACAATTGCTGGAACTGGATCAGGGTTAAAGGGCTCCAGCCATTGACAGCTGGGCAGGAGCCCTCTGAAAACAGTCAGGTAGGCAGTTCTGTGAGATCGCACTCCCTACCCAACTATTTTATGAGGGCTCCTGCCGATCTGTCAATGGCTGGAGCCCTTTAAACCTGGCACAGTCGGAACCCTAGTACCAAGCACCGACTACATTTACAGAAATCAAGAGGGCAGAGAGGCATTACACATTTTTGAAGGGGCAATAATTCATCTCCTAGCAATAAAGCCAAGGAATGTACAGTATCATAATCATATATCCTATATCATATCGTGATTATGACCTGTATTTGGTAAGGTTCTCATATCTTCTTTGACTGGGGCAAAGTTGCTCTGCAGCTTCTCCCTTTTCTTCTTCATTTGCACACTGACTTCTGTTTCCATTATGTATGTGATTTAATCTGCCATGTTGTATCTGTTGAAAATGTTAATGATTTCACTTTAAAAAAAATATTTCTTGGGAGATGCTCAGAAAACCTTTGCAGGGATCAATGAATGTGAAGATTCATGTTATTATTACACCTACGAGTTTCTTCATTCATGGCTTAATTCCCCCGCTCCACTTCTCTCCTACAGAAAAACTTCCCCTAAAGGTGAGGGGAAATGTTCCTTGGCATCTTCCAATTGCAATATTATTAACACTACTGAACAGAGTAAATGACAGATGTATATAAGTTGGGTTCAGATGACTAAGAGCTGCTGAAAAACATAACCTCTCAGATTTTCCAGGGAAATAAAGGCCCATCCATCTGTTGGGGGCTCTGAAAATGAGTGTAATGAGTCACCTTTAAAATGACAGCTGTCACCCAAGGAGAAAAGCTTTGAAGCTGAACTAAAATATATAATAAATTATGCACACTCTTGTGCGGGAAGAGGGGAGTGGAAACCCCTTACCACACAAATTTGAGAGTCATCTCCTAAATTTGTGTTACTTTGATCATTTTTCTCAAGGTAGAAAATAATACCCTGCAACATTATCTGTGATCACTAGCATTTGGGCTAGGCCCAAGTCAATAAGAGGATAGTTATGCCAAAGTGATGTTACAGTCCGATAAGGCATAGCATGTCGGCTGATATCTTTGCAGTTGCCTGTCATATTGCAAAAAACGAATGAGGTTTTTGCCAGGAGAGGCAAAATGATAGCATCACACCTGAAAATTAATTCTGCTGAGCAGTTCTAGCCCTGAACAGACAGGAAGGAACGTACTTCCAGTGACTGGTTTATGCTTTCCTCATCCAACCAGACTCCTCCTTCCCAAGAGAGGACCTCAACGTCACGATAAGGTAATTCTGACAAAAGAATTCTCCACTTACTTCTTCCTTGCCCGGTAATGTTTGTCTCTGCTTGTCCATGTCTTGTGTGAAGTAGGGCAGGTAGAAACATAATGCTCTTCTTCAAATAAAATGCAAATTCTCCTATGCAAGTAGACCATTAAGAAGTAAATTAGATTGAACAGCAGTGGTAAATCAGCAATTACATTGTTGTTGGCTTTTTAAAAAAATATAGTGTGATTTCAATACAAATAAACCTATAATGCTTGCAACACATGTTGGGGCTGGTAATACAACTCACCACTGGAAAAGGTACCCCAGGGCTCCCGATGAGCTTTGCAGGAGGAGCTGGTGCACATTTTACTGCTGCTTTCGATGCCAGCTTCAACAGAGAAGCTGCTGCGCAAAATGCTTCTAGACTGCTGGTATTAATTACTGTTTATAATCGCTTCCATTTTGATGTAATTATCACATATTTGGGCACATTATGCCAAATGATATCCTCAGCATGGGCTGTTGATTAAGATTAATATTTATATTGTGTTTCTAATGGGCTTGCTTGTCTTTGAAGATGAACCAGTGTATGCACGGGACTATCTTAGTAGCACAGTGACCACACCAGGAATTGTTCTATAAGGTGAACCTCATGGAGCACTCAGAGACCAAGAAAGAAGCACCACCTTGAACTTAGTATAATTGTGATGTACTGAGAGAAATGGTGGCTGAAGAGGGAGATGAAAGCCTATTTGGAGTCTTCAGGAAGAGGGATGTGGAAGTACAAAGATAATTTCAAGAGTCTTTGGAGAATGTTTATGGGATGGGAAAGACATGAGATATGGAGATGACTCCCTTACTTGGGAAACTTACATTTGGACTACATGTTCCAGAGCCCATGATGTTATAGTTCAAGTCCAAAAAGAGTGATGCTTCTAAGACCAAATCACATCTCTCTCAGTCTTTCTTCACGGGCAAGGCATTTGGAATCATTTTTAACATTATTTGCCCATTTTATGAGGCTGATATACAGTAGGTTTTGGGATATAAGGGATGAGGGAGCTTTGCATACGTAAATGTACCTTATGAATGCTAGGTATTGCTGTTGTAAGACATCTTACTTTGGTTAGACATTAGCATTAAAACCTAGATAGGTTGATGCTGCTACTGTTGTACTGGGTAAATGTCCAACAACTTCAGCTTCTGCTTTCAAAGCATGTTTCTGATGATGTTGATAGCATTGGTGCTTTAAGCCAGCCATTCTGGTGTCTCCAACACATGTAGTAGGGCCTTAAGAACATATGTAATTATGCTGCCCATCTGGCTGCTATGGGCATGATCAAACTCCTTTTTTTTCTCTAATAGGAACTATCAGATTGGGCTTTGCTTCTGCAATTCCAGAAGATGGATCTGCAAGTAAAACACATTACTTGTAATTAGAATAGGGGAGTGTGAGCATAGATATGTTCTGCCTCTCACTTGGTCAGTCAGTAAGCCATAGTTAGTAGATCTCAATGTTTAATAACTGCCTCTATGTGCATTCTTTTGCAGAGTTTTTGTTAAATGTCTTTAACTGTGCGGAATAGCTTCAATTACCCCATATTATTCTACCCTTTTTTGGCATCAACAGGCACTTGCATTCTAGTAACTCACTCTGAGATATTAGTTGGAAAAAATAAAGGAGAAAACACTTTACAAAGATATTGTCTCTCCTTGCATTCAGAGACAAGGAAGGAACAGATTGAGTCTCTGTAGCCCACAAAGATCTCTCCCAGCCTCAGGTTATCCAGGCAGCTTGCAAGGTTGTAAAAGCTCAAAATCCTTCTCAAACTGAAATGCAGCTGCCCTCTTGAAGACTATTTTACTCAAAGCTGTCTCTTGGTAGAGACTTAGTCTGGATGTCTGCTATCATTTCTATAGTATGAGATATCATTTTGATGATGCCTTTCTTGGTCAGGTCACACCCTAAGTAGTATCTCATGCCAATGTGTTTAATCATCTTTTCATTTTGTGACAGCTTCATACAGCTCTGATTTGCCTTCATCACCTGGAACAGAATTTCTTCCTTTATACTAAAGACTTTCAGCAGCTTCTCCAGTCTTAGCAGTCCTCTGTATGAGTTGAGTGAAGCAATGAATTCAGATTCCGTAGAAGACAAAACTACAACATCTTGTTTGTGGGAAGCCCACAAAATAGGACAATTACCATACACAAATAGCAAGCCACTAAGGGGCTTATCATTTGTGCTATCCTTCATGCATTCATCTGTGAAGCCTACAAGCTTTTACTCACTCTGGGTTGGGAAAATAACTTTTCTGCTTAGTATCCCTACAGCTGTAGCTACAGTATATCTTGTTTTTCAGGAAATCTGTGTGCATGGGTATTGATGCACTGTGGCATCTTGGAGGCTTAATGTCTCCAAAATCCCAATTATTGTTTTTTTCTGATTTAACAAATCTGGCCCATCTGCCTCTTTTTCATTTTTTTTACTCTAATATACTAATATGTTGCATTCCCTAACTGTTTGATTGCTACCTCTTTGTAGTCTAGAACACTTTCACGGCTGGGATCCTATAGCCGTTGTGAGTTTTTCAGATTGTTTGCTGTGTTCCGGAAGTATTTCTTCCTGACATTTCACCAGACTCTGGCCAGCATCTTAAGTGGACAAGTAGCTCAGGGAACTACGAGTTCTCTCTGTGCTCTGGGGTATAGAGTGAGTGAGACTGTGTGGTTTTAAAGTTGTGGGAAAGTGGAAACTTGTCCTATGCAGGAGAATAGGTGTTAGTCATTGTATCATGATGGAGGGATTAAGACATTTCAGTGCAACCAGGGATGGCAGCAATCCTTCTCTGCAGTTGATGGGTGTTGTTAGCTGTTCTATTGTGTGAACTGATCACCACTGCTTGTGCCTGGGTGGGAACCACTGAACTTTGATCTTTTGCAGGCTGTAGTTTTCAGTACTGGAAGCTAGGCTTTGTTGATTTTTAGACTTTCTTCTTTTTTGTTGAAACTGTACTTATGTTTGTGGATTTCAAAAGCTTCCCTGTGTAGTCTGACATAATGATTGTTAGTGTTGTCCAGTACCTCTGTGTCCTGGAAGATGATTTCATGTCCAGTTTGTTTCAGGGTGTGTTCAGCTACTGCTGATTTTTCTGGTCATTTTAGTCTGCAGTACTATGAAGGGTAAATAGCCCATACTTTATGGGTTTCAGCATTTTAGGCCATAGTTTAACTTAAGGATATTGAGAGAGTTGTCTACCTAACAAACCTATTCAGGCCGTTGATCATCTTATGAGCCTATTTCAGACCAGGGTGACGAGGTCAAAGTGAGCTATGAAATGGAAGACTCACACTACCTTATTTCAGACTGATGAAGCTGTTTGGATGAGCAGCAAAATGTTTCAATCTCTCAAGGAAAAGAAGTCCAATTGCCATGAGTCAACTTTCAGATAAACTCACCTGGATGACCCAGAGATAACTTCACCTGGAAACAAACTAAATAGGCTCGTTAGGGAGACAAAATCTTAGCCTTGAAACCATACAGTAAACATGACACTGCTTGAGTTTGGTATGCCTTCAGGAATGCAGGTCCATACTGAGCTCCTTAGATATATAAAAGACTTCTTCAGGGCTACCATGGCTAGATGAACAGCGAAACGTTTCTATCTCTCAAAAAAGAAGTCCGTGCTTAAGAGACTGAGGGTGCTTGGACCATATTAAATTTTGTTGGCATACAAACCCTAGGTATTTAAAGTTGCTGATGTGTTGTAATTTGTATGCACCAATTTTCCATCTTTTCCTTCTACCATCTTGCTGACTTTGTAGATACTATTTTTTTTATTTGTCCTCATTTATCTCTGTTACTTGAATATGATCTTTTAAAAAATCCAGCCCTGAAATGCCTCAATTTCTTTTTTCATTTTAATACTTATTTTACCTTTTTCATCTTCAATCACCCATATTGGAGTTCTTATTACTTCATTCAACTCATTCTATTATACTTTCCAATTCTTTCTTTTTTTCCCTTGTAATTTTGTCATTATCTTAGAATCTCTAGATATTATAAAAAGCCTCTCTAATCCTTAAGTGTTTTCCTTTAAATCATGAACCCTTTTTTCATGTTCACTTAAATGTATGACTCTCTTATTTTTAATCATCCAAATCAAATGTTCATAGTATCTCGTAGTATATGTCTGTGAAGATTCTTAGTGATCCAGGTGAGTTTATCTGGAAGTTGAGTCATGGCAACTGGACTTCTTTTTAATATATATTTTCATCTTTATTTTCTAAACATCTTCTAGATTTTTCTGCATATTAATTTCCATACAAGGGCATTTTAAATAATAAAATAATAAAAATATAATAATAAAAATAATTTAAATAATTATAAGCACCAACCCAGTCCGCGGGCCAGCTGGCTGGTGCTTGAATGAATAAATACAAAATTTTAAAAAAATTAAAAAGTGCCGACCCGGTCTGCGAGCCGGCTGGTTGGCAATAGAGTAGTAGTAGTAGTAGTAGTAGTAGTAGTAGTAGTAGTAGTAGTAGTAGTAGTAGTAGTAGCAACAACAACAACAACAACAACAACAACAACAACAACAACAACAAATGTTTTAAAAAGTGCCAACCTGGCCTGCAGGCCAGCTGGTTGGTGCACTAAAATAAAAATTAAAAACAAAACAAATGAAAAATGAAATTTTTTTTAATCATTTTGTTCTAAATGAAACAAAACCATATTAACAAAACAAAAAACGAAATGCCATTTTGGTATTTCACGCCCATCTCTAGTATTTAATAATATCTTATATCCTTTAGAGGGGAAATAATGAATTGCAGAATTTTAAATACCCATCATCATTTATAACACTCATTTATAACACTCATTTTCTTCTAGTCTTGAGGGTCGGGGATTGGGAGTTGCCTCACAAGTGGAGTAGCCTAGGGACTTCATCTTAATCTGACTCTGAGTGGGGCCTTCTTCGCAGTGGCTCCATCTTTGGGCGTTTATACACGACCCCTAAGCTCTGCCGCAAATGGCTGCAAGGTCCGGACCTTAAAAATGTTTACCCACCAGCTCCGGACTTTGCAGACAATTAAGTGCGACCCCGCCCACTTTAGCACGACCAAACAGCAGTTTTCTTGTACCTGCTTTTTGGAGGTGACAAATATTTGATCCGGTGTAAGGATAGTGAGTGCGGGGCTCTCCTGGCTTCCGTTTGTTCTTTTTTTGCGCCCCGCCCCTTTAAGAGATCTGAATGCTGCCCGGAACAAAACGGAGGTAAACCGGCAGTCTTTTCTTTCTTTTTTCTCCCTCCCTCAGGCAGCCAGCAACCAGGAAGTGCGGAGGGGGGTGTGGACAGAGGAAGACAGAGGAAGAGCGACGAACCCCTAAGATCTCTGGTCCGAATTTAAGTGGCCAGCGGATCTTAGGGGTCGTGTAAAAAGGCCCTAAGCTGGAACCAGATCCCAGAGGCACCTGTTAACATTCAACTCATTCAAGAGGCAGTTGAAGAAATGGATCTTCAAGGGAGCCTTCCACACTGAACCTAGTTGAGTCAAGGTTGCTGTCACATCTTCATCCAGTTCTCCTTATTTCCATGATTTATTTTTGTTCAGTTTTATTTTTGCTCCAGCACCTTTAGTCTTCATATGGATTGTTTGTTGTATGTTTTTAGTACATTATTTTAATGTTTATTTTAATGTGAACTGCACAGAGTAGTAAGTGTGGAACTAGTGGATGTGGTATAGAAATAAATAAATAAATAAACTCAATATCCGTAGACTCTTGTTGGACTCTACATAGCATGTCAGCTGCTGTCAGCTGCCTCTGTTGGCTTCTCACTTATTGGTGCTCACTTTGCCAGCCAAGATCTGGAAGGAATCCAAGCCCTCGGGTGATGTGAGCAGCACCTTTAAATGAAATAATCTCCTGTTATCAGCAGAGCTGTCTCTGCTTTACATTCTTGATCACACATTCAAGCTGGCATTTACCCAGAAAAGCTCTTCAGACATGACGATAGCTTATCGGAGATGTTCCTCACTCACCTCAGTCTGGCCTGCTTCTCTCGCTCCTATACATTTTCTCTACCCTCCCCCTGTTTTTATACTGACCTAACAAGTCCATGGCATTTCACTTTGTCGGCAAAAGGTGTCATGAGCACACATCTCCTGTTTCCCAACTGGCTGCACCATGTCTGACCCTGTTCTCTTCAGTTCTATATAAACCCAAAAATGAGAACTATAATGGGCTTTTAGTGCTATTAAGACTCGCCAATTTGGTGACAATTGCTTTTATAGGCTTAATGGGCAAGAATAGGGCAGTCATTTTGAAAAAGCCCATTCACTCAGGGTTGCTGTAGGAGTCCATTAGTGCAATGTCTGTGGCTATCTATATCCAGGCATCATAATCATCATACTCCAATGTTTCATCACACAGTGGGTTGGCAGAATGTTTTTATGAATCCGTAATTTAATAGTTTCTTTGGCTATTTCTCACTCTTTTAGAAATGTGCACTACTTTAAAGAATGCGGAACTGGGGTTCATGGGTCCAGCAACAGTATCAGCACCAGACCGAGAGTGGCTAAGTGTAGTGGCTAAGTGACATTAAAGTAGCTGATAGTGATATGATGGTTTTCCTCAACACATGCTAGCTCTATGCAAAAACATCTTATAGTTTGTGAGCTTCCACAGACAGATGTAGCTTTGAAGCACTGATGGGTGTATGAGCTGCTTTCTGTAGTCTGATGGTGATGGGGAGTGCGCACAAATCACAGCCTAGAGGAGCATAAGCAGCTTATCATGGTACCAAAGATAAAGGCTTATTAATAGTTACTAATCTACTGCTAAATACCTATTGAAGCAAGTTGTAAAATGCATATCCTTAAATCCTGTTCTCTAATAGGTTTTTTCTATGCCAGGTCAAAACCTCAAGAAAAAGTTACCGACCATAATTGTCTGTTGTGCTGCACCTCATCTTTGCAAAGCTATTTCAGTGTCACTGGAAAACATAATCTACCTAATTATAAACAGATTGTTTTAATATTTTTTCTCCTGTTCATACAAAAATAAAATAAATACTGATCCCCTTCTCTCCCTCTAAGGCTCACATTCTTTTCCTTTTGCCAGGAATTTAGGGTATATTTGTCTTTTATAAGAACTATGCTTATGGGTTAGTTCAGATGTGCAGAATCCCCATAATTGCTGCAAAAATGTGCCTATTTATCAGGCTTCCGCAGAAGTACCACTGATAGAAATCAATGCATGTATAAATGCAACTATTCTGATCCCCAGGATAATTGCAATGCCTTTTCAGACTATTTTAAATGGTTTGAACTTTCAAAATAATTTTCTAGTGCATTCCTACCTATGCTTATTTCAGATAACATTCCCACTATATGTAGGCATGTATAGAATTTTAAATCATGCTGAAATCTTAGGCTATTTCTGTAAAACCACAGTTGAAAGTAAAGTGAAGTAAATCCACAGTTCGGGGGCAGCGTGGTGTAGTGGAAAAAATAATGAACTAGGACTCTGGAGACCTGCTAGAATCTCAGATTAGTAATGGAAACTCATAGAAAAAACATTAGTCTGGTTCTCAACAAGATAAGCTATCGGGAATCTGACCATTGCTGTTGAATTTCATCCAAAGGGAAATAGGACATAAATTTGGAATCCGTTGTTTAGAAGAAATAGATGACGTACCTGTAGTAGGTGCTCATTTACTGAGTGCTCACCTGCAAGTTCACACCAATAGATTATTCTTCATCTGTGTAGTTGTCCTTGGAATGTTCTAGAGTCCAGAAAGTTGGTAGGTCCACCCCAACACCCAGTGCATACTTGGCTACATGGTGGCTAATTCCCAATTCCCATTTTCACCACGGACTAAAATACAACACATGGCACATAGAGGTGAGCTTGGGTGGGCCACGGGAACTCACAGATGGCCACTCAATGCCCTACAGTTACAGGCAGGTAGACTATCTTTCTTTGTGATATATGGTTGACTAGGAGGAAGCTCTCTTATCAGCCAAGACTGGTGAAATTACCACTCAAGGAAACAATGTGTCACATCTAGCTCTGACATATAATCTATACTGAATGTCATGTAGCTGCCATACAAATGTCCATCATCAGCACTCCTCTTATGAAGACAGTGGATCTAGCCAGAGTCTTGGTGGAGTGTCCTTTCAAAGAGTCAGGCACAGGTTTTCTTGCCAAATGATATGGTAAAGTGATTACATGTATCAGATACCCTTTGAGAAAGTACATGATTATCCTGTTGTCTTCCTTGATAGAAGACAGGAAACTTTGTAGTTTTCTGGAAAACCTTTTGTCCTGTTCACATAGAAGGATAGAACTCTAGAAGAGGAAAAGAAGGTTAGCAACACCAGAAGCTGATCAATATAAAAACCTGTTATGACAATGGGCTGTTCTGCCACTGGCCTGTCCAGCGCTGGACCCCATTTGCCCTGCCCAGGTGAAACACCACAAGACCTGCCACCACCCTAGTCATCACTAAATGTGTGATGGGGGCAGGGTGATGCCACCCCTTTATAGTAGAGCCTTACCAGCCATACAGCCTCTTTCGCACAGCTGGCAGCAAAGTAACAACTGGTGGACAGGCAGACTCTGTGGTTAGGTCTCCCTGGCCATGCTCAGCCTATCCCACATAGGAGCAAGGCCTACTACCTCCAGGAGGGATTGAGGAGGGTGCCCCAGTGCCCTGCGAGGTTTGATCACATCGAGGAATGGGGCAGATGGGAGATTTCTCCCAGACATCAGTGGATGGGCACAGACTGGCCTGGTCCCACCACATCCCCCAGAGCTCCGGCTGGCACTGAGCCCCTAGGTGGGCCTCAGGCCAACCCCTGACACCACTCCCCCCTCAGAATCAATATCCCGTTCTCTTGGCTGGCCTACCCAAATGGCCTTGTGACCCCACCTTTCCCAGCGCGGCGGCCATGCTAAGTGTGAGCTGTGTGTGGCCTCCCCAGCAGACACTGGCCTTGCCACATCCCACCAGCTTCTGATCCCCAGGAGACCTGATTGACCTGTGCCCCCCTTCCTTCCCTGGCACAGTTTGTGGGGCCTCACATGCCTGGTGGACTGTGGGCTCACCTTCACCATCTCCTACCTCCTGCCTGGAGTGATTACCTGGTGGGTGGACTGAGCGGCTGTACCATTCCTTGGCTGCGGCCTATGTGGGGCCCATGTGGGGCCCGGCGGGCAGGCAGTGTCTCTGCCACAGTGGCTCCAGACCTCTGAGATCTGACAGGGCTCAGGGGGGAGCTGGGACAAGCAGCCCGCGGATCCGGCTGAGCTTGGGGGATGTGCCAACCAGCCCGTGGATCATCCTTGCCACTGCAGCAGCCTGTGGATCACTTTCTGTTACTGCAGCGGAGCCCGGGGTGGGCCAACCAGCCTAACAATCCTCCCCCCTGGACCACAGCAGGCCACAGTTCACCCTCCAGTGCCGCGGCCAACACGAGTCCTGCACAGCAGGCTCTGGTTCTGCTGTTGCATGTGCTTCACGGTGCTGGGAGGGGTGCTTTGCTCAGAGGAGTGGAAGCAGCTGCCACCCCCCCACCCCCCAAACACCATGATCACCATCCCTCTCAGGCACTTTTTCCAGTCCTGTCATGCAGGTGGTGCCCCCTCAAGCACAAGGCAGGGTGCAGCTCAGACAGTGAGCCTTCAGCTGATATTGGGGGGGGGGGGGGGGCAAGACTAGTGCACTAGCCAGCCTGCAACCAGGACAGGCAAGTGTACTGTGTGATGACACCCCAGTGGGTGGGATAGTTTAGTGATTTAGGTACCTGACCAGGGGGGTTAGGGGCTGAAAGGCCACCCCCTTCTTCCCACCTCAGGAGCATGGTGGACAGCCGGAAGTGACCATGCCGGTCTCTACCAAGGAACCCCCCCCCCAAGTCTGCCATGCGGCCAAGCAGGGGACAGAGCCACCACAAAATGAGGAGGCCTCTCCAAGCTCCCTCGGACCCATTCAGGGTTGGATGAGGAGACCGGGGTACTGCTGCATCAGGTGCAAGTCAGGGTAGAGACCCTGGAACAACGTAATGGGGGGGGGGTCCAGCAGCTGCTGGGCTCAATGCTGTCCCTACAGTGCCCTGCTTGCAAACCCACCGGGTCATACACACATGCCCAGCTCAGAGACATGATAGCTGATTCAATGGAGTGTTTTTTCACAGCTGGAGCAGAGGATGGCCTGTGCCACTGACCCACCCCTGACCAGACGAAAACCAACCATGGCTGAGGATGGGGAAGGCAATCAGCCAGCACCAGATGACAATGCCAGCTTACCGGTGCCTGCATTGCGAAGAAACACCTCTCCTGCCTTTGGTGAGTCTATAACCATGCCAGCTGTATAATGGCATTATCATGTTGGCTGTTTTATTTTCAATCCCCTTTTTGATAATCCCTAGCATGGAATTGGCCTTCTTCACCACTGCCACACATTGGGGAGACACCTTCATGGAGCTGTCCACCAACACACCAAGATCTCTTTCCTGATCTATCACGGATAACTCAGAGCCCATGAGTTGATAGATAAAGTTTTGATTTTTTGCCCCAATATGCATTACTTTACATTTGGCTACATTAAAACGCATTTGCCATTTCGTAGCCCATTCCCCCAGTTTGGAGAGATCCTTCTGGAGCTCTTCACAATCTTTTCTGGTTTTTACCACAAGGAAAAGTTTTGTGTCATCTGCAAACTTGGCCACCTCACTGCTTATCCCTGTCTCCAGGTCATTTATGAACAGATTGAAAAGCACCGGTCCCAGGACAGAGCCCTGGGGCACACCGCTTTTCACCTCTCTCCATTGTGAAAATTTCCCATTGACACCTACTCTTTGTTTCCTGGATCTCAACCAGTTCTCAATCCATAAGAGGACCTGCCCTCTTATCCCCTGACTGTGCAATTTTCTCAGCAGCCTCTGGTGAGGGACTGTGTCAAAGGCCTTTTGAAAATCCAGATAGACTATATCCACTGGTTCACCCAAATCCATGTGCCTGTTGACCTTTTCAAAAAATTCTAACAGGTTTGTCAGACAAGATTTACCCTTACAGAAGCCATGCTGATTTTCTCTCAGCAAGGTTTGTTCTTTTATGTGGTTTAAGATTTTCTCTTGGATGAGGCTTTCCACCATCTTCCCGGGGACAGATGTAAGGCTAACTGGCCTGTAGTTTCCCGGGTCCCCCCTCCTTCCTTTTTTAAAAATTGGTGTGACATCTGCTATCCTCCAGTCCCCCGGCACTGTGGCCGTTTTAAGAGACAAGTTGCATATTACCGTTAAGAGATCTGCAATTTCATTTCTCAGTTCCCTAATAACAATTGGGTGGATGCCATCTGGGCCCAGGGACTTGTTAATCTTCAATTTATCAATTAGTCCTAAAACATCTTCTCTTTTAACCTGTATTTGATTTAATTCTTTAGTCAAGAGGGGCGGCTCAGGCAGCGGAATCTGCTCAAGGTCTTCTGTCGTGAAGACAGATGCAAAGAACTCATTTAATTTCTCTGCAATTTCCAAGTCCTCCTTAATCTCCCCTTTTCCTCCCTCACCATCCAGAGGGCCAACTGGTTTTCTGGCAGGTTTTCTACTTCTAACATATTTAAAGAAGCTTTTATTATTACCCTTTATATTGCTAGCCATGCGTTCCTCAAAATCTTTCTTTGCCTCTCTTATCATCTTCTTACATTTCTTTTGCCAGAGTTTGTGTTCCTTTTTATTTTCCTCATTTGGGGAGGATTTCCATTTACAGAAAGACCTCTCCTTGTGCTTTAGAGCCTCTCTAACTCCACTCGTTAACCATGCTGGTGCCCTCTTGGACTTAAATGAGCTCTTCTTTCTTTGTGGTATGCACTTGTGCTGGGCCTCTGTTACCGTTGTTTTAAACAGGTTCCATGCACTCTGAAGTGATTGGATTCTTCCAATCTTCCCCTTCAATTTCTTTCTAACTAGTTTCCTCATCTGAGGGAAGTTTGCCCTTCGAAAATCAAGGATTTTTATGTCTGATTTGCTTGACACTCTTCCTCCAACATGCATGGCAAAGGAGATTGCAGCATGGTCACTGTTCCCCAGAGGCTCATTGACATTCACATCCCTGACCAGATCCTGAGTATCGCACAGTATTAGATCCAGAGTTGCCTGTTCTCGGGTGGGCTCCATGACAAGTTGCTCTAAGGCACAGTCATTCAGCAAGTCGAGAAACCCAGTTTCTCTTTCTTGCCCGGAGCTCGCATTGGCCCAGTCGATGTGGGGATAATTGAAGTCCCCCACGATTACTATCCTGTGCTTCTGAGACACCTCCATGATTTGTGTCCTCATTTCAAGGTCCCCCTCAAGTTTTTGATCTGGTGGGCGATAGCATACCCCAACTATCACATCACTCCTTGGACCTGGTAGTTTAACCCACAGTGATTCTATGGTGGAGTCAGACCCTCTGTCAATCTCCATTCTGCTGGATTTTACCCCTTCTTTAACGTAGATGGCCACTCCCCCTCCAACCCGCCCCTCTCTATCCCTTCTATAGAGTTTATAGCCTGGGATTGCTGTATCCCACTGGTTCTCTGCATTCCACCAGGTTTCTGTTATGGCTATTATATCAATGTTATCCCTAGCTGCCAAATGTTCGAGTTCTCCCATTTTTGGTCGGAGGCTTAGAGCATTGGCGTAGAAGCACCTGTACAGTGGGTTCTGCAACAACAGCTGCTGCTTTGTTCTTTCCCCCCCACAGCTATTATTTTCAGTAGATGAACTATCACATTCCATTATTCTCCCAGTACTAATACCTGCTATGTCATCTCTATGTGATTCTCTACCCTTTCCAACCTCATTCCCTGTGGATGAGGTGTTCCGAACCGGATGCCACACAGCTCCTGTCGGCTCTCCCCCAGTTATCAGTTTAAAAGCTCCTCTGCAGCCTTTTTATTTATTTATTTATTTATTTATTTTTAGCTCTTATATACCGCCCTATTCCCACAATGGGGACTCAGGGCGGTTAACAACATAAAAGTAGAAAACAGATAAAATCAAACACAGGTTTGAGTGCCAGCAATCTCGTCCCATCATGATTCAAGTGCAACCCATCCCTCCTGAACAGATTTGGCTTGTCCCAAAATGTTCTCCAGTTCCTGACAAATCTAAAGCCCTCCTCTCGACACCATCGCCTCATCCACGCATTGAGGCTTCTGAGCTCTGCCTGCCTGGTGGGTCCTGCATGAGGAACAGGTAGCACTTCTGAAAATGCTACCATGGAAGTCCTGGACTTCAATCTTCTTCCTGACAACCTGAACTTGGCTTCCAAGACTGACCGCTTGGCCTTCCCGACATCATTGGTACCAACATGTACCATGACCACTGGCTCATTCCCGGTTCTCTCTAACAAGCTATCTAGATTTCTCGTGATGTCTGCAACCTTTGCACCTGGCAGGCAAGTGACCATACGGTTATCATGCTCATCACAAATCCATCCCTCCGTATTTCTAATTATAGAATCCCCTAGCAGAAGGAGCTTCTCTCCTGCAGCCTGTTCTTCTACATGTACCTGATCCTGTATCTCATCAATTGTGATGAGGGAGAGATCCTCAGGTGGAACCAGTTGTTCCTCGGTGTGTGCCTCATGAGGTGTGATGAGGGAAAGAGCCTCAAACTGATTGTGTAACATGAGACTCTCTCTCTCTGAGTATATTTATAATCTTTCCTTGTGGGTGGCTTCCTAGCTTCAAACAGTATGACAGCCTGAGCAGAGGAGGGTGCATTCTGTGACCATGCAAATAACCACAGTTACAGGTAACCAACCTGTTCTTTTTTTTTCCTGGCCTCTGTGACTCACACACATATGGGTGAGTTGCAAGCTCATTTACCAGCCGGATGGATGCCGCACCAAAAGAGAACAGACTGCAGTCCTGCCAAAAGCAGAAGTTGATTTTTCAGGAACATCCAGTCTATAGTCTCCTCACCGACAAGGAGATCATGATCATGTGGCAGCTCTGCAAGCATCAAGTAGTGGAATACCTTTTAGAAAAGCAGTGGAAGAAAAAGAAGCCCTGATTGAATGGGCTTTGACATGTTTCGTACATGGCTGGTTGGGCAGCTGGTAAGACAGAAGAATGGTGGAAACAATCCAGCAGGAGAAATGCTGAGATGTAATCAGAGAGGCCTCAGAAAAGATGCTATAGCTAACTAATAGCTTATTACAGTAGATGTTCCAGACATACAGAAAGCAAGGGCTCTTTGAATATTCAAAAGACGAAGTGTGCATGCCAGGAGTGACATAGGAGGCAGGAAAAGGTTAGGAAGTACAATTGACTGGCTGAGGTGGTATTGTGTCACCTCCTTAGGGAGAAAGGAAACATCCAGATAGGCAAAAACCTGATCTTTGTAAAACTGCAGCTATGGAGAATCACGGCAAAGTGTACAGAGCTTACTTGCATGATGAATGGGTGTGATGGCTATAAGGAAGCAGGTAAGTGCATGTCAGTTGTTGTGAGATCAAATGGAGGCTTTGTTAAGCAGCTGAGAACCAGCTGAAGAGACAATTGAGGTGTGGGTGGTTGAATGTCAGGGTCTGTATATTGAAAACCACTGAGAAACAGTTTCAGCCTTGTATTTTTGAAAAACATGCTAATCTGGTTTATTAGTTACAATAATGGTGAGGTATACTTTGAAAGAGGAGGAGGATAACCCTTGTTATTTGAGATGTAGAAGAAAACCTAGTGCAGTGGGAAGAGAAAGATCAAGTGCTGGATATGTCAAAGATTTGGCAACTGACTAGAACAATTGTATCTTAGAAGAGCAAATGCATCTAGTGGAGAGCATGCATGGTGGCAACTAGCACCCCTGAGTTGGTCAGGGAATCTTCCATGCTATCCGGTTGAGGAGGGCTGTCAAGCAATTGTGTAAATAGGCTGTGAAGTGCTTTCCTGACCTTTTCCATGTTTACACAGGTGCATTATCATCATGGCCTGAAGTTGAGGAGAACAGCTCAGACCAGCCAGAGGAAGACAAAACATCCACATTCCAATGAAACTGACATTGGACACTCATTTATGAGAACAGTTGGGAATGGTATGGGAAAAGAGATGCTGGAATACAGAAATGTACTGAAGGATGATTGGATGTTACCTGAGAGGATAGGCTGAAAGTAGGTGGAGATGGAGGAGCTAGCTAATAATAATTTGCATGCTTTTAGTGTTAGAGACACATGCAAGATGGCTCTGTTGTAGGAGAACTAGTTGCTGCAGTTATGCAGTGATGAAGGGTTTTTAGTTGGCCGTGAGAAGATCACACAGTTAGCTTTTATTATTTTCTAGGATTGCTTTTCTGAAACTGCTCAGACATTAAGCTGATTTTTTTTGCCTTGCTTTGCATTGTTTCTACTGTAACTCTGATTTTTATGTCTTTTAACTTTTTCTCATTTTTAATAAAAATAATATTTTACTGAGGTGTGGTCCATGGGGAAGGAGAGTGAGTGTGGCTAATAAAAGTGTCTTGACTGGAAATGTAGTTTTGGTATTTTGTTCTGCTCTGTAGGGTTGGTGTTCAATCCCAAAGCATGCGGCTGAATTTAACTTCTGACTTTGAAATTTAGATAGGTTGAAGCTCTGGTCAGAAGAGTCCCGCTGGCACTCTGACATCCTCCGGGACCTATAAGTTGCCTGGAGCTAATGGGTAGTGTTTTGGGGGGGGGGGTGGCAGACAATTTTCACCTAGTGCTTTCTGGAGACCGGGGTTGACTCCAGGCATTTTCGCTGACAAATGCTAAGGCTGGATGGAGTATTGTGCCATTGTGCTGGGGCAGTAGGTTTGGTGTTTTTGGCAGATGAAGAGTAGAGGATGAAATTTGGTGGTGGAGGGCACTATGCTTAGCTGGGCCACCAAAGGGCTGTGAGGATAGTGTCAGCATTCTCCTGCCATAGCATCATGACTGCCTTGTGTATTGGGGGCAGAGAATAGAACAAGTGGAGTAGGCAAGGTGCCCAGTGGAATATAAAGGCATCTCCTAGAGAGTTGTTGCCATGGCCAGCTCTGGAGCAATGTTCCTTGAATTTCCTGTTAAATTGGGTGGCAAAGAGGTCTACTTGCTGAGTTCCCTTGCCTGCAGAGAGAAAAGGGTGTGTTGAAATGTAAGATGATAAGAGAGGCAAAGAAAGATTTTGAGGAACACATGGCTAGCAATATAAAGGGTAATAATAAAAGCTTCTTTAAATATATTAGAAGTAGAAAACCTGCCAGAGAACCAGTTGGCCCTCTGGATGGTGAGGGAGGAAAAGGGGAGATTAAGGAGGACTTGGAAATTGAAGAGAAATTAAATGAGTTCTTTCCTCTGTCTTCACGACAGAAGACCTTGAGCAGATTCCGCTGCCTGAACGGCCCCTCTTGACTAAAGAATTAAATCAAATACAGTGGTACCTTGTATAACGTAATTAATTCATTCCAAATCAAATTACGTTATACAAGTTTTCCGTTATACAAATTCTAATTTCCCATAGGAATGCATTGAAACTGGATTTAATCTGTTCCAATGCGTTCCAATGGCGCTAGGGTTTTTTGGGCGAGGGGGGGTAGGCGGGTGGTGGACCTCGGTGCAGGTGCCAGGTAAGGGTGCCCCTCCCCGGCTCACCCCCCCCTCCGTGTCTGCTGCCCCTCCTCTCCCCTCCGTCCTTCCCTCTTTCCCCGGGCAGCCGCAGGTGGTCGGGCGGAGGTGGCCGTGGGGGTGGGGGGAGGGGTGCGCTGCGCCACTTGGCCTGGGGTGGGGGGCTTCGGCGGGACCGCGCCGGGAATCCCGCCCCCCGCTCACCTGCACCCGGCGGCTTTGGAGGCAGTGAGGCGCTCGGCTGTCGAGGGGGCACCGGGTGGCCCCGAGAGGCTGCCGCTGGCCAGCCTTCTCCTGCTCCTCCTGGGGGGCCTGGGTCTGCCCCCACGGTCCATGCTGCCCGTGCCGCCGCCGCCGCCCCTTCATGTCCGCTGCTGCGCATGTGGATCCCCTCGCCGCCTTCATCTGCTTCCAAAGCAGGCGCGCGCCCGCGCTCCAGCACGCCCGAGTGAGAAGCACCCCAGCAGTTCCCCGGTCCCCCCTCCACACACACGGGCCAAGCGCTCTCCTTTTTTTGTGGCCGCAGTTGCTGCAGGTAAGGGGTGACCCGGCTTAGGATGGCGGCGGCGGCGGCCGGGGTGAGGCCTTTGGGCCCAGGTGGCATTTCCGGACGTCGCCAGGAGAGTGTCACAACCGGGCAAAAAAAAAAAAAGACGGGGGAAAAAAGGCGCCCGAGAGGGAGGGGTCTCGGCCGGAGACACCAGCGCCTTCCCCCACCTCCACCAGGGAGGGAAAAAGAGGGCGAGCCCGGCACACGGGCAAGCCCCGCCGCTGAGCTGCGCGCTTGCCCTCGTCCTCCGCACCTGGCTCCCTCCCGCCTCGACAGGCGCCTCAGCCGGGCGCAGCCTTGGGAGGGGCGGCCCGGGGCGGCGGGGCCGACAGAACGATGGGAGGGGCTCCGTGGAAGACATGAGGGCGGCCTGCAGGCCCGCCCCTCCCCGTCCCGGTGCTTTTCACCACTTACTGAGGGGCGCCGTTGCAGGATCCTCCTGGCCCTGCCAGGGTCCCCATCTCCCCGCCTCCACTGCCCACCTTCCCTGACCCTCTGCTGCGACTCCGCCGCCGACTCCGCTGCCGCCCTCTGCTGCCAGGTAAGGGCACCCCTCCCTGGCTTGCACCCTCCATGCCTGCCACCTCTCCCCTCCCCTCCCTTCCCCTCTTTCCCCGACCACCCCCTGTCCTCTTCCCGGGCGGCCGCAGGTCGTGGACGGAGGTGGCCGCGGGGGGGGGGCGGCGGATTTTTTTCGTTGTACAAATTTTTCGTTGTACAAACCCTCCGTTATACGAGGGTCTACTGTACAGGTTAAAAGAGAGGATGTTTTAGGACTAATTGATAAATTGAAGATTAACAAGTCACCGGGCCCAGATGGCATCCACCCAAGGGTTATTAGGGAACTGAGAAATGAAATTACAGATCTCTTAACAGTAATATGCAACTTGTCTCTTCAAATGGCCACAGTGCTGTGGGACTGGAGGATAGCAGATGTCACAGCAATTTTTAAAAAAGGAAGGAGGGGGGACCCGGGAAACTACAGGCCAGTTAGCCTTACATCTGTCCCAGGGAAAATGGTGGAAAGCCTCATCCAAGAGAAAATCTTAAAACACATAGAAGAACAAACCTTGCTGAGAGAAAATCAGCATGGCTTCTGCAAGGGTAAGTCTTGTCTGACAAATCTTGTAGAATTTTTTGAAAAGGTCAACAGGCATGTAGATTTGGGTGAACTGGTGGATATAGTCTATCTGGATTTTCAAAAGGCTTTTGACACAGTCCCTCACCAAAGGCTGCTGAGAAAATTGCACAGTCAGGGGATAAGAGGGCAGGTCCTCTTATGGATTGAGAACTGGTTGAGATCCAGGAAACAAAGAGTAGGTGTCAATGGGAAATTTTCACAATGGAGAGATGTGAGAAGCGGTGAGCCCCAGGGATCTGTCCTGGGACCAGTGCTTTTCATTCTGTTCATAAATGACCTGGAGACAGGGATAAGCAGTGAGGTGGCCAAGTTTGCAGATGACACAAAACTTTTCCATGTGGTAAAAACCAGAGAAGATTGTGAAGAGCTCCAGAAGGATCTCTCCAAACTGTGGGAATGGGCTACGAAATGGCAAATGCGTTTTAATGTAGCCAAATGTAAAGTAATGCATATTGGGGCAAAAAATCAAAACTTTATCTATCAACTCATGGGCTCTGAGTTATCCGTGACAGATCAGGAAAGAGATCTTGGTGTGTTGGTGGAGAGCTCCATGAAGGTGTCCCCCCAATGTGTGGCAGCGGTGAAGAAGGCCAATTCCATGCTAGGGATTATCAAAAAGGGGATTGAAAATAAAACAGCCAACATTATAATGCCATTATACAAAACAATATTAAGGCCGCATCTGGAGTATTGTGTACAATTCTGGTCACCGCATCTCAAGAAAGACATAGTGGAACTGGAAAAGGTGCAGAAGAGAGCGACTAAAATGTTTACTGGGGCTGGGGCACCT
Organism: Phrynocephalus guinanensis; assembly: GCA_037367245.1. Taxonomy (NCBI): domain Eukaryota; kingdom Metazoa; phylum Chordata; class Lepidosauria; order Squamata; family Agamidae; genus Phrynocephalus; species Phrynocephalus guinanensis. Next base: position 4,004,890 of record CM074735.1, read on the forward strand.
CCCTTATGAGGAAAGGCTAAAACATTCGGGGCTCTTTAGTCTGGAAAAAAGGTGCCTGAGGGGGGATATGATTGAAACATACAAAGTAATGCAGGGCATGAGTAAAAAGGATAGAGGGAAGCTCTTCTCCCTCTCCCAAAATACCAGAACTAGGGGACATACACTCAAATTGAGGGCTGGGAGAGTAAGAACTGACAAAAGAAAATATTTTTTTCACCCAGCACGTTGTTAGTCTATGGAACTCCCTGCCACAGGATGTGGTGATGGCATTTGGCCTGGATGCCTTCAAAAGGGGATTGGACAGATTCCTGGAGGAAAAGTCCATCACAGGTTACAAACCATGATGGAGATGTGTAACCTCCAGGGTTTAAACCAGGGTACTTCAAGGGCCAGATGCAGGAGAGTGGTATCAGGAGACAGATATCTAGTCTCATGCGCTCCCAAATGCATCTGGTGGGGCCACTGTGAGATACAGGAAGCTTTGGCCTGATCCGGCATGGCTCTTCTTATGTTCTTATGATTTAGTTCCCACTAGAGATGGGCACGACTCAAAAAAATGGTGTTTCGTTTGTCGTTTGTTGTTTAGGGGGTCCGTTTTGGTTCGTTTTCATTTTTCGTGAATTTTTTGGAAAAATTTTGTTTTTGTTTCGTTATGTAACGAAACAAAAAAAACAAAAACAAAACATTGCTGTTTTGTTGGCATTCATTACAGTTCAATGTATTTGCCGCAACGAAAACGAAATGCACGACAAAATTTCTATTGTTTCGTTTCATTTCATTTCATTTTGGAGACAAAATTCATTTTTGTTTTGTTACGTAACGAAATGAAAAAACGAAAAAGAAAACAAAAAATTGCTCGTTTCATGCCCACCTCTAGTTCCCACTCATTGAAGGAGTGTGGCTGCACCTCTGATGCACGCCTCGTGCACGAACTGTGACGTAAAGTGCGCACTTGGCGCCACACATGGTACCGTGGATATTCCTCGAATTCCAGAGTAAAACAACATGCAAGGCACTGTAGGAAAACCTATTGTTACTGTTTTGGGTAATGGATGACATAGCCATCTTAACATTCCTCAGCACAACAGAAGAAGGAAGGGCTACAGGGTATTGATAACTCCCAAGGTATATACACATGTGAATTGCTCTGAAAAAACATAGTGACAGGATCCCTGGACTGAAAACTTTGCTAGTAAATGAAAGATCAGTGAATGGGAAATCAACAATCATTCAGGACGTGATCCTGCAAGAACGTGCTGATCTCACTTGCACCCCATGGTCTTGGCTGGAAGAGGCTGGAGGTGCCAACTTCACTCATCTCTGTCCTCCAGGTTTCTCTGTGGAACAACAGGCCAGACCAGGGTGACGGGGTGGTGGAGTGGCAATAGTCTACCACAACTCCATCCCTCTTGCTAGATGCCATGTTCTCCAATTTCCTGGGTTTAAATGTATGTACTTAAAAGTAGGAGCCAGCGACAAGATAGGCATTCTCTTGGTGTATCACCCTCCCCGTGACACAACTTCTGTACCTTAGTTTACTGAACTGATAACTGGGCTGATGTTGGAGTGCCCTTGGCTCATCGTTCTGGGGAACATTAACATCCATGCTGAAGCGGCTCTGTCAGGGGTGTCTGAAGACTTCATGACCTCCATGTCAACAATGGGTCTGGTTCAAATGGTATCTACCTCAACCAATCCTGCAGGCTACACCTTAGACCTGATCTTCTGCCCTGATATGGACAGTGGGGACACTGAGGTAAAGGAACTTTCTGTAGTCCCATTGTCCTGGACAGACCACTATATGGTGTGCTTTAGGCTTGCTATAACTCACAGCCTGGCTGGGGGGGGGGAGGTCAGACAAAAGCAATACGTCCCAGAAGGTTGATGAATGCAGGTGATTTTTAACTACCTTTGGAGAGTTCCCTACCTCTCCGAACGCTGATTCTGTTTATTCCTTGGTTGAACTCTGAAATGGGGAAATGAGCACAGCCATTGACTGGATAGCCCCTAAACAACCTCTTCCTCAAAATAGACCAAAATTGTCGGCTTGGTTTACTGGGGAGTTGACAAAATTGTAACGGGTGGCCCATAGAGCTGAAAGGTGTTGGCAGAAAACCCAAATTGAAACAGACAAAGAAACAGTGAAAGTCCTTTGGAAGGCTTTCTCCAAGGCAGTGGAGCCAGCAAAGAGATCATTTTTCTCTACCACCATTGATTTCTTTCTTTCTTTTTAAGAGTGGGAATGAACAATGACAGGGGTAACAGGGACAGAAAATAATCTTTATGTGAAGTTAGTAAGTTCTGGGTGACCGTTAAAACATTTCAGCAGTGGTCAATATGGAAAGGGAACTAACTGTTGGATGTTAATGTGCTGGTTGTTAGGATGCAGCCAACAACTTCCTAGGCCCTGGAAGATTCTGAGAAGGCCTATGGAGGTGCAGAAAAAATAGAGAATGATAGCATAAAAGATATAATAAACATGCATAGGGATTAGAGATGGGCACAAAATGCCAAAATGGCATTTCGTTTCGTTATTTGTTACCCTGCCCCCGTTTATTTTGTTTAATACGAAATGACTTTTTTTTAAAAAAATTGTATTTCATTTGTTCCATTTCTTTTTTTACTTTTTACTTTTTTACATTCGTTTTTAGCGTGGTTGGTGCTTTGTTGTTTTTATTTATTTATTTATTTATTTATTTATTTATTTATTTATTTATTTATTTATTTAAAGTCCCCAATGTGGGGCTTTTTTTAAACAGCCGAGAGGCGCTGGCTTGGGGCCTGCCCAGCAACTCAGCCCCAGTACTGGCACTTTTTAATTTTTTAATTTTAATTTTAATTTATTTTTATTTTTTCTTGTGCCCCTGGCCGGGTCGACGTGTATTTTTATTTTTTCTAATTTTTATTTTTATGTTTAATATTTTTAATTTTTGTTCACATGCCCAGTGGGGTCTGCCAATTTTTTTAAAAAAAATTGCACGTACCCACCAGTGGTGTTTTTTTATTCATTTTTATTTTTATTTTTATTTTTAATTATATTTTTTCTCATGGCCCTGGCCATTGTGGCACGTTTTTTCCCTCTCTTCTTTTTTCTTTTGTTTTACTCTTGCTGACCATGTGGCTCCAGGGCCGGGTCGGCATGTGTTTTTATTTTTTTGAATTTTAATTTTAATTTTAATTTTTTAATTTTTTGCTCATGAGCCCAGTGTGGTCTGCCATTTTTTTTAAATTATGCATGCACCCACCAGCTGGCCTGTGGGTGGGTCGGCATGTTTTTTTTATTATTTTTATTCCAAAACCCCAAATTTATTCTCCAAAGCTTACCATAGACAATACCTTTCCCTTAAATACTTTTATAAGTGGTTGAAGGGAGCCTGGATATCTGTGATAAAACAACTTATTCAGGGAGTTAATTGCTGATAAAGCTTTTGTTTCATTCCTCTTTGTTTGCAGCAACCAAGATCCTGTTGAAGAAAACAACTATGCCAAGATAATTGTAGCTTCCAGTCTGTTCTATTTCTCTAGCCTCTACGAACTACTTATGCTGTTTCCTTTCATTACCAAATACCATGACTTTTGATTTGCTAATATTAATAAGTAATTCATTGTGCTGGCAATAGTCACTAAACTTTCTCAGTTGCCTACACAGACCTACTGGTGTTGTAGACGTTACAATCATATCATCAGCGTAGAGAAGCATGCTTATCGATCTATCTAATACTTTTGGCATAAGAAATTCCAGGCTGGACATACATGAGACTATGTCATTAATATAAAAATTAAAGAGGAATGGGTTTAGAATGCATCCCTGGTGTACTCCTTTGGAAGTGGGGATCTTATTAGTTAAGGCTTGGTTGACACCTGTTCTGACTTGCAGATTTGTTTTCTTATAAAGAGCCATTATAATATGCTGACCATGTGGCTCCTGAGACAGGTCGGTGTGTTTTTTATTTTTTCTAATTTGTATTTTTATGTTTAATTTTTTTTATATTTTGCTCGAGCAACTGCCTGGTGGGGTCTGCTTTTTTAAAAAAATGCATGCACTGAGCCGCAGGACTGTGGGATGGGTCAGTGCTTTTCTTTAAAAAAGCCTACTAGTGTCAGCCAGCTAGCCCACAGGCAGACTGATGGCATTTGTGTGTGTGTGTGTGTGTGTGTGTGTGTGTGTGTGTGTGTGTGTGTGTGTGTGTGTGTGTGTGTGTGTGTTTGTTTGTTTGTTTGTTTGTTTGATTGATTGATTGATTGATTGTGGGTTTTTTTCTTTTTGCAGGAGCCGGAAGCCCTCCCGTGAGGGCTGGTTGGTGGCAGCAGGGGCAGTAAGGCAGGAGAAGATGCCGAACAAAGACATGAAATGAAACGGTTTCATTTCATTTTTCTTAGAGGGGGCTGTTCGTTATTCTTTTCATTACCTAACAAAATGAATAACGAATAACAAAATGAAATTTTAATTCATTTCATGCCCATCTCTAATAGGGATACTATATACACATGCATTTATTGACTAGTTATTGCTCAATCCACAGTTTGTGGTTTTTAAAATTTTACCAGCTTTTGTGATACCCAGAATTCTTGACATTTATTCAGATTTTTCAACAAAGATTTCAGCTGCTCTTTTTGTTGTTGATGCAATTTTAATTTCTTTATTTATATTTCAGTTTGCAGGGATTTTCTTCCTGCTGCTTTTCAATTTATGTAACATATTTTCCCTGACAGTTTAACAATATACAGAAGCATTAATCTCCAACAATCTTATTCTACTAACTGTACACTTTCAGATTAAGTCAGGCTACATGTCACCAAAGCCTCTGCTTCTGTCTCTTTCAATCCCAGGTGGTTTCAGTTTCCAGAATGGAGCTGGCTAACCTGTTCCAGTTCCAGCTGAGCACAACAAGCTTCCTTTACTATTGGAAGAGCAATTCTATCCAGCTGGGAATATCACAGATCATCAAGGTTGTGATTTCTGGCCAAGGGCAGGAGAGTGGAAGGCTTTGCTTTCTCTATTATTGTTGTTACATTTTTGTTCCTATTCTGAAGGCCACAGCTGTAGCATTTGAAGGGAACATGAGTAGCTTTCCTAAATATTACAAGAGGAGTTACCATTTGTGTATTACATATCAAAGTTAAGATCCAGTGAAGAGAATGCTGGTCAGGCTACTCTTAATTTGAAATAAAACATGTCTGGGTGTGTGATCAATTATGACCTAAACACATATTATAACCTTTAATGGCAGATGTTAAAATGATGGCTTGAGAGGATGGCTGCTTTTCATATTTGAATTTTGGTGTATTTGATCACCTCATCAGAATGAGATTATTTAAGTAGTAAAATTGCTGTAAAAATTGATAGAGCCAATTGTGAATCGACTGAAGCTAATTTGATGGCTGGATTCTGGCTCTTGAATATGGATTTTGACCATACTGAGCATGAACTCTCAGAGCATACACCCTATTTCACTGTCAAAGCCAAACTACAAATTCATTTCTCTCTTTCAGTGTGGCTTTTTAAGTAGCAAGAAGATTGAAGAATGACCATAGAGGCAAGCATCTTTCTCAGTCTTGAAAGAAGATGTTAGCACGCTGTCTTTGTTAGCATATGCATAAGGTTAGATAGGAAGGGCTCCATTATTATTTTCCCCTCAGCACTTCAAGCATCATTGGGGGGGGGGAATGTTTGAAAAGGGTTCAGGATGGCTCATTAGGCTCCTGATCCTTTTTTTTTTTTTTTGCAGACTTCTGTTACCACTGTGACCTTTTACAATTCTGACTGCAGATAGGCATCACCCCATTACTGTCAGTGAAATTCATCCTGTGGGGAACACATAGCCAATGGCAGAAAGATCTTGCAGCTGTTTTTGTTTCTCAAAGCCAGAAGGAGTTAGAATGAGAGTCTTTGTCTCAGAAATAAATGTGTGCGCACACTTCCACATGGTCAGATTCAGTGGATTTTAGAGAGAATTCTAAACATTGACATGGATTGCAGGGCACCAAGAGCTCCTTGTGTTTAATGCATATTTTGGCAGGACTTTTGCAGACAGCAGCATGCTGGAGTCTGGAATGCCATTTATTGAAAGGCAGGCATATGCAGCTGAAAGCAGAGGAGGCAAACAGTGCTTCCCCCTTTTATGTGGCCAAGGGTAAGGAGTTAATTAGATACAGCACAAATTTGTTTGTGTACAATGAAGCAGTAAAGGGAATAGAATGTATGCATGGATGAATGGATTTCCTACCTGTAGCTCAGCAAAGCTCGGCTTCAGACAAAGAACTGTGACCAACAAAAGGCATGAGCTAAAGTAATAATTAGTCAGGAGGTGCTCCAACATGCTGGCCAAATGTTCAGAGCATTCCATGTAAGTAAGCCTCCAGATTTTGTTTATTAAAATCAATTGCTTTGAGCCACTTTACTGCTACAGTCCAAATAACAACTCCTGTTGTTGCTTTCAAATAATATTTAAAACTTTTTCGCCTACATTATTTTTTCTCCAGATGTTATTACAACCCTGAAAAGTAGGTCAAATTCAGATTGTGCACAATTTGTAAATGAGGGGAGGGTACTTGAACAGTGATGTCTAGGGTAGTTCCTACATTCAAGGAACACTCATGGTTCATGGCAGGTGCAGAATGCACATAAATTAAATGTGTTTGGGGGGCCTTTGGACTACTCATGCTGTATTTCCAGCCCTTTGGGAATGAAAGTGGACCCTGCTTTTGACCATCCACCTTAATTGTGCAAACTGAGGCACAACCATGTGCAAATTTCTGTATATGGTGCCTTAGCCATTATAGTTCTCTCTTACTCATTACACAATATCAGATCTCCTGCAAGCTCATCATACTTTCTATTTGAAAATGTTGTGGCCCGATTGCCAGTTTGTAATACTGGAATGCAGCACATTGAAATGGCAAATGGGGCATGGAAGATAGCACTTTCTAATTTCCATATGTCATGCAGGTACCATCCATTTTATTTTAAAATTGCTGTAATTACCTCCCTCATAATAAAAGTTCACTGGATGAACTTTTTCCATATCCAGGGTGCCATCACTGGAAAGGCCCTTACCCTAGTGATCCCCATCCCTTTGGTGGGGCCTTTGAAAATGTTAAATCTGTTAGGGAAAAAGAAATCTTTCTGTCAGCTTGGAATCCAAGGCGTGAACCATGTGAACACCCATTTTTACACATGGGTAAGGCTCTTTCTCTTGCAGTTACTAATTTGAGGAAGAGTTTGTGTCACTTAAGTTGTCGATGACTTTCAAGTTATACATTTAAATTGTTTGTATGAAATTTCAGTTCTCCAGGATTTGTTGAAGTCATTGGGTTTTGCCACTTATCTCCTACCCATCCCTCTTCCTGTCTTGCACACCCTTTTCTTAACCCGGAAGCCTCAGCAAGTGAAAAGGGAAATAAAATAAAATAAAATAGTGTTTGGATATTGAAAGAAGGAGTCAGAATTGTAAGAGATTGAAAAACAAAGAGCCTGTGAAACTGCTTTCAATATCAATTTGGGAGTCCAACATGCTTTGGAGAAGAACTATATAAATCAGTCATATACAGACAGGTTGCAATTTTCAAGTAATATCTTCAGGGATAAAAAGAGCTATTGACTTCCAATAGGCATCATCTTAAGAATGTAGGATAAGATTACTTTTCTGCTAATAAGCCATGAATAACCCCATGATTTATGTTTATATTTTTAAAGGCTGCTTCTTGATTATGCTCTGCTTGCAGTGACTTCCACTAGACGGCCAGTTTTTATACTTAAATATCATTTTGCTGGAAAATTTGGAGAGCACACTTGCCTTCTACATTCAAAACCAAAGCACTTTTACCCTAAAGCCATATTCTTGCAAGTGTACAGCAAACGGCAGGTCTTTTACCACAGCAGTAGCTTAAAATACAAACCTACCCAGCAGGCTGGAAAAGCTTCTGTCGCCTTCCTGTTGAGAGAGAACAGTTCTGTATTTCTAATGAAGGAAGCAGACACTATCAACCCCTTCCCCTGCAACACACACAGACACCTTTTTATTTTTTAATGTTATCAACCCAGTACCTAGATGCAACCTCTGGAATGTCACTGTTGCTTTTTCCTAATTACCACCGTGGTCCCTGAGGTATGTGGTACAGTACGTGCTTCCCATGTTAGTGAAGGCAAGAGCAGACAAGACTATTACAGTAACTGTTTCATTACAACCACATTGTTAATAGTTGTTACTGATATTTTAATTCAGAGTCCTGTTTTCCAGATAGACCATATTACAAGCAGCTGTTGAACCGTACTGATAAGACTGACTACTGGTATGGTCCTTCCATCTTGTTTGGTTGCTTGCTTATGCAGCTTACCATTTATGTGGCATGTGTCTTCATGACATACAGGTGACAGAGGCTGATGGATGAGAACTGCAGCCCTAAAAAAATGGAGGGAGTCAGAAAAATAAAAATATTAACCAGGTTTCAGTCAATGATATTTCCAATCTGTAGATTGTGATAGTTCAAACCCTTTTTGAATTAATGTACTGATATGCTTTGCAGTGTCACTCTATGTAATTAAGTGATCACAAGAGAGTGTATATTATTGCCAAGCATCAAACTACTTGTTGACCTTAGCACCTCCTACTCCATTTGACATATAGTTTGAAAGCATGTTTGAATAAAATATTGGGTTCCATTATCAGTGACTGAACGGCTTGGACATGGTGCTGCTTCCAAGAGGGATAACCTCCAGCTTGTTGTTAACAGCAATATTCAGTAAGATAGAATAGTTCTTTTAATGGGGCAGCTAGGAATCTTTTCAGTTCTTTAAGAATATACCAAACTAAATTGACAGCAAATTCCTAGATTTCCTTGATGATAAACATATTTCTGAATTAGCTAATACTCCAAATACAGATGAAACTCAAAAAATTAGAATATTGTGCAAATGTTCATTTATTTCAGCAAGTCAACTCAAAATGCTGAACACCAAACTAATATATGATATGGACTCATTTACATGCAAAGCAAGATATATCAAGCCTTACTTTGGTATAATTGTGATGATTATTGCGTACAGCTTATGAAAAAATTAGAATATTAGATGACATCAATAACACGAGGATTAGAAATGGAAGAATATCGGACCTCTGAAAAGTATAAGCATCCATATGTACTCAGTACTTGGTTTGGGCTCCTTTTGCATCAATTACTGCCAAAATGTGGCGTGGCATCAATTACTGCCAAAATGTGGCGTGGCCTGTGGCACTGCTGAGGTGTTATGGAAGACCAGGATGCTTCAATAGCTGCCTTTAGCTCCACTGCATTGTTCGGTCTCATGACCCTCATCTTTTTCTTGGCAATGCCACATAGATTCTCTATGGGTTTCAGGTCAGTTGAGTTTGCTGGCCAATCAAGCACAGTAATCCCAGGTTCATTCAATCAGGTTTTGGTACTTTTGGTAGTGTGGGCAGGTGCCAAGTCCTGCTGGAAAATGAAGTCAGCATCCCCATAAAGTTTGTCTGTGGAAAGAAGCATGAAGTGCTCCAAAATCTCCTGGTGGACAGCTGTGTTGATCCTGGACTTAATGAAGCACAGTGGACCAACACCAGCAGATGACATGGTTTTCCAAATCAACACAGACTGTCAAAACCTCGCATTGGACTTGTGTGCCTCTCCATTCTTCCTCCAGACTCTGGGTCCTTGGTTCCCAAATGAGATGCAAAAGTTGCTCTCATCAGAAAAGAGTATTTTGGACCACTGAGCAACAGTCTTCAGGAGCAGCTTAACAAGAGGAATATGACATTTGAAGCCCCTGTCCAGGACTAGTCTCTGTGTGGTGGCTCTTGATGCACTAACTCCAGCCTCAGTCCACTCCTTGTGAAAGTCCCCGCCACTCTTGAATGGCCTTTTCTTGACAATCCTCTCCAGGCTGCGGTCATCCCTGCTGCTTGTGCACCTTTTTCTTCCACACTTTTCCCTTCCACATAACTTTCTGTTGATGTGCTTTGATACAGCACTTTGGGAATATCTCGCTTCTTTTGCAGTCTGTGCCTTTTGGGGCTTTCCCTCCAATGATGGTTTTCTGCACTATTGTTACGTCAGCAGTCTTTCCCATGATTGTGATTCCTACTGAACCAGCCTGAGAGGCCAGGCTCAGGAACCCTTTTGCAGGTGTCATTAGCTGATTAGAGTGGGACACTTTGAGCCTAGAATATTGAACCTTTTCACACTATTCTAATTCTCAGACATTGTGAATTTGGGGTTTTCATAAGTTATTCCAAAGTAAGGCTTGATATATCTTTGCATGTAATGAGTCTATCTCATATATTAGTTTAACCTTTTGAGTTGACTTACTGAAATAAATGAACATTTACACAATATTCTAATTTTATGAATTACACCTGTGTATTGACTTCAATTCTTTTTTGTTTTGCTTTGTTTAATAAGCTTTTTCTTCCACTGAATATTCTGTCATATTTAAGAGGCATACAAATATATAGGTGTCTCTGTGTTAAATTACATTACGTATTTGTTTAAGTTGAATACATGTGCACATAATACTGGTAGTGCAGAAAATAATATGTAGCACTAAAACCTGCCCTTAAATCTTGGTGTTCAGCATTTAAATACACAAGATTGCAATATTCTTAATATTTACTTGTGCATATGTTGCCCTAAAAATAGTAACATTTGCTTCTCAATGAGCAGGCTGTTTTAGAGTACCCACTAGAGATGGCACGAATTAAAAAAAAATTGTGATGTTTGAAATATTCTTGGTTTTTATTTTTATTTTTTAATTTGTTTCCATCCATATTTTTTTAGTCAGCCCTTGGTTGCCAAGAGAGAGAGAGAGCACCTCCATCACGTCCCTACCTTTGCTTCAGTAGCCCTGGTGTCCTGGTTGCTGTTGCCGCTACAGCTGCCATGTTAGGAAAAATGGCTCACCAGCTTCATACAGGGCCTAAAGGAAACCAGGCTGCCCTTTCCAAGATGGCGTCCATGGTTTCACTAACGGCAAAGAGAACCCACTGTTGCTGTCCCTGTAAAAAGTGGCCTGATTTGCATTAGGGCTTATGGGAAATCAGTCAGCCATTTTCCCCAATATAGTGGCTGCGTCAGAGATAGTGACTCAGACACTGGGCTCTACGGCAGGGAAGATAGGGAGTCAATGGAGGGGTGCTTTGGGGGCAATGAGTAGGCATAGGCTGTCTTAAAAACATAACCCATGAACTGATTTGTTAGTTTATCAGTTCAAATATGTTGGACTAATGGTTCATCAACTTTGATGAACTGCAGTGAACCACCATTTTAGTAGTTCAACCCCATCTCTACTAACAACTGCATCTCTAGTACATGATACAAACAGGAATCACTTAAGATATTCACAAAAAAAGATTTGAACTAAGAATTGTATTTCCTTTCTTCATACATCTGGGTGGCAGTTTTATTTGGCTGAAATTGAGAACAGCAAAAATGAGAAGAGGAAAACTTCCTTCAGCATTATTTCCCTGGAGTGGTCAATATTTTAGGGGGCCATTTGCTCCCAGTATAGGTCAGATGAGCCAAATAGTCAACCATTAATCTTATAATTGGTTGTAGAGAATTTCTTTCAAAGAAAATTGTTATTACATTTGCAAAATATAATTCTCAAGTATGGCACTGTACAGTTGTAGAAAATTCTTGAACAGTTTACCCATATTTGGATTTGTTCAAAATCAAGATGTGCAGTGGTTAAGGTGATATGTTCTATATTCCTGCAGAAAGTGTGTGCACTTTCAGTCATTACCATATTCTTTTGCACGTTATTGTCTGTCGTTGGCTCTATTGTAGATAATACCGATCTATAATGTAGATGATCCTACACTCTACTCTCCATTTGTACCATCAGACAGTGATAGAATACAGTCTACATTCTTTTTGCCTGCCACCCTGGCAAGTGTTGTGGCAAAGATGAAAAGTCTAAGCTCTTCTCCCTCTCTCAAAATACCAGAACTAGGGGACATACACTCAAATTGAGTGCTGGGAGAGTAAGAACTGACAAAAGAAAATATTTTTTCACCCAGCGTGTTGTAAGTCTATGGAACTCCCTGCCACAGGATGTGGTGATGGCATCTGGCCTGGATGCCTTCAAAAGGGGATTGGACAGATTCCTAGAGGAAAAGTCCATCACGGGTTACAAACCATGATGGAGATGTGTAATCTCTAGGCTTTAAACCAGGGTACTTCAAGGGCCAGATGCAGGGGAGTGGTATCAGGAGACAGATATCTAGTCTCATGCGCTCCCAAACGCATCTGGTGGGGCCGCTGTGAGATACAGGAAGCTGGACTAGATGGGCCTTTGGCCTGATCCAGCATGGCTCTTCTTATGTTCTTATGTTCTTATGTACCATCTATATGCCATTTGCTCGCATCCAGACATATGCAAGACAATGATAATTTAAGGATTCAAATATTTGAAGCATTCTAATTAAATAGCTTATATTTAATTACTGACTGTTATTACATGGACCTCAAAATGGTGTTTTGAAATCTTTCATCTATTCTGGGTGGCAGAGGCCCCTGTGGCAGGGACTTTTTGAAGTGCTGGCCCCTGCGGCAATCCTGGGCTCCCCCCCCCCAAGCGCTGAACGCGCGGCCCCTGGGGCTGGGATGGCACTCCTTTTTATTATTTATTTTATATTATATTATGTATTTTTATTTAATTTTTTTTACTGCCAACCACGTGGCCCGCCTACCAGCTGTAGTGCGGGCCAGTTGCCTTTTTTAAAAAAACTTTTGCTGACCCATGGGCCTGTTTTGAAGCCCGTGGTTCAGGTCTGGTGCTAGCGGGCCGGTAATGGGGCCTTCCGGCAAATCTTTATTGTCGGTATTTTTTTTTTTTTTTATTTTTTTTTTTTTTTTTACTGCTGACCACATGGCCTGCCTAACAGCTGTAGCATGGGCCCATCGGCTTTGTTGTATTTTTCTTTTGCCGCTGGTGTTACAGTCAGGAGGACTGGACCAGTCCAGGACCAGTCTAGGACCAGGTAGAAGACAACGTCAGAATGAAAAATGAACCAAAACAAAAACAGAAACCTCTGTTTTGTTTCATTTGTTTTTCTTAGAGGGAGCTGTTCATTATTCGTTTCATTATGTAATGAAACGAATAATGAATAACAAAACAAAGCAAAAGTTTGTTTCGTGCCCATCTCTACTTGTGATTGAACCCACAGGCTGGGACTTTAAGCTTACAGGCAGAAGAGGGTGTAGCCACCAGATAAAATGGTGTGTGTGTGTGTGTGTGTGTGTGTGTGTGTGTGTGTGTGTGTGTGTGTGTGTGTGTAGATTCTAAGTCATCTAGGAGTGTTTATCTGGAAGTTGAGTCATGGCAACTGGACTTGTTTTCTTGAGAGATCAAAATGTTCTGCTGCTCATCCAAGCAGCTTTGTCATGGGCAGCAAAACATTTTGATCTCAAGAAATGAAGTCCAGTTGCCATGACTCAACTTCCATGTGTGTGTGTGTGTGTGTGTGTGTGTGTGTGTGTGTGTGTGTGTGTGTGTGTGTGTGTGTGTGTGTGTGTGTGTGTGTGCACCCATCTGCATGTACATGCATGCATGCATGCATACATATTCATTCATATTCCATCTCTCCAATCCCTGGTTTGGGGTAGGCAGTTTTCCTACCCTGTGCTGAGACGTTGAGTATACCACTACATTTGCAAATAATTTTCAGTTTGCCTGGGATTGGTACATGTGAGTTCACAGTATTTTCCAGTGACTACATGATATAAGTATCAATGCAAATTAGCTCATTCTTTTCCTCACCTTCCAAATCAGACTTTTTTCCCCTTTGCCATTGGGGCTTCTATTTTTTCTAACCACAACTATTTGAACAATGTTTTCCCCATGCAATCATTTTGTTCTACAGATGAAATAGAAGACATGTCTTGGGGTGCTTTTCTGGCAGCATACTAAACTGGAGATCGGTGTTTTGAGATATCAACTAGACATGGGCACGACTTGGCAAAATTCTCGTTTCCGTTTCCGTTCCTCGTTTCCGTTACGCAACGGAAACGGTAACGACAATTAAGCTGTCAGAACTCGAACTCGAACCGATAAAAGAAAAATTGGGTCTGATTTGTCGTTGTCGTTCATGGCATTGTGGCGATCGCGCGATGCCAAGCGGCACAGAAAAAAGTTTAAAAAATACGATTCCTGGCCAAAAAAGCAGGCGAAAATATGCCTGCCTGAGTGAGGGCACCTACCAGAGGGGTGGTTTCTGGGGGGGGGGGGTCCCCGGCCTCCCCCCCTCTCCTGTCCTGGGCTGCTCTGGTGGGGGGCATCCTCGTCGTCTCGCCATGCCATGCGGTGCGAGGGGATCCAAAATGGCGACCGCAATATTTTTTTTGAAATCGTGGTCCAAAAACCCACCAAAGCACCACACAGAAACATGCGAAAATTAGGTATTTTAACTACCTGAATTTTTACAGTAGCAGCAGTGGGTTTTTCTTGCAATAAACGTCTGTCTCCAATCCCATTGATTTTATTTTATTTTATTTTATTTTATTTTTAATTTTTTTACACCTGCGCAATGATGGGCTGGCCATGGGATGGGACCATGCAAATTTTTGGAGCCATTCCACCAATCGCATGGCCACTTGGCCAGGTTTTGACTGAGACTTCTGGGATGTGCCAGTCGGGCATAAAAAGCCCACTATAACCCTAGCCCTAACCCTAACCCTAACCCTAACCCATACGCCAGTACACTGTCCTTCTTAGTGGGTCAGAGGAACCCAGAGGTGCAGCCCACTAACTCACCCTAACCTTACCCATAATAACCCTAAGCCTAGCCCTTGCCCTAACCCCAACCCTAAGCCAGATCTGTACTCGCATTGCACTACACGCAAGTACACTGTCCTTCTTAGTGAGTCAGAGGGCGCCCAGCAGAGGCATTCTTCTCTCACCTCGCTCACCAGTCCAAAGTTCCAAAAAACTCTGTACGCCAGTATGCTGTCCTTAGTGAGCTAGAGGCACCCAAAAGAGGGGTGCCTCTGCCAGTGCCACTTGTACGCAATGGCTACACGGTCATGTACCCTTCCTTTTCCCTTTGTAGGGGGCCAGAGGAGGCATCCACCCCAGAGAGGTGCCTCCAGGAGCCTGCTAAATGCCTTCCCTTCGTAGCGGACCAGAGGAGGCACCCACCCCAGAGAGGTGCCTCCAGGAGCCCGCTACCCTACCCCCCTAAACCAGTACTAACAACAGACGACAAACAAAATGACAAATTTTTGAAAAATTTCGTGACAAATGGAAACGAGCCGAAACGGGCCGGCTCTGACACACGACAACTCGAAACACCATTTTTCCTGGTCGTGTCCATCTCTAATATCAACAGCACCCACACATGCTCTTTCTCCACAGTTACTTCTAAGAAGTTTTGTTTATTTAAAAAAAAACACTTGAGTGCAGCTATAACTCACACTCAGCATAGATTTTTTTAAAGAAAAGGTTGCAGTCTTAATCTCATTTATTCTCATTTATTTTCATTTCTCACTTAATCCAATAGAGTTTACTCCTAAGCAGACATGTCTAAAATTTTGTTGTATTCATATTTGCATAAAACTAAAGCCTTCTAAAAACTCCCTAATAGCTGTATTTGCAATTATTTTCTTTGTGAGACATGTTCTAAAATCACCTAGCCAATAATATTTGGATTTTACACTTGTTCAAACCTACACAATCTCCTATATGCCTGACACTTCTTTATAGAGATTGACAATGATACTGTTGCAACTGCAACTATATTTACAAGAAAGGGCGTTTCTTATTAAAGTGTAATGAAGCTTGCATCTTCTTCCCTTCTCCATCTTTGTTTAATAATAAGGGCTCTGAGGAGTACTTTATTGGCAAATATCATGTATTCTGTATACAAAGCATTTGATTGCAGAAAATTCAGTTAAAGAGGAGTAGGTGCTCTCTAAGGCAGTTACTTTTCGTCCTTCCTCGAGACAAGGTGAACTTGCCTCCGTGTTCAAATCAGATTGAGAAACGGATTGAAAAGATTCCCGAGCTCCAGGACGGGAATCTCTCACCCCGCTTGGAGCGCAGTTCAGGGGGCGTGGTTGGGGTGAACTCGGATTGACCCCACAAGGACGTGAGGTTCCGTTCCTTCAAACTCGGATTGACCCCACAAGGATGTGAGGTTCCATTCCTTCAAACTCGGATTGACCCCACAAGGATGTGAGGTTTCGTTCCTTCAAACTCGGATTGACCCCACAAGGATGTGAGGTTTCGTTCCTTCAAACTCGGATTGACCCCACAAGGATGTGAGGTTCCGTTCCTTCGAACCTGTCTCCAGCGCGGCTGCGAACTGCAGTGAGAGGGACGTGAAGTATCAGCCTAAATGTCCAGGAACAGCACATATCCAGCCCTGACCTTGGAAGGTCATCCCCATGGTCCCACTTTTTTATATAATCTTGAGTGGAACAATTGTGAGCAACAGGTATCTTTTCTGTTGTCACAATAGACCATATAACATCTTCTTTGTTATACCTGAGGTAAATAATTTGCACATAACGGCCTCGTATTTTGGTATTAGAGTGTGCACAGTCCTAGTTATGAAGATTTGCTACATCACACCCTTCCTGCTTTACATTTCTCAACCCAGAATGTATAGTGGCACACCACGGCCAAGGAGCCTGCCCCAGACCTGTGCTACCTAACAATCAGAATCTTAAATAACTTGAAGCAAGGTTTCCTAAACAAAGCTCTAAAACAGTGAGTCACATTTGTTTCACAATCTAAGGATGGTAAATAAATCATGAGAACTAAATACCAGTAATGTATTAAAACTGCTAGAGATGATTAAGCAAAGGCAAAAATAAATCTAAGATTTATGAACTGCACAATTATATCATCTGTAATCCTGCTCTACTATTTCCATTTACTTTTTGTAAACTGCCCAGAGTAGGTATGTTGCTAGAAGGGCAGTATAGAATTCTAATAAATAAATAAATAAATAAATAAATAAATAAATAAATAAATAAATAAATCTCTAGTGACAGAGTGCCTTAAGCAAAATTCTTTGTTTTACAATTGATAATTACTATTCTTGGCATCATTCTCTAATATGTGTGTGTTTATGTCTTCAGATACATAAGAGTGAAGTGCACAGTTCATTGTGTAGTACAGAAACTCTTTAGAAAACACCCATGCCTCCATCATTTAACATCACCTATATAATCTGTCTTAGCTTCTATGTAATAACTGCACTCCTAGCAGAAAACAACATATTTGAGACTCCAGCGTTTTGCTGAGAGTCATCCAGAAAAAAGAAAAAGAAGAAAAAGAGAAAACCATCATAACTCCTTTCTGGAAAAGACATTGTACCCTCAGCAACCTCAAATTTCCGAGAATGTGTTTGTGTTTAAGCACATAGCATATACTATATTTTAGATACAGAGCTATTGAGATGAATGGCCATGATGTTGATTCAGTTCAGTTTTATGGCCATAAATCACAGTTCCTTAAAGTGTACAGAATACCGCAATGGCCAGGGCACCACAAAACCTCAGCATGTCACTTAGAGCACACCCAGATCCTACACTTTGTGGGTGATTAGCACTCAGTGCCCATTGACTTTTAAGCCACCCTTTTCAAACACCTGCAGCAGAGCACTTCTTCACTGACCCTGAAATAACTGTTACGGAACTAGGAACCATAAAAGAAGATCAAAGTGGGGTATTCTGGAATTATACGCCCAGTGCGCTGTAGTGGATGCAGTGACAAACTAGGACTCAGGACACATGGGACTTAATCCCCAAATCAGCCATGGAAAGTCACTGGGCAGTGATGCTGGTTGTTCTTCCTAGTAGTTGTGGTCATTTCTGGCCAAATGCATGCTTCTTCATTGAAAGGATTATCAGGTGATAAACACTGTTGTCCATGGGAATGCTCGATCGCTAAAAGAATACAATCTTTGGGGAGGCTTCCATAATATGTTGGTGCTTTTGACACAAATAAAGACAGCGATGCTGGTAAAACCATTGCTTAAACTTCTCACTCACCTTAAAAGTGCTAACAGGGCCATTGCAAGGTGATTTCAACTTAATGGCACATGATACAACACAACTGGTAATTCTAGTCAATTACAAGAGGTCTGAAGTGGAAGAATTGTCTCTTATCACATTGCATGTGTTAATGGGGCTACTGACAGGATGTTAGTGGACAGAGATGGGCATGAAGTGCTACTAAGCACTTTCTGCCAAATTGCTACTGCAGCATTACAGGTGCCACACTTGACCTCCTCTGGTTCCCATGGCCAGGAGGCCCTCTCACCTTCATTGGCATGGAGCCACAGTCATAAGAACATAAGAAGAGCCATGCTGGATCAGGCCAAAGGCCCATCTAGTCCAGCTTCCTGTATCTCACAGTGGCCCCACCAGATGCATTTGGGAGTGCATGAGACTAGATATCTGTCTCCTGATACCACTCCCCTGCATCTGGCCCTTGAAGTACCCTGGTTTAAAGCCTGGAGATTACACATCTCCATCATGGTTTGTAACCTGTGATGGACTTTTCCTCCAGGAATCTGTCCAATCCCCTTTTGAAGGCATCCAGGCTAGAGGCCATCACCACATCCTGTGGCAGGGAGTTCCATAGACTAACAACGCGCTGGGTGAAAAAATATTTTCTTTTGTCAGTTCTTACTCTCCCAGCCATCAATTTGAGTGGATGTCCCCTAGTTCTGGTATTTTGTGAGAGGGAGAAGAGCCTCCCTCTATCCACTTTACTCATGCCCTGCATTATTTTGTACGTCTCAATCATATTTCCCCCTCAGGCACCTTTGCCAGTGGTGTGCCAGTCTGGGAAAGAGCTTTGGCTGCAATTCCCCACCTCCTCAGAAAGCAGGGCAGCTGCTGGCTGTGCGGGGATTATCCCTGTCCTGTTTCTTCTTCTGATTGGCCAGCTGCCAGAGGAAGTGGGAAAGGGCAGCCCCAGCACCTTCCCAGACTTGCATGCCAGGGCAGAGGATCTCAGTAGACTGCCTATAAAGGTTAGTTGGCTTGCTGGCTGTGGGGACGGGGGGTAGTTTAAGTGAATCAATACAGGTGTTGCACTAGCTTTGTAGCACTTCATGCCGTCTCTGCCTGATAATATCCTGGCAGCAGCCCAACCAGGGTATATCTCTAATGTCAGGATACATTGCTTTACCTTGTGGCAGCATAATCACCAAATGTTTTGAGAAGGGGAAGTGGTAATAGGTGGCTAATGAATTGAATGAGGATGTTCCCCTGAAATCAGGAGGTTAGACACTTCCCATCTGCTGAACCCACAAGCTGCTATTGAACAGCATGAATGGTTAAGGGATTATATCAGTGGTCATTACCAATGACTAGTTGTGATAGAAAATGTCCATTTAATGGGCCACCATCTTTTGTTCCAGGGACTAGTTCCCTTCTTCCATCACCACTACATGTGTTGTCAAAATGCATACCTAAAGGAATAGGGAGCTTTTACATACAGGTACATAAGTTATCCTTCTTTACATTTGAGACCTGTGAACATGAGTTACCAAAGCAGGATATCTGTGTGATGCTACTCAAACATTAGCTCCAACTACCTATACAATGTCCTAATACTTTCTTTTTCGTTCTAGTTCTCTGTCTAAAATGTGGCGGCCATTGCCCTTTTAATGTAACACAATCAGCAAGTGCTAATTTGTTTTAAATGTCTTTTTTAATAATTTTGTGGTGTGTGGGACTTGCTGGCCAGAGTTGTTTGCCTAAGGTGAAAGGACTGGAGCATCCACAGACAATCGCAGTGTGGGAGAGAACACTCTCAGGATGCTGATAGGAAGTTTATTAAAAGTTTATTAAAATAGCCCAACGCGTTTCGGCCCAAATGGCCTTCTTCAGGGACTTTTTCACTATTAAAAAGGGTGGCATTTAAAAGACATAGAGTCAGAGAATTTTACATATGAACAGCAAACAGAAGCACTAATAATCAAATGCATGATAAACACTTAAAATGCTGAAACAGTAAGTTTTGTGGGGATACTTTGTAAGCCGACTGACTTGCTGTCTCAGACCACTAACTATCTGCACCCATATCATTCTAGGCTTTTATTCAAATAGCTTTAAAAGGAAGGGTGATATTGACAGGTACATGAACCTTTTAGCTGTTTGTCTCATTGTTTTACATATGAGATAGCATGCATATGCTTGTGTGTGTGTGGGTGTTATTCACAACTACTTCTAAACATACAGAAACACTTCATATCAAATACAGAAGAAACTTAGGATGCTGAAACAGTATATATGATGGTCAATATGCAAATCACTAAGTGTTACAGGTATACTTTAAAAGTAGTCTGGCCTGCTGTCTCAAACTCCTAACTAACTTACATAATAACATTCTGGAGAACAACCATATAAGGCGTGGTATGCATGTGTATACAGTCTCAAAAATATATAGCTGGGTAACCTTACCAGCAATTATAAAAGTCCTCAGCTGTAGCTAGCAACAGACTGAGAAGCAAGACATTAAACCGTCTCCAGAGTTTCTTTGAGCACAGGTTAGTGGTGTGTATTGTAGTATAATATTGCAGTTATGTTGAATAAAAATAGTTCTTTTACCCTACTAAACAATGAAGTGATAATACTAAGAAAGATAAGAGTATGTTTGGCAACAAGTGGAACACAGAGATAAATGCCCGCAAATTCCGCTTCAGATAAGATGTTTGGAAATAGTTGTGGACAACACCCACATACATGCAAGCAGATGTATGATACCCTATATATGGAAATAGTGGGGTAAACAGTAAAATACCCATGTATCTGCTATCATCACTTCTCTTTTGAAGCTATATATTTTTGAGACTGTATACACATGCATACCACGCCTTATATGGTTGTTCTCCAGAATGTTATTATGTAAGTTAGTTAGGAGTTTGAGACAGCAGGCCAGACTGCTTTTAAAGTATACCTGTAACACTTAGCGATTTGCATATTGACCATCATATATACTGTTTCAGCATCCTAAGTTTCTTCTGTATTTGATATGAAGTGTTTCTGTATGTTTAGAAGTAGTTGTGAATAACACCCACACACACACAAGCATATGCATGCTATCTCATATGTAAAACAATGAGACAAACAGCTAAAAGGTTCATGTACCTGTCAATATCACCCTTCCTTTTAAAGCTATTTGAATAAAAGCCTAGAATGATATGGGTGCAGATAGTTAGTGGTCTGAGACAGCAAGTCAGTCGGCTTACAAAGTATCCCCACAAAACTTACTGTTTCAGCATTTTAAGTGTTTATCATGCATTTGATTATTAGTGCTTCTGTTTGTTGTTCATATGTAAAATTCTCTGATTCTATGTCTTTTAAATGTCACCCTTTTTTATAGTGAAAAAGTCCCTGAAGAAGGCCATTTGGGCCGAAAATTTGGGCTATTTTAATAAACTTTTAATAAACTTCCTATCAGCATCCTGAGAGTGTTCTCTCCCACACTGCCAGAGTTGTTTGCCTGTCATTTAAGAAAACGGTCACTAAAGAAAATATGCAAGTTGTAATTTAAGAAAAATCATATCATTTAAGAAAAATCAGATAATTCTGTTTTAATACATTACAGGATTCCTTTGGACTAAGGAAAACCAGCATGTCATTAAAAGCTTCACTAACTCTCTTGAGAGCTGAGATACATCTGTTTATCAGAACACATGTTTACTTTGCATGTAAACTGCTTTTGCTTTGTGTTTAAAATGTGACTTGACCTTAACTCTGCCTGTGATATACTAATATTATATTGAACGAATACAAATATGTCAAGGGTGTGAAACTGGGAGTTTTAAGGAATGTTTCATATGCAGTCTGGTGTTAAATTGTGTTTCTACAAAGAAAACATTGATGATATCACTGATTTTATACTGTAGATTTCATAAGAATCACATGAATAGCCTGCATATAGAAAACTGTGTGAAAAGGACACAGAAAGATAATGGAGGCTGATAGGAAGGGCAAAGGGAGGACTGTTAGCCCAAACTAAAATATTCGTTGATCTAACAGTGTGTTCCAGAAAAAGCGAGAAAAGATTGTTCATACCACATGGGTATCAAAGCATTTTCATGCTCCATGAACCAAAGAGTACTATCAAAGTTTGAAATATTAGGGTAATTTGAGAATTCAACCATGACCATTATATCTACACAGACTAGCCTATGTTTATCTGAGCAAGCAAGCAAGCGAGCACACTTAGTAAAGAACAAGGAAGGTTCAGGTGTTGGTTCAAGTGTAATTTTTGTTATTAAACATAGGTTGTGACAGAAGCTTCTACAAGGACTTGCACATAACCATGACTGATGGATGTATTCGTCGGCCATTCAGTTAGCTCCATCAACTCACTCAAGACACATTTTGAACAGATTATGTACTGCGGTACTTGGGAGACCATACATTAAACAAGAGATTTCGCTCTGAGGCTCTGCTTCGCACACTCTGCGGGGGAAAGGAAAAAGAAAGAAAAGGAAAAAGAACAAAAAGGAGAGAACAAAATTCATCGAGTTTGACAGCTACTGAGGCAACATTTGCCATTTACATTATAAGCCCAGATATTTTTTTTGCAACACAACTATATATTAATTTAATAAAATACACAATATAGCTCTTATACACTCAACAATTTGGCTCAAATGCACTGAATCGGCAATAAATCAATAAAAATATGCCATTTGATGTAAACACATTGAATCTTCTCACATTTGCACATTTAAATGACTTGTGTGGATTTGTGTGGGTGTCTGAAATGTTTGCACTTACTTGAGCTATTTTAGTGTCCACAAATGAATTACAAAAGGTGTTAATAATGTTAATCTGTCTCCTCTATTGTTACCTATCAAAAGGCAATTGTTATTTGTGAATTCCTATTATGCCTCAGGTTTAAAACATATTGCTAGCCTAGAGTTTTGCTGGACACTAAAGCCACTTTCCCCTCTTCTTACCACGTGAGTTAGTTTATGCGTGAGCAGGACAAACATGGACACTACCATTTTACATTTAACTTTAATATGATATGAACTATGTTACTAATGACCAGAATAGTTTTGCTGAACAATGCTATGGAATGGATTCTTGGGTCCCCCACCCATTTGATTTTCCTTTCTTTTTGTGTGTGTGGAAGATAACTTTATACATAAATGGTCATCACAAATGAGTGTTAGCTTGGAATTAGTGTTAGCTAGAATTTTTGTTGGTGTGTTTGCTTGGTTTCTGATCCAAGGATTTTCAGTAGAAAGCTGTAATGGTTGCTGGAAACCTATCAGAAAACTATGTCACCCTGCTTTTTTATGGGGCCTACAGATAAACAGTGAAGTCAACATCAACTACCAATCTTAAAACATCAGGTTCCATTTGTCTTTCCCCCCCTCTCTCATATCTTTCTATTAGATTGTCAAAGTGGCACCATTTTTCCTTCCTTCCTTCCTTCCTTCCTTCCTTCTTCCCGCTCTCCTTCCCTCCCTCCCTCCCTCCCTTCCTTCTTTTAACAAACATCACACTGCACATCACACTGTTCTAATGAAGGTTTGGTAAAAAAACGAAACCAGTGTTATCTGAAAAAGAAACAGCAGTGAAAACAACATACTTGTGGGCACTTCAGATGTTCACTAAAAGCCTTAAAGCAGCATTGGTCTTTGTTCATCCCTGTATAAATTTTAGAACCAGGGGAGAGATTTTTTTTTTTAATTCAGCAGAAGAAGCAAATAAATGCCAGGCTGTCTTTTGTTTTTGTTTCATTTTCTCACAGCCAGAGGGTCATTTCCCCGACAGTCCTGTAAAAGCTTGTCAATCTCCCGCACTACTTCCCCGGCATCCACTGACTCTCTCCCTAGTTCCCTGTTTGAACGATCTATCTGATCCAAGACAGAGTCCATCTCAGCGGAGTCTCGGCTCACCCGGGAATGCACCTCAGCAAAGACCCTAGCCATCTGATCGGATGCCATGAACGCAGTGTCTCTGGACTGTTTACTAGGTGACAGATACTGACTGTCGGCGGTGGTCATGTACTGGCTGCTGGGTTCAGCCAATGCTCCCGGTTTCACTTCACAACTATCCAGGGGTCCTTTTGTTGAAGCGCAAGGTTCAATACAGGTCTTGGTTGGGCTGCTTGATACTGAGGGAACCTCCTGGAGGAGAGGGCTCAGGGCACGGTTGGCTTTGAGATAAGGTTTCACATTGGCAATAAGAATCGTGTGCTCTCTCTTGTCTTTCCCAAAGGTACAAAAAGTCTTTTTCCCTGCAGGGTTCACCGTTTCATAAGTCTCAGTCTCAACATTAGCTTCCACTGTGGGGACAAAGAGATTTGTTCGATAATCTGCATTTTCAGCCTGGTTGGCAGCGGGGAACTGGGGCATCCAACATCTGTCAGAATGACCAAGCACTCGGCATTCATCTGTGCAATTAATGCACTCCTCTTGTTCTGAAAGATAAACAAAACACAACAATGCTTTTAACTCATTAATCAGCTGCCTCAATCAGATCACAGCTTACTCACTTGACTAGTGGGCTCCTTCACTGAAAAAAGAAATCATAATTAAATACTGCATAAAACAACAGGTTGAAGCCATTGATTTATTTGGAACTATTCTCAGATTACAATAATGGCGACTATGGGCCAAAGGAAGCAGAAAAGGGATAATTAGGATGTAGAACTCTCAAGAGAATTGAGCTTCATCTGTAACTGATCCACCATTGAAATATCTTTCTTCTGCTAAAATACAGTAATTTGCAAGAAACTGGTTTCTTTTCAAGCTAAGAACACAGGGATAGTATGCTGTGCCACTGTACATTAAGTATTAGCTTTTGAAAAAGGCATTATTGCTATTTTATTTGACATGAGTATGAATTGTATAATCCCCCCCCCCTTTTTGTTTTGTTTTGGTGGGGAAATGGAATCATTAATTTGCAGAGTTCATACTGTTTGGAACAATGTCATCCATGTACATTTTCTTAGGACTGATAATATTGCCAGACAATTTCTCAAAGTGATTTCAAGAATAGTTAATAGAGTGTGCTTCCATTTTGGCCATCGTATTCTTATATTAACAAGAAACAAAATGTCATTATAACATTGTGCCTGTATACTTATTTAGAGGTTCGAAGTGCTTTTGTGTGTGTGCAATGTAAGCTCTGTGCATCTGTCCTTGTCTCCATGATGATAAAGACTAGGCATTCAAGTGATAGGAGCACTGACTTTCCAGGGCTCTGATGCATGTGGACATCATGTAAATAGTGGATCTCTCCTCTTTCACCCTTGTCAGCTAAAGTGTCTTAAGACCCTGTCAGAAGTGACAAAGCTAGGGAGGAAAGCTACAATGTGCAGTTCTTTGTATGGTGGGCGTACACAAATTATAAAACCTGAGTAATACTAGTGACTAAGGCTACTGGCACAGAAACTAGCCCTATCCAGGTTTTTAATCATCCCAGCACTGCCATCATACTTAGAAGAGAGCACCTACCCTGCCCCATCACTCAACAATTCTTCAATTACAGGGCTGAGTCTGAACAGCAGAGGTTCACCCATGCAGAGACTCTACACAGAAGCAAGATATCATATTGCCTCAAGTTCTTTCTTTTATATACAATCTACATGCAAGCAGTAACCTCTCCTGTGATTATAGTGCCTGCCAAGTTGAATGATGCCTGAACAGAGTTATTGGCACATCTTTCTATTGTTTGGGGTGACTCCAAAGTAATGCTTTATTTCTCTAACTAATTTAAAAATTAAAATAAAGACATGAAACAAAATAAAAGAATAGACTCAAAGAAAATACAATCATTATACCCCACACAGAACAGAATATTGCAATCAATTACAATAAGTATTCATTTCTTAAAAAAAAAACCTCTCTGATTTATGAATGTGGGATACTGTACTTTTGTACTCATGATTCAAATGGCCCAGAAATGGCCCAATATTGTTCCAGAATATCTTGTCCTCTCTGCTCGCAGGAAAAACAACGTCAAGCTTTACATAGCAGCCTGACAACGCCAATGGCAGCAGTCAAGGTAGCCTCCTGTGCTCACTACCATTCACTCTAGTTGGAAAAACAGCGCAGACAGTTGTTGTGTTTGGGTGAGAACTGGTTAACTGAGGACAAAAGGACTCCACTTCTGGGATTTTCCTTTGTGTGATGGCACTTTGTTAACATCAAGAGAGAGTATGCTTGAGAGCATGGGCACAAAAGTACAATATCCCACATTCATAATTTTTTTTAAAAAAAGAATTGAATTTCCTGGCTTTTTAAAATGGGAATTTAAAAAAATACAGTATGCTAGCCACAAATTCAATTAGAAAGTCCTCTCATATAGAATTACCCTGCGCTGGAAGATTCCAGAAGATGAGCATATGATTTGTTCTACAGTTACTGGGAGAAGACAGAATGGAGAACAGCTGGGAGGTGGCTGTAGTCCCTTTGTGCCAAAACATTTTTAAGGGTTGGTTTGGGATTAAGTGAAATGGTGATGCGAAGGAGTGACTAGATACACACAGTGGAGAAATAGACATGCTCTTTAACCTTGATTAAACTAATTTTGCCAAATGCAAACTGGATAGCTAAATTTGAATCTCTAGTTCTTTTCTTTGAGTCAGGCAAGCTTCGGAAGAAAAGCTATATCAGAACAAAAGCTCTACAGACCTCTGTGCGTGCTCTCCAAAAGATGTCACTTTGCTTTTTTAGATTAAAAAAGGAAGAGGTTGGAGTTACCAAAGGATGTCACTGGAAATCAAGATCAAAATCGTTCACGAAATGTGAAATAAAGACAATGAAGAAAGATAAGGACAAAGTCAACTCTTTTGAAATGTGTTGTTGGTACAAATTAGAGGTCTGCATGAAACAGAAAAGCGATGGTTCAGTTTGTTCTGTTTCGGGCCACCCTCTGTTCGGTTCGGGTTCTTATGCATTTTTTAAACAAAAATTAGTATGAACCTGAACCGAGCCGAACTGGTTCAGCTTACTGGGATGGCGCCTCCAAAGCCTGGGTTGCGGCCACACTGGGTGGAGGTGGACCATCCCGTGGCTGCCTCGGGAGGCCCAGCAGAGGCTGTGTCAGGCAGCGGGAGGCCTCACCGCTGCCTCCGAAACCCCAGCCGTGGCTGCGCTGGGTGGTGGTAGACTGTCCCACGACTGTGCTGGGTGGGGCGGTGGACCATCCTGCAGGCACGTCAGGTGGCGGTGGACTGTGCCACCACCACCACCTCCAGAGGCCCAGCAGTGGCTGCACCAGGCAGCGGGAGGCCTCACCGCCACCTCCAAAGCCCTGGCCGCGGTCGCGCCAAGCAGCGGTGGACCGTCCCACTGCCACCTCCGGAGGCCCAGTGCTTTTAAAATTTTATTTATTTATTTATTTTTCCAGCACCAACAATGCGGCCCCAGGGGCTGGGTTGGCACTTTTTAAATTTTATTCGTTCGTTCGTTCATTCATTCATTCATTCATTTTATAATGCTGACCATGGTGCTCCCGAGTCAGGTTGGTGCTTTTTAATTTTTTTAAAAAAATTAATTCTTTTTTTAAAGTCCCCAATGCAGGGGGCTTTTCTTTTTTCTCTTTAGAGCTGAGAGGCGCTTGCTTCCCTCCACCCCATTTTAAAAAAATATTTCAATGTGTATTTTTAAAACTTCTGAATGGCCCATGGGCAAGACCGGCTGGCCCACGGGGCAAAGCTAGTTCTTATTTATTTATTTATTTATTTATTTATTTATTTATTTATTTATTTATTTATTTATGCTGGGGCTGGCCAGAGCCATTTTAATATTTTTTAATAAATACATTTTCCAGCACCGACCACATGGCTCCCCGGGCCTGGCCAGTGCTGTTTTTATTTTCTTTCTTTATTTTCTTTATTTTATAATGCCGGAGCATGCGGCTCCAAGGCTGGGCTGGCCCTTTATTTATTTTTTTTTTATTTATTTTTTCAAAAGTCCCCAATGAAAGGGGCTTTTTTTCTTTGCTTTTTCTTTTCATACCTGAGAGGCGCTTGCTTTCCAGCGCTGAAGGTTGATACTCCGGAGGACTCTGTTGGGACTCAAGGCAAGGTAAGTGCCAGGAATGAAACACGAAATGAATGAAACAAATTCCCAGTCGATTCCTACCACACACATATAATGCACATGTAGAAGTGACCAGAACAGACTGCATGACTGGAAAATGTGGGGTCGAGGAAGCTCTAGCATGAGATGGGTTGACTCAGTAAAAGGAGACACAAGTGTTTAGTTTACAAGATATGAGCAGAACGTACTAGAAAAGACAGTCTTTCTAGGAGAGGGGGCTGCAGGAAAAGATAACAATTGAATGTGATTTTTTTTGCAAGATCTGATCAGCACTCTTAATGATAGGACATTTTGAAAAATCATTAATTTGTATAAAGCTTGTCCAGCTTGGCCTATAGTCATCCCAGAATAAGGTCTGAGAAAAAGGGAAGGGAAGCAAGCCATGTTGTCTATGGTCTTTGCCGACACAAGGCAGTTCCCTCCCAGGTGCTGCTGCTGCTGTTGCCTTACTCAGGAGTAAACCAGGTAAACTTACCTGAGAGTAAAGTGGGTAAACTTATTAATAAGTAAACCAGGTAAACCATGCTTTGAGATTATCTCCAAACACTGTAAAAACCAGTAATTTCACAGCATAAATTCTATCTATCTATCTATCTATCTATCTATCTATCTATCTATCTATCTATCTATCTATCTATCTATATCTATATCTATATCTGTATCTATATCTATCTTTCTATCTATCTATCTATATCTATCTATATCTATATCTATATCTGTATCTATATCTATCTATCTATCTATCTATCTATCTATCTATCTATCTATCTATCTATCTATCTATCTATCTATCTATCTATATCTATATCTATATCTATATCTATCTATCTATCTATCTATCTATCTATCTATCTATCTATCTATCTATCTATCTATCTAATCTAATCTAATCTAATCTATCTATCTATCTATCTATCTATCTATCTATCTATCTATCTATCTATCTATCTATCTATCTATCTATCTATACATTCAAAGGAATTGGTTTGAAAGTTAAATGTTTTCTTGAAAAGTCACTGAATGGGGTTCTGAGTGTCAGAGTCAAAAGTTTAGTCCATTTAAAATACTGGCATTCTAAACTCAGAAACCCCACAAACTCTGAAAACTTTTTTAAAAATATGCAATGGAAAATTACTTATCCCAGGCAAGTGAATGGCAGGGGTACCTTCTGCAAGCGATTTTAGGTGACCCACAGAGATTTGGAAAGGTTTGGAGGTCACAGAGCTGAGTTATGAAGCTCCAAAGAGGGGTCCCTAGTTAAAAAAAACTTTCTTATTGGAATCAATGGGAAGCAGCGGCAGGACCCAGGGGAGAATAGTGTTTCATTTTATTTCATTTTGTTTAGTAAAGAAACTACTTTAAAATTTGTTTTGTAATGAAACAAAACAAAACAACTCTAGAAATGAAATGAAACGAAATGAAACACTATTTTCCTATTTCATGCCCATCCCAAGTAAATAACAGTCAAATCAGCCCTTTGTCTTCCTGTCCACAGGGCCTTGTGGGTGAGATCTGTTAATATTTGTTAACTCCCTCTTTGCACGTCAACCCAGAGCCCAAAAATTTCCAGAAGCAGCCTTCTAACTTGGTCTCATTTATGGTGCATTGCTGAAATAAATCCCCCCTCCATCTGCTTAATTCACTGCTTTCTTCGATACCTGCAAACTTATCCAGAGTTGTATTTATGCTTGCAGTACTGACTACCCCCCTCCACACACACCTGGCATTCCTAGCTACCTGGCACTCCTAGCAGAAGCTGAATTAAACATGAATCAAAGGAGAGAGGTGGGAGTGAGGAGGGAGAATAGTTTTATGAGGAAAGGAGCACACACTGTTCTTGAAGGGAAAACCCACTAGCACCCCCCCCCCCCCGCCCCCAGCTTTGGCACCACTGTGTTGAAATGAACAACACTGGCCTCCTCGCTCTCTCCCTCCTCTGCTTCCTTTCTTTTATGTCACATCACGGAAAGCAGATTTGAAGTATTGATTATCATATATTATAACCCTCTCACCTCACCATTAGCTGGCAATTTTGACTTGCTGCAGCTAGCAGACAGGGAAGAAAATCGAAGAGGCAGTTTTGTACCAACAGCAAAAAACAAAACAAAACAAAAAAACTGAGCACAGAGTAAACAGTCACGGCCCAGGTCTAAATTAGTATTTATGAGAAACTGGAATCAATTTAGGAGGCAAAAACACATGTACGGAATGGGCACAAACCTGGCATTGTGCTGCAAAAAAAGAAAAAGGAAAAAAAAGGCATGGGCAGGGTGACAGGCGCTACTGGCCTTTCTTACCACTCAGGCCTACCTGCCTATAGTTGAAAATAAACCTCTAGGAGTCCAAGTGTGTGCAATAAACAGGAGCCGCCTTAAGGCTTTTGCCAGTCCCTGGAGGCACAGAGGTAAACAATCAGAAATGCTCTGTGCACATTAGGGAGAACAAATCCGAAAATAGACCAGAGACACCAGCAGCTATAGACAGAAAAGGAAGCAAGTTACCTTGAATTAACCATGGCTGGTAAGGCACAGCCGGGACTGCTCAAAGACAAGATAGCAATGGTAGATAGAATTTATGTTGCCAAGAATGGAGGGTTATCCCTGCTTAATATGCATACAAACAGGCAACACTCTGCACTGCATTCAGGACAATTAAAATTGCAAGGGTTACTTTATTTTTAACAAATTAACAAATGGCAAAAGTATGTTACATATTTATGTTTAGACAAAAATGTTGGGGAATAATATGAACCAAAAGTGATTAGGTATAATGCATGCTATTATTATTTTGAAATGTTTTAATATTTTCTTTATATTTATATTTATATTTAATTTGTTTTCAACATCCTTTCATTTAAAAAAAAATATAAAAATTTATAAAACTATAATACAAAATGTAAAACAACAATATACAGTGAAGGGAAAAAATTGAATAAAACTAAAGCAAATAGAACAACAACAACAAAACAACAACTTTGTGCACCCCCCCCCGGACATAAACAAAATTCCAACTCTTATGGTATTGACCAGCCCATTTCCCTCCAGAAATACATTGCCTCTTCTCTGGGTGTATACCCTTTACCTTTTTGAAATACATATACCAACAGTTTATCCCGTATTCCATTAAAACCATTCGACTTTCTCAAGCCTTTCCTAATTTGAATTTCACAAGTCAATTTATCATTAATAGCCAGATTCCATAAATCCTTATACCATTCCTCCAATATTATTTGGTTGTTGGATTTCCAATACTTGGCAAGAATCAACCTTGTCGTTGTTATCATTATAATTACCAATTCCACCTCCTCTTGCTTCAATTTTATATCCTCAATCATATTTAACAATACCAATTGTGGGGACATTTGAATCTTTCCCCCTAATACTTCTTGTATTTCATTAAAAACCAAAGACCATTCCATTTTCCTTATCTCACAACTCCCACCACATGTGTAAATATGTCCCTTTTGGGGAATATGCCTTACCTGACTGGCTATGCAATATAGCTTAATGTTATGCAAACCTAAACCACCCTCTTTTATATACTTTAAACTCTTATTAATCCTAGCTTTTTATTACCATTACAAAACATATTTATTTTCCCCTGGATCCCTTTTGGTTCTCTTTCATCCCATTTTAAAGGTAACATCCAAAATAAAATAAAAAAATCAGTTTAGGGTAATTTTCATTTTCCATACTGAAATCATCCCAAACCAGGAAATCCTTAATTTTTGATATTCTTTTATTTGTTCAGTAATCTCTTTCTTTATTTTCTCTATACAGTGGACCCTCATATAACAAACAGTTTGTATAACATAAAATCTGTACAACATAAAAATTCTGGAGATAGGAAAATTTGCTTAACATAATTGTCTATGGGGAGAATCCGTACAACATAAACATGGTTATAATTAGGGATTACTCTGTTTTCAATGCATTCCTATAGAAAATTTGTATAAAGGAAAGTTTGCTTAACATAATTTCATTTGGAATGAATTAATTCCTTTATACAAGGTACCACTGTATTTATTTTAAACATATCTTGTAAATCCCATGCTAATTTTATCCCCAAATAATTAATACTATTTGTTAATTTACCTTTAAATCTTTCTTGAAAAACTTTTTCTCTTCCTCTCTATTATTTGCCAACATACATTCAGATTTATTCCAATTTACCTTTAATCCTGTTCCTTCTTCAAAAGCCTTTAAATGTTTTTGTAATTTATAAATACTTGTCAATGGGTTTTTAATTATTAATAAGGTATCATCAGTAATAATAATAATAATTTTATTTGCCTTCTCTCTTCTACTACTTCTATTTCTTTATCCTCTCTTATTACATTAGCCAACATTTCCATTATAAGTATAAACAAAACTGGAGATAATGGGCAATGCTGCCTTTTTTCTGATTTTTCAAACAATTTATTTTCACATTAAAAACACAGAGTAAAATCAAGTTTTTGAGTTCCAAGCAGAGCAGATTCCACAGCTAAGTACCTAAACCATGGTGTGGACATGGATTTCTAGCCAACTTTTGTCAGTGTTGGCATTTTGTGTGTACAGTATATGGTCCATGCGAACGCAGAACAAATAATCTGAGTTTCCATTATTTCTGGCAGGGAAATTTCCTTTGATATACAAATTTTATTTTGAAATGTTTTAATACTATGTATATATTATTCTCCTATTATTATATGAATAAATAAAAATGGGTTTAGCACAGTTTGCAAAATGTATTTGAATGCAGCAGAACATTGATGTTTGTCCACATGACAAAAGCATCTTGTGATAATTTCACTTAATATTTTGTAAGCAAAACAGAGTATGACCCCCTCCCATATCCTTGGGGGACTGGTTCTGGGCCACCCCATGGATACGAAAATCCATGCATAGGGGTGGATAATCTTATCCAAGGGTAATGGGGGGTGGCAAGGGGGTGGCAACAGAAATAGTGGGGATGGAGGTGGGGTGGAGGCAAAAGTAGTTGTGCCGCATGGCCATCCTGCTCAGGAAGGAGCCACTGGGCAGATAGGTAGAGGGGCCAGGCCACCTCCTCTCTTGGCTGGTGGGGCAAAGGAGGAGTAGGAAGAGGAAGGCCAGCCTGGTGTCCTCGGCCTTAAGGTGCCTCCAAGCCAGCCAGCCTGATTGCCCCGCCTACCACACGACTTGCTTGTTTCCCTGTCTGGTAATGGTGCATGCTGTGCAGCTGAGGGCACATCTCCCCTGGGCCCTGGTGGCTGCTTCAGGGTCTGAGTGGCAGCAGGTGCTTTGCTGCCCTGGCAGCTCTTCATGTATATGTGGAGGGGAGGAGGAGGGGGGGGAGGGAGCATTTGGGACTGAGAGTGCTGGGAGTTTTTCATGTGCTGCTGCTTCTATGTCCTTGTTGTTGTTGTTGTTCAGTCGTTCAGTCGTGTCCGACTCTTCGTGACCCCATGGACCAGAGCTCGCCAGGCCTTCCTATCCTCCACTGCCTCCCGGAGTTTTGTCAAATTCATTTTGGTTGCATCGATGACACCGTCCAACCATCTCACTCTCTGTCGTCCTCTTTTCCTTTTGCCTTCGATTTTTCCCAGCATCAGGGACTTTTCCAGGGAGTCCTCTCTTCTCATGAGGTGGCCAAAGTACTGGAGCCTCAGCTTCAAAATCTGTCCTTCCAGTGAACATTTGGGGTTGATTTCTTTCAGAATGGATAGGTTTGATCTCCTTGCAGTCCAGGGGACTCTCAAGACTCTCCTCCAGCACCACAGCGCAAAAGCATCGATTCTGCGGCGATCAGCCTTCTTTATAGTCCAGCTCTCACTTCCATACATCACTACTGGAAAAACCATAGCTTTAATCATCCTGACCTTAGTTGGCAAAGTGATGTCTCTGCTCTTTAGGATGCTATCTAGGTTTGCCATTGCTTTCCTCCCAAGAAGCAGGCGTCTTTTTATTTCGTTGCTACAGTCGCCATCTGCAGTGATCAAGGAGCCCAAGAAAATAAACTCTGTCATTGCCTCCATTTCTTCCCCTTCTATTTGCCAGGAGGTGATGGGACCAGTGGCCATGATCTTCTTTTTTTGATGTTGAGCTTCAGCCCATTTTTTTCACTCTCCTCTTTCACCCTCATTAAGAGGTTCTTTAATTCTTCCTCACTCTCTGCTATTAGAGTAGTATCATCTGCGTATCTGAGGTTGTTGATATTTCTTCCGGCAATCTTAATTCCGGCTTGTGATTCATCCAGACCAGCCTTTCTCATGATGTACTCTGCATATAAATTAAATAGGCAAGGTGACAGTATACAGCCTTGTCGTACTCCTTTCCCAATTCTAAACCAGTCAGTTGTTCCATATCCAGTTCTGACGGTTGCTGCTTGTCCCACATATAGATTTCTTAGGAGGCAGATAAGGTGGTCAGGCACTCCCATTCCTTTAAGGACTTGCCATAGTTTGTTGTGGTCTACACAGTCGAAGGCTTTGGCATAGTCAATGAAGCAGAAGTAGATGTTTTTCTGGAACTCTCTGGCTTTCTCCATAATCCAGCGCATGTTGGCGATTTGATCTCTAGTTCCTCTGCCCCTTCGAAATCCAGCTTGTACTTCTGGAAGTTCTCTTTCCACATACTGCTGAAGCCTGCCTTGTAGAATTTTGAGCATAACCTTGCTAGCATGTGAAATGAGTGCAATTGTGCGATAGTTGGAGCATTCTTTGGCGGTTCCTTTCTTTGGGATTGGGATGTAGACCGATCTTTTCCACTCCTCTGGCCACTGCTGGGTTTTCCAAATTTGCTGGCATATCTTATGCAGCACCTTTACAGCATCCTCTTTTAAGATTTTAAAGAGTTCAATTGGAATGCCGTCACCTCCACTGGCCTTGTTGTTTGCAATGCTTTCTAAGGCCCACTTGACTTCACTTTCCAGGATGTCTGGCTCCAGGTCAGCAATTACGCTATCTTGGTTATCAGGGACATCCAGATCTTTCTGATATAATTCTTCTGTATATTCTTGCCATCTCTTCTTGATCTCTTCTGCTTCAGTTAGGTCTTCACTGTTCATTCAAGAAGGCCACCCTGTCTCTCCTTGCTATTCTTTGGAAGTCTGCATTCAATTTTCTGTATCTTTCCCTTTCTCCCTTGCATTTTGCGTCCCTTCTCTCCTCCGCTATTTGCAGAGCCTTGTTGGACAACCACTTTGCTTTCTTGCATTTTCTTTTCTTTGGAATATTTTTCATTGCAGCCTCCTGTACAATGTTACAAGCCTCCATCCATAGTTCTTCAGGTGTTCTGTCCACCAAATCTAGTTCCTTGAATCTATTCTTCACTTCCACTGTGTATTCATATGGGATTTGACTTAGGTTATACCTGACTGGCCCAGTGATCTTCCCTACTTTCTTCAGTTTAAGTTTGAATTTTGAAATAAGAAGCTGATGATCTGAGCCACAGTCAGCACCAGGTCTTGTTTTTGCTGATTGTATGGAGCTCCTCCATCTTTTGCTGCAGAGAACATAGTCAATCTGATTCCGGTATTGTCCATCTGGTGATGTCCATGTGTAGAGTCGCCTTTTGTGTTGTTGGAAAAGAGTGTTTGCAATGACCAGCTTCTTCTCTTGACAAAACTCAATTAGCCTTTGCCCTGCTTCATTTGGAACTCCAAGGCCAAACTTGCCAGTTATTCCTTTTATCACTTGACTCCCTACTTTAGCATTCCAATCCCCTATGATGAGAAGAACATCTTTCTTTGGTGTCAGTTCTAGAAGTTCTTTTAAGTCTTCATAAAATTGGTCAATCTCAGACTCTTCAGCACCGGTAGTTGGTGCATAAACTTGGATTACTGTGATGTTCAAAGGACTGCCTTGGAATCGTACCGAGATCATTCTATCATTTTTTAGGTTGTATCCCAGCACTGCTTTTCTCACCCTATTGTTGACTATGAAGGCTACTCCATTTCTTCTATGGGATTCTTGCCCACAGTCCATTTCAGTTCACTGATGCCCAGGATGTCAATGTTTATTCTTTCCATCTCACGTTTGACCACATCCAGCTTACCCTGGTTCATAGGTCTCACATTCCAGGTTCCTATGCAGTATATTTCTTTGCAACATTGGACTTTCCTTTCTCTTCCAGGCACGTCTGCAGCTGAGCGTCCTTTCAGCTTTGGCCCAGCCACTTCATTAGCTCTGCAGCTACTTGTACTTGTCCTCCGCTCTTCCTCAGTAGCATGTTGGACACCTTCCGACCTGAGGGGCTCATCTTCCAGCGTCATATCTTTTAGCCTTTTGTTTCTGACCATGGGATGTTCTTGGCAGGGATACCGGGGTGGCTTGCCAGTTCCTACCCCAGGAAGTCTTATTACAGGCCTCATTGTCACCAGTGTAATTAGCCTTACAATGATGAGAGCACAGTTCAGCCTGTTTTATTTTATAGCCTCACTGATCAACTGGGACACAAAAGTAGAAATGTGCCCCATTTATAAGATATTCCAGACTGAGGCATCTTCTATGTCCTTAAGAGTGGCTTACTCACTTTCCCTGTTTTTCCTACTACATGCACAGAGCCTCATCACCATCCAGGAAAGAGCTGCTGGGTGGGCACATGGAGGAGCAGGCCACCTCCTCTCCTCACCATCAACTTTACACACCCAGCCTGGCCAACTGGGCAAAGGAGGAGGAGGAGGAGGAGGAGGAGGAGGAGGAGGAGGAGGAGGAGGAAAGGCAGCGTGGTGCCTTTGGCCCTGAGGTGCCTCCAAGCCAACCAGCCTGATCTGCCCCAACACTGTGCTCCTTGCCTGTTTTGCCTGCTTACTCGTCTGGCTGGTGACAAGGCTCCATGTGTGCAGTAGGAAAAGCAGGCAGAGAGAGAGAGAGATAGCATTAAGGACTTAGGAGCAGCAGCACATGAAAAACTCCCAGCTTCCTCAGGACCCAAGGCCTCCCTCCTCTCCTCCTCCTCTTCACATATGAAGAGCTGCCTGGAGAGCAAAGCTGCAGCTGCTGCTGCTTGGGGCCCCAAAGCCATGGCCAATGTTTCCTGGGAGAAGCGTCCTCAGCTGTGCAGCATGCAAGAAGCCCCATCACCAGCCAGACAAGCAAGAAGGCAAGCAAGCAAGGAGTACAGCAGCTGGGGCAATTGGGCTGGCTGGCCTAGAGGTGCCTTGGGGCCGAAGGCACTGGGTGCCCTTCCTCCTCCTCCTTTTCTGAGTGACCAGCCAGGCTGGGTGCACCTGGTGAGAAGATGAGGTGGTCCTGATCTTCCACCTGCCTGCCCAGTGGTTTCTTCCCAGGCACAACAGCGTCAGTGGCGAGAGGGGCTGGCATTGCCTTGCTTTTCATGGGGCCCTTGTGACTGACCCACATCCACCCTCTTCCTGCCAGCAGTGGCAATAGCAGTGGTGGTGGCAATAGCGGGTGTACCTCTCCCCATCTGCAGATAAGTGAATCCACAGATGGCAGGTCAATGGATACGGGGGGGGGGGTCTGGTTCTATATGAATACTTTTTTTAAGGTTTAAAGCATGAAAACTTTAGAATCAGTGTATTTGTATGACTAAAAGGTTAAAATTAATCCCAGCATGAGTTGCATTAATGAACTGCAAGTTAACCCATCATATTGCATTAATGAAAGAATGGGAAGATGACAGATGATACAATTTTTCTGTGGTCCCATAAGATATCATTCCATGCCTATTTGAGCTGGAAGTTCATTAGAATCACCTTTACCAAGTTGCAGTTCAGTAGTGACTCAAGAAATAGCCGTATTTGTTGGCCCGTGCCCATATTTGTTGGATATACTGCACCCTCATATGATGTCTTTTAGAGGTCTTGGCTAGGTGGGACCTGCAGTGAATGTCACTCAACTCAATAGCAGCCAATATTTCCCTCTGTGCCTCAGAATTCTTTACCCCAGTTCCCCCACTAAGGGTTGATCTCGTGTTCTGGTCAAAGTTAGGGCTTTTATACACGACCCCTAAGCTCCGCTGCAAATGGCTGCAAGCTCCAGAGATTTAAAATGTTTCCCCACCAGCTCCGGAGTTTGCAGACAATTAAGTGCGACCCCGCCCACTTTAGCGTGACCCAGTGCACTTTTCTTGTACCTTCTCTCTGGAGGTGAAAAATATTTGATGTGGATGTGCCGGGCTCTCCTCGCTTCTTTTTGTTTTGTTTTTTTGCCTCCCGCCCCTTTAAGAGGAACCAGGAAGTAACCGGGGCTCCCCCGGCAGCGTCTACCAACACCGGGAGGTAAGGTTTTATTCTTTTGTCCCTTTTTTTCCTCCCTCCCCTCACGCAGCCAGCAGCCAGGAAGTAGGGAGGGGTGGAGACACAGAAGAGCGACAAACCCCTAAGATCTCTGGTCCGAATTTAAGGGGCCAGCGGATCCTAGGGGTCGTGTAAAAAGGCCCTTAGTTATGAAGTCAGAAATGAACAGTCAGAGTGGAGTGTTTTGTCAGCAATGCAATCAGTCAGTTAGTTAATGATGAAGTAAATTAAGCAGTTAAGCACACAAATGTAACAAGTGAACATTTTCACAAAATATGTTTGTTTTTCTAGATGAAGGGCTATGAGTAAACAAAGCCAATGGCATTCTTATTCATACCAGAGTCTCTGAGTGAATGTATTGAAACAAATAAGTAAATTAACAACGAAGGGGTGGTTTACTAAGAGAGGCTGTAGTTCAATCTGCTATGTAGGTTCACAACAGAACCATTTTCATTTGCTGTATAATCATATGAAGTTTATTATTATTTGTAATTGGGGCCAAACTATTTTTTCCTCACACCAAACTCTGCCAGATCCCAACATTATTTTCAACCAATTATTATTTGAAAGGTGTAGGATGAAGCTATTGGAAAAACAGGTCCTTCCATAAAGCAGAAGCTGATCTTAAAGAGACTTCCCTCAGTCTGTACTTATCTATACTGTCCGGCTTATGAAATACAACTATCTTAACTAGGGATGGGCACAAAATGAAAAATTTGCATTTCGTTTCATTTTGTAACCAACCCTGTATTGTTTTGTTACAATATTTTTTTAAAAAGTAATGAAACTAACTGCTTACAAAACGGTTTGTAAGTATAAAAATGGCTGCCCTGGGTCCTAAGGGCACCATATTTGGTGCAAGGGGAGCCATTTTTAATACTTACAAATCATTCTGTAAGTAACAAAACAAAACATTGTTTCTTATTGTAATCAAATGCTGTTTCCCATTTCGTTTCATTTTGCATAGTTTTGTAAGCTTATGAAATGATGAAACGGCATTTTGTTTTAAGATGTCCATCCCTAATCTTAACATATACCCTATGTGGCTTATATCAATGAAGAAGTCATTCCTCTGATGGTGATAACATCTGTATCAACACTGGGAACTACAATAGCAGGGAAATGGATCACTGGATTATTGGATTCCTGCAGCCCTCTACAGGCTGGAAAACACTGGGCATATAGTGATGCTTAATATATGGGCCACCAATACATCACTGGGTATTAAGCCCAAGTATGTGGTTGAGTTTACCCATCCATTACTTCTCCATCTGATGCTTCTCCACCGGAAGGGAGAGGAAAACAACATCCCTTTAGCCAGCATTCACAGGCCCTCTGTTTCTCCTGACACTGGGTTTCTAAAATCCCATGTAAGCAATAGCCTGGAGGTGTATGTAATACGAATTAGGCCTGGCTTGAAGTTTCAAACAAGTTGCATGTGAAAACAAAAAAATTCCCTTGAATATACAATCTATCTTTCTGAGGCCATTATGGGGAAACATGGTGAAAATCGCAAAAACCTAGTAACTGCTGATATGAGTGGCCTTTAATCCTAAATGTCTCTTGGAATACAGTAGTCTGGGAGAAAGACATGAGCATCAATAGCTTATTAGAGCTGCCGTGAGTGATACTGCTCCCAGATTTCTAGAAAGAGGGCTGCAGAAATTGAGGAAGGGGGACTCAGTCTGAGCAAATGGGTAAAATTAAAAAAAAAAGAGAACTGAATGATTAAATTTGTTCTCCCAAATCTATGTTTTTAATTTATATGACTTCAATAATACCCCTATGCATTTTTATAAGCTACTTTTTATATCGTTCATAAGAAATTTGTGATGTGGGGTAGATATTTGTCTGTCTGTCTGCCTGCCTGCCTGCCTGCCTGCCTGCCTGCCAGCCTGCCAAAGAGCCACTGAGATCCAAGGAACTGCCAGAATCACTTGTTCAAGCCAGGTGGACTATCTGCAGGTATCGACTCTGAGGGACGCCCAGAAAGCATCAACAAGGAAACGAGCCTCATCTGTGGAATGAGGTTCCCCAAGAGATTTGCCTGGCACCCTCACTACAAGCCTTCAAGAAATTACTGAAAACCTGGCTTTATAGGTTGGCCTTCCCTGATTATTCTGATTCAAACAACTTATATAAATAGGACACTGTCATTTTCCCCCTCCTTACGATAATTTTCTATTAGTTTTTTCCCATTTGTTCTTATTTTAAATTGTCAAACCATTTTGATTTATTGTATTTGTGCTTGTTTGTTTATTAGTTCCTTTTATTGTTATGATTTGATTATTTGGTTTGATTGATTAGTTTTTATTTTCTATTTTAAGTTGTTTAATTTGTTTTTATATTTTGTATATGTTTGTAAACCACCCAGAGCAGCTTTTTGCTAGATGGTTGCGGTCTATAAATCAAATAAATAATAAATAAATAAATAAATAAATAAATGTCTGTATCTGTGTCTGTCTGTCTGTCTGTCTGTCTGTCTGTCTGTCTGTCTGTCTGTCTGTCTCTCTCTCTCTCTCTCTCTCTCTCTCTCTCTCTCTGTGCTGTGCTGTTAAAAAAAGTCTTGAAACAGCTTCCTGTTTCTTGAAGCAAGTAAATCTGTAAATACTATGTAGCTCATGGACACCCACTCCTCTCTTAAAATAAACTGTATCTATGTATATTTTCCATGGATTGGCGGAATTTCCTCTTCAGCTTATTTATGATCACCACCCTAACTGCCATTTCTTATCTCCTTTCCTTCTCTTCCCTGTAAAAACTAAGTTGCACAATGCACAATGCACAATGTGATGTCATCCACTCATCCTGGGAATGCCCAGTGTCAAAATGTTTCTCCAGGTCGAGTAAACATCTCAAGGTGAAAATGAAAAATAAAAGGTATGACTTTTCTGAAGCATTCGGGAATGGATTAGTGCTGTTTAACTTCTTTAAATTACTTTGGATATTTCTGGCTACCTGATAGGTATTCATTGCCAGATATGTCAAGACAACCTGTAGTAATATTAAGTAAACATTTGAGCACACTAACACACATCCTTTAGGCACTGTTAGCTGTCCTTAGGACCCAGTGCCTAAAGGATGTGTGTTAGTGCCTTCTATACAATACTGAGACCACATAATCCACAATATGTAAAACCAGAGACAGCATTACTGTGCACTTTCCTTGAATCTCAGTGGCTCTGTTTATTATGGTCAGTCAGCTCCCACATCTTGTAGGGTTTTTTGCTTGTGCAAAGTATATGCCAGCTGATATTAGCTCTAGGATTTGCAAAATCACTTGTCACATAGGAAGGCACACTTCTTGATGTCTCTAAATTATTAGCCCCAAGTCCAGCCCAAGTAAAATGGAGAATGGTGGTTTTGAAGTATAACAATATAGGACAATGAGCATCAGTTTTCAGGCTCTCCAGTGTCTCTTTCCTCTCCTCCTTAACACATAAAAACAGACAGAATGAATGAACAATCTTTATTATGGACAATGACCAGTAAAATGAACAGTCCTAACACTTGCATCTATAGTTTGCAACTAGATACCTCCCTCTTATATGAAAATACAGGAAACAATGATTTACTCAAACTGTAGTTCTGAAGAAAAAAGTTGTGGAGAAAAAGGGTCAACATCTGGTTTCCTGTCCTAGTCTGCCGCTATCTAACCAAGAGTCATCGCTGTTCATGTCCTTGAGGATTTTAGTTATCAGTGGTACTGTTTCAATTGTGACAAGTTATTCTGTTTTGTTACACACATAGCCCAAGACAACCGAAGTGCTAATGGGTCCTCACTAACATTCAGGTGGTCTTGGATGTGTACCAAATTTCAGCCCTCCACGGCAGGTGGCAGTACTCAGGCACACTGAAATCCTTACATACTTTGGACTGGTAAAATTGGGTCACAGAAAAATCAGAAATGAATTAGGCAGAGAGTGATTTCTCCCCTTTAAGACAGAAGCTGCCTTGCCTCAAAGTTTGTGAAACATGTTAATAAAAAGAAGCAATGCAGAAGCTACTCCCTGAACAATCAAAATCATTGTCTACCCATACAATGTTTATAGTTACTAGTTTTTATTTTGACAATATTAGCTAGCCATTGTTGCTGCAATTGTAAAAGATGACTTTTTAAATTTGATATACAAAATGTCACTGAGGCAGAATTATTATTTACAGCTGAAATATACTACAGCTGTAAATAGTTTTTATCACAAGATATCAATAATCTGGTCAGCAGAATATTAATTTCTCTAATATTTCCTAAACCTAAGGG
The DNA here is from genome assembly GCA_037367245.1 of Phrynocephalus guinanensis. NCBI lineage: Eukaryota > Metazoa > Chordata > Lepidosauria > Squamata > Agamidae > Phrynocephalus > Phrynocephalus guinanensis. The sequence continues at coordinate 4,047,430 of CM074735.1, forward strand.
ATATAGATTTCTGATGAGAACAGTGAACTGAAATGCTTATTTTGGATCTGAATTCATCTTTAATTACAATGTCTTGACATAAATAATCAGGGATATGCAAACTGAGACCTATCTATGCTCATGTTCTGCCTTATGAAATGGAGGATTCTGGAATCTGCATGTTTACATCTATTTAGGTGACTCTGATCTTCAATTAAACAAAGAGAAACCAGGAGGTCTGTTTGTTCCTCTCTGCTGGTGCAAGAAAAATAATGAACCACTAGGGTAAGAGGAGCAAACAAATGGTCAGCGCCGAATAAGGCCTGGAAGAGGGCTGGCTCCCAGTGGGTGGCTGTAGACATTTTCAGAAAGAGGAGCCGCCACCTCACTCAGTGTCTCTGGTGGCATCATTTATGCCCCTGTGTAAACATGCACAGGCTGCAGTCCAAGCATTGAAATTATTTTTTAAAAAAAAAAACCATTAACATGAAAAGGAAGAACAAGAACAAGAAAACGTGGTTGTTACCTGAAAATTTTCCTTCCTTACAACGGGCCGGTCCACAGATCCCAACAATGGGTCTTTGGCCTCTCCCTTGCTGTTCTGGAGGAAAATTGGACCGGTGAGTTACAGAGAAGGAAACAATTCATGCTGTTCTTCCCACCCCACCCTCAGTCAACCCATGACAACACTGAAATGTCGATGTCTCTTCCCCCTGAAGTAGACCTGCCCAGGCTTTTGAGCCAGGTGCCTCGGAAGAACTCTCGGCAATATGGGCCGGTATTCTTTGAGTGTGTTTTACAGTTTTCTACACTTGAATTTTAGATATCAAATAATGGGATGACTTGGCAATGACTTTTAAAGTATATATTGTAACAGTAATACAGTGGTACCTTGTATAAAGGAATTATGTTATGCAAATTTTCCTTTATACAAATTTCCTCTAGGAATGCATTGAAAACAGAGTAACCCCATTTTATGTTGTACGGCTTTTCCCCATAGGCAATTATGTTAAGCAAATTTCCCCTATCTCCAGAAATTTTTATGTTGTACAGATTTTATGCTATACAAACTGTTTGTTATACAAGGGTCCACTGTATTTTAAATTAAAATTTGAAGTTCAGCAGGAAAAATATTAGCTGCTTAAATGTACATTTCGGTTCTTTAGCGTTAACATTCTGAACCTATTTATTAGAATATCAATCCCCCCATATTTTGCAAGGGAAAAATTTCATTTTTTCAATAAAAACAGACCTTTCAATTCAAGTGTCATTTGAGTGGAATATTCTTTCCATGATATTCTTCAATTCAATGTGCTTCACATACTGTAGGTACCATAAAATCTGACATAAGGAAATGAAGCACATGGTTTCAATCACCTCACCCTTTCTGATTCACAAATGAGATGAAAATTGTGAAAGCAAGAAATCATAAAGGAAGACAATATGTGAGTATTGTACTGTCTAACAGCACATATATAAAATAATTCATCATTGTGATCAACACACAACATTTGACTTCGCTTGTTTAATCAATTTCATAGTGGATTAAACTATGCATTTTATTAGTGGCCTTTAAGGGTATTGCCTATAGACTAGTCTTTGATTTGTATTTTGTAATGGCCACACAACTCCCCCTTTTTATTTCCATTGATTTTGGGTGGATATCTTGAACTGTAATCAGGCTATGTATGAGAGTCAAACCCATTCACAAATCTCCGTGTGACAGAAATAAATATATGACTGTATGCCATGACTCTGAGTTTCAAAACTAAGCTACCATTGTACATTTGTCTAAAACAGAGAAATGTTAAGTCTTGCACTGATGGATAGGTCAGTGGTTTAGGATATCTGGTGGGCAGTTCAATTCCCCACTCTGCCTCGTTGACAGGTTCCCTTCCACCTCTGCAGTTCTAAGATTATTATAAGAGTCTTCTTCGTAAGTCTTATGGTATTTGCAATAGAAATTAGACAGAATTTCATTTTCCATTCCATCACATGCCTATGTTAATTTGGTGGGGGGAAACAAGACTACAAAAAATTAGCTTGGAGGAAATGAACACTAACACAAGTCCTAGTCTATTTATTAATGAATGTTTAGGAATATTTGCCCAAAAAGCTAGTGGATTTCTCCAGTCTTCGTCTCTAGTTTCCTCACCCTTAACACAGAGAAGTCTAAAGATCTGTAGAGAATAAATCCAGTATAGTTCTCCAAATGAATTCAGACCCTGAAAAATCAGTTTCAAAGATCCAGTTCACACAAGAGCCTCTGCAGGTAGCAGAGATTAAATTTTCCATTTTTGCATCCAGGGTGACAGAAGTGATGACCTGAGGGTGCTGAAGGCTTTACCCTATTACTGAAAATTAATAACTTAATAGGACTATGTCTCTTCATCCTGGCCCAGGATGTTCAGTGCTGGAGTTGAATCTTGTATCTTCAGCCATTTTATACTGAATCAATTTCTCCTCAGAGAGTCTCCTAATTTTTAAGTGGTAGGCAGGTATGACCCGTTTCTTTCCATCTTGGAAACTGATGTGCCTGATAAATGGAAACACTGAATTTGGCCACTGCAGATGATTGAATATTTTATTCCAAACCATTTTTGAAGAACTTAACTACATTTTAAAATTGTACATTCATGAAAAGAGCATGAAGTATTTAAAATACTAGCGCAATCAAAACTGAGAGATTTTTCTCCCCCTAATTCAGAGATGCCTGATATGGAAGTAGTATGGAGTACTGTCAGACTGACCTAACCCAGGTGGTGAATTTTTCCTGCGCCACAATTCATTTCTGAGGTACACTTGTGCTCTTGGCGTATATAGCCAATAACTGATGAATTAATTTCATTATTTATTATTTCATTTAATACTATTCTCTCAGTAAAATTGATATTAATCACATCCCAAGAATAGGCCCAGATAATAGGACATCAATTAATGCATTTTCAAAAGAAATTTTCTATTTCATGGAATGTTCTAAAATTTTGTTGAATAAAATAAAATATTTTTCATTCTTTGCTTCAAAAAAGCAACATTTTAATTAAGCAGGTGCAGAAACAATAGCAAATCAGAGCTTTGTGTTTCTCAGATACCTGAATAATCTCTAACCACTGAGACGTGAAATGTGAAGGAACAAACTGTTTTCAAGTAGTAGAATATCAGAAGTAAGCACACTAACTGGAAACTTCCAAATATAATAAAGACCGTTGCAGTATGGAAGTACTTCAACTACAAACAGAGCAGTAAACCATGTCAAAACATAACAGAATTTAAAGTAAGATAAACAAAATAAAAGGACAATTAAAAAGCCACACGACTGCTTGAAAGCTGCATGGAAACTGTGCTATTGGTTTTTGGTGGCAAATTGTGGTGCAGATTTTCTATGGTATCTAAAAAGATATCATCTGTAATCCGAGCTGGGCTGAAAAAGCACTCAAAGGCTGCATGAAGACTACTAACCCAATAGTGTACATTAATTCTTCCTGTCCAATATGTCATGGAAGAACTCTTAACATTGCTAGCTGCCCTTCTATATGGCAAATGCATGTTTCTCCAGATCATACATAATAATAATAATAATAATAATCAGATATAATCAGATAACTCCATCATCTTGTAGGGGTTATTTTATTTTTATTTTTTGTTATGAAAGCTTCCTCCTGTCCTGTGGCTCCAACAGCTTCCCTGTGATGGGAATTACATGGGAGAATGAAAAGCTATGAGAGAGGAGGACGAAAAGTTATGCCACAAATTTTCAACTGGTAGAATTTGAAGAAATGTTGACTTGTCATTCAGCAACAGATTAAATGGGATTACAGTGGTATCATGAATTACAAAATTAATCCATTCCAATGGGATTTTCTTAACTCAAAATTTTCATATCTCAAAATGCAGGTTTCCATAGAAATGCATGGGAAACCAATTAATCCATTCCAAGTGGGAAATCACCCCCACCAGAATGCAAAAAGCAGATTAACAGGCATGCAATCAATGAAGCTCAGTACCCTACCTTTCAACTGCTTGAGAAATCCAATCAAAAAGTTCCAAAATGTCCCTAAAATGGTACCAAATATTTCCAGAATGGCTCCAAAACTGGCACTTCCTGTTCTCTGTGTTCGACTATGAAATGCTTCCTCCTTGTTCATAATTACAGTACTGTAGTGTGTGGGGGGGTGGCCACATGTTGGCAGCATTGCAATTGCAAACAAGCAGAACCCATTTTATAGTTGGAAGATGGCTTTCATTTCATTTCACTGGTTACTTTCTGTTTCCATTTCCATTGATTTCAAGCACGTGGGTAGGGGAAACTTTCGTAATGCAAAATAAATAAATAAATAAAAATAAAACAGGATTAATTTTTCGCAAGTTGAATTTTCCCCATACCTGCAGGTTTTCCTTCGTAATTCTAGAGAGCTTGCACACAATGGCAAACACAAGGGAACACAGAGTCGATATTCTCTTCTTATCAAAACATATCCGCTTGTACTTCTTGAGATTCTACCCAATGACAGTGTCCATCTAAGGCCTTTTACCCAGAAGTTTACAAAACTCACCCTTTTGTAATCTTAATTTTATTATCTATGCAAAAGGGCTTTTTGTTTCGGTATGATAATTTTGTTTAATCTTCTTCAATTTTTGTTGTTTTTCAGAAGCTGCCCAGATTAGTAGTTTATCCACTAATTAAATGGGGTATAAGTTTAAATAAATAAAACTAAATGTAATAAGGGATGTCTCTAAAATTCTGCCCTTTGTAAATTTACTACTATCGCTTGTACTTTAATCTGAGTTATAATTAGAGATGGGCACTAAATAAAATTTTTTATTTCGTTCTTCATTTTTCATTTCATTCTCTAATAAAACAAAACAAAAAAGGAACTGCCCCCTCAAAGAAAAACCAAAATGAAATGAAACAGAAATTGTTATTTTCTTTTGCTTCATTTTTCATTTTCTCATCATTGAAGCAATGCATTCCTATGGGAAACTGCTTTAAAAAGCCAGCAGTTTTTACCCCAATGCACCCAATTGGGGGGAACCACACACTTTTCAATCTTTTTTCCCACCCCAAAGCAAGCACCGATCAGCTGGCATGCAAGGTTTGGCGGGAAAATAAAAGTTTAGAAAGCCCATGGTTCCCCCCACCCAATTCCACACACCATCTGATCGGCAGTGCAAGAGCCCAGAACTGCCAGTTTTCAGAGGGCCCCTTTTAAAATGGCCCGGTGGCATGATTTTTAAACTTTTTTGCCTCCCAAACCCCCACGTGCCAGCTGATTGGCAGTTGGGGCAGCAAAAAAAGTTGCTCCTCCTCCCCAAATGAGAAACGAAATCAAACAAAACAGATTTTTCCCCGTTTTGTGCCCATCTCTAATTATAATGTAATTAATTCTTTTCTTATTGGTTTTAATAAGGCTTCCAGTTTTAAAAAATTGTTAAGACTTGTCTAGTAGATCACTGTTTCATAAATTACCTTTGCACTATTTGTCTTTTAAAAATAAGAACTCAATTGCTTGACAGTATAAAAGGTGCTTCTCCATTTTCCATATTTGTGTTTGACATTTTAACCTAGATTGTTCATATGACCACAATTGACTGACAGATTTCCCGAATGTCTTTGTGATCCTTTGTACCCTTTCTTGGAAATAGGTCTTAACTGAAATCAAGAGAATTTATGTCCGAATAAATATGTGCCACATTTACATTAACTATTTGCTTCAGAACTTTCCTTGAAGAACAATAAGAAATATATTTTATAGTGGAAATAAATAATAATGTGCATTTTATCTTGTGTAGAACAAATTTGTATGAATTTATTTTATTCAGTACAAGGGTCAAACTGTATGTCACAGAATGCTTAATCAGCATTTTCAACTTCTTTTTCTCAACTTCAATATATTAAGGGGAGGAGCTACTGATCTAATGAGGGATGTAATGCTGAATTAGGTTGAACTAACCTTTTTTTCTAAATGAAAACTCCTCCACACTGTTGTTAAACTCTCTGGGAAATGAACACGGTGAACATTAGAAAACTGGTGGTAGATATTTCTATGCATTTGAGACCACAAGTGATTGCTGTTTAGAAACACAAACCAAGTTGTGACCTGTACAATTAAGTGGAATTTTATTCTAGGTATTTACATCCAAAACACTCTAGTTCTTTTTAGGGGCTACTTTATGAAATGTAAAAGTAACATCCCTACAGCTATGACGTCTGAAAATGGAACCACCATGAATTCACTTGGAACTGGCTGGATTTTTTAAAAGCAGACTTAATTTTGAATACATTTAAATGCAAACTTTTGACTGTTTTCTCAAGAAAGCAAACAGGAAAATGGTGCCCTCAAACCATATGCTTATTCTTGCCAGAATATTTTATCAGGGTGTCTTCTTTAATTAGATGATATGTTTTGTGATTAAAAACAGAACTGACAACTTTTTTTTAAGTAGAGACCTATTTATTCTTATGGCCCAAGGAAACATCCAAAATGTTTTAATAGCAACAAAGAAATAAATGGGAATGCTCTTTTTCTAACATAAAACCATGAACTGCTGGATAGCCTAGTGCAGTGTTTGCAAACCTATGGCACGGGTGCCAAAGGTGGCACTAGGAGCCCTTTTTGTGGGCACCCGACATTGCCCCTTCACAGCCACCTGTATTCAAGTTAAATTGCTTAATTGGCACTTTGTGGGGAAAAAAATAGTGGGTTTTGAATCGCAGTTTGGGTACTTGGCCTCTAAAGGTTCGCCATCACTGGCCTAGTGGTATATACATTTGGCTGGCTGCCCAGAGTTTGGGAGCTCAATTCCCCACTGTGCCTTCTTGACAAGGGCTAGACTTGATGATCCACAGGGTCCCTTCTAGCTCTCCAGTTCAAAGGCATATTATATTGTATACTCCATGTTGTTAATCTAGTGTATCAGTCTACGCTATCAGTTCTTCTGGCTCAGTGCTACTGTGACCTGCCAAAGGCTCTGCTGTGACTTCTTGAAAGCTTTCTATTACAAAGGATCATTATACTGATATGGCTCTATAAAAGAGAAACATATGCTAAACATTTAACATCAGAGGTTTTATATACCTGTGGTCTCAGAGTCCGAGTAATAGCAGCTGTGCTTGTTTCCTCCTTCCCCCAATACTCTGCAGAATTATCTGCTAAAGTAGTGCACAGACCTGTGTGCTAAAAAGCAAGCCCACCGTGGTTGCTTATACAGTTTTAATTAACCACAAGACTCAATCAAGGAGCAATTAAAACAACGGAAATCACACTTAGGACTCATATAGTAAACGTGACAATGTTATGACCCCAAAATTCCTGAAATCTATTTTTATTTTAAAAGAAATGCAGTCATGCTGTGTGGGAAGTACTTGATGTTGACAGGACCAGCAAGAATAAAATAAACATGATGGACTACCATGTGTATTTTATATGAATCTATGGGTTCACGTTGACTTTGTGTTTATGACTACTTATAACCGTGTTGCTTTAATGTAATGTTTTCTATTAATGCTGTAAGATGTCCTTCAATTCCTTTTTCTCAAGTACTTTAACATGTCTTAATTATATTCGACTGTGTATTATCCCTCATTACTGTAAGCCGCCTTGGGAGAAAGGCGGGGTAAAAATACTCTAAAATAAAAAAATAAAAAATAGAACCAGTGCTTAGTACATATATAGTGAATGCTGATACACAAGGTCCAACAATCCACAACCAAATGGAAAATGTCTTCACTGACTATCTAGAGCACAGTTAGACTTAGAAAAAGAACTGTGGATAAACCACACTGTATTTGAATTGATATTAAAATGCGTGACTATACGATGCACATGTAAGTGAAAATTGTTTTGACAGGAAATTGTGTTATTTTCATCAGAAGCAGTGCATTTTCTGCTCCTCTGGAGGCTCCTCTGGTTCAGCTCTGAGGTGCTATTACATGATAATATTTATCTTTCCCAGCACAGAAGGAAAAAGGGAAATTACAGACTCTCAAGCTGCCCTAGAACATTATCTACACAAAATTTTAACAGGTAACATCACAGATAAAGTCCTTATAGGAGGTGATTTTAATGCCAGAATTGTCCCAATGATAATTTTGTCTTTGCAAAATAGAAAAGACCAGTATGCCCTAATGAGGAAGAACAGTGTTGCAGCCATTACCATCACTTCTCAAAAGATAACACTTCTCAAAAGGCAAACTGGTCTTGAATATGCCTTGCCACAATGACCAGAAGATTGAACCAGAATATTCTAAATCAGTGGTGGCAAACCTTCGGCACTCCAGATGATTTGGATCACAGCTCCCACAATCCTCTGTCATTGGCAGTCTAGGCTCGGAATTCTGGGGGTTGTGGTCCAAAATATCTAGAGTGGTTAAGGTTCGCCACCACTGCTCTAAATGGTTGACCTCATGGTGATTTTCCTGGGGACTGAGACACAGTACCATTGACAATACGCTAGTGAATAAGAACCTACTCCTTCTTCCCAAGAACTTTCAGGTGATCCCTGAATTGGCTAGTGATCACTTACCTCTTTTGCTTCTCTTGCAAATCTATCTTAAAAACTATCCTGCATTTCATATTATGCCCGCAGAATAACTAGGATGCTGAGCCTGCTGGATGGCCCAGTTGGAGCAGAGAATAAAGAGAGCCCTAGTGAAGAGATGTCCAAATGCCAAGCAACTATTTTGGAAAAGAAAGAACAATACAATAATCTATAATAAAATAAAGCTACATAACATTTTACTGATCAAAGAAAATGGTCCCAAACTGAAAAGAGCCTGGAAGCAGCTAAAGACATGATTCAATAAAGATTGCCGCATTGAAAAAAGAAAGAATGAAAGATTACTCTGGACCTGATACCCAAAATCTGTATTCCCATTTATGAGTGAAAACAAGAATTTACAAAACAAATAGTAGAACAGAAAAAGAAAGTGGATATAAAGTTATGTGGGACCTGCATAATCCAAAGAGCCAAAATAAAAGTCCCACTGTCTTCTGGAAATTGATATCAACATCCTCATTCAAAGACACCTCCCGCTAGACTCACTAATTAAGCAAATGTATAGTATATTTCTGGAGGATACAAGCAGAAACTCCCCATGATCCACTTGTCTGTCAGCCAGAGGGTACCCCCGTATGCCCTCCTGTTTTGGTGGATGAAATCAAATGGCTTATTGAGCAACTTAAGAATGAATGGAAAAGCTCCTGGCATACATAGGATTCCTTGTGTATTACGTGTTGCTTGATTCTTACCAAACTCAGTGACAATCCTTCATTAAACAAAAAAAATGGTCCATGGGTATCCCCCTCGAACATATCCTGCTAGGGCAGAAACAGACCCTAAGAATTCTCACCCAGAGGCTGTGTAACATAGGGCGCTTTTACACGACCCCTAAGATCCGCTGGTCACTTAAATTCGGACCAGAGATCTTAAAGGTTTGTCGCTCTTCGTGCGTCCCCACCCCTCCGCACTTCCTGGCTGCTGGCTGCGTGAGGGGAGGGAGAAAAAAAGGTACAAAAGAATGCAGGCTTACCTCCGGTGCCGGTGGACGCCGCCCCGTCATCGTGATTCCTTCTCTTAAAGGGGCGGGAGGCAAAAAACAACAGCAAAAAGAAGTGAGGAGTGCCCGGCACATCCGCATCAAGATTTTTCACCCTTGGAGAGCAGGTACCTGAAAAGTGCGCTGGGACGCGCTTAGGTGGGCGTGGTCACACTTAATTTTCAGTAAACTCCGGAGCTGGTGGGGAAGTAATTTTAAGCTCCGGAGCTGGGAGCCATTTGGGGTAGAGTTTAGGGGTCGTGTAAAAAGGCCCATAGAGAGGCAGGAACCCCTTTCGCAGGCACACAGAACCCGCTCCCCTTTGTCACAAGGTGTTTTCCCTTCAAACAGGACCCCTGCAGCATACCTAACCTCACTCCGCTCACCACAGGCCTGCAGGGCCTTTATGCTGGCCAGGATGAATGTGCTGCCTTCAGCACTTCTCCAGGGTAGGCTCAAGGGAATTCCACGCCAAGAAATATTTTGTCCACGTGGAAATGAGACCCCTGAATTTCTTCAGCATGTGCTTCTATTTTGTCCATTTTATGAACAAAATAGGAATAACCTAATTTGTTCATTGCTGAATAAGCTCCAAGGCCACCCTTCCAGATGGTTAGTACAATACTGTCTACTAGACCAGAATTCATATGTCACAGCACAGGTAGCAAAGTTTTTTCTAGCTGTCATACACAAGAGGCCAGAGATCATTTCAACCATCCATTCCTCTGACACTCCTATTTATTAGTAGTCTTCATTGTTTTTTCTCCTTGCTTTTACTGTACATTGGTATATATGGGTTGTATGACTACAATAAACATAATTTGAATTTGATAACATTTCCCCTGAGATATTGAAAAATAATGTTGATTGGTGGACCCCACCCCTTGCTGCCTTTCCATCTCCCTGAAGTCTGGGGTCAATTGATAATAGTCCCATTCTTTTGAAGAAATTTAAAACTTGACTAGACCAAGAAAATATACTGGTAAGAAAGCAGGCAGACTCAAGAAAGGAAGATCAACCCAGGGGCAAAGCCTGATTATGCGACACCTAATTGATAAATATATGACTGGAAACAACACAGTATTCCTAGAAACAGACTTCACTGACATAAAGTCTGCCTTCAACTCCATTCCAAGAGATAAAATGTGGAGAGTCCATTCCATTGACCAAAAGCTCCTCTACCTAATACAAGCGTTAGATTTAATGGGAATAGACAATTTACTAACCCCATTTTAAAATCTAAGGGTGTGAAACAGGGATGAGTCACACCTCTATCAATTTATGTCTTAAATTACTACCCACAAGAATTAACATCTTTAATTCTCCATTACCACGTTTGTTTTTGGCTAAAAGCAGTACATCCGAAGGTAACATCTGTGGGCTTCTCCCCTCAGTTTCTTCTTACAATGGGACTAGACAAGGTAACCACATGTGTTAAATGGAGGGGGTTTGACACAGAGAGACAAAGCAATATCAGCAGAGTCACCAACTTTCTCACGGCTGATAATTCTAGGTATATTGCCGCTCTGGCTGCCTACCTCTCTCTCTCCTGGACTTGCTGATCCACTGCAGGGCCTTCTCCCTAACTAGACTGCATGCTTTTCCCTCAAAGGATACAAATGGGAATCATAAAAATATCTCGGTAAGGAGAGAGGGTTTGCTCTTGTGGTGACAGCATGGTAGAATCAACTTCACATGTAATATTATATTGCAGGCTCCATTCCAAACTCTGTACTAATTGTATCCTTCCTTTATTTAACAGGTTTCTGGGATGTCTTGAAGCAGAGAACTCACATAACTACCTTTAGGCCTTAATCCCCAGATTAATGCGCAAAATTTATCGTGGCTGCGTGCATCATACATAAAGAGTTAATGGATACTGGTTATCAGCTATAACTTTCCTTTACACACCCACACCCACCCACCCACCCACAGTTTTAGCACTGTGACTGCCTTATAAATGTAACTGATAATATATTTAGGTGATGTTGTTTTTGCTGGTCACAGACTATAATAAGTTAACTAAACTAAACTAAACTGACCAGAATGAGGAAATACAGATTTCTTCATTGTGTATTGTACAAGAAGAAAATGAGAAATCATTACAGAGCTATAGTGATCGTCAGATGCCCATGAAATGAAATGGTTTTAAGAGACATGATTTACACATCAGTGGTAGACTATGGAGTTGATATATAACTTCAAGAAATATCAGATGGGTAACCATGTTCATAGTTTGGCCTTGAGTTCCAGGTTCCTACTTACAGATAGGAAACATGAGAGAGAGGACAGGTAATGCTGAGTTTGGGGGATAGCTCCAGTAGGTGATAAGAAGCAAAGAGGTATCTGATTATCATTGCTACTTGTGGCATCTTCTCAGGCTTCCACTTTTGCTTTCTCTGTGCAAATGCGAATATAAAAGAAAACTTTTTAGCCTTCAAGGTGCCACGTGATTCTTTGGTTTTGAATGTGTTTCCACATTCAAAAAGAATCCATGCAGTCAGAGCTGACCAACAAGGTAATCGGAGACATAGGCCATCCTTTGAATGCTGTGTTGTATTTCCTCTTTACACAGATTTTTACACAGGAGGATTAGAAAAAAAAGTGATTCAATTCTATTCTAAAATCTATAGTGGTATACTGTAGTTGATTCAATTATTTTTGGATTCTAATACATCATCCTTCTGCATATGTCTACCAAGCCAGAATCAGGCTTGTTCCCTTCATTTCTTTGTTCGTACATCAGAAATCATGTTGGTATAGCTGTATCTACCTTGTTTCTTTCTCACGTAGGTCTAAAACAGGAGTGTGTCTTCTAGATGCTTCATTATTGCAGGCATTCATTTGCAATGGATGCTGCAGTTTGGCTCTCTTTCTTACCTACTTTGCATATATCTTTTAGTTGACACTTTCGGTGTGCTGCAAAATTATAATGTGAATTGCCTTGTGATCTACAAAAGCCCATTCTGTGACTAGATAGTACTGCTTGATGACAGCATATACATAAGGAAGCACATGATGCAGTAAGTTTGTGTATCCGGTGAATAGGAGAGGGGAGTTATAAATGCGAGCATAATTCACACATACAGACCTCTGTGACCATGCTTTACAATAAAATTCTCAATGGCTTTTTAAAGTGCGTACTTATACACATGAACATTAAATCATATTTAAAAGACATGGTCCATGCATTGTGGAATCGAGGAGTGTTCAGTCTCAAAAGGGCTACTAGGTAGGTGTATGAACATTTAGGGCCTGCAGACTCTGACATCTCATAGTCTGGGGTGGGGGTGGGGGGGGGTCAGAGTTTGATGTATCCTCCCTGCTCCAGCCACAGGATTTCAGTGGTCATAAGGGAGAAGCCAACCATACAGTACATTGTCCGTTTCTGATCCAATCTTGGTAACTGAGTGCATGTTGTTTATGAGGAGAAATTGTACTCTAAAACAGGCCTTGCTATGTCAAGGTAATCATCATTCTCTAGGACACAGCTTCTTGCTTTTTACAAAAAGGAGTGAGTTTTTTTTCATATTTGACACCAGTGTTAGAGCATCTGCACAGTTCATATTCTATTGTACTTACTGTGAAGTGGACTACGCAACTGCTACTTGAAAATAAGAGACCTGTGGCAGATGAAAAATGTGCATACCAGATAGGGACAAATGTGAGCCATTAGAGGAAACTGTACGTTCCATTCTAACTCAGAAGCAACCTTGATGTTCCAAATGAATGTTAAATGGAGCCCCAATCTCAAACTCTGTGTTCAAAATGTAGCCAATAGTTTTCCTAGCCAAGCATTAGCACAGAGGGCTCTTTCATTATAGTCACACTGATTTTTAAATTCTGCTGTAACAAAGCTAAGCTTTTTCTTTTAAAAGCAATTTTTTAAAGGGGAAAAATGTAATACACTGGTTCCAGGAAGACAAATGCTGTACTGGGGCTATCAACTTCACTACTATATTGCAAGCAATAGGATTTATTGCTGTGACTGCCTCACTGAGGTTCACAATCAATTTACCCTCTCCTCCCTCTCCTTCTCTTATGCTGTTGTATGGATTTGAGCGATAAGACAAAATCCTAATCTTGAACTTCTGCTGTAAGAGAAACCAAGCTTCTTGCCAGGAAACTGCCTGCCAGAAATATGTTTGGACTAGGGATGGGCATTTCGTTTCGAAATCAGTAGGTTATGAAACGAACCACATGAGCCCAGGTGGTCCTTGGAACTGGCTGATACATGCAGATCCAATTGCTTACCCTTTCTCTGTCTCATGCAGGGTTAAAATCCAACGAGGGAGCACGCTGTGACATCATCGTGCTGCTGGCCAATCAGAGAGGGAGGCGGGATGATGCCTGTCCCTGCACAGCTCCTGATTGGCCAGAATCACAGATCTAGCAAAGATGACATTGCAGCATGCTTCCTCATTGGATTTTAACCCTGTGGGATACAGAGAAAGGTAAAGCAATTGGATCTGTGTGTATCAGCTGGTTCCGAGCACCACCTGGGCTCATGTGGTTCATTTTGTGACCTACTGGTTCCAGAAAAAAATGCCCATCTCAAGTTAAATGACAATGCGCTTACAAATTGACACAACCTGTGAGCACCACATCAGTTCCAGACCACCCACTAATTTTCATGGCTTACCACAATATCAAGTGATTGCTACTTTCCCTGTTTGCATTTTGGGACAGGCAGCGAATATCAGAGGCTTGTTAAAGCAATTGAGCCACTTAATCCAGACAAGGCAGTGGTGCTCCGGGTCAGTCAAAAACCGGTCAAGGAATAGGCTTGGAGCCTGTGCCAGACAAGGTTACACTCCTTCTGAAAACACAGGCATGCAGCTTGGGGTTACTCCTGGAATCATCCCTCAGTCTGGATGCCCAGGAGTGCCTTTGCACAGTTAAAACTAGTGCTCCAGCTGCACTTGTTTCTTGAGAGGTCTGACTTGCCACAATGACATGTCCTAGTTACATCCTGGCTTAGTTACAGTAATACATTGTATGTGGGGTGCCTCTGGAAGGTGTTTGAAAAATGCAAATGGTCCAAAATGGCTAAGGGAGCACATAACTCCCTTGTAGCAGCAGCTCCACTGGCTGCCAATCCATTTCTGGGCACAATTCAAAGTGCTGCATCTCCCCACATGAGCCTGCCCAGGCATTAAGTTAATCAGGAGAGGCCTTCATCTTGTTCCCACCACCTTCACAGGTGCATTTGGTGGGTATTTGGGAGAGGGCCTTCTCTGTTTCTGCTCCCTGACTCTGGAACTCCTTCCCATGGGAAATTTGGCTGGCCCCATTTCTGCTGTCCTTCTGCAGGGAGGCAAAGCCCTTTCTCCACAGGTAGGCTTTTCCTTACTGACTGATGGGTTGAGAATTGAGATGGGTTTGAAATGGATCACTGTGCTCTGTTGTTAAGTTTGTTTTAAAATTTTATCTTATTATTATTACTATTTTAATATATTTTGATATAAGACTTGTTTACTTCTTTTTAAAAATTGTATATTTCTTATTTTTAGCTTTTATGATGTAAATTGTTTTTCTGTTTTATGATATAAGCCACCTTGGGTCCTTTTGGGGAGAAAAACAAGATAAGAGTGTGGTCTATGCAACCTATCACAGCTGATGAAGTTGCCATGGCGATGAAATAGATAAAAGCACAACATGAAGTCATGATTGCATTGGAGAGTAAGGCAGATCATGAGCTCCAAGCCCAAGTATGGAGTGACCGTCTGACAAGGTTTGGCCTGTGTCTGAGTGTGAGGAAGACAAAATGACCCAAATGAATGTGGTATGATCCAAATTGATGGCATTGACCTACCAAGAAGGGATGAGTTCAAATAACTTGGTTCCATGGTCACAGCTGCCTGGAGTCTGCATTGTGAAGTCACATCAAGGATCAAGAGTGGTGTACAACATCAAGTGTCATGTGTGACGAAAAGATTAGTGACCATTTAAAGTCAAAGAATTATCACAGTGTTGTATGACCAAAACAGCACTGGATGAACACCCTTGACAACAAAGTTGTCCCTGATTCACCTGGACCTGGTTCATGACCATGCAAAAACAAGAATAGCAGACCCCCCACCACCCAGTGGGACAAATGTTAAAAAAAGAGAAGAAAATAATAAATGGCTATTTTCCTTACTTTCACTGACCACCAGCTGCACAATCCTGACATTCAATCAGGAAAACGGCGTCAATAGTCTATATAAAAACTAAGTTAATAACACGTGGCTGAAATGTTATCCTTCTTCCTTGAAAATGTCCAGAGTGCCAGCCAAGAGGACCTTGTACGTGTTTCTTCTCTTTATTTTCCTCTTCTACAAATATCTGAATTTCTTTCTTGCTTCTTATTAATACATTTCAGTTTTCTTTGGACTGCACAAACCAGTACCATGTGCCTCTAAGTTATAAGGAACCATCATTTAATAATCAAGAATCAGCCATAAACACATAATTTTTGAAGTCAGATCTCGGGTCTTGTAGCTATTTCCACTGTAACAGCTGAAGAGTAGATCCTCACAATAAATTCAACATGAAGTCTGAGAACTAGTTGCCCTCACTAGTGATAATGATGTATTAGACCGACGTTCCCAACAGATTCATTAGAGCTTGACCAGATGGCACCATAAATTTTGATTTTCCAAATTTGCTGAATTATGCTTCACTGAAAGCATTATTATACCCAGGTGAGAGACTTCCGGGATGAGATTAGATGGCTGTTGTCTGGATTTATGGGAAATCTATGTTTTGTCCAAAATGTTATACTAAGTACTCACCTTGACTTCTCGGCTCTTTCTCTCCAGTTTAGATAATTCAAGAGAGGCTGAATTGTGATGCTGTCTTATCAAGGTATGTCAGTAAGAAAAATACCTCATTAAGATGCTCAATCATGTACAAATATTCCCTGTGGCAACCTTTGGACCAGATTGACCATATACACGGGTGTGTAGAGGGCTGAAGCATGCCAGTGGCAACATTTTGAAAATGTTTCTTCCTGTCTTTCTTGCTGAAAGAGCAAAGATACTTCCCCATTTAAAATCAGCTTATCTCTGCAGCCAGATGGTAACTTTCAACATCTGTATACACATTTTCCAACCTGTGCTTTAAGGTGTCTAGGCTTAGTGTTACAACTAAATGTATTGTAAAAGGATTTTATTGTTCAGTTCTTTATTACGTCCCCACCCCCACACCATGAAGAACAGGGAAAGGAGCATGTGGGTCTCAATGCTCTCTGCTTCATCTCATGTGCTGAACATCATATCAATGTTACTGTGCATACAGCCTTGGTTATCCCTCCCTGCTGAACGTTTCCAGGGGAATAGTGCCAGTAATCCCCCACCAAACCACATGTGCAGTGTATGATATTTACTGAAGGAATATGAAGGGGCATCCCAGTGTATAAAAAGGAGGAATTAAGAAGCAGCTCCAAAACTTCCCTGGTCATAACTGTTTAAGAAAAGTATTGTTTCATTTTTCCATCTTCTCCATTACACCAGTGTGAGGTAGTTCTCACACTACAAGCAGGGAGACCACAGAAACCACATTAGCTGTATTCATTTACAATTTTGCCCTCAGAGTACACAGAAG
Organism: Phrynocephalus guinanensis; assembly: GCA_037367245.1. Taxonomy (NCBI): domain Eukaryota; kingdom Metazoa; phylum Chordata; class Lepidosauria; order Squamata; family Agamidae; genus Phrynocephalus; species Phrynocephalus guinanensis. The sequence continues at coordinate 4,064,531 of CM074735.1, forward strand.
AAAGGAGAACCTTACCTCTGCTCCCTCAGTTTTTACTTCCCTCATCCTTCACATGAAGGGCAAGAGATCCCAAGAGGAAAGCCTCTACTCTTTATCCTTGGAGGTCCTCACATAAGTCAGAAACAATTCAGGTTCTGATTCGTATGGAGAATGTCTGCTGCAGTGGTGTCCAAACTCTGGCCCTCCAGATGTTTTGGACCACAACTCCCAGAATCCCAAGCCTGTCTTGCCAATGACAAAGAGCAGACTTCTGTGGCTTGCACAGACACGGTTCTAGCATTAAGGATCAGTGGCATAGAACCAACATCACTTCCAGCAACACCCCCGACCCCGACCTCCTTTATTCCAATATTCCTGGGGGGGGGGATTCTGGCATGGATGGAGCCACAGGTGCTCTGGCAAACATTGCTGCCTCTGTAACTTAACAACAAGCTCTGGGTTTGGGAATGGCCAAGTTGCTACTCTCATTGTTCCTCCTCAGTCACACTCATGGATCCATGGAACGTCAGCTGGATCTCTGCACCTGAGAGATTTATTTTGACGCTGCTTCATCAATCCTGCCCTAGGACAAAGTCGGCCTTGTACTGTAGAAATAAAACACTGTTCTTGACAGAACAGGAACCTCTTGCATTTTAAGTTTGCTTTATTTTTTTCAGACTGCCTAGCATTGTCCATATACATCCACATCACATCTTACTTCTCTTGACTTTCAGGCATGTAATTTAGCTACACAGTTGCAGCTCAAAATTATTCCTTTATGCCCCCCCCCCTCCCCTTGCCTTGCTCTCAAGTGATTCTGTGCAGTTCAGCTGGAGAGAAATACACGGCTGCCAATTTGCTACTACCCAGGGAAAATGGTAGAACATAAAAACATTCCCTCCCCTTAGCTTTTGAAAGAGGGCTTGGGGAGGCAAGTATTAGTAAATCTGATGCCACACATATGCTCCTATTGCAATGGCCTCTGGCATCTGTCTCTCTGTGTTAAATGTAATAATATATCTCTCCTGGATTTGGAATGTACCACAAAAGTGTACTGATACTAACACTAACTACAATGAATTTAAGAGGGAAATATGTATTACTGTATATGCAAACTGACATGCCCTGAATATTGATTCTGTCCTACACCTTGATATTTTAATATAACTCTTCTTGTTGACCTCCACTCTAAATATCTTCAAGTAGAATTATTTGACGTAATGGATTCTAGTCCATAAAAATTTATGCCACAATAAATGTACTGGTCTATTGATGGGGTATGTGGCAGAACCTTCTAGTTCATTACTTCTGGCAAAACACTTTTTTGGCTTCACCTTGAAACTTTTCAGGTGGCATTCTTGAGAAGGAACTCTTTAAATGCGCCTTGGATTTCACATTTGGCAAACTCTGACAGTAACCCAGGGATAGACAGAGCCCATGTAAAACAATTTTGTAGTCCTAGCAAAGCTTCTGGCATTCCTCCAGATTCCTCAGATGTTTTGCCTGAGGAATAACCTCCAAATTCATTACAAATGTTAGTATTTTGGTGGGAAATCTGGTCTTTGATGTGCACCACAGGACCCCTTGATCTCATTCCCGGAACACTTCTGCTGTGAGTACCCCCTTTGTCATTTAAACAGAGGAAATGCCACCTATCACTTAGAGTGACCGTGGAAACTGCTCACTCAACCAAACTTAGAGGCTGTTTCCTCTAGAAAAATGCTTCATGGAGAACTCTATGATGTGGTTGCTCTCTCTTCTCTCTCAGATTGCAAGTTCTTCTCTGGCAGACATCACTCTCATAGAACTGAATTCTGTGATGGCAGAAAAAGATCACTATCTAAGCTGCGTGCCACGTTGCTTTAAATGGTTAGAAAGAGCACTAGGGGATGTTACTTGGCAACTGGATGTAGACCTGGACAGACTCAAAGGACCAATCTATGAATTTCTACTTCCTGGGCAAGTAAAAGGTAAACTAATCAGACGGAACATAATCCAAACAAATTATAAAATTTATTATCTAAACTCACCGTGCTAACATTTAAGTCAGATCAGAAAAACAGGCATTTGGAATTATTGTTAGCTCAAATAAGGAAATACACAGTCATCCTTCATAAAAGCCCCCCTTTTGCAAGAAAACCTGGAAACCATTGAAAAACTGACAGCCCTCATGAATTATAACAGCGCAAGCTAAATCTGCTCAAGGTCTTTCGTTTTACAAAGCTTATTACTCTTCACATTCTCAATCAAGTCTATAAGCTGTTAAAGTCTCCCTTCTTGTAGCAATAAGTCACTTTGTAAAATGACACATTGTACTTTCTCTTCCCTGCTCTCTCTCTCTCTCTCTCTCTCTCTCTCTCTCTCTCTCTCTCTCTCTCACACACACACACACACACACACACACACACACACACACACACACACACACACACACACACACTGCCTCTGTGACTTTCATTGTCATCACTGCTCAGTGTAGAAGTCAAAACATAGCTTTCCACATCCTTCTGTTCAACTCTAATGTCACAAAAATAACGATACACTCCTACTGCTACGTTGGTACACCTTATGGGGTCTTTTGAGGATATTCTGAGCTTACCTTTGAAGAGTTACAGCCTTATTTCTAAGCTAACTGTTGCATGAGCAACTGTGAATGACTATAAGCTAAGTTTTACTCAGGCTGTTCCAGCTATTGCTGATATGGCCTCAGCACCTCTCCCTGTAATGTATATTGGCCAACAACTCCCAAAGCACTAAGGATTCCATGAAATGTTCGGAAGTAGGGTGTACAGTTAAAACAATATGAACAAAAATAATGCTACGGTGCTATGCTTCATGCTTTATAAAACTCTCTATTTTCAAAGAGAAACCCAAAGGCTTCAGTTGGGTTGCATAGTCTCTATCCAGCTTTAATAAGAGCTGAAATGGAGGAAATCTTACCAACTGTTCATATAAGGTAAGCTGAAGGTCAGGTGGTTTCACAATGTTTCTTCTACCTCCCACCTCCATGGGAGACAGACCTAGGGCACCTTGCAGTCTGAGAGGAGGACTTTCTCACCCCCAAATATGTCCCTCTTTTACTCAGATTGCAAGTCACCTATGGAAGCATATTGTTGATTCAAGAAGCTGATCACTGCCTCAAGGGTATCCCACTGCCCCTGGGAGCAACACTGTAAAACAGCAGCAAAGCATCAATATTTCTGCAAACCACGTAAGCAGGGCAATAATGCAAATCATGACCTTTCTGCTGTCTCACATCATAAGCCATTCTTCCTAAATACACTGTCAGGGATGCAATTGGAGAAGCCAGCTAGGTCAGGCAGATGGGTCAAGACCAGCAATGAGCAAGGGGTGCTATCCAGACATTGGCGCAAAATGAAACACTGCTTCCTCATCTTCATCATGGAACAAAAAGAAATGCCATTTCCCCCCCTCTAGGAACGAAAGTATTTGTCTTAGAGGAAATGGCAGGGGAGCTTTCTCAAGCTCTTCATTGTAACCCCCCAAAAAAATTTGGAAAGGTTTAGGGTTTAGGGGGCTGAGTTATTAAGTTCCAAAGGGCGTTTCCCAAGGGAAAAAAATCATTCTAATTGAATCAGGAAGGAGCGGGCAAGCGATTAGCGCCACCATAGCTTGGCTTCCGAATCCTGATTCAATCAATTATAAATAGGTTTTCCTTGGGGCACTCCATTGGGAGCTTAATAACTCAGCCCACTGACTGAGAAGAGCTTGAGGGAGCTCCCCTGCCATGATGGTGCCTCTAGGAGCCAGGGGAGCATAGGCTTTGTTTCGTTTTTTTCCATTTCATTTCATAACAAAACCACTTTAAAATATTCATTACAAATGAAATTAAACAAAACTACTAAAGACATGAAACAAAACACTAGATTTCTGTTTTGTGCCCATCTCTAGTGTTATCTTGTGAAGATGGATGATGAAAAAAAGGGGAAGAGACCTTAGGAGGAATTGTGAGTAGAGATGGGCACAAAATTAATTTTTATTCGTTTTGTTATTCGTTATTCATTTCATTGCAGAACAAAATGAATAAGAATGGACCCATCAAAGAAAAACAAAATGAAACAAAATGGAAATTTCCATTTTGTTCACTTCGTTTTTCATTTTCTCATAGGAATGCATTGAAGCAATGGATCCCTATGGGGAAAAGCCGGCGGTCCCCCCCCCCCAACGCACCTGATCGGTGTGGGGAAACTGCAGGCTTTTTTCTCTACTGAGCTGGTTGGGCTTTTAAATCTTTTTCCCTCCCCAAGCTCCGTATGCCACCTGATAAGTGCTGGGGTGGGGGAATAAAACCCTTAAAAATTAAAAACAAAAAACAAAATGCCACCCAGGCCTGCGGGCCAGCTGGTTGGTGTGAGATTGGAAAAAATAAAAGTAAAAAAACCAAAACCCCCGAAAAAACCAACAATAACATGCTAATCCAGCCCACGAGCCAGCTGGTTGGCACAAGGTTTTAAAAATGCGCCGACCCAGCCCACAGGCCAGCTGGTCGGTGCGAGATAAAAAATATTAAAAATAAATAACGCACCGACCCAGCCCGTGGGTCACTTGGTCGGTGCAAAATAAAACAATTTTTAAAAAATGAAAAAATGAAAAATGAAACAAATGAAAAACAAAACAAAGCAAAACAAAAAAGTCAAAACAAAAAATGAAACAAAATGTTATTTTGGTGTTTCATGCCCATCTCTAATTGTGAGTGAGGGGATGTTGCTGCTTCCTCCACAATCACCCTATTTGTAGGGATAGCCCTTGAATTTTCTAGTAATTATAAAATTCTTCTCGGTGTTTGGAAGTATATTATTATAGTTTGGAACTGTAGTACTGCCAGCACCTGAGGTACCCACTGAAACACAGACCTATTTCTGCTACTTGCAACAACTGTGCTCACTTATACATGACACCTGAACCTTACCACACCATGTGTATATATCTTATGTGTTTGGTGAATTATATCTCTCTTCAACCCAGCCCACTTTCTGTAACAAATAGGACTCATATGTTATCAAACAGAGGAAATGTCCTGGCTATGTACTGTATTACTAGGTATATTGTTTAGAGTGTGAAAATATGAGATCATATATGACATAGAGCAATACAGTAAAAAGAGCTGCACCATTTTTTTCTTCCTTGAAGATTCATGGGATGAAATTGCCAATGAGGGCAAAGGGTTCTTCCCTTTCCATATTGGCTACTCATGGCCACATGATCTTCACATCCGCTAATGCTACTTTGATTCTGTTTTTAAGAGCAGTGCAGCTTCTTCTGTCTGCCTCAGTCCATAATTTGAGATAATCAAGAAGAACCATATCAGTGATTTGAGACCACCATGAAGCCACAGAAGCCATCTTATGAAGTCAAATTGCACTCAGTATGAAGTGAAATGTAGCAAAACTGGAATATAGACTTTAATGCTAATTTCTATGCTTAATATAATGTGTAGTTTAATGCATTCACTGTAATAAAACATTATTATCTGTGTTTGCAATTCATATATTCATTCTGGTGCATGTCCAAGATGATATCCACTTCATCAATCTCCTTGCCATAATATTGCAGGTAGCTTCGTAAATACAAATCCAATGGCTGTCTCAATAGTGAAAAAAAGTTTTTGTGCCTTTCTCCATTAAGTGCTACTATTATAATAGGTAGGGATAACCGATAGGATTGGGCCAAGTTTATTTCCTCAGTATCACATAACAAGGGCTGAAATCCTGTTGCTTAATATAGTAAGTTGCATGAGAGTAGGTCCATTGAAATAGTTGGGATTGGCTGAGTCAGCACCAGTGTAAATTCTACTGATAAGAACATAAGAGCATAAGAACAGCCTTGCTGGAACAGGCCACAGCCCATCCAGTCCAGCATTCTGTTTCACACAGTGGCTCACCATTTGTTTCAGGGTATTCCCAAGCAGATATCTTCACCTGCTTATGATTCCCTGCAAATGGCATTGAGAGATATCCTGTCTATCTCTCCAACCCGGAGATTGTCCTTAGGCACCCATCATGATAGCCATTGATACCCTGGTTCTCCATGAACTTCTCTAATAGGCCTACTTTAGTTGCAATTTTTTACTAAGCAACAGGATTTCAGATAGTGCTTGGTGGGGTTCTCCTCACATTCAAGACCCTTCGCCAGTAGATCTCGAAAGACTGATGCAAAAGAAGGGAAATCTGGAATTTACACTTTAGAGATGTTTGGCCATTGCCCTTCAGTATTTCACCTGCCAGGATTTGCCACTTAGATATAAACTCAACCCATACAAGTGCTCTCTCTCTCTCTCTCTCTCTCTCTCTCTCTCTCTCTCTCTCTCTCTCTCTCTGTGTGTGTGTGTGTGTTGTGTGTTTTCTATTCCCTTTTGCATCTTTTAGAGGCATGTAAGCATACCTTAAGTACATAAAATACAAATGGCAAATTTAATACTACAGATAACTGTTGCCTGCGAAATATAAGAATTAAGTATAAAATAGCTCTAGTAATCTGTAGTTGAAAAGGGGGGAATGCATCCATATCAACATCTTCAGTGACTGCCTGACACCACATATTTAACAGTTACTTTTTTGAAAAGGGTGACTGCAGGGAAACACCATGGCAGGAATGGTGTAGAGCAAGCTACAGAGCATGTAACAAAGATGTTTCTGATTATCTCTTACCCAGATTGCATGCAAATGCAGCAACCTCCTGGTCTACCTCATGTTCAAGTCAATTCAACAGCAGCTTGAAGCTCCGATCTGCAGCCAAGAGCTCAGTGAACCTGCACACCTCTGGGGAACTGTTTTGGAGCCTCACTGACCCTCTGGACACACTACTGAGAATAATATCCACAGTACGTTCTTGGATGTCTATTGGCAAGCTGCAGAATAGCCTGTGGGTGGCAAAAGCTAAACAAAAATTTCAAACTGGATGGAGAAGAAAGAGAAAATGGATCAAGTCTGAGATTACAAAATGGGAAAGAAGTGAATACAAACACAGATGATTAATAAACAAAATATAAAAAGCTCCAGTATGAATACTAATACATTAATATTAACATTAATATTTGGTGCTTTAAAAATTGTCCTGATACATATAAGGTAGTTCTTTTTTGAGCATGCAGCAAGTGCAAATATATGTTACTTACTTGCTTTGTGAATCTGGGATTAAGTTTGCACATGTTTCTTCATAATTAGGAGGGCCCTACTGAATTGGCAAGGATAGGTTACTTACTGTAGCTATGGCTCTTTATGTGGAGCTCTATGAATGCACACAATGGGTAACTTACACACATGGCCAAGGTCATTGGTACATAGAGTTTAGGGGGGGGGAAGCTCTTTAGAGGCCCTGCCCCTGCACTGCCATTTCATGTCTTTAACACCACGAATAGAGGGGAGAAAGGTGAGTTGTGTGAACTCATAGAGAACCACTTGAAGAACCATAGTTACGGTAAGTAACCTATCATCCTTGTCTTGGTTTTCATGAAGACACACATATGGGTGAGTAGCAAGCTCACTTACCAGATGGTGGGAATTCCTGGCAAAACCAAAGGCAATATAACTTCTGCCAAGGGAAGCCCAGGACTCTGTTCTGGTGTCCAGTCAGTACTGGATGACAAAACCAGACCCCTGGGCCCAAGTGGCAGCAGCACAAATGTCCTGTAGCTGGACACCTCTTGAGAAGCTGCTGTATGAGGAAATAAATAAAATTGAGCGAGCCACCATGGGAGGATGCAGTGGCTGCTTTGCTAGATGATAACAAAGAGTGATGGTGTTGATTAGCCACTTTGCAAAGTGCTGAGGGGACATTTGAGCACCCAAAGCATCATCCTGAAAAGTGACAAAGAGATGCACAGTGGAAAAATAACAAGAGAATTCCCACAGGAGGTTGTTCAGCATGGGAGACGTCTCCAGGATGTGATTGTCACAAATAGTAAGGTAGGGCTTGGTAGGGCCGCCTTGGGCAATGAGGAGTGAGTTAGTTATTTTAAAAGAAAGCTTGACCACTACCCTGTGGAGCAAGGGGATGATTGGAGGAAAGAGGTAAAAAGGGTGGTTATTCCATTTGATCACAAATGTGCCTCTGATGGAGCTGTGGCCCACATCATCTCTCAAGTAGAACCTGGGACATTTGGAATTCAGAGCTATGGGGGAAAGGTTATGTCCAGGGAGTCCCAGCAGGCAGAGAGGCTGAGATAAATTTCTGTGGTCAGTTTCCACTCATGTGCCTATGAATGACAGAAACTTAGGGAGTCTGCCAGGTTGTTCTGTATGCCAGTGAGATGAACAATCATCAGGAAAATGTGGTGGGAAAAAGCAACATTTCCAAAAAGGGACTGTTAGGAAAAGTAGCCATAAATGAGTGTGTGCCTCCTTGTTTGTTGATGTAATACATCACTTAGAGTGGCCCAAGGCTCAATGGGTGGTATGCAGATCAAATCAAATGAAATAAATAAATAAATAAATGATAGTCATGTTGGCCCATCTCCGTCACTGAGCAAGAGGAGCAGGAATGCTTTGAAACATGGAAGACAGCCAGAATTCTGATTTGTTGATGTGTCTTTGCTTGTCTTTGGGATACCATCAGGCAAGTGAGTTGTTGGGACTGGAATCTGGCTCCTGCTCTAGCTGTTTCATTGCTGATGTTGGTCTAGATGAAGTATGGATGCATCCACGATATCCAGGTTTTGTGTAGAGGTGGTCAGGCTCGAGAGGTTGATCTGAGAGGGGTGGAACTTTTGGCAGTGACAGTACACCAATTCAGAACTGGGATTGACTGGAGGCGACGGAGACGGCTCAGGGGAGTGATGTCTAGGGGTCCAGGCTGGGTTGAATGTGGAACCTCTTTTGGGAGTTTTTAGGTCTCGTAGGTATGGAAGAGATCTTGATCATATCTGATGAGTCTAATAAGGCCCAAGTGGACTGTGAAGCAGCAAGTGATGAGGAGGCGGAATGGCTTAGATGTTATACAAGGATCTTCAGTGTCAGTAGTGAGCCTCTTATGGAACAGGTTGTTCATAATACTGGCAGTCACAGGCCAGACTCTGGTGTCAGTGCAGAGCTGATGACTAGTGACAACATGGAGAGGAGAACCAGAGTGCTTGCCCAGATAGGAGATGAGAGTAAGTGTGGATGAACTGCAGTTCATTCCAGTCAGATTCCCACAGTAGTTCAATGAACGTAAAACTGTAGGGAAATGGCGAGGTGGCATGCATGGCCCTGTGGGGGGCTCCAGAACCAAAGATTAACATTACACCTTCCCGATTGGGTGAGCAACTTTCAAGGGATGATATCACACTGTGATAACAAGCAGCCAATAAAATTCTTGTTGAATTTCCTGGTTGTCCAAGGTAGGTGGTCTTATCTGAACCATCACAATTGCATTGTTGTTTCCTAACTGTTTAAGAGCATTCTGCAATGAAAACACTCCCTCATCAAAAACAGGAATGCTTCCAACTTCCTCACCCAAATTTCTCCCCATGTGGAGTTCACAAAAAACAATTTATTATATTATTAATGGAGTCCTCTTTTGTGTCCCCACTTTTTTCTGTTTGTTTTGTTTGTTTAATCAACATATGCACAGAATGTGGTGCACACACGGCTTTGAAGAAGTTACATTCTATTCAAAATATGCATTGCAGGACACCATAAAGCACCCCTCATGTGGCTCTATGTAAAGTGGCACAGAGCTTTTTTCTGTATGGCATTGTAAGATGCCACCTTACAGTTAAAACTATTAGGAAACCTATAAAGAAAAGAGGAATAGACAACCAGAGCAATGGAATCTCCATAGCTTTTTAAAAGCCTAGCTGAACCTGTATTTTGCATACTTCCAAATGCGGTATTACAATCATAACAATTAAAACATTGCTTTTAAAAAAAAAAAAAAGGAAATAGTAAGTTGCACCCAAATTCATTCTCAGCTTTTTCTTCCTTGCATAGATTCACAACACAGATACATGTCCCTTCTGTGAATATGTTTAGCACATTCAATACCAATTCATAAAATTCTTTGCTACAAGATGAAGAGGTAGCCAATGAACTTAACTGACATTCTAAAACAGCGAATCATAAGACAGACAAGAGGTACGTCTATGATTATCATCCATGACAACAAAAGTGGAACCTCCATGATCATGAGAACTGCACCTCTGGAGGAGAAGACAATCAAGAGAGAAAGAGTAAAACCTTTGTTCATTTCCTTGAGGATATGTCTGTTTAGCTGCTGCTGGAAACAATGGAGCTTGAAACAGACTCTTGGCTCTAGCTGACTTGTCAATGTTTTCCATATAGCAAAGTGCCATGGGCCACAGTGAAAAAAACACCCTATGAGCATATATCCCTTTTAGTGGTAGCCTGTGCTATAGTATATTACTATCTTGTACTGAAGCTCTATCTAGCAGAATTAGAGGATGTCATTTTTCACCGTCATCACTTACCTGCATTATTTCCTTTCCCCCTTTTGCAACGGATGCAAAGTGGGGACATAAAATACAATATAAGACAAAACGTTTGGCTTAGGGAAGGGAAATAACTACTTACTTGTATCATCAGTGTCACAGATAAATGAATGGCAGTCAAATAATAACCCAAATCTTACATGGGTGATGCTGTCTGACAAGTATTTCCCTTCTATCTAAGCCATAATCTTGAACAAAAGGTCAAGGTGAACATCACATCTCCTGAGCTCAGTTGTGAGTAAGAGGGTATGCTGTCCTGCTAGGCCCTTTCTATTGGTTTTGCTTCTGTGTCATTTCTACAGGGACAGGCTTTTATTGGCCACACTAATTCTTATTGCACATGTTCTGCCTCTCACACACTCCCTTTGTTCTTTTGCTAGAGGTAGGCAAACAGAACTGGCACTCTTGTTAGCAATCTCTGAAGGCAGAGCAACTGCAGATATTGCTAATCCCCTCCCACTTGTTACTCAGGAATCTGCACCTACCAACAGGATTTGGGAGTCCCAGAAGACACAGGCTTTGATGCGAAGGGTTAAATCAGCTTACTTCATGACACTCAGCATTTCAGAGCTAATTCATCATATTCATGGAAACGGAACCACAGAGAGATCTAAAGCTGCCAATTAGGTTAAATTAGGCAAGACAAGAATCTAAGTGAAAAAGATCATTGTCATGATTGAAGCAACTTTATTAATAGAAGAAAGAAATCTTGGTGAAGGCAATTCTTTTAATCAGTTTCTCCTACATCCTTATGGCTCATTAAAATTTTCTGTTTGGGAGGCAGTGCCCATAAAGTTGTATTCCCAATGAACAGATCATATAATACATAAAAAATTGTGTTTTCAATATGAAACTTCAGAGATAATTCTCAGTGATGTCCTTCTTATCTGAATGAATAACTTGGATAATATGACTTTTTAAAAAATATTCAGAAGAGATACTGCTCTGACTAACCATCCTGAAATTGGTTACGGAAGTTAATCGGTGGCTAAATTTACAATTTATTGTTACTCAGCATTGTTCTTAAAAGTAAAATAATTCTCCAATATTTCCTTAATGGGCTTCAGGAGAAAAGTGACAGATAATGAGCAGTCAAACACAATTAGTTAAAAGCCCTCTGAAATAAAGAAAAACATCTAGTGAGAGGCAAAATGGAAATGAGGTTTTTCCCAACCTAATCAGTAGAGATGGGCACGAATAAAAAAAAATGACATTTCGTTTGTCGTTTGTAGGGTCCGTTTCGGTTCGTTTCTGTTTTTTGTGAATTTTTGCAAAAAATTCATGTTTGTTTTCGTTCGCTTTGTTACCGTTTCGTTACCATTTATTTCAATTTTTTGTGATTTTTTTAGCATTTAAAGCAGTTCACTGTATTGCAGTAACGGAAATGAAACGCACGACAAAATTTCCAGTGTTTCTGTTCGTTTCGTTTCATTTTGGAGACAAAATTTGTTTGTCGTTTTGTTGCGTAATGAAATGAAAAAACGAAAATGGAAACAAAAAATTGTTCGTTTCATGCCCATCTCTACTTACCAGGTATGAACAAATAGCTGTGCTAGAAAAAAAATCAGTCTCTAATACCTAGAGGACACATGTCTGGAGCCATAACATAACTTCTTTCAGTTTTGATGCGGTGCTGAATCACCACACACCGCACACCAAAACACTAAGTTTTTCCACTTATCATTAGAAAAACTCAGCGCTTCCAAAGACAATTTGTGGGAGGGCAGGAATCCCAAAGCTTTCCTGATTCCATCATAAGCTAGGTCTCTAGCCTTTCTCCACAGTACCACTCAAAGAATCAGAGTTACAGATAAGTAGCCTCTTTTTGCTTCTTGGACTCTATGAATGCACACAAATGGGTGACAAGCAAGTTTGACTTACTAGAGGTGGGGTGTCACAGTAGAGTGAAGAAAAGATCATCTATCCAAACCCAGCATCCCTCTTAGTCTGGAGGTCTAAGCGATAGTGGGACACAAATGTGATAGGAGTGGACCATGTGGCTGCTCTGCAGATATCAGGAAGAGCAATGCCCTTTAAAAAGGCAGTGAGCACAGCCACAGCACACATGGAGTAAGCTTTGGGAGAAGCAGCTTGATGTGCCAAGTCATAGGCCAGAGTGATGGTGGACACTATTCCTCTGGAGATGGATTGGGAGGAAACAGGACAGCCAAAAGTCTGCCCATAGAAGCTGATGAAGAGGCAAATAGACTTTCAGATGGAAGAAATCCTTGAAATGTAGAAAATGAGGAAGTGCCTGACACTGAGAGAGTGGAGACATTTTTCAATGGGAGTGGATGGATTTGGGGCAAAAGTGGGTAGAGTGTCATCTTGTCAGGGTGGAATTGGAGGTGGGGGTGGTCCTGAGGGTCGCAAGTTCACTAGCTTGTGACTAATGTGAAAAATAGAGACGGGCATGAAACAAAAATATAGTGTTTTGTTTCATTTCATTTCATTAAACATTTAAAAAAATTCAGAATGAAACAAAACAAAGCAATTTGTTCTGGGTCCTAAAAGCAGAAAAATTGCAGGGTAGCTTCTTTGGACTCTTCCCTGTAAGGACCCCAACTTTGTAGAAGTTTGCGGTTCAGGAGGCTGAGTTATTAAATTCCAAAGGGAGTCCCCCAGGAGAAAATCATTTCTAATTGAGTCAGGAAGCCACGAATACACCCCCCCCGCCGCCCATGGGGGAAGCAATTAGCTGATTCTCAGTCGAGTATAGTTTGAGATCCCACTTTAAAATAGTCGGGAAGAATGCTGGCTTTGGAATTTTTGGATCTACAATCTGGAAAAGTAACCTTTCCAAGCTTTGCAGTGCATTCATTCCAAAACTACTACTATTAAATGACAGACACAAGCATGTGTGAATGAATCTTGTCTTCTCTGCCCCTTGTCCATAGTTAGCAGAAGCTGATAAATAGTGTAGACAGGCAAGGAGCAAAAACCAACAGCAAATGAGCCTTTCAGTTTCCCTCTTTGTCATTGGTATCAAAAGACTTTTGCTTCTCCTCAAGCAGTGAAACAATGTAGAAGAGGTTTCCTTGGTCCTGATACTCATTAAGAACACACTACGTTGAAAAGCTTTGGGAGTTCTCAATGAGGCCCTGAGTTCTGCCTAGACTACTACTTTAGAGAGTGAGAGATGATTAAGTCTGAACAGTCCAGTTAAAAACAATGAAACCCAGCATCCATGATGTGATGGAGAATGACTGTACCTTCGACATCTCCTTGACATGCTACTTTTCTATGTGAAGAGATGGGGCAAGGAAAAAATGCTCGGTTAGACAGGAACCCAGGAAGAACAAAAGGGCATGCGTTCTCCCCAGCAGCAAACTGAGATGCTGAGCTGGCAATCTGCTGCAAATAGATCCTAGATGCTATGGCAATGCCAGGTTCCCGTCAACATTTTCTGACTGCTGGCAATGTTCCTGGTCTTGTTTCCTTCTCCCTCTTTCTGTTATTTTCCCTAATTTGATTTCGTTTTAAAATCAGATTATAAAACAACTGTTATTGAACAGGAAAATGTAAAACAAAGTCAGACAAGTACAAGGAAGGTAAAAGAGCTAAGAAACTAATTTAATTGGGAAAAATCTTTTCAGGATGATATATTGAAAATAATGGTCATTCCAATGGGTGAAATAAGTGGGGACATTTTAATAAGCAATTGTGCATAAGCTCTGGTCCCCAATCAAGCTACCTCATCATTTTAATAGTACATCATAAATCTCTCAGCCAACCCTCCCACCTACCCCACCATTGCTTACCTTCTGGTTGTAAACATGAATGCTCTATTACAAAATTTCATATACGGTAAACACACATGCACGCACAAATGCACGCATACGCGTGCGCGTACACACACACACACACACACACACACACACACACACACACACTTTTATCACAATGTAAAGCCAAGCCTCAAACTAGTCCCAGTATTGAATAATCTTCCAATGCAGTTATCTCACAGCAGCACATGTTCTATAGGGGAACCATGTTAATCTATCCCAGGAAAATAGCAGCGTCTTGGGGCATCTTTTAAGACTTATACACGAAGGGGTAGCACGAAGCTTTGTGAAAACACAGCCCTTTTCTTCTGGCACACCAGAAAATGGGTATGTTCATTTTTAAAATATACAACATGTACTAGAATCTAGTCAATTGCAGAGAAGTGGATACATTAAAACAATTAGTACAGGAACATGTTCTACTTTTGAAGTCAGGTGGGAAAAATACCTTGCCATCCAATGCAAATTTGAACTGGAACAAAGTTAAATGTCAAAAAAATAATAACTGAAGAACCTTGCTGAAGTTTTGTGTATGTGCACACACAATCAGAGCATCCTTCAGCTGTGCTTGCCATGCGAGGTAAATCAGGTGGTGACCAAAGAAAGTCCTTTCTAAGTGGTGACCCTGCTGCACTTTAGAACTTCCTATCCAGAGTCTTGCCTTGAGCCACAAAAAGCTGCCCTTTGGCCACAAGACAATTAAAACATTTTAATGCTCCCAAATGTTTTCAGATATTTTCCCCACCATATTACCATTATCTTTATTTTCTGTATTTTGATCTGATTTTACTGCTCTGGCATCTTAATAAATAAATAAATAAATGAATGAAAGCTCCACAATATGGTAACACGTGGCCTGATCAGCCGTAATATTTAAACCAGCTGTCCAGTATCATGTACCTGTAGGTTCCCCTCATGCTGCCAAAACAGCTCTGATGCATTGAGGCATAGACTCCACAAGACCTCTGAAGGTGCCCTGTGGTAACTGGCACTAGGACAAGTAGATCCTTTAAGTCCTGCAAATTGTGAGGTGGGACCTGGATGGATCAGATTTGGTATTCATCCCACAGATCCTCAATCAGGCTAATACCTGGTGAATCTGTAGGTCAAGGGAAAACCTTGAACTCTTTATCATATTCCTCAAAGCATCCCTTTTTTGCAGTATGGCAGGGTACATTATCCTGCCGAAAGAGGCCACTGCCATCAGGGAACACAATTGTCAAGAAGGGGTTATTTAGTATGCAAAACTCTCTAGGTAGGCGGTACATGTCAAAGCAACATGTACATGGATGCCATGACCCAAGGTTTCCCAGCAAAAAAATCTGATCAGTGCACAACACTTCCTAGTGGCCTGCCTTCTTCCCATAGTGCATCCTGTGCTATCAGTTCCCCAGGTAAATGATGCACATGCAGCCAGACATCCACCTGATCTAAAGCAAAACATGATTGATCCGACCAGGCAACCTTCTTCCATTGCTCCATGGTCCAGCTCTGATGCTCCGAAATGCAGCAAAGTGCAATGCACTGTGTATGCTAATGCCTTTATATCATGGTCAGCATCACATTTCTTCAGCAACCTGAACAACTGAAATTATTGTGACACCCACCTACCCTGCCATTGCTTACCTTTTGGTTGTAAACATGATTAACATTAAATCTTCATGCAGAATGCTCTAATACAAAATTCCATATAAACACACACACACACACACACACACACACACACACACACACACACACACACACACACACACACACACACACACACACACACACACACACACTTTTATCACAATTTAAAGCCAAGCTTTCACCTGTTCTGTGTGACTGGACCAGATCAGCTAGCCTTTCTTTGTATGTCCATCCATGGGCCTTGGGTACCTGTGACCCTGATGACTGTTAGACAGTTGCCCTTTCATGCACTACTTTGGGAAGGTATGAACCACTGTATTCCGGGAACACCCCACCAGCCTTGCTGCCTTGGAGATGCTCTGACACAGTTGCCTAGCCAACCAGCATTTGGCCCTTGTCAAATTTACTCATATTTTTCACTGGCCCATCTTTTCTGCTTTCAACACATAAAATTCAAGAACTGACTGTTCACGTGCTGCCTAATGTATCCTACCCCTTGACAGGTGCCATTGTAACAACCTAATCAAAACTGTTCACTTCACCTGTCAGTGGTTTTAATGTGTAATGCATCCATTCCTGTTAATCAGGTCCTTTTGAAGCACTCACGTTTCCCATCAGAGATCCCACAAGATTCTCCTTTGCATAAATGAGGAATATCCACATGGAATGTCAGGCTCAGGCATCCTCTCCCCACATTCTTATTTTTAATCTGTTTATCCTCCTTAGCCTTGCAAAAGTAGCACCCTTCCAACAACACAAAAAACATAGTCCCTAGCTTAATGTATGGTGTTCAGACCAATTGCTCACTTTGACACCCTCATTTCTAGGGCAATCTTCACCCATCTTTTTGCTTGTACTGGGAGAAAACACATCATTTGGATTGGAAGTATGTTCTGTTTCCAAAGAGAATTCCAATGACTTAAAGTTGTGAATTTGAGTTCTTCTTAGTCCCACAACTCTCCACAGGTCATTGTGAGCCCATAGGAGCCCTCTTAAAAACAGAGTACCAAAAAACCATGAAGGTGAGGATGACCCTCATTTTGTGAAGGCAAACCCACCTGTGACCCTCACTGCCTGTGCTATATCTTGCCTCAGTATTACAGCCACTCCATTTCCCCCTGAGTTTGTCATTTCCAGAGTAGAATACTCTGCAGTTGTCTGAGTAAAAAACATTCCATTCCAATCGACTTCCATTTACTCATACCAAGCAGTGCAATGTTTCTACATTCCATTTCTTGTTTTAGTGTTTCCAGTTTACCTCTCACATTCCAGTTCCAATTTGTGCAGAATTGGACTTTACTTTCTATTCTGATTATGTCAACCACTTGATGTACTTTTGGCTTGAATCTAGTTGCATCAGAAGCAAGAGTGCTATTTGCACTTGTCCTTTGCTATCCCCTACTAGCTGATTGAGTGCTTTCTCACCTGGGAAGCTCAGAGCCATCTCTTGTTTCATTTTAGACTGTGTCATCACAGGGTTTTCAGTAAAAGGAAAGTTCTGTAATGGTTTACCATTGTCACCTTCAGCTCAGTACTAACAAAGGTTAGCCTGACAGTCACTGCAGTTGCCTCCCCTATCAGTGTCATCTTCAGCTACCACTGTTGCTCAGTAGCTACTGCTGCAAAACAAGTTGAGGAGCTGTGTAGCCATCACAAAAAACATTTTTGTTATTTTTCTAGTAGCCTAAAGGTATCACCTGTTCCACTTTTGTAAGTAGTTACTGCTGTCATCAGAGAATCATAGAGCTGGAAGAGACCTCAAGGGCCATCCACTCCAACTCCCTGCCATGCTGGAACCCCCATCACAGTACTCCCAAGTTACACATGGGCATCCAGCCTCTACTTAAAAACCTCCAAAGAAGGAGACTCCACCACCCTCCGTGGCAGCATATTCCACTGCCAGACAGCTCTAACCATCGGGAAGTTCTTCCTAATGTTCAAATGGAATCTCTTTTCCTGTAGTTTGAAACCATTGCTCTGAGTAATAGTCTCTAAAACCATGGGAAACAAACCTGTCCCATTTTCAATATGACATCCTTTCAAGTATTTAAAAATGACCATCACATCCCCTCTCAACTTTATTTTGTAAGGCTAAACATTCCCAGCTCCCTAAGCCACTCCTTGTAAGACATTTCTTGCAGAATTTTAACCATCCTGGTTGCTCTCCTCTGGTCCTGTATAAGGTTGTCAACGTTCTTTTAAAACTGAGGTGTGCTGAACTGGACACAGTACTCTATGTGAGGTCTGACCAGAGCAGAATAGAGTGGTACTATCACTTCCCTTCCTCTAGACACGATGGTTCTGTTGATGCAACCATGAATCACATTAGCTTTCCTGGCTGCCGCATCAGACTGCTGACTCCTGTTCAATTTGTGGTCCAATAAGACTCCCAAATCCCTTTCACAGGTACTATTCTCCAGCCAAGTATCCCCCATCTTTATCTGTGCAATTCATTCTTTTGACCTAGATGCAGAACCCTACATTTCCCTCTGTTAAAACCCATTCCGTTAGCTTTGGCCCAGCACTCAAATCTGTCAAGGTTGTTTTGGATTTTATCCTGTCCTCCAGGGATTTAGCCACCCCTCCCAATTTGGTATAATCTGCAAATTTAATCAGCCTACTCTCTATTCCTTCAGCCAAGTAATTAGTAAGGATATTGGATAGCATGGAAGGCATCATCAAACTCTCCAGGCTGGTTTGTGGGGTCTATAAAACCCCAACAATTACATCCCTCACTCCCCCCCCCCAATTCTCACCCAAATACTCTCAACCTGACTTCCTAGGTGTACATACTGAATTTTGTCAGCAGTATAAATATCCTTAACATGTAAAGCTACACTTCATCCTGTTTTACTAAGTCCGCTCCTCAGAAACAGGCATTCAAGAACTACATTCCAGTCGTCTCTTCCCACCAGGTTTCAGTGATGCAAATTAGATCATATTTATTTTGCTGTATTAGGAATTCAAGATCCTCCTGTTTGTTTCCCATGCTCTGTGCATTGGTGTAGAGACATTTAAAGCTGTGTGTCCTTAGAATCATAGAATAATAGAGTTGGAAGAGACCTCAAGGGCCATCTAGTCCAGTGTTTTTCAACCTTTTTTGGGCAAAGGCACACTTGTTTCATGAAAAAAATCACGAGGCACACCACCATTAGAAAATGTTAAAAATTTTAACTCTGTGCCTATATCAATCTCTAAAAGGTTCGCCATTGCTGGTGTAGGGAGAAGCAGGACAGAGGGGCCACAGATTGAGGCAGCCCGCTCTCTAGCACCCAGTTCCCACTTACCTGTGTTGTTTTTTTAAAGACATTTTGCCCTGCATGGACTTCTGTGTCCAGTGGAGACCTGTGAAGGGGCACTGACTCTCCAGGAACACAAATAAGACCCAAAAGCCCATCTTGCTCTCCACACTGTGGCCAAGGCAGATGCCTTCAGTGTCCAGCGACAGGAGGGGAGGAGGATGAAGGAATAAGCAGAAAGAGTTGGGCGGTTTACAGTTTTAATTACAGAGAAAGGGTACCTGGAAAGAGATAGGTGGGGGGGGAAAGAAAGAAAAGACAGAGAGGGAGGGCGACCCAAGACAGAAAGAAAGGGGCAGACTTCAAGGAACCCATCGCGGGCCCCTCAAGACGGGTCCCCTCCCGGACCCCTAAAGGCCGGCCGGCCGGCCGTCCTGCCATGCTAGTAGCCCACCCTCCTCAGCCCAGGCCCGGCGGAGGCCTCCTCCATCCCCTCCTCCTCGCAGCCCTGCCGCGGTGCTCGTGGGGCAGCCGGGCGCCCCTCCTCCCCTTCCCCTCACCTGGTGGTTTGTTCTGGGCTAGGGGGCGGCTCGTGTTGGCGGGCGGGCTGTCGGGCGGCTCATCCATTGGTAGCTCCCAGGAAGGGGAAACCTAGGGAAGAGAGGGAAGCGAGCGAGTCGTGGCGGCGGCGGCAAAGGGCAAACACTAAGAGAATTAGCGGGGCCAGGTCCGGCCGGGGAGGAAGTGATGCCAGCGTCGCACCCCTGAGGAGCCAAGCTAGCCCTTGGAAGCGCCTCCCAGCACCAAAGAATTTTTCAATTTTTCCCATGGCACACCAGGCAACATCTCGCGGCACACCAGTGTGCCGCGGAACAGTGGTTGAAAAACGCTGATCTAGTCCAACCCCCTGCCATGCAGGAACCCCTTCACAATATTTCCGACAGATGGTCATCCAGCCTCTGCTTAAAAACCACCAAAGAAGGAGACTCCACCACCCTCCGTGGCAGCATATTCCACTGCCGAACAGCTCTATCTTCTTACAACCCCTTTGCTTAACCTATATTTCCTTGCACTGTTGGGCTGTAATACTCCTTCTCCTGCTCCTACTGCAACATTTGGGATATTCCCCACCACCCCTCCTGGTTTCCTACCCTTAAAAAGACTGTCTCCTTCCCCCTAAGAATTCAGTTTAAAGCTTTCCTTTTGAAATTTGCAAGCCTCCTGACAAAAAGAGTCCTACCAGAAGTGGTGAGGTGCACCCCATACCCCCTAATAGTCCATCTGAATGAAATAGCAAACCATATTACAACAATTCAAATAGTTCCTGCTGGCACCATCTGCAGAGCAAGTTGTTCATCTCTGTTATTATTATCCTCGTCCGTGGGCCACATCCTTCAACAGGGAGGAGAGATGAAATAATCACCTGCCCCCCCCCCAGGTCTTTCAGTTTCCTACTCATCTCTTCATATGCCTTTGTGATGTCCTGAAAGCTGTGCTTTGCAGTATCATTAGTTACTACATGGACCAAGATAATGGGTTAAAAATCAATCAGTCTCTATGTTACATCATGAATTTTGGCTCCAGGAAGACAGCAGACTATTGGCTCATTCTGTCAAGATTGCAGATTTTTACTTCTGTTCTTTTAAGCAAGGAGTCTCCAACCATCACCACTCGTCTTCTCTGAGGCTTGGTAGGGACATCACCATTGGAACTATCCATTCTCTTTTGTTGACGTATCTATTGCACATGAATAAGTTGTGTATACCTTAACATGAAGGGTTTTCAGTATGTCAGTGAAGCTGAGACCAATGCCATCTGGAAGGCCAACTTCTCTCACAAGCCTGGATTCCTAGTAGAATGTTCACGGCTAAGCCACTGGACTAAGATGCACCCACCCACTTCAAAATAATAATAATAATCTATAATATTTTTATTCCACTTTTCTCCTAAAAAAGGACCCAAGACATCTCTGCTTGTCCATCATCGGTTAATTCAAGTGATGATAAAAAAAGAGAAATACTTGCCTCCCTTTCTGGATCCTTTCAAAGCATAGGTGGCAAGAAATAAAGTGAGATTTCAGCAAATGAGAGCTACTGGGCAAGCAGCAAAGTATCTGAACTGTCATTTCCACCTGTATCCTTAACAATTTGATTTTATATACTCAGTGCCTTACCTATACAGTACAACACCCTTATCCACTAATTCACTAACCATGTATTACATTATCCACGGTTGGTGACCAGTGGGGGCGGGGGGAGCAGCAAGGAGGGGGAAAATAAAAATAAAACTTACTGTCACAAATGCCACCCACCCTCTTCTTCCTTGCTGCTGCTCCCACAGGCCAGCCAGGCACCTTCCAGATGGGTGGAGGACCTGCCTGGCCAGCAAGCCTTTGAATTTCCCACTTGGGTCCCGAGTGGTGGACTGGAGGTTTTAAATTATTTTCTGGTGGAAGACGATACTCAAGCCCTGCTGGATCCATATACTTTTTATAAAGAATTTGCTGTCCCCAATCTTAGATCTTTCTGTGCTAGCTGAATTCATTCCATAAGGAGAAACACTCTTCATATTCCAAATTAATTCAGAGTTCGCCATCATATATCATACACTGTAGGAACTGCAAGGGTCCACTGCAGACAGGTCTTCTTTGCAAGATAAGGAGGTAACACACTGCAAATATCTTTCCTTTTAATCAAAATTTAGACTGACAGGTAATATTTTGTCTTCCTTTCACCTCCCTACCACTTGGTTAATGTGAAGCTGGACAAAAAGCTCATAGTTTTAACATTCCTTCAACCATGAACTCAATTAAGGGTGTGTGTGTGTGTGTGTGTGTGTGTGTGTGTGTGTGTGTGTGTGTGTGTGTGTGTGTGTGTGTGTGTGTGTGTGTGTGTGTGTGTGTGTGTTGTGTCATTACTGTCATGACCGACTCTTCATGGCTCCATGTCCATGGAGTTTTCTTGGCAGGAATACTGGAGTGGTTTACCAGTTCCTACTCCAGGCACCTGGTATTCCCTGGTTGTCACCCATCCAAGTATTAACCAGGCCCGACCCTGCTTAGCTTCCAAAATCAGGCGAGATCGGATGTGCTTAGGGCATCTTGGCAATTAGGAGTTTTTCGGCAAGTGGATTCTGCCCTGCTTATTTTAGCTTATACTGTAAAATAAAAACACTCCCTCACTTTATACAATTGTTGAAAGTGCTCCATTGATGATACACAGAAAATCTTCCAAGGATTCTCTACACTGCAAGAGTGGCCTATGGTCTCATCAGGAGTGTTTGAGAGCTCATCGTGACCTGTGTGTGTGTGGGTGGGGGAATTGATGGAAGGCCTTCTTTGCTCTGAGTATGAATCCTGACATCTTACCCCATGCTGAGTGTTATTAGTTTCAGCATAACAAAATCAGATACTCACATTATTTAATATTATGCTGGCAGAAACATGTCATTTTCTTTTATTCCAGCATGCATTCATATTAATGATGTTTCAACTCTGCTTTTGGTCAAACACAGAAATCTTCACAGAAGGATTTGAAAAGGGGAAAGGACTTTAAAATACTGCCTTTCTTGTCTGTGTTGTATGAGAAATCTCTCCAGCTGTCATCTGCCATGTAGCAAAGCAGGTAGTAACTGGATTAAGCACGCCAGCTATCTTTGCGAAAACTGCCTTTCCAATAAATTTACACTTAGCAGTAATGAGCTATGTTGTGTGGCATTTAATCGGGGTTTTTTTAAAAAAAGGTAAAAAGGAATTCTTCAGCATGACTCTCAGGTATTAAAGTCTGTACATCATTTATGCTGACAGCTTGGCTCTGGGCTATAAAACAGAGAACCTGTTCTACATCTTCTGTTTAAAAAAGGAACAGAAATCTTAAACCCTCATCAGTCCACTGTCACAGTTTTACAACTGATCTCTGAAAAAGAAGAGGAAGAAAGGAAGAAGAAGAAAATTGGGAGGGGGGGAGAGGAATCACTGCAAAGTTCTGATCTGTTCCACAGATAGTTCCTTCAGTATGGCTTGTGAAATGGGAAATTCATCTGGAGAATGGTAGTTGGTGACAGCCGTCCCATATGGAATGTGCTAACACTTAGCGTGACCAATGTTTGCTTATGATTTATCACAACACAAGGGTTCCTTAACAGCGCCATGTCTGTAAAAAGCACCCATATGTGATCATACAAACACACCAGTATGGTGTGATTAGACCTTTGCAACGTAATGAACAACTTGAATAACATTTATAATGCAAACTAAAAATCTCAGTTCTAGCATCTCTCCAGCTATGTGGAGTTATGTGTTGTAGAACACAGCTCAGATCTTTATTATTTCAATGAATAGAGCACTGAGATGCACACATTGGCTCCTTCCTTCCTTCCTTCCTTCCTTCCTTCCTTCCTTCCTTCCTTCCTTCCTTCCTTCCTTCCTTCCTTCCTTTGTCCAGCCATAGTCATCTGATTTCAGAGGCACTTGCCTAAGTATTGGCAAGGGTACAGAAAACAACGCTGCTACTGGAATTTTGGGAGAAGCACACTTAAGTAGACTAGCCATATATCATATTCCAAAGGACACCACACAGATCCTTGATTTCTACTGTACCAGCCTGAATGCACTAAACCTGCCTGCTCTTGGAAGCGAAGCAAGGTTGAGCCTGGTTAAAGCATAGAATCATAGAGTTGGAAGAGACCTCAAGGGCCATCTAGTCCAAACCCCCTGCCATTCAGGAATGTCCATCACAATATATCTGACAGATGGCCATCCAGCCTCTGTTTAAAAACCACCAAAGAAGGAGACTCAGCCACCCTCTGCGGCAGCATATTCTACTGCCGAATAGCTCTAACTGTCATGAAGTTCTTCCTAATGTTCAAATGGAATCTCTTTTCCTGTAGTTTGAAACCATTGCCCCAAGTCCTAGTCTCTGAAGCCATGGAAAACAAACCTGTTCCTTCTTCAATATGGCATCCTTTCAAATATTTAAACATAGCTATCATATCCCCTCTCAGTCTTCTTTTAGAGAGGCTAAACATTCCCAGTTCCCTAAGCCGTTCCTCATAAGACATTTCCTCCAGACCCTCAACCATCCTGGTAGCCCTCCTCTGCACCCGCTCGAGGTTGTCAACATCCTTTTTAAATTGAGGCGCACAGAACTGGACCCAGGACTCCAGGTGGGGTCTGACCAGAGCAGAATAGAGTGGGACTATCACTTGCTTAGTACACTTTAACCAGGTTAGATCTTGGGTGGGAGTTGACCAGGTAGCACCAGGAGAGAATACTGTCTGGCACTCGAATGAGCTGCTGCCAGGGAGAGTTGATAATGGTGAGCTAGATGGATCAAAGGTCTGACAAATGGAAAAGGAAATAAATAAATAAAGACATGATAGGTCTTTAAAATGGGACAATTGTAATTTGGTCAATTCCTGGTCAGTAAGGCTCCCACCCTGAGCATAGTTAGCCAGGGGTTAACCCAAATGAACATAGTGGGGCTAACACATAAGTAAAGACCCTCAGAGTTACATACATAATATGATATTGCTATTCTATTCAATATATGGAATGTACAATTGAGGCAAAATATCAATTATGCTCATGTGCAATTTTTTAAAAAGTTCTTTCTGGTTAGTGTGCAGTCTCTGTCTTCAAAAATTCCTCGAAAGTCCTTGCAGTAAAACACACACACACACACACACATACGATCAGTTTCTCTGTTGTGGTTGTTCCAAAAAAGATTGAGAGGGAGTGGGGCCCCGCCACCCCACCCTTGCAAGCTTCACACAATCTCACATATAAAATCTGAAGGACAAGAGGAAGACAGGCAGCAGATGAAGATTTTGCTCACCTGGCAGAAGCCGATCAACAGACTGAAGTCTACTTGTGATGGTGTGTAGGGTGAGGATAGCAAAGGAAAGCAAGGTCGGGAATGCTTGAAAAATAAAATAATTTGAGTTAACAAGTAGGAAGAAAATCATTTGCAGGGAAAAGGGTTCATTTGATTTCTAAAACCCACTCCCCAAATGATCTGAGCATGTGCCCAGAATAACCATTTCAAAAGACTCTCCTCTGTCTATTAGAAAAAAACTCCATCAACAGCAGAACTCCCCATATTAACATATATCTGGGAAGATACCAGGAAGTACGTACTTTATCCTAGTGGCACAGAAGATTCTGCACAGGGATAATTCACTGCTCACCTGGACACAGCTACTATCATGGATACTCGCAAATATCATGACCTGACTAACTCAGCGGTAGCAAAATAATGGTAATAAGAAAACTAAATAGCTGACACTGAAGAAGCTAATTAATTTACATCATAATTTGATGTCCACTAGAGATGGGCACGACCAGGAAAAATGACGTTTCGAGTTGTCGTTTGTCGGGACGGGTCCGTTTCGGGTCGTTTCCGTTTGTCGCGGAAATTTTCAAAAATTTGTCATTTCCGTTTGTCGTTTGTGTTGGGGTTGGGGTAAGTGGGCTCTGGGAGGCACCTCTCTGGGTGCCTCTGACGTCTGACCCACTAAGAAGGGAAGGGAAGCGTTTCGCGTAGCCGCCACGTACCATACATTACATTATGTTAGGGTTGGGGGGTAAGTGGCAGAGGCACCTCTCTGGGTGCCTCTGACTCACTAAGAAGGAAAGCATACTGGCATACTGGCGTACAGGTTAGGGGTAGGGGTAGTGGTCTCTGGCTGGGAGGCACCTCTTTGGGTGCCTCTACTGTGACCCACTAAGAAGGAAAGTGTACTTGCGTACGGATCTGGGTTAGGGTTGGGGTTAGGGTAAGGGCTAGGCTTAGGGTTACGGTTAAGGTTAGGGTGGATTAGTAGGCTGCACCTCTGGGTGCCTCTGACCCACTAAGAAGGACAGTGTACTGGCGTATGGGTTAGGGTTAGGGTTAGGAGACGGGTTAGGAGAAAGAATGGAGACATTATTTAATGATATAATGCAAGGGGAAGGAATTCCAGAAACATGGAAGGAGACAGAAATTATCCCTATCAAAAAGCAAGGTAAAGCAGAAGAACAAGTAGCTTCATATAGACCAATCACATTGGCTAATCAAGATTACAAAATTTTTACAAAAATATTAGCTAAAAGATTAGAGGTTGCAATTCCAGATCTAACACAGGAGGATCAATATGGGTTTGTCAAGGGAAGATATATGGGTGATCCAATAAGAATAGTAATGAATATAATGGCAGATGCCAAGAGGAAACAAAGTAAAGTAACAATGGTAAAATTGGATATTAAACAAGCTTTTGACTCAGTAGAAAGAGAGTATTTACTAAAGTTATTAAAACAGATGGATATTATAGGTCCCTATGCAAATGCAGTAAAGGAAATTTATAAAGAAAACTTTGCAAGGGTAAGAATAAATGGATCATTAACGGAAAAGTTTAAAGTGGAAAGAGGTA
Organism: Phrynocephalus guinanensis; assembly: GCA_037367245.1. NCBI lineage: Eukaryota > Metazoa > Chordata > Lepidosauria > Squamata > Agamidae > Phrynocephalus > Phrynocephalus guinanensis. Next base: position 4,091,020 of record CM074735.1, read on the forward strand.
CAAAGCAGGGATGCCCTTTATTCCCCCCCCCATTATTTGCATTAGCAATGGAACCATTGGCCCAAAATTTGAGAGAATGTGCTCAAATAAAAGGGTATAAAATAGGAAAAGAGGAAATAAAGTTAAACATGTTTGCGGAGGACTTAATTTTAATATTGACTAACCCATTAGAAGGGGCAGGCCCCCTGATTAATATATTAAAGAAATTTGAAAAAATATCAGGATTAGAAGTAAACTTACAAAAATCAGAAATTATGTTTCTAAACGTTCCTAGGAAGGAGCAAGATCAATTAAGATTACAAATGAAAATGGGAAATGGTGTTAAATAATAATTTATTTAGGAGTGGTATTAACAAAAAATTGGGAAAAACTAGGGGAGGAAAATTATAACAAAACTTGGAGAAAGATCCAGAAAATAATAAAGGGCTGGAAAGATAAAAAAAATGGGAATACTGTCAAAAATTAGGGCTTTGAAAATCTTTATAGTTTCAAAACTGTTATATTTATTTCAGGTTCTCCCAATATTACTTTCAGAAAAGATATTAAAGAAATGGGACACATCATTAAGGAAATGGGTTTTGGCAAGAAATATCAAAGAATTAAACATAAAATCCTATATGCAATAAAAGAAGAAGGAGGATGGAGTATGCCCTCTTTGGAAAAGTATTATATAGCCTTCCAATTAAAATGGGCGATGAAGGTGGAGGAATACCCCACACCCAAATGGAAAAGAGTAGAAGATGCAATAAATAACTCAGCAGGTTACTTAGGGATATTTGATAGAGATAAAAGAATACTGAAAGAAGTTAAGGGACCAAGGCAAGTAACAATGGAGATTTTAATAAAGAGGACGAAAATAGGTGGAGTATCGAATTGGGGCCCTTTAGAACAGTTTAATAAAGAGGGGAAGATTTTGTCACAAAAAGATATAAAGAATCTAAAAGAGAAAGGATATTATAAAATCAAAGATATGCATGAATTAATGTCAACAGGAGGGGGATAAATAAATTAAAAGGGATATTAGGGAATCAAAAATGGATGGTGGCAGAAAGTATGAAAAGGAGATATGATCAATGGTTCCATTCTCTTAAGGGAAAAGAAGATAGACAATGGGAAGTGGTGTATAAGAAATATGAAGAAAAAAAGGTCGGAGCAGGAGAGATCTATAGATATTTGGTCAGATTGGGAAATCAGAATGAAAATTTAATTAAATATAATTGGGAAGGAGATATGGATTTAAATACAGAAAAGATTCAGGCTATATTACGGGGGATAAGAGAGGTAAAATTGGAAAAAATTAACGATATGCAATTGAAGATATTGCATAAATGGTATTATACCCCACAGAAATTAAATAGAATAAAATAATAACATATCACAAAATTGTTGGCATTGTAAAAAAGAAAAAGGTACTTTTGCACATATGATATGGAACTGAGAGAAAATACAAACATATTGGAGGAAAGTAGAAAATTGGTTATCAGAAATTACAAAGAAAAGGATTGAGCTAAAAATAGACTATATTTTCTTAGGGTTAGTAGATAGAGAAAAACAATGGAGAAGCGTAAAAAAGATTGTCTACTACGGAATAGCAGCAGCTATAATGGTACTAACGGGTGGATGGAAGGACCAAAAGAAATGGAAATATGATAAATGGAAAGATTATATACATGATTTTTTTCAAAATAATTGGATACAAATTATGCAAGAAGAAAACATAGAAGGGAAACATAGAATTCTAAAGGAGTGGGAGAAATATATAAATTGGATAAAAGGGAAGCCTGAGAACGAGAAATGGGCTAGACTATTCCATCATGCCTTAATAATGTTCAACATGAAAGGATAGTGAATTTCTGCTTGCTGGGGGGGTGGGGGTGGGGAGGGTTAATGAGGAAGGGACCAAAGGATGATGTAATGTCTTGGAAACTTGTAAAGACTGGAAATATATGCTGTTATTTCCTCAATTAAAAAAAAGCTTAAAAAAATATAAATAAAGGGTTAGGGTTAGTGGGCTTTTTATGCCCTCTGGCACATCCAGAAGTCTCAGTCAAAACCTGGCCATGCGATTGGTGGAATGGGTCCAAAATTTTGCATGTTCCCATCCCATGGCCAGCCCATCATTGTGCAGGTGTAAAAAAATAAAAAAAAAATAAAAATAAATAAAAAAATAAAAATAAAAATAAAAATAAAATCAATGGAGACATTTTATTGCAAGAAAAACCTACTGCTGCTACTATAAAAATCAGGCATTTAAAATACCTAATTTTCAAATGTTTCTGTGGTGCTTTGGTGGGTTTTTGGACCACGATTTAAAAATAAATATTGCGGTCGCCATTTTGGATCCCCCCCCACCGCATGGCAAATGGAGACGACGAGGATGGCCCCCCCAGCCTGGTACCAGCAGCCCAGGACAGGAGAGGGGGGAAGGCCGGGGACCCCCCCCCCAGAACCCCCCCCTCTCTGGTAGGTGCCCTCACTGAGGCAGGCATATTTTCGCCTGCTTTTTTGGCCGGGAATGAGGTTTTTTATTTTAAACTTTTTTTCTGTGCTGCTTGGCATCGCACGATTGCTGCGATGCCATGAACAACAACAAAAAACAACAGACCCAATTTATCTTTATCGGGTCGGGTTCGAGCTGGAGCGGAGTAATTCTCATTACCGTTACCCGTTACGTAACGATAACCGAAAACGGAAATGAGAATTCTGCCGCTCCGTGCCCATGTCTAATGTCCACTGATGATAGCAGCCCAGCCTCTCTCTCAAGGAGGATTAAATGGCTGGTCAAATTTAGACTCTCTCTCTCTCTATATATATATATATATATATATTAAAAATAGACTCAAGTGTAAATGCCCATTCAGCCACAAAGGCCCTGCTTCCTTTTGCAAGAATCCTACCCTTCAGCTTGAGTTACGTGACAGGTTGGTTGTAGGAAAATTATTGAATGAGAATAAAAAAAATGTTAGCCAGAGCTAACATTGTGAAGGACTATCAGAATAAATCTATGCTCATTGACAGCAGCACGATCTAATGCTGAATGTCTCTCTGTATCCCCCCAAAGGGTTTCCAGTTTAAAGCTTCTATCTGCCAAACATTTCTTCCTTCACAATTTAACTGGGCAGTTGCCACACAAAAGCTTGATAAAAAGCATGAGGAACTTTTGGAAGTTTTTCTGAATGAATATAAGCTAAGCAATAACATTATTTACTGCTATCTCTCTTCTTGACTATGAAACAAAGCTGAAGCTACAAATGTTTTGCATGAAAGTTTTCAGACCAGGGAGTAGGAATTCAAGTGTGCTAAATCTGTTCCATGTACTCAGGTTTTAGAGGTCAATGAAATCACACAACTATAGCCCTCTTTGGACTATATACCACATACAAGTGCAAACAAGGCGCCACATTTTTGAATTATTTTTCATATCCCTTCCCCCCAAATTGGATCCCTAGGACAAACACCCTTGGCTTTCCACAGACATCAGCATTTTTTCTCTTTTCTATATATCAGGAAACATTCAATAATTTGATTTTTCCCACTTGCATTATGAAGTGGAACTGTCTCAGGAGGGTTGTATCACGTGTCTTTAAAACGTGTGTGTTTGTGTATTCAGAAAATGTTCTGCAAACAACAATCTGTAATGCAGAGCATGCATTTTTCCAAATAGCCCTGTAGAAAAACATCACACCATCTCCTTATTTGCATATGCAAGATCACCACAATCCTACTAAATAAGTAACTTGCCTTTATTTATTTAATTCGCACTTTCTGTCCTTCTAAGGCTTCCACTACATTCATGATAGCTTACAGAAACTAAGGAAGTTTATGAAATAAATAAAATGTCATGAACAAAGGATAGTACAAGGCAAATTCATCAGAAAATAAAGACATCCGGTAGAAATTATCTATCTGATAAACTGATTCATCTGATAAAATTTGGAGTCCTATAATCTGTTTATTTTATGGAACAAAAATATTAAGAGCCACCTGAGGCCTATTGGGCAAGAGAGAGAGAGAGAGAGAGAGAGAGAGAGAGAGAGAGAGAGAGAGAGAGAGAGAGAGAGAGAGAGAGACTTCCGTTGTACTACTAAGAATTTTAATTGAGTTAGGAAGCCACTAATCGCTCACCTGCAAGGAGGGGAACTATTCATGGCTTCTTGACTCAATTAGAAATTATTTTCTCCTACAGGACCCTCTTTGGAATTTAATAACTCAATCCACTGTACTCCAAACCTCTCCAAATTTCGGGGTATTACAGGGAAGAGTCCAAAGAAGCAACCCTGTGATTTTGGTTTCTCTGGGACCCAGGGGAGCCATTAATGAATTGTTTCATTTCATTCTGAAACTACTTAAAAATTTGTTGCTAACAAAATGAAATGAAACTACTAAGGAAACGAAATGAAACAAAATGCTATATTTTCATTCCATGCCCATCTCTATTGCTAACATATTTTGGACTCAAATGCTAACATATTTTGGAATCACTGAAGTTTCAAAAAAAAATTATAAAAATAGCCCATCATAGAAGACACCACAGTAATCCAATGCAGATGAAACCAGTGCATGTGCTATTGCTCCTGGGTCTACCATTTCCAGGAATGAGCCCAGTTGTCATGCCAGCCTAAATGGAGCAAATGCACTTCTATCCTAAAACCACCATTTTCTATCCAAATGTGAACCTGAACCTGGAAATACCTTAAAGCTTTAAATTTAATTATTTAAGGGTGTGCTAATCCATCCAAAACATTGTTACTTCTCTGTGTGTATCTCTCTAGATCAGACAGACATCTACCTTGCCCAGATCAAGCCTTGATTTATTAGTCCCCCAACAGCTTCAGTTGTGCAAAAGGAAAACAGTAAGGAATTAGGCATCACCTCTGTCCTGATAAGAGCAAATAAGGTCCTGGTGATCTTTCCCAATAGTTTCATGTAGATGATGAACAATGTAGGCAGAATTGAGTACTTAGATCTCCAAGAAGATTAGCATCTCTTTCCAGACCTACCATTTCTAGACATGCTGAAAGGATGCCACAGTTAATGGTACTAGCCACTACAAAAAGGCATGCACTCCCATTATCTAGTTCATAGTATATTTCATTAAAACCACATTTTCCCCCGTGGAGGCTCCATGGAGTCTTGGATAAAGCAAATTATCCAGACTGAAAAAAGTCTGAATAATTTGCAGGGATGTAGATTAGTCTTCAGGACTAGAGATGGGCACGACTTAGCGGTATTCCCGTTTCCGTTTCCGTTACTCGTTTCCATTACTCTACGGAAACGGTAACGGGAATTACTCCGGCAGACTTCGAGCTCGAACCGACGAATGAACAATTTTGGTGTGATTTGTCGTGCTCGTTCCTTGCATCGTGTGATCGCGCGATGCCACGCGGCACAGAAAAAAAGTTTTTAAACGTTAAAAAAACCCGGTTCCCGGACGAAAAGCAGGCGGAAAAATGCCTGCCGTGCCTCAGGGCACCTACCAGAGGGGTTGTTTCTGGAGGTCCCCGGCCTCCCCCCCATCCCCCGTCCTAGTGGGCTGCTCTGTGGGACTCGCCGCAGGCTCGCAGCCAGCCAGCAAAAAGCCCAGTCTCGCCGGCCGCCGGCCGCCGCAATTAAAGCGCAAGCAAGCGGCACGGACGGCACAGGAAAAAACATTTTAAAAACTCTCCCCCCACCCATTCCCGGGCCAAAAAAGGAGGCGGAAAAATGCCTGCTTGACTAAGGGCGCAGGGCACCTACCGGAGGGGTGGTTTCTGGAGGGGGGGTCCCGCCTCCCCCCATCCTGGGCAGCCGGACTCGCGAGTCGCCATCGCCATGCCATGCGGTGCGGGCGGGGGATCCAAAATGGGGCGGCAAACGCAATATTGTTTTTGAAATCGTGGTCCAAAAACACACAAGCACAACAGAAACACGTGAAAATTTATAAACTGCCAGATTTTTCACAGTAGCAGTGGGTTTTTTCTTGCAACAAAATGTCTCTCCTCTCCTCCTCTGTCCTCCATTGATTTTATTTTATTTTATTTTATTTACACCTGCGCAATGATGGGCTGGCCGAGTGGCCAGCCATGTGGGAGTGGACGACAATGCAAATTTTTGGAGCCATCCCACCAATCGCATGGCCACTTGGCCATGGAGACTTCTGGGATGTGCCAAAAAGCCCCCTAAAACCTGCCCTAGCCCTAACCCTAACCGTAACCCTTGACTCCGAGTCCGTACCCATACGTCACTGTCTTCTTAGTGGGTCAGAGAGGCACCCAGAGGTGCAACCCACTAGCCCACCGTAACCTTACCCGTCACTAGCCTAACCCTAGCCCTAACCCTAACCCACCTTAACCCTAAGCCAGATGTACTTGCATTGCACTACACGCAAGTACAATTCCCTTCTGTGTGAGACATGGTGGTGCGAGAGCCTTAGTTAGGCATCTCACTATGGCTCTGGGTTCAGTGCCATCCACTAGTCTTCACAGTCACTGTCTGCACATTATGTTATGCAATATCCATATGGCTATTGCATAGCATTTTGCAGCAGCAGCAGGTGAGGAGGGGAGACCCCCATGTTGAGGGGTCTCTTGGAGCCTGCTTCCCCTTCCTAGTGGGTGAGGATAGGAGGCACCCACGGGTGCCTCCAGGAGCCCACTTTCCCTTTATAGTGGGCCAGAGGAGGCACCCACCCCACAGAGGTGCCTCCAGGAGCCCGCTCCCCCCCAAAAAAACCAGTACTAACGAAAACAAAAAAAACAAAAAAACGAACCGACTAATTTTTGCAAATTTTCGCGAAAAACGGAAACGGCCCGAAATGGAACCGGCCCGACTAACGACAACATTTTTTTTTCCAAGTCGTGCCCATCTCTATTCAGGACCGAGACCCATTTCTGAGTGTGAGTCTTAGAGCTGAGCACTGAGTCCCAAGTCCCAAGTCACCAAGTCTTTGGCCCTGACCTTCAGGCTTGGGATTTGGACTATGCATGTGCTACCCAGAGAATAATCTAGTTTACAGGAATATGAGAGTTGTATGACCTCCATTCAGAGTACAGAATGCAAGAACATCACAATGAAGGACCCTCAGATTCCTTGCAAGCTAGAACATTCCTTCTGTTTCATAGGACCTGGTTCCTGTCAGGGAAGCCACAATTGTTTCCTTGCATGATGACAGCAGTGGCATGTAGGCCAATGGTAGCAGTGGGGCCAGGCATCAGAAGTGGGTGCACCAGAACTCAGAACTTGACAACACAAATCAGACAAATGGGTCCATGTCATGAGCTGAGTTGTAAGTCCCTCCCAGCAACCCCTGTCAAGTCTGAGTCAAGTCGCCCACAGAACTTAATTCAGATTTGAGAGCAACACATAACTTGAGAGTCCTCATCCTTGATAAATCGCTTTATCCCAGAGCACTTGGATCTGAGCTGACCTAGAAAGTTGAATCTGGAACTAAATAGAAAGCACTGTATCATATACAGCAGGACTCCTTTTCTCCAGGAATTGTCTTGCCATAGCTATCTATGGATAGCCAGCATCAAACCTCCTTTGAATGAGATTTTTACTACTGTCCTATCCTGTACATATCTGACCAGCCAGAAGCAGAGTTCCTGGTCAAATGTGCATGCTATTTATTTCACATTATCTCACATTGTCTTACTGAGAATATGAACCTTTCATTGATCTTTTCCCACCCAGCCTGTACTAAGGAAATGAGACACATAAATTGGATTGTAACTGGGCAACAACATTATTAAAATATCATTTAACTTTAACTTTTTAACCCTTTACTTCTTAGAAGGGGGAAACATTGTGCAAGCAGGTCTGGGCCAGTAGTCAATAGACTTCCAGCCCATGCCTGATTTCAGGAACTTCCTACTTCAGAAGAGTGCTATCCACCTGCTCAGTTCTCTTCCAAACTTCAAACGTCTGATAAAACTGAGACAGTCCTCATTTCATAGTTAACCATGCTGTCCTGTAATTTCTTATTATCATTACACTGGTATCATTCCTTTCTTAATTCCAAGCTGAGGGCTACTGGGTACCCATTTGATGCCTTCTTAATGATCTAATCTGAAATCTATAACTTATTGCATTACCTGCCAAGTTGTGACTCGAATGCTAATTATTAACCCCTCCAGTGCAAATGGGATAGGTCAAAACTCACAAATACCATGAGCCAATTAGATACCAGCCCAAAATTTCCACCCAACCCAATAAACCAGCAAATATCATTCTCAATGCACATAGGGTGGGAGGGAGGGATGCTCACTGCAAGGAGAAAGAGGCCGAGCCCAGTGAACACAGTTCTAAAATGGCCGCCTCACCCCTGCTTTACCGGTGCTGTAGCCGGCTTGCTTCTTTGGCGCTTTCCCTTGCGTGTGGCAAAGAAGCCGCGCCCTGGAGCAGGTCTGGCATGGAGCCTCCATTATAATTAAGATCTTTAACATAAGCAATCATGGACTTTTTCTTTCAATGACCTATGAGGTGTTTTGTTTGTTTGTTTTGTTAGATACAGCTAGATATAGCATGTAACTCGACTGTAATGACATTTACTTAACAAAGATCTTGACAACAGTACTGCATTATTATTTTCCCTTTTATACTGCATAAAACAATTGTTTTATTTGAAAAAAATGCCTCATGCACAGCACTTACAGCATTTCTGATGTAGTATCACATTCATTTAATCTGCTTTATGAAAATGCTGGAGGAAATATTCAGCTGTGTTCTGAAAGGCAGACTTGGGGATTATTTGAGCTGTATCATTGTTCAACTGGTCCCAAGCAAGAAGAAATACTTTATTTGACATTAATCTTACTGAAATGGGCAATAATCCATTTGGGAAATAGATTGGTGCCTAACTGGCTTGCCAAAATATCTCTTGCTGGGTGTAACTGTGGTTTTATTTTTTCACTTGAATTGTAACAGCTTCTTTTAAGAATTTACAATCTTTATTCAACATCTGTTGTTTCTCCTCTGGAACATAATTATGCAGAATCTAGTATAAAACAGGTTGTGTACTTAATAAGAGGCATCTCAAAATCATCATGCAGTTGCCCTGCAGATGTTCCTTTTATTTCTGTATGTTTCTCTCCTGCTCTTAAAGTGACTACACACAACATGTGGAAATGCCTGAAAATGAGTTTGCAAAGTGTACTCATTGAGAAGGCTCCTAAAAATATCTTCACAAGATGAAATGATGTCTGCTGGATAGAGGTGAGCAAGTTTTAAAAACCCCAAGATTAATGAAATAACATGGAAACGTAACCAGTGTTTTTACCAAGCAAACATTTTCCATATCATGATTCATGTGACACATGTGACACTAGCATCAGGCTTTAAGAGATCTCAGTATTTATTGAATTTGACCAACTTGACTGTCTTTAAGATAACCTGGTTAAAAAAAAAAACCTAACTCATATCTTCATACAGCTATGATTCCCAGATCTATTGGTTACAGAAAAAAATCAGAAAGTCTTCGGTAATTAGTTGGTGAAGACCTTTCCTTTATCCACCATGCTTCCAAATGTTCTAGAATTTAACAATGACAACATTCCTTGTATGATTCAATACAAGCAACCCTTTGACTATCTTTGGAAGGAAAGGTATTTCATTATTTTGTGCTGAACCTTACAAGTCATACTTATGTCTCTATGATAAAAATAATCTTCATTTTTTTTCTAAGACATTATTCTGGCCAGTCCCATTTGCTGTTCAGCAAACAATAGAAAAAAATGTGGAACATGACTCAGTGAAGGATGTAAGGTCTGCTCTGAAACTCTCCAGCCATGTAGAATTACTGTCTTCAAACAGGCAGAAGTATGAGATATTTGCATTCTTTTGAATTTTAAACATATCATTTGTAAGAATGAATAACGCTTCTATAGAACAAATATAAATAGTTACAATAGGTGGTGTTGGGGGGGGGAGAACAACCTCCCCAAAAGGAAAACAATGGGCTAGACAGACTCATGACTTGTTTTACAGCAAGTGTTAAAGAATAAAGAAGAAGGGATAACAGCTCAAAATATTATGTTCAAATACAACACTGAGTAGTGGAATGCACTGAATGCACCCAGTCTCAGTGAAACATACAAACATCATGAAAATTGGTTTGTGCCTATGAAATTCCTCAGGTGTTTTATCCAGACAAGTGCCTTCACATTCACCCTGGTATTTTGTTTAAGGAGAAATCTTTTATTTGTAGAAAAGTCTCATCTTAACGATGCTTCTCACAGCATAATTGGTATTCAAGTCCGGGTGCCTGGACCAAATTAATCATAACATGTCAGTTCTAAAAGCTTCATGCATGTATATATAATGTGCAGCCTGTTCCTTTGAAATAAGAGCAGCCCTTGCCAGGTTACCACCTGCAAATCGTTTCAGGTGGTAATTAATGGTTTTTGCAATACGCAAAATCGCTTTTATTCAACTTTTGTATAAATTAGCTAAAGGTGCCTGCTCCTTCAAAGAAATTCATAATATAATAATGGCATGGACAATCTGCCCAGGGAAGATATTTTCAACCATAATGTACCGTCATGTCAGTTTTGTTACTGAGTAAGATGTCATGAACTGCATTCCACTTCCTCAGATGCAGCAGGCATTTCCTGAGGTGCAGATGTATAGACACACATGGTTGGAATTGCAATATTTATTTATTTATTTATTTATTTATTTATTTATTTATTTATTTATTTATTTATTTCAGAGAGAAAGGAAATGCAGCAAGACTAAGCAACAGTGAGTAAATATTAGCAATGACCATTCACAAATGCTGTTGTCAGTGAGAAGGCATGTATAACTGAACAGAGCAATCCTGTATTGCTGGGACAGCATAACAGAGATCACAAGACAAAACAAAAAGGACCTCTTAATCAGAGATAGTGGTTTAATGTCTCCTCTTTCTGCTCCATAAAAATATTCATTTTTGCTTCCTAGTATTAATGAGGTGAGGATGACAGGAGGATTTGGTGAGGTTCTGAAACAACAAAATCCAGTCTTAAAATCTCTAATACTCTACCAATCTGAATATATAAAGTATCTTTAACAACTGGTAGAAATTCTTTCCTTTCTACACCTTATAATGGGAAAGAAACACCTTTCAAAATAAGGAGAGGGCAAACAGATGAAAATCAGTGTGCTACATCTTTGCATTGTCTGGCCTTCTTCCACACTGCTGATTGGAAACTGGATGTTCCAGATGTTGAGGTCTTGAGAGTGTTTCAACCATGTAATTAATACATATAGTATTTTAAGAAACCTCTATATGTATTTAGGCCACAAATGATATGGCTGAACCTTATAATGAAACACAGTTCATTGTAAATAAATTGTGAGAGCAATAACATGGTGAGGCACTGAGGAGTCTAATAGAGGCCACTCACCCTTCCTTCATTGAACCATGCTTTCCAAACTGCCCAGGGAACAAGGAATTTTTTTTTCATCCAGTTAAGTAATTGTGCAGACCCACCCATGTATGAAAATTTAAAAGCCAGTTCTTCAGTGCTGTTCTTGCTAATTCCATGGCTTGTGCTTGGATAGGCAGGGAGAAGGGAGATCAAAATACTGAATACTCAATATTGGACTAGGAAGTGCAAGTGAAAATAATAGTAGTGATACTGGTGCTGTTTTATTAGATGGTCTGTCAAAAAGAGAAAAATGGAATTTACTATAAACTGAAGTTTTTACAGCTTTTCTGTTCGACAATCCGGTGATTAATTTATAAACTCTTTTTTTGTATCAATACTTTAGGCTTACATGAGAAAGTGTTCCATAATATTGACAAAGTAGGTACTTTATTTCTAGATTCTACTCCAATTTAATTGCTCTGTGCAGCTCAAACCAGACCAGTCCCTATCTCTGATAGACTAAGGTTCCAAACTATAAAATAAGAGAAGCAAAGAGGGGAGATGGGAAGCACAGAGACAACTTAACCAGAAGGAATTGGGAATCAAAAAGAGGGCAGTGAAACAGAAAAATGCCAAGGAAGTTTGAATGTGAAAGAAGTAAAAACGATGAAGATGTTGAGGAAATGAGTGAGTGGGACTGAAGTGAAGTAGTGATCTAAACCGAGAATGGTAAAAGTAAAAACTGTAATAGATGAATCCTGAAAGGTAGAAAGAAGCATTCAGCAAAGAAGCATCAAAATAGAGTGGAGAGTGGTTTTTCTCTGTTTGTTTTGTTTTTTATTTTTTTAAACAGGCAGAAAGTGAGTGACTTTTCCTTTTAGAGTTTCCTTCACAAGCATAGGAAAACTTGGGGAATGCTACACAAATATGGGCATATGTTAGTAGAACGCCTGCCCTTTCGGGTGAAGGTTTCTTTGAACAACCCATGATTACTGTAATAATAATTCTTCAACCAATAATGAAAGTGGTGTAAGCTGCTCATGGAGCATTAGAACATCCATTTGTAACTCAGCATGTAACTCCTCCAAAACATATACCCAGAGAAAAATAAAACTGAAGAGAATGATTCTTGATAATGAAGAAACAGCAGCACAGACACAACTGGAAATATGTGAATAGAGAGATGGATTTCTGATGGGAAGTGGTTGCTTAAGAGCTGGGGGGAAACAGTTGTAACAAACTCCAAACTGGTTATGAATTTCACACACAATTTTTTAAAAAATATATATACAGTACTGGTCTTTTCTCCTCTTTTGTCAGCTTTCTTTCATTCATCAAAATGACACACATGTCTTATATTTAATTTATCTGGGTTTACATTCACCACTTTATATCCTTTCCTGACAGAAATACAGTACAACCAATCAAAATTGTGTCTACCGACAGTTCTCGAGTCCAGTTTTGATATAAAAGCATATGTCTGGCTTCCACAAAGTATGATATGTTCTACACTTGGTATTCTGTTATGCCACAGCTGAAATGGAATTTTCATGGTACCTTTGGTTGGCAATCTCTTCTGGAGATACATTGCCATCATGATTGCATACCCATAAGTTTGCTGGGCAATTTTGCAAGCATATATTTTGTCATCTCCAAAAATAATCTCAGCTTTCAGCTTTCCATTCTTCCCTGGAATGTATCGAACAGTTCTCTTTTGCAAAAGGCCTTGTTCCTCCAGAAAAACTTATATGTGATATGAAAGATACCCACCACCATGATTTCTTTTCTCTTCTGGGATTTTCTTTCAGATCTGTTGCTAACCATGGCCAAGTGCTTCTTCAACATATTACACATACTGTATCACTCTTTTCCTTTAAATGGCAGGTGGCACACTATCTTAGGAACAATATCTGTTATGACCAAGTTCTGCTCCCATCTGTGCAGGACATTTCCTCCCCCATGAACCCATTGCAACCATTTTTGTTTTGGTCATGATGGGGGAATCACACAAGCATGCTCATGGACAAGACATAGCCCTGTGAAGCAGTTGTATTATCTTGATAGTAATCTTGATAGATGCTCTGCCACTGAAAAAGTCTCAAATTTTCCTCTTTTTGGCACCCACGTCGGGTTAGACAGATGCACCCAACATATTCCATGGACCTGGCACATCCAAGGGCCCAGCCTGCATCATTCCTGTCACATTTGTATTCATGTTAAGATCTGCCCTCTGTTCTGGTTCAATCTCTTGACTCAAGCTGATTTCAGTAGATATGTTTATCATATTTTGTAAATTTGGCATATCCAAAGATTTATCCTGGATCAATCTTGTTGTGTTTCTCTATAGATTAAGATAAGCTGTTTGTTTTAGTTCAATCTCCTGATTAGTTTTTCCTAGAGACCCTGTGTTATCCACCACTCCATCTTGAGGTCTAACTTGTGGAGTTGCTGTTGTAGTAATCTGCAAACTGCATTCTGGTCTCTGTTTTGCCTCTGTGTCTTTATCAGAATTGAAGATCTCTGTATCTTCAGAGGTTCAGTCAGTGTAGATATCTATATTTTTTTTTTGCAAACTGCATAGAATTATGTTGGCAAAATCTTCTGAAATGGTTTTTCATAGACAGCTCACAAGAAAGGGTTTATATTGGTTGTAATAGTTTCTGCCAGTTAGTTTCAAAATAAGAGAGATATGGAGGAGAGTAACTAGACTAGATGAAGCCAAAGCAGCGAGGAACAGTCTTCAAGCTTTGTTTTCAAAACATGCAGTTATTCCAAGGTCAGATTATTTTTTTTTAAAGAAACAGCTTTCCCAACGCTGCTCTTAGTTGTGTCTTTAAATTCAATATATAGAAAGCATAGAGACATAAGGTAGTTTCCGTTAAGTTTTATCTTTAAATCCCCCACATATAAAGAGCAGCAAAGGCATAAGATATTTTTCCACAAGAAGGCAATAGGCAGGAAGGCACGTTCATGAAATAATGTGGAAACAATCACTTCTGGGCTTGTCTTTCAAAAACATTCTCCCCTTCTTTACTAAAAGCAGCTTCCTCAGAGAAGGGGGGGTTAGTGCTTGTTTGAAGGAAAGATTTCCAAATACCAAGGAGAAGCTTCACATAGAGAGAGAGAAAAATAAGCATTCTACTCACGGCATGCCAAGTATTTATAAGCTTTAATGTCCGGCACCAGAGCTCTGCCTTTGTCATAGCGAAGGTCTTCCTCTGGTGGGAGATGAAGCATTTTCCTGCTTCCACAAAGTTTGCCATTGCTCCCTTTGTGGTCTGAAGTTGCTGCCTCTTCTTTGTTTCACCTTCAAGGAAACTTTACTCTTATTAGGGTCCCTTTATCCTGAGGAATTCAACTCAATAAGCTGGAGCACGTATCAAATTGTATTGTCGTGGTGTAGCTGGAACCTAAAAATCAAGTTACGCCCGTGTCTTTTGAAATGAGCTCTGGCCACGTTGACACCTGCCCTGATGACGTCCCAGCTAGACTACTGTAGGGCCACTAAAAAAAAAATAAAAAAATTGAAATATTTTATGAGATGCTTTTGGGGTTCCCAACACCCCAAAACTGCACCCAACACCATGCACAAGCACTACACGAAAACCCCAAACAAATTGGAACCTTCCCATAGAAATACTAGGCAAACTGCTCTGCAGTCTTTTCCCAGCCTGAGTGGCACTGTTGCTGAACCAGGAGGAGGCTTTGATTAATTGAAATACAACAACATTATTCACCATAGACCCTGAAGAGCCTAAGCCACTGACAAAACTCCATACACACCTGGATTCTCCTCCCCCCCTCCACTAAATTTCTTCCCCCCCTATCTTTCTCTTGCCTTCCCCTCCCCGCCACCTTGAGCTAGAAGGGCACCCCGCCCTGCTCTCCTCTTAACCTCTCAGCCCACCATGCTTTCCTGGGTACTTCCCCCCACCTTCTCTATGCTTGGGACCACCATCTTGGGCACGAACCACGGGGAGAGGAGGAGGAAGATGGTGACTCTTTGGCATGGCTGCATCTTCCAGAAGCGACTCCATCGTTCAAGGAGAGGCAGGAATTTCCTCATGCACAATGGGATTAACTTCAGCCTGGAGGCTCCCTATTGTGTCACTTCCACATCTACCAGGAACTGTGTCTGGCAGCCTTAGGACTCTTCCTATTGACTTTCCAGCTCCCCCATTGACCTGTTAATTACCCAGAGATTACCCAGACCCTTGGACAATGCTCACCTTCTTCCTTTCCATTCTCACACCCATCAAAGAACAGAGGAGTCCTGGCCACACCTGGCAAACAGGTTAATCTGGAATCCTGTTTCAGGACTTGGGAACACCTTGAGACCTCCCCCAGGAGACCCTCTGGACTGTCCCCATTGGATGTCCCCTGAGGACCACCTCTTGCCCGGACCAGGGATTATATGCACCTCATGGGAGGGGGAGGGAGGTATAAAACCTGGGTGCACTCTTTCTTCTGGGCTGACCATCCTGCACTGCCTTGCTGTGGGTTAATTGGCCTTACCGTTCTTTATTAGGCCTGATAAACCGGTAATTTTTTCCTGGACCTCTCTGTTTTGAATTTCTTTCATTGGACCTTGGGAAATTCAGCAGCGTACAGTAGGAATAGCCTACTGTGGACTCAACACTACTGACTACTGTAATGCACTCTATGTGGGACTACTGATGAAAAGTCTCAGGAAACTTCAACAGGTCCAACATGCAGCAGCCAAATTGCTGACTGGAGTGGGGTCCAGAGATGACATTACACCCCTATTAAAGCAGCTCCACTGGCTACCATTCAGCTATCGGGCACAATTCAAGGTGCTGACCTTAACCTACAAACCACTGTAGACCTGGGTCCTAGCTACCTCTAAGATTGAATCTCACAGTATGAAGTGACTTGGGTGTTAAGGAAATCAGGAGATGCATTTCTCTCCATCCCACCCACAAGTACATCTTGTGGGAACACATGAAAGGACCTTCTTGGCTGCTGTGCCCAGACTCTGGAACTCCCTCCCACTAGAGGCCATCTCTGATGTCTTTCTGGAAACAGGCAAAGACCTTTCTCTTCAGATAAGCTTTCCCTGAACGATGGACTACCTATTATATGTCTTTTATATGAATCTATACAATCACATAGAGTTTGTGTTTATAACCACTTATAACCTTGAGTGATTGCATTGACACTATGTTTAAAATGTTAGTGTCCATCACTCATAACCTTTACAAGGATTTTTACTCTCTTTTTAACTGTGTGTGTTCTCTTGTAGTAATGTTGTCTTTTAATGCTGTAAGATGTTCCTCAATTCCCTGTTCTCAATACTTGAATATTTCTAAATTGTACTGGACTGTATATTATTCCTTATCACTGTAAGCTGCCTTGGGTCCTTTTCCAAGGAGAAAGGCGGGGTAAAAATATTCTTAAATAAATAAATAAATAAATAAATAAATAAATAAATAAATAAATAAATAAATAAATAAATAACACACTGCTTTTGTACAGGTATTACTGTACATGCTTCTGACATGTCTTTTAATTATAATTCAGTGAATCACAGGTTCTTAATCTGAATGGTTTATTTGGTTTCCTGCTTGTTATTTTTGTTAGTAATATTGGAAATTAGTAACAACATTTATGTAACTACTTATTTAGAAGCAATACCCTATATTATTGCTGCACAAGCATGAAGCAATGATACTGCGAAGCAGAGTGAAGCAACATTTTATGAAGCAATTCTAAATATGGGAGAATCCCAAACAAAAAACTATACCTTTTAAATTGGCTTTCAGATCAGTATGAGTAGATAGTTTGGTACTGTTCTATGCAAAATTTGTGATGGTTTGGACAAACAACTTTCAAGTTGTCAGTTTTAAAAAGGCAGAACTGTTTCGCCACCCCCATTCAGAAATTGATTTCTTAGCCATGCTATGATTTCTGAAATATAGATGTGATTAAGCCATGCATTAAGGAGCAGGTGACCATTTTCTCTAGCTGATAAGAAACTGCTGACATATATTTCTATATTTTTTAAAATTAAAAGTATCTTTTTAAAAATCTTAAAATCTTATAAGGAGCCTCGTGGCGCAGTGGTTAAATGCCTGTACTGCAGGTAAAACTGTGCTCACGACCTGGGGTTCAATCCCCGGTAGCAGGCTCAAGGTTCACTCAGCCTTCCATCCTTCCGAGGTCGGTAAAATGAGTACCCAGCTTGCTGGGGGGGGCAATGTGTAGCCTGCACACTGTAATCAAAATTGTAAACCGCCCAGAGACTACTTGTAGTGGTATGGGGCGGTATATAAGCAGAACACTTTGCTTTGCTTTTTTATATTAATTATTGTAGCCTTTGTTTTATCTATTGCAGCAGATCTATCCTATAGTTGTTAACTCCAAAGTTAACCTACGTTAAAACACAAAATCAGCCATTCTGTAACTCTGTAGAATGATCAGTAGACATTTTCTAGAAGCTTGTTACAGAGAGAACTCATTGAAAAACACACTTGAAAATAGCTTTGAATTTGGGTAAGAAGAGGTTAACTGCTCGGTGTCTCTTTGTGAATGACAGTGAGTATACAAGGATATCTTGTGGACTATTTTGACTGCTGCCATTATCTGCCCTTGCTGTTTACAATTTGGCATCCTTTTTCCTATAGGCAAAACACACACAATATTGAACAGCAGTATTGGGCCATTTCCTAGTGTTGTGAATTGTGGATGGAGACGTAAACTATTTCACATTCGTAAACTGGAGGTTTATTTTGTTTTGTTTCAGAATTGAATTTTGTGCATAGATCTATGAATGGTTTATGGGATTAAATAAATGAGATTCGTACTAGAAACAGAATACTATTAAAAACACAAGCTTTGCATTAGTGAATGTCTCAAGGCCAGGTAGGTTGAGGTGAGGAGGGATGGAATAAATGTATCCAAGTTTATCAGAAAGGGTTTAACAAACAAGGTAAAGTTGAGCAGATTAATAGGCAGTACTCTGTCATCCTGGATGTTGGAATCTGAGGGGTTGGACAAGATTCATTACCACCACCACCACCACCAGGGTGAAATAATAGGTTAGACAGAGTGTTGGGGTTGAAAAACAGGCCACGCTTTTTTGAGTCCAATGCATCACGTGACAAAGAGAGGGCTGCCACCTGGTGGGGAACCATTGGCCCTGGGGTCTCCAGAGACCTCACTCAATTGCATTGTGAAGGTGGGCAAGTTCCATGGCCCTGGGAGGGTACCATCTGAGAGTGGCACACCCTCGGCTAGCCTAAGTTATGCAATTCACCCTCAGCTGCTCTGGGTGCCATCACACGGCTGGTCCTGGGCCCACTTGGCTTACAAGGGCCTCCTTGCCCTAGCTCCGTGATCACTGGATTCTGCGGAACTATGGGGTTGGTGAGGCATTACTTGTTACCCATTATTGGAACTCACCAGATGCTTTGGTTCTCCACCCTACACACCAGCATGGTCAACCCGCACCAGTGTGGGACTGGAAAAAAATCCTTGTCCCTCCCTTGGCCAATCGGGGGTGGGGGAGACACAAAAAAATCCTATCCGGACCCTATGGCAGCCACAGTACGCCACACTAGTGTTCAAAAGGCAGCTGGCAGGTGGGATTTTGCTGGCCAGGAGAGAAAGAGACCATGTGGGTGGCAAGACCCTGTTATGTAGGGCCCTCACCCTGCCCCCTCATGTGCCTCACAATATGTGAGGGCAGTAGCTCATGCCAATTCCCCCAGGAGGGGCAAAGAAGTCCCAGCGCTGGACTAACTAGCGGCAGAACAAATCTATGAGACAGGGTGGGTGATGTCAGCCTTGTGGGATTTTTTTTTTTTTGGGGGGGGGGTCCCCATAAGATTTTGAATCTCCCATCTGCAACCAAGAGTAAAATACTAGCTGAGGGAACAGGCATATACATTTAGAATTTAAGAACCGGATATGTCATTCACAGGTAGAAATGCTCCCTTATCCTGTTCTCATGCACAGGATTGAGACACCATGCATTTTGGATTGTTTCATGACACAGCCTTTGAGGCGAAAGCTATTCATAATGTTTACCATTGTTTCCTTCTGTACAGTACAAACAGCAGATAACTTGAGTGTCACTGCTGCTGTCTATGAAAGATCTTCTGCCAACATCATGGCCGAGTAACAATCCTTCAATAATTTCTCTACCCCTTTCTCCGTGGAAACCATCAATTCAACCATTAATTCCTTTTTTATATAAAGCATGATGCTTATATACTGCCCCATCATGCTTAAAGCACTCTCTGGGCAGTTTACAATTTATTTATGCAGGGTACACATTGCCCTTTCCTAGGAAGCTAGGTACTTTAAAAGATGGACATATCTTAATCACCGTTCCAAATCAAATGCCTCTAGAAGCAGACCAAATTCATGGTGGAGCCTGCCACTCAAGAGTACTGCTCTCAGTTTCCTTAACACATTCAAACCCTCTCACCATATTCAGCTGTGCCTGTATGATTGATGTGTATAACACCTTAAAGACTAGTAATTTTATTAAACATATTAGTCTCCTGATATGGATGGTGAGGAACAAAGGTTTCTAACCCCCTGATGGCAGCAGTGCCTGGAATGCAAAGGGGAGAAGTGGGGCTGTCACAGTTCTATATAAAACTTAGTTGTATGTAAAATAAAAATTGAGCAACATGTTTTAACATGTAAATATATATACACTTTTTATTACCTTTTTATGTAGAAGGATGGCAAGTACTAGCTATAAGTATCTACACTGCCTAACATGCCTATTAGCAAGCAGGTACTCCCTTTTCCTTTGTGAGTATGGCTATACTGGATGTTATCTTGTCTTTCCCTAAGAGAGAAGAAACAATTTAGCTCTGGTATATTTCTTATTGATGTGCCTTCCTAAGCATCATCCTGCTTCATATAGTATCAGAACAGGCATGCATCCATACAGTAAATGCCTGATACTGCAAGAACCAGTTGTGGGTTTAGACCCAGTATCTCCAGTGTAGTGGGAATGACTTAATCAGCAGTGGCAGTTTGTCCCTAATTAAAGAATCCCTGCTGTGGTTTCAGGTTGCACACGACTGGCACACAATAAGAGAAAGTCACATGCAATCTGAATCTGAAGCAAGGAGTCCTGGTGATGTCACTCCTCATGTGCCCACAGAGCTCTAATATGGGATTTTGTCTGTTATTTTCAGTATGTGTTGAAGAGCATGGTGTTTTTTTTAACTTCTTTTAGACATACTGTTAGGTGTAAAAATCAGCTTTCTGTGTATTAGCAAGATGCTGTTTCAGTTGCAATATTCTCAGTACAATTCACATGGCTTATCTACAGAGAGGCTTTCAGGACCAAGTCATGTCTTTGTCATTCAGTGGCTTTTAACATCTTCTAATATTTCCTCTTCAACTTCTAAACTGTGGGCTGCTTCTTTGATTCCTGAGTTGAAAGAAGACATGGGTGGTTTCGAATAAAAGATGGGTTTGCAACGTCAGGGGTTAAGAGAGAGAATGGAAAATGCAGTCTTTTCCACCACCCCAGTAAATTTTTGACATTATAAAAGAAATGTTCATATTAAATATGCACATATTTATGGCTACTATTAAATTATACTTTTATCATAAAAACTACAAATGTAATATTTGACTATTAAAGCAGCTTCCAACATTTTTAAGGAAAAAATTACAATTCAAATGCTGGTACTTCTCAGATTCAAAAATAAGATCTGATATGAGAGATGGTTCATTTTGAAATCATTTTTACCTTCTACTTGGTGAAAAACAGACATTATTGAAAAGAACAATAAAGATGTGTGATCTTAACAGCACATTTTAAGAGCATGTAATTCTGTTGAAAGGAAATATATGTAATTGATTTATATTGATAAACAGTAATATCTTGGTTTATGAGCATAATTTCTGTAAACCGCCCAGAGTGATCTGTGGTTGGATGGCATGGTATATAAATCAAATAAATAAATAATAAATAAATAAATTGTTCAGGAAACATGATTGTAAACCAAAGCACTCTTATATTAAAGCAATTTTTATAAGAAATAATGGAAACTCAGATTATTTGTTCTGTGGTCCCATAGACACACATACTATACACACAAAATGCCCAAACTCACAAAAAAGTTGGTTAGAAGTCCACATTCACACCATGGTTTAGGGAGCTGGCTGTGGAATTTGCTCAGCTTGGGACTAACAACTGGATTTTACTCTGTGTTTTTATATGACAACAATAAGTGCAATTTGTAGCCATAAACACATTTGATGAGCTGCCCCGTGACTATAAGTGGTTTGAAAAATAAGAAAGGATATTGAAAACAAATTAAATATAAATATAAAGAAAAACAAAAATAAAACCCTAACCTGCACTCTCATTTGAAAACATTCCTGACTAGTGCAAGGGAGACCTGCATTTCTTTTTCTTTCCTCTGCTTTGGAGGCTATCTGAGATGGAAGGTTTGAGACAATCACCCGCAATCCAGCAGGGGGAGAAAGAGAGAGCCACCACTGGCTCACTTGTGTTCATGTGACCTGCTCCAGTGCTTCTATATCAAGACATTGCTTGTTGATCAAGGCAAAATTTAGAAAAAATATATATATAGTAGTTAATTTTTGGTAGAGGTGGGGAAAGTATTATTATTCATCTTCTTAAAGTGCCATGTCCTCATAGAACACTGGTGATCAGTAACACAATTTGTTTTCTTTTGTTGTTGTTGTTGTTGTTGTTGTTGTTGTTTCATCTAAAGCTATCCTAAATAGAGAAGTAATACCCTCAGCAAACATTGGCTTAAGGACAGAATGTTCTTCTATGCACTGGGCCACATTTCCCTTCTATTTTTCCTTGAAAAATAACCTGCAGCAGATGGCATTTGTTATTGCACATTAGGTGACTGAAATATCGTAATTTTCTTTTCTTTATGGTATTGAGAATTTCTAGATTTTTATTCATGAGCTGTAATATGGCCACAACCTTGGATTCTGAATTTTCTTCTTTATGTTTTTGAATATAAAATACCTTTTTCTCATCATTGTTTGTCTGTTTTTTAACTTCTGGCACCATCTCCTGGTGTGACCCTCCTGAAGACATTCAAAACAGACATATTTCCTTTGATTGCCATCACTCCCTTTATTGGATTTTCCTTCTGCTCCTTCAAACTTTGAAGGCTGGGACTCAGGCATTTTGACTGGCCCTCCTTTACCCTGGGATTGCTTAAAGGATTTGTAATCACCCTGTCCTGTTTTCTTCTTATATTCCCAATCTCTAAATCTCGCTTCTGAATATGTTGACTCTCTTAGTACACTAATTGCGTCAGTGATTTTAGCTGCCTTGAGTACTGTTTTGGGTTTCTTATCACAAGCTAAGAAACTAAGATTGGGATGTAACAAATTATAAAACTGTTCAAGACCAAACACCTGTTTAATCTCTTTGACGGTCATTACTTTTTTACTGTTTAACCATATGGACAACAGTCTGTTAATCTATATACTAACTGTGCATATGTTTCCTGAATTTTCTTCTCAACTGCTCAGGTATTATCCCAATTCTCATGAAAATCAGATATTTAAAATTTCGATAGTCCTTAGCACTCTCACTATCAATGTGTGCATAAATTTCTTCTAAGATCACCGAAATCAAAGGGCATAAGTAAGGTATTCAATATTCATCCCTTACTGACAAACCCTCATTTAAAAGAACCTTTTTTAAAACTAGGGAATCTCCTCAAATCAATTTTACTGGGTACTTCACTAAAATTATTATTATTGTTACTAGTATTAGCCAATGAAGCTAATTCTAATTTCTTCAGTTCAATCTGGAATTCTCTCTCTCTTGGTCTCTTTCTCTAGCCTGTAATTCAATCTCTCTCTGTTTCATTTCCATATCTTTAACTATTTGGAATTGGGCTAGGGTTTTAACATATATTATTTTAACGTATATTCCTGTTCCAACCTCCATCTTTCAAGATCCTGGGTTTTATTAGTTTGTTGAGCAGTACTGGGAAATCTGCTTTTCCCACGGTTCACTAATTTCTCCCTCACAAGCAAGATTCTGCTGTTCAATCAGGCTTTCTCTATGAGCCTCCATTTTCTTGTTTCTATTTTATTTTTATTTGTAGGCATCAATTTTTTTTCTAAAATGGTAAATAATATATGTGTTGTCTTTATTTGTAAAAGCTCTGTTTATATTCCCTGGGTTTTCTAGGTTTCCTCCCTCCTGTGGTTACTTTGTTATCACTCTCCCAGAGCTGATAGTTTTGGCAGTTACAATGTAATGTCCAACTGGCCAACTACCCAGAGTTAATATCTTAGCCCTGTTCCTATTGTTATTTCACAGCCTTTAGGAACCAAATATAAGTTTTTTCCCCTTTTGTTTAACAGATTTAATTTCCTTGAGTACCTTTGGTTATAGCTAGCCTTGTTCTCCTTTTCACCAGAGAATCTGGCAGCTATAAAGCCCACAGGCACTCTGAAATTTACACGTACCTCACACAGTTACAAACTATGAACTTTTCCCTAATAAAAAGAGGGTTTTATTCCAGACCGTTACTGAAGCCTCCCTACCAGACACTCTTCAGTTTATTTTAGGGTAACCACTCCAGTCTTTCACCGGTCTGAACCCCACTATACAGGGAAACACATTCAGAAGTTTTCACAGCAGATCTCTATTCCCTGCTGCTTGACCGTCTAACAGACAGATGCTGTGTATCTCAATTTAGAGCACTGGCACCAAACCATACCAACTGACAGGCACTCAGAAATCATGAGGAAAAAATGCAGTTTCAGAGCCTGTACTCCTTCTCACTTTAGGTTTTTTCCCAGACTGGAACTAGAAGTTTCCCCCAAAATAAACTTTTAATTTTGTTTATTAAGGTATACTTCCTCCAATTCCCAGTCCTAAATCACTCAAGGAATCCTTACAAATCTCTCTCACACAACTGCCTTTTCAAACGAAGTCCGATTTGTCTCAAGACTCCCCACATGTAAGCTGGCAAACTCTTTAGAACTACAGGGATACTGGATAGTACTCTTCACTCACTACTTTTCATGAGGCTGACTGGCTCTTTTGAAATCCCAATGCAATGCCACCAATTTGTGACAAACCAGGGCTTTCACACTCTGGCCACACTTTAGAAATGTGTTGTTACCTTGTGTCTCTTCGCTGCCACCATTTATTAATACCTGAAGTTCTTATTTTTTATGAATAAACAGGAATTGACACATGTGTTAACTCTTCATAGTAACTTTGTGGTTTATTTTCCTATGGGAAGGCTGTTCCAACTCCCCTCAATCAAGGGCAGCCAAAGGCTGCTCTCTGCAACCCCCCCCCCCAGCCGATTTTGACAGGTCTGACCTATCACATTCAGCTGTTTGGTGGGGCTGCAGGAGAGCAGCTTTAAGCTGCCCATGATTGAGGGGGGGATGGGAGAGCCTTCCCATGGGAATACATTGAAAACCTATTAATCCATTCCCTCTGAAATGGATTAATTGATTTTCAATGCATTCCTATAGGAAACCACTGCTGGACTTATGCATTTTTCTACTTAACAGCATGAATTTGGAATGGATTAAATTTGTACGTAGAGGTACCACTGTATATTCCTACCACTCCTGTAGTATTTCCTCAGAAACTGTTAAGGTATTGCCTTTCTTACCAATAAGAAAGTTACTTCCTCTACTGTTATACACACATGCTGCTTGCTTTATTTTCTAGTACATCTTAAATAAGTCATGCTTAGCATCCAATTCTTAAATTTTGCTACATTTATTTGAATTTTTTTTCTTCCTTTGTCATTCTTATTTTACACCATATTTCTTTCTGCAGTTGTTTATATATTACAGGGTTTCTGTTTTTCCTCTGTCTTCTACAACCTATGAGGTCCAGAATTTTCTCTGTCATCCAAGGTTTGGTCTTTTTTCTCTTGATGATCACAGTTCAACTATTTGTCACCTTTGACATTTCTTCAACTTGAGGTTCACTGTTGCTAACCAAATGATCAAAATTAATATCTGCACCAGGATACGATTTGACACATTTCACTGAGTTCCTAAAATGTTAATTAATCATGATATAATCAATCTGATTCCTCATGTTCCTGTTAGCATTTGAAAGAATAGAGAGTAGGCTGATTAAATTTGCAGATAATACTAAATTGGGAGGGGTGGCTAGTTCTCTAGAGGATAAGATAAAAATCTAAAATGACCTTGACATATTAGAGTGCTGGCCCAATGCTAACAGAATGAGTTTCAACAGAGAGAAATGTAGGGTCTCGCATCTAGGCCAGTGTTGGCAAATCTATGTCACGGGTGCCAAAGGTGACACAAGGAGCCCTTTCTGTGGGCACGCAGCATCGCCCCCTCACAGCCACAGCAATTCCTTCTCCGCTCAGAGCATGGCACAGCGCTCTATGCAGAGACCCAGGAGAAGGGGAGGCCGCAGCTTGTGGGCTCGTTCATAATCCTAGTTTACTCTTCAGCCATGGCACTCTGGGCATCCCAAAAGCAACATGGCTGGAGAATAAACTGGGGCTATGAAGGAGCCTACAAACTGCTGCCCTCCTTCACCTGGCTCTCTGCATGGAGCCATTTTGCTCCCTTTCCACACCCCGACCTGTCAAAAAGCCCAGCTGGAAAGCAGGGGTCACAAGGGAGAAGGAAGTAGGCAGCAATACATTCAAACAGAACTTGAACTTACTGCTTCCTCCTTTCTTCTCCCCTCCTCCCCCCTCATCCAAGGTAGTTTTTTTGGACAAGGAGGGCTGTGGTTGCCTAGAGGCTTTTTAAAAAGTCCTGCAGCAACAAAATGAAATGAAATGGTATTTTTCTGTTTCATGCCCATCCCTAGAAACGGTTATTGCACTGTGGGTATATAGTAGAACTTCACCAGGATGCGAGCTCCCAAAGATCAAATTTCTCTTAGGCATGTGAAGAATTGTCTTGGCCAAACAAACTATCTCAACACACCAGGAAAGGTAGTCAAGAAACCACTGCCTTCTGCAAGATTCTTTTGCTCTCAACCAGCATCAGAACAAGAACAACCAGTTGTTACTCAAAATAAAAAAGAAGACATGTAATGCTAACAAACCTATTGCTGCTATTAAATGAAAAGCATCTTAAAAATTAGAGATGAAAAGTGCTATTAAAGTACTTCAGTTAAATGTTACTATCATTTCACTGAATGGACTACAAAAGAAAAAAACAGTCAATTAGACCTACTTAATTCCTAATTCTTGCAAATCTACATCACAAATCCCCCCCCAAAAAATTAAGACTCATTTAAAGTTAACCAAGTGGGCAATTAACAGCTTGTTGATGCTGTTAATCAACAAGATATGTGGGGGGAATTTAAAGAGATGTACATAATGCAAATTCTTAAGTTAGACTGTTCTTTTCTTTACTACTCCACCCCACTGTCTGCTGAGGATGAAAGATTCAAGTCATTCATATGAATACCAAAAAATAACAAATGCTATTCATATGTGTTAATATTGTGCCAAACTAGACTATATGGAGAAAAAGGTGAATAGTCTCACAGCAGCACTTTCCCCTCCTTTCTGGAAATTAGAACTGGAACCTCAAACTGAAAATATTGCATTTTCAGGCTGGGATGGTGAATTTGTGATATTTTCAAGCCAGGATGGAGGATCTGTGAAACTGCAGGTGCTGTCAGACTCCAGATCCCATCATGCTTGACCATTTGCTTTACTAGCCCGACCAGATGAGAACTGAGGTCCAGCCAACTTTGGAAGCCCAGTATTTCCCCAATTATATCTATGTTGTTCACCTAACCCTTGATCCTGCTACAGTACTGTTACCAAAAAAAAAATCCCTATCCATATATGAGCATGATACTGGGGGGTGGGGGTGCACTTCTAAGAGAGGAAAGAGCAAGAAGGGAAAGAAGTATATGAGGGGAAAGGCTGACTTCAGCTTCTCTTCCCTACCACGACATCTTTGCCACCAACAACAATGTGTAATGCCGCTTTTTGGGTAATAAAAATCACATCAGATTTGTGGCACTTTACAAGTTATTTTAAAACCTTATAATGAAAATAATTATTAAGGAAGACAGAGAAGTCAATTTGATACTTCACAACTATAACCCTTTTGATCTAGAAGATGCTTTAAAAAAGTTAAATGTCAACTATTCCCTCTTTTAAAAGGCAAAATGTATTGTTCTACGATGGAATAATCTTGATATTATGGATGCTAAGATCTCAAAGTTATGAACACTGAATAAGGTAATCTGATGTGACCTCTTTGCATAATATAATTAACAGTATTTTGTTCTGAAATAATGCATTCTTCACAACAGCCATTCAGTTATGTTTCGCATATATTTTTATCTATAGATTTTAATGTCATTACAGTCCTCTTTAAGATGATCTTTAAGGTCATTTTTCCAACACTAATTCCTCCCTAAGGAAAGCACAGACACACAGGCACACAGACACACAGATACACAGACACAGACACAGACACAGACAGACAGACAGACAGACAGACAGACAGACAGACAGACAGACAGACAGACAGACACAGACACAGACAGAGACACACACACACACAGACACACAGACACACAGACACACACACACACACACACACACACACACACACACACACACACACACACACACACACACACACACACACACACACACACACACACATGTTGTATTTGAAAATTATCTCCTTCCAGTGAGCATTCGGGGTTGATTTCTTTCAGAATGGATAGGTTTGATCTCCTTGCAGTCCAGGGGACTCTCAAGACTCTCCTCCAGCACCACAGCTCAAAAGCATCAATTCTGCGGCGATCAGCCTTCTTTATAGTCCAGCTCTCACTTCCATACATCACTACTGGAAAAACCATAGCTTTAACCATCCTGACCTTAGGGTCTCTCACAGTAGCACTGTCATTGCCTCCATTTCTTCCCCTTCTATTTGCAGGAGGAGATGGGACCTGTGGCCATGATCTTCGTTTTTTTTTGATGTTGAGCTTCAGCCCATTTTTTTCACTCTCCTCTTTCACCCTCATTAAGAGGTTCTTTAATTCTTTCCTTCTCTGCTATTAGAGTAGTATCCGTATCCTGAGGTTTGATATTTTACTATTATTTCCGATTATTCCCAAGAAGCAGGCGTCTTTTTATTTATTATTTCTTCCCCTACTATTTGCCGATTAGTACAAATAGTTATAAAATGATGTATTCATATACTTAAGATGGTTTTCATCTATTACCATAGCCCCAAATTGTGTTTACTCTTTTTTCTAGTCACAGCTACTCACTAGCACTCATTGTGTAATCATCAGACCATAAACCTGGGATACTGCAGAAAACAAATCAACCTAATTCTCACTTCTTGTGAGAATTAATGTGAATTGGAGCATAATTATCCTTAGTACCGTAAACTTCTCTGAATCCTTCAATAAAGTTCTTGGATACAAAATATGCATACAAAAGTGCATCTTAAAAAACCTAAGTAGAAGATTGCCTGTATGATGGCATATATGTACGAAATGAAGATTTGAGAAGCTGTGTGTGAAAATAAATGTGAATTTTTACATGGTTTTAAAAAAATCATGTGGAAATTAAATCGAATCTTCTTTTTTATTGAATACACTACATAGGAAAGTGAAATGAACCGGTGGAACAAAATATGAACAGCTGGATAGTTCAGTGGTTTCAGTATCTGCCTGGGGAGCCAGAAGTTGGGAATTTGTTCAGAGTCCTGTGTTTCAGATGTTTTCTGTGACATAAAGTAAATTCTAATTATATTATATAGATATATGGTTTGCTTCTACCGAAGCTCCCTAGCTTGCCTCTAATTGGTTAAGCAATTTAGTAGATGGAGGATGAATCTGCAATGGTTCCCCAGCATGTGACTGCTGTGCAGGAAAGGGAACAATGGACTTGCCGCCAACCACAAAGGAAATCACATTCTGATTTCCATCATTGCAATTTACTACATAGTCGTCCCCTTTGAACAAGTCAGAAAGCAACAATTGATAGACTCTCAGCTACTTCGGCTGCACCTAAAATGGAGAACGCCCAATCCACGTACAGGTGAAACTCGAAAAAAATTAGAATATTGTACAAATGTTCATTTATGTCAGTAGGTCAACTCAAAGGGTGAAACTGTTATATGAGACAGACTCATTACATGCAAAGCAAGATATGTCAAGCCCTACTTTGGTATAATTGTGATGATTCTGGCGTACAGCTTATGAAAACCTCAAACTCACAATCTCTGAAAATTAGAATAGTGTGAAAAGGTTCACTATTCTAGGTTCAAAGTGTCTCACTCTAATCAGCTAATGAATCTAAAACACCTGCAAAGGGTTCCTGAACCTTTAAATGGTCTCTCAGGCTGGTTCAGTAGGAATCACAACCATGGGAAAGATTGATACACTGACAATTGTGCAGAAAACCATCATTGACACCCTCCATAAGAAGGGAAAGCCCCAAAAGGTACAGATTGCAAAAGAAGTTGGATGTTCCCAAAGTGCTATATCAAAGCACATTAATAGAAAGTTATGTGGAAGGGAAAAGTGTTGAAGAAAAATGTGTACAAGCAGCAGGGATGACCGCAGCCTGGAGATGATTGTCAGTAAAAGGCCATTCAAAATTGTTGGGGACTTTCACAAGGAGTGGACTGAGGGTGGAGTTAGTGCATTAAGAGCCACCACACAGAGACGAATCCTGGACATGGGCTTCAAATGTTGTATTCCTCTTGTCAAGCCACTCCTGAACATCATTGCTCAGTGGTCCAAAGTCCTCTTTTCTGATGAGAGAGCAACTTTTACATCTCATTTGGGAACCAAGGACCCAGAGTCTGGAGGAAGAACGGAGAGGCACAAAATGCACAATGCTTGAAGTCCAGTGTGAAGTTTCCACCATCTGTATTGATTTGAGGAGCCATGTCATCTGCTGGGGTTGGTCCACTGTGCTTCATTAAGTCCAGGGTCAATGCAGCTGTCTACCAGGATATTTTGGAGCACTGTATGCTTCCTTCTGCAGACAAACTTTATGGGGATGCTGATTTCATTTTCAAGAAGGACTTGGGACCTGTCCGCACTGCCAAAACCTGGTTCAGTGACCATAGGATTACTGTGCTTGATTGGCCAGCAAACTCGCCTGACCTGAACTCCATAGAGAATCTATGGGGCATTGCCAAGAGAAATATGAGGGACATGAGACTGAACAAAGCAGTGGAGCTGAAGGCCACTATTGAAGCATCCTGATCTTCCATAACACCCCAGCAGTGCCACAAGCTGATAGCATCCATGCCACGCAACACTGAGGCAGTAATTGATACAAAAGGGGCCCAGACCCAGTACTGTGTACATTTGCATGCTTATACTTTTCAGAGGTCCAATATTGTTCTACTTCCAATCCTTGTGTTACTGATGTCATATAATATTGTAATTTTCTGAGATTGTGAATTTGGGGTTTTCATAAGCTGTTGACTTACTGAAATAAATGAACATTTGCACAATATTCTAATTTTTTTGAGTTTCACCTGTATTTCATCTGGCCTACAAAGTTTCCCCTATTCTGCCTGCATGCTTCTTCTGCAAAGACCACCCCTTTCCCTTCCAGTGTTGTGTGGGATCCATTGGTCTTAATGTTTAAAACTGATTGGAGGTAAAAGCTTATATTTCCCTGATAAACCTATCATAGTATGTGGACCTCTGCTATTATTAAAATAAACTCTAAATGCTACCTCAGCAGATGGTACTTTGCATTCATGAAATCTTTTCTACTGGTGCTTATTCCAGTATAGACATGTGTATGAATGAGCTATTCTGTGTGTGCTTGGTGAGAAAACATTTTGACTAGTAAGAAATTCATCCGGCCCATCACCCATTGTGGTGATTTTACCTACTTTGTCCTAGACAATGCTTCTGTCCCAGTGCATTACCTAATGCTGGGTTGAAGCTCCCAAGAGCCCTTCCAAACTGGAATGTTTATCCTTGCAAGCAGTTAACATTGAGTAATTTAACCTTTTTTGCATTATAATTTATCTGGGGTGCAAACTCAAGCTTTTCCTTTTTTTTTTAATTTCAGGTATATATTCCAGAGATATATTATTCAATACTGCCAAATATAAAGTATCCACATGCAAAAAGCCCACTGTTGAACTCCAAAAACCAATTCTTAAAAAAGTAAGTTATTTGCAACTTGTGATGCTACAAAACATTACTAGAAGATAAGTAGATATCATTTACTACTTAAGGCAGGTTTGCACTTAATTGCGAAGCTGCTGTCTCCTGTAGTTCAACCCTTGATGTCAATAGCAAGGGGCACAAGAGTCATGCAGAGAGTTGAAACTGTTAGCACAGTTGCATTTACGAGAGGGCAGCACTTAAAATATTTGGTTATACAGTCTCCTGGCTGCCAAGCTAAGTGCTGATGGAAGAGCAGTGATTGTTTTAAACTTTAATTTCACTTTTCTTTTCTTTTTAAAATGGACGGATAAAGAGGCAAATTTCACTAGGGTAAGAAACATTAATGAAACCTTCACCCCCAGTTTTGGTTCAAGGGTCTCCAAAAGCAATTCACAAGCCAGGCCAAAATCGATAGGGCTCTCCGAGGACACACAATGAGTTCCACTCGCTGCACACAGAGGCAGCTGTGCTCTTCTAGCCCAGTGAATCCAGATGGCATCCAGAGTGAAACTCAAAAGCTGGAGGGAAAAATTGCTCTTCAATTGCTAGCTGTTGCGTGAGAACAGGCCACTCCTAAGAACCTAAAATGGAACTCAAATGGAGCAGATACATTCCAGACACGAATACCTGTAAAGAATTAAAATGATAGAAGACCTGAACAATATGCTATTGCTTATTGACATCTGCCTTAGGCACAAGGCACACCATGCCCCTTCTCATCTGTGCATACCCTTCAACTAATGAGCCCAATGTGGCCTGAGAACAGTTTTATCCTTATAACAAACATACAAACCCACTCACAACAAGCAACGACCCCCACAAAAAACTACCCACAACATTTACAAGTATGACTGAGAGGCAGTGAGCTTTACAACTGAAGAAGGCTGTTAACAACGTATCTACAACATGCAGTTACATCAGCCTTGTGACAATTTTAAGTAGCCTGGTGTGGTCTGATGAATACCTGGGATGTATAGATTTGTCAGATGCTCAGAATTCTCTGCCGTTTGTTTATCATAAATATACAAACACATAATAACAACATTAAAAACACAAGGAAAATGCAGAATCAAATATCCCACCCCACCCCACTGCTCAATCAGTCCTTTAACAGAAAGCTAGTCTGAAGGGAAAGATATTCCTCTGCTTGTAGAAGGACAGCAAATACGGGGTCAGCCCGAGAGAAGGCTTTCTAGAGTCTGGGAGAAGCAACAGAGAAGGCCCCCTCCACCAGATGCACCTGTGAAGCTGGAAGAACTGAGAAAAGGCCTTTGTTAACTACCTTAATACCCAGGTAGGCTGATAATGGGGGATTCAGTCTTTTAGATTGCTTGGATCCAAGCCATTTAGGGGGTTATAAGTTAAAACCAGTACTTTGGCTTATGGCTGAAAATGGTTCAGCAGCTATTGGGACTGCTTTAACAAGGGAGTTACAGTAACCCCCACCACCATTACTGCGGTCCCACTATATCACAGGATTGCAGTACCTGCCCGGGCTCCAGCTGATTAGTGCTGGGGTGGGGGAGAAAAAACCTTTATTTCCCCACCCCAGTGCCAGTGACGTGGAGCCCAGGGTGTGGGGAAGGGGAGAAAGGTTTAAAAGCCCAGGCTTTTAAACCTTTTTCTCTCTTCCCCAAGCC
Source organism: Phrynocephalus guinanensis (assembly GCA_037367245.1). NCBI lineage: Eukaryota > Metazoa > Chordata > Lepidosauria > Squamata > Agamidae > Phrynocephalus > Phrynocephalus guinanensis. Next base: position 4,124,142 of record CM074735.1, read on the forward strand.
CTGGGCTCCAGCTCAGAGGTGGATCAGATCCCCCAACGCAGCTCACCCGGGTTGCTCCCAGAAATTTTGGAGCAGCGCAGGCGAGCAGCGGCAGGGATCAAACCCCTGCCGCCGCTCGCCGCTGCTGCTCCAAGAATGCTTGGGCCAGCACTGGCGGGCAGCGGCGGGGGATCAGATCCCCCAACACCACTGGCCCATGCTGCTGCGAGAAGTTTTGGAGCAGCCTGAGCGAGCACCGTGGGGGATCTGATCGCCCCCGCCCCCCAGGCCCCACCCAACCCACATCCGCTGATCGTGGATTTTCAGTCATCGTGGGTCGGGTGGGTCCCTACTAGCCCCTGTGATAGGTGGGGGGTTACTGTATCTGTTCCCTGTGGCCAGCCCTAGCTAACACTCCAACGTCAACAGGTCCAAAATACAGCAGCCAGGCTGATTTCTGGGATTAGTAAATTCCGTCCTATATCCCCAGCACTAGCATGCCTTCATTGGCTCCATTTCTGATGGCATAACTGTATTCAGTTCAAGATGTTAGTTATCACCTATAAAGCTCTTAATGGTTTTGGATATGTGTCAGAACATCTCTCCTAAAAATCAGCTGCCTCTTCTACCCACTCCTCGCAGTCCATGGTGTTAAAAGTGATCATACCAAGGGAAAGCAGAAAGGGGAAGACAAGGAAGTGGGCTTTCTTGGTGGAGGACCCCAGTCTCTAGAATAGGTTACCAGCGGAGGTGCAATAGCTTCTTCCCCCTTTATGTTCAGGACATTGTTGAAAAGATATCTGTTCAAAACTCCTTTCAACAGCTGAGTATTTTTTTCATGTTCTTCTATGTATTTTTCTTATTTTACATATGTGACCTGCAGCTCCACATGGAACATGTTACAGTAATCCATCTGAGATATAACTAAGGCATGTGTCACCGAACCCGGTATGAGCTTAGCTGGGGCACTAGTTTTAACTTCACTAAGGTGTCCTGGCCACCATTGATGCCTGGACATCCATGCTCAGATAGAAATCCTGTATTTTCAGAAAGAGTATAAGTTCACCCACCACAGGCTGCATTCCTATTTCTGTCTTTTGACTGGCCAAGAACACCTCTGATTTGTCTGGATTAAGTTTCAGTTTATTCGGCTTCATGCACTCTATTACTGATACCAACTAGAGATGGACACAAAATAAAAAGGAGGAAACTTTGCAGTCACACCCCAAAAAATTCCAGTGGAAGACATGCCGATGATTCTCTCTTATTATTGTATTGCCTTTATCTTGTGTTGTATTGTAGTTTTAATCCTATTGTTAACAGCCCGGAGTTCCCTGGGAAGACGGGCGGTATAAAAATTAAATAAATAAATAAATAAATAAATAAATAAATAAATAAATAAATAAATAAATAAATAATCATTGCAAACATGGAATCAGCCATATACCATCTTCTGGAAGCAGCAGCAGAAGGAATAAGAAATGAAATGACAAGGATCCCACGAAAAGCAAAAACTCCAAATAGCAACATAACAAGAAAAGAGAGAAACACCATCAAGTCCCTGACATCATCATCCTGGCAGCAGACAAAGGCAGATCCCAGCCATGAAAGCCTTCAAGAATACATGGAAATATAGTATTTCATTTTGGGTTTTTTCAGTCTTTGTTTCATTTTGTTTTGTTAATAATAAATTTTTAAAAAGAATTTTCATCACAAAACGAAATGAAACAAAATGGCTTGTAAGGCTACAAATAATGGGGAGCTCCCCCCCCCATTTAACAGGAAACCCACTGCCTGAGTTTAAATAGCTTAAAATCAAAGGCCCTCCTTACACCTTCCAATCAATTTGCTTCCAAACAAAGAATCTTCTGTAAACAAGCAGAAAACCTAATGATCAGCGAGATAAGCTCAACAGCTGATTGGTGGCCTGGGGAGGGAAGGAAGGAAAACATCATAAACCTCCTACCTAATGTTAAGATTCTTACAATGAAAAATATTCCAACTTCACCTTTTCCTCTGCTTTAGAGGGCTGATATGTGAAAATCAGAAAGCAAATCTTTTCATTGTAAAGTAAGAACCATTATTGCTTGCTAACCATAGTAAGCTTAGCTACAATGAGCTGCACAGGATCCAAGCTACTTAATCAGGAAAATAAACAGTTTAAATCAACTTGCAGACACAGACACAGTGCAGAGACTGGCACCAGAGCTCTAGCTGCAACACAGATTGGAGACTGGAGAGATAAGCTCAACAGCTGAAGCGCTGGGAGGGAAGGAAGGAAAACAAACATCAGTCAGTTTAAAAATAAACTTCCTGTTCTCAAGAGGGCTGGATGAAGAAAGAGGCCTCTTGCCACTAGGATGAATTGTTTCATTTCTGGAAAAATGGTGTTTCATTACATTTCTTGATGACACACTGTCCACCATTTTGTTTCATTTTGAAACGTTTCATAACCTTACAAAATGATGAAACAGCATGTCATTTTTCATTTTGTGCCCATCTCTAAGACCAACAACTAAGCTAGAACTGAAACAACATTCTCAAATCTAGATGGCAGTGAGAGGCAGAGCTGAGTGTCAGTGGCATACTGATGCCACTGAACCCCAAAACACTGGACAACCTCTTCTAGTGACTTCTTGCAGATATTAAATAGCAAAGGACAGAAAACAGATTCATGAGAGACAGCACAAACCGATGGTCAGGAGTCCCTCAGAACCACCCTATGAGTTCTTTCCTCCAGGATCAGAGTCAATATAACGCAGAGCCTCCAGGTCTCATCCTACAAAGGCAGCTCAGAAGGATCCCAAGGTTGATAGTATATAAAACCACTGAGATGTCCAGAAGAACCAACAGGAACACTCTCCCTGTCCAGTTCTCAGTGTAGCTTGTCTATCATATCAACCAAAGCAATCTCCATTCCATAACCAGGCCTAAAGCCAGATTGAAGCTGATCTAGATAAACAATCTCATCCAGGAACCCCTGGAAGCCAAAACCTGCTCTAGAATCTTGCACAAGAATGGAATATTAGAGATTGGCTATTAATTAGAGATGGGAACAAATAAAAATGAATCATGATATTCAACAAATATTTCTGATTCTTTTAATATTTGTCCCTTCATATTCATTTGGTGTGGATGAATATTTCCCCCTTTTATTCAACCCAATTTATAGGTTGTGTGGGGTTTTTTACAGCCTGTGGCTTTCTTTTAAAAAGAATAGCCCCCTGCCCCCTCCAAAACCCCCTACCTCCTCCAAAATGCATACCCGACAAAACACCTCCATCACCTCCCAACCTTAGTTGAAGCAACCCCCAGTGTCCAGGATGCTGTTGCTGCTGGCAACCATCTTGGAAAACAGGGCCACCCAGTTTTCCATAGGGCAAAAGGAAAACTTTCGGTTTTGGTTGCCGAAGCTTCACTTGGGGCAAAAGGAAGCCAGTTGGCCCTCTGGATGGTGAGGAAGGAAAAGGGGAGGTTAAGGAGGACTTGGAAACTTTCGGTTTTGGTTGCCGAAGCTTCACTTGGGGCAAAAGGAAGCCAGTTGGCCCTCTGGATGGTGAGGAAGGAAAAGGGGAGGTTAAGGAGGACTTGGAAATTGCAGAGAAATTAAATGAGTTCCTTGCATCTGTCTTCACGACAGAAGACCTTGAGCAGATTCCGCTGCCTGAAAGAATTAAATCAAATACAGGTTAAAAGAATTAAATCAAATACAGGTTAAAAGAGAGGATGTTTTAGGACTAATTGATAAATTGAAGATTAACAAGTCACCAGGCCCAGATGGCATCCACCCAAGGGTTATTAGGGAACTGAGAAATGAAATTGCAGATCTCTTAACGGTAATATGCAACTTGTCTCTTAAAACGGCCACAGTGCCGGAGGACTGGAGGATAGCCAATGTCACACCAATTTTTAAAAAAGTAAGGAGGGGGGACCTGGGAAACTACAGGCCAGTTAGCCTTACATCTGTCCCAGGGAAGATGGTGGAAAGCCTCATCCAAGAGAAAACCTTAAAACACATAGAAGAACAAACCTTGCTGAGAGAAAATCAGGATGGCTTCTCTAAAGGTAAGTCTTGTCTGACAAATCTTTTAGAATTTTTTGAACAGGTCAACAGAAGAAGGCCAATTCCATGCTAGGGATTATCAAAAAGGGGATTGAAAATAAAACAGCCAACATTATAATGCCATTATACAAAACAATAGTAAGGCCACATCTGGAGTATTGTGTACAATTCTGGTCACCGCATCTCAAGAAAGACATAGTGGAACTGGAAAAGGTGCAGAAGAGAGCGACTAAAATTATTACTGGGCTGGGGCACCTCCCTTATGAGGAAAGGCTAAAACATCTGGGGCTCTTTAGTCTGGAAAAAAGGTGTCTGAGGGGGGATATGATTGAGACGTACAAAATAATGCAGGGTATGAGTAAAGTGGATAGAGGGAAGCTCTTCTCCCTCTCCCAAAATACCAGAACTAGGGAACATCCACTCAAATTGAGGGCTGGGAGAGTAAGAACAGACAAAAGAAAATATTTTTTTCTCCCAGCGTGTTGTTAGTCTGTGGAGCTCCCTGCCACAGGATGTGGTGATGGCATCTAGCCTAGATGCCTTCAAAAGGGGATTGGACAGATTCCTGGAGGAAAAGTCCATCACAGGTTACAAACCATGATGGAAATGTGTAATCTCCAGGCTTAAAACCGGGGTACTTCAAGGGCCAGATGCAGGGGAGTGGTAGCAGGAGACAGATATCTAGTCTCATGTGCTCCCAAACACATTTGGTGGGGCCACTGTGAGATACAGGAAGCTGGGCTAGATGGGCCTTTGGCCTGATCGAGCATGGCTCTTATGTTCTTATGTTCTTATGAAGCCAGCAGTGCCATCCTTGCCAAAGGTGGTCTGTTTTACTTTAGGGATTAGTTGGTTTGTCAGTTCATGATAGGGGGCTTTGCAGTCCATGGTTTGTAAACACTGATGAAGAAGGAACCATGATGAACTACCAGTTTGGCGATTTGTTCCTGTCTTTACTGGTAATTAACCAGTTATTGTGGGGTTCAAGGAGAGCTTTTTCAAACAATTGACTTAGTGCTGCACGTTCTAAGCATGTTGGCAACCTACGCTGCTGCAAGACCATTCCCTCTCCAGCAGCCTGTATAAGTCAAAGAAGGGAATGATCTAGCAGATAGGTAGTAGCCTTCTTCTCCCTGAAGCTCATTGTCCACATCATCAGGCTGCAAAAATTGAAAATCCATTAACACATGAAAAGCAGTGAACATAGTTACATAGATACATCCTCAGGACACATATCAACTACAACATCCAGGTCAGAGCACAGCTGAGCAATTTGCCCTGCAAAGTGTCTTCACAGTGAGCTACAGTGGAGTCTACATTCTCTTCCCACAGGCTGGCATTTAACAGGCTCTTGACCACTGAAACCACATTTAAGGGAATGTGTAGAGTTCTTTATCAGATTTGCTAGTAGTTCAACAAATGACAGCTCGTACGATTCCATAGGATAGGGAAAACGGATAGGGAGATGCTGGCATAGCAGAATAAGCAATGTAGAAATACTTTTTTTATTTGGTGCAAGAAAGGAGCTGGAGGTTGAGAATTCAACAAGTCTCAGCTGAGAAGCCAGACCAACTGTGTCCATCAGTCATCTGTTATATATAGATTACCTAAAACTATATGCAAAAGTTCCACAGAGATAAAATCACTGCTAAACACTGTGTGAATATTTAATGAAGATATTCTTAATATTATTGAATTACAAATGTGGAATTGACAAATGTGCAGCATGGCAAGATTCAAAACCTAGATTGAAGAGAGTTTAAAATGGTGATATTATTAAATCAGTATCAATTAATGAAAATAATAAATACTTTGGAATACTAGAAGCAGATAATGTTCAATATAAAAAGTTAAAGAACTGACAGAAAGAGAATACATCAAAAGACTGCAGAAAATCTTAAAATCAAAATTGAATGGTGGAAATACAGTCAAAGCCATAAACATGTGGACAACTCCAGTCATTAGATACCAAGGTGGAATAACAGATTGAAACGAAAATGAATTGGAATAACTGGGTTGAAAAATAAGGAGACTAATAAACATGCATCATATGCTACATCAAAAAAGTAATGTGGACAGGTTATATTTACCACAAACAACTGGAGACAATGCATTACTGCAAATATATCTGATAGCAGAGAAGGAAAAAAAGAAGCCTAAATTGTTATATCAGTAAAAGCAGAGAAAAAATACTTAAGACAGTGAAAATGGAGAATACTATGAAAACAAGAGAAATAAAGGCTCAATATAAGAAACAACAATTTGAAAGAAATAGACAGTTGAAAAAAATAAAACATTGCATGGACAACACCTGGGAAATATCAATGGAAAGCATGATAATAATTAAAAATGGGCATGGCTAAAACTGGGGATCATTAAGAAAGAAAATGAAGATTTGATTGTGTGATATACAAGAATAAGCACTACAAACCAATGTAATGAAAGCTAAAATTTGAAGAATTAGTGCTAGAGGAAATGTTGACTCAGCCAAGAAAAGGATGAGGTGAAGGTAACTCCAGTGGATGGCAGAGGCGAAGAACTGGAAAAACTAACAAAATACAGAAACCTAACAATTGAAAGATATCTCTTATGGACAAAACACACTTCAATGGTCCCCACAGTCACTGGGGCTTTGGGAGCTATGTAAAGAAATTTCACACAATATTACACGCAGTTGCTACAAAAAATGGCAATAATAAGAACAGCATACATACTGTTATGTAGTTAACAGATACTGTACTTTGGTTAAAAGTTGTCTCTCTGTGTGTGTATATATATATATATATATATATATATATATATATATATATATATATATATATATATATATATATATATATATATATATATATATATATATATATATATATATAACAAATGTAACGACACACACACACACACACATATACCAGTCAATTTTTTATAATACTGATTGATTATTCTTCATAATAATAATAATAATAATAATAATAATAATAATAATAATAATAATAATAATAATAATAATAATAATAATAATAATAATTCAACATCAGAGCACTGTGCAAATGATTTATAGTTGATGTTGTGTATTCATTGCTACACTGGAATTTAAGAACACCATTACATGAAAGAAAGAAAGGTCCATCTAACCACAACATGTTGCTTCAAGAAAGGTTCAGTCAGATATACCAGAAAGTCCATGGATTTGTTTACTAAACATTTATACCCATCACTACAAACAGTCATCTTGTAGCACTGAGTTCCACACAGTAATTAAAAGATTAATTTGAATAAGTGCCTTTCCATAGCCAAAGGGGGTGTGTCCTAACTTGAAGACACCAATATTATTCTTAGTATCTTAGCTATATATACACTTATATTTGTATCTGCAGAATAAACAATTGGTACCATGGACAAAACTATAATTAAACAAAAATATTTATTTATTTATTTATTTATTTATTTATTTATTTATTTATTTATTTATTTTCCAACTTCCAGCTATATGCCACCCACCACTCAAAGCTCTCTTTATTTAAGCATTGGCATCCATGACTTTGAAATATTTACACATTTGACCAACCTGGGTCTTGTGACAGCCAAACCCTTTTTGTAATTAATCTCTCCTTCCTCTTTGATTTGGGATCACCGCTATGGAATCCGAAGTGGTGTGTCAGGGCAGGATGTTCCTGATATCCTTTCACAACCCAATACGAGATGGAACCACATTACCTTCACTTTGGGCACATTTCTTTTGCCCCTTTTCCATAATTTCCCAAGATTAAAGATGCTGCATGTGGGATTCTATAGCATGGTCTCTGCTTGTGCTTCAGTGTCTAGAGATGCTGGATAGTATGTCTTCCCAAACCTCTTGGTACTTCTATATCTATTCCTATTCACTTAGTTCCCCACCTTCAAATAAAAAAGAAAAGGGTGTTATGGAGACCACTAGAGGTATGTGGTAGAGATGGGCACGACTTAGCGGTATTCCCGTTTCCGTTTCCGTTACTCATATCCGTTACTCTACGGAAACAGAAACGGGAATTACTCCACCAGAATTCGAGCTCGAACCGACGAACGAACAATTTGGTCTGATTTGTCGTGCTCGTTACTTGCATCGCGGCGATCGCGCAATGCCAAGCGGCACAAAAAAAAAGTTTTTAAAAGTTAAAAAAAAAAACCAATTCCCGGCCCTAAAAGTAGGCGAAAACTGTCTGAGGGCACCTACCAGGCCAGAAGGGTGTTTTATTTGGGGGGGGGGTCCCCGCCCCCCTCTCCTTGGCTATTGCTACTGCTGCGCTGCTGGTACCAGGCTGGGAGGGCGCATCCATTTGCCATGCAGTGGGGGGGATCCAAAATGGCTAACGCAATATTTTTTTTTTAAATCGTTGCCCAAAACCCCACCAAAGCACCACAGAAACATGCGAAAATTAGCTATTTTAAATGCTTGAATTTTTACAGTAGCAGCAGTGGGTTTTTCTTGCAAAAAAAGTCTCTGTTGATTTTATTTTATTTTATTTTATTTTATTTTTTTTTTTTTACACCTGCACATTTGCAATGATGGGCTCGCCCATGGGAGTAGACCATGCAAATTTTCCACCAATCGCATGGCCACTTGGCCAGGTTGACCACAGAGACTTCTGGGATGTGCCAATCGGGCATAAACAGCCCACTAATCGTAGCCCAAACCCGAACCCTAAGCCTAACCCATACGCCAGTACACTGTCCTTCTAAATGGGTCAGAGAGGCACCCAGAGGTGCACCCCAATACTCACCCTAACCTCACCCGTAACTAGCCTAACCCTAGCCCTTGCGCTAACCCATCTTAACCCTAAGCCAGATCTACTTGCATTGCACTACATGCAAGTACGTGAGACACAGCGGGTGCAAAGAGTCTGCCAGTCCGTCACTTGTGGCTCTGGCTGACTCCTGCAGCTCCCTCCAGGAGCCCGCCACCCCCTCCCCAAACCAGTACTAACGACAACGAAAAAACGAAAAAACGAATTGACTAATTTTTGCGAATTTTCACGAAAAATGGAAACGAGCTGAAACGGAACCGGCCCGACTAACGAAAACTTGAATTTTTTTTTCAAGTCGTGCCCATCTCTAGTATGTGGCATGGTGGGGCCTTAGGAGCTCAACAGTTAATTTGGAAAACATGCTATTTTTGTTCTAACACCTCTATAATATTTTATATAATAATACACATTCTGTTAACCATAACGTAGACAGACTGGGCACACAGGGACTATTTAGGAACTGGACATATTGTGCCATAAACTGTCAATTTACAGTGGGTCACAAAAATGTTTACCTTACATGAAAGATGAAACATGTCTTCCTTCAAGAGGCTGCAACCCCCCCACCCACACACACACACACACCACTTTGGATGTCATGGCATTTTGAAGGTAGACAGGAAAGCTACATTACTTTTGATACAGAGACCCTTTACTACAAATTCAGATAAAAGAAGGGAAGGAAGAAAGGAAAATGCCCCAAAGAGCTTGACATTTGAGGACAGATGTCCTTGTGTACAAGTTGGTTTAGACTTAGATAATGGAGAATGAAGCTCCATCAACAAGCTCCATCACATCCAATTTCTCTTGTACCTCTGATGGAATGTCTGGCTAGTTTTTATATTTTATTTATTTATTTTAGCTTACAAGATAACAACCCTACAGCGTATATAATTCACCCACCTTCTCTCTCTTGCCTGTGTATAACAAACATAGCATTATGTGCGTGCCAGGCCAGGCAGCAGGGAGGCTGAGGGGCCTGCTGAGAATGGACAGGTAAAAGAAGCACTGCCTGATTTGTCACATTTGTCTAATGATCTTAAAATCACAATTAAAGTTATAGCTTAGAAGTTCTATGTAGAATGAATCCTACAAAAGAACCAATATTTTTTTTAAAATGAGAGAGCGAGAGAGAGAGAGAGAGAGAGAGAGAGAGAGAGAGAGAGAGAGAGAGAGAGAGAGAGAGAGAGAGAGAATTAAATAACAGCTAGTTAATTAGATTAATTAAGACTCTATTTTACATGGTCTTTTTCTGTGTAAGATGCATACTTAAAATATGTCTCTATGCAGATCTAAACTGCACTTGTATACGGGGATGGGAGAAACTTTAAAGCAAGTCATGTACTGTATTTTAGTTCTCACAGATGCAGATCTTTCCAACAAAATAAAATGTTTAACATGAGCAAGGCTGCAGCTGAATCAGTGCTTATGTTGCATCTTGCTGACAATTTTATTACACTTGCTTTCATATCCATTATTCTGAATGTCAGAGGGCTATTTTAAATACCAGCTTAGTTCAGCTTAAAACAGATATTAAAAATATCTACATCTGGGAAAGTGTGTGTGTGTGTGTGTGTGTGTGTGTGTGTGTGTGTACATAAACCAGTTTAGACAATGTAACAGCTTGTTTTGGCAGAGACAGATGTCTTCCCACCTGCTGGACTGTGGATATTCAGCACGTTGTTGTGTAGGAATATTGATATAATAAATGTATCAGCCACAGGTGGGTGGCTGATATGTTCTACAACTACCTACTCAGCCAAACGATTTCAGTATCCATACCTTCATGCTCTTGTGGAAATCCTATTCATTTTAGTCTTTCTTGCTAATTGGTCTGCCTGGTGAATTATGTCCCACTGCTCAAATCTGCCTCCCTTATACTCTGCCATACGAAGGGATGAATAAAATACACAAGCGCATTTAAATCTTAAGCAGCTCTTTCAAAATGCACTGAAGACAATGACTGATGGCTATATCGGATCGTTCTCTATTATCTAAGAAGCAATGTTTGCTCTTTGTTAGATCATACAGAGGAACGCAGCCTCGTACAACACCTGGGAGAAACCACAAAGTCTTCAATGGTGTAAAATAAACACGGGGGGCAACTACACGGACCCAATGCTTCAGGATTCATATTGTTCTTCTGTTGACTCCCTGAAATAAAAGTCAATGACAATCATGCCAGTGCTCTTTCCCACCCTTCATCCATAATTTCCCCCTCCCCCACAGGGGCTTCTCCTTCTTACTCCCCCCGCTTTCATTATAGACTTCGGCATATGCTCAGGCCATGTGAAGGCTTGAGCCAATGAAGCTTCAAGGCTAAACAGGCAGCCAGAAGCTGGCTCTCAGCTTTTGCGTTCATGGTGAGGAGTAAGGAAGCAAAGAGGCTTTGCTTGTTAGCCACCCAAGTAGCGGCATTGGGACTAGTTGAGTGGGATAAAAATATAAATAAATAAATAAAGTACCATCACCCAAACTCAAAAGGAGGTTTCAACCGCTATGTGGAGCTCTGAAATTGCCACTGAGAAATTTTGGGGGTGGGAGGGAAATATGGGATAAAAACATTCCCCCACCTGCCAATGAGAGTGTTAGTAATCATGGGATGCTACCTGTTGTGAAGCGAGTGGGAAGGGGCTGGAGGAAATCTGAACATCAGCATTCTACATTTTGTTGAATGTGTGTTATATTACAATATCTCACTATAAAGTTGAGTATTATCACATTTTACACTCTTGCATGAATGTTATAAAAGATTTATTCACTGAACAGCCATACTTCAAAAACATGGGGAGAACATTGCTGTTAGAAAGAACCTGCCCCACCACTGACAGTTGTACCAATCTTCTTTTATTGGACAGATCAGGTAAGCAGCACTGCAAAGCTGCCTCCAGATATTGTCAGCCATTATCTGATGGCCATCCAAAGGGACTGACATTTACTATGGAGTAATTTACATAATAGGAAATTATACTCCTTTGTCTTTCTCAGAATGCCTTCAATGACTTGCCAGGAGTACATCCCTCTTCAAAAAACTGCATCTGTTGATCAGCCTGATCAGAAGGCAGAATCTTCTAATAATGAGAATGGTGCTGTGAGACACACTATGACTATGCAATTCAAATAATGATGCATGCTGAGTGATGATGAATGCAACTGGGCAGTGCAGACAGCTTCAAGTTTCCGCAATGCATATTTGTTTAGCTTTAAAAAGACTGTGGCTGTATGTTTATTAAATGCCTACTGATTCCTAAACCTATTTGCCAAGATTAATAGCTGTTTAAAGATCCATCTATTAAAAAAACAAGCACAAGACGTGGCCTCTATATAACAATACATTATCAAGTGATTTCAATCAAATGATTTAAAATAAATGAGGATTAACTTCATGTATGATGCAAATGCTATAAACTGTATTCAAATACATTCTAAATCTCTTTTTTTCAGCTGTTCATTTTACATTTTTAGACATTACAAAAATTGAGATGAATGAGAACATTTTTAATCTACCTTTGCAAATATTTTACCTAATCAGGATAATTTTAAAGGTTCCCTATTTAGAAGTTATTCTCCGTACAGAGGAACATGTTGCTATGTCTGCCTCCACCTGAGGCCTGAATTGGTACAACCAAGATACTAGTTTCTCACCACACAAAGAGCTGCACCTTATGCTGCGGTCTCACCTGGTTTTGATCCTGATCTTCTGAAGGTCCAGCTTTTCCTCTTCATCCTGTCACGTGATTTATTATGTGGGTCAGGAGTTCCCACGTACAAATCTGTTTTTTTTTTAAGTGCAGTTCAGACCCCCCCTTGGCCAGCAGGTGGCGCTAGCATTTTTTAAAAACGGACCACTTTCTGGGGGAAATTAATCAAAGGACACACAAAGGAGCTTCCTGTTTCTCTGAACCTTGCCGGGGAATTTTAAAAAGCAGCGCTGATCAGCCGGTCGGTGCTCTGAGAAAAAAGAAAGAAACCCGGATCATCTGCGTGGTCCCATGACCTCTGCCTCAGTAAAAGGTGGATTTTTAAGCGAGGCAGAAAATACCCTACCTCTCTGGTGAGTCAAAGAAACCTCGCTTAAAGGGGCATTACTGGGTTTTCTTTTCTTTTTCAAAAAGCCCTGTGGCCGTGGGGACGGCATTTTTGGGCACGATTTATTTAGGAATTTAAACTGCTTTTAAAGGGATGTGGGACCAGGGCCTTACTCAACACAAAGGCCCATTGCAGGTATTATTTATTTATTTATTTATTTATATAGCTTGTATGCCGCCCACTACCCAAAGGTCTCTGGGCGGCTACAAGAAGATAATCAAGGCCAACCCCTGTTCAATTCAGAAATACAAATCAAAGAATGTCTGCCAGGTGGTTGTCCCAATTTCTCTTGAAGGCCTCCACTGCTGGAGCACTCATCACCTGTTGAGCAATTGGTTCCATTTACTGTACTACTCTTGCAGTTAGGAAGTTTTTCCTCATATTGTTGAGCCTGTTGTTGCATGTCCTGCACTCTGGTTTGCTCCAGAACAGATCCTGCCATTCCTCTGAATGACAGCCTTTAAAGTATTTGAAAAGTGCTCTCATATCACCCGTCAATCTTCTTTTCTCAAGGCCCAGTTCTTTCCATCATTCTTCAGAGGGCTTGGTTTCCAGTCACCTAATCAACCTTGTTGCCCTCCTCTGAACATTTCCGATTTGTCAGCATCCTTCTTGAAGAGAACTGGACACAATACTCAAGATAAGGCCTAATCAGTACTAAATAGAGGGGAAATAGTACCTTGCAGGATTTGGAGACTACACGTCTGTTAATGAAACTTATATTCAGTTTGCAATCTGTGATAATTCCAAGATCTTTCTTGCTTGTAGTACTTCTGAGCCAGGTTTCCCCCATCTTGTAACTGTGTGCTTGGTTTGTTTTTCCTAAGTTCAGTACTTTGCACCTATTCTTGATGAATTTCATCCTGTTGTTTTCAGCCCAGTGCTTCAGTCAATCGAGGTGCTTTTGGTATTTGTTTTTGTCTTCCAGGGTATATTAGACATTCAATCCAATTTTGGGTCATCTGAAATTGGATTAGCCTTCCCTGTACTGCCTGATCCATACTATTAATAAAAATGTTGAAGCGTACTGGGCCCAGGACTGAACCCTGGGGTACTCTACTTGTCACTTCCTCTCAGTTTGAGAAGGAGCAGTCACTTTCTGATTACACTTCTGTAGCTAGCTGTGTGTCCACCTGGTGGTTGTTCTATCCAGCCCACACCTACTTATTTTGCTAAACAGAATATCAGGGGCCAGTTCACCAAAAACTTTGCTCAAGTCAAGTCAACTTTATTGCGGTCATATGACCCATATCTGCAAATATACAGTAAAGGCAAGAAGAAAAGCAAAGAGAAGTACTAATAAATAGGAACATGGGAATGGGTGGCCGAAGTGATCTCTGCTCTCTTTCGAATGGCAGCTAGAAAGAACTTTGCAACCTGTGCTGTAACGTGTGAGTTCTTGTCTATTAGACAGTATTGAACTAACCACTTGGAAGGGTGGCCTTCGAATTTTTTCAACAGTGGACAAATTAGGGTGTTCCTAATTTGTTCATAGAGTGGACAAAATAAACGCACATGCTGAAGAAACTCAGGAGCCTCGTTTCCACATGAGCAAAATCTCTCTTGATGTGGTATTCCCTGGAACCTACCCTGGAGCAGTGCTGAAGGCAGCACATTCATCCTGGCCAGCATAAAAGCCCTGCAGGCCTGTGGTGAACAGAGTGAGGTTAGATAAGCTGCAGGAGTCCTATACGGTGGGAAAACACCTTGTGACAGAGGGGAGCAGGTTCTATGTGCCTGCGAAAGGAGTTCCTGCCTTTCTATGTCACATAACCACTGGGTGAGAATTCTTAGGGCCTGTTTCTGCCCTAGCATCAGGATATGTTCAAGAGGGATACCTATGGACCTAATTTTTTGTTTAATGGAGAATTGCCACTGGCTTTGGTAAGAATCAACCAGCATGTTATACACAAACCCCAGTTGGTCTGCGCAGAAATGTAATCTGAGCCAAAACCTTAAAGTCTGAGTCCAAGCAAAAGTTTCCAGGTGACCTACTCCTACTTCAAGGCACAGGACTGCATACGCTACACAGTTAGGGACCCCCAGGATTCGACGCAAGAACATGGATTGAATTCTTTCAACGTCGGGGTTATATGCATTAATCCAGATGGGGATGCCATATAATAATTGTGCCCTTGTTTTTGCGTGAAAGACCCGTATGGCTGAAGGAATGTAGGGTCCTCCACTCCTATAGAAAAACTGGGCCACTGCAAGCGAGCTACATTTTGCAAGGTTAAGGGCATAATTTCGATGGGCTACCCAGCTCATATTATATCTAAAGGAGATCCCCAGATATTTGTATTCTTTAACCTGCTCCAGAATGTCATTTTGTAGGGGCCAATGCATTCTTTTCCACCTCTTTGAGAACACTAGGATCTTTGATTTTTGGGCATTGATGGACAGACAGTTATTGTCACAGTAAGTTGCAAAGGCAGTTATAAGCCTCTTTAGGCCCAATTGGGTTAGAGACAGAACTGCCGCGTCATCTGCATACAGGAGTAATGGGATTTGCTGAGGGCCAAGCTTGGGGGGATGGCCTTGGACGTGGTTTAGAGAATCACTCAAATCATTAATGAAAAGGTTAAATAGATAGGGTGCCAAGATACATCCCTGTTTAACCCCCTTATTATTCAGGATCGTATCAGACAAGTTACCAGTAGGTCTATACCGAACCTGGCAGCTCGTATTAAGATACAACATTTGAATAAGAAACAGCAATCTCCTGTCAATTGGGGACTTTTCCATTTTGGCCCATAGTAGTTTCTTTGAGATTGAATCAAAGGCCCCTTTTAGATCGAAAAAAGCTACAAACAGTCTCCCCCCACCCATAGAATTATACTTTTCTGCAAGATGAGCCAATACAATGCAGTGATCTAATGTATGTCTGTTTTTACAAAACCCGATCTGTTCTGGGCCCAATATCTTTTGATTGTCCATCCAGGCTGTCAGTTTGTTTGCTAGGTGTCGAGCATAAAGTTTCCCCAAGATTGACAGCAGGCTAACAGGGCGATAATTTCCTGGAACTTGAGGGTCTCCTTTTTTGAAGATGGGTACTATGATAGCTTTAGTCCATGATGAGGGTACCCTTCCAGTCTGATCTATTAATGTGAAGAGAGTGGCCAAAGGTGTGGCCCACCAGTCCAGATGCTTTTTTAAGAGTTCCGGGGGAATTCCGTCAGGTCCAGCAGCTTTTCCCAGTTTTAAGTTTGTAATTAGAGATTTGATTTCTGAAATATTTACTGGGTCCCATTTAGGTAAGTTTAAAGAGGTTGGTTGTGAAGGAGTTAAATCAGAAGTTTGAGGATCGAAGAATATGTTTGTAAAGTGATCCTTCCAGACATGTGCAGGGACCTGAACATCCAGGGAACCTGTCCTGCTTTTTAAGGCACCCCTGACCAACAGCCAGAACTGTTTGCTGTTATTTGACCGAACAGTGCGAATCATTAATTCCCATCTTTTCTTGATCATAAGTTGCTTCTTTTGGGCTATTACAAGCTTATACTGCTTTTTTAGGTTGATATATTCACTTGAGGGGGGAGAGTCCGGCTGGTTGAGCCGATAGGAATAGTACAAAGAGCGTAGCTGATTTTTCAGGAGGAGACAATCTTTGTCAAACCAGGAGTTGGATTTAAATCTTGAATCCTTATAGGACCCCTGGCGGGTTTGCTGGCATAAAATACCATTTATTGCTGCCATCAGGTTCTCATAATGGAGGATGGCCTCTGACGAGTTTGGTGCCGTGGACAGATTCTGTTTCAGGTTTATAAAATGGGTGGAATTTAGAGCGGAGTTTAACTTGTCCTCTATTTTTGGAGACCATTTATTCCCCTTAAAGTAAGGTGCCATTCTTACTGTGTTGATTGAGTAAGCTGGTGTGTTAGAAGTTAGTTGATCACATTTTACTGTGGTGATGAGAGGAAAATGGTCGCTGTCTATTTGCATTCCAACATGAAAGTCAACTACCTTGCCGCTCAGATGAGCAGAGACTATTACATAATCAATGACACTGCTCCCCCTATGGGAGCAGAATGTGAATTCTCCAGGGTGATCCTGAGGGGCAGAGCCATTTAAAATAGACTTTCCAGCTCCCATAGAGAATCTGGCCAGGCAATGCCCAGCTGGATTGATCTGAAGGTCTTTAGAGCATCTAGGAAGCTTGAGCTGTTCCGGGAAAGAATCCTCCAAGCTGTTGCCCATTGCATCCAATATCGCAGAGTTGTCTTTTCTGATCCTTGCATTAAAATCACCAACTATAAAGATTTCAGCAGAAGGGCAGTTTGCCTCTAAATCAAATAGGTACTTGCCCAAGGTTTCCTATTGTGCCTGCAATTTTCCTGATCCATACTATTAATAAAAATGTTGAAGCGTACTGGGCCCAGGACTGAACCCTGGGGTACTCGACTTGTCACTTCCTCTCAGTTTGAGAAGGAGCAGTCACTTTCTGATTACACTTCTGTAGCTAGCTGTGTGTCCACCTGGTGGTTGTTCTATCCAGCCCACACCTACTTATTTTGCTAATCAGAATATCAGGGGCCAGTTCACCAAAAACTTTGCTGAAGTCAAGATATACTTTGTATACAGCATTATACTAGTCTGTCAGGGAGGTTACCTCACCAACAAATGAGATTAGGTTAGTCTGGCAGGATTTGTTCTTGCTATTACTGTACTGTATTGTTTTTTAGGTGCTTGCATAGTGATTGATTTGTAATCTGTTCCAAAATTTTCCCTGGGATTGATGTCAGGCTTCTCGCCCAAATATAAAGCAACTGTCAGGGTTGTTTTTCTACAAGTATTAGTGCTGTTTTTCAACAAATTGAAATGTTGCTTGGGAAAGTGGTATGGGGACAGTAGGAAAAAAATGAAATCCTAACATACTTTTTGCCTGAACAAAGAAATCAAGAGTAGGGATGGGCACAAGAGGAAAAATGAAACACTGTTTTGCCACTTTATTAGCTAACGAAGCAAAAGAAATGAAACGAAATGAAGAAGCAGCATTTTGTTACAGATGAAATGAAATGGTCCTTTATTTTCCTTAAAACAAACTGTTTCACTTATCCGTAAAACGGCTCCCTTTGTTGCCTCCGCTGCTCCCACTGCTGCTGTTGAAAAGCCGCCGCCACAGCCGGGAAGGGCGAGCAGGGCCTGCAGGAGGCTCCGCAGCCACCACAGCCGGGAAGGGCGAGCAAGGCTGCTGGAAAGCCCCACCGCTGCCACCGCTGCTGAGGACCCTGGCCAGGAAGGGCGAGAAGGGCCGCTGGAGCCCAGAAGGAGGAGGAGGAGATTTCAAGCCCCCAGCTTAGGTAGGGGAATGAAACATTTTGTTATTGTTTCATTTCGTACATTATGTTTTGCAAAAATTCATACGAAACGGAATGAAACAAATTTAGGGGGACGTGAAGTGAAACACCATTTTTCTGTTTCATGCCCATCCCTAATCATGAGATGTCCGTTTGAAACACCTGAGCAGTATTGGCTGAAAAAGACAAAATTGTTAGGAAATGGGGAAGTAGGAAGTGAGATCAACCTAACATAATCTGTTGTTGGTTTGGAAGATCTTAGCAGAACTGTTAATGTTTGGATATTTAGGAGATCATTAACTCATATGGTCAATACACATCAGAAATGAGTTTATGGTATATAACACATTTGAAGTTTTTTTCTTCATTACCAGGCAGTTAGTTATATAGTAACAAGATTAGAATCATTGAAACCAGGATAACATATAGACAGCAAAGCTCTGCTAACATTAAGACCATCCCCAACCACAAAGCAAAGCAGCTCCCCAGGAATTTCACAAGTTAAATGAGTGACCTTCTGAATAAAGCTGTACTGTCTCAGGGAAGCCCCCCCAAAAGGGTACTGTAAACCACTTCTGAATATTCTCTGTCCAGAAAACATTGAAGTCACTGTTCTCTCAGCCACAGTCTAACAATTGCTATACAGGAATAAAAACACAGTACTAGCTTGCTGTGTGTGGCAGATGTAAGAACTGCCAGGATGATAAATGTGAACCACTATGAACACTTGAAATGATTTTTGTAAATACTGTATTAAGTATCACTATGATTCTTATAGCAAAGTGACCTTAAGTAAGCTAGATTTCCCTGTAAATATTCAGCTGAGTTTACAGCACCACTGTGTGTTCTTATTTCTCTTTCTCCAGTGTCTGAAGCTCATATAGAAACCATTATTTCCCTTTTTCTTCTTCTTCATTTCTCCCCACCCCCACCCCCTGGCACTTGGTATCTGGTGCTGCATAATCGGCCTGGATAGGTTTCTCTGCTGCTGGGCAGCTCAGATTATTAATATCGCTTACACTGCCTTTGAACTTTATTTGGGCATGCAATGCCCTCAAGTAATTTGACCAGAAGTGGCTGCTCAAGTTTTTCAAAGACAATATTATTTGAGGTTGTGTGTGTGTGTGTGTGTGTGTGTGTGTGTGTGTGTGTGTGTGTGTGTGTGTGTGTGTGTGTGTGTGTGTCATTACAGTTGTATAGGAAAATAAAATTTGCTGGAAAAACAGAGCTGATCTCAGGCTGGAGACAGATAATGATTTTTAAAGAATTAGAGATAATATCATAGAACAATGGTGTACACAATTATTTATTGTAACTTTTCTGCTGATTTAAATTATTTCACTGTAGAATGTGTGAACAAGAAAAGTGGCCTATTCAATTGGGTCCCAGAACCCGATTTTGAACCTAGAGAACACGGAGTGAACTACATAGCCTGTGAAAATATGCTATTAAAATATTTTTAAAAATATTTTCCTCACCAACCCCCCCCCAAAAAAACAAGAACAAACAAACACACATAGACACACAAAGAAAAAAACCTATAGCAACTTGAAAGTCACTTCTCTTTTTGTAGTGTATTACTCCATCCACTAAAGAAAGAGTAGCCTACTTTACAGACCTCAGATACAAAATATCCAGTTCAGTGGTTAAAGTAAGGCCAGATATTATAGATACAATATTCACTGGAATCAAGTTTGGCAGGGGGGTTCATGATGAAAGAAATAGAGAGCTTGCATGTTGCTCGTTTCTGCGTCCAGGTCTTACAAAACATCCTCCCACTACACTCACACAATTCTCCTTCATTATGATCTTTGGAGGGTTTTTTGTTTGTTTGTATAAAAAGAGATATTCTCTTTAGTATCCTGTGCTGACTTCTCAGAAGGGGATGGGTTCCTGCCCTTGGGAGACCATTTATCCCCTTTTATGATAGAAAATAATATAACAACATTTTCACGCTTTTGAACAGGGAAATTGGAGAACAAAAATATGATAAGCTAGATCAGCGTTTTTCAACCACTGTTCCGCGGCACACTGGTGTGCCGCGAGATGTTGCCTGGTGTGCCGTGGGAAAAATTGAAAAATTCTAAAGAAATTCAACCCAGGGCTGGCGGGCGGCCCACAGCTGGGAGGTGCTATAAATAGCGCCCAAGGGCCAGCTTGGCTCCTCCTCCCCGAGGCCCGCGGCGCTGGCATCACTTCCTCCCCGGCCGGACCTGGCCCCGCTAATTCTCTTAGTGTTTGCACTGTGTCTGCCGCCACCGCCACGACTCGCTCGCTTCCCTCTCCCCCCTCCTTTTTTAGCCTGGAGCACCACCACCCCTTTCCTGGGAGCTACCAATGGACTGAGCCGCCCGACAGCCCGCCCGCCAACACGAGCCGGCCCGGGAGCCCCAGCCCAGAACAAACCACCAGGTGAGGGGAAGGGGAGGAGGGGCACCCGGCTGCCCCACGAGCACCGCGGCAGGGCTGCAAGGAGGAGGGGATGGAGGAGGCCTCCGCCGGGCCTAGGCTGAGGAGGCGGGGGGGCTACTGGCATGGCTGGACGGCCGGACGGCCGGCCTTTAGGGTCCGGGAGGGGAAGAGCCGTCTCTGAGGGCCCCCGCGATGGGTTCCTTGAAGTCTTGCCCCTTTCTTTCTGTCTTGGGTCGCCCTGTTCTCTCTCTCTGTCTTTTCTTTCTTTTTTCCCCCACCTCTCTCTTTCCATTCGTACCCTTTCCCCTCTTCATAGAAACGTATTCATTTCTAGCCTGCATATGTGTATGTCTAGCAGCCTGCCTACTGTAATTAAAACTGTAAACCACCCAGAGACTCCTTGAAGTGGTATGGGGCGGTATACAAGCAGAACACTTTCTGCCTTCTTTCCTTCCTGCCTTCCTTCATCCTCCTCCCCTCCTGTCGCTGGACTTGCTGAAGGCATCTGCCTTGGCCACAGTGTGGAGAGCAAGATGGGCTTTTGGGTCTTATTTGTGTTCCTGGAGAGTCAGTGCCCCATTCACAGGTCTCCACTGGACACAGAAGTCCATGCAGGGCAAAATGTCTTTAAAAAAACAACACAGGTAAGTGGGAACTGGGTGCTAGAGAGCAGGCTGCCTCAATCTGTGGCCCCTCTGTCCTGCTTCTCCCTACACCAGCAATGGCGAACCTTTTAGAGATTGATATAGGCACAGAGTTAAATTTTTTAACATTTTCTAATGGTGGTGTGCCTCGTGATTTTTTTCATGAAACAAGTATGCCTTTGCCCAAAAAAGGTTGAAAAACACTGAGCTAGATGATAAGAGAAAGGGAAAAAAATCAAGAGGAAGACATCTAACTGCTGTTGGGGGAACTGGTTCCTGGCATTTCATATATGGCGGAGTCATTGTGCATGCACACCCCAAACAGGCATTTGTGTTAATTCAATACATGGATCTTATTTATAGGGCCCATGTGGATTTCCCTGGCATGGCGGGGTTGATGTATGTTGAGGGCTTCAGGATGAAAGCTGCCCTCCTTTCCACCTTACCATGGGACAGGCCCCATGATGTGCTTTGGTTGCGTGTCATGTCCCCTTTTAGGCTGCTGTTTGGGGAATGATTTGATTATGGGCATCTCATTCAGATGGCTGAACAAGTTAATGCTTCCTTTCAAGGGGTGGGCCAGGAGGTACAACCCTGCTTGGTCTGGTAGGATTTCAATAACTGAGGTAATTGCTCCAGGAGGCAGTGCAAATTCAAACATTAGTGTTCCACATATAGTGGGCAGCACGTGGCAGTCAATTGCCCATGATGCCATAGGGGTAACAGTGGAGCCAGGGATAGCAGGGCTGGCAGAAAGCCACCGGGACCTGCTGCTCCTCCAAAAGGGCCCCAGCTCAATTAGGTTAGGTGTATTGGAGGAGTGACTGAGCAATTATCCATACCAGGAGGAGGCCACGTTTTTGTACAATGGTTTTAAGTTAAGTTTTTGTATTCTGGATGTTGGACACGTTTGGCAAGTTGGGCTAAGAACTTGAAGCCGGTGCTCAGGGCACAAGGGCATAGTTAGGGGCAAGATACATAAGGAAATCAAGGAGGGCTGGGTGCTGGGACCCTGGCCAATCTCAGGGTGTACCATTAGAAGTTGTTCCTAAGAAGACACCAGGGTAGTTCCAGTTAACCCATCACATGTAATACCGAGCTGAGATGTCGATGAACGACAGGATTCCCAAGGAACTGTGTAGCGTTCATTATACGTCCTTTGATTCTGCTGTACGTATGGTTAAGGTGTGTGGGGTTGGTGCTGAGATGGAAAGTGTGATTATAAATCAGTGTTCAGGCTGTTGCCGGTCCACCTTGGAGATTTTCATTTGTTAGGTTTCATGTTTGATGGCCAGTTTTATGTTGATAGGGCTTTACCCATAGGATGTTGGGTGTCATGTGTGGCTTTTGAGCATTTTAGTTCTTTTTTGGAATAGGTTGTGCATGTGTGGGCTAAGTCTAGATGTGTGGTCCACTATTTAGATGACTATTTATTTTGTGGGCAGCAAGGGACTGGCCAATGTAATAGGTTGATGGGGACCTTTGCTCAGGTGACCAGGGAGCAATGAGTACCTCTGGCTGAGGAGAAAACAGAGGGTCCAGCAACCAAGCTCACCTTTTTAGGTATAGAGCTTGACACATGCCAGCAGGCTTGCAAGCTGCCTGATGATAAATAGGTGTATTTATGAGATAGGATAGCCATGATGTCAGGGCAGAGGAAGGTGACCTTGAAAAAACTTCAAGTTTTTGTTGGACATTTAAACTTTGCATGTAAGTTAATTGCCCTGGGTAGGGTTTTTCTCTGCAGGTTGTGTGAGGCTATGGTGGGGCTGAACATCCTTCACCGTAGGTGCAGGTTGTCAGCTGGTATGAGGAAGGACTTGTTAGTCTGGCTCAGATTTTTACGGGAGTTTAGTGGGATATCTTTTTGGCAGTCTGATCTATCGTTGGGGGCAGTGTTACAAGTCCATACAGATGCTTTGGGCTCGCAGAGTTTTGGTATGCTTTTTCAGGGTAGGTAGTGCACTGGGCAGTGGCCTGCTGAATAGGTTCGCTTAGGTATAGTGAGGGAGTTAACTTTTTTTGAGAATTTTTTCTGATTGTTGGAGCACTTTGGCTATGGGGTGATAGCTGGGTAAATGGGGCAGTCATGTTTTGGAGTGATAACCAAGTGGTAGTTCACATCATTAACTCCGACATCTAGATCACTAAGGGTTATGGTTTTGTTGACAGCCTTTACTTTGAAGTGCTTGAAGCTAATTGTTGTTTTTCATGCTAAGCATGTTCCTGGAATCCAGAATGAGCTGGCTGACACCCTGTCCCATCAACAGATTGGGCAGCTCAGGGAGTTGGCAGAAACAGTGCCAGATGTTCTTCTAGATGAGGTTTGGAGGATTGGCAGGTGGAAGCCAACCTGGCCATGAGCTTAGCGTTAGCTCCCAACACCAGTTATGCAGAGTTATGCAGCAGCCTATATCAAGTTTGAACATTTTTGCCTGAGTCAGAGGCTTCTACTGACCCTGAGCACCTGATACAATTTGCTGTGTATCTACACCGAAAAAGATTGGCCCCACATTCCATTCAAGGAAGAATGTTGGTGTTGGCCTTTTATTCCAAAGCCAGAGGCTTGCCACAGCCCAAGGGAGATGGTAGGCTCCCTACGATGATCAACAGGTCGTCCCGGGAAAGGGGCATGTCTAGGAATCACCACATGCCCATTATGCCAGCAATGCTGATTGTGTTGTGTGCTAGCTGGTTAGAGGTTTGTAACGAAAGTTTTGAAGTCTCATTGTTCAAGGCTGCAATGTTGGTGGCTTTTGGGGGGGTCTTTTAGAGTTAGCAAGCTGATCGCCACATCCAAATATGTTTGATCACAGGCTGCACTGCAGATGGCAGATTTATTGCTTACACAGGAGCAGCTCATTTTGACTTGGAACTGATCTAAAATGGATCAGCTTGGCATAGATAGATTGATACACCTGGGAAAGTGGCATGTCCAGGAAATCTGCACATTTATGGCAGTCACCATTTAAATGGGCTTGCAAGATGAGGGTGAAGGGTATTTGTTTCTTCATAAAGATAAGAGTCCATTGACCAGATACCAGTTTTGGCAGGTTATATCTAGGCCGCTCGAGAGAGCAAGCCTTGGCACATGGCATTTTTGGGACACACTTGTTCCAGATAGGGGCGGCCTCTACAGCTGCTGCCTTGGGTTATTCTGTACAGGAGACCCAGGCTGTTGGGTGTTGGTCTTCACAAAAGTACAAAACCTGTATTCGCCCCTTGCCTGAATGTTAGGGCTGGTCTTTGCCTGTTGTGTTTTTCTCATTTTAGGTTTGTCCATAAGACCACGAGTTTCGGTGTTCATTTGCAGGCACAGTTTTATATACTGGGCCAGGTGGACCATGCCAGGTGGACCAGCTGGGGCAGCAATTTGGGCCTAGGACAACAGGCCAGGATTGCTTGGAGTGGATGAGGAGGCATACTGTGGAAGGACTTCCTAAATGCTGCTGAGTTCGGCCTCTGTCCATGGTTGTGATACATCTTGGGGATAATGACCTCACCCAATGTGAAGGAAATGTCACTATTTTACAGGTCATTGAGGTTCCTAAAGCATTGTTTCCCCCTAAATCTCTTAGGTGTGGACAGAGATTCTGCCACGTATGTTTTGGTGAGGAGTGCGGAATCCTCATAAGGTTGATTGCATGCAGAAGGGTGTCAATTGAGAGGTAGGGAAAATGATACATGGTGGTCTCAAGGGTGTGATATGCCACTCTCGGATCAAATTTCACTGCCCAGACATATAGGCAAGATGGAGTTCATTTATCGGAGGCAGAGTTAGATTTGTTTTAGCAGGAGATTTAAGGGAAACTGCAGATCAAGGTTCAGAGACTTTGTGGGGGGCTAGGAGCATATTAATAGCCCCTTAGCCTTGGCAGGTAGTGCATAGGTTAACAGTGAGTCGAGATCCCAGATTGGCATTCAATGGGTGCTTGGTAGCCCTCTGGCCATACATAGGATTTTATTTGAACACAGACAAAGGAAGGAGATAAATTAGGATTAATAAAAGGCAGAGAACAGCCCTGCTGTATTCATACCTGTTAAGTGGGAGGCACGCTGAACTGGTGGACATGTAATTGAAGGTGGGCTGCCTCCAAGGCCATGCATTTTGACAATATCCAGAATGATCTTGATAGGCCAAATGGAAGCTTGAATTGGTAGACTCAGCTTTCTTCAGACTGATGAAGCTGTTTGGATGAGCAGCAAAATGTTTCAATCTCTCAAGAAAAAGAAGTCCATAACCATGACTCAACTTCCAGGTAAACTCACCTGGATGACTGAGAATCTTCACAGACACATCAAGGTGGAAGTAGAGGAAGGGACAGTGTTCAGGATGGATAGAAATATGGAAAATAGGCATCCCCTACATTGATCACAACAAATCATTCCTGCGGTTGCAGGAGATATATCATGGACTCCAAGGTGGCCAAGTAGAACCTGGTAGTAGTAATGTACGAGCTAACGTCTCACAGGTCTAGAGTAGGGCATCTCTTTTGGGCACCATGTAGTACTGGGAGAAGACGTTTGCAGACTTCTTCTGCAATGTATGGGGTCGACAGCATTTTTGAGATGTAAATTTTGATCTTCTTTCCATGAGGTGGGGGAACAGAGAGGTGATTTTGTGAGAGATGAGTGATGTGGTGGAGTTCAATCCAGTAGCATGACTCCACAATCAATAGAACCTATCTGTCCATGGTAATGGACTTGCAAGCAGATAGATCAGGTTGAAAAATGGAGTGGGTTTGGTGGAGTGGTAGTGGTGAGGCAATCCTGGTCACTGGTAAGTCAAACATGCTGCTCATGGGAAGGATATTTGGGACTGGTTTGGCAATTGAATTGTGGCTTATAGTATGGAGTGTGGGCTGATACTCAGAAAGCATCTGGTGTGCACCGGGGCAGGGGTGGGTGGGTGAGTTATAGCTCCCAGACTAGCAGTACCAGGCTGGCACTGGGGTCTTTGTTGATAAGAGGGACAGACATTTTAGCATCTAGACTTCTTTTGAACATTCTTGAGGAGATGGAAGCAATAGTGTGGTACGCCGATAGAATTTTCTGCTTTTAAATTATCATGCCTTATTGTTGGAAGGTTTGTGCAAATAGGTGCTTGTCCTTCAGCAGGGAGGTCAAAATGGTTGAGATGTTGTGCCACAAAAATGCTGATAGGTCCCCATGGTGCTCTGATTATTCATGATGCACGTGTTAAGGGTTGCAGCTGAGTAGCACTGCATGTTCTCAATACAGCTGCTCTCCCTATTTGGTGGAGTCATGCCATGTCTTTGACACAGGCAAGACTGAGAAGCATCCATAAAGATGGAATTCACAGCTTGCTGCTTCTAGAGGAATATGGCCTCATGGTCATGAATGCTATGCATGTTGTCCACACAGGTTGCTGTCATGTGCGATGAGGCAGGTTTTGTCCAAGCACATCTAGCTGTTTCAAGGAGAGAGAATACATACCATGGAGAGGTGAACTGGTGTGGTAGTCTCCTTGGTGACTGGATCATAGAGATGGTCCAAAGATGCTGTGGCCAGGCTGTGCATCTTTATGTTGAGAGCTTTTGCCATGTGTATGATGACCTGGGGATATGTCAAGAAATTCTCCACCAGGAAGGATGGATCTGGGTCTGCCAATCAGAAACTGAAGACATTAAAAGGACCAATGGGGTCTGGAGATAGTAATTTGGGTTGGAGACCAGGACATCCTGAGATGAAGCCAAGGAACTGACTTCCAGGTCACAGTCATATACTAAGGACCGTGATAGTGGATGGTCCATCAGTGGATGAGATTGACACAGCAGTGTATGCAGGGCTTGAGATAGAATGCTGGAAGAGATAAGAGAGCAGTGAGGCAGCTAGAGAAATCGACCCTCCTGGGCCCAATCCGTAGTGTTTGGGGAGGGATAGGTGCCTCCTCAGATTCCAATGCCAGAAGGATAGTCTCGTGGAGGGGATGTACAAACAGAGAAGGGAGTTATGCATAGTTTAGCTGATGCTGACTCATGCTTTGATTTCAAAGCCTTTGGAGGCTGTTCAGTTGGATGGCTATGCTGGTGTCTTCCATTTGTTCAAGGTCAATGATTTTGGACTCAAAGGAGTGGCTGTTGGCAGCATGGATTTTGATCTTGACACCAGAGTTGAAGCCAGAGATACTCCAGGAGATGTTGATCAGGGGCTTTCAGAGGTTGGTGCCACAATACAGCACCTGGTGGCTTCTGCTACAGCTTTGTCAATGCTTGGTGACTTAGAGGTGGCCTTGCAGACCAAGATGCAACAGAGGACCCCACATTTGAAATTTTTGAAGCGGCGGGAATGGTGGACTTCTCCCAAGCACAATAAGCACTTGAAATGTCCATCAGATAGAGAAACTTTCTTCAAAGAGCCCATGCAGCGTTTAAATTGGGCCTTGGATGCTATGAAAGTTGGATAGGCTCTAAGAAAGCTCAGAAAGACAAGACTTGCAGCACAGTGATAAAAAAGAGCAGAGGGATGTGCATGGTGCCAAGGCAAATACTGTGTAGTGTGTACTATATGTGTGTGGGAGGGAAATATTTATGTATCAGTTTTATCATACAGAAGCTCTAGAATGTTCCAGTGAAGCTCTGTGAATGTGAAGATCGCCCCCATCAGTGTGATTCAAGAGGCCACAAAGAAGAACCTTAAGACATTTGAAAGGCAGGCCAGTCTTAATACCACCATAATGAAAAGAAGGAACTGGCAGGAACTGCGGTTAACAGTGGCACCCAGGATTTGAACTGCTGAGCTGCTGACTTTGCAGCCAACAGTCTTAGTACCACCATAATGCAAAGAAGAAGGGAGGTTGATACAGCTAAATATAAGATAGAAGGTGATGAAGAAAAAATATCTGCCTCAGAATCCAGAGTGCTACTCCAGACACAAGAGCACAAGATCAATGATTAGTATGATCTAGAAATGTGTGCATTGCAGCTTTCTATTAGGGATGGGCACCATACAAAAAATGACACACTGTTTTCTTCAGTCGTAAGGTGTCAAATCGTTTGAAAAAAAACTAAATGGCAGCTTCCATTTCATTATGCAACAAAACGGAACACCATTCCCCACCATCAAAATGATTAGTTTTAGAGGAAATGGCAGGGGAGCTTCCTCTAGCTCTTCCCCTCAAGTCCCATGAAATTTGGAAAGGTTTTGAGGTCACAGAGCTGAGTGATAAAGCTCCAAAGGGGGTGCCCCTAAGAAAAAAACTTTCTAATTGGATTCAATGGAAAGCAGCGGCAGCGCTATCGCTCACCTGATCAGCTTCTGATTCAAATTAGAAAGTATTTTCCCCCCTAGGGGTAACCCCTTTGGAGCCTCATAACTCAGGTCTGTGACCCCCAAACCTTTCCAAATTTCAGGGGTTTACCTAAAATTGCTTGCTCCCCTGGGTCCTCTAGGAGTGTGTAACAAAATGAAATGAAACTACTCAAGAACTGAAACAAAATGAAACACTATTGTCCTGTTTTGTGCCCATCCCTACTTTCTATATCTCTAAGACTAAGTGGTCTCAGTTTACCTAAAGCAGGGGTCTGCAACCTTTAAGACATAAAGAGCCACTTGGACCCGTTTCCGACGGGAAAAAAAAAACTGGGAGCCGCAAAACCATTGCGACATTTAAAACAAATATATACAACCGCCGCCGCCGTTCTCGCTGTTCCGCCTCAGCAACCGGGCGCTGGGCCAGCTGCCGTTCGAGGCTCTGTGAGGCGATGACCCGCGCTACGGGCCTACCAGCGCCGCCGCCGCCGCCGCCGCCACGGTCCCGCAGCCGGAGGCGAGGGAGCGGCGCCCGCCTCAGCGGTTGAAAGGACGGGCCTGCGACCCCGCGGCTGGTCCCTTTTTTTGGAAGTGGGTGAGCGGCGACCTCTCCCCCCCACACACACACACTTCTTGCAGCCGTGGTGTGTGTGCGTGTGTGGGCAAAGTTTGGCTTGTGAAGGAGACGGAAGGAAGGGGCGGATGATGCGACACACACACACACACACACACACACACACACACACACACACACACACACACACACACACACACTTCTTGCAGCCGTGATGTGTGTGCGTGTGTGGGCAAAGTTTGGCTTGTGAAGGAGACGGAGGGAAGGGGCGGGTGATGCCACACACACACACACACACACACACACACACACACACACACACACACACACACACAATTCTTGCAGCCGTGGTGTGTGTGCGTGTGTGGGCAAAGTTTGGCTTGTGAAGGAGACGGAGGGAAGGGGCGGGTGAGGCTGAAAGAAGCGGGAGGGCGAGTGGCGCGCTGGGCCACTGTGGATCTCCCTGGTCTGCTCCTCCATTCTGCTTTCGGACCCCCTTTTTGTCCGTCCAGGCCGCCGCTGCCGCCACCGCCACCAGCACGAACTGACCGGCTGCTTGGGCCTCGCCTCCTCCTCCTCCTCCTCCTCCACTGCCGGCGGTGGCGGGAGGAGGGGGAGGAGGAGGAGGAGGATTACCAACACGCGTGGCTTCCTGCTGCTGCTGCTGCTGAGCGGCCCCTGACCCCCGTGGCGGGAGGAGACCCCGGCGGCCACCGATGCCACCCCCACCACCCCTCCAATGCCGCTGCCGCCGCCATCCTAGCCCTGGCCGGCCCAGGAGCCTTCGCCACGGCCGAGGCGGTGGCGGCGCACCGGCGGCGGCAGCAGCAGCGGCTGCAGCAGCACCAGGAGGAGGAGGAGGAGGAGGAGGAAGATGAAGACAAGGGCGGCGGCGGCGGCGAGCTGGAGTTTCCCCAGCGGTCCTAGTTTAAATGCCGCGGGACCCCTTCCATGAGGGGAACCTCCCGGAGCCGTGGCAAAGGTTCCAAAGAGCCGCATGCGGCTCCGGAGCTGCGGGTTGCAGACCCCCGCCCTAAAGTCATTCATCCTATTCCCACCAGAACATAGCTTTGAATGTTTGAATTCAGGTCTCTCAGTCTCCTAGTTCGTTCGCGATGCAACTATGAACCCTTGAAAAATCTGGACCGATTCCAGTTTCTCACACTCAAAGGAGCAGCTTCAATGCTCTCATGGGGATGAACATGAGCAGAATGCATTTCTAAATATGTGTGCTAGAGATGGGCACGGAATGAAAAAGTTTTCGTTTTCGTTGTTCGTTTTTCGTTTCGTTACGCAACGAAACGACAAATGAAATTTGTCCCTAAAATGAAATGAAACGAACAGGAACGCGGGGATTTTGGTCGTGCATTTCGTTTTTGTTACTGCAATGAAGTGAGTGGCTTTAAATGCTTTAAAAAACATTAAAAATCGGAATAAATTGTAACGAAACGGTAATGAAACAAAAACAATTTTTTTGAAAAATTTCACGAACAATGGAAATAAACCGAAATGGACCTCTAAACGACAAACGACAAATGAAACTCCATTTTTTCAGTGTTTTGATATCACTGCACAGTTTTGTTACAATCAAGACAAATGCCCTCCATTTCTGAATTGCACAGCAGAGGAGGTGGAAGAGAATGTAATTTGGCACACCACTCATGGGAAATTATGTAGCACTTGCCCCTAACACCATGTAGTGACAAGCTGCACCTTTGGAAAAAAAATTACAGCAGATCTTCTACATTAAAAAGGGCACATACCTTTTTAATGTAGAGGAAGGGATGAAATCAAGCATACTATCTGATGTTCATGGCTGATTACCAACAGAAATAAAATTAACACATACATTTAAAAATATTTTTTGCTTTGAAGAACTGCAGGCTTTGAGAGCACTCAGGTGAAAGAAGTTTATAGGAGCTCAATAGGTGTCTCTGGAAAACTCAGGATGTGGAATCATTCTATGAAATCCCACATAAAAACCTAATGAAAAAAGGCAATTAGGGATGAATAAGTATTTACTTATCATTGTTCTAAAGAGCTTACAAACCTGTGCAACTTTGTTTCTGAATGTTCAAAAGAAAAATTGAGATTATTTTGTGAGATGAAGCAGACCTGTGACCCATGCATAGGGCTTTAAGATGTTTAGTTCTTAAATATCTAGCATTGCATTTTGTGTTCAACTGGTGTTGGAACTCTGGAAGGATTCCTGTATTTAGCAGCTATATAACAAGTAAGGTGAAGTCCTCTTTATACTGGGAGTAGTTGTACTTGTAGAACTGGCCACTGCAGACAGCAGAGAATTTTACTTGGCTCATTTTCTATGAGGGCGTAACAACACTCACAGTCCCCACCACCACCCTAAACTTGATGGAATGAACTGGAGAGAGCAGAAATGTCACAAATGACCAGTGAAACTGTAAGATCCAGATATCTATAAGTAAAATGGAGTGAGTCATAGCACTAGTGGCATACATTTCACATTCACACTTGTGCATGGGTTGTTTCATAGGTCTGTTTCCTCAGTAATATTATCTACAGCACTTACAATTTGCTATTTTTATGTCATGACTAGGTCAGGTTTGGTTTCCTACAATTCTATTGAATCTAATTTTAAAATTCATACGGTTCTCTCTTTTTTTTGCATAAATATAATTATATATGCTAAACTGCTATTTTTGTGTGTGCCAAAACACTCAGCAGTCCATGCACACATTTTGTTGTTCTGCACCACTGCTAGCCTTTCTCACAGACAAAAACACTGGAGAAGATGATGCAGTTTAAATTTTCCCCTTCTGTGCATTTTTCTTGGGAAAAGAGGACATGGCCCATTGTCACATTTAATTATCTGCATGTTCTAATTTTGTAATTTACATAACTGGATACACACAGAGACACACAAACATGCACAGAGGCCTGACATTTCATTCTAACAGAGTTCCATGACTAAGCAAATTAGGGAGATAGATTTTCATCTTTTTAATGGAAATAATGACTTAAAACCTCCACAATGTACATGAGATAGGTAACAATTTTATTTTAATTCTCCATCAAAGGGCAAAAATGGCAATTCTGCTCCTTTATTTTTGCATTCCAATGACAGATATCGCTGCCTTTATTTTTTTTTTGGGGGGGGGGGGAACTGATTTTGAGGTTAATTCAGCTTAAGTGGAAAAGTGAATGTGTATGTGTTAGGGCATAACAGTAAAGTAACCAACAATTGTAAGTAAGTTGCTTAAGAGTTTGTAACTGTAGTAAACCAGTCAGGGATTAGCTGACTGCAAAGTGTAATCAACTGAGTATATAGTGGTTAGCAAGTGTGGGTAACACTTGATCACTTCATCCCAATCTCCTGATGATGATCCATGCTGCTACACGTCTCTGCTGAAGAACTCTGTGACTGCAAGAAGGAATGCTGAAGAAAGCTGTTTATGTTATATTGTTATTTTGCCAAGTTATTCTTTGTAAATAAAACTCTGCTAAAAAACCATAACAGTATGTTAATATGAAACTAGAAATACAGTATTTACAGCAGGTTTCTTGCTTTGTTAAAGTCATAGGTATATTACAAATGACTGTCTAACTTATTCACTCTTAGCAGGCAACCCTATGAGATTTTAAAAGAGTTTATTCTGTGTATGTTTGGTGGAATTAATCTCATAGATAGACCGTGCTCAAAATGCCCACCAAGCCATTGGGGGGGGGGGGCACAAACCAGACAAAGTGATACAAATCTAATATAGTTTATACTACACCTGTAAAACAATTATTAAATAACGATCAAATCCTGATTTTCTTTAGAACTTTAAAAGATTTTTAAAAGCATCAAAGCCATTATGTTTTAAAAAGAAAACCATAAAGAAACTACTACTACTACTACTACTACTACTACTACTACTACTACTACTACTACTACTACTACTACGATTATTATTATTATTATTATTATTATTATTATTATTATTATTATTATTATTATTATTATTATTATTATTATTATTATTATTACAGTCATGACTGACTCTTCCTGATCCCATGTCCATGGAGTTTTCTTGGCAAGAATACTGAAGTAGTTTGCCAGTTGCTACTCCAAGTGCCTATAGCACCTGGTATTCCCTGGTGGTCACCCATTAAAGTACTAGCTTACCCTCCACCTAAAAAGCACAAAGTCTCTTCCTGTAGTACATTTTGTGATTCTGTTTCTTTTTGACTCGTCTCAAATAACTGAAAATGAATATTGTTACTTAATTGTTCAGATTATGGCCCAAATCCTGTTATTTAGTCCAATAAATTCCACTAGAGTAGGCCCACAGCATGCTACTTACTACTATTGCAAATGGGTGAAATAATATGAATGGTACCTAGGAAGCAGACAGAGCAACAGAGGTAGGTGAGGTAGGAACTGCCAATTCATATAGCTTTCTGTCTCACCACTTCTATTTCTGAAATCCAGTTGTTAACGGGACCTAAGGGATTTTTCATATTTAAATTAGTATTCTAAAATAAGAGCTAAAGTAAGGGGTGTGTTACTGAAACTCCATCAAAATCCATGGGGCATACCTCTAGAAAAATATATTTAAGATGGAGGAATTAATGTGAAATATATTCTTCCCATAGAAAACTAACTTGGGGGGAAAGGGTGCGCCACTTTCTGGTAATTCTTCCCGGTGCCTGCTGGGTGAAATCTTGAGAACAGCTTGGCCTTTCTTGGAACAACCAGAAAACGGAGCTCATTTGTTTCTAGCAGGCCTGAGAGTAGCGCCAAAAGTACTGTAATATCTATTCATTTTCCCACACACATCTCCAAAAAAGATGCACAAGGCGTATTTGCAAGAAGGTTGAGATTGAGGAGCAGGGGTGTGGAGAGGAAGCCGTTCTGTCTCACCCTCTGCCTAGCAAATGGCTCCAGCAATACAACAGAATGGTACAAAACATAGCATGACTACTAATTGTTATTGGTTGGCAAATCCTATATGTACCATATTCTACCAAGAAGTGGGTACATTGATATGTGTATTTTGAAAACATTCTGGTCCAATCTATAATTCTCCAAGGGAGATATGCAGAACTTTATGATGTCTGACTGCTAAGCTTCTATAATCACCTTTTGTTCCTTAAAAGCAGTTTAGTTCCCTTTTGTCCAAGACAGTTCTCTATAAAGTAGTAAGGACAAGAGCTCAAATTACTTTATACCTGAACAGGCAGCTAGAGCATTATAGACTCATGTTTTCTCTTAGGTTAAATCTCTCCAGGTCCTGCTACTTAAAATAGTTTATGAGAAATTCCAAGTATTATTGGATATAGAAATTAAGCTATCACTCTTCTGAACATTCTCAAAGAGAACCCTCTCTTTTCAAAACATGCCTCTACTGTGCAAGTCATCCTATAACACAGTGAGGCTTTTCATCTCCATTTAAGGTCCTCACAAGCCTTAAATTAGGAACACAGAAAGGTCCCTGAATTTAAGATCATTAGTTCATCTCATTCAGTATCATGAATTCTGCTGACTAGCAAAGATTCTACAGGATTCAGTCTTTGTTGAATTTTAACTTTGATCTGTGGTATACCCTCATTATTCTCTTATCATCCACTCTTATCATTCAACTACAGTAGGACCCCCGTATCCACGGGGGATTGTTTCCCAGCCACCCCACAGATAATGAAATCCACGGATAGTGTGAACGCTCTTATCTGAGGGTGTCAGGGGTGAAAGCAGTGGGAGAGTCCACCAGCACCCAGGAGACCCATGCTATGACACTGCACCATCTCCACCAAATCCTCTACTGATCTTGTGAGTGGGCTGCCCCGGGCTGGGCTCTCCCAGGCCGCACAACCGCTTCTTCTCTTACCTCTGCTGCCACTCTTGCAGGCGGACGGAGGGGCTCTCCTAAGCCACATGGCCTCCTCTGCTGCCACCACTGCTAGTGTCCCAGGTGGGCACTCCTAGGTGGCACAGCCTCGGCAGCTGCAGCTGCTGTACTGCCTGAGCCAGGCCCAGCCCTTTGCACTGTCACTCGCATTTGTGGATAACTGAATCCGTGAATGGTGAATCAGTGGATAAAAGGGTGCTGCTGTAGTTACTAGGCGTGATCCTGCTTAGGTCCCCAGTTCAGGTGATATAG
Organism: Phrynocephalus guinanensis; assembly: GCA_037367245.1. Taxonomy (NCBI): domain Eukaryota; kingdom Metazoa; phylum Chordata; class Lepidosauria; order Squamata; family Agamidae; genus Phrynocephalus; species Phrynocephalus guinanensis. Next base: position 4,159,375 of record CM074735.1, read on the forward strand.
GCTGTGTTCAGGACAGTAGATAGAAAAACTAAATTATCATCTTCATATGCCACCCTTACTCATAAAAATATGTCTACTTATTAAAAATCTGGCCAGAAGGATCTCACAAGAGGTTTTAAAAAGAGGAATGGAAGGCCTCAGCTTGAGAAGAGAAACTGAACAGTGTTCTCATGATATGGAGGCAGTAAAGCAGAGGAGGACTGATCCTCACACTTGCATCTGGAATGCTGAGGCTTGCTGTGTATATGATTTAGGTGAAATACGGGATGTTTGCTAAAACTGAAAGGTACTAAAATACTGTAGTTGAATGTCATCTATTTATTTCTTTTTGTTCTACTTATCTTCCTTTCCATCCATATTATTGAAGAGGAAGCTGAAAGACTTCAGCTGCATTGGGGTTTTTGGTTTCTGTTTTGTTGTGTTTAACTTTTCTATACTATTATTTGTTTGCTATCTTTTGGAAAATAATTTATTTGGAGTTGAGACGTGCACTGAAAGTACTGACTTCAGAACCTTCAGAAGCTTTCCACAAGATCAAGGACCCCTGCCTCAGGAATTCTACATTTGTGAAGTTTCCAGTAAGTTTCAGAGAAACACAGTATGCACAGATATTTGAAATACTAATGCCTGGAGGTGTGCATTACTGTAAAATAGGCATGCTAACACACTTCAGTTGATTAGGGAAAATGCACATAAGATGTGTACATTACTAAAAATGTGTCCAGAAATACATACTTTGGGGAAAATGTATGTGAAATATGTGTATAGATTTTTATGAGTGAATTAAAAACCATAACCTTTCTATCAGATATACTTTGATTTGGATTCCTGCATTGAGCAGGAACTTAATAGTCTCATAGGCCCCTTCCAACTCCATTATTCTGTGATTCTATGCTTTGTAGGTCCCACAACCTGCTACAGAAAGAGGATAGGTAAGAATGCAGAAGTGGTGGTAGCTCAGGGCAACATAAAACACCGAGTATTTTTCACATCCCTAGTTGGTTGTTTACAAATACAAAATCAGTCAATCAAAAATGAAAATGAAAAAAAAAATCCTAAAATTATCTATTGGACAGTAGGGCCAATGGGGTCCTTTATCTTGATCTGTGTTTTTGTTTTTATTTACCATCTATCATCACTCTTCACTGTGCTTTCTTGTGTCAGATGGAAGTGAAGAATGGGTACTGCGTGCACGTCCTAGCATACAACAGCAAGGCAGTTTCTTACCTGACCTTGTCAGGGGTAACCAACTTGGAGTGGATGGTATTCTTGGACATAAAGTTTCTTAGGTGGAGTCAGAACAAGGAGTGCAGTCTGAGAGCTATTCTCATTTTGGGCACAGGGAGAATGAGAAAGAAGATGCTCTGTCCAGGGGGGGAAACCTATGGGAGGAAGCAATGGTGAACAACATTTGACAGGTAGTGTCATTTTAGGGTGGGATTCCCAAATTAGACCATGGTCATAATTAAGTCTCTTCCAACTCTATGATTCTATGATTTTATGATTCTATGAAATGGTTAACGACTGAATGTTGAGAATGGCACATGAACTCAAGACATCTTTTTTTGTAAATAATATGCTGGTGATATAACATAAGAGCAAAGAGGGTGACTGTTTTTAAGCAGTGAACGTTCCCGATATTTAACAGGCTAGCTTTGTTCTAAGAACTCATCATTTCCATATGCTTTTGGTTTTTTCTTTAAATATGAAACCATGAATAATATGCACCAGGAAGCTCAGCGTTAGTCAAAACCCACAGATGAATTCCGTTCTCTTGTCTGAAAACCATGACTAGGCCTAGGATTTAGAAATAACTTTCTTATTTTCACCAAATTCTGAATTAAAATTATTGGTAATGATAATGGTGAAATTATTTCTTAATCCTTTTATATTATCAGAGAAAAGGGGACACCCACGTTTGTAAACTAGCTAGAACTTATATATAATCATATCTTCTGCAATCTTATACTAATTCAAAATGAGTTTAACTGTCCTGGTCCCCCATCACAACACTTAAGGAACCCTGGGAATAGCTGATTAATTAAATTGCTGGGACTTGGCTATTACAGAGCCTTAATATCATAGCTTGTTTCTCCCCTAATACAGAGACACTTTCATGTCCTACGGGGTTCATTTACATTGTCTCTTTGATCAGTTAAATAGTAACTGTCAATCCATCCTTGAATCATTACCCTAAGCATATTCTATAAAAGTATAGGATTTTATATAAATAAGTAATGGACAGTGAACATGACTTAGTTGCAGTGAGCATTTATAGATCTGATTGATCTCAACAGGAGAAACTGTTTAGCTATTCTATCAAAATAAATTGAATTTTAAAAATATTTAACTTCAGGGTGATATTCAATACTATTTGCATAATATGGCCAGGAAGATGATCCAGTGAATGTTCTGGATTCTCTTTCTGTTCTGAATGTTCAGTTGCCAGTTGTAGGCCTAGCAAAACAAATCCTCAGTTACATAAATGAGATTCCTTTAGAAATTAGGAAAGCATATCTAAGAAAGTGGCAGTGTACACTTTATGCCATAAGGCTGTTCTGCCCATGAGGCTGATGAGGTACTGCTCTGTTTCTGGTGCTGGTGATGACTTGACTTGCTCTGAACACGAAGAAGCTCTCTAGTACTTTATTCCTGCAGTTGGGAAATTTCAAATATGAACTTGAGCTTACTAATAAAACAATTAGTTATTTTATACCTCTTCCCATTTGATCAAAATCTCATTTCATTTGAGGGGGAAAATGGAAGAAACTTCACATTTTTAAATTCTGGGACTGGTTACTTTTGTTATCCCGGTTTACTAGGAAATTTATAATTATCATTTCTGAACATTCATGATACTTTTAATCAGTTGTTTGTTTCAGTCTCTTCTATTCACGGGGAAGGATTATTTCCTACAAAGTGCTTTCCAAAATAGAGAAGAACCGCTTATGGAAAAACACAGAATTCCATGCACACCTTGAAGAGCCGTAGAGCATGCCATGAATGTTTTATTTCAGCTCTGAGTTAATTGATAATCTCCCTTTTAAGAATCTATGAATAAACTTTATATAGATGGATGAGGATGTGGGGTATATGGTGATCTTTTGAAATTATTGAGAAATATTTAATCAGCATTATTAGGAATATAAATATTTGATAAAGGGGCTGATCTGCAGATTCTGCTATCTTACTTTACTGGAACAGTGCTGCGGGTGCTATCAGAGATGGAGACTTGAATTGTGTGACTTGCTATCAAGCTGTACGTAAGTCAGAGCAGTGACTTTAGCACAACTTGGCCTTGACATGTCTGTGTTTTAATTTTTTTAAAAATCCTGCTTCACATATCTTTGAAGATACTCTGTTTTTATGCCTGGAATCCTGCAGTGGGATATCACACTAAAGAAACTGCTTCCAGTTCATGCATGGCTACACCTCCCTTGCCTAGGCTCCTCTCTCTCTCTCTCTCTCTCTCTCTCTCTCTCTCTCTCTCTCTCTCTCTCTCTCTCTCTCTCTCTCTCTCTCTCTCTCTCTCTCTCTCTCTCTCTCTCCAGGGCAATTTCCTTCTGTCTGCAGACTGTTAAATAGAGGAGTCCAGCCTGAAAATGGACCTGTTTAAAAGATACATAAAAAGTGGGTGGTTCCCACACCTCAGGCCAGCACACTCACACTCTCTACCCAGATGCCACACACTCCTCCTAAAGCTTGCTTTTCATAGGGACCTGAGACCTGGGCCTGGGCCTTGGGACTCCTGACTTTGCCCAAAGACTTGAGATTGGACTGAAGTCTTGGTAGAAAAGACTTGCCAACATCCCTGGCTATTATCCAAACCTTAAAAATAAATGTCAGAGGAAACTATCACAAGTTTTTAATGGGAAATTTAAGATATCTTCTATTCAAGCTCGCTCCTTTAAAAGTAAATGTTGGAGAATAGTACAGTATAACAGTACTGTAGTTTTTAATGTAAAATTTAAGGTATTCTTTTAGATGTGACACAGCGAAAGCTAGACTGCCCAACATAGTAATGAATTCCAGACAAATAGCCAGGTTTAACTGTTGAGCATAAATAACAAAGTGTTGTGTAGCAAAAAATGAGCAGAACAGGATGAATATTGGATGCTAGACCAGTATAATGAGCCATTAGGTCAACTTGCAGCTGTCTCTAGATGCTGCTCAAAAGCAATTCCTCACTATTAGCCCTGTCTAGGGACAAGGAGAGTTAAATGTAACACATGGAAAGCCATATGCCCCTGTTGTACAGGTTTTTGCTTTGGCTGCTCAGCTAGTACTGCAGAAGCAGGATGAGAGTGAGGAAGATAGGGCACTATACACAGCATTTCCATGATCTTTTTTGTGAGCCACAAATGGTAAATTATTGGGAAAATGGGAGGGCTGAGGTTAGGAAAGATAAATAATATTTTGTACTTCTGCATTAGAGACGGGCACAAAATTAAAATATAGTGTTTCATTTCATTTCACCATTCATTTTATTTTGTTACTAGCTAATGTGGCATTTACCCCTTGGTGATGAATAATTCATGAGAAGTGTCTGTATTGATTGGTTCGTTGCTGGCCAATGGGAGAGTCTGGGGGAGTTCCCTGAAGGGATTTAAGGCTCTGCCCAGCACTGAATTAGTCAGATCGGGACTGACACTGTCTGAGAGAAGAAGGTCAGATACAGACCTACATTGAGAAAAGATAGATAGGGTCTGTCTGTAAGACTGATATTTACTAGAGAGAGAAGAGATAGGATTTAGAACTTCTGTGAGGAAAACTAAGTGGTGAGTGTCTGAAAATTTAAGAACTGGGTGTGCAGGTCATCAGCATAGTCTATAACATAACTTTAGTGTGACTGAGTTATATTCTTACTTTTTATTGTACCTAAACATGTTACCCTTGATGCTCTTAATTATACTTTGTAATATATAAACTTATTTTATTTTATTCAATTTTTAACCAGTCTGAAAGCACTAATATAATAGAGAAACTTGTTGATGGCAGCAAAAGAGAAAAATTAGAAGTGGTACTTGTCAATAGCCCATGAAAGGGCCAGAGGCAAAGCACGGGAATGCTACAACAAATTTTTAAAATAATTTTCAGAACAAGACAAAACAATTCATTACTCTATATATTGACTCCCCTGCATCCTATAGGCACCAATTTGGGGGGGGGGTAGCTTCTTTAGACTCTTCCTCTTAAGCCCGCCCAAACTTGGAAAGGTTTGGGTTTCAGAAGACTGAGTTATTAAACACCAAAGTGGGTCCCCCCTGGAGAAAATCATTTAATTATTAAGGAAAGTGCTGAATCACTCCCCCACAGGGGGAGCAATTAAGTACTTCTGAAACAATTACAAATTATTTTCTCCTAGAGGGACACATTTTGGAGTTTAATAACTCAGCCCCCTGAACCCCAAACCTCTCCAAATTTGGGGGGGGGGTTTAAAGGAAAGTGTCCAAAGAAGCTACCCACCAAATTTGGTTTCTCTAGGATCAATTGTTTAGTTTCTATAGGAAAAAATGATGTTTTTGTTTCATTTCATAACAACATGGATCCTACCATTTCTTTTTTGTAACAAAATGATTTGTTATGTAATGAAATGCTAAATCAGCATTTCGTTCTTCATTTCGTGCCCATCTCTATTCTTTATCTATTGGAATATCCATCCCTTTCTACATCTGTGTCAGACATCAGTCAATTAACAGGTTATAAGCAAACTGAATATCTGATGTGATACAAGCATAAACAACAACAGGTGGTTGGCATTTTATGAAATAGGAAATTCATGTTCTCATGCTCTAACTACTGGATGTGTGAAAGGGTTTTTTCCCTTGAAGTAGAAGAAGGAGAAAATGAAGAAGCAGAAGACTTGATGTGGGTGGGCAACTTCAAGTAAGCATGTATCACAACAAGAGGCCTTTACCCTGAAAGAACATAAATCTTGTAACATAAAAACCTAGTGAAGGATTTGCAGGTTGTGAGGAGAAAGAAAAGATACTAAACCTAGCTTGTGACTCCAAAGGAAATAAGGAAACAATTCATAATTGACTTTGTTCTTACAGTAGCCTCTGATGAAATTACATTCAGAACATACCTTTCCAATCCTGATGTAGTAATGCCTTACTTGCACTCTCGGAACCAGTTACATAAGAACATGAGAACCTACAGCCTTGCTGGAACAGGCCACAGTCCATCCAGTCCACCATTCTGTCTCACACAGTGGCTCTCCGTTTGCTTCAGGGTATTCCCAAGCAGATGTCTTCACCTGCTTACGATTCCCTGCAAATGGTATTGAGAGATATCCTGCCTATCTCTCCAACCCGGAGGTTGTCCTCAGGCATCCATAGTGATAGCCATTGGTACCCTTTCTTAAAACTGTCAAGGCTGACAGCTGTCACCACTTCTTCTGGCAGGTAATTCTACAGACCAGTGATCCTCTGGGTAAAAAAGTACTTTCTCTTATTTGTTTGAGATCTAGCATCCAAAATTTCATGGAGTGCCCTGTAGTTCTAGTGTCGTGTGATAGGGAAAACAGTTTTTCCTTATCTAATTTGTCCACACTGTGTACTCATGTCATACATGAGTATGATATGTGCTAGCTAGCTTCTGCAACCCTTGCTTGTAAAAACACTACAGTAGTCCCCTGCTACAACGCGGTTCATATATTACGGTCTCAGTATATCGCAGATTTTTTCTTGAGAGAAGCAGGATTACAAGCTTTAAGCCCTCTCATGCAACCTCAGCAAACAGATCTTGGTCTTCTGGCAGCACGCACCAGCAGCAGCAGCCCCAGATCTGTTTGCTGAGGTATCAGGAGGAGGTCAAAAACCTGTCTTTGGAAGTGTAGCCAGTAGCAGACGCCAAAGGTCAGTTTGCTGAGATGCCAGGAGGGGTTTAAAAGCCTCTCTCTGGAAGGGCACACCCGTCCAAGGTCAGTTTGCTAAGGCATCTGCATTTTGCGGATTTTCCTTTATCGTGGGTGGGTCAGGCACCAAACTCCCACAATAAACAGGGGAGTAATGTACTTTGATAGAAAACAGTATGCAAAAGCAGTAGCTCTAGCCACTGCCAGAAACAGCAAAAAAAGAGTCCCTATGTCAAAACCTTTCAAATCTAATTCCTTGTGTATATATAGTGCCTTCATAAACCAAAGATGTGTCTATATGGCAGGGGCAGAGAGGGGAAAGCAAGAGAGTCCGATTCCTGCAGCCTGCAATGGCCCATAGGGAGCCATCTATGCTTCTTTAGGGAGGATGGTCCTCTCTTCTTTTGTGATGATGATACAGGATGATGCATGTTCTATTGGGGATGTAGAAATGTCCCTTCCCAAGGAAGTGTCCATGCTCAGGTAGGGAAAGGAGAGGTTTTGAGTGGGAAATACTGTATCTATTCAGCCTCTCTCATCTTCTAGCTCTTCAACTGGTTCAAGAAACACTCATTTTGTAAGAAAAGATGCTTAAAAAGAATAGCAGTGGTATGTCAGTTGTGTATGAATGTCAGCTGTGAAGTCAGTTCTAGGAGTGGACACTCTGAGACCTCTTTTCGGACCATTCCTCTGAAATAACTGATTGCTATCAAGCTAGGTATTTCATCAAAATTGCAGTGACCTCTATTTTCTTTCTAGATACTGTATAATACATTTCTGTAAGCAACAGAAACAGGCCATTTCAGGGAGTTCTTAACATAATGTCTTATTTTATTTATTTATTTATTTATTTATTTATTTATTTATTTATTTATTTATTTACCCATTTTTCTGTGTGTCCCAATTTAGTTACCGTATTTTTGACTCCATAAGACACACCTGACCATAAGGCACACCTAGTTTTCAGAAGAGGGAAACAAGAAAAAATGTTTAGCCTAAGGTTTCATGGTGGGGGAATCCTGGCTGCAAAAGGGGAGGGCAGAGGCTCCATGGAGGAGACCTCCTTGCAAATGAAGTGAATTTTGACTGGGGAATCCTGGCTGGAGAAGGGAAGGGGTGGGGAGCGGCTCCCTGGAGGAAGCCTCTTTGCAAAGGAGGTGATTGGGACTGGGGAATCCAAGCTGAAAAGGGGGAGGGTTGTGAACAATGTGATTGGAACTGTGGAATCCTGGCTGCAAAAGGGGAGAGTTGGAAAAGGAGGTGATTGGTACTGGAGAATCCAGGCTGCAAAAAGGGAGGGTTGCAAACAAGGTGATTGGGAAAGGGAAATCCAGGCTTCAAAAGGGGATGGTTTCAAACGATGTGATTGGAACTATGGAATCCAGGCTGCAAAAGGGGGCCAGAGGTTCCATGGAGGAGACTTCTTTGCAAGCAAGGTGATTTTTGACTGGGGAAATCTGGCTGCAGCAGGAAACGGGAGAGGCTTAGTGCAGGTAACTTCTCTCTAAATGAAAATCTGTGATATATATGTAGTGGGGACTACTGTATTCGCTCTATAAAACTCACAGACAATTCCCCCTACTTTTGAGGGGGCATCGTATAGAGCAAAAAATACAGTACTTAAATCACAATCTTCAACTGAGAAGACAAGGCCTGTGTTCCGTCACCCACATATGAATATTCTCTTCAGGTTTTAGCCTAAGGTGCAGTCACCTGATATTTTCTACAGCCAAAATCCATTGGTAACATACTGTCTTCACAACAACATTCTACTAGAATAAATAGGTCTTACAACTCAGTAAATGAGTGTAGGAAATTGATTGATTGTACTTATCAGGAAACAAGAGATAGGCAGTTACTTCCTCAGACTACAGTGAAAAGAATTCCTCAGTCATCAAGATAATAGACTATTCTGGATGAGAAATTCTGGATGGTTAAATAAATAAATAAATAAATAAATAAATAAATAAATAAAAAATGCTCAAGCTCTGCTATGAATTTAATCCCTACCATAGTATGGCTCATAGAAGGGGAAACAAAATACCAGGTAATTGTGACAGGGGGTTGGAAAGAAGATGACAGACTGTGTTGGCATTAACAAATTTGTTTCTCTCTCTCTCTCTGTGTGTGTGTGTCACTGTGGTGTTTATTTTAATAATTTATTACAATTAAAATATTTTATCCCACCTTTCTCCTTTACATACTGTGTGTGAATATGTAAAATAAAAATTAAAAAAGGCCAAGAATGCTAAACTAGAATATTTTCTACTCATAATAAAATATTTGATCCATATCTTTGAATGAACTGGCACCTTGGGTCTTCCCTGATTTTTATAATGTACCTTCACATTCCCCTGCAGTTTTCTCTGAACATGAAATGAGAAAGTATCACTCAAAGCACATTCCTGTCATATTCCTGTGGATTTGTAGGTGGTTTTTGCCATTTTAAAATCTAATGCCAAAAGCAACTGCCATCTCATGAGAATATCACCTGAAGCCTTTGAATAAGGTGAAACACAATTCTTTTTTATACTCCTTTGCACCAGCCGTATGCACAGCTGGGGCTCACATGGTTCTCTCCCACTTTTTGCCAAAAGCAACACTTTGGGTAGGATTGGGTGAGATACTGGCCCAAGGACCTCAAGTAAACCTTGTGAGTAAGGTAGGATATGAAATTTGGTCACATGTTCCAAGTCCAAACAAATCATTACACAATACAGGCTCCCTGAGCTTACAGGTTACCATAAAAATGTTGCCAACAACGAAGCATACTGGTAGAAAAACAATTTGATTCCTCAAAAAATCCCTTCAAATTATCAATATAAAATATTGTGTATATGTATCCATTCTAAATGAAAGAAAATGGTCTAATATTGCTACACAATCTTTTGCCCACATTGTCAGCAGGAAAAAGGATACCAAGCTTTACATAGTAAAGGGTGTCTTGAATGTTGACATCAACAACGGCAGCATTGAAGTTAATTTACAGGATGCCCTCTTCTGCTCATCATCATTCAAAAAGTGATACCAAGCAAGGGAAAATTCCAGAAACCAATTACTCTTCTTCTTCTTCTTCTTCTTCTTCTTCTTCTTCTTCTTCTTCGAAACCCATTTATTTTTCACAAAGTGCCAATATAGAGTGGTACCCTGGGTTACAAATGCTTTACCCTTCAGGAAAGCGAGGATCGAAGAGCAGTCTTTTGAATCTTCCCTCACTGAGCCTGTGGAAAATTCAAAAGCCTGCTCTTCACTCCTCACTTCCCTGGAGGGTAGTATGGGGTGCTACACTTCGGGAAAGTGAGGATTGAAGAGCAGGCTTTTGAATTTCCCGCGGCCACAGCACCCTCCCTGTGGCCATGGGAAATTCAAAAACCTGCTCTTCGATCCTCACTTTCTCAAAGAGTAGCACCCCATCTGCCTCTCTGCCCTGAGCAGAGTGGTGGATGGGGTGCGACACCATTGGGAAAGCCAGGGGGAGTGGTGGTGGCTTGTGCGCTCATTTGCAGCCCTAGTTTATTCTCCCGGCATGCCACTCTGGCTGTGGCCGGAGAGAGTAAACTGACGCTCCAAATGAGCTCACAAACTGTTGCCTCTCCTTCACCCAGCTCTCTTCACAGAGCTGTTTTGGCAGTCTTGAAACGGCTCCATGCAGAGAGCCAGGTGAAGGAGGGCAGCAGTTTGTAGGCTCCTTCATAGCCCCAGTTTATTCTCCAGCCATGTTGCTTTTGGGATGCCCAGAGTGCCATGGCTGAAGAGTAAACTAGGATTATGAATGAGCCCACAAGCTGCGGCCTCCCCTTCTCCTGGGTCTCTGCATAGAGCGCTGTGCCATGCTCTGAGCGGAGAAGGAATTGCTGTGGCTGTGAGGGGGCGATGCTGCGTGCCCACAGAAAGGGCTCTGCATGCCACTTTTGGAACCCATGCCATAGATTCACCAACACTGCTGTAGACCATCTTGACTACTACTATTGGTGATGTCAATATTCATGTTGCCTATTGCAGTGTAAAGCTTGGAATGTTTTTTTTTTCTGCTGACAAACATGGCAAGATAATGTGCAGCAATATGGGGCCAGTTCCTAGCTTTTTTGAATCATAAATAGAGAAGCATAATATCCCACATTCATAAATCACAGGTGTGTTGTTTTTAAGCAATGAATTTTCTGGCTTTTTATAACAGAATTTTAATTCTACATACATGACACCCGAATTCCTAAATAGACATCCTTCATGTAGCATTACCCAGTGCAAGAGAAACCCAGAAGATGAACACATTATCTGTTCTATGGTTCCCAAAAATAATTGCAAGAACTGTTTTGGACATAATAAAATGGTGAAGCAAAGGTGTGAGTAAGTACCATACACACAATGGAGAAATATATACATGCTTTAATTTCTGATGTAAATGAATATTCACACACACACACACACACACACACACACACACACACACACACACACACACACACACACACACACACACACACACAAACCAAATGCAGAATAGAAAACTATTTTCCATTTTCCAAACCATTTCCTTGGGGCTGGCAAGCTGAGGAAGAAAAGCTGTATCATACCGAAAACTCTATGAATATGTTGTGTGCATGTTTTTCAAAATATGCCCACACTTTTAATTTTTTTTTTTAAAGAAGAGGGCTGTGAGTTAACAAATAATGTCCTTGGAAACCAAAGTCAAAATCATTCATATTATGTAAAAAGGAAGACCGTGAAGAAAGAGAGGGTGGCACCAGGGGAATGAATTCATTTGAAATGTGGTGTTGGAGAGGAGTCTTACTCATATTGAAGACTGCCAAAAAGTCAGAAAAGTGGATGCTCAATCAGGTCCAGACCGAAGTCTTTTTACAGCAAAAACAAAGTCAACCGAGATTATTCTACTATTCCCATGTAATGGGAGTACATAAAAGACAATGTTGTTATGAAAAGGGGGGCAGTAGGAAAAGAGAAAGACTTAAGATGGGATAGCTTGCCTAAAAGTAAACAACACCACATCTGTCAGCTTGCAAGACATGAACACAAAATTTACTGGGGGGGGGGAATTGCTAAGAAGGGGTGCAGTAGGAAGATAGCACAACCTGTCATGAAATACTGTTGGTCTTCAAGATCTGAGTGGAACTGTTGTTGTTTTTTGTTGTTGTTTCATTTTGTTTCATACAAAATGATTTTTTTTTAAAAAAATCACTTTGTTTTTGTTATGTTTTGTTTTTCATTTTTTATTTTTTTATTTTTTTAACAACTGGTGGGGCCCTGCCGGTCAGCACTTTTTTTTTTTTAACTAGCAACAACCAGCTGGAGCTTGGGACCCTGACGGTTAGTGCTATTTTTTTTTTTTACTAGCACTGGCCAGTTGGAGTTCAGGGACCTGGCAAATCGGTGGGGAAACTGGGGGATCTTTCAGCCCCTTGTGCCAGCTGATTGGCACTTGGGGTGGCAAATAAATAAATAAAATAAAATTTAATATCCCACACTTTCCCAGCGCCCAATCGGGTGAGGGAAACTGGGGGATTTTAAAACTTTTTTGACATCTGAAGCCCCGCGTGCCAGCTGATCAGCGCTTGTGGCAGCAAAAGAAGTTTAATGATCCTGCCCTTTCCCCGCATCTCATCAGGAGGGGGAAAGTGCGGCATTTTTAAACTTTTTTTGTGGTGCGGAAACCCCATGTGCCCGCTGATTGGCGCTTGGGGCAGCAAAAAAAGTTTTTAAAGCCCCCCGTTTCCCCCACCCAATTGGACACATTAGGGCAAAATTGCAGTCCTTTCCCCATCGGAATGTGCTGCTTCAATGCATTCATATGGAAAAATGAAACACGAAACAGAACAAAACAAAAATTTCCATTTTTTGTTTTGTTTCATTTTTCTTTGATGAGTCATTTTGTTTTTCGTTTCATTGGGGGACAAAACAAAAAAACAAAAACAAAATAAAGCATCATCCCGTGCCCATCTCTAGATACCAAACAACAGAATTACTTAATAGCACATAATATATTTGGAGTTTTATTCTTGATTAATAAACAATTGTATAGTGACAAGACCGGCGGCATGACTGAAATGATGAGAGAATAGAGGACACCAAGACTTTGCTACCATCTTGTAAGATTAGCTCTCGCCACAAAGTAAAAACCAGTAAGTTCACAGTTTAAATGCTGCATATTCTTTTTTAGATATCTTAATTTTTGGCTGCCTTGATTACTTCTAAACTGTTCTCTTTCAAAATAAGCAATATTAGTATCTTCTATTTCTATGGCCTATTTTAAATATGGGGACATTTAGGGTCAACTTTTTCTTAATGGAGAGAAAACAGTTCTATTATTTAAAATTGTAACTTGAAAACCTTTTGCCCAATCTTCCCCAAATTTGGCGCAGAGTAGGAGGGGAGTGTCTATAATTGTGCCCAATTTTGGGTTAATCATAAGTCATCTTCAAAGTTTGGGCTCTCCCTTTTTCAGAATTGCCCTGTAGAATGTTGATTTGCTCTGCTGGACAATATTAATTATTGCAGGTATTAATGTTCATTATTTGTTCAATATGGGAAAGTTCATATTTATTTAGTTATTATGTAAATATGGCTATTTAATAATAATTTGCACAACATGCAGTTTGGGCTTTGCATTGAAGAAACAGAATATGGAAACCCTACAACACAACACTGACTTTATTTTTTGGCATAAGCCAGTGTCTATAAATCTGATTTTTTTTTAATGGCAAACCCCACCATGTTGCTTGACTATTACTCTGACACAACTGGACAGGGATTTTCTAAAGCCTCTCCCTTTTGTGTTCCTTTCCCACTGCTTTCCCTGTGATGAAAGAAAGAAAGAAAGAAGAAAGAAAGAAAGAAAGAAAGAAAGAAAGAAAGAAAGAAAGAAAGAAAGAAAGAAAGAAAGAAAGAAAGAAAGAGGGAAATGTTTAGACAAGGACCGGACCCTGGACTGGCGTAGTCACACCAGCATACAGTTGGGGACATTCCAGCTAGCCCCAGCATGACTTTGCACTGCTCTACAACTAAATACAGTACTAAAAAATGCTAATTTACAGAAGAGGATTCCAGCACAATAACAAAGGTTTGTGCAGATTATTTTCATAACTTCTATTCATGATGAATAGAAGGGGAAGAAATAGAGGCAATGACAGAGTTTATTTTCTTGGGCTCCTTGATCACTGCAGATGGCGACTGCAGCAACGAAATAAAAAGACGCCTGCTTCTTGGGAGGAAAGCAATGGCAAACCTAGATAGCATCCTAAAGAGCAGAGACATCACTTTGCCAACTAAGGTCAGGATGGTTAAAGCTATGGTTTTTTCAGTAGTGATGTATGGAAGTGAAAGCTGGACTATAAAGAAGGCTGATCGCCGCAGAATTGATGCTTTTGAGCTGTGGTGCTGGAGGAGAGTCTTGAGAGTCCCCTGGACTGCAAAGAGATCAAACCTATCCATTCTGAAAGAAATCAACCCCGAATGCTCACTGGAAGGACAGATTTTGAAGCTGAGGCTCCAGTACTTTGGCCACCTCATGAGAAGAGAGGACTCCCTGGAAAAGGCCCTGATGCTGGGAAAAATCGAAGGCAAAAGGAAAAGAGGACGACAGAGAATGAGATGGTTGGACGGTGTCATCGATGCAACCATTTGACAAAACTCCGGGAGGCAGTGGAGGATAGGAAGGCCTGGCGAGCTCTGGTCCATGGGGTCACGAAGAGTCGGACACGACTGAACGACTGAACAACAACAACAATTCATGATGACAACGTCTAAATGAAGAACAAACAAAATGCTGAAGAAATTTCCTTAAAGAGTAGTAAGCATATGGAAGGAGCTGCTTAGTAAGGCCAGTGAATCAGAGGCCATAAATAAGCTTATGAGACAGCTAGACATTTTTAGAGAAAGAGTAGGTAGAGACTTCCTATGGATTGCTGGGGTGGAGATAACTTAAAGGGGACATGCTTGCTTATTGCACGAGACTTTTTGTCCCAATGATTATGCTTCCTTTTCCAAAAGCCTGTTCTCCTTCAGGCCACCTGCCAAGATTTATCAAAGCACCCTCATTTTTCATTCTCCTTTCTCTGTTTACTATATACTAAAAAAGTCCAGCATGGAACAAATATTGCATCTGTGGATTTCTTTTTCTAAGCAGCAACAGCAGATATTCTCAGCCTTTCATCTTCATTATTCCCTCTCATTCAATGCAAGCCATGTCAAGTTTGATGGAAATAGGGAATACGTTAGTTTATCTGGGATATACAAAGACTTAAACCATCATACATATAAGCATTCCTGGGCATCTCAAGCCTAGTCAGAAATTTGCATTTATGGTTCATTTTCCTGCAGTATACATTCCTTTAAGTGATATGCTTCATCAACCAACTCCCATCTAATCTATTGGAATTTGTATAATCACTACCACAAAGCCTTAGCATTTTGCAACTATATACAAATTCACATCTTTGAACTAGCCAGCTTTGAAAAGTAAGTCTCATTACGCAAGACCTAAGGAATCTATCAGTTTGCTGACACTTCTTTTCCCTTGATGATATCTTAAACCAATGTAAGCATATTTTGCCATTATAAATAGGCAAGGCAAGAGAAAGCTAGAGTGGCATAAAATTCTGCTCAATAATATTCTGATGCTCACTCTCCTTTTGTGAAAGTCATTGTAAATGTCTTCACCCATTGTGAACAATCCAGAGTTACACAGAATCACCGTTTTCTACCATTTGTGGCCTTGTATAAAACATATTCCAGAAGACATCTCATAATTTCCAGGCAGATATTT
Source organism: Phrynocephalus guinanensis (assembly GCA_037367245.1). Lineage (NCBI taxonomy): Eukaryota > Metazoa > Chordata > Lepidosauria > Squamata > Agamidae > Phrynocephalus > Phrynocephalus guinanensis. The sequence goes on from CM074735.1 coordinate 4,175,013, forward strand.
ATGGGTAGACTAGAGACTGCCAAGGATTACCAGTTAAAGTGTTCGGGTTAGATGGGGGGAAATCTAACTCCGGTCCAAATTCAGCTATGAGGTTCATCAGTGACTTTTCTGCATCACTATCAGCTTAACGTAGGTCACAGAGGATTGTACTATTAGGGGTCTTAATAGCAGTTTCTTTGAGGAAGGGCGGGCTAGAAATATAAGACACAAAAGTAAGGTCTAAAGTTTAGAGTTTATGTAGAGTTGTTCAGTACTGATTCAGGATCTAACACTGATGATGAACAATAACAGGGGCAAAGGGGGAAGTAAAACGCTCCTTATTCACTTGGCAGCAAAAGCTGAAGATCTTTCTAAACCTTCTCTCAAAATTTCTATAGCTGCTTCAATTACAGTTATTCCATAGCAGCATAATCTAGGTTAATAAAATTTTAGAAATCTCTAGGTTAATAAAATTTTAGAAATCTTTAGAAATCATCCATACTATAAAAAGCAGCTGCATGTTGGAAGAGGCTTTACAGGAAGACAGAGAAAAAAAACTAATACTGCATTTCATTGTCCAGCTACAGCAGCGAGTCAGTCTGATAAAATGGATAAGGGAATCACCTCTTTGCCATTTATTACCTAGAAAGCAAGTTATGAGCAAGTTTTTCTTGTAGATGTAACACAGAAAAAAAAACTGGAATGTAACATCCTACCTATTGCACACAGAAAAACAAACAATCATCCTGCATTCTTGAACTGATCCAGAAAATGAAACCAAATGAACATTTGCTGATGAATGTAGTTCAGCTTTGACTTTGATGGAGCCCAAAATCTAGTCCTAATTCATCATAGAAAGCTTATAGAGTAATGTATTTCTGCCTAATTATACATATAGCTTCTCATTAATAATGACTTAATTAATCAATTTTTCAAACATCCTGAATGATGTGAATCATTTTCCACAGCAAAAGCTGAAATGACTAACAGAGATGAGAGAGTGAATTCAAAATAATCCCCCTCAGTCTCTGGAAGAGTGCAAGCAAAGTGTACAACACAGGGACACATACAACATATACACAGCTGGTGTACTCAGTTTAGCTGCCACTGAAAGGAAATGGTAGGCTTCTTTTGAAATAAATAGCACTTGCAGTTAGCAAAAGGGAACATAAATCAAATCAGGCCCAGATTTCAATAGAACAAAGCTGTTTATTCTCTTGAAATAGGAACCAGTTGAGAATAGTCACGGTTCTGCTTCAAGTCACCCCAGCAGTGCCACAGGCACCAATTAGAAAGTTTGCCTATCATGTAAGACAGAGACGCAAATGGTATGAGTGACTACCTAATAGCCAAATTATAGATCAAGGAAAAACTGAACACAGTCACCACAGATTCCAAATCATGTCGCTTAGCACCCTAAGTTGCTCTAGAGTAGGCCATCAAATCAGTGGGGCAATAGTACAGTCAAAACTCTGACCATGGTTAGCCTTTGATTCTGCCAGCTATCTAGAGGTTCAATCAGCCTTCCATCCTTCAGAGTAAGTAAAATGAGTACCCAGCTCACCTCACTGGGATTTGGGGGGGGGGGAATATGTAGCTTATACAGTGTACTTAAAAAACATAAACCATCCAGATAGTGTTTTAAGAGCTATGAGGGGGTATATAAGCAGAATATTTTGCTTTGCTTTGGTGAATCATCTTTTCTGTGAGTTCCATTAATTCAATGGGCCTACCCAGAATATGGCATACAACAGGCAAATTTCAGGGTTCTTTGAGGCAAGGCAGTAAGAAAAATTCCTCGAGGATACAACATTTTAAAACAATTGCAATGGAGCACATAGAGAACACCAGTCAGAATGTATAGAGAGTGGGCACAACAAAATGCATAGCTATAGTAGCTGAACTAAACTCTATGCCCTACGTCAACCATTTGCTAGTCTATCTTAATCACAGTTATCTGAAGCCATTCATTTGAATGAACTTTCCTCCAAGTTAATATTCCTGGAGTTCTAACCTGTTCCTTATATTAGATAATAAAATCAAGCCTGCAAGCAAAACTACAAAGTGGCTCTTCACTGGGCTACCTGTGGATCCTGCCTATTTTAGATTACAGTAACAAGTGTAAATGGGAATTATTTATCACAATGTGCGTCATTCTTAAGGCCACAATTTGTTGTTTTGTTTTGGCCTGGTTATAATACAAATGCTCTCCACTACAAGAACACTCTAGTATCAGAAAGAAGTAATTAGGCAAGCAATATCCGACCTATGTGTTTAGAAATTGATTAAACAAAACCATTTGACTCCAAATGCCTTTTAAGGCATAAGAATAGTAAATTGTGTTCTTCTAGTAATTCCCAGGAGCAAATATCAGATGTGAAGGGACCTGAGGAGACATTTAACATTTGTCCAAAAGCTTGGATAGCAGTTGTTTGATTTTTGACTTTTTGTTTTTCTGTAGCAGCCATATGACCAACTGTGCATTCAAGTATATGACATATGAAACAGTCATATGTGTCTTTGTACCCCAGCTCTGCTATTAATAATTATGGGGTGTTAATCTCTGTTTCTCGGAGTTCAGTTAATTGCTAAAACAAGATAACTATGTGTTCCATCTAAAGTTTTTGAATGAGTGTATGTATCTGTGTGTGTGTGTGTGTTTGTGTGTATGTGCAGAAACATGTACAGTACTTATACATGTATTTGCACATGTTCATACAGGAATGTATGCACACAGAGACTTTTTGTGTGTGTGTGTAGCTCAACCACACACAAACACACACATACACACACAGTCTTCACCCATTTTCCAAACACAAAGAAATGCACAAGAGAACATGTTTTTGCTGTGGCCTAACTGGAAGATTTAGTGTTCCCTCTGATAGCATTATCAATTGGCTTGTCTAGCATGATGAAGTGTTTGAACAAAAGAAACAGGTTTTTAATCATAGCAGACTTTTCAAGAAATAGTAGCTCCACTCACCTTGTTCAAGCGGCTGGGGTTTGGTTGAAGTCGTTTTCATCTTGAGTGCCTCCCTAACCGACATGTCACAACAGGAGCCTTTGTTTGTATCTTGGTCACTATCGGCTTGGTCACTATCCCCGTGTCCGCTGTCTCTCAAGCTGGCTCGTTCAGGGTCCTTGAACGTGGAGCTACTGTTATTGGAGCACAGGAAAGAAAGGGAGAGGGAGGGGGAGAGAGAGAAGAGAGAGAAAAGAATATGTTAAACTTGTATTTGCTTTGCCTCAATTTGAATTCTACTCTCTGGCAAAGCAATTTTGACAAGAATGCAAATGGGGAAGCCAAGAAAGTTGTTTAATAGGCCTTACCTTTGAACAAACTGCTGCCTGCTGCCCATGTAATTGGGCTCTGCGGGAAAATTGTCTGTCTGTGAAAGAAGGAAAAAAATACATCTAGTTGTACACTGGACAAATCTCCTGCAGAGCAACATGATTTCCTAAAGGAGGAATGATTAATAATTCAAAAAAATGCTTTCCCCCCATAATCTTCAGATTTTTGCATTTTAATTAAATTGGAAAATGCTGGTATATAATTATGTACTCAGAACAATTAAGTGTTCTTGGACCACAAATTACCTGGAAAACAAACAAGGAAGATTTACATAAGTGACATGAAAATACGCTTTGCGATTTGATAGGTACTAAGCTCATCTTAACCCTCATATGAAGGCAAGTTCATGTAGCTACAGTTTGTTCATAACAGCTTACCAAGGCAAATCACCTATCACTGTTGCAAAATTTTCAGATGTTCTCTGGATAAACATGATGAAGATTTTAAAAAAATATTTGCATACTATGTTACATTTTATATGTTACACTCTGGGCTACCTTCCTTCCACCCTCATATAACAGCTGCCTATATGCATCTTTTAATTTCCTTCAAGGGTCAATGTTCAGTCACGCTATCTCACATTCCCCACTCCCTGCTGTCCAAAGCAGCATAGAGCAGCAGCAACCATTGTACGATGGGAGTACTTGTTTACACACTCTTGTCATTCTCTGCTTGGTCACTAACACACAAAATGGTGTTTTTCAGATGTTTTCGCAAAACAGCAGGACACACATCTGTCATGGAGCACCAGAATCCTCTCCTTCTCCCACACAACTTACTAGTGATAATGCATAGAAAGGGATGTTCTATTTTCTAGGAAGGATGGTAATTGTAGTTCTATCCAGACATTCATAAGATGGATGGTCTGAACATATGATGATGGGCAGTACACTAGCCCTTCCACTGCCACCCTCAGAAGGATAACTCTAGCACCTATGGCAAGCCATGAAAAATTAACTATGCAATTGATTATGTGAAAATAATATAATCAGTCACAAAATGGAAAACCTTGCCAGCATATCTGCTCCACCAGACAATATCACCAGCAGTGTGAAAAGTACAGAAACAAATTTAAAAATGTGCCACGTACAGTACATATAGCCAAGTATCCAAGTTCCCAACTGCTGCTATGCCAACCATTTTCCTCCCTTCTCACCAGAAGGCTGGTCTACTGATGTCCTTTTTATGGCTGAAGGCCTGGCAGCCAAGCCAATCCTGGAAGTTTAAGGAAGGTGTACATCTCTAAATTCAGCACTTTGGAATGCAAAAATATGATTGCCTCACCCCAGTTACACTCCTAGTCATGTTATATGTCTAAATATCAAAAATATGAAGAGGAGAAACCCTTCTTCACGCATCCCCAGACAACTGGGGAATCTTCCATGTTCTGAAGCACACGGGGCCTCCCAGAGGCCATTCTCTTCAGACTTTTACTTTCAACATCAGGACAGGCAGGAAGCAAAGCTAGTGTTTCTATTCCTCACCTGTTCTGATTAACTATTTCTGAATGCCCGACCAATTCTCAAATCAATACATGATCCTATGTCTCTTCCATACTGGCATATAAGCTTTGTGTAATTGATAGGGGTTACCAATGACATGCTTCTGTAGCCTCTGCAAAGAATTGTAGAACAATGAAGTTGGAAGTAACCTGTAACGCCATCAAGTCCATCCTCCTACTCAATGCAGGAATACAAATCAAAGGATATCTGCCAGGTGGTTGTCCAAATTTCTCTTGAATGCCTCCAGTGTTGGAGCACTCACTGCTCAAGGCAATTGCATCATCCTTGTTATCATCATTTTTGCTGCCCTCCTCTGAACGTTTCAATTTCTCAACATCTTTCTTGAAATGCAGTAGAACTGGACAGAGTACTCTAGGTCAGGGCTGCCCAACAGGTAGACTGCAGGCTACCAGTAGCCCGCGAAGGGTTCAAAAGTAGCCCGCCAGGCATCAATAAAAAAAGTGAGGGGATACGTTCTCCACCCCTCCCTCCCCATCCCAAGGATCACTACTGCCCCAGCAAAGTTCTGGGTCTGCCAGCCCACTGTCTTAGCTGAGCGGGCAGTTCAAGGGCCATGAGCATGTGCATGGAACTGATAAAATTAGTAAGTAGAGGTATTAGTGTAGTGGCCCTCAGGCACTCTAGGCCGGAAAAAGTAGACCTCAGCTTGTTCAAAGTTGGACATCCCTGCTCTAGATGAGGCCTAACCAGAGGGTAACTAGTACCTCATGGGATTTGGAGACTAGATGTTTTAATGCAGCCTAAATAGCTTTTTTTTGGGGTAGCCATATCACACTGTTGGCTTTGTAGCAATATATAAATTTAACTTATGAATATTAATGGTCTGATTTGGGTAGCAAATCAAAAAAGCCTATGGGTGGAGCTAGTCTATCTATCTATCTATCTATCTATCTATCTATCTATCTATCTATCTATCTATCTATCTATCTATCTATCTAGGTACCTCAATTTAGCTTTGACAACCGAATAATTTGACTTAGAAATGCTGCTCTCTGCTCCGCATGACAGCTGACTTTGACACATTGGACCTGTCAACGTCAGCTGTCGTGCAGAGTAGAAAGAAGTATTCACTGCCCATCGCCACCATCTCCTTCTTGGATGCTTTGATCTCTGCAAAAGAGAGCAAAGCACCTAGGAGAAGGAGGTAGCAACCTCTGCCTCTGTCACCTCCCCTCCTTCCTTGCTTCCCTTCCAAGGCATGTGGGCTGGGAGAAGACCAAATTTGTGGGCAGAGCATGGACCCATTGGTCTTCAGGAAACCCGGGTGTTTTGCAAAGGAAGCACTTACCTCCAGGTAAGCACTTTCCTTTGCTTACCTCCTGGCTGGCTGAAGATCAGTCTGTCCATGTTCTGCCTAACACATTGTTGGGTAGAGCAGGGATGGATGGATCTTCGCCCAGCCAGGATGCTTGCAAGGCAAGTGGCGGTGACAATTGGGACAGACTGATCTTTGGTCAGCCCAGGCACCTTGGAAGGCAAGTGGTAGTGGCCAATCACCACCATCACTTACCTTGCAAGCTCCGGGGCTGGGCAAAGATATATCCATTCCTGCTCTGCCCAACAAGGTGTTGGGCAGAGCACGGACCCATTGATCTTCGAGCAGAGCTGCCCTTGGGAGCTTACCTCTGGGTAAGCACTTACCTTTGCTTACCTCCAGGCTGGACCAATCAATCTTCGGCCAGCCCAGAGCCAAGTGAAGGTAAGTGCTTACCTGGAGGTAAGCAAAGGTAAGTGCTTACCTGGAAGGGAAGCGCTTGCCTCTCAAGGAGCCTGGGCTGCCTGAAGATCAATGGATGATCTTCCTAAATCAAGGGCAGCCAAAGGCTGCTCTCTGCACACCCCACATCAGCTGTCTGGTGGGGCTGCAGATAGCAGCCTTCCGCTGCCCTTGATTGTGACAGCCTTCCCATGGGAATGCATGGAAACCCAATTAATCTGTTCCCTTTTTGCCTTTTTTCCAACCTCCGGAATGGATTAATTGATTTTCATTGCATTCCTATTGGAAATTTCTGTTCGACTTACGAATAATTTGACTTCCGAATATGTATTCAGAATGGATTAATGTCGTAAGTCGTGGCACCACTGTATATACTACCATACATGCCTATTAGGTTTAGGTAGGGTTAGCTTGGGACAGATGGGGTTTAGGTTCTGTAGAGTTAGGAACTGAAATGTGAGAGTATGTGTAATGATGACTGTTCCTGAGATGTTTAGTTAGAGAGTAGAGATGAGTGTTTTGTTTTGGAAGTGGTCTGGTTCCGAAACAAAACAGGCCAGCACAACTGGTGTTCGGAACTGGGACTCAGCCTCCAGAATAAAATCAGCTACTGACTTACCTTGCTTTGAATTGTGCAGGGGGAAAATTCCAATCAGAAAGAAGCCTCTGACTCATCATCTTTCCTTCTCCCTGGTGCTGCCCAATCAGACATGGAGGCGGGAAAATGCATGTGCTTGCATAGCTCCTGATTGGCCAGTACCAGGGAGAAGGAAAGAAGATGCGTCGGAGGCTTCTTCCTGATTGGAATTTCACCCCACGTCAATCATTGATTTCATTCCAGAGGGTGAGTCCCAGTTCCGAATGTCAGCTCTGCTGGCGTGTTTAGTTTTGGAACCAGAGCCCTTCCAAAACAAAACACCTATCTCTATTAGAGAGGGTATTGTACTGTTAAGCAAACAAAATACTATTTGGTTAACCCATTACATATATTTATATAAAAATGAAACAACTGATAGTTCCCTTTTTTCATTTTATTCTGTGATTTTTCAACCATAAATTTTGGTATGGGACTCCAATGGTTTTAGAGAAAAGTGAAACACTAAAAAGGTGGCAGCATCAATAACAGTGATTGCAACATTTATTATATTTAGTTTGTTACCTACAACAATTCCAGGATCCTTCCCTCTCATAGTATTGCCAAGCCGGATATCCCCCCATCTTGTGACTGTGTTTTTAGTTTCTTTTTCCTAGGTGTATTACTGTGCACTTATTCCTGTTGTATGTTATTCTATTGTTTTAAACCCAGTGATCAACCCTATTAAGATCATTTGCATGTAATTTCTCTCTTCTAGGGTATTAGCTATTCCACCCAATTTTGTGTCATCTGCAGATTTGATTAGCCTTCCCCACACCACCTGATCTAGGTCATTAATAAAAAAGTTGAAGAGCACTAGCTCCAAGATTGAGCTCTGGGGTACCCCACTTGTTACCTCTTCCCAGTTTGAAAAGGAGCGTTAATCAACACCCTCCGAGTACAATTCTGTAGTCAACTGTGTATCTACCTGACATTTGTTATATCCGTGTTACACCTAGTTAACCATCACAGTTACCTCTATGCTCGTTTCACCCTCCCCCATTAGATAGATAGATAGATAGATAGATAGATAGATAGATAGATAGATAGATAGATAGATAGATAGATAGATAGATAGATAGATAAGAGACGGGCACGAAACAAAAAATTGCATTTCGGTTTTTTGTTTGTCGTTGAGAGGTCTGTTTTGGTTCATTTCCGTTTGTCGTGAATTTTTTGAAAAATTTCGTTACCGTTTTTCATTCTTCATTTCTACCCGCTTTTTGCGCGATTTTTAAAGCATTTCCGTGCACATGCATCCCCCAACGCCCCTGACCAGAGGGAAAACACTAAAAAAATGGATGCTGGCAGAGACACAGTATAGACTAGGTATGCAGGGAGGCTGCAAAGGCAGCGGCGGGCGTTGCCCAGGGTGTAAGGCAGCCGCAGAGTGACTGCACTGCGGGGCAAGGGAGGGTACTCACTGAGAGGTACGCAGCACGCATGCACACAGGGAGGCTGCAGGACTGAAGCTAGAGTTGCAGAGACAGCAATCCCACCCTAACTCCCACCAGAGACTGCAAGGAGGACGGGGGCGGCCAGAGCTTTTTATGCCCTCTGTGGCTGCCAGATCTGCCCACCCAGTCTGCAACCTGGGCATGCTATTGGTTGAACATGATCCCATCACATGGCTTGCCTCCATTTTGTAGCTGGTGGCAACATCCATTTTAAAGGGAAAAGATGGGAGAAGACAAAAACAAACGTTTTAAGAACCCCACCCCCCTGGTAGGTATTATCAGACAATATAAATAATTATCGCTGTGTTTTTACGGATGTCCAGGCGTTTTTTAACATTTAAAACAGCTCATTTCATTGTGTGTCACCATTAACGGAAATGAAATGTAACGACCACAATTTTTGTGGTTCTGTTCGTTTTGTTTCATTTTCATCACAATTTTCGTTTGTCGTTTCGTTACATAACGGAAATGACAAACGGTAACGGAAACGAAAAAATGTTCGTTCCGTGCCCATCTCTAATATATATATATATACACACAATCACTTGTTAGCAGTCAATCTTCCAAAAAACTTAGCCTGTGATCTTCAAAACCAAATCCCTCATATCAACACCACCTTGGCAGCCAGTCATTCACCCAGATTATTTCCCTCTCCCTTTCTATTCCTCTTCCAAATACTGTTAGAATGGAGGAGACAACTATCGGGGCACCAAGTTCTTATGTTCCCTTCCCAGAGCTTCAAAGTCTGAAGTGATCTCTCACATGGATGAGAAGGAAGGGATATGTATCCATGGACTTTATGGGTGATGGCAATCCTCCACCACAGCCCTCACCTTGTAGGGAGACATCATGCCTGGTGGGTCCATGCATCTTATAGCATACTTCAGTTTCAATCCCTTGCAGTAGGGAGTCGCCTATAACAAACACTTTTATCTTCATATTTTTGTTGGATGTGGGTTCAGCCTTTGCCTCTGCTTGGCTGAATTGCAGTCCCTCTCATAAACTCCTGCAAGTTCTCCTCTTTGTCTGCTTTATGTTTGCCAAACACCACATCAGGATCCTGAAACTGGTTTTGCAGTTTCATTAGTGAAGATAGTTGTTCCTAACTGTGAATCTTCCAAGGTGTTTCCTCCACAATGCTTACTCTCTCCTTGGCATTCTCCTCCTCTGCTTTCCTTTATTGCTATGGTACTTCCAGTTCCTCCTTTAACTGCTGCTGCTCAAGAGTTCTGTCAGTGTATGCTCCAGTTCTCTCACATTTTCTTCTAACAGTGTCGCCAGGTTGCACTGCTGCATGTGCACACTGTGTTACCCTCAGGCACAAAGGCAAACATTGCACAAACTTTCTAGTTCTCCACAACTAAAGTGTCTCTTTCCTCCATAATCCCCGTCACCGTTTGGCTTTCATTTATCTATGAATACCCTTTCCCTTATTTTCTTACTGTGAACATAGCTGGGAAAGTTCAATAATATATAACCAGACTAAAAATAAAACCAAAAATGTTTTTGGGGGACTCCCCCCTTGAACATCCTGTTAGCTCTCCCTGTTCACTCACTTTGGTTGCGAGGTCTCAAAGCGGAGGGTCTGCCTCAGCTTTATTACTCAGTTGTACTCTGTTAGGAGTCGGCAATCAAAAGGCCCTCCCAGAACTCACAGCTGCTACTAACAGCTCTGAGCAGTATGGGTGAAATCTGGACTGAAATAGATCAAGGTGAAAAGGAGAAGGTACCCACTACAGTTCTTCCTTACATATAAGGATGGCTTCACATACTGCCTCTCCGTCCTCTCTACCTCTGTGCTGACAAAGGAAGTCCATAATAGAAATAGTTACCACATTTTGCTGAATATAGTTGCAGAGCTCCTTGCATGGTAACAAAGGCTCAGATAAATTATTATCTAGTTTATACCCTATACAGTGGACCCTTGTTTAACGTACAGCTCGTATAACGGAAAATCTGTACAACGGAAAAAATTTCCACCACCCCTCCTCCTCCCCCTCCCTCTCCAACATGGCCGCAGGCAGTCTCTGGGGCTCTTTACAGAGCCCGTGCCTCTCTCTGGCGGCTGCTGCTGCTGTTGCTCAGTCCTGCAGGCGGTTTCGCTTTCCCTCTGAGCAGCAGAAGCAGAAGCGCCTCTGCCGTCCCTTCGTCCTTTGTCTCTCTCCCCGCCCCTCATTCATGAGTTGGAGCCTCCGCTCCCTCCGCAGGCTTCAAGTCGCATTCGGCGCAACCTCTTCCTTGCTGTGTGTGGCCTCCAGAGCCCCGGCGTGACGCTCAGGCCAGGCTCTCTCTCTCTCTGTGTGTGTGTGTGTGTGTGTGTGTGTGTGTGTGTGTCTGTCTGTGTGTGTGTGTGTGTGTGTAGGGAAGGAGGGCCCTCTCTCTCTCTCTCTCTCTCTCTCTCTCTCTCTCTCTCTCTCTCTCTCTCTCTCTCTGTGTGTGTGTGTGTGTCTCTGTAGGGAAGGAGGCTCTCTCTCTCTCTCTCTCTCTCTCTCTCTGTGTGTGTGTGTGTGTGTGTGTGTGTGTGTGTGTGTAGGGAAGGAGGAGACGCTCGACCTGCTTCCTGGCTGCTGTGCAACACCTCCCTGTGCTGCTTGTGCAGTGGTATGAGCCAGAACATTTGGATGCCTTTCTTGCATCCTCCTCCTCCTCCTCCTCCTCCTCCTCCTCCTCTCTCGAGACCTAAGGAATTAACCCTTGTGCTGCTGCATTCCACCCGAAATCAGTTTGTGTGGGTGGGTGCCTGTTTGCATTTTTGCATTTCTGTTACCCCAAATTATACATGTACTGTAGTTTGTGTCATTTTTCTCTGCATTGGAACGGATTACTCCATTTTCAATGCATTCCTATGGGAAATTGCAATTTGTATAAAGGAAAATTTGTTTAACATAATTTGATTTGGAACGAATTAATTCCTTTATACAAGGTACCACTGTATATTAATTTGAACATGCCATGATTTGATTTAATAGAGAAGCAATTTGCCATATGTGCAACTTCTTTGCATAAACAAGCCACATATAACCACTTATAACCTTGTGTGGTTGCATTGACACTATGTTTTCAATGTTACTTACCATCACTCATAACTTTACATGGAATTTTTACTCTCTCTTTAACTGCTCTCATTCTCTTGTAGCTTTAATGTAATGTTCTCGCTTACTGCTGTAAGAGGTCCCTCAATTCCTGTTCTCAATACCTGAACAGCTCTTAATTGAACTGGACTGTATATTGACCCTCATTACTGTAAGCTACCTTGGGTCCTTTTCCAAGGAGAAAGGTGAAGTAAAAATACTCTAAAATAAATAAGTAAATACAATTAAGCCTCTATTTGTGAATTATATAGTTCTCTTGTGTCTGTTGCTCACGTGATGTGGTTTTACAGAATATGACTGTTCTGAAGATGTCCAAAGGGCATGTTCTACTTACTTTCTAGAGCCCCTGCATATATTAACTTCCTATACCAGATACAGATGACTTTGGTCTATTTATGCTAGCATTGGATATTCTCAAAAAAGGGAAAGGGGAGACAGAGGAAACAAGTAGGATGGATGTGTTTGATTTCAAATCTCTAGCAAATCCTCATCGGTGGCTAAGCGCTGAAGGCTGATGCAAATGAAAGAGCCTCAGTACGCAGACGACTCATATGGATGTTGTATATTTTGGTAGTATTAATGTTATACTGTATTTATATGTTAATGCTATGTTTGTATATTTTATGTTTTTGATCACTGGAATGCACTCTGGTGTAGTCGTCAATCAGAATTAATTTATTTATTATTATTATTATTATTATTATTATTATTATTATTATTATTATTATTATTATTATTATTATTATTATTGGTTTGCTTTCATCTGTTTAATAAGAATTATCTACTTAGTCCAAAATATACAAGTTTAAACTCCAGACAAAGCCTTTTTAGGAACCTGAGGGGCCTAGAGCAGAATGTTCAGTATATTTATTTATTTATTTATTTATTTATTTTAGAGTATTTTTGCCCCATCTTCACATGGGTCAGACCTAGTTCTCTATGCATGATGCCTCCTCCTATATGAACCCTAGGGTAACTGTCCCATGCTTCCACTCAGAAAGCTTCCATCTCCAAACACTATTACACTACATCCTTTTATCTTCTTTTGAAATGTGTGGAACTTGTGCCAAGTGCTTGATAATGCCTAAATCTTAATCTGTTAAATTATCACTAATAGTCAATTTTAACCAAAGACACTTGAGAACACATGGTTATTTCCATGCTGATATCATTCTTATATGTTAATAATAAAAGGGAACATGTGAGAAAAGACTAAATAAATCTTTTAAATAGCAGTTTTTGAATTCTGTCACACATCTATGGGGATTCTTCTTTATTAAAAATTCAAAGTCATCTACTGTTAAACTACTGATAATGTATAAATTGAGTTCCATTGCATCAGATATATGTAGTCAGCCAATTAAATGATTGAATGAATAAGCTCCCCAAACATTTTAATTTTTATACAACAGTTCAAAAAGAATCTTACACAAGTGTAATAACAAGTAAGTTTCACAGAACTCAGTGGGTGTTCCTTCTCAGCCACACATACACAGGATTGAGCTAGCTGAAACCTTATTGTGCTGTTACACAAACTACATGATTTTAAGAAGCAAATTGTCATAAATTAAGAAATCTCCATAAACATTATATGTTGCATACTGAATCATTTGGCTCAGTACAAAAGAGATCATTTCGTGCCCATCTCTAGTAGAGATTATTGCTGGATGGTAACATAAATGACTATAAAACAACTACCTGCAGCATGAAGGATATTTACAGGTACAGTACTGTGGAAGCTAGCCAGAATCTAGTCCCAAATCTTTCTTGCTATTATAATCTACTAGATTTCTTTTGGCGGGTGGAGGGGATTGCAAAATTAAGCTGATATCTTTCACAGAATAATAGCCACAGTATCTTCTCCTCACTGTTCTTTTTTTAGCTGACTTGGTGACAATGCTCCTACTGTGTTCTGCCTCACTTCATGCCATGCTTCTATGCTCTGCAGCAGCTATGAGCACAGCAACATTATCTAGGGCTATGGTGCTCAAGGTGTAAAAGAGACACAGCAGCCTGCAAGATGTGCAAGAGTGCCCAAGAAAGAACACGAATGGACTGCCCTCTCCAGCATTCAGGAAACTCCTTTTGTGAATATTTCATGTGCATGAATAAAACAGTGTATAGTGGTGGAACCAACAGTTCTGAAAGGTTAGTTGGGTTCTGCACTGGCCTCACGCCCTTGAGATGGCATCCTTGTGCTTTAAAGGAACTATTAACATGCTAGACAAATGAACAAGCAAAATGACCAATATTGTAAGAAAAAACTCATTCTCAGAGTCCTGATTCTTATGGAACCAAAGCATCATTATCTCCATACAAGAGGTAAGTATTAGCATGCTTGGAGAAACCTGCAACTTTGGGGAATCACAGAACTGTAAAGCTGGAGGTACCCCAGGGCAAATCAGGCAATCCACAGCTAAAGCATTCCTGACCTGATATATATCTCTGCTTACGTATAATCAGGGATGAAGAAGAACCCAGTACCCTCTGAAGGAATCAAATACAGTCGAACATTCAGAAAAGTTCTTCCTAAAGTTTAGTCAAAATTTGCTACCTTGAAATTCGAGTCCATTGATTTGGTTCCTGTTCTGTAGATTTGCAGAAAACAAGCTTCTTCCATTTCCCACCCACAATCCCTTAAAAATTCATTTTGTGCCCATCTTTACTGATGGCCCTCCTTTGGAAGTATCACAATTTGGTGAAAGCTGAACAATGCAAAATAAAAGTGGTGATACTTCATCTAAACACTATAATTATGCATCAACAGTATTGCATTCACATATTTACTACTGCATCACACTTCTGATTCATTTTTTAGCCTGCAGTCTAAAAAGACTGTTTCTATATGTGCATGTTCTAAGATAACTGTCATCCACCTTATATTTGTATATCTGATTTTTCCTAGCTAAATATAGAACTTTACACATTCTTCATTGAAACAAATTTTGTTTCTTTTTACCAAGTTCTCCACTCTGTTGCGGTCATCTTGCTAATTCTCCCTTGGTATGTATTAGGTAACCATCCCTTCTTGGTACCATCTAAAAATCTAATAAACATACACATAAACAAACACACATCATCCCCCCTCAGAATCTCTTACTGAATAACACTGAGCTCTGTGCTATCTGATTTGTCACTCCTTTCAACATAATAAGAAACACTAGTGAGCATCCCTTGAGTACAACTGATAGCTATAAATCCATCTAACAGTATCATCATCTAACCCATATTAACCACATGAATATTTTGACGTACAGTACATTGTCAGAATTTTTGCTGAAGTCAAGATATACTACATATACAGCATTCTCCTTAGAAAAGAGGTAAGGTCAATCTGGAATTACTTTTTACAGATATTGATGTCAAGCTGACCAGTTAGTAACTTCAGATACCTCACTTTTTCTTTAGGAATTATCCGAGATTATAGAGGCTCAGATATTCTTAAATTTTCAAAACAACAGCAACAACAAAACACAACAAAAACAAAAACACCCCGAACACTCAGGTTTATATATGTGAGATAGCACTACTGTATCCACTACACAAAATACCAAGAAAGGGACCATTTTTGCCTTGCAAAATTATGCCCTCGTTGCCATCATTTACATAGAGAAGATACCAGTTTCAGCAGTCAAGATGGTCTACAGGACTCCATCTTGTACTTGCTGCCATTTACAGTCATCAAGCAAGAAAACAACAACAATAAGAACCTTCTTTAAATCAGTTAAACAATTCTCACCAAACACAAAACAATCAGCACTGCTGTTTTTCAACAAGTTATCCAGCTAATTATTATTTGGAGAACAAAATATACATGGATACACAGTTAGTTACAGAATTGTACTAACAAGTGCTTATCCATGGCTTCTTCTCAAATGGATGTACACCTGGGAAGTGAGGTTGAGAGTATTTGGGTGAGAATTAAGGCTGAGAATAATGGGAGGGAGAAATTATGGGGGGGGGGGAGTATATAATAGACCCCCCAAGGCAGCCAGAGGAGTCAAATGATGCCTTATGTGAGCAGATGGCCACACAGTTAAAAGGGAGAGATGTACTACTAATGGGAGATTTTAACTATTCTAATATATGTTGGCAGTCTAACTCAGCGAAGAACACAAGGTCCAATAAATTCCTTACTGATCTTGCACACAATTTCATGGCAGGTGATGTGCAGATGATACCAAATTGGGAGGGGTGTCTAATTCCCTAGAGGATAGGATAAAAAACCAAAATGACCTTGTCAGACTTGAGTGCTGAGCCAAAGCTAACAGAATGAGTTTCAACATAGAGAAATGTAAGGTCTTGCCTCTAAGCAGAAAAAATGAATTGCACAGAAATAGGATGGGAGAAACCTGGCTCTTCAGTTCTGCACTCCTCAATTTAAAAAAGGATGTTGACAACCTTGAACAGCTCCAGAGGAAAACCAGGATTGTTAAAGGTCTGGAAGAAAGATCTTACAAGTAGCAGCCTAGGGAGCTGGGAATGTTAGCCTTACAAAAAGAAGGTTGAGAGGGCATATGATAGCCATGTTTAAATATTTGAAAGGATGTCACGTTGAAGATGGGACAGGATTGTTTTCCATGGCGTCAGAGACTAGAACTTGGTTCTAAAAAAGATATTCCCATTTGAACATTAGGAAGAACTTCCTGATGGTTAGAGCTCTCTGGCAGTGGAATATGCTGCCATGGAAGGTGATGGAGTCTTCTTCTTTGGAGGTTTTTAAGCAGAGGCTGGATGGCCATGTGTTGGGAGTACTTTGCATGGCAGGGGGTTGGAGTGGATTGCCCTTGAGGTCTCTTCCCACTCTATGATTCTATAATATCCTCATGTTACAGGAAACCAGATTTTGGTTGAATGCCCTAGTTTTTAGAATAGTATTTTTCCATCTATAAGATCTCCCCATATATAAGATACCCCCCCCTTTTCCAACTCAAAATTACATTTTCACAACTACATGGTTCTCTCCTTGGCTTAGTTCTGTGTTCAAAATGACCCTCAATTTTTGGACTAACAATTTTATACAAAATATATACTCATACATGGAAAATACTGCTACTACCTTGGGAACTGGTGACCAGTCTAACACTGGAGGCATTCAAGAGAAAATTAAACATCTGTTGAATATGCTTTGATTTAGATTCCTGCATTGAGCGGGAAGGGGGGGAGTTCAACTCTATGGACAGGCCCTTACGACTCCATTATCTTAAGAGAAACAGAGATACATCAGTAAGATTATTTATTTCTACGTAAATCTTAATGAAGGGTTGATGACTAGTGATCACTAATTAGATCCCTAAAAAAGCAATTGTCCCAAGATATTTTATCAGGTCTGCAAATTGCTGTCTCTGTCTCCCTTAGGAAGAATCACATGCCACCACCACTATAGATCTCCTCTTCCTTCCGATCCATGTGGGTGGGTTCTTATAACCTCAGGCTATAAAACAAAAATGTCACAGTTGCTGCAGGTAACACAGCGTCTATCTCCCTTGTCTTATGCAAGTGGTGCAATAATGCACTTCATCTCCCCCTCCAACTCTCTCACTAAACAGCTGCTTAAAAATGCCCCAGTTTACTCACCCTGCCCATGAGCTCCTGTTCATGAGTTTGCAGGGACTGAGTGCAGATGCAGAACTGGTAAGTGCTGTCTCCTGCCACAACCAAATCAGCAAAGTCATTTTCTTTATGCTGTGGCCTATACCCCTTGCAAACAGCTTCAATCATATGAAAAACCTATGAACACATAAACATTCCTCCAAAAAGCTTTTAAAAAAAGACATCTCCCTCAAGCTAGTAGGCACAGCCTCGCCCACGCCTCCACCTCTCTCACCAACAATCCCAGAAAAAAACCCGCTCAACATCATGACTCTGCAGGAACTGTTGAGTTATAGACCTGGCAGCAATTGAAGAAATACTGTTTTTAGAGAAAAACTAACAAAAACATCTAATGAAAAAATCGTTTGTGATATATGTTTTGTAATGTATTTTTAAACAATGCTGGCTTTTAGGTGCTGACATGTTTATTTTTTATTTTTTATTTTTTATAAAATTCTAAGCAGTGACACATTTTGTCCTAAAATGCAAGAAAACAGACCTGATAAAATGCTTGATTGTTAGTATTTCAACATATCCAGCATTTTCCTCATGCACTGTTAGTACCCAGGAGGACTTATGAAATGGAATGTGTGCCACAGTTGAGGTTGAAGGTGATGACGACCTGCTAGCCTGCCTTCTTTTTATTTATTTAATTCCAACTTTACTTAAGTCCCACTTCTAACAACTCCTCTTGATCTCCTTTCAAATGTTTTAAGGTTTACTACTCTAAAAGGAAGCATCAGTTCAAGTGGTCGTGACAGGAATTGACATTTAGTAGGAATTAGAGATGGGACGAATTTTTTTCGAGTTTCGTTAGTTGGGGGGAAGTTTGCTCGTTTCCGTCGCGAAAATTTGCAAAAATTAGTCACGTTTTTTCGTTGTCCCCAGTACTGGTTTGGGGAGGGGGTAGCTGCCTGGAGGGACTGCAGGAGTCAGCTTGCCACAATGACGGACTGGCAGACTCTTTGAAGTGGTACTTGCATGTTGCAATGCAAGTAGATCTGGCTTAGGGTTAAGACGGCTTAGCGCAACGGCTAGGGTTAGGCTAGTTACGGGTGAGGTTACGGTGAGTATTGGGGTGCATCTGGGTGCCTCTCTGACCCACTTAGAAGGACAGTGTACTGGCGTATGGGTTAGGGTTAGGGTTCGGGTTTGGGCTACGATTAGTGGGCTGTTTATGCCCGATTGGGCCTCTCTGTGGTCAACCTGGCCAAGTGGCCATGCGACCACTGGAAAATTTGCATGTCTACTCCCATGGGAGAGCCCATCATTGCAAATGCGCAGGTGTAAAAAAAAATAAAATAAAATAAAATAAAATAAAATCAACGGAGACTTTTTTTGCAAGAAAAACCCACTGCTGCTCCTGCAAGCATTTAAAATAGCTAATTTCCGCATGGGGGTTTTGGGCAACAATTTCAAAAAAAATACCATTTTGGATCCCCCGCACTGCATGGCAAATGGATGCGCCCTCCCAGCCTGGTACCAGCAGCGCAGCAGTAGCAATAGCCAAGGAGAGGGGGGCGGGGACCCCCCCCCAAATAAAACACCCTTCTGGCCTGGTAGGTGCCCTCAGACAGTTTTCGCCTACTTTTAGGGCCGGGAATCGGGGTTTTTTTTAACTTTTAAAAACTTTTGCCGCTTGGCATTGCGCGATGCAAGTAACGAGCACGACAAATCAGACCAAATTGTTCGTTCGTCGGTTCGAGCTCGAAGTCTGGGGCAGTGATTCCCGTTACCGTTTCCGTAGAGTAACGGAAACGAGTAACGGAAACGGGAATACCGCTAAGTCGTGCCCATCTCTAGTAGGAATTTCTAGGGGAAGTGAAGGTAGCAAACACTTTCCCCAGACAGGTGAGCTGCCTACTGTGCTTGATAAACTTGTGAAGGGGTAGCATTGTAGCAGGAGTGAGAGGAAAGTAGTTGCTTAGGGTCACCTCAAATTTAGCTCTGCCTTTTGGGCCTCTGCTCAGCACAACTTGTAGACCACTAACCTGAATGCTGCCCTACATCCATACAATATATGGCCTTTAAATCATGTGACTTTAACCATGTTTCATCCACCTGCCCTATTCCTAAAGTTCTAGCCTAGCAGTAAAAGCACGAGAGCCATGTTAGGCCACTGAATGTAGTAGGTAGTGGATTAGATTTAGATTTATGTGTCTCAAGAATGGGCATGCCATGCTAGCCATCATCTGTTAATTTAATCACTGAAACTGAGCCCCACTTCCTTCTATACATTTTGCCCCCCTTCAATTCTTTTTACGAGAATGAGGTTATTATTTTATTCTTATTTAATACTGTGGAGAAGAAATATGAATTGTTATTCTGTATTTTTAGAGATAGGGTTTTTTGTTCCACATAAACAAGTAAACAGTTCAGGTGATTGTTACCCCTGTTGTTACTTACAGTTACAAATAAATATTATCTAAAAAGTAAATACTGCTTGTAATAATTATTTGGATACACTATATTTTAATATGCTAGTTCTGATAATTTTATGCCAAGTCAAATTGTTCATAGTCATATTTTTATGTTCCTAAAGTAATAGAATGACTTTCAAGCTGTAAAAAGGGGGTGGGGATTGCTAATGTAGCATTTGTTTCAAATTTTCTGAAAATTCCTGGGGGGGGGGGGTTTCCAAAAAGAAAAATTGTGGGGTTGTTTTTTTTGTGGGGGGGTTTTCCCGAGCTTCAAATTTCCAGAAATTTTACGTCTTTAGTTAGGAATAAGATTTAATATTAGTCAACTCATACATACAGTATAATCAACAAGGAAATATTGTGTTACATTTAGGCTCCTCTGAGGTAAATCAGGAAGGGAAACAATAATTTGTTATATGGAGACAGATATGTTAGGTTAATCAGTTTTGTGTCTTTGTCTCTCTGTTTGATTTTCATTGGAAGTGTTTCTGCAGCAATGGAGGTGGCAGAGAAGTGCTGCTACTTACGTGGTTAGGAAAGAGATTGATGAACAGCATTGATTTCCATATCTATACCATGCAGCTCCATCATATTCAAGGAAGGGCTTGCCCCTGTCCCCAGGAAATCTCTCTTGTGCATAGCAATATTGTGGTTGGTGAGAACTAGAGATGGGCACGACTTAGCGGTATTCCCGTTTCCGTTTCCGTTACTCGTTTCCGTTACTCTACGGAAACGGTAACGGGAATCACTGCCCCAGACTTCGAGCTCGAACCGACGAACGAACAATTTGGTCTGATTTGTCGTGCTCGTTACTTGCATCGCGCAATGCCAAGCGGCACAGAAAAAAAGTTTTTAAAAGTTTAAAAAACCCCCGATTCCCGGCCCTAAAAGTAGGCGAAAACTGTCTGAGGGCACCTACCAGGCCAGAAGGGTGTTTTATTTGGGGGGGGGGTTCCCCGCCCCCCTCTCCTTGGCTATTGCTACTGCATCGCTGCTGGTACCAGGCTGGGAGGGCGCATCCATTTGCCATGCAGTGCGGGGGATCCAAAATGGCGACCACAATATTTTTTTTTTAAATCGTTGCCCAAAACCCCACCAAAGCACCACAGAAACATGCGAAAATTAGCTATTTTAAATGCTTGAATTTTTACAGTAGCAGCAGTGGGTTTTTCTTGCAAAAAAAGTCTCCGTTGATTTTATTTTATTTTATTTTATTTTATTTTTTTACAACCTGCGCATTCGCAATGATGGGCTCGCCCATGGGAGTGGACCATGCAAAGTTTTGGAGCCATTCCACCAATCGCATGGCCAGGTTTTGCTGACTGTACCAGGCTGGGAGGGCGCATCCATTTGCCATGCGGTGGGGGGGGATCCAAAATGGCGACCGCAATATTTTTTTTGAAATTGTTGCCCAAAACCCCACCAAAGCACCACAGAAACATGCGAAAATTAGCTATTTTAAATGCTTGAATTTTTACAGGCGCAGCAGTGGGTTTTTCTTGCAAAAAAAAGTCTCCGTTGATTTTATTTTATTTTATTTTATTTTATTTTTTTACACCTGCACATTTGCAATGATGGGCTCTCCCATGGGAGTAGACCATGCAAATTTTCCACCAATCGCATGGCCACTTGGCCAGGTTGACCACAGAGACTTCTGGGATGTGCCAATCGGGCATAAACAGCCCACTAATCGTAGCCCAAACCCGAACCCTAAGCCTAACCCATACGCCAGTACACTGTCCTTCTAAGTGGGTCAGAGAGGCACCCAGATGCACCCCAATACTCACCGTAACCTCACCCGTAACTAGCCTAACCCTAGCCGTTGCGCTAAGCCGTCTTAACCCTAAGCCAGATCTACTTGCATTGCACTACATGCAAGTACGTGAGACACAGCGGGTGCAAAGAGTCTGCCAGTCCGTCACTTGTGGCTCTGGCTGACTCCTGCAGCTCCCTCCAGGAGCCCGCTACCCCCTCCCCAAACCAGTACTAACGACAACGAAAAAACGACGAACCGACTAATTTTTGCAAATTTTCGCGAAAAACGGAAACGAGCCGAAACGGAACCGGCCCGACTAACGACAACTCGAAAAAAAAATTTTTCAAGTCGTGCCCATCTCTAGTGAGAACTAATCTCCCAGTCTTGGATGGTGGATTAGGTGAAAGCCCATATGTTCTCTAATGTGCCCTTCTGTATCCTGTTGAATCACTCCACCTCCGTTGGGTAAAACATTAAGTGACAGTCTGGAATATTGTTTGCGATGCAAGTTACACCAATGACTCCTTACTACTAAAATGTATTTGCACAAGCGGAGATAGGGATGGAGGGGTTTAAGTAACAGAAAAACAAACACATTCTAAGTCCCAACCAAAACCTAAGCAAAACAACACACAATCCTCAAAAACTGGAGAATACAAAGGATTCTGCAGATACAAACACAGGTCTTTGATATTAAAATTTCTCCTCTTCTGTCCAAAAACATAAACCATAAGGACAAGAAATGAAAGCAGACTTAGTGAAAACAAGTCATGATTATAGGCAGATAAATTGCTAGTTATCAAAAACTATATAAAACCAGTGACGGGGAACAAGCTGTATCTCTATGTGTAGAAATCTTAACTAGAATTGCATTTTTGTTTAGGGTGCTCATATAAGATTTTAATTGTGAGCCCAAGAAATCGATTTTCTTGAAGATCTTTTGCAATGTTTCAAGGACTAAAAAGGTTTGTGAAGTCAATAGCTGAAGGACATCTGCTTAATCTAAAACATCTTTATTGCTCTTTAATGAATTCTCAGCAAGGGAAGTTTCACCTATTGCATTTATACAGTAGTATCTTGGTATATGAGCATAATCCATTCCAGAAACATGCTTGCAAACAAAAATACTCATATATCAAAGCAAATTTTCCCATATGAAATAAAGGAAAATTAGATGATTCATTCTGGGGGCCCAGTACATTATTTCCTATTGGGAAATTTGCTTTGGCTGGGAGCTGGTGGCCGCAGCAGACAAGGGCTGAAGGCCAGGCACAGGTCAAAGACCACTGCCAGTCCCACCATGTGGTCTAGTGGCCACCAGGACTGCAGCTGCAGTGAAGGGCTGCCAACTGTGAAGATGAGGGACTGCCAGCTGTGCAGGCCAGGGACATCTGACCAAGATCTCAGCAGGGGTGGGGTGCCTTGGTATCCCTATCTTTCCTCTCTTCCTCACAGCCCAGCTCACCTCTTCCTCCTACTCTGCTGCTGCCTCCATCTTGAGAGCCAGCCAAGCAACATCTGGGTGCCATCCCAAGATGGTGGCAGCGACTGTGAGAAAGGGAAGGAGGAAGAGGTGAGCGAGGCCATGGGGGAGGGAAGGACATCCCTGGCTATGCTGTCATCATCCCTTCACCATCACCTTCACTGTCACCCTCCAGTGCTCATTTTGCAGGACATTGCTTGCAAAGCAATGCAAAATTTTATTAAAAAATTTGCTTGTCTTGCAAAATACTCATAAACCAAGGTACCTGTAAACCAAGGTACCACTGTACTCGAATTTATTCCATTTCACATTCCCTGACTACTTAAAGTAGTAACCCATGAGTAGACCCATTTGAATCAATGGAACTTATGGATGAGTTGACCACCACCACCCCCCAAATTCATCTGCCCTATGAAAAATATATATTTGTCCCTGCTTCTATGTTAATATGGTCTGAAAAAGTGAAAATATAGCTTGTATTCTTCTATCCATTCTGAGAAGGACCGATGTCCAGCATTAATATTTTGTGTGTATTTGTGTATGTGCAAGCCTGAAAATATAGTACTTACACTATGGCAGAGATTCACCTCCCATATAATATAGTGTATTAAAAAGGTAAAGGTTCCCCCTGCACATGCGTGCTAGTTGTGTCCGACTCTAGGGGTGGTGCTCATCTCCATATTCAAGCTGGAGAGCCAGTGTTGTGCAAGTCGATGGCCACATGGCCGGCATGGCTACAAGGAAACACTGTTTTACCTTCCCACTTTTTATGGTGGTACCTATTTATCTACTTGCATGTACATGCTTTCGAACTGCTAGTTTGGCAGGAGCTAGGGTTATCAGCGCTCGCTCCGCTGTGTGGCACCCGGGATTCGAACTGCCAAGCTGCCGACTTTGCAGCCGACAGTTTTGGAGCCTTAGCCTGCTGACTTTCAATAGATCGCAGCAAAGGAGCTGCTCTGCTACATATGAAACCCTGACCCAGAATATAGTGTATTAGTGTATTAGAAATAGCGAAAAAAAAAGCCTCGTGGCGCAGTGGTTAAATGCCTGTACTGCAGGTAAAACTGTGCTCACGACCTGGGTTCAATCCCTGGTAGCAGGCTCAAGGTTCACTCAGCTTTCCATCCTTCCGAGGTCGGTAAAATGAGTACCCAGCTTGCTGGGGGGGGGGGGCAATGTGTAGCCTGCACACTGTAATTAAAATTGTAAACTGCCCAGAGACTACTTAAAGTGGTATGGGGCGGTATATAAGCAGAACACTTTGCTTTGCTTTGCTTTACAATCATCTGCAACACAAACTCTTCCATGCTTTCTTCAAAACTCCTCAGATATGTGTCAACCAGAGTGGAGTTACAGCCAAAAACATACAATAGTGGATCATATGAACTATTCATTCAACAGGGGGCAACTCCATTCATATTCCTGAAAGAAGAGCCACGAACAGTACTGTGTGAAGAGCAGTTTGTCATGCAAATATTGTACTCATTTGGTTTACTTTTCTATGCATCTCCATGAATGGGCATGACTCTTAAGTACCACTTCTGCTTCTAGAAACACACTGACAAGTGCTGCCTAGTACTAGCTGGTGACTAGAAGTTGTGATCATACATCAATTGAACAGAAACAGAATAGTATGTTCTCTTTCTAGGATATTGGAAGATTTTGTTCTTTTCTTTCCCTTGTTTACATTATAGTGTAATGGATTAGTCATTAACAGGCACAGATGTTCCATTGTACCAACCTATTATAGTTATTGGGGTAGAAATGAAATTATTCATAACATATATATTTGTCCCTGCTTCTTCATTAAAGGAAACCACTCAGTTCCCACCAATGTTTCATCTCCTTTCACTTGCTGTTTCAGGGATAGGCTATTTAGTGTTGTTGCTGCTGCTGCTGTTGGCAGGTTTATTTATCAGCATGGCTGGTGCTTCAGGGCAGACCAAATGATCAAGCTTCAAAATCTGCAGGTGAGATATGTTTGCATAGAAATTGCCTCTGTGTAACTCTGGTTCTATGAATAGTCATCTGTGAATTCACACAATTGGGCCTATCTGTCTCTGTGCAGAGATCCTCAGAACTTTGTAGAGCTTTGGCAGATGTTCACCACAAAACTCCTCCTGCATGTGCATGCTATGCTCATTCAGGAGTTGAGTCATGGCAAATGGAGTTCTTTTTTTCTTGTGGGATTTAAACATTTCATTGCTCATCCAAGTAGCTTCTTCATTTTTGGATGTGTAGCGAAATGTTTTGATCTCATAAGAAAAAGGAGTCCAGTTGCCATGACTCAACTTGTGGAAAACCTCACCTGGATGACTAAGAATCTCCATAGATATAATATGAGTATGATCTGCTCATATTATAGAGTCCCTCAGTTCCTGTGAAGGAGTCCACCGGTGTCAAAATATAAAAGAGATATACCATATATACTCGAGTATAAGTCGACCCGAGTATAAGTTGAGGCCCCTAATTTAACCCCCCAGAACTGGGGAAACTTATTGACGAGTAAAAGTCTAGGGTGGGAAATGCAGCAGGGCCTGGCAGCTCCTCCTTTGTGAGCTGGGGGAGTGGTGTGTGATGTTTAAAATGACTTTTAGCCACCGAGGCAAGCAACACAGGGGTGGGGGGTCAGGAGAAGCGGCACACAATGTTTAAAAGACTTTTAGTCACCGACCCAAGCACTTGCCTCAGTGGCTAAAAGTATTGCCCCGAATAAAAGTTGAGGGCCCCTTTTTTCAGTCCAAAATTAGGGCTGAAAAACTAGACTTATATTTGAGTATATACAGTATGTGATGGACAAATGAGAGAATGGGTTGTATGTGTGAATTCACAGGTGATCACTGTAAGAACCAGTTACAGGCAGATAACTTCTCTTTTTTCTTTGTGGTCTCAGTGACCCAGACAATTAGGTGCCTAGCAAGCTGATTTAACTGAGGTGGGCCATCACGGAAGAACAGAAGCTAGCACAGCCCTGCCAAACTTGGCATACACTTTACCCCGTACATCAAGCCTGTAATGAAAGTCAAATTCAGAAGGCATATCTTGCAAACATCTGTAAGGCTTACACCTCCGAGGAAAGCTGTGCAGCTGGAAACAGTTCTCATGTGATATGCTTTCACAGGACCCAGAAGAATGTAGGCTTGTAGATGAGGATGATGGTGCTGACAATACATTCTGAAATAGTCTGAGAACAGACTGGGAGGTATGTAGTGTCACAGTGGGAACTGCCAAAGTCTATGAAATCTGCAAAAAGGTGAAGTGCGTGAGACATAGAAGGCAAGGGCATTCCTGAAATCTGAGTGCAGAGAGCATTTTCAAATCTCTGTGGGGAGTTGGAATGAAGGCATGTAAAGTGACAGTTTAGTTCAGATTAAAGTTGGTGACTACTTTAGGAAGGAAGGCAACATACTGTACAAAGTAACCTTTTCCATGTAAAACTGCAAAAAAATGGAAATCCACACAAAGTGTGTCAGAATCATGTGCATGATGGGCAGAGGTGATGGCAACAAGGAAGAGGGTCTTGAAGAAGAGATGATTCTCACTGGCAGGTGCCAGAGGTACAAAACAGTGGTAAAGTCAAATGATGCAAAACAAGATGTAAGGACCATTTAGGAGCTGTTGGCCTCAGCGTGGGGCATAAATTTCTTAGTCCATACCTAGGTTTTGCGAGCTCAGGTACTAACACTGACACCATTTAAATTAATCCCTATTTTTACTTTAAAATTATGGAGTCTCACAAGCTTTACATTTTTTTTTAAAATGAGTAAGTGTAGTTTATTAAAACATGAGGAAGAAATACATTTGTGCTTACTGGTGTTAAGCTCAGTTACGATAAAACATACAGCCAAGCCCTAACACTACCTATCCCAGTCCCTACCCATTACATTGACTATTCCAGATCTGACTAGATGCTTACATCTTCTTACCCCATCTCTACATATCTCTATCTAACCACAGCAGGCATGTACAAAGGTATATATACATGTTGGCTCTTCAATTGGATATGCAAATACATCCTCCTAAGTAATACATATTCATGTGTGAGGCTGCCCACTACACCA
Source organism: Phrynocephalus guinanensis (assembly GCA_037367245.1). Classification (NCBI taxonomy): domain Eukaryota; kingdom Metazoa; phylum Chordata; class Lepidosauria; order Squamata; family Agamidae; genus Phrynocephalus; species Phrynocephalus guinanensis. Next base: position 4,202,082 of record CM074735.1, read on the forward strand.
GGTATATGATGTCAGGTGTCCACCTAGTCGTTCAGGCATTTCCCTTAGATCCCTTGCCCATACCTGCTCCTGAGGAGTAAATAGTGCCTGCATTTTTTGGTAGCAGTTGTGAAGATGTCCACACAAGGTGTGACCCATCTGCAGCACAGCTGGAGATACGTTTGCCTGATCCAGTGCTCATTCATGGGTTTTGTGTGAGTGCAGTCTGCCCAGATGGTCTGCTACGGCATTCTCAGTCATGATGAGAACCATGACTGAGAAGTTATGATAAGCAAGTCCTCAATATAAGTTTGAGAATTTTCTGTGAAGCTGACAAATTGCAGCCACACATATATTTGTAAAGCAATGGAAGTGGCCATAGGCTTGGCCGCTGCAGCAGTGGCATGATTGGCAACAGTTCTTTCGAGCCAGGCCAAGGCTGTGACCTCTTGGTGTAAATTAAAACCAAAGGCACCATGGACACCTTGGGCAGCCTGGGAGATTGGGAGGGCCTTGTTCCATAGGTGTTAATGAGAACCACCAAGCAAAAGAAGTACCATTAATGTCCATCTGATTACAGGGATCTTACTAGGATCTTAGAGTAGGTTACATATCTCTTGAAGGGACCTGAAGAGGCCATAAAATGTCAGGAAGGGAAGGAGAAGGACACATATTTTTCAATAATAGCCATCTTTTAAAATAATCTCCCTATTTAATTTTTAGGTTAACTTGCAAAAGAAATGATGAAAAAAATGGCAAAATTAAGCCAGAAAAATGAGGATTGAAGTACCAGCTTAAAAGTGCCCTGTAGTGCTTAAAGCACTCTCTGGGCATTTTCCAATTTATTTATGCAGGCTACACATTACCCCCTCCACCAGCAGCTCTGTACTCATTTTATTGACCTCAGGAGGACAGAAGGCTGAGTCAACCATGAGCCGGCTACCTGGGATTGAACCCCAGGTCACGAGCAGTTATAGCTGCAGTACAGCAGGTTAACCACTAAGCCATGAGCCTTAAGAGGAGATATAACCTCAGCAGTGGCAAACAAGAACAGAGAGCGTCTATGAGATTGTAAGGAGCATGGGCACCAAGGGGGATCGTTCTTTGAATGTACACTAAAGTTCTAGAAAGTTCCAAGGACCTCTGCAGAGGCACATATATACCCAATTGTGTAATTCACAGAAACCATAAACAAGAATTACTGGTTTCTAAATTCCAGGAAACAAACTAAAAGTAGTTGGAAATTGTTAAACAAATATTTTGGAATTATTCCTGTTGAATAAATTAATATGGGGAGGAGGATGACCTGACCTTGCTTTCATGTTTTTTTAAATACTTTATATTAACTTAGAATAGGGAGGAAAAGATATGAAAAATCCATATGACTTAGCTAACCTTTAAAATATTATATTTGCAACTTTGTTACGCTGGCACAGAAATTCATTAACACTATCTTTGTGTATCCAAGTGAATCCATAATTATTTCTTTCTTTTGATTAGTGACTTGCTGTGGTGATATTGTAGTACGTACTACAAATTCTTCATCTTGGGCTGTGTCTATAAATCTTTGTTACATCCTGATGATGGTCTAACTTAGACCACAAATTTGAATGTTCCTTATTAACATTATCAACCAGGAGGTAACTGGGGTGCTGTCCATGTAATGGTTTATGAAGCTATGCATCCCTGCATTGTGGCACTTTCATTAATATTGTTGATTCTCACTTGCAAGTTGCAACATAATTAGTCCTATTGTTTTCTGCTATCAGCTGATGAAAAGGAACCATGTTCTCATCAAGTAGCTTCAAAGCTTTACTATTTGACTTCATCCCATATTCTTGAGGTTGACAAGTCTGTGCCTGTCCATAATGCAGGCAAATAAATATGTTCTTTAATTGCATTTGGATGATGCCACCAGTATTTTGACAGACTAGGTTTTTCCTACTTAAATCAAGATCACTGTATTCCTGTCCACAATTCTGAAATAATGTAATAATACTGGAGTTGCCCAGGTATTTATAACATCATTTTTCCCTTTTGTATTGAGTTCCATTTTGAGTACCATCTTCACTCTATCAAAGTACTTGTTCTTGAATAACAACAATTAGTACCAATATTAGTGGCAGTATTATAGAGTGATAGAATGATTGAGTTGAAAGGGGCGTATGACATCATAAAGTCTAATTCCCTTCCCTGCCCAAATGCAGGAATCCAAAGCAAAGTAGATCTAACATATAGTTGTCTAATTTCCTATTGAAATTGCTTCATATGTGGCAGCATTCATGGCCTCCCAAGGTAAATTGTTCCACTGTCATACTGACACATTTAAGAAGTTTCTTCTGATAACTCTGTCTAAATCTGGCTCCCCTGCGACCTGAAGTTGTTGTTACTATGTGCCATCATGCACTCTAGGGTGACAGAAAATGTGTATTTGAAAAGACCTATCCTCACAGTCTTCTTTTCTTAAGGCTAAACATGCCCAGTTCTTCCAGCCTTTTCTCATAGGGCTTGGTAAAATTATACTACATCTAGTATAACACATTTTGGATGATGCATGTTATATACAGTAATCCCCTATTTATGGTGGGAGTTAGGGATCCGACCTGACCCATGATAAAGGGAAATCCACTTTATGCAGTTGCTGGGTTGGGACTGGGGGGTGGCTGTGTGGAGCCTCCTACACTTACCTTAGGCCTGGTGCAATACAGCAGGGGATGACTGTATATCAGTAGATTTTAAAGCAAATAAATTCTGTAGATATTTTCTCACTTAGAGCAAGACGAAACAATCAAGTTATTCTATTTAACAAACTTCCAGAAGGTGGAGGCAGGAATGAATATTTTACAAGAATACAGGTATATACTTTCAAATATAATCTAATTTTTCTATAAAATTTATAAATTTGCTGTAGTTAATTTTTTAAAACAAAGGAAACAGCCTCACCATAAAGATGGTGGTTTGATTTTGGATGTCTGCCCCTTGGCCTGGGCATCATATCCTCAACTGCCTACATTTCCTAAAACACCACCTACAGACACATCCCCCTCTTTTGAAGAATATATCAAAGAACCGCATGAGAAAAAAAAAACCCAATTCAAATCCTTCAGGCTAGGAAAAAGTAGAATCTCTCCAGCAGCAGAGAAAAACAGAACAAAAAGGACTAGACTAATTGATATACTTCGATATTTGACCACATAATTGCATTTCAAGAAGAAATTTCCACCACTAAAAAAAATAGTTACTTACCTGTAACTCGAGTTCTTTGAGTGGTACTCTGTGAATTCACATAAATGAGTTAAATGTGCACAAGCACAGATATTCTCAGAAGTTTCCAGAGCTGTAAAGCATGTCCGCGAAGACCATCCCCAGTATACTCTGCCCTAGTTGAGGCATGCTCAGTTCCCCATAGCAAGTCCGCTGCTGTCAGAAAAGATTCTAATGAATTTAAGAAATGCATTCCATTTGTAGAGATATAATTTCTCTGTGGACTCTTTGCTAGCTTTTGAAAGAATAAAGTGTACTGAATATAAAATTCTCCATGCTCTCAGATGGAAAGAGAGCAGATTAGGATAGAGGGTCCTGCCAATTGTTTTCTGGAGGGCATGAATTGGGTGAAGGAGGGAGAGGAACTCCTTGGACCAGTTGACTGTGAAAGCATTGTCGAGAGAGTGATGCCCTTTGCGACCCCTGGAACAGAAATTGGGACATTTTTTTTGTTTGACAATGTGGCGAGCAAATCTACGGATAGAGTTCCCCATCTGGTGCAGAGTTGGGGTGGTGGTGGAAATGGCTTGGTCAAGGAACCATCTGTGAGTTTGAGAGGTGGGCCGGCTCAGGTGGTCTGCAATGATGTCATCTGTGGAGATGTATACAGTCACATGGAAAATGTGTCGAGCCAGGCACCACTCAGATAGAGAAGGGATGTTGAGTGTTTGATGACATAAAATAGTGTATTATTTAGATTGCACACCCTGTTATGAGGGGCAAGAAAGTATGAAGGGCTTTGGTGATGACCAGTTGTTCAAGGTTCTTGATATGCATGGTCCTTTCTTTGGGTGACCAGAGTGCACATATTTTGTGGCACTTGCAGTGTGTGCTCCATCCTGAAGGACGGGCATTGGTGGTACTTTGAAGCAACAGGGACAATGGGCTGAAGGTTCTGCCTCACTGGAGATTTTGAGGCATGGTCCACCACTGGAATTGTTGTGCAAGCTGTGGGGTTACCCTGAGAGGCATGTTGGGGTCGTCGTACAGGGGATTGAACAATGCAAGGCACCATGCCTGCAGGGACTCCATTTTCAGTATTGCATGCTGAATTACACAAGTGGTGGAGGCCATAAGGCCTAGGAGTTGTTGAGTGAGGCATTGAGATGGAAATGCTGGATAAGTGTGGTAAATCATGTAAGGAATTGTTCCAGTAGAAAGGCCCCTGGGTACTTTTGTGTTGAGGTGGACACTGATGTAGGTCACTTACTGTGATGGAAGAGGATGGATCTGGAGGGGTTTATCTGAAATCCAAATTCTGTGAGAAGGGAAAGGGTGAAGCAGAGGTCTTCCTTGGCTTTTTGATAAGAATTGTTTTGATACCAGGAGCCATTTGTTGATGTAGGGGAAAACAGAAGTGCCCTGGAGGTTTAGGAAGGCAGTAACTGGGGCAAATCATTTTATAAAGACCCTTGGAGCCATAGAACGTCCAAGGGAAGGCTGGTGTATTTGGCTGAGGGTGAACCATAGGTATTTGTGAAATTCAAGATCAGGCCTGCTCAAAATCCGGCCCAGGGGCCAAATCTGTCCCGTCGGGCCATTCTGAGTGGCCTGTGGCTGGCTGACCCGCCCCCTCCCCCCCCTCCTTCGCCCCATTTTTTTTAAAAAAATATATTCTCCAACACTGACACCGCTGGGAAGCTTGGGCGGATGGGCAGACGGGTGGTCTGCCACCACCGGCACCACAGGGGGAAGTGTGGGGGTGGGCAGGCCAGCGGGCCTCTGCCACCGCCAAGGAGCTTTGGGGTGGGCTGGCGGGCGAGCCGTTGCCACCGCTGGGGAGCTTGGGGGGTGCAAGGTCACACAGATTGCCTCTTCCAAGGGGTGACCTGTGGCCACGGCTCCCAGTGCTTCCTTTGGCCCCCACCTTTCTTCTCTCCTCCCTGCCTTGGTCCCCACCTTCCTTCCTCCCTCCCTCCCTTCCTCTCTTGGTCTCCACCTCCCTCCCTTGGTCCCCACCTTCCTTCCTGCAGGTGGGGTTGCAAGGGGTCAGTGGGTGGGGCTTGCAGTGGGGGTGGCAGGGCTGGGAAGCAAGGCCACCAAATCTGGCCCTCCTTACAAAAAGTTTTGGCACCCCTGTTCTAGATGGATGGAAATATTTAAAAAGGCATCGTATATAAATTGTGGGCTCTGGGGACATTTGAGGGATTGTGGAGGGCTTGTTGTTGTTCAGTCGTTCAGTCGTGTCCGACTCTTCGTGACCCCATGGACCAGAGCTCGCCAGGCCCTCCTATCCTCCACTGCCTCCCGGAGTTTTGTCAAATTCATTTTGGTTGCATCAATGACACCGTCCAACCATCTCACTCTCTGTCGTCCTCTTTTCCTTTTGCCCTCGATTTTTCCCAGCATCAGGGCCTTTTCCAGGGAGTCCTCTCTTCTCATGAGGTGGCCAAAGTACTGGAGCCTCAGCTTCAAAATCTTCCTTCCAGTGAGCATTCGGGGTTGATTTTCTCCCCTGCAGTCCAGGGGACTCTCAAGACTCTCCTCCAGCACCACAGCTCAAAAGCATCGATTCTGCGGCGATCAGCCTTCTTTATAGTCCAGCTCTCACTTCCATACATCACTACTGGAAAAACCATAGCTTTAACCATCCTGACCTTAGTTGGCAAAGTGGTCTCTGCTCTTTAGGATGCTATCTACCATTGCTTTCCTCCCAAGAAGCAGGCGTCTTTTTATTTCGTTGCTGCAGTCGCCATCTGCAGTGATCAAGGAGCCAAGAAAAAAAACTCTGTCATTGCCTCCATTTCTTCCCCTTCTATTTGCCAGGGGTGATGGGACCAGTGGCCATGATCTTCTTTTTTTGATGTTGAGCTTCAGCCCATTTTTTTCACTCTCCTCTTTCACCCTCATTAAGAGGTTCTTTAATTCTTCCTCACTCTCTGCTATTAGAGTAGTATCATCTGCGTATCTGAGGTTGTTGATATTTCTTCCGGCAATCTTAATTCCGGCTTGTGATTCATCCAGACCAGCCTTTCTCATGATGTACTCTGCATATAAATTAAATAGGCAAGGTGACAGTATACAGCCTTGTCGTACTCCTTTCCCAATTCTAAACCCTGTTCCATATCCAGTTCTGACGGTTGCTGCTTGTCCCACATATAGATTTCTTAGGAGACAGATAAGGTGTTCAGGCACTCCCATTCCTTTAAGGACTTGCCATAGTTTGTTGTAGTCTACACAGTCGAAGGCTTTGGCATAGTCTGAAGCAGAAGTAGATGTTTTTCTGGAACTCTCTGGCTTTCTCCATAATCCAGCGCATGTTGGCGATTTGGTCTCTAGTTCCTCTGCCCCTTCGAAATCCAGCTTGTACTTCTGGAAGTTCTCTTTCCACATACTGCTGAAGCCTGCCTTGGGGAGCATAACCTTGCTAGCATGTGAAATGAGTGCAATTGTGCGATAGTTGGAGCATTCTTTGGCGTTTCCTTTCTTTGGGATTGGAATGTAGACCGATCTTTTCCAGTCCTCTGGCCACTGCTGGGTTTTCCAAATTTGCTGGCATATCTTATGCAGCACCGGCTTATCGTAAGATTATTTGGTGATTTGAAGGAGGGATTGAATAAAGGCCTTGTGGAGTGTTGAGGCTTTCTCTTGATCAATGTCCTCATAAACTTTACCAGAGGAGGGAGCAGCTGTTGTTCAACATTGAGGTCCTTAGTGGTGAGAAGGATTAGGCAAAAATAAGCCAAAAAATCCTCTGGTAGAGATGGAGGATGTCGTTCTGTGACATCGGAGCTCAGGGTCAGGAGACTGGGGAATGCATTAGATGTTCCTGAGAAATTGTTGGCTGTTCATTGTCATAAGATGGAGAGATGGGCTGAAGGGAGGCAGGAGAGGTTGTTCCGATCTTGGGTGTTAGGATGTTGAAGGAACTGCAGGAGTGATAGTAGAAGAATGTCAGTTCTTGAGACAGGGAGGGAGGAGGTTCCTAGAGTCAGCCTTGATGACATTTCTGTCAAAGGGTGAGAAGGAGACCCATGGCATGGACACTTTGGTGCTGAAGGTTTGTCCTAGCTTGACTGGGAGACTTGTGAGGCGACATGCCTCTTTGAGGCAATGCATACCGCATGGAGTATGACAGACAGGGGTGGTATGTTGTGGTTGGTATCACTGGGAGTCCATTTGGGCCTGGGAGTGTCAAGAAGATAGTGGTGGTGACTGTGACAAGGAGTCAGAATACCTATCATATCTGTATCGGTGTGGAGTATAGTACCAATAGAAGTGTGGTTTGTAATAGGGGTTCTTGGTTTCACAGAGGTCTTGGTAGTCTGGACAGTCATAAAGGGTGACCCGTCTAACTGGTGCATGCCAGGATCAAAGGAGATAAGCCAGCTGTTGAACATCATGAGATTCAGCAATCCTGTAGCCCTGAAGCTCAATATGGAGAGAGTTTTTGCCCATTGTTTGTTAGGTGGAAAGGCATTGGGAGGTAATAAGCCTGTTTCCGACAGACAGCAACATGGAGAGAAGTCCATCGTTGCAAGGCTAGTATGCACAGAATGCATAGAAGCAACTACTTCAGCTGAGGCATTTCTGCATTCAGGAGAGTCACTGAATATAGGGGATTGGGACAGGGACAGTATTTGGAGGGAGAGCAGAGACACGATCCAAGGGAGAGTGAAGGCAAACAGTCTACCGTGGCACTTCCTCCAGGATTGGGGAGTGTAAGGGCTCTCTCAGTTAGCACTCTCGATTTCAGTAACAGAGCGCTCTTTCTTGACACCCTGTCTGAACTCAAGAGGCTGAAATGAAAGATCAATAGTTGAGGAAGAAGAAGGGCTTTTCTGATTCTTTGATGTTGAGAATGAGGTCGAGCAGGGTTTCAGTGACAACCCCAACTTAGATGTCAAGGATGATGTCGATGCTAAGGAATTGCATTTGGAGGCTGACTTAGATTTTGATTTAGGAGTTCGTTTTGAGTGTCAAAGGAGGAGACAGAATGCTTTCCTGAGGGTTACTTTCCATGGTAGGAGGTCAGAGGCCAAAGTTTGAGGGCTGGCTTGGTCAGATTTTGGCAAGCCTGGCAGGACTGGATTTGGTGGGACTCATCCAAGCAAAAGAGGCACAATGAGTGGACATCAGACAATAAAGTGGTGGGAATGGGGGGGCAGAGTTTCAGATTCTCTTTTCTTTCTTTCCTTCTCTCTCTCTCTCTCTCTCTCTCTCTCTCTCTCTCACACACACACACACACACACACACACACACACACACACACACACACACAATCACCCACACACTCACAATCACTCGCTCGCTTTAATTTTTATTTTGTAGGAACAGATGAAGGGAGGGAAAAACAGGAAAAGGAAACGAAAGGGAACTGAGTACACCTCAGTTAAGGTGGCCCTTGCAGATACGTGCTACATTTCTGGGATATTCCAATCTCTGCATGTGCGCACATTTAACCTATTTGTGTGAATTCACAGCAACCATGAAGAAGCAATAACTGTGTGATAAGGGCTAATAAACTCTTGATTATAGCTATCACATTAATAACATTAACACATGTATTGCATAAGGCCACACAGGCTTTTGTAATTTTTTTATTAACACATGGAATGTGCAAAACAAAAACAAACAAAACAAAAGACAAAACAAAGATTCAAACTTGGATCATGTCAAAGATGGAAAAAGCTTCATTGTTTCTCCCTCCCCAACCTAGCTGGAGTCTGGCTCCAGATTCTCTCCTGATTTAAAATGTTCAGTGTTTTCTTTAGTCTGCATCTATGCAAACGAGGAGGAGCAATACAAAATGTCAATTTGGAATGCACAGTTCATTTTAAGTACATTTACTTGGAAATAAATTTCACTGTTCTCAATAGGGATAACAATATTGAACAATTCTCTTCACTCCCTAGAAAACACAAAAAACAAAATGGTTCATTGTCTATTTTCTATTTCTCAAACAAGCTGCTGAAATCACAGAGAACCAGTGTCATGCCATGAATTTAGTAACAGATTCAAACTCAGGAGACTTGGGTTCAAATCTCATTTGGCCGTGGAAACTTACTGGAAGGTAACATTGGCAAAACAGTTCTTTTAAAAATTACACATACGTTGGAAATCTTACTAGGCTCACTATAAGTTGGATTGATTTTGGTGATACATAATAACAACAACAACAACAGCAGAAATCAGAAATAGAAGAAAAGGCATAGGTTAGGCAGGTTTTTCAGAAGCCCCACACGAGCCTTTATTGTCACAGATATGGCTGTAAATTAAAAACATTATTGTTGAGCAGCTAATGTATATTCGGCAGAAACCTTTACTATCTCTTCACTGAAACACCTACCAGTCTGCTGTTAGGATCTACTATACAAGCTAAAATCTTTAAAATGTTTACTCAGCCTTATGCCTCAGCTTCTCAAAATGCACAACTTGCAGAGGAGTAAGACTTTTTAGTTTCAAACTGCTAAGAGAAACCATGGCCTTGCTTAGCGTCTGTTTCACTGTAGAGATGGGAACTTAACATAGTTCAGCAATTGGGTGCAGTTCACTTGATCAGGCCCATAGGGGGTGAGTAGGTCCCCCAGATTCTGCACCTTGCTTCCTCTTGTAGGCACCCACTCAGAGGAGGAGGTGGTACAGGGAAGCCCATGGTACTGCTTCTAATGGGGTACCTGTAGAACAGCGTTTTTCAACCACTGTTCCACGGCACACTAGTGTGCCGCGAGATGTTGCCTGGTGTGCCGTGGGAAAAATTGAAAAATTCTAAAGAAATTCAACCCAGGGCCGGCAGGCGGTCCACAGCTGGCAGGCGCTATAAATAGCATCCAAGGGCCAGCTTGGCTCCTCCCCCCGAGGCCCGCGGCACTGGCGGCACTTCCTCCCCGGCCGGACCTGGCCCCGCTCATTCTCTTAGTGTTTGCCCTGTGCCTGCCGCCGCCGCCGCGACTTGCTCGCTTCCCTCTCCCCCCTCTCCTTTTTTTACCCTGGACCACCACCACCCCTTTCCTGGGAGCTACCAATGGACTGAGCTGCCCGACAGGCCGCCCGCCAACACGAGCCGGCCCGGGAGCCCCAGCCCAGAACAAACCACCAGGTGAGGGGAAGTGGAGGAGGGGCGCCCGGCTGCCCCACGAACACCGCGGCAGGGCTGTGAGGAGGAGGGGATGGAGGAGGCCTCCGCCGGGCCTGGGCTGAGGAGGCGGGTGGGCGGGGGGGGCCTACTGGCACGGCTGGATGGCTGGACGGCTGGCCTTTAGGGTCCGGGAGGGGAAGAGCCGTCTCTGAGGGGCCCCGCGATGGGTTCCTTGAAGTCTTGCCCCTTTCTTTCTGTCTTGGGTCGCCCTCTTCTCTCTCTGTCTTTTCTTTCTTTTTTCCCCCACCTCTCTCTTTCCATTCGTACCCTTTCCCCAATTCATAGAAACGTGCTCATTTCTAGCCTGCATATGTGTATGTCTAGCAGCCTGCCTACTGTAATTAAAACTGTAAACCACCCAAAGACTCCTTGAAGTGGTATGGGGCGATATACAAGCAGAACACTTTCTGCCTTCTTTCCTTCCTGCTTTCCTTCATCCTCCTCCCCTCCTGTCGCTGGACTTGCTGAAGGCATCTGCCTTGGCCACAGTGTGGAGAGCAAGATTGGCTTTTGGGTCTTATTTGTGTTCCTGGAGAGTCAGTGCCCCTTCTCAGGTCTCCATTGGACACAGAAGTCCATGCAGGACAAAATGTCTTTTAAAAAACAACACAGGTAAGTGGGAACTGGGTGCTAGAGAGCGGGCTGCCTCAATCTGTGGCCCCTCTGTCCTGCTTCTCCCTACACCAGCAATGGTGAACCTTTTAGAGACTGATATAGGCACAGAGTTAAATTTTTTAACATTTTTAATGGTGGTGTGCCTCGTGATTTTTTTCATGAAACAAGTGTGCTTTTGCCCAAAAAAGGTTGAAAAACACTGCTGTAGAAGAAGGTTGGGCATGGAATCTAGATGACATCTGGGGAAACTAGATGACATGGAAACTAGATGACATCTGGGGAAACACCACAGAACACCGTACAACAACGGTGCCAAACCACTGAAGTGTGGTCAAGGCCCATCTCTATTCCAGTGTTTTTTGCTCACTCTATTTTTAGAGAATTTTTGAGGGGGGCAGAAATTTATTACTGCCAAAAAACAGTTGTCACAGAGCACTGCCGGTATTCCTCCTCAATCCAAGGATCCCAAGAAAAAATTATATATACTGTATATATTTGACATTTTAAAAGGGATGCATTGAATGACATCTGTGGCTTTGTCTACCCTGGTGGAGTGGGCTGGAACAAGCTAAATAGGATGTTGGTTTCTTAGGGTTGGTTAGAGGTACAGCATGGAGTCTTCACATCCAAATGGCACATTAGAGCTCAAGCAATCCTCTTTGGTCCCTCTCTTTCCTGAATTTCCAACATTGTAAAGTGGTTTAGTAAGTGAGCCACTTCAGGACAAATTGAGTACTTTCTCTGCTCCATGGTTTCAACTGAGGGGAGTTTCTAAATCAGTCCTCCAGACAAGGCAAATAAATCTATTGTAAGTCATGCAGCACATCTGTGATTATCTATTACGATTTTTAAAAAATTCAATCCCCTACCCCTCTTTCATGGAGCAGACAAAGTGTTCAATTTGCTGATGTCCTGGAGTGAGTGCCATAAGATGAAGGCATTCATGATATCGGTAACTCAAATCAGAAGGAGCCTTGAGAGAAAGAAGGCTCACCTTTGTTCCATTTCCTGCAATCAAGTGTATTAGACCAAACCAGAGTGCACCTCTTAACACTAAAAAGTAGAAGCCGTTGACAAGGGCTCTGAAGTGTGCAGGTGGAAATGCTCCAGGGATTATTTGGTTCATTCTAATGATTACTTTGTGTGATCAGCAGAAAAACGCATGAATCAAGCCATCCCTGCAGCAGATCAAACAGCCATTTCATCTCATCCTGTAATAGCTTTTTGGAATGTTTTGATGACAGAACTTTGCCCCAAATAGCAAGTTATGATCTGCTAATCTAAATCCTTGCTGAACTGGCACTGGATAGGTCCATTCTTGTACATTATTTTTAGGTATGGGCACCATATGAAAAATGACACACTGGTTTTTGTTTCATTAGCTAACAAAACAAAACAAAAAAAACAGGGAAACAGTGATTCATTACAAACAAAATGAAACACCATTTTCCCCTCTAGAACAAAGCAATTCATTCTAGAGGAAATGGCAGGGGAACTTCCTCAAGCTCTTTCCTGAAAGCCGCTGAAATTGGGAAAGATTTGGGGGTCATGGAGCTGAGTTATGAAGCTCCAAAGGGGGTGCCCCTAGGGGGAAAAAAACCTTCTAATTGGAATCAGAAGCTGATTGGGCCAGCGCTTCCCAAATGATTCCCATTAAAAGGTTTTTTTCCTAGGGGCAACCCCTTTGGAGCTTCATAACTCAGCCCCCTTACCACCAAATCTTTCCAAATTTCAGGGGGTTCTCTAAAATTGCTTTCTGAAGCTACCCCTGCTATTTTGGTGCACCAAGTAATTATTGAGTGCATTTTTTAAAAAAAAATACACACTCAAAATTATTTTTAAAAATACGCAATCAAAATTTACTCACCTTGGGGTTCCAACATGGCAGTTATCTTCCCAAAGTGATTTTAGGGAACCCCCTGAAATCTGGAAAGATTTGGGGGTAAGGGGACTTAGTTAGAAAGCTCTAAAAGAGCTGGGGGTAGTTAATTGGCAAAGTATGCTGCAGTGTGGAGGCAATCAGAGAGTTTACTCTATGGTATTAACTCCTTAATTGCCTCCATTCTCCCAGCACAGGAGCAGTGACGGGCAAAAAGGACCTTTCTGCACTTTGTCCCTCCCCCTGCCTCCCAGTTGGGGCTTTTTATAGGTCAGGGTTTAGAGAGGGGGACACCCTCCTCCACATACACAGCAATCTGTTAAAAAGTCCCAGCTGGTAGGCGGGGGAGAGGCAAAAGGCAAAATGGATCATTGAGGGGATAAAATCTGTTCTGTTCAACCCTTTGCCCCTCCCCCACCTACCAGCTGGGACTCTTTGACAGGATGGGGTGTGGGGGGAGGGGTGCCCTGTTTGAATTTACCTCTGCCTTCTTCCTTTTCCTGTGCTCCCCCCTCCTGCCAGGGAGGTTTTCTGGACAGGGAGGGCTGTGGGGAGTTGGGGCTAGCCCCACTGCCCACAGCCCTCCCTGTCCAAAGCACAAATCCCCAGGAGGAGGGGGTGGCAGGGGAGAAAGGAGCAGTCAGGCAGGGAATTTACTTCTGCCTAGCTGCTCCTTTCCTCCTACCTGTCTGCCTCCCAGCTGGGATCAAGCTGTCAGAATCAGCTGGGAGGCAATGGCAATTAGACTTTTGAATCCCCCACTGCTCCAGCTAGAGTGCTGGTGCCATGGGGGATTCCTTTTGTTTCATTTTGTTTTGTAAGTTACATTTTTTTTAAAAATATTACATTACATACAATATGAAACGAAATGCCGGGGGATGAAATGGTTTCGTGCCCCTCCCTAATTCTCCCCCCCCCCCCTTTATCCTTGGGATTCTGTCTACATCACATTGAAAATTAACACTAGATATACAGTAATTCCTTGGTTTATGAGCATAATTCATCCAGAAACATGCCTGTAAACCAAAACACTCTTATGTCAAAGGAAATGTCCCTATAAGATATAATGGAAACTCAGATAATTCATTCTGGGGTCCCATAGACCTCATACTGTACACACAAAATGCCAAAACTCACAAAAGAAATTAGCTAGAAGTCCACGTCCACACCATGGTTTATGTACAGTACCTAGCTGCAGAAATCTGCTCTGCTTGGGACTGACAACAGGATATTACAATGTATTTTTAATGTGAAAATAATAAAGTGCAATTTGTAGCCCTATACACACTTGACACGCTGTCCCATGACTAGAAATGGTTTGAAAAAATAAGAAAGAATGTTGAAAACAAATTAAAGGAAAATATAAAGAAAAATAAAACCCTAACCTGCACTCTCCTTTGAAAATGTTACTGGCTGGTGCAAGGGAGACCTCTGTTCCTCTCTCCTCCCTCTTCTATGGAGACTGCCTGAAATGGAACGTTCCCAACAATCACCCAAAATCCAGCAGGGGGAGGAAAACAGTGAGAGTCACCATTGACTCATGTGGTCATGGGATCTGCTCCAGTGCTTTTATATCAAGGCATTGCTTGTTGATCAAGGCAAAATTTAGAAGAAATGTTTGCTTGTCTTGCAAAACATTCTTAAGCCAAGTTAATCTTAAACCATGGTATTACTTATCTGTGATTTTCAGGGGAGCAAAGACTGTAATAACTAGGACACAATTTTATAAATTAGGTATTCATCATTTCCAACAGCATCATAAATAATCTGTTTGTTATTGCTTGATTATTTATTTATTTTTGGGTTTTGCATTTTGCCCCACATTGTAGCTGAAAAGGCTTTATTTTGTTTGCTTCACAGATACAAGGGACATTCAGATTGTTCCTTTTTTGCAGCAGAGCCAAGTTTTGTTCCAGAAAAAAATCTTGTGTCTCTATCTCAGCGTCAGATTAAAAAAATACTTTTGTACTTACAATTGTATACAAATAAAAACTTCACACAGCTAGTGTATAGTAGTCACTGTACATGCGATATCTAGCAATTCCACTTCTTAAGAATGCCAAAGGCTAAGAAACTCACACTTACAAGATATGACACAAGAATACTGGTCTTCAAATTATGCCCCGAAACATTTATCTTATTAGAGGAAGACTTATTCTAAAATCTAACAAATACCTGAAACATTAATCAGATTTATGGATATGAGGTTGTTGGAATATTAATATTACCCATCCACCCCGAAATTGCAAGTACACGGATCACATTTTCAAAACGTATGATTCAGTGCTGGCCTTATTGCATGTAGATGTAGATGTTCATACCTGAATCTGTAATAAAGAAAAATGTCTTGGCTGACTTTAAATGTTTTTTTAATTAAACATTACTAGAAAAAAATGAAATGGAACATCTATGCCCTTTATAAAGCTAAACTTAATATCTCATTCAAGCATATTCTAGTTCCTCCCCTGGAAAATGCAATTCCCAGTATTTCCTCTTCAGGAAGGAAATACGTTCACAACAGACATGTATTCTGCCAAAACCTTTTCTGAAACAGCATATGACTATGAACAATATTTTTTCTAAGGTTTCCCCCAATTAACATAAATTTGTCTATAGACAAAGTGTATTTTCTCTGAGAAGGTAAATTCCTTCCTTTTTTATGGAACGGGCCACTATGTTTTTGAGCATGTGGGTTTTACCTCTGGTCAGATGTCCATGGTTCATGTGCCCATGAATGCAGAAATCGGAGTATTTCACTATAATTGCACTATAAATGCATGCACATTTTCCATATGAGATACACTGGCTGCATATTTTCTTATCCACTGCCCTTGTGCTGAAGTCACACCCAGTAGGAAGGGGGAAATATGACCTTTTTGGGTGAATGATCCAACATACTGTAGGTCTTGCTGCAAGGATTAGTTCCTCCTAGCACTGTTTGTTTCCATTCTTCTTTGCTGGGCAATTTTTGTCCCAGCTATTATTATTTTTTCCTCATAAAAAATCCTATGCATAACAGATGGCTGAAACTCAGGGCCAATACTTACAACTCTTCAGCTGACAATATCATAAAATGTCTGCTTTGTAGGTTGAGCTCTGTGTGGCTACTGTAACAAAACATATCTCCTGGGATACTGAAATAGAAGAGGGTCACTGTCATTCTGGATCCAGACAGATTTCAATTTTATTCTGAAATCTTTCAATGTTTCATCGTTTAATATCTGCCATGTTGGCATTATATTGCCACACATTTGCTGTTGTTAAGATATTTTCTTCCTTGGTGAATTTTAATGGATTTGTGTTCCTCTATGAGACATACACCACTGATAACCCAATGAGCTGCAAGATCTATAGTATGTCCATTTGAAAATAGGGACTATAGAGAAACACAGAACAGAAACTGTACAGAAGGAACAATTGTGGTTAACTAGGTATTCCCCCCTCTTCATGGACCGCTGCCTTGTCATGGTGAAGGGGCTTGAATAACTCAGGGAAGCTATGGGCTATGTGGTGCAAGGCCACCCAAGACGGACAGGTCATAGTGGAGAGTTTTGACTGAATGGGGTCCACCTGGAGTAGGAACTGGAAAGCCACTCTAGTATCTCTGCCAAGAATACTCCATGGACAGTAACAAAAGGCTAAAGGATATGACACTAGAAGATGAGCCCCTCAGATCACAAGGAGTCCAGCATGCTACTGAGGAAGAGCAGAGGATAAGGACAAATAGCTCCAGAGCTTTTTTTAAAAAAAAACCTGCTGGGCCAAAACTGAAAGGATGTTCAGCTGGAGATGTGCCAATGCTACAAAGAAATATATGGTAGTCCCTCATACATTGCAGTGATTAGGTTCCCAAACCACCCGCAATAAAGGAAAAACCACGATATGTGGACACTAGGTGTGTGGTGGGATGCGACGCCAGGTCACCGTCACAGAGAAAATAAAAAAGCCAGCCGTCCTGCAAGCTGAGGTGCCCGGAGGGGCGAGTGGGAGGGCTCTGTGTGGAACAGGGTCTGTGAGAGTGCATGTGTGCGCTTGCAAATCCTGGGAGACCATTCTCCAAAGCTCTCCAGCAGGGTCTCTTTCCTGCCTCTCTGCCTCTCAGAAGTAACCCTTGAGATCCCAGTAGGGAAAAGGCCTCATTCATCCCCAGCCCCAAGCACACTGGAAGAACACACACATAAGCCGGAGAAGCAGGAGGGAAAGAAAGAAAAAGACAGAGAGGTTCAGCCTGAGGGGGAAAGCCTTCCGAGCTGCTGCTGCCTCTGCCTTCACATTGGCTTCAGTCAACCAGGAGCAAGCCGGCAAGTCCCCCGCACGCCTTTTCCCTACTCGGAACCACATGAGGAGAGAGGACTGACTGGAAAAGTCCATGATGTTGGGAAAGATAGAAGACAAAAGGAAAAGAGGATGACAGAGAATGAGATGGTTAGACGGTGTCATTCAAGCAACCAACATGGATTTGACAAATCTCTGGGAGGCATTGGAAGACAAGAGGGCCTGATGTGCTCTGGTCCATGGGGTCATGAAGAGTTGGACATGACATAATGCCTGAACAACAAGTATTCCCCACCCTTTATATGGCCCACAGCTGTCATATTCACTCAATCCTTCTATGTAATTCTTTAAAGCTGAAGGCACTGAAGAAGCAGCCCAACAGGGAAGACTACTTCCCCCCCTGAATTTAGTTATTAGCCATACTGATGGAACAATACAATCATTTTTTGGAGAAAGAATACCTATGCTTGCAAAATATACAAACAGAAACTTCCAGAGAGACTTTCTTGTGGGGAAGTGTGCTTCTACTTTTAAAACAAGCAATCTTAGACCCTTCCTAAGATTTTTTGGAGAAGATAGCCATGTTAGTCTGTGCAAGAATTTCAGATAAAAATAAAATACAAATAAAATAAAATAAAAGACAAAAAACATGTGGCACCTGAAAGACTAACTTTCATATTTTAATGACACGTCCACTTCTTCAGACATATCGCAGCAGAATGAGTTGTGCAATATAATATGTAATGGGTTATATGTTTCATACCAAATATTCATTTGCTGTAGTATGTAGTATGCATGCAGGCCCGGTTGTAAGTTTCTATAGAGGCAGAGTTGGGTGATGGTGGATAGGGGAAGTGGAAGATGAGGGGGTGGTTAGTTTTAAAGATGACGGGAAGAAGGATTTGGCCTAGGGTCTTGTGGTGGAAGTTGGGTTTGTTGATATGGTTGGTGCTGTGTTAAGGCTCTGTGATAAATTCCTAAAGAGACAAAAATAGACACTAGATCAGATCAGGGTGAGTGGGGGCTGGAAAAGAAGGGGGAGAGAATGGGAAAGTTTTTACCTTAGGGTCTTTTGGTGGGAGATAAACTTCCATGAAAAAAAGAGTGGCAATATAGTAATGTTTCATTTGATAATAACTCAAGAAACCTTTACTCATGTTTAATCCATTCTTGTGTATGTCCATCATGTATATGAATTTTATCTTAGCTGTTTCTCTTTGTATTCTAGATTTGTAATGATTCCATTCTAAAACGGGGACCTTCAAAGCCTTCAAGGAGTGTCCTGGTAAATTGAAATGGGTTCAGACAGATTTCTGTGTATTGTGGTTTCTTATGTCAAACTTGTGTCCACTGATGAGTTATCTTAGAGACTGTCCTGTTTGTCTAATGTAGAGTGCCGATGGGCATTTCTGGCAAAAGATGGCATAGATGACATTGGTTGAGGAGCAGGTGAAGCTACCCTTGATACTTTGTGACATTGTTGAGGCCTATGATTGTGTTTCCAGGGTAGATTTGTGGGGAGAGTTGGGATAGGGGTTTTCCCCTCCCCTATACATCCTTACCCAACTCTGTCTCTATAGGAACATACAGCTGGGCTTGCATGCCAATACACATACTACAGCCAATCAATATTTTGTATGAAACGTATATCCCATTACATATCATATTACACACCTCCTTCTGCTGCTATATATCTGAAAAAGTGGACATGTCCATGAAATGTTACATTACTAAAATATGAAACTTAGTCTTGAAGGTGCCATATGTTGTCTTTTCTTTTCTTTTGATTTTCTTTGATTTTTGCTTAGAATTCCTAAGATTTTATCCAGAAAGAAGCAAAGAAAAAATGCTGACTGATTAAGTGAGCAGAAGTTGGATTTTATGGTTTCTCAGTGGGGCTTCTTAAGATAAACTGCACTTCTGAGAAGGTAGACAGAGTTCCCATAAGAAGTGCCAACTATCACAGTGTATAAATATTTCTAGTCAGGAGAGAACACAATAGCTTTTCTTTCAGCTGTCACCCAGCAGAGTCAATAAATAAACTTAATGAAATTCATGGCACATTATTGTGTTACTCTGTATGGCTGTTGTTGATTTTTTTTTTTTAAAAAAAAGCAAAACCTGAAGATTTCTAAAATAATTCACAACTTGTCAAATGTTTATGAGTGGCACAGCCAAGCTTGAAACAGATGTTTTAAAGAGAATCTATGGAGACTGTGGCAAATCTCAGTTTAACGTACATCAAAGTTAATACAGAATACAGGAAATGGTAGCATTATTCTGCTATAACCCAACCATATTTTTGTATAAAATGTATTATTATCAAACACCATAGATAGCTCTCATTCACTGAACCAACATTGCCAATAATAACCGTATTAGAAAAAAAATAAAACTTCTGAATGTGATTCCCTCTCAATTAAGGTGCAGATAGATATTTTCATTCCAGTTTCTCCTTGTCAATTTAATATATTGGATCATATTAACAATGCTAGGCTTCTCAATAAGCCAATTCAGAATGTTATTATAACCAAGTTACCCTTCTAATATAATTGGCTTCCTATGTATTGAACTATCCAGTATTTATGGAAGAGAGAAGCTGTGAAATGGAACTAAGAGGTTACAGAAGACACACCTATTTTGGCCTTAAAAATAAATATTGCAGACATTTGATCCCACAGACTGTTGCCCAATCATGTCTTTCCCCATTACACAAATTTCAAATGAAAATATGACAGGACAGATAGAACATTAAATTACACATGCTTATCACAATGTGTTGTCTCCTTGCCATTAGACATTTGATTTTACAATACATCCTGCTTGCATATTTCAAGGGTGGGATGTACGTGTGTGAGGAAGGATATACATCCAATCCTATTTGGGATAAGGCCTGTGTTGAGCAAACACAAGGAGGAACAGAATGAAAAAAAAAGTTATTGGAATGAATACCCAAGCAGTATCATCAATTCAGCAATTACTATATTCTGTTTCTTTACTATGGTATAATTGGCACTCTCACTGAAGCTGAAACGCAAAAATATGATTTTAGTGTAACTAAGATCCAGGAAATTATTAGGAAGGGTAGTAGCCCACCCATAAGGTAACACTAAGAAGTTCCGTAATTATTTTGTTTAATGGACATCCTGATGAAGTTGAACATTATGCACTTTGTAACCAGACTGAAAGAATATGAAAAAAAAGTCATTAAACCCGGTAAGACACTGTAATCAAATTAACTTCAAAGATCTGGCTAATATTTGAATTTACGATAACCAAGTCCAACAAGATAATTAAAGGTTCATGAACTGAAGATCTATGAATAGTGGGAGACCAAAAGCTATAATACCAAGAAAGCTTACAGAATAGCATGTATGTAATCAATTGAGTCAAACAGATCCATTTAGTTATATACTGTATGCTCATGAGAACGCCTGTAAACTCCTTGGTCCTGCTGTTTATTTGTGATTCCAAAACACTGGGTGTCAAACACCTGTCAAGGCACAATTTATGGTTTTCAAGTTGCATTTAGTTAGGGTTGTAACTTCATTTGGCTTGTCTTAGGATAAGACTGCAAGTTTTAAGGGAAAATGTGAGATTCCCAACTATGTTTTCCTGGTAAAAAGAAACTGGAAAGATGTTTGAAAAGGAGGATCAGGAGACAGGAGGAAGGTTCTTAACATTTCTCCCCCACACCAGTTGTCCTCTATGTTATGTCCCTTTGCTTACTCATAAAGATTATCCAAAACTGAAGAAGCGGAGGAGTGGAGTGAGGGACTAGTTGACATTAAGCATCCCACCTTCCCACCTGTCAATTATCCTTTGAAAGTTTCTCCTACACTTGAGATCAAATATTCTCAGCCAGTGAAGAATTCCGAATCTGCATTCACCACGATCAACTTACAGTGCAATATGTGTTGCTGAAAAGTAAATTATTTTGTTACTAGTTGCAATACTCATTGATATATTGCCACCTTCCATTATTTGGGGGGAAAGGAACCCCAGCATTGATAACTGAAGGGGAAAAATCCTATAAGATGCCTACAAAATAACATAAAACGCCCCTTTAAATTATCTACATTGAAGGTAGTTAGTGACTGCGACGCATTATACAAATAAAGTAATACTGAATGTATTCATTGACTCAGATCCCCTTATCTAATGATGCTGTCAAAGTATGAATGGTTTAACTTTTGGAGGCAAATTGCCACAAGTTAAGAAAAATATTATCAGTTACTGATCAAGAAGTACCTTCAGCTGACAACAGGGACGTCAAGGCACAATTCCCATTTCAGCTGATTTTTTTTCTAAAGCAAAAATTTAAATAAAGACACAGTAAACCCCTGCCCTTTCACAGTTCATATACTGCGGTCTTGGTATATCGCGGGACTGCAGTATATGAAACAAAGTCCCCCTGAGGTAGGGTGGATGGGCCTGTTTCAGGCCTCCTGCACTTACCCCAGGCCTGGCACTGCCTATAACAGGCCTCCAATGGCCTTCTGGGCTTGTCGGAGGCCCCCAAAGTGCTTTCCAGTGAACCTGAAGTGACTTCCAGTAAACAAAAAACCACTTCTGAAGCCTCCGACAGGCACCAGAAGCCTGTCGGAGGCCCGTTCAGGGCAGCACCCTGCCTCAGGTAAGTGTAGGAGGCCCTATATAGCCCCCCCCCAGGCCCCACCCGATCCAGTATCCGCATGTTGCAGATTTTCAATTATCGCCGGTCAGGTCAAGTCCCAAACCCCTGTGATAAGTGAGGAGTTACTCTAAAAATAAAAATACTAATGAATGTCTTGCACCAAACACTTGAGGAATTTTAAACAAAATCATAAAGCAGTTAAAACAAGGACTAGAACATTTCTAGAATGGCCATAGGTACTTCTATACCAATTTTACTAATTTACCTATAGATAGAGATGGGCACAAGACAAAAAACAACATACTGTTTCATCATGTTGTAAGGTTAGGAAAAGTTTTGTAATGTAACAAAATGGCAGACAGCATTTGGTTATGAAAGAAATGAAACAAAACATTTTAACTGTGAAATGAAACAATTTATAAATTTCCCTGCACAGCTCTCTTGTTCTGGCCACCGCCCCCACCTGTTTTTGACAACTTGAGCTGTCAAAAACAGCTGGGCGGCAGTGGCCAGAACAGGAGAGCCAAGCAGGGTTTTGAATTTCACGCTGCGGCACCACCCGCTGTGGCAAGAAACTGAAAAACCTGTTCTGCTTGCCCCTTCTCAGCCAGGCAATGGTCAGGCAGGTGGTGCACCCACTTGGCCCTTGCCTGGAGGAGAATGGGAGAGAAGAGGAGCAGGGTTTAAAATTTGGTGCCACTTGCTTTGGTCTCCTGTGGCCCCCACCAGAACCCAGCTATTATTATTTTTTGACAGATCAGGCTGTGGGGAGGGGTCCCCCTCCCCACAGTCTGACCTGCAAAACAACAACAACAACAACAACAACAACAACAACATACTCAGCTGGTTGCTGGTGGGGGGGGCACAATGGGAGAGCAGCAGGGTTTTAAATTTGGCACTGCTTGTTTCACTCTTCCATTGCTGCCCCCCTCCCCACAGTCCGAACTGTCAAAAGAAAAAAACCCTTCTGTGCCGGAAGAGAGAAGCAGCAGGGTTTTAAAGAGGGGCCTCCCTCACTCCCCAAAGCCTGACCTGACAAGAAACACCCTAGCTGGTTTCCAGGGGCAACAGGAGAGCAAAGCAAGCAGCACCAAATTAAAAACACTGCTCCTCTCTCTCGTCGCTGCCACCCAACTGGTTTTGAAAGCTTAGGCTATAGGGAGGGGACCTGTGGCTTTAGTCCTAAAACCAGGGGCCCCTCTCCTCATAGCCAAAGCTGTCAAAAACAACTGGGCAGTGGCAACTAGAGATGTAAAATTTCCAGAAATTTTGAAGCTCGCAAAAAAAGCAATTTTTTTGTTTTTGGCGGGGGGGAAAGGACATTTTTGGAAAAATTGAAAAAAATTGCTACATTAGCACTCCCCATCCCCTTTTACAGCTTGAAAGTCATTCTGTTACTTTAGGAACATAAAATATGACTAGGGACATTCTGACTTGGCATAAAATTGTCACAACTAGCATATTAAAATAGTGTATCCAAACAATTATTACAAACAGAATTTACTTTTTAAATAATATTTATATGTAATTGTAAGTAAAAAAAGGAGTAATAATCTCCTGAACTGTTTACTAGTTTATGCGGAACAAAAAAAAACTCTGCAAAACAATGTTTATAAATCCAAAATTTACAATTCATATTTCCTTTCCACAGCATTAAATAAAATAAAATAAAAACTTCATTCTTGTATAAAGAATTAAAGTGGGGGAAATGTACAGAAGGAAGTGGGACTAAGTTTCAGTGAATGGGCATGAAATTTAATCAGAATCATTTTTGCTGCTCTGTATTATTTTCCAGTGCTGTGAGGCCTAGTGGAGAGGACAGAACAGAACCAAACATGCCCACCCACATGCAAAACCAAAAGTAAAACCTTTTTCTTTTTCTTGTGACAATAGCAGCACCTCCTAAAGGGATAAATGCATCTTGTTCTTGGACTGGAGAGTTCCGTTTGTAACCTAGAACTTGCTTGTCCTCAGTGCACAGAAATTAGAATAATCTGATGCTATGCATATATTTTAGAAATGATTTAGAAAATATTTGAACACCCTGTCTTTAAACCTTTTCTTCGTCATGTTAAAATAAAACATTCTATTTCTTTCTTTTTTTTCAATTTTTCCAATTTTTCGGGGAAAACCCCAAAAGGCTTCAGGAAAAAATGGGGGGGGGACAGTTTCCCCCCCCCCCAAAACTTTTCCATTTCTTTCCCCAGGCCTTCATGTCTCTAGGCAACTTCTGAATCCTTTTTTCATTTTTTTTCATGACGATGTTCTTATTAAAAAGCATTAATAAAAATGAAACAAAACTGTTTTTAAACTAAGCATTCCAATGAATTACAATGAGCAATAAAACAAAATGAAACACTATTTTTCCATTTCATGTCCATCTCCAATATATATATATATATATATATATATATATATATATATATATATATATATATATATATATATATATATATATATATATATATATAGCACTTTCCATTTGCACAAAATTTCAGAACAATTTACAATATAGCTTTAAGAAGAAAAGGAAAGAATCAATAAAACTGTAATTGGTCAGCACACAGTAGTGATCAAACAGGACCTGAGAAGGAGAATGTAGAAGAGTAGTTATCATTTTGTAAGCTGAGTAAGGAGGTGCTAGAAGGACCTGACTATGGCCTGCCATCAAATGGGTGTTTGCAGGGGTGAGGCATGGATAACAGTATATCTCCGAAGTCTGTTGTGATCTGGGAGACCTGGTCTCATAGGCTAATATAGCATGTGTGTGTGATTAAGCACACACTCACAGAAGAAAAGAGGAGGATGGAGAGAGAACATGCATAAATGTGTATGTTAGTGTATCCTGCTGGTGAGTTGCACATGCTAAGCTATATTGTATGCCCAACAATAGCAACTAAGAAATCTCCATATAACTCAATACAGTATGTATCTCTTCCACAACCAGGCATGTGCTTCTCCTTGTTTAGCCAGCAGTAGTTCACCCTGGTGAGCTTGAACTTTATGCATGCATAAATCTCCAATAAACAATAAACAAGGTGGACTGATTTAAGAAAAGAAAAAGTTCCCACAGTATATCATTAAAAATTGCACATATGAAGAAATTTTATAGGGGCATCTTTTAAAATATAATAAATTGAAGAATAAATGTAACTAGTAATCCTGAATGTGAAAAAAGGAATTAATTAAGGCAGAAGCAAGCTTTTGGATGGGTGTCAAACATGTTTGGGGAAAATTAAGTGTCCTATGAAATGTGGAACATCTCTGTAATCAAAGGCCGTGGTCACACCTGGATTTCGATCCTGATCTTCTGAAGGTCCGGCTTTTCCTCTTCATCCCATCAATTGATTTAATATGTGGGACAGGAGTTCCCACATCAAAAGCTGTTTTTTATTATTATTTTAAAGTGCAGTTCATCCCCCGTTGGCCAGCAGGTGGTGCTAGCATTTTAAAAAATGGACCACTTGGCTGGGGGAAATTAATGCTTAGAGGACCTGATTGAACTTCCTGTTACTCCCATGTGCAGGGGAAAAAAAAAAAACATATCCCATCGGCCCCAGGAACAGCCAGCTGGTGCTATGGAAAAAGAAAGAAAAAGAAACCCGGATCATCTGTGTGGTCCCACGGCGTTTGCCTCCTTAAAAGCTCGATTTTTCAAAACAAGGCAAAAAAATCCCTACCTCTTGGGTAAGTCTTAGAAACCTCCCTTAAGGGAGCATTACCGGGTTTTCTTCTTTTTTTAAAAAAAGCCTGTGGGGATGGCATTTTTAGACACAATTTATCTAGTAAATTAAACTGCTTTTAAAGGGATGTGGGGTCGGGGCCTTAAAGGCTTGTTCTGTTCTTTTAATATCCGATGCCACTCTTGTTGTTGCATTTCATCAGTCCTATATCATTTTCATGGATCTGTTCTTTGTGGTTTAATGTTCGTGCAGTTCCCTAGGTGTGCACCACTCACAATTCCAGGGGAACTACAGATGTGTTGATTCCATACTCTCTTCTGCTGTTTCCACTGAGACAACACAAATGACATAAAAAATGGGGATAGCAGGGGGGGAAATAGCTTTTTAAAAAAGGTTTTTATCCCGTGGCAAATATGGAAAGGTAGGGCAAACTGGGATGGAGGTGGAAACACATTCCTTTTCAAAACTATTAGTGAAGTAATGTGAATACTGTAGTTATATAGACAAACTCCATTCTAAACATGTTCTCAAGTTATGCAAAGTTATTTAGCATACACACAGATAGGAACTGGAATAATGACTATGGATATATTTGGTTAGATAGATAAGTTTGGTTTTTCACTAGATCCAAAGACCATGACTGACATTTAAAACTGCATTTTTAATAATAATATGTTATAATGTTTCAAAGGATTTGACACAATATATCTTCTTTTAATTTTACAACAAATATCTAACTGAGTAAGCATAACTATCCCCATATTCAGGTGAGGCCTGGGGGCTGATTTGCCTAAGGCCACTTCATTAATTGAAGACAGAGGCAAAATTCAAAATGGGGCCTCTTTCATAGCTCAATCAGTCAACTACAGTATACTAGATTCACACCTAAAACATTTCCTGTTTCTTACTGCCTCCTGCAAAATTGGGCAATATTGAAGGATTTTGGTACAATTTCCTTTTCTGTGTTCAGCCCCTGCTACAGAATGACAAAGAACTGGACAGTCAGTGTGTGGTATTCAGAGAAGTCAGGAAAGGCATCTTCTACAGGTGGCTTTAGCAGCTCTCAGAATCAATAGCCAGTAGTAGAGCTGCTGGGCGGCTTCCAATTATATGGAAGCTCATTTATAGAAGTTTCAGAGTGGGTAGCCATGATAGTCTTTTCAAGAATTCCAGGCAAAAATCAATGAAAAACAAAACAAGACAAAAGATATAAAAGATACAAAACATGCGGCACCATAAAGACTAACTTTCCTATTTTAATGTGGACATATCCACTTCATACATACATACAGCAGCAGCATTTATAGATACATCTTTCTAAGACATCTCTTTTAGTTCACTGTTCTTAACTTGAATATACCTTAAATGTTCCGGGCTGTATATTGCACCTCATTATGGTAAGCCACCTTGGATCCTTTTCCAAGGAGAAAGGTGAAGTAAAAATATTCAAAATAATAAACAAATACATAAATCCTCAGAAAATAATGTTACCAAAAAAGAAAGAATAAAGGAATGAAATCTCTGGTCCCTGCATAATACAAATGCAAGCCAATTCTCAACATTCTTTCACACATCGACACTACTAATGAATTATTTTGTCTTATTTACATGCAAATAAAACAGCAACCCCCAAATGTTTGGTTCTGCATTTGCTCAATTGAAACTTAGGCATTTAATTAAATCCTCCTCTCCTAGGATATGACCAAACATTGTACAAAAAGGATCCAGTGCACAAATCATTCAGATTTAAACATAATGTATCATTTCTTTAACAGTTTGTTTTTACAGTTAATCTGCTATTGTTTTTTATACTTCAAAACTACACAGATGACAAGATTGATTTGGTTATGAACAAATGATACCCTCATCCTGGAGTATGGTAGGCCCCTCTCGAGAGACAGAAACAGGGAAAGTATTTTTCGTTGAACTACATCTTCCAGAGTTCACCTAGCGTTGTGGTCATTATTTCAACATTTTCCCAACTTTTCAGCAGGGGAAAAAATTAAAATGCCCTGTAAAAAGAAAAATGCTAAAAACATATGTATTCTCACCACCACCACCACCACGTCAACCTCATCTTCCCCAAACCATTGCATTTCTACGCATGGCTTGTCCCACTTATTCACTTTAGTCTGCCTTATTCAAGTGCCGGTCCTTAATAAGGCCCTTGTAAATTGTGACTAAATTTCAACAGAAGTGGAAAAGAACATAGAAAACTATGTTGTGGCCTGGGAGACCTGCATTAATCACACTTCTTTCCCAAAGGGTGTACAAATAATTTTATAATAATTGAGATTTACCTTCAAACCTCTTCTAGACCTTAAAATCTGACCATTAACAGTAATAGTAACAGTAACAGTAATACTGTGATGGAAGTTCCTGCATGGTGGGGGGTTGGACTGGATGGCCCTTGAGGTTTCTTCCAACTCTATGATTCTATGATTCTATGATTCTATGATTCTATCAACAGTACAGTAGGACCCTGGTATCCGCTGGGGATTGGCTCCAGGCCTTCCCATGGATAATGAAAACTATGGATAAGAGAGAATGCTCCCACCCCCACCCCACAAAACTGCTGTTTTTTGACAGTAGCTTGCTTTACAGCTGCTGTTTGTGACAGTAGCTTGCTTTGTGGGTGCTTTATTATTTATTTAATTTTTTCCTCTGTCAGCTGTGGATAACTGAATCCGTGGTTAATGAATCAGTGGATGCAGGGGTCCTACTGTATGTGTTATGCCTGTACTGCAGGTTAAGCTGTGCTCATGACCTGGGCTTCAATCCCAGGTAGCATGCTCATGGTTGACTCAGCATTCCATCTTTCCGAGGTTTGTAAAATGTGTACCCAGCTTGCTGGGGTGGGGGAAACGTGTAGTCTGCATAATGTAATTAAACCGTAAAACCACCCAGAGACTACTTGAAGTGGTATGGGGCGGTATATAAGCAGAACACTTTGCTTTATGAGTAGGGGGGAATATTCCAAAAAAAAAAAAAAAAAGAATTGCAATAAAAATAGATGCCTTTGGACTCCAACTATGTTAACAAGAGGATACCACACAGATTACTTAATGTAGTCTTTCCCCCCTGCATCCCACATTACTCTTCACAATCCATAAACTTTATTTTGTGGTGATAAACTCTGAGACTCAAATATAAAGAAAAACTGCAACAAAAATACATTCTTATTACATACTTACAACTCTGTGCTCTATTTGAGATCTGCCAAAGAATGAGCCCTAACATCTTCCATGTTTAAGTGGAAGGATATATATGCTTTTCACTGAACAAGAGTTTAGCAGGTGAGGATTAATGTCAGGAGTAATGGAGATGGAATATCTTAGCTGACAGCATGTCCCAGTACAAGTTAATGCTACTGATTTAGCAGCACAAATCACATGAAAATATATTGTTTGGATTTGTATTTGACTATAAAATGTACTCAGCCAGATAAACTACTGCTATAGGTATATCAAGAGTAAGGTGAACACCAAACTGTGATCGCTACAGCACTGAAATTATTAGGGGGTAATGAAATGAGCAATGAAACTAATCACTTTGTTTCTTGTTTTTTTTTAAAAAAAAAACAACTCTGTGGCTTATACTATGTGGTCTTCAATAGACTACTTTGCGTTGGTGATATGAGTCAAACAATTTAAGTTAAATGAAACATACAAAATTCAAAGTAGAGCAATTCTTGGTTGGCACACAAAATGAAGTGTATTTTTAACTTTAATCTTGTTTTAAAGGAAACTGGGAAGGGAACTATTTAAGCAGAATAAAGAAATCCCACAACACTCCCTACATACCTAAAATAAAGAAAATAGGAAGATATAACATAGGATTTTATGAAAGGATACTATAGTTTATAGTTTCAATCAGCCTTGTGGTGTAATCAACTGTAGTACTTCAGTCAAGCCTCTGCTCATGACCTCAATTTAATCCTGATGGATTCAGGTAAGTGGCTGAAGGTTGACTCAGAGTTCCACCATTCTGAGGCCAGTAAACTTAGTGCCCACTAGAGATGGGCACGACTTGAAAAAAAAAAATTCGAGTTGTCGTTAGTCGGGCCAGTCCCATTTCGGGTCGTTTCCGGTTTTCGCGAAAATCGCAAAAATTAGTCGGTTCGTTTTTTCGTTTTTTCGTTGTCGTTAGTACTGGTTTTTTTTGGGGGGGTAGCGGGCTCCTGGAGGCACCTCTGTGGGGTGGGTGCCTCCTCTGGCCCGCTATAAAGGGAAAGTGGGCTCCTGGAGGCACCCGTGGGTGCCTCCTGCCACTAGGAAGGGGAAGCAGGCTCCAAGAGACACCCCTCTACATGGGGGTCTCCCTTCCTCACCTGCTGCTGCTGCAAAATGCTATGCAATAGCCATATGGATATTGCATAACATAATGTGCAGACAGTGAGACCAGTGTGAGAGTGATAGGGTCATACCCGCCCTTCACAAGGCTCTGGCACCACCATGTCTCACACAGAAGGGAATTGTACTTGCTGCGTGTAGTGCAATGCAAGCAAGTAGATCTGGCTTTAAGGTGCCTTAGTGCAAGAGCTAGGGTTAGGCTAGTGACGGGTAAGGTTACGGTGGGCTAGTGGGTTGCACCTCTGGGTGCCTCTCTGACCCACTAAGAAGACAGTCTGTGACGTATGGGTACGGAGTCAAGGGTTAGGGTTAGGGCTAGGGCAGGTTTTAGGGGGCTTTTTGGCACATCCCAGAAGTCTCCATGGCCAAGTGGCCATGCGACTGGTGGGATGGCTCCAGAAATTTGCATGGTTGTCCACTCCCACATGGCTGGCCACTTGGCCAGCCCATCATTGCGCACTGCGCAGGTGTAAATAAAATAAAATAAAATAAAATCAATGGAGGACAGAGGAGGAGAGGAGAGACATTTTGTTGCAAGAAAAAACCCACTGCTACTGTGAAAAATCTGGCAGTTTATAAATTTTCGCGTGTTTCTGTTGTGCTTGTGTGTTTTTGGACCACGATTTCAAAAACAATATTGCGTTCGCCGCCCCATTTTGGATCCCCCGCCCGCACCGCATGGCATGGCGATGGCGACTCGCGAGTCCGGCTGCCCAGGACGGGGGGGAGGCGGGACCCCCCCTCCAGAAACCACCCCTCCGGTAGGTGCCCTGCGCCCTTAGTCAAGCAGGCATTTTTCCGCCTGCTTTTTTGGCCCGGGAATGGGTGGGGGGAGAGTTTAAAAGTTTTTTCCTGTGCCGTCCGTGCCGCTTGCTTGCGCTTTAATTGCGGCGGCCGGCGGCCGGCGAGACTGGGCTTTTTGCTGGCTGCGAGCCTGCGGCGAGTCCCACCAGAGCAGCCGAGGACGGGGGATGAGGGGGGAGGCCGGGGACCTCCAGAAACAACCCCTCTGGTAGGTGCCCTGAGGCACGGCAGGCATTTTCCCGCCTGCTTTTCGGCCGGGAACCGGGTTTTTTTAACTTTTAGAAACTTTTTTT
Source organism: Phrynocephalus guinanensis (assembly GCA_037367245.1). NCBI lineage: Eukaryota > Metazoa > Chordata > Lepidosauria > Squamata > Agamidae > Phrynocephalus > Phrynocephalus guinanensis. Next base: position 4,232,941 of record CM074735.1, read on the forward strand.
CTGTGCCGCGTGTGGCATCGCGCGATCTCGCGATGCAAGTAACGAGCACGACAAATCAGACCAAAATTGTTCGTTCGTCGGTTCGAGCTCGAAGTCTGGGGGAGTAATTCCCGTTACCGTTTCCGTAGAGTAACGGAACTGAGTAACGGAAACGGAAACGGGAATACCGCTAAGTCGTGCCCATCTCTAGTGCCCACTTAGTGCTTCACTGTGAGTCAATGTGGAACCCAGATAATTAAACTGTAAACTACTCAGAAAGTCCATAAAGTGCAGATGGAAGACTGGGAGAGTCTGAATAAACTGGGACTGGCAAAGGTGGGTACAGAGAAGGCACTGTGGGTGGACCTTCTATACAAGGTGGGGAGGCCAAAATAACATGACGTAGGCAGGTGTCCAATCGGGAAAGGGCCAAGTTCCTCAAGGGAGTCAGTGGACTACATGGTAACTTGGGCTTGCCTAAACTATCTTGAAGAAAACTATTCATGTAGTCCTTATAATCAGGGCAGGCTATGTAGTCCCACAAATCCATATACATTTGGACCAAATTACTGTCAAAGGATATGGGGGGGCACAGGTGGTCTTTCATGCCCATTGGAGTAAAGGTTGGCCACTCCATTGTGCACATTTGTATCACTCTTTTCTTCTTTTCCCCTTTACATTGCACTTTCCAATTTTTAACAACACACTGCAGTAGGGACAAAAAGACAGTCAGATGACTGCACACTAACAACATTGGCCTTACTATTGTCCATGTTGATGGACCGTTGTCCTTATTTGTGGCAGTCCAGAGGCAACTTTTCAAGCACTCATAATCAAATTACAAACTCTCACTGTGGGACAGAGTATCTGCCTCAACAAGCAGGTGCTGAGTCTGACCTTCAGAGGTCAACAGTTTTCACCTAGCCCTGGAATCATGTCACCCTTCCGTGCACGAAACTCTGGACACCCCCGGGAATGTACAATGGGGAAACACAATTGTTCTCACACGCACACATTCACACAGCTTGCCATATCAGGTTCAGATAGAACAGAGGTGACTGTGCTCCACCAGAACTGGCACCCTTGAGAAAGGTCTCACTTTTGAGGTGACCATCAGAATCAGGATCAGAGTGTGCCTCCAGAATTACCTGTCGGCACCAGAATCAGAGTCAGAACCAGAATCAGTATTAGAGTGTTGTTTCCATGGGATTTCAAAGGCAACAACTAGTTGAGTCCCAGCACACAGCTATGTGCCAAGATCCACCTGTCATACAATGGATGGCACTGCTGGCAATGGTGGGTCAGTGCCTCATCCCTTATTGAAGAACAACCGTTGAGAACAACCATTGAGAACAACCGTTGGAGAACAACCATTGAGAACAACAGTTGGAGAACAACCGTTGAGGCCAGGGATCCTGTCTCAGATATGGAGATATTTGAGAATTCAGTCATTCCGCTGATATTATTCAAAATGAAACCCTTTTTAGCCAATTTTCAGATAACACCTATTAGAGTCTTTGCAGATACACACCCCCTCCCCTGCCTTTTTAAGAAACGACCATCACAGGGAAACAGTAGTGGTTCACAAGAACATGAGGAACATGAGCAGGGATACATCCCCGAGGCCATGAAATTGAACTCTGACCCCTCTCCTGCTCCCTTACAACTAATGACTTCCAGAGAGCTACCAATTTGCCATATAGACACGGCCCCCACGCAGACTCTTCTTGTTCCAAGAAAAGCCCTTGGGGAAGATTCTCTTGACTCGGAGATATCCAAACCAGATGCTGAGTCGTTACATTACGTCCTTCCTGAAGATCCCACTCATCTGATGCATAGTCAATCTACAGATCTCATTACTTGGGTTCCTGAAAATACTCTCGGCAAACGTACAGCTGAACACCAATCTCTATCAGAGCATAATCTATTGCCCATTATGCAACCCCCCAGCGCCATTAAGGAGACGATTTCAAGTAACATCTCTACTTCAGTTGATGCCTTAGATCAAGCAAACCCCCTCCTGACGTCCGATCTTAACCCCAAAATTAATCCCACTGACGCTAGAGGTCTTTTTACTTCAGAGGATCCCCCAACTTCCCCCATGACTTTAAAAGCACCCATTTACTCAAGCCTTCCCCTGCCTTCAACAGCCCCTGAGATGCCAAACTCCAATAATTGCAGCTCTGTCTCTGCATGTCTTAAACCCTCCTTGCCACCCTGTCATACCGGTAAGAACTCTGAGCTGCCTAACCTCCAAGTGATTCTTTCGAATTCTCCAACTGCTCCCCTTCTTTCTGGATCACCTATCGACGATAATGCACATACAGAACCATCCATCGAGAGCAATGCAACCAGGACCAATAATTGACCATCACTTTATTTGTTAACATCATGCGATTCCCGTTCTATTCTTAAACTTATTTCCTGGAACATTGCTGGTTGGGAAGGGAAAACACTTGATCCAGATTTTCTATACTACCTCAGATCGTTCGACATTATACTTCTCCAAGAAACATGGTCTACAAAAGACTTCTGTTTCCCTGGTTTTACTGTTTACACTCTTCCTGCCTTTAAATCTCACCCAAAGGGATGCCCTAAAGCAGGCCTTTCTTGTCTGTTGAATCGGACCTCCAATATCATTGCTCACCAACTATCGGACAAGCCCCCTTATGCTCAAGCTTTCCTGCTTAAATGTCTCTCCGAACAGATACTCATGCTAAACGTATACGTTCCTCCTTTTCCTGAGTCCAGTTCTTCATCTCTGGTATGGAATGACCTGAAGAATTACATCGATTTGCTAACTATTAATTATCCTCTAGCCTCCCTGATTATTGCAGGTGACCTGAATGCCAGATTGGGTGCTAACAACGACAGACTTGCTGCTTATATGCACTGGGATAATGTTGATCTGATTCCTCCCTCATTCCAAGCCAACAGATCTTCCAAAGACCCTGTGATCAACCAATCGGCTTACCACTTGGTGGATCTGTGCGCCAGATATAATCTCAGGATCCTTAATGGCTCTACTATAAGTGACATTCATGGAGAGTTTACCTTTCTATCTCCCAGAGGATGTAGTGTCGTGGACTACATTCTCATCTCCCCCGACTTGCCTCTCGAGATTGTTGACTTTGAGATTGGCATCCGCTCCGAAAGTGATCATTTCCCTACTATAATGTCCCTTCAGCTGCCCTCTTATCTCCCTTTGGAGCATACACCTGAGCCCCCCACACCATTGAAGATTAAGATGGACCAACAAACTCCAAAACTCATTCACTGAGTGGTCCACTACAGCTTCTGCTTTATATTTAAGACAATCTATTCTCCTGGCTCACTCTCCTCCAGAGGTCATTCAGGCATATGAATCAGCTATCAATTCCTTATTTAATCTACCAGCTGCACTCTCCCTACCTAGGAAATCTAATGGAGCTGCTCCTTGGTTCGACCATGAATGCTGGGCCACCAAGAAAAATCTCCGCTGGCTTTACCAACGGCTACGCGCCCACTATTCTTCTGAGTCATCAGCCCTCTACCTTCAAGCTAAGAAGGTTTGCCAAGCTTTATTAGTTGAGAAAAGACACACTCATGCACTGAACAACTGGTCTAGACTGCTACATGCAACTCGTTCAAAGAACACAAAAAAGTTCTGGGCCTTGGCCTCACGAGAGAACCACTCCTCTAATGCAGCTCTAACCCCACCAATTTCTGCTTCGGACTGGACTGTACATTACTCAAATCTATTTTCGGACTTGATGTTTCCAGACCTCTCCGCCGTCCCATTAATGCCCCCCGATGAACCCGCCTGGACCCCAGTCTCCAAAGAAGAAATTCTCGAACTCATAGCCAGCATGAAGCCTGGTAAGGCCCCAGGCCCAGATGGGATCCCGGCTGATCTCATAAGAGCTAACCCACTCTGGTGGGCTGAACCTCTATCCTGCCTATTCACCTTTGTGGACAAATCTGGGATACTTCCTGACTCGTGGCTATCTTCTATCATCATTCCAGTCCTAAAAAGGCAACCCAGAAATACCCAGCAACTATCAACCCATAAGCCTACTCTCAGTAATTGGGAAGTTATACTCTAAACATCTTCTGCGACATCTATCTGACTGAATGTCCAAATTCAACTTTCCAGGCAAAGAACAGGTGGGCTTCCGCGCTGGGTATTCTACACTTGACCACTCTCTCATTTTATCCTTTTTGGCAGAGAAATACTCCCAGCATTTCAAAGGCAAACTTTTTGCAGCATTCATTGACCTTCGAGGAGCTTTCGACTCTATCAATATATCTCTTTTGTGGTCCAAACTTACCAATATGGGAATTGACCCTCGCCTGCTATTCTTGATCCGTCAGCTCCACTCTGCGAATAGCTGTCAGGTTCGCCTAAATCATGAAGGCCTCCTTACCCCTCAGATTCCAGTCACCAAAGGGGTAAAGCAGGGCTGCCTTCTTGCTCCTGCCCTTTTCAATCTCTTCTTGTCAGATTTACCAGGTCATCTAGCCAAATTTGATAGTCATGCTCCATGACTGAATCAACTTCCGGTTCCCATACGACTCTACACGGATGACACTGTGCTCCTCTCAATTTCAAAACAGGGCCTCCTTCACCTCTTGTCAGCTTTCTCAGAATTCTGTTCTAAGAATGGTCTGACTATTAACACAGAGAAATCTAAAATCTTGATATTATCCAAATCATGGAAACTTCTTTCCTGGTTCTTGTGTGTGTGTGTGTGAACAGGATAAATGCAGCTTAATTTTAGCAAATATAAAAGAGTTCCATTCCTAATGCGGGGGTGGGTATTAACCCCATATTGCCCACATTATCCACCAGAATCTGTTACAGGACTAAGGAGATGTTTCTTGTAGAACAAGGCTTTTTATTTCACAAGCTTGAGGGTGACACCCAAAGTGAAACAAAATAGCTTCCAAACAACGTGCTTATATATATTATAAAACTGCAAGCTGTCAACATTTCATTGGTTAACTCTTGTATGCCATATAAAGAAAGGGATATTTCTAACAGAACACAAAGCTATTGGTGGTGTAAGGTGTTTATTTAATGGCAACATATCTTAATTTGTCTCTGGTCACAGCAAAAAAGCATTAACTGTCATGAGTCTCATAGTGGCTGAACTGGTATTAAGATTGTTACTGAGTTTACAGAAGCCAGAGTTAGTGCCAAAGCCTTGATCAAGGCCAGATTTCACAGAGTGAGAGTGGCCTGATTTAGCCCAAAAAAAGACCTCAACTTCAGGCAGGCTGGGCCATTTATAATACATCTTGGAGCGTGAGATGTTGAGTGGACATTTTGGGTGGCCAGATCCATTGTTTTTGAGGACCGTTCCCAAAGGAAAAACCAGAGTTTTGACTTTCTAACACACCTTACTGCATAAAGCCTTTACAAATTGAGCACAATAAAGAGATGTTGCTTGCCTAGGCAAAACAAGCACTTAGAATACTGGTCAGTTGGAGCAATGCTTCCTCTGCAACTCACACTTCTTGTCTTGGCAGCCATATCAGTGAGTAAAGCCTTTGATGGCAGAGAGGAAAGAGAAAGTTTGGGTCTGAGTGTGAACGTTTGTTTGTCTTATTATTTTAGTAAAATAGAAGAAGGGTGAGGAGAGACAAGGAAGGAAGGGAGAAGTAGAGAGTTGCAGTTAGTTAAGAGTCATTGAGCTGGAGAATTTAATGTTGTCTGAAGCAAAAGAAAAGGAACTGGGGGCTGCACCAAGGGCACGCACACACACACACACACACACACACACACACACACACACACACAGATAGATAGATAGATAGATAGATAGATAGATAGATAGATAGATAGATAGATAGATAGATATACAGAGATGACCAAGGAAAACTTTTAATATTGTATACCTTAAAAAAAACACATTGTGGATCAAATCCAAATAAAGAGAAGAGTGTGAGAAAGTTTGAAGTACTTCTCCCTAACTTCAAGGTTTGAAGTACTTCTCCTAACTTCAAGGATTGGAATGGAGCAAGCCAATCTGTCTCCTACCATGTTGCCAAATAAGAGACTAAATTCAAGAACTGTTTCAAAGGTTAAAATGTTTTGTTTGGACTACCTCCTCCTATCAGAAATGGTTAATGCAGTATCAAAAATGCACTCCAGTACATCTCTAATATTTCTTCTCCCTACTGAAATCTTTGACTTAAACCATCTTTGCTGCTATGAATAAGGGTGGTTACACTCATACAAACATGCAGGAAAGCCTCCAGGGTTCTGCTATAGTGCCATGCTTTTTAAGAAAGAGAAAGAGAAATAAACCTGCCATAATGGAACTGCTGGGACATCCTCCTTTCACAGTGGTCACATAATTAGTAAGCTATTCCATACAGCCAGCATCCCTTTAAAAGGCCAACCATTGGCCAGGCTTCCTGTGAATTAATCTACCATTTCACACATCTGCCCAAGAGAGGCATTGTAATTGCAAATTTTGCATGTCGACTGCTGAGAGTCATAAGAATTATATATGTATGCTTCTTTTTAAAATAGAAATAGCCACAGGTGGTTAAAAATGGGTTTTGAGATGGGAAAATGGGCATGCATTTTAATTAACACAAATTACTTTGGGAACTGTCTTGATTAGTAGAAAAACACTATTGAAAATTCATTGCTTGAAATGTAAGTTGGAACCAAAAAAAATCCGTCTTTTCTCTCTGTGTTTTCCTACTCCTTCAAATCTTCATTATAAAGCTAACTACCTTTATGAACATCAGCAAGACTCCAAGAACTTGAAGGCACAGCCTCTTGTCAGTTCCAGCCAAAACTCCTGCAGTTTATATTTATTTAACAAATCTAGCGGCCTCTCTCTTTATCTTCATGCAAGGATAAAGAGCAGGTTACTTACCTGTAAGTTAAGTTCTTCGAGTGGACCTCTGTGAATACACACTGTGGGTTGTGCGCCTGCGCACCTGAGTTCTCGTCTCTTCCAAGCTAAAAGACCAAAAGTCCCTCCCCCTGTACTGCACATGCTCACCCGTTTCCTGCTCTGCCACTCAGTTCCCCTCTGATCCGCCGCTGACAGGTAAGGTAAGACATCAAAGCCATGATGGATAGAGGGGAGGCGGGCGGGTAGTGTGTATTCACAGAGGTCCACTCGAAGAACTTAACTTACAGGTAAGTAACCTGCTCTTCTTCTTCGTGGACTCTGTGAATCCACACTGTGGGTGACTAGCAAGCTGACTTACCGGTGGAGGGTAGCCATGGCGGTTGTACAGTCAAGACAGCTTTCTTTGGGCCCGGACATCCAGTCTATAATGTTTTAGGAATGTTGACAGGCGAGACCATGTTGCCGCTCTGCAAATGTCCTCCGAAGGTATTCCCTTGAGGAAGCCTGTAGAGGAGGACACCGCTCTGGTAGAATGAGCACGGGGAGTGGCCGGAAGGGGGACCTGTGCTTTGTCATATGCCATCTTTATTGTGGTAACAATCCAGCAAGAAATGGATTGAGGTGATACTTGATGACCTCTTGACGATTCAGAGGATCTAATGAAAAGTTTGTGTGTTGTTCTTATAGGGGCTGTCCTGGACGTGTAGAAGAGGAGTGCCCGCTTAACATCCAGAGAGTGCAGCTTCCTTTCCAGGTGAGTACTCGGGTTGGGCAAGAAGGTAGGGAGTACCAGTGGTTGGGAGACATGAAAAGGGGACACCACCTTTGGTAAGAAAGAGATGTCGGTATGAAGCTCAACTCTGTCGTGATGGAACTTAATGAAAGGAGGGTACGCTGCTAGCTCTGACACTCGTCTGGCAGAGGTCACTGCTACCAGGAAAGCTGTTTTCAAGGTGAGTAGATATAAGGGTCGAGTGGCCATGGGCTCAAATGGTGGCTTAGTTAGGCAATCAAGAATGAGGGAGAGCGACCATTGAGGCGTGGGGTCCTGAATTTGGGGGCATAAGTTTGCCAGGCCCCGTAGGAATCTCTTAAGTGTCAGGTGTCTAAAGAGGGTCGCAGCCTCTGACTCTGGGGGTTGATGCGCCACGATCGCTGCTGTATAGACTCTCAGAGTGGAGATGGAGAGTCCTCTGTTAAATAGTAAAAGAAGAAATTCCAATAGCACTTGGCGAACCGATGAAAGGAAGCCCATTTATAAGAATATAACGTGGTAGTTGATTGTTTTCTGGAGTTGTTGATAACTTCCTCTACCGTGAGGGGATGTACCACGCTGTGAGGTAGGGTGGATACGTCCGGGTGTTGTACTTGCCCTTGATTCCGTGTCAGAAGGTCTGGTTGTGGTGGTAGATGGAAGTAGTTGAGGGCCATCGTTTGAAGGGCTGGAAACCACTGTTGTCTCGGGGTTAGTAGAATGACCTGGGCTCTCATGTATCTGATCTTGACCAGTGTCATTTGTATGAGTGGAATTGGTGGGAATGCATACAGTAGGCCCGCTGTCCATTTGACTGAGAACGCATCTCCCCTGGAATGCTTGCCTATTCCCGCCCTGGAGCAATAGAGGCGCACTTTGTGTTGGTGCAGGTGGCAAAGAGATCCATGGACAGGGAGCCCCAGCGGTCGCAAAGCTGTTGGAAGACTACATCCGAAAGGGACCACTCGTGGTTGTCGTGTCGTAGGCGACTCAACCTGCTCTGCAGCGACATTGTCCTCCAAGGAAATGTGAAGGGCTACCGGGTGAATGTCCCTGCTGATGCACCAGAGCCAGAGCTTGATGGTCAAGCTGAGCAGGGAACGCGAGTGAGTGCCTCTTTGCTTGTTTAGGTAGTAGAGAGCTGTTGTGTTGTCTGTTATGACTTGTACCATCTTGTGAGAGAGGAGGAGTTCGAAGGATCTGAGGGCCTTGAAGATAGCTAGGAGTTCCAGATAATTGATATAATGAGCTTTCTCCGTTGAGAACCACTTGTGGTGGATGGAGAGGCGTTTGCAGGTGGCTCCCCATCCCGTCCTGCTGGCATCTGTTGTGATTTGTATCGAGGGATAACGCTGCTGAAAGGGCCTGCCTACTGTGAGATTGCGGTGAGACCTCCACCGGCGTAGAGCGGACAGTAGATGCGGTGTAACTGGGAGCAACTTGTTCTGACGGTCCCGATTGGGGCGAAAATAAGAGAGAAGCCAAGACTGCAGTGGCCTCATGCGAAGGTGCGCATGTGGCAATATGGCTGTAGTGGAGGCCATGAGGCCTAGAAGATGCTGGGCCTGAAGTGCGGATACGTGGGGCGAGGGCGGAAGGGCAGCAGTGCTGCTCTGATCTTCTTCGGGCGGTCTGGTACTAGAAAAGCCTTGGCCCGCTGGGCATCCAGGAGTACTCCTATGTAATGTACTGACTGGGAGGGAGAGAGCACAGATTTCTTGTAGTTGAGCTGAAGGCCCAATGATGTTAGGAGCTGTATGGTAAGGTCCCGATCCATCATTGCTTTTTGTCTTGTAGGAGCCACCAGCAGCCAGTCGTCCAGATACGGGAAAACTTGGACACCCTGGAGTCTGAGGAAAGCTGCTACTGGAGCCAGGCACTTCGTGAAGACCCTCGGGGCAGATGAGAGACCGAAGGGCAGTGCCTTGAACTGGTAAGTGGAGTCTCCGATCTTGAAGCGGAGGTACTTGCGGTCTTGCGGGGCTATTGAAATGTGAAAATAGGCGTCCTGCAAGTCCAGGACTGTGAACCAGTCTCCTCGTTGTAGCATGGGAATGATGGAATCGAGGGTGGCCATGCGGAACTTCTTTTTTCTTATGAAGGTGTTGAGCCTTCGCAAGTCTAGGATGGGCCTTAGGCCTCTGTCTCTTTTGGGTATCGTGAAGTATCGAGAGTAGAATCCTAACTGATCTCCTGATGGCACTCGCTCTATAGTGCCCTTTTGCAATAGAGTGTGAACTTCCTCTTTTAGAATGGTAGAGGATGGTGCAACGATGACCTTTCCTAGTGGAGGTCGGCGCTGGATAGCCATTCTCGATAATTGACAATACCCAGGAATCTGTCGTTCTTTGCCAGTCCAGTAAGAAGGGTCTGAGTCTGATGTCCTGAGATACGTTGATGGGGTCAGGGCAGCTGCTTTGGTTTCCTGTCATACCTCCTGGCTGTTTGTTGAGGCCGTGGCCTTGATTGTTGAGGGGTGCATTGGTAATTGGAGTGATGGTATGGTTGCTTATATCTCCCTTGTGGTCTCTGTTGGGAAGGGGTATATTGTCTTCTCCACGAAGAAAAGGGTGGCCTGTAGGAGGATTGAGATGAGGTTCCTTGGTAGGTGTAGGATTTGGCGGCTTTTCTCATTTTTTGAATGTTGTCAAGAGAGGCATCTGTGGATGTTGCAAAGAGGCCTTCTCCATCGAAGGGGGAATCTTCAATTCGATTCCTGGCGTCATCTGTGACGTTGGAGGTACGCAGCCAAGCATGCTTGTGAAGATGGATTGTGGTTGTCAACTGCTTCGAGACTGCGTCTGTCAGATGAAGAGAAGTGAGCATCTGGTAGTCAATCAGTGAGAGCACCTCAGCATAGGATGATTGCGCCTTGATCTTGGTGTCATCAGGAAGGTGGTCTATAAAAGCTGGGAAACTCAGCAAGGCATGGCGTGTATAAGCCTCCATGGCACACAAGTAGTTCAATGCTCGCAGAGAAAAAGAAGCTAGGGAGTATTGGCGTCTGCGTATCAGATCTAGTTTGCGATCTTCTTTGTTACTAGGGGTGGTGCTGGAATGGGCTCTTCCCCTATTCTGGTTGGCATCCACTATCACAGAGTTGGGTAGTGGGTGCTTTGCCAGGAAATCCGTTCCTTCTCCGTGGGTTTTGTATAGATTGTCTATCCTCCTTGGAATGAGAGGGTTAGACGAGGGCTTTGTCCACGCCTCCTTAGCATTCTCTAACATGGATGGGATAAACCCCATGCGTAGGGGAGGAGGCCTAGCCTTGTGTAGGTGGCAAAAAAAAATTACAGGAATCTCCCGTGGTTGGCAGTTGCACCTGGAGACCCATGACCTGGGCAATTTTGTGTACCATTTGAGCATAATGTTTCAAGTCCTCTGATGGAGTGTTTGGTGGATTACCAGGGGCTTCTTGTTCGGAATGTCTCAATTTTGATAAAGTAGAGTGGTGTGAAGATTGGGAGACTTCCTCAAAATCTGACTCCTCTGTTAGGGGGCGATCCATAGTTGCTGGAGAGTCAGCAAGTAAGGCTGTTGCGGTTGGTTGGCATCAGGTTGAAGGGACCCTTTCGTGGGCTGTAACTGAGGTTGCTGGAGGGATGTTGCATTATTCCCCATAGACACCAGAGGGCGCGAAGCGGCTGTTTTGTGCCTCTGTTGTCTAAGTTGTTTAGATGGAGGTGCTAGAGATGCAGCATCAGCTGAAGATGAGCTGGTGTCAGATGAAGATGACACCACGTGAATGTACTGGTGGTGCTTTTTTGGGTGTTTGCCCTTTCGAGGCCTGGGTGGAGACCCTGAGGAGGAAGAGGATTGACTGTGCCTATGCTTCTTGGCATGACGATGGCGTGACCGCTGACGCCGAGGAGAGGAGGAAGCCGAGGAGGAAGAATGTGGGTCTTCTGCGCACACCCTTTTTCTTCCGTGGCGTGGAGATGCCGCGGGCTGTTCCTCCTGTATACGGTGCCTGGGAGCAGGATTGGATCACTCCTGAATGACCAGTTGGGGTCTCTTAGGCTGTTCAGATGCCTGGCGTGCAGGGGCAGATGGACCTTGCCCAGCGATGTTGTGTTGAGGGGCTGACATCATAGAGGCAGCCTGGAGAGAGTGTAGGTGCCCAAGAGGGTTGTAGCTCACGGTGGTCATGTCAGATTCCAGGGCCAACTGTCCCGGCGTCAAGCCCGTTAAGATTGAAGGGCTATGAGGGGGTTCGCGGATAGCCCATGGTCAAAGAAACAGGTCTACCCAGGCATCATCTTGCATGGCCATAGGCATCATAGAAGTCGATTGTGCCGAGCCAGCAGCCCCCTTGACGCCATGTGGGTCAGCCAGAGCGAGTACTAGCGAGGTGGACGTCGTGAGACGGTGTGTATGCGGGCTCGCGGCGTCACAAGGGTGATTTTCCGGTGGCGCCACAGCCGACACCGTCTCTTCTTTTTCTTGTCCATAGATTTTAAGGAGGATTTAGACTTAGAAGAAGTAGATGGCATCGAGGCTTCAGATTGAGAGCGGTTATCCATTGGTTTAAGGGATTGCTCCCACAAATAAGCCTTAAGGCGACCCAGACGATGTTTTAGCGCCGGTTTTGTTAATTTCCTGCACTGTGGGCAAGAAGCAGTCTGGTGGGCTTCACCAAGACAATATAAACACAGTGAATGTCCGTCTTTTATAGGAATTCTATTCGGGCAAGCCTCACACTTTTTAAACAGCGCCACTGATGCCATAAACTGCGGGCAATCCCGCAGTAACGGGGGGCGTCCCCCCAAGGGGGGGGACTGCAGTAACTAAATTAAAAGTAAGACAAAGAGAGACTAAAAACTCTAAAGACGGGGGAGGGGACTGGGAGAAAATTAAGGTTTAAGAATAAAAGTAGTAAAAGTCACTTTCCTTTTCAAACACAGGAGCTAGGAAGAGAGCGTCCGACTCAGCGGCGGCAAAAAAGGAACTGAGCGGCAGAGCGGGAAACGGGTGAGCATGCACAGTACAGGGGAAGGGACTTTTGGTCTTTTAGCTTGGAAGAGACGAGAACTCAGGTGCGCAGGCGCACAACCCACAGTGTGGACTCACAGAGTCCACGAAGAAGAACTGTTCCTTATTGAGAGGGTCAAAAGCTGGGTAGTCTAATCACTAAGTGTCTGGCTTCCAGTGCCAATGGTTAAAATGCAGTGATGGGATGAAGCTACACTTCCCCCTCCAATTTAACAGAGCTAAAATAAATTATATTCCCAGTGGCTAAACCTCTAGCAGTGTATTGAAAACAAAAAGTAAAAGAGCTTTCTCTCCTCATAAAATCTTTATTTCATGGTACTGATATTACTGTCAATGAAAGAAAGCTGTGCAGAAAGGTGATCTATGAACAAAGAGAAAAACAAATCTCTTTTACAGGATTTAGCTTTTTCCAGTTTAGTCACTCAGTCACAGAACTGTTATGTTAGACAAGGTCATTTACTTGGATTCTTATAAAGTAAAGCTGGCTCACATAATCAGTTAAAAAACTTGGTTTCTTATCACAATACTTGGCTTCATAACACACAGCAACTATCAGATAGACAGACAGATGGAATCCTCCTGAGGTGATGGACAGGAAGTTGCATATGGGAGTCACTTGTCACCGATGCAGTCACACACTTAGGCTAGTCCACGCATGCAGCAGAACAATATGGAAGATTTCTTTTTACTGGACAAAGATCACCCACAGAGTTTCACTGCTCTCTGAGGACCTGAAAACCTACACCCAACTAGGTCTTGCCACTTCACAGCATTGATTATGTAGTCACTGCTGTTCCAAATGAATACTGTTACTGAGCAATTCTTAATTTGTGTTCAAATTCCCAATCATTTGGAGAAAACAAAATATGGTATATACAGTAAATATAAAATTGAGTGACTTTTAACAAAAGAGAAAGAGAACACAACTTTATTTTTGCCCTCAAAATGTCCAAGGTAAGAAAATCAGATCTGTTTAGTTATTTGCTGCATAAGAAGCTGGAAAAATTGGCAACATTTTTTCTCAAGCTCTTTAATAATTCTTCACAGGTCACACAATATCTCCAGAAAATGCTATTAGATGAGCATTGTTAAGTAAGATTATTTTCCCATTTACGCTGAAGTGGATCTCTGTCTTCCTTTGAAGCACACTATTTCTCCTACTTCCCTCCGACTGCACACATACATTTATTTTGTTTGAAGTATGGCCTAGATATTGAAATAATTTCTAAGGGATTTTTAATGCCATTAATGCTGGGGTGTGCGTGTGCTTTTAAATCCATTATTTTCTGGGTACTCTAAATTCAGCTGCATTCTCACTGTCATTTGATCCAACAAACTGACAAAGATGTGGGGGGGGGACACAGTGGGCAGTTCTTCTCTCTGGGTATTTTTTAATAACAGCTGTAGCAGGATAATCTTGTGCCTGATCATCAAAGCAAAATTGTCTGTGGTGGGTTCTTTTCTTTCTCTCTCCCTCCACCCCCCCTTTAACGATCTTCAGATCTGCATCTCAAATTGCACACAAGTGTATGCAAAATAGCTAAGCTCTCAAATTGCCCATGCTGAAGATTATATCCTTAGAATACTACAAAATGCACTTGGAGGTTCCTAGTGGAATTTGTAAATATGCTGCATTGGGAATGTGTCTTTTTGAGCATAGGAAAGGGGGTGCTTCTCTAGAAACAAATGCACCCCAGAGCTTTGGTGGACATTCTACTCAGTAAAAAGTAGACGAAGTAACAAATACATAAAGGAGCTAGACCTGTCCTGCAATAATTTTAAACCATGACACAAACCAAAAGTTACTTTTAAGATTATGATTCCCTGAATAATCCACTTCATGTGGTCACTGGCCTGCTAGGTGTACACAGATAATTGACTGGTACAATGCAGTCATAAGAACATAAGACGAGCCATGCTGGATCAGTCCAGCTTCCTGTATCTCACAGTGGCCCCACCAGATGCCTCTGGGAGCGCACGAAACTAGGTATCTGTCTCCTGATACCACTCCCCTACATCTGGTCCTTGAGTACCCCAGTTTTAAGCCTGGAGATTACACATCTCCATCATGGTTTGTAACCTGTGATGGACTTTTCCTCCAGGAATCTGTCCAATCCCCTTTTGAAGGCGTCTAGGCTAGATGCCATCACCACATCCTGTGGCAGGGAGTTCCACAGACTAACAATGGCTGGGTGACAAAATATTTTCTTTTGTCTGTTCTTACTCTCCCAGCCCTCAATTGAGTGTATGTCCCCTAGTTCTGGTATTTTGTGAGAGGGAGAAGAGTGGAGTGCATAGGTCCAGGGTTTAACAGCTTCCCATCCCACCTCTTTTCTTGCCCTGGCATGTTGTATAAATAGGATCCAATAAAATGCTGAGGGGAACTTGCCCATGAAACATACCTGTCAATGTCATCTCATTACACATTTAAATTGGTTTGTCAAGTCTTTATGACAGAGCTTGACCCCGTCTCTCATTTGCCATGATGAACTTAGGTACATACGGTTCACACTGTAAGAATGGATTTACAGTGGTTCACTCTGAAAGAGACACTCTCTGTGGCACTGCCCCATTAGATGGGCTGGATGCTGTTTTCTCTGCATAAATGTTCAAGTTATAGAATAAGTTATCTAACTCTAGGGGAACAGATTGTTGCTAAGAGGAAGTGATGCCTGTATAACCCACCCTCTATTATCAGAATTTTTTAAAGCATGGCGTTAGAACCAAAACCCTCCTTGAACTTAAACAGTTGCTTTTAAAAGAAATTAGCTGCATCAGGTAAGGCCCTGAAACAGTTACCTACCACTGTATTTGCAAAAAATAAAAAAATAAAACAAAAAATAAAAAATAAGAAAAGAAATAGCTGTTTTCTTAATAGTCAAAAGTAACTAGAATTGTTTCTTTTTAATTACTGTACTTAAATGTATACAATAGAGATGGGCACGAAACAGAAAAATGGTGTTTCGGTTTTTCGTTTGTCGTTGAGAGGTCTGTTTCGGTTCGTTTCCGTTTGTCGGGGATTTTTTGAAAAATTTCATTACCATTTTTCGTTTTTTCGTTTGTCGTTTCTACTCACTTTTTGCATGATTTTTAAAGCATTTCCATGCGTGGGCGTCCCCCAACGCCCCAGACCAGAGGGAAAACACTAAAAAAATGGATGCTGGCAGAGACACAGTATAGACTAGGTTCGCAGGGAAGCTGCAAAGGCAGCGGCGGGCGTTGCCCAGGGTGCAAGGCAGCTGCAGAGTGACTGCACTGCAGGGCAGGGGAGGGTACTCACCAAGAGGTACGCAGCACACACACACACAGGGAGGCTGCAGGACTGAAGCTAGACTCGCAGAGATGGCAATCCCACCCTAACTCCTACTAGAGACTGCAAGGAGGATGGGGGCTGCCAGAGCTTTTTATGCCCTCTGTGGCTGCCAGACCTGCCCGCCCAGTCTGCAACCTGGGCATGCTGTTGGTTGAACATGATCCCACATCACATGGCTTGCCTCCATTTTGTGGCTGGTGGTGACATCCATTTTAAAGGGGAAAGAATAATACATCGCGATGGGAGAAGACTAAAACAAACGTTTTAAGGACCCCAACCCCCCTGGTATGTATTATCAGACAATATAAATAATTATCGCTGCGTTTTTACAGATGTCCAGGGGATTTTTTAACATTTAAAACAGCTCATTTCATTGCGTGTCACCATTAACGGAAACGAAACGTAACGACCACAATTTTCGTGGTTCAGTTCGTTTCGTTGCATTTTCATCACAATTTTCGTTTGTCGTTTCGTTGTGTAACGGAAACGACAAATGGTAATGGAAACGAAAAAATGTTCGTTCCGTGCCCATCTCTAGTATACAATTATAGTACGTACAGAGAAGAGAAGTGTGAACCAGCGACTGAACCATATGACATTGTTCCCTCCCCATTTGATAAGAGTTACAGGTAGGTAACTTTCCTTTCTTCTTTGTGGCATCTGGGTGATTAGCAAGCTGATTACATAGGGTGATTAGCAAGCTGACATACCGGAGGTGGGCTGTTCACGGTAGAACTGCAGATAGAACAGCCCTGCAAAAGGTAGGGTCAGCTCTCGCTCTGATGTCCAACTTGTAGTGGCTGACAAACGTGGACGGGTTGGACCAGGTTGCTGCCTTACAGATGATGGGGAGGTCAACACCTGTTAGGAAAGCCACGTAGGAGGCAACGGACCTGGTGGAGTGACCTTCAGAAGCCTCTGGTAAGGGAAGTCCTGTAGAGTCATAGGCATAGATGATGACAGTAGATATCCAGTTACAGTTTGTGGTGACACTGGATTGCCTTTAGTGGGGTCAGCAATATGTATGAAGAGCCGTTTAGTGTGGCAAAAGGGAGCCATATGGGATAGGTAGAAGAGGAGTGCACTGCATATATCCAATGTAGGAAGGGCCCGTTCCAGATCAGAAGATGGAGAGGGAAAAGAGGTAGTAGTATGAGTGGTTGTTTCAGGTGGAAATCAGAGACCACTCTAGGGAGAAAGGGTGGCTTTGTTGGGGTGGAATTGCAAGGAGGGAGGGTCTATGCGAAATACGGATAACTCCGATGCTCTTCGAGCAGAGGTGATAGCAATCAGGAATGCCATTTTAAGAGTCAACATAGGGATAGTTGATGTGGCCGTGGGTTCAAAGGGAGGCTTCATAAGTCTGCTGAGAACCAAAGTAAGGGACCAGTGCAAGGTTGAAGGTCGGTTCTGCAGCCAAATATTTCTTAAACCATTCTTAAACCCTTCAAGAACTGGCTGAGGGTAGGGTGTCTAAAGAACAGAGCTGCCAGAGATTGTGGCAGTTGGTGTGCCATGATTGTAGCAATATACGGTAAAATCCAGAGTGTGGATATTTATTTATTTATTTATTTATTTATTTATTTATTTATTTATTTATTTATTTATTTATATATATACAATTTATATGCCAACTTATATATACAACTTATATTGAGAGGCCTCTTGAAGAGGATGAGCAAAACATTGAGAAGGACATCCCTTGTTGTGGGGCTGGTTGGCAGATTGTGAGAGGAAGCAAATGAGTGGAACATCTTCCACTTGTTGTAGTAAAGTATTACTGTAGAAAGTTTCCAAGCCTGAGCTATAGCCTGGTCTACTGATAATGGATTAACCAGGCCATCAAGTGGAGGGATGCCAGGTCTGGGTGCAGGACCTGGCTGTTGTTCTGAAAAAGCAGGTCTGGCCTGTCAGGCAGCCTCAGGTAGTCAGCTACCATAGTTTTGAGTGCTACAAACCACAGCTGGCACGACCACCATGGAGCAACAAGGATGGCTGTGGCTGCATGATGATGCATTGTGACTATGGTCCACTGGAGGAGAGGAAGTGGGGAGGCCACTAAAGAGTAGGGTGGGAGGCCACTAAAGCGTGAATGCATCTCCCAGAGATAGGGGGCCAAGTCCTGCCCTGGAGCAGTACTGAGTGCATTTGGTGTTGGTTGATGTCACAAACAGGTCGATTTGTGGAGCACCCCAGGGATGACACAGAGAGTGGAAAATTGAGTCCAGGAGAGACCATTCATGGTTGTTGCTGGTTTGATGACTTAGTTGGTTGTCTGCATATTTGTCTTGTGATGACATGTGTCCCTTGAGGAGCACCATTCCCAGAGTCGAATTGAGAGATGAATAAGAGGCAGGGAGTGTGTGCCTCCTTGCTTGTATATGTAAAACAAGGCAGGGATGTTGTCTGTTATAATCTGCACCATTTTCCCTTGGATTGTGGGTTCAAATGACCACAGTGCCTTGAAATCTGCTAAGAGTTCAAGGTGATTGATGTGTAGGTGTCTTTCTTGTATGTTCCAGGTGCCATATATCTGAAGTCCATTGCAATAGGCTTACCATCCAAGTGCTTGCAAGGAAGGTTGTCATAGGTGAAGAGGGTGACCTGCAGAGAGGTGAGTTAGTGTGGCCCACCACTGGAGACTGTGATACACTGTTGTAGAAACCCAAAGGATTTTGTTTGGGTCATCAACGTGGGGAAGAAAATTGGCTAGGAACCATGCCTGCAAGGGGATCGTTTTGAGCCTTGCATGTGTTAGGGTTGATGTGGCCAGTGCCGGCTTGAAAGATTTTGTGTTGTCAGTCTCTTGGGAGGAAGGCCTTCTGTGATGTGGAGTGTAGTACCACTCCGATTTAATGGATAAGTTGGGAAAGGGAAAGGACAGATTTGTTGATGTTTATCTGTAGTCCTAACGAGGTAAGTATTGTGAGAGTGTAGTCTAAGTCTTGAACTGCTTTTTTGTCTTGTAGGTGATACCAGTAACCAATCGTCTAGATATGGGAAGATACTAATATTGTGGAGATGAAGGAAAGCTGCCACTGGAGCAAGGCAGTTTGGGGATACTCGTGGTGCCATGGAGATGCCAAATGGAGGTACTTTGAACTGTAAGTAGTGTCTCCTATTTGGAACCTGGGGTATTTTTGATGGTCTGCTCTTATGGATATATGGAAATGAGCATCTTGTAAATCCAGAACTGCAAACCAGTCTCCCTGCTTTAGTAAAGGTAGGATGCTTTCTAGTGTGGTCATGCGGAATTGCTTCAAGCAAATATAAGAATTCAAGTCCCTGAGGTCTAGGATGGGACATAATCTTCCATCTGCTTCGGGACAGCAAAGTACCTGGAGTAAAACCTGAAGGTGTCATCATCTGGTACTTTTTCTACAGCTTGCTTGCTGAGTAAGATGTTGACTTCATCCCAAAGGGGTCCGGAGGAAAGTGTTATGATTATATGTCCAAAAGGAGGGAGTTCCTTGAACTCTATGGCATAACCTGAAGTTCTAATGGTGAGCACCTAGGCATCTGGTGTAATTTGTTGCCATGAAGGGAGGAAGGGTTGCAGTCGAACACCGTTGTGAAGTAGGGGAGGAAGACAGTCAGGGAGCTTGTTGGTGCTTCCAATCAAACCTGTGTGATGGTTGGCGCTGCCAGTTGGATGTATGAGGTGTTTGGCATTGGTAGGTAGGGATGGTGTGTGGTTGACAGAAGTGGTTGGAGTTGTGGTACTGGTGAGGGTAGTATTGACGTGATTGTTGTGTGTTATGTCAAAAGGAAGACTGTGTGAAGACTGCCACCCTGGTAGCTGAAAGATCAAGCTGTATTTCTCATCTTCATCAAATTGTCAAGTGCTTCATCAGTTGTGGAAACAAAAAGGCCGTCACCATCAAAGGGGGAATTCCCTAGACAACTCCTAGCATCATCTGGTATACTTGCGGTTCTGAGCCAAGCATGTTTCCTGAGGTGAACAGCCATTCCAATTTGTTTGGAGGCGGCATCAGCAGCATGTCTAGATGCTATCATCCTTGTAATCAATTAGAGACATCACTTCAGAGTGGCAGGAAAGAGCCCTGTTCCTCAAGTCATCTGGAAGGGCCTGAAAATATTGAAGCAGTTTGTGCATCAAATGATGATTGTATGCTTCCATGGCACATAGTTGGAAATTTGGAGGGGAAAAGAGGCCAAAGAATAGTGGCGTCTGCCCATGAGATCTAATTTATGTCCCTCTTTGTTGCTGGGTGTTGTGGCAGACCAGCCTTTTGTTTTATTTTGGGTGGCATCCACTATGCGTGAGTTAGGTAGAGGATGCTTAGAGAGGAAAGTTGTATTGTCACCATGTGTACGGTACAAGTTATCAACTCACCTGGACATCAGTGAAGCAGATGACAGTTTGCTCCATGATGTTTTTACATGTTTCAAGAGAGATGGAATAAAGCATAGCCTGACAGGGGCAGTCTGATTCCTGTCAAGATGATCAAAAAATTTGCAGAAGTCAGCAGCGGTAGGCTGCTCAGCTTGAAGGTCCATGACCTTAGCAATTCTTTGCACCCTCTGAGAGTACATCCTGAGGTCTTCTGATGGTGACAACGGCTGGCTATCAGTGACATCTGAACCAGGCAAAGGAAGATTAGGTGGTGACAATGCTAATCTTCAGGGTTGTCTTCAACATTGGAGCCATCCAGCATCCATGGAGGCAGGAGAGGCAAGTCGGTGGGCAATAGGCACTGTCAGGTGCTGATCAAGATGAGAATGCCAAGGATGAGAGGCAGGTGTAGGAGAAGCTGGTGTCATAGCTCTCGATCTCAAAGGCTTAAGTGGTACCATATGAGAGATTGAAGGCTCGGTCAGTACCATGTCAGCAGTAGAAGAATGTTGCTTGCGATGTTTGGGTGGTTGCGAGGGAGCAGGTAGCGTACGCTTGGTCTAGTATTGAATTTGCTTGACATCAGGAAGCTCATCGGAGGAGGAGCAAGAAATTATCTACATGTATTTCTGACGCCAGTAAGAATGGTCAGAATGGACTTCTGTGTAGGTGGTGGTGAGCTCTTGTGTTGAGGAGAAGTCATGGACGGTGAAGAATGGCAGACATAGTAACGCTCTCTTGTGCCTCTTTCTCAATGTCGAGATGGCTTCAGTATCAGTGAGATGTCCTCAAATTAAGGATCATCCAGGACTCAAACCCACTTCTCTTGATCAGCTCGATGTCGAGGCTGTGGTGAGTAATGAAGAGTCTCCTCTCAGTGTCAATCAGAGAAATCAAGCAGATAGTGAAGAGTTTTAGACTTTGGAGCTCGATGCAAGGGAAGTTCGACCTCGGCATGCTGGGAAGCGAGCTCTTGAATTGAGCCTGGTGATGCGCCAGGGCTTTGTATTGGCACATGCACTATAGTGAGTGCCTTGTTGGAATTGTCTCCCCAGCTGAAAGAGTGGCTGGAATCTCAGAGACAGCGCCTGGAGCTCGCCAGACTGGAGATCATCCTGGTCTTGATGTTGTACATAGCATAGCATCTCAAGCTGGAGGATTTGGGCTCAAGATGGCCTTGGAGGATTTGGACTCCGGTCTTGAAGAGGCCTTTTACCTCTTCTTTTCTGATAAATCGGTGGCCAGCTTAGAAGAAGGTTTGGGAACAATTTGTTTAAACTTCTGCTGCTTGTGTGGCAGTGGGTCCATAGATGGGATGGAATACTCTGCCTGGCTTTGGGTCTCCATCGGTTGTAAGGATTTATTCCAAACATAAACACACAAACTCCCTAACCAATGCTTTAACACCAGTTTTGTGAGTTTTTTACACTCTGAGCACTGAGAGGGCTGATGTTGTTCTCCCAGGCAGTACAGACAGAGATCTTATTAGCATTGGAGAGAGGGGTCTTATTAGGGCAGGTCTCACACTTTTTAAAAAGCCCCGCAAGGGCCATAAAATGGTATGGGGAGCAGACCTGTCAAGTGTCACGTTTTTGGCAGGACATTCATTGATCAATCACTCTTTCCAGCTGTATTCCCCAAAAATTATTTTCCCCTAAAATGTCCTGCATTTCCAGCAGCAGGCGGCTGAGCTCCAGATGCTGCTGGGCGGCCAGACGCCAAGTGGCCGGCCAGGGACCACTTCTCCCTGTGCAACTCCTAGGCCACACACTACCAGCTGCCTGGATTGGTATATATATCTCCTAGAAAGCTGACACACCTAGGTCACAGTGAGCATTTTGTAGCCTGCAAGGGATTCTGAGAACCCTGTATGCAAATGAGGCTCCACCCCCTAGCCGGTGGGCCCAGCTGCCAGTGCCCCACGTCCCTGGAGCTCCCAGTCCTGGGCAGCCGTGGGGAACACTTGACAGCTATGGTGGGGAGAAGAGAAAGTTGTTTAAAGTAAGAGGAGGAGGAAACTAGGGCAAAATAAATGAATAGGATAAGAAAAAGGGTAATGAAAGTAGAATACTTTTACTTTTGCAGGAGCAGGAAGAGATGAGACCGTTTTCTGTGGTGGCAAAAAAAGAACTGAGCCTGCAGGTGGGAAAGGAGGAACATGTGCACTAGGAGGAGAAGGTCTCCACTACTCTACAAGCTTGGAAAGACCAGATGGCCTCTGCGCAGGTGAAAAGACCCTATGTGTGACTTCAGATGCCACTAAGAACTAATTAATAATTCTCCCCAAATAGTTCTTACTTTCATTCTTCCCCATAACTGAACCTATGAGAGTACTAGAGGACCCATGATCAAATCCTTTCAGACTATGGACTCATAGAATCATAGAGTTGAAAGAGACCTCAAGGGCCATCCAGTCCAACCCTCTGCCATGCAGGAAACCTCATCAAAGTACTCCCGACAGATGGCCATCCAGCCTCTGCTTAAAAACTTCCAAAGAAGGAGAGTCCACCACCCTCTATGGGAGCATTTTTCACTGCTGAACAGCAATAACCATCAGAAAGTTCTTCCCAACGTTCAAATGGAATATCTTTTCCTGTAGTTTGAAACCATTGCTCTGAGTCATAGTCTCTAAAGCAATGGAAAACAAACCTGTCCCCTCTTTGATATGACATCCTTTCAAATACAGTAATACCTCAGATAACAAATGCCTCTGATAAAGAATTTTTTGAATAATGAATGGAAATTTCTGGATATAGAGTTGTCTCTAATAACAAATGTTCCCTATGGGCTACCTCAGATAATGAATGTTTCAAAATGCTTTGCAAAAAAAGTGTAACCAGGATGCATTGCAGCCCCTGTAGTTTGTGGAGGGGAGGCTATCATGCCCTCTTAACCTTCTTTTTGTAAGGCTAAACATTTGCAGCACCCTAAGCCGTTCCTCATAAGACACTTCTTCCATATCTTTAACCATCTTGGTCACCCTCCTCTGGACCCATTCAAGGTTGTCAATAGAGATGGGCACGACTTAGCGGTATTCCCGTTTCCGTTTCCGTTACTCGGTTCCGTTACTCTACGGAAACGGTAACGGGAATCACTCCCCCAGACTTCGAGCTCGAACCGACGAACGAACAATTTTGGTCTGATTTGTCGTGCTCGTTACTTGCATCGCGAGATCGCGCGATGCCACACGCGGCACAGAAAAAAAGTTTCTAAAAGTTAAAAAAACCCGGTTCCCGGCCGAAAAGCAGGCGGGAAAATGCCTGCCGTGCCTCAGGGCACCTACCAGAGGGGTTGTTTCTGGAGGTCCCCGGCCTCCCCCCTCATCCCCCGTCCTCGGCTGCTCTGGTGGGACTCGCCGCAGGCTCGCAGCCAGCAAAAAGCCCAGTCTCGCCGGCCGCCGGCCGCCGCAATTAAAGCGCAAGCAAGCGGCACGGACGGCACAGGAAAAAACTTTTAAACTCTCCCCCCACCCATTCCCGGGCCAAAAAAGCAGGCGGAAAAATGCCTGCTTGACTAAGGGCGCAGGGCACCTACTACCGGAGGGGTGGTTTCTGGAGGGGGGGGGTCCCGCCTCCCCCCCGTCCTGGGCAGCCGGACTCGCGAGTCGCCATCGCCATGCCATGCGGTGCGGGCGGGGGATCCAAAATGGGGCGGCGAACGCAATATTGTTTTTGAAATCGTGGTCCAAAAACACACAAGCACAACAGAAACACGCGAAAATTTATAAACTGCCAGATTTTTCACAGTAGCAGTGGGTTTTTTCTTGCAACAAAATGTCTCTCCTCTCCTCCTCTGTCCTCCATTGATTTTATTTTATTTTATTTTATTTACACCTGCGCAGTGCGCAATGATGGGCTGGCCAAGTGGCCAGCCATGTGGGAGTGGACAACCATGCAAATTTCTGGAGCCATCCCACCAGTCGCATGGCCACTTGGCCATGGAGACTTCTGGGATGTGCCAAAAAGCCCCCTAAAACCTGCCCTAGCCCTAACCCTAACCCTTGACTCCGTACCCATACGTCACAGACTGTCTTCTTAGTGGGGTCAGAGAGGCACCCAGAGGTGCAACCCACTAGCCCACCGTAACCTTACCCGTCACTAGCCTAACCCTAGCTCTTGCACTAAGGCACCTTAAAGCCAGATCTACTTGCTTGCATTGCACTACACGCAGCAAGTACAATTCCCTTCTGTGTGAGACATGGTGGTGCCAGAGCCTTGTGAAGGGCGGGTATAACCCTATCACTCTCACACTGGTCTCACTGTCTGCACATTATGTTATGCAATATCCATATGGCTATTGCATAGCATTTTGCAGCAGCAGCAGGTGAGGAAGGGAGACCCCCATGTAGAGGGGTGTCTCTTGGAGCCTGCTTCCCCTTCCTAGTGGCAGGAGGCACCCACGGGTGCCTCCAGGAGCCCACTTTCCCTTTATAGCGGGCCAGAGGAGGCACCCACCCCACAGAGGTGCCTCCAGGAGCCCGCTACCCCCCCCAAAAAACCAGTACTAACGACAACGAAAAAACAAAAAAACGAACCGACTAATTTTTGCGAATTTTCGCGAAAACCGGAAACGACCCGAAATGGGACTGGCCCGACTAACGACAACTCGAAAAAATTTTTTTTCAAGTCGTGCCCATCTCTAGTTGTCAACATCCTTTTTAATTTGAGGTGAGCAGAACTCATCACAGTACTCCAGGTGGTGTCTGACCAGAGCAGAATAGAGTGGTACTATCACTTCCCTTGATCTAGACACTGTGGTTCTGTTGATGCAACAAAGAATCACATTGGCTGTCTTAGCCACCAAGTCACACCACTGACTCATGTTCAGTTTGTGGTCCACCCACACTCCCTTTCACATGTACTATTCTCCACCCAGGTATCTCCCATCCTACATCTATACAATTCATTTTTTTCTGCCTAAATGCAGGACCCTCTCTGGCCAGCCTGACCATCCCTCTCCCAGAGAATTAACTCTCCCTCACCCACAAACAAATTTGTTTGTAAGAGATTTTCATTTCTCTTCCATCGATTAAAATCAGATAAGGCCAGCATGGGCCTATGATAGAGAGGCTCAGATATCCCCTTGCTGTTGAAAATGCTTTAGTGAAGTATTTCTAATATTCTGGGCTAGTGTCCTGTTGGGGGTGTCCAAACTCACCTCTAATATAGTGCAAGCAGCTGCACTATTTGGTGAGGTATCTGTTGTACAGCTAGTTATGCAACCAGCTGAGCAATCAGTTACACAGCCAGTTATGGCTTTAAGACTAACTACTCCCATCTCCCCAGGCTTCCATGTGTCTAACCACAATTCTTCAAATGAATGGAGTGACTGCGTCTCTGCGATAAGCTAAATTGTTGGCAGGGAAGGTTTCTCAAGGATGTTTTGGTCTTGGGTGGAGAAGAGATTTAACAGACAATAGGCAGTGATCAATTCCATCATTCATTATGATGGTGATTAGAGCCTGACTGGGTAACAAAAAACTCATCATTGGATGTGTACCTGTATACATGAGGATGAAGGATGTTAAGGCCAACAAACTATGTGCTGAAATTCTTGATGTGTTCCTACTCAATAGCTTCCCTTTGGCATCTCTCCTTAAAGTTTGTTTGATGAATGACTGCTACTCTGAAAATGACTGTCCAGAACGGGTAAAGTGTTCACTCACTGGTTTCTGAATATTATTATTACATAAGAATATAAGAGCATAAGAAAAGCCATGCTGGATCAGGCCAAAGGCCCATCTAGTCCAGCTTCCTGGATCTCACAATGGCCACACCAAATGTCTCCAGGAGCGCTCTTGATACCACTCCCCTGCATCTGGTCCTTGAAGTACCCTGGTATTAAGCCATTTGCTAATAAATAAATAAAGCAGTAGGACAACTGCTGGAAAATAATATCATATATTGGGTGATGAACAGGAGTATGAACCCCAGATACTGTGGATTAATGTATTTTTCGCTCTATAAGATGCACTTGGTTTTTAGAGGAGAAAAACAAGAAAATATGTTTAGCCTAAGATTTCATGGCCACGGAATCCTGGAGGCAAAGGGGGAGACTTGCAAACAAGGTGATCTGAACTGTAGAATGCAATCTGCAAAAGGGGAGGCTTGCAAACAAGGTGATTGGGCCTGGGGAATCCAGGCTTCAGAAGGGGAGGGCAGAGGCTCCATGGAGGAGACCTCTTTGCAGATGAAGTGAGTTTTGACGGAGGAACCTTGGCTTCAGAAAGGGAGGTGTGGGGAGAGGCTCCCTGGAGGAAGCCTCTTTGCTAATGAGGTGATTGGCACTGGGGAATCCTGGCTGCAACAGGGGATAGGAGAGGCTCCGTGGAAGCCTCTTTGCAAATGAGGTGATTAAAGCAGTGGAACCCACTGGCTACAGCAGGGGACAGGGGAGGCTCCATGCAGGTAACTTCTCTCTAAAGGAAAATCTGTGCTATATAGGTAGCAGGGACTACTATAATCATTGTATAGGACACAGACATTTCCCTTTATTTTTTGGTGTGGGAAAATTGTGTCTTATAGAGCGAAAAATACAGTATGTTGTTTGGTTGTCTGATGTTATTTCCAGTGTACATATGTAAGTAGAACATCTGGAAGTTGAGTCATGGCAACTGGACTTCTTTTCTTGAGAGATTGAAACGTCTCGCTGCTCATCCAAACTGCTTCGTCAGTTTGAGGAAAGCTAGTAGCAAGTCCTCCATTTTATAGTTCACTTCAAGCTCATGTCACCTAGGTCTGAAGTAGGCTCATAAGATGAACAATGGCCTGAATAGGCTCATTGGGTGGCTTAATAGGCCATTAGGTGGACAGTGGTCTAAGGTGCTGAAACCCATAAAGTATGGGTCTTAGCTATGGCCTTGGTGGTGGAGATATGAAGTATTTTTGATTTGTCTGGGGATTGTTGAAATCACTGCCTGATAAGTAGCAGATAGTCTGTGCCTGAGCCCCCCACCTCTGTTGAGAGATGTATTTTCAATACTCACATGAATGGCTTCCCTAACCCCTCTCTCAAACCCCCTTTCTTCTCTGTCTAATATGTAGACACTCTCATCTTTAAATGGGTGCCCTTTGTCCTTCAAGTGGTGGTATACTTCTGATTCTGGTCCTGAGCTGTTACCCCCTCCTATGTTGAGCCATCCTCCTGTTTAATGTCTGTTTAGTTTCTCCAATGTAGAGAGGTCTGCACACTCCTCACTGCACTGGACCACATATACTATATTGTTCCTTTTTTCCTTTGGGTGGACAGGTCTCTGCCTTAGTGTGTTTGTGGGTTTGAAATGAACAGGGATGTGTTCCACACTCCAGCCATGTAGAGAATGATCAGTTTCTTCCGTTGGCTCTGGGTCTCAGGCTGATCCCTTGTTCTTCTGTTCTTTTTGGCTTTGTTCTTTGAAAAAAGAACAAAGTGGAACATTTGAAATTTAAAGAGAACATACTTGGAAGAGAACTCCATATTGTAACTACTCCACCTGTCAACTGTTAACTCATTTTAATTGACAATAAAAGGAATGGGAACATATCAGATGAATAACTATAGCCCAATCACCAGATTGGACATGCATTGCACCAGCTCATTTTGGGGTGGGGGGGACAGGTGTGTTACCATCAATTCAATTCCCAATCTCATAGTCCTGTCTTTGCTGTTCAAAGCAGGCATGATTGACCAAACATAGTTATGTGTGGCAACTCAGCAGTTCTAATGAGCTGTCATGTGTTTTTGCCACGGGTTTGATGTAACTGCAGGGTTAAATTATAGGAACTAAACAAGAGGCTAATGGGGTCCATTTGGATCCAATCTGTACAGGTCTGATTTCAAGTATTCAAACTGTTGTGTAGAGTTCTCATTCTATTAAAAACTCCCTTGAAATGAAATCAATTTTATGAAAAGCTGGAGATGGTATAAAAAAGAGGAAGACCTGATGTGAGAGGTACTGAGCAAAAGCTGAACAGGATTGTTAATGAGAGGACATTTTAGAAATCATTACTCCAGAAAGCTACCATAAGTTACCATAAGTTGTTGGCACATACACAACATAACACTCACTGCTACAGAATCCTGCTGTTGGTTTGCAACATAATTCAGTCTGGAAAATGCTTACAATCCAAATCACTTGTATATCAAAGCAAATTTCCCCAAAAGAAATAATGGAAAGTCGGATGATTCATTCTAAAACCCCAAAATATTCATATAAAATGATTACAATACTGCAATATAACACAAAATAATAAAGAAAATACAAAATATAAAGAAAAATGAAACAAATTAATAAAAATAAAAACAAAGGTTTAAATGTAATAAAATGATAAATAAATATAGTTATAAACCAATAAATATAAATATATTTATAC
Organism: Phrynocephalus guinanensis; assembly: GCA_037367245.1. Taxonomy (NCBI): domain Eukaryota; kingdom Metazoa; phylum Chordata; class Lepidosauria; order Squamata; family Agamidae; genus Phrynocephalus; species Phrynocephalus guinanensis. The sequence continues at coordinate 4,261,544 of CM074735.1, forward strand.
AGATAAATGCCCACTAATCTCTCTAGTTCCAACAAATACTCCCCAGAGAGCAAACTCAAAATTCCAACTATTTGGTGGGGGTTTTCAAGATGAGAATCCAACGAAACTATTGGAAAATGCTAAGGTCTCCTTGATATATGCCATCTACTGCATGAAGGAGCAGTGACAATTTTGACAGAATACCAGGTACAATGCTACAGCTGCATTTCAAAAACAGCTCTCCCATTTACCTCTTACGCAGCTGATTGAGAAGGAGTTGTGCGGGGGGGGGGGGGCTTCCCTAGGAAGAAGAGCAAAGATTGCTGGCTGTGCGGAAGGAGGAGAGCTGAATACACTTGCTCTTCAAACCAAGCAGAGCTTGGTGTACGTGCGTGCTCGCTTGCTCGAAGCCTGTGGCTCCAGGAGGGAAATCTGGGCAGCACACGGCCAAGCTTGTTCTCTACATGGAGCATGGTTTGGTGTATGTGCTTGCTCCCTTGCTTGAAGCCTGCAAGAGCCATCTAGCTCCAGGAGGGAAGACTGGGCAGGCGCGCGGCCAGTGAGAAGGAGGTGGTGGCTGGAAATGTGAGGGTATGCAGCAGGGTGGAACGCTGCAGACGTCCTTGGGTGATCCCCTCAATCTAATCCCTCCCAACAGTACAGAAATACCTTGGTTTTTCTTATACCATTTTTGATCAATTTTGCTTTGGTTAGCAAGCAATGTCTTGCAACACAAACACTGGGGGAGGTCACATGATCACAAGTGATCCAACAGTAAATATATATATATATATATCTTCCACTCCCAGCTGGATTGTAGGTGATTGTCTGGAATGTTCTATCTCAGGCAAGCCTCAAAAGCAGAGGGAGGAGAGAGGAAGGCAGGTCTCCCTTGCACCACCCATGTATATTTTCAAAAGGGAGTACAGGTTAGGGATTTGTTTTATTTTTCTTTAATTTATTTTCAACATCCTTTCGTATGGATGGCCGCCAGAACAAATCATCCGAGTTTCCATTATTTCTCATGGGGAAATTTGCTTTGATATAAGAGTGTTTTGGTTTACAAGCAAGGTTCCAGAATGGATTATACTCGTTAAATCGAAGTATTACTGAACATGTATTTCAAGACATTGGTCGTTTATCAAGGTAAAATTTATAAGAAATTTTTGCTTCTCTTGTGGAACACTTGTAGAATGAGGTACTCATAATCCAAGGTTCTACTGTAGTCATTAATATAAATGAAAGTTAGAGTAAAGATTGAAACTGTCTCCAAGCAAAAGAGATAGGAACAAGACTATCAACAATACAGTGAAATAATCCTCTCTAGTTACACATTACTCATCTTAAAAGAATTACAAATTGAGAAACGCCTGCCATTTAACAGCAGAACATCCTTTAGTTATTATTAAAAATACATTAAGATCCTTCAAAATTTTGATGATGCTATTATTTACCTTTTTTTCAATCCAGTTGTCAAGTATATCACCAATATTTTTGGCTGGGGTTTTTAAAAGTATATATCTACAGACAAGGAAGATTCTTCAGCTTTGAAGACTTGCAATTGATTTTTAATGCAGTAGCTTTCAGATACTACAAAGGCTGTTCTCTGATAAAGACAGTAAACAAGAAATTGTCTTTTAAATGTTCCCTTTAATATATTCCTTTAATTAAAAACCTATCAAATATTGTGCAGCAATTTTAAGTTCAGGGTTTTTAACACTTTCTTGTTTGAATGAAGTGGATTGCCCAAGGTTGCTGCACAGGCTAGTACTTCTGAGTTCCTACCTAGGAGTGAAAGCCCATGGACCCTGGACTGCTGAGGCTTGGCGCTGGTGGTCCATGTGTGGACCCATTTATTCCTGTCCCTGTCACCCTGATGCTGCTAAAGTGTGGCAGCAGAGTGGATGTGTTTTTTTTAAGCATTTTATTCCCTAAACCAGGTGGTGCGTGGAGCACACATCTCACTTGGCCACGGATACTCAATGGAGGAGGGGTGGAGCTGGTAAAAACCACCTGTTAAATATCTCACATACTTCAGAAGCCCCACCACAAGCGGCAACTGACCAGATGGCATGTAATACAGCCACATGACATTTGTTATTTTAAAATTAGAATAATCATCTAGGAACCCTTTCTTTATACATGATCAAACAGGTACAATAATAAACTATCAGTGGATGTACTGGTTAGATTGACACAAGTGAACTGGACAGAAGTGATTCTAATTCCCATTCAGGCAGAAGGCAGGAGAACCTCTCTTAGCCAGAGTACCTTCACAAGCTGTGTGAGGATAAACATGTGTGTGAGGTAGGCAGGCTGGGGTGGGGAGGAAGAAGGACAGAACCATGCACATTACTTGAACTCTCTATGAGTTCAAATAAATAATAGCTACAAATAAATAATAGCTATTTATTGTGCCCTCATTCTTTCAGGTTATTTTTTTAATTACATCAGGCACCATGCAAAACCATGACCAGTTCCACAAAAATTCTGCATACTATACTTGTATGCAACTTGTAGCACTGACTGCAGTACAACTTGATGAGCTCATGTGAGTTACAGGTGGAGCCCCCTAAATTTTGACATCGTCCATTATGAACCTTCACCGTCATAAGTAATTGTTTACTCTGAGTATATGAAACAGTTGATAGACTATCAGAATTTAAAGACTGTTTGTCCCAAGCTTAAATGATTCTTCGATCATGTAAATAGATTTTGAAAGAAACAATTATTTTTATGCAAAGATTACTAATTATGGAAACAACCTAATAAGGGCAACTTGAGTACACACTTAAAACATTTTACTTTAACTTTTAAGTTTATGCTTACTTATTCTGTTCTCTGTTTATGGCAGACATTAGTAAAAAAAAGTGTTTTCTACATTTCATCACTGGAAGCAATTGTTCTTTTTAAAAAATGAAACAAACAACAGAAATAATTCTTATTTAAATAAAATGCACTGGAACAAAATGAATTTTAAAAGTAGGACTAAATTATTTTAATGTATTCCATTCTTCTAATCAGACAAAAACCTATTTATGTAGATTAGTTACATCTACAGTCTCATTTATTCAACCTGTATTTATCCTTTGATCACAAAGCTTGTTAACTTAAATGGTCTTTTATTGTTATCGTTTTCCCATAATTATGCAGTTTAACTGCTGGATTTTTCCCCCTGAATAAATGTGTAAATGCTCCAATCATATTCATCCATATTATGCTAGATGCTCAATGAACCGGAAGAGTGATTTCAGTACAATAAAACTGTCTGGATGAGTTCCAGGACAGGGCAGACAAATACCAGTAATCATAGCGTCAGGAGAACTAGAATGGGCATATGTAAGGATGACACATGAATTTCAACAGATCATCTGAAACAATATCTGAGGCTCATTTTGTACGTCAGTCCCTCACCGAGAAAAAAGGAAAATAGTTTATAGAAGATGCAGATGCTTAATTTCCACTGTGTGGGCGGGACCTCCGTCAGTGCTTATGGGCTCGTTGATACCAACAAATGATCTCTGTTGCTGCACGTCAACCATTTGCCACATAGCCATGGAATATTGTTGGCTTCGTTGCATTTATTTACTCTTAGTGAACCAAGACCAGATCAGCACCTCTAAGCTCATATGCCACTGGAGCCTGACTGCAATATCAATGCCCTTCTTCGTCATCGTAGAGTTTACACAGTTGTTCAAAACACTATGTTGCTGCCTTATGAAAAATATAAAAAGCAGATGCTCTGGATTGGTTGCTTGCCTTTTGGGGCTTGTTCTGTGTGTGGCTGTGTGTTTGCTTTGCTTCATAAAGGTAAAAGAGGCCACATATGTACAGAGAGGTTAGCATCTTTTGATTTAACAAGTAGATGTATTGCAGCAAGAATAATCAAATATGTCAATAAAAATACTCCTGTTTCTTTACCAGATTCCTAAAATATGTATTTTTCCCTTATAAACCAAAATAACTAAAGGCTCCCCCCGCCCCAACACACACCCTTTTTGTGGGGGTTGGGGGAACCTCACTTTTCTAAGTATATTAAAACCTGCTAGGCTTAACATTGAAGGTTTGCTTTGTAGAAAACCATTCTACTGCAAAGTAGTAATCCATGTGCTGCAGAGGATTCCAGAAGTGTGATTTGAGATATTCATTATCTGCAAAGAATACCTGAAGTGTGATTTGATGTTCATGGGAGATAATAATGTTATTATTAGTTGTTAAGTTGGAACAATTCACATGACCAGTGGAAGTCTAGGCTTATTGATTTCCTAATGAATGCTTGTTTACACTTTGAGAAATATCATATATTTATTAGATGAATGAATGACATTTAACAGATATTATCTGCATTCTTTTTTAAAAAACTGAACTTGGTTATCTGGAAATATATAGGGGACAATATAGCCTCTTTGTTAATAAAAACAAACATGTCCAGAACATTTAACAGCAATTAAAAAGAAACAAACAAAAATTCTAAACATTCACACATCTTCTACTTTAATAGGATAATGTTCTTCAACCTGCTTCTGCTTGGATCTTCAACCCAGATTCTATTCCACATAATGCCCTAACTCCCTTGTTTTAATAAATAGTACAAACCAGCCTGGTGCCATGTTTACAGTGCTGGATAAGGTTTCAAAAAACTCGGGCTAAAATCTTCACTCAGCCATGAAGCTCACTGGGTGCTCTAAGGCTCTGGGCACATGTTCTTCGTTTGGCCTACCTCACAAAAAAGATGTTACAAAAGAGCTCCTTGTAAACCACATTGAACGAACTGAAGGAAAAGTGAGATGTGAAAGGAAGTAACTAAACACATCATTGCTGAAAAGCCATTAGAGAGATCAAAGCAGATGTTTGAAACAATCCACTGATTCATAAATGGATAGCACAGTTAACACTGGCAGAAAAATAACATGCAACCTCTATTATATTGAAATTTAGAGCCCTAAATTTTATTTTGTATTTCCTGACATCTCTGTGGCATCTTCAAAAAGATCAGTGTGTGTTGTCTCCTTGACAGTTACACAAAGAGAATAAAACCATTTGCCACCCAAGATGACAAATGATGAGTCAATAGAAACCAAGATGACAAATGATGAGTCAATAGACTTTTTGCCAGATGGGCAGGATATAAATAAATAAATAAATAAATAAATAAATAAATAAATAAATAAATTCCTGGACTGAATTATTCATTAGGACTAGCAACTGGACTTAGGCCCTTGCATATGTTGCACTTCAAAAAAATGTACTAGGGGTGAATAGTTAGAGACACGAGCAAGAAAAAGGTAAGCCCCATCTCCATAATAAAGTTATTGTTCAGGTTGCAAGCCTGCAGAACTGCTTTTTATCCAAGGAAATCAAAGCATATATTTTTTTAAGTTTCAGGTGTGATTTACCTAATGAATAGTTTGTTCCTGATAGGGAGGTCAGGGGAATTAACCATATCTTCACCACGCTCCACTTTCTCATCCTGCTCAACATTCCTGCATTACATTTCGATGGCCAAGCCATCAATGAAATCACTATGATGAAGCAATGATGAAACTCACTATTGTGCTATACACTTTGAGTATATCCAGTGTTACCGTAAGAGTCTCACAGTGATGTAAAAAGGTGGCTACTATTCAGCTATTGCAGACTAACCTTCCTGAGGAGGCAAGCCAAACATGGCTATCCTTACTAGCTTCAAAGACCAGCCTGATTGTGTTACTTCCCTCAGAACAAAGTCACAGGTCTTGCACAGCTACCTTTTGTTGTAATGGAACATGTACGGGAGAAATTCCCAAGGTATAAGATGACCAAAAACAAAGGCAGAAAATAGAATGAGAATCTTAGTACTTTTAATAGCATGCAAAGGAGGGAACTGTGAAAAGCTGCAGTGTTGTGTCCTGCTAGGCCACCCCATTGTTGAATTTGTCCCAGGAATACAGATCAAAACAAACTTAAGAAGGCCGCCAGGACAACAACAACAACAACAACAACAAAATCACTATTTAGGTTCTTTTCTTTTATTCATTCACTTTTGCAAATAACACTATATTGGGAGAAACTATAAACAACACTGAAGGCCATGAGAGCAGGTAGGAATTACAGAGCAAAAACCTAAGCCAAATTTCTTGAAGCTTAAATTAGCAACTCTATTATGAATACTGAAAATAGCACAAAATTCATTTTTCAGTTTGGGGACCCACATAGTTACAGAAGTGCAATTAAGCATGCTGTCCTAACGTGCCAAACCAAGGCAACGTATCAGCACAATCATGTTTTCGGAAGGGAGCCTTTTCTGAAAACAACAGGCATTGTTCAGTGAGAGCATAATTTCAGGGTAGCTTAGTATTTCACTGGATTGTGCTCAATGAAAGAAGCACTAGGATATCATATTTAGTGCTGGCTTTTCAACCATTTGTATGGTCTTGTTGAAATGAAATATTAGGAAAACTTAGTGCTCCTTTTTATTGTTTGTATCAAATCTATCTCAGGTTTTGATGAGGGGTGGTTGTTGTTGTTTTTCCTATTTAACATTGATCTAAAATCTTCTGACAGACTTTTTGAGTATTGTTTTCTCTAGTTACAAAATGTTAAAATGCAAGAACTGCATACAGAACTGCGCGCACACACATGCCTCACAAAGGCCAACTCTACATAAAATCAAGTAGATGTCTCCCATTCATAGGCCGCTGATGCTATTTACTGGAGACTTGGTACACATCTGCAACGACTGATGGACAGCTGCAGTGACAACCAGATTTGGACCAAACTGCCCGCCATTTCGATCTTGACACTCTCCAGGGCCTAGCCTTCCAATAACCTAGACTGGGAAGTGGTGGAAGAAGTATGAGACAGAAAAGAGCTTGATCACACAAGCCCTCAACAACCCCAAATTGTTTCATTTCATGTCTCTTGGAATTGATACATTTTTAAAATTGGCCATGTGGTATGTACATCAGTGGGTAAGTTCAAATCAATCATTTCATTTCCAGCTATTTGAACCTTTTTAGCAGACTACACTTGGCAAGTTTTAAAAACCGATTCCTTTACTCAAGATGATTCTGGGGCAATGCCACTCCACCTCCATTTTAATTATCTTACAAAAAATCTTTGCTAATGCATTGAAAAAGTGTTACAAAGACGGTGGCCACCCAGAGAAGAGATGTGAGTGAAGGGTGACTCCTAATCAGTGTATTCTTGTTTTTGCCTCCCCCCTTAATATCTTTCTTCCTCCTGCCAAACAATCCCAAGCAGGAAATGATCCTTTCACTAAAAAGTTCTCTCTCTCCTGCAAGGGTGTTTCTGACTAAGCAATGTATTATTTTTCCCTTGTGGCAGATGCTTCAATGTATCAATATGCCTTTAAAGAGAAAATTTCAAAAGAAAGACCCCCAAACCTGACCCCTTTGCAAAGTAAATAAATCATTCAACAGCAGCATTCACATGTGCGGAATTGAAATGCACTAAATTGATACATCATTGGCACAATTTAAAGCATCTCTGCCAGCGAGGAGGAAATAGACCAATTGCTGAGGCAAATAAATCGATTTAGCCATGCACTGTGTGAAGTGGGGGGGGGGAGGAATTAAATGGTTTAAAACACAGCAAAATCAGTAGAACTGGGATTCCCTTGGTAAGTGTGATCAAGCCCAGAGAAAAAGAGAGAGCCTTTGCGCGGAAGGGCCTCCTTTCTGCTTTTCTCTGCCCTGCTGTAGAGGAGCAGGGAGAGGGAGCAGCCGTGATGCCCAGGACAAGGCAGGCGTCCTTGTTGCTCTGTGCTGTCAAGTTGGAACCACCTTATAGTGACCCCAAATAGGTAAGTGAGATATTTAAGGAGTGGCTTTACCAGTTCCAAACCCCAAGTGAGTTTTCACAGCTGAGCAGACATTTGAGCACCTCTTAAGTACTCATCCATCACTCTGTCCACTACACAACACTGGACGTCTCAAGGCATGCTTAGTTACAGCAAAATGAATGCAAGGGAAGGAGAGAGGAGAATCGTTATCTTACAAAACTGTAGACACTTTGTAGCACATACCACCAAATAAAGGGAATAACGAGGGCTGAACTGCTAGGATGCTAACTGGCAATATCTATAAGCAGCCACAATCAACTGAAAACTTTTACTTTATTCACAAAGAAAAGCCTGCCACTCTGGTTGGGAAGATACATTGTAATATTCAAATCTAGCAGTAAAAGGAAAGCAACGAGTTTAATTTAAGGAATAAATAACACTTGATTAATTAAAAACAACTCACTATTTTCAAGTAATAAGTCACTCGGAGTACAGCTTGCCTTAAAGCCCTTTTAGGGTCGCTATATGTTGGTTCAGACTTGATGGCACAAAACACACTCTTTTACAGTATGGCTTTAACACTCAGTAAATTTATTTAAATGAAATTAAGACATTACATTTGCAATGGACACAATTATTTTATACATACTGTATAATCATATTCCATGAACTGCAAATGATGTATAAGAAAGGCTGAAATCCACTTGTAACTGAATCAATGGAGTGTTTAGGGAGTTGACTCCTCCATATGTTCCATTGTTTCAATGACCCTACTTTAGTGCCAATTTACAACTGGAAATCAGTCATAGGGACTGTCAGAAAGTTGTTAAGAGCTGATTTATTTATTCAAATAATATCTTGCCTTTCACCCAGTATTAGGACCCAAAGTTAGTATCTGGTCACAGTCTTCAGCACTATGCTAGGTTATACAGGTATGGTATTTCTACTTATGATAATTTCTAATTGTAATAATAATTTTACATATCAAACTTACATAATCAAATCTAATACTACTGCCTGAAAACTGTGCCTGTTCTCCATGTCTTCCATTTTGTTGATGGAAGAGTAGCAACTCTGTGTCTAATAGAAAACAGCCCAGATGGCAGAAGTCTAAAAGTCAAATAAATAAATAAATAAATAAATAAATAAATAAATAAATAAATAAATAAATAAATAAATAAGCACTAGACTGCAAGTCCTATCAGCCATTTCCAGCATGGTCAACTGTCACAGGGAAGTCCTTTAAAGCATGAGCAGTGCTCTGGGTTGTAGGAAGGTTGAGCTAATGTGTTTCCCACAAGTTCTATAGAAAGCAAATGAAAACATATTATTATTCCAAAGCATAGTATATAAATGCACATACATACAAGCTATCAAGAGCTATAGGGTTTCTTCACATTCTGCTACTTGCCCATAAAACATGGCTTGAGTATCTCTGGATCAGGGTGTGATGTAAAACCATTTTAGCAGCTATGTCATGAGCACATAAAGTAATTCCTTATCTACAGAAAGCCAATTGTGGGACTGCTTGGTTTAATGAGGCAGGCTTTCATCTCAAATGCATCATTAATGTTCCATTCTCAAAAAAGCAGTGTATCCCATAATGTATTTTTATGATCTTCTAGCGTCACTATCAGTATTTTAATGACCCTAAGCCAAAACCATGACAGTAATGAAACCTCCATGGCAATTGATGAATCTGCTGATGGTGTCTTTGGAAGGTTCACAAACACTCTAATTGTTTTGGGTAATTAGCTGCATTTGGATGAGAGGAAAAATATTCATGTTAGCATAGGATAAGAAGATATGTCAAAAGTAATCAAGTGCAAGAATAAAGCAGCAACTTAAGGAAAGAAGGGGAGATTCTTCCCTGAAAAACCTTCAAATAGTGCCTACTAGAATATGCATAGGAAACCTCAGACCCATAGGGCACACACAGTGCACACATCTGATCACTGCTGGTTTGAGATTAGAGACAACACGGTATTTATCTTGGGAAACTGTTATACTGAAATCCAGAAATCCAGAAAACTGTTGCATTGGGGCTTGATCTACTCTAGAATTTATATGCTGGCAATTAAGCTGTACTTTTTACACCTCACTAGTAGGCAGAACGAGGCCATCTGATGTCAATGGACTGCAGCTGTCCTCAGTCATAGCCAGCACAGCAAATTGTGATGAGTGCTATTACTGCAATGCAACAGTGTTGGGACATTCCTACTTTGCTGATCATTGGGGTACCAGGTAGAAAAATTGCAAAAATAAATAAATAAAAAGGCAAAACCAGTAATGATTACTTCTTTTTGTATATATTTATTTATTCATTTTCTACACTACATTATATAGAACAAATATATTGCTTGTCTCCTGTCGTGTTATCAGTTCAATCACAGTTTTTCCCAACATTTGAGCCCAGTACAATTTATATCTCCTTTGCCAACTTAAATGAGTGCACTTTCATATTTAGTTTCGTTACTATCTCATCCCCATTCTATCGAACTTTACTTTAATACAAAGCATACATAGCCTCTCTAACCTCAACAGTCTATTCAATCTCACTATTTAGCTCTTTGATACTAAGCAATTAAGGATAGAATTGGCTAACTATATATATATATTCTATATATCATCCACAGTATATTTGCACATTCTTCCAAAAATTTACTACTTTATGGGGTATTATAAGAAAGCTACATCCTGGTCTATGTATTCCACTTTATGCATAGAAATATTTGTCTATACTTAACTGGCTCTATTCTTTTTAAAAATCTAACAGATTAACATTTATTTGTATATCAGGTTTGTCTTCACATTTCGGTTTTCCATTTCCCATATTATACCAATTAACCAGTAGCCTTAGCAATCAGAATACAGAAAACATTTTATGGAATAATTTCACCAAGCCAGAAGTTCTTTTTTTCAATTTTCTCTTTTCTGCCAAGCCCCCCATCCTCACAAATTGCTTCCTCCTTGCCAAATCCATCATCCTCATAGGTTGTATTATCTTGATAGTAATCTTGATGGCCGCTCTGCTACTGAAAATGCTCCAAATTTTCCTCTTTTTGGTACCCACATTGGGTAAGACAGATGTGCCCATCATATTCCATGGACCTAGCACATCTAAGGGCCCAGCCTGCATCATTCCTTTCACATTTGTATTCATGATAAGATCTGCCCTCTGTTCTGATTCAACCTCTTGACTCAGGCTGATTTCAGTAGATATGTTTATCATATTTTGTAAATTTGGCATATCCAAAGATTTATCCTGGATCAATCTTGTTGTGTTTGTCTGTAGAGTAAGATCAGCTGTTTGTTTTAGTTTAATCTCCTGATCAGAGCTAATTTCAGTTTTTCCTAAAGACCCAGTGTTATCCATCACTTCATCTTGAGGTCTAACTTGCCAAGTTACTGTTGAAGTAATCTGCAAACTGCATTCCAGTCTCTGTTTTGCCTCTGTGTCTTTATAAGAATTGAAGATCTCTGTATCTTCAGAGGTTGAGTCAGCGTAGATATCTATAATTTTTTTGCAAAAGGCATAGAATTATGTTGGTTCTGAAATTTCCCCCCAATGCATTGTGTTTTATAGCTCACAAGAAAGGATTAATATTGTTTGTAATAATTTCTGCCAATTAGTTTCAAAATAAGAGGGATATGGAGGAGAGTAACTAGATTGAAGCCAGATGAAGAGCCTTCAAGCTTTGTTTTCAAAACATGCGGTTATTCCAAGGTCACATGATCTTTTTTAAAGAAACAGCTTTCCCAACGCTGCTCTTACAGTTGTGTCTTTAAATTCAACATATAGAAAGCATAGAGGTATAAGGTAGTTTCCTTTCAGTTTTGTCTTTAAATCCACTATATATAAAGAGCAGCAACGGCATAAGATATTTTTCCACAAGAAGGCAATAGGCAGGAAGGCACGTTCATGAAATAATGTGGAAACAATCACTTCTGGGCTTGTCTTTCAAAAACATTCTCCCCTTCTTTACTAAAAGCAGCTTCCTCAGAGAAGGAGGGGGGTTAGTGCTTGTTTGAAGGAAAGATTTCCAAATACCAAGGAGAAGCTTCACATAGAGAGAGAGAGAGAGACCAACAGCTCTACCTTCGTCATAGTGAAGGTCTATCTCCGGTGGGAGATTAAGCATTTTTCTACTTCCACAAAGTTTGCCGCCGCTCCCTTCATGGTCTGGAGTTCCTGCCTCTTCTTCATTTCCCCTCCAAGGAAACTTTACCCTTATTATGGCCCCTTTATCCATTGGAATTCAACTCTATAAACTGGAGCACTTAACAAGTTTTCTCACTGTGGTGTAGCCGGAACCAGAAGTCGTAATGATTACTTCTTGTTGTTACTAGAGATGGGCATGAACCAGTTTGTCCCAATTGGGAAAGGCAGCAGCAGTGGTGATACTGCTGCCCTCCCCTACCTACTTAGTCACAGACTACCACTCCCCTGGCCCAGTTTGCTAGATTTCAGCAGCTTCTTAATTGGTTTTCCACTCTTGGCTATAGCTCAGGCTTATCTTGCTTGCCATTTTGTGTAAGTGGGAGATCAACAAGGCACTTGAAAAGTTGCCAGAAGCTAGCAAACTGGGCCAGGTGAGTGACTAGATCAGGTCAGGAGGTAAGGTAAGGGATCAGTGAGTCACACCTGTGCTGGTGTCTTTCTGAACTGATACAAACCAGTTTGAGCCCATCTCTAACTGTAACATCTTTGCTTCGGCCTTGTTGGGTTGTATCTCCTTTTCCATACCTGAATTTGTCTGCCATCCTGAAAAAAATTCAGCACAATACTCTTGGAATAGAGACTGGAAGGGTAAGTGCTAATGAAGAATGGCGACAAGAAAGTGTTTTTTGGAATCTTGAGGACTGTAGATTACCACAGCAATGACATCACAAATGATAAATTGTAAAAGAGTTCCTACAGTTGTTGTAGACTCCTCCATTTAAAAGCAGATCTAAAGTGCATCACTGAAGGAAAAGCGGTTGGTGTAACAGATCTATATCTATCTATACACAAGGACATGGAGTGGAAGACTGGATTATTCTCATTGCTCCCTATGTGCACGCAAGCTGTATGCCTCTAAGCTGTGTATGAGCAATCTGTCCTCTGCACTTTCATCTGAACCCTTCTAGGGACTCTGAGAGCCAAAAATGTGACAACTAGGAAGCCCCCTCTAGCAGCTGGCTGAGCTGCTGTGATACCATCAAAGGCTCTGGAATATTCTGAATGCCAAGAGGAAACTGCTGGGTTCAGTAACTAAAGCATAGACACAAGTAAAAAACAACAACTCATCATAGATGGTTTGTGCAGGAAAATCTACATTGCTGAAGCTTCAAGCCACTATACGAAAAAGGAAGCCCATTTATGGCTCCCAAGCAAAGCCGAAGTATTTGTTTCAGGTGAACATGAGACAGGCCACCCACATAAGCTTATAGAACATATAATTCAACAACATTCAGAGTTCTCTAGCCCTGGTATGAAATTTGGCCAGGAAACTTCTGTGAATAATCAGTTCAGAGGACAGACATAAGCAACTGGTACGGCACAAGGAAAGAAACCCACATTTAACACCAGCCTTTCAATTTTAAAGCAACATGTTATTAGAAAGACAGCATTGTATTCTATCCCCTGATTTGGAAATCATAGGTATGGGAGGAACTTTGGAGAAGATATGGTCTATACAAGCTTCCACTGGCATTTGATGATCCTTTAGCTTTGCTACCTGCCTAACATGACAAAGAACCAAAAACAACAACAAAAATAAGGAGAGAATTCACAACTTGCATACTACAAGTCTGATCTAGACGTAATCTATGTCTGAATCCATACACCATGAATTGTCTTGATTGAAGCAAGTGAATAACGGAGGATGTGTGCATTCCAATTAGATGATACTGATCCACTGCAATAACGTCCAACAATAAGTGGCTACGAGCAGCAGCTGGTGAATCAAGGATGGAGAATTTTTAATCAAAAACATGCAAATTATTTCTGAGCATTTGCAGCACATTTTTCTGCAGTGTTGAATAAATGTACTGTATCCTGTATCTCCCAACTGACTGTGAAAAAAGAAGGGTGGTTTGCAAATGCCAGCCCTTGACCACAGGCAGGAACCAGAGCCATAACTTCAATCCCTGCCATCTCCAGGTTTCTAACATCATCAGAATTCTACCACTGCCCTCCTTCTCCTTGAACCACTCCCTAAAAGGAATAGCAAACCAAAATCTCTTATTCATTGGGACTAGAGATGTGAAGGCCTGGGAAAAAATGGGGAAAAACAGGGGGGCACTTTTTTTCATTTTCCCCTAAGGCCTTTTTGGGTCCCCCCCCCAAAAAAATGGAAAAATTGAAAAAAGAAAAAGAAAAACATGATTATGTAATGTTTTATTTTAACATGATGACTAAAATAGTTTAAGAGAGGGTGTTCAAATATTTTCCAAACCATTTCTAAAATATATGCATAGTAAGATTATTTTAATTTCTGTGCACTGAGGACAAGCAAGTCCTAGGTTACAAACCGAACTCTCCAATGCAAAAACAAGATGCAATTATCCCCTTAGGAAGTGCTGCTATCGTCATGAGAAAAAGAAAAAGATTTCACTTTTGTTTTTGCATATGGGTGGGCATGTTTGGTTCTGTTCGGTCCTTTTCATCAGGTTTCAAAGCTCTGGAAGAAAATACAGAGCAAAAAAAATGATTCTGATTAAACTTCATGCCCATTGGTTGAAACTTAGTCCCACTCCCTTCTGTACATTTCCCCCCCCCCCCCACTTCAATTCTTTTTACGAGAATGAGGTTTTTATTTTGTTTTTATTTAATACTGTGGAGACGAAATATGAATTGTTAATTCTGGATTTTTAAACATTATTTTGTAGAGGGTTTTTTGTTCCATTTAACTAGTAAACAGTTCAGGAGACTGTTACTTATAATTACCAAATAAATATATGTTAAAAAGTAAATTCTGTTTGTAATAATTGTTTGGATACACTATATTTTAATATGCTAGTCAAATTGGCCACAGTCATATTTTATGTTCTTTAAGTAACAGAATGACTTTCAAGCTGTAAATCAGGGTGGGGAGTGCTAATGTAGTTGTTTTTTTTTTCAATTTTTCCAAAATATCCATCCTCCCCTCCCATAAAATCTAGAAAAAAGTGGGGGGGGGGCGGTTTCTGAGCGTCAAAATTTTCAGAAATTTTACATTTTCAATTGGGATACAAGAGCTCTGAGTCTGCTGTTACCAGTGAATTTATTTAAGAGTCAGTATATTGCTAGATATATTTAAGTTACTCTTTCTAAATGCTTATTTTGAATGTTTGTGACCCACAAATTAACCCACGAAGGTTAATTAGGGAAAGAGGCAATC
Organism: Phrynocephalus guinanensis; assembly: GCA_037367245.1. Classification (NCBI taxonomy): domain Eukaryota; kingdom Metazoa; phylum Chordata; class Lepidosauria; order Squamata; family Agamidae; genus Phrynocephalus; species Phrynocephalus guinanensis. Next base: position 4,276,670 of record CM074735.1, read on the forward strand.
AGTATTTAAATAGCTATTTCCAAGCTCTGGTTTAAACATAACAAAGAAATATCTCTTTTAGTGAAAAATGAAAACTTTTATTATCTTTTTTTTCTGTGAAAAGGGGAAAAAAGGAAGAAGTCTGTATGTGTGAGCCCAAGGCAGCTCATTTCTGAGCCAACTTTCTATACTATGGCAATTTAAATCAGTGTTCCCCAACCCCTGGGCCGCGGACCAGTGCCGGTCCGTGGATCAATCTGCACCGGGCCGCCTGAGGAAACCAGGGGAAGCCTCGCCGCCGTGGGGAAAGTGATCCCGCCCCCACCGAGGGAGGGAGGGAAGGAGGGGGCGGGGCAACCAAAGCCGGAAAGGGAACCTCTTTGCGCCGTTAAGGTTTCCTCGGGGAAGAAGGAACGCCCGGAAGCCAGCCGGGTTTCCGTTTCCAGCCTCAAGCTTCCCCCAAAGGTCCCCCCGAAGGAGGGTCGTGGAGGATCTCCCGTGCGGGTGAGCGCCATTTCCACTGTGTGTGTTTTCTCCCCCTCACACACACACCGAGCACGCGTTTGGTTTCTCTGAGGTGTTTTTGTGTGTCCCCCCCCATGAAGGCCACCAATTCCCACCCACCCCCCACTCTCCGGCCTCATGTCAAGGAAGGGCGAAGGGTCCCAAGACCTCACGGTGGCTCGGTAGCTTTAAAAAAAAGGTCAGGCGACAGCGTGGACGGGGAGCTCCCCCCGCCAAGAGCGGCTCCTGTCTTCCAAAGTGGTTGCAAATAAACTCTGGAATTGGAATGATCTCCTTGCGTTTATATGCTTCCAAACCTAGCCGTTCGAAAGCATGTGAAATGCAAGTCAGATAAAGAGACGCCCCCGGGGGGAAAAACGCGAGGAAGTAAAAACAGTGTTTCCTTGCAGCGATGCCAAGGACTCGCACAACACTGGCTCTTCGGCTTGAGTACGGAGATGAGCACCGCCCCCTAGACTGGGAAACGACTAGCACGCATGTGCGTCAGCGGCCGGGGGAGGGGCATTTTAATTAAATTAAAATTATTAAATCAAAACAAGCGGCCCAGGGAAAAATTATCAAACATTTACCGGTCCACGACGATAAAAAGGTTGAGGAGCACTGATTTAAATGACATCCCTAGAACACTGTCAAGTGCTACAGCTATACCAGATATTATTGGATACAATGAAAAGCAGGTAATGCAACCACACAGATGAATTCATCGGAACATCTAAAATATCATTTTGAAATGTTCTTTTATAGCCATGCAGCTAGAAAGACTGTAAAGAGATCTTACAAGATTTTGTTTTCATAAGATCTGCCACAGGATCATATAGATCTCCTCTTACTGACAGAGCAACTTCCATTGCAAAATCTGGAGAGGTGATCTTCCTCCGTTGCAATCCATTTTTTGCAAATAAATAAATAAATAAATAAATAAATAAATAAATAAATAAATAAATATTCCCCAGAGTGGTGGAAAACCTTCCAAAGTAGTTTTTGAGCAGGACACAGAGGAGGCATATTCTGTAACGCAGGAGCCAAGTTTGACTTAAGACTCAGATTGAATTAAATCCCTAGTGTCTTTTTTACATTTATTTCATTATATCTGCAGGCTATAGTCTTCCTCTGTACATGAACTACAACTCCGCTGCTCTTTAGCTTCTGGTCAGTGTATGGACACAATACAGCTGTATTTGTTTGATTCCCCTTGAACTGTCACAGATCCATCCTACAGAATCCCAGGATTTATAGTCAAACAAGAGGCTTCAGGTTTCTTGCAGAAAGTCAGGGGTCTGTCTGTTCTCTCTTCAGTGAGAATTCTAAGCACTTTACCAAGCTACAGATACCATGATTCTGTAAAATGGTGTTGTGGCAATTAAAGTGTTACTCAGCAGATCTACCTGTACAGTTCAGATGCATTCTATTTTACAGTAATCACACTTAGTCTACCTGTATTCTGTGATGGCAATCCCATGTTTCATTTTCAAAATCAAACAAAGAAGGAGTGGTCAATGATTTTTAAGGGGATTACAGAAATAATGGGCATTGATGTACAAATGTCTCTGATGATTGCTTTGTTAAATATGGTTGAGAAGAACCAATTACAGTGAGAAGAAAATGCATTAATTATTGTGGTGACTGTGGCAGAGATGATATGTGCAAAGAAATATAAATATAATAATCAATTTACTACAGAGAACTCATATAAGGAAATGTGGAATATCACCCTTAACAATAGATTAACCTGTGAAATTAAGATTAGAAAAAATGTATAGAAATATAATTTTAAAGAAATAGTGTATGGAACTTATTTTCGGCAAATATGTTTCCGAAAGGGAAAGGGTATACACCTGGAGAAGATGTGAGGTATTTTTGCAGAAACACACAGCAGTAAGAAATAAAAATAAAAATAAAATGAAAACTAGCCCTGAAAGTGAGGGTAGCAGAGGAATGATAATTGTAATTTTAAGTAGATTTATTGGTCATGATTTGTTAGTTATTATTTTCGTTGTTCAGAAATTAATAAAAATATTTTTAAACAAAACCAACCAAAGAACATGTTCTGAGGTTTCATTATTGTTACTTGCTGTCAAGTCAGAACTGATTTATAGCAACTAGAGTTGGGCACGAACTGAAACACCAATGAACTGGGCTGGTTCGCTGTTTGGTTCATGGTCCAGTTTGATGATCCTATTTTGCGAATGCAAAAACAAAACACCAATCTTTTTTTGTTATGGTTGTTCATTTTGCTTTGGCAAAACAGGATGGCTTCCACAGTGCCTTTACAGCTGCCCTACTGCCTAACCATGAACCATCACGAACCACCCTTTTTCAGGTTCATGCCCATCTCTAATAGCAACCCTAGCAGGGATGTCAAGGTGATTACGACATATAAAGAGTGATTCTACCACTTCCACTCCCTGAGTCAGTTTCTACTGCTGAGAAAGGATCCCAACCCTGTTCCCCACAGTCCTGGTCCATCACTATACCCACTATACCACAATGGGAACACAGATATTTCATTAAATAAAATTGCCCTTCATGCAAGGAAGAAATACAGTACAAATTTGAATGAATGTTAAAGTAAGTGAAGTTGCTGGTTTTATTTTAAAAGCTTTACATGAACACAAAATCTTAAGAGATTTTTCCTGCGTCTGTGTTCCCAAAGTAGATACCTAACAGCTTCAAAAGCTAGCAAAGGAACAACAGTACATGGTTTGAACAGTGTGAACTCAGCTTACACGGTTCCCCCCACCCCACCCCCACCAAAGTCTCTTCTCTTCTCAGATGTTATGAAGGACACCTGGTGATGAAGTTGCTTTGGGATTTGACAGTAATCTGTCAGCACATGGTAAACATCAGGTGCTGGAAGTATTACGAACAATCTGTACTTTATCTTAAAATGTTACAGAACTGTCTGCCACCATAAACCATAGTGATTCTCAGCTTGAGAGTTCCTTGCAAAACAGACTTTTTGTTGGCACTGTTCAATAAAAAGCTGTAGCCAGTGTTCTCTTATTCTTTCTCCACATCCTCTGTATTTACCAATCTCTGATCCCCACATCACAAGTGCAATTGTAAATATTTCCTATGATCAGCAACGCGACTAGCATATGTAGATAGTTTTCAGTGCAGTTGTCATGTCACTTTAAAGAACCTATATCAGCAGCTTTCCCTTTATCCATCAACTCTTTCATCCCTTTTGGAAATGAAGAGAAAGGCTTTGTTTGCACGAAACACAAAACAGAAAAAGAAGCTTGTTTTCTGTTTGTGTGAAATCACGCCAGTTCTCTTCGCAGCCCCTTCTTCCAATTTTACATACAAGTGTGTTCTCATTTGAAAGAAACTGAGCAAATTTAACTTGCCTTCTAATAAGTGACCAAACCTCTATAAGAGCTCAAGAACTGCATTCCTCAATCAGATTCAAGACTATGAAAACACCCAATACTTCAGAAGAGATTTGGTGAATGTGTGGCCTTCCTGTTGTTTGTTGCTTGGCTGTAACTCTTGCTGTGCTTGCCACTGGCTGTGCTGCCAGATACCTGAGGAGCCCACGACTTTCCCACCCTGATTTTAGACTTTCCTTCTCCTACAAGATAAATAGAGGCCACACAGGACTTATTTCCCTTTCTTTCTCTGTCAGTTTCTATGCCTTTAACCTGCATGTGTGGTATGCAGAAATTAAGCAAACAGAGAGCTTTTCTTTGCATGGTGGCCAGGAACAGGTAAATGTTATGGCCACGGAATGTCTGCGTTCCAATCTATTCTGAAAAATACAGGAGCAGGACTTGGAAAAGGTCAGAGGTTATTTCACTCAGACAACACAAACTCCTGAGAAAAAGAATAACAAACATGCCACCGATAACTGGCAAGCTAACAGATTTTCCTGTATGCAAATGCAGTATTTAACCATATGCTTGTTTACATTCCATCACAAAGGTGCTAAAATTCCTGGCTTTGATACCTATCTGGAATGGCAGAAGACTGGGTGTATGTATATGTATGAAAGAGAAAAGAAGAACTTCAGATGAACAGAAGCACTTTCCCACATATTGTATACAATATGTACAATATGTACAAAATTAGAAGTTCTTCTTAAGATGGGGGTGATGACTCCCATTTTAGCTGGTTTTTAAAGATCAGACATATTCATTGTACAAAACATTCATGTAAGATTCTCACGGAGCTTAGAAATAATGAATTCCAAATAGTGAGCTACTTGCAATTAATTCTTTTTCTTCAACAATTCAGGAATAACAAAATTATATTACAATTGTTGCATGAAGAGGAATGAAGTCTTCCCTTTAGTGGCATAAATATATTATCTATTATTATTGTTAATCAGCATGTGAATTCACATTTACTTTGGAGTGAATTCAACCCTGGTTATTTTGAATGATGTTATTTAAAAACTATTTACTTGAGTTTTTTAAAAAACAAACTTGAGATGCTTTTCATGTTACTATAAGAGACACTGGGAAATTAGGAGCTGTGAAATAATCTGGTTTTAAAAGTCACAGGCTAAAATCCTACTGAAAAAGCAATGAGTGCCTAAGAGCAATCACATAATGTTTAGTTGCCATCTATCATGCAACCAGATACAGAGCAACACAGGTAGAGTCTCTTCCACAACTTTCTGCTTATTGTCCTTGCACAACAGTAGTCAAAACAGGATTTTGACTACTCTTTAAGCTTTGGAACTTAAAGCTTTGGTATGGCTACTAGTCCTTACAGCTAAATATTACCACCCATATTAGAAGCTAGTGTCAGGGTAGTAATTTTATCTTGCATTTTATCTTGCAATCTGTTCCATCCCCATGCAGAACATATCATATGGAAAACTGCACTAGATTCAGATGAAGAAGTAGTGAAAATTGGTGAAGAAACATCAGTAATATGCAAATAACAGTATCATACTAGATGAAAGCAGTGATGACTTGAAATGACTGCTAGGCGCAGTGGTTAAATGCCTGTACTGCAGGTAAAACTGTGCTCACGACCTGGGTTCAATCCCTGGTAGCAGGCTCAAGGTTCACTCAGCCTTCCATCCTTCCCAGGTCAGTAAAATGAGTACCCAGCTTGCTGGGGGGGGGGGCAATGTATAGCCTGCACACTGTAATTAAAAAATTGTAAACCGCCCAGAGACTACTTGTAGTGGTATATGGGGTGGTATATAAGCAGAACACTTTTTTGCTTTTGCTTTAGGGAATGAAGAAAGTGCCAAAGGAGTACTGCAATTGAACATTAAGAAGCCAAATACTGTATACAACTACAGAACTGCATTATTTTAATGTTGATAATGAAGTAATTGAATTTGTTGAAGATTTTTATACATTGATTTAGTCACCAACCTACATGGAGACTGCAGCCATGAAATGAGAAGAAGGCTGACACTCCAAAGGGCAGGAATGAGTGAACTAGAAAAGATCAACAAGTGAAAGGCGTGTCAATGAAGGCTCAGGCCCAGGCCAACCACACTCTTGTATTTCCAATCACTAAGTCTCACTGGTAGGATTGACAGGGGCATCTGGGTAATCCCTCTGGGAAGAGAATGTTGCACTGTTTTTATGCATCTAGTGTGGGCAGCCAACACCTGAAAGGCTACAATATGGGAGTATGCTTTGGTGGGTCACTCCAACTTATCTTGGGCTGAGCAAATAAAAACAGGTGCCATAAACCTTAATATCATCAACACAGCCAAGCTGAAGAACAACCAGTCTACTCCACCTACTGACATTATTCCCTATACATGATGAATTCCAGATACGTCACAGAGATGGTAGAAGTGGATGTCACACTAATTTTTTTAAAAAGGAGGGGGGACCCAGGAAACTACAGGCTGGTTCACCTTACGTTTGTCCCAGGGAAGATGGTGGAAAGTCTCATCCAAGGGAAAATCTTAAAACATATAGAAGAACAAACCTTGCTGAGGAAAAATCAGCATGGCTTCTGTAAGGGTAAGTCTTGCCTAACAAACCTTTTAGAATTCTTTGAAAAGGTCAACAGGCATGTGCATTTGGGTGGACCAGTGGATATTGTCTATCTTAATTGTCATAAGGTGTTTGACACAGTCCCTCACCAAATGCTGCTGAGAAAATTGCACAGTCAAAAATCAAATCTTTATCTATCAACTCATGGGCTCTGAGTTATCCGTGACAGATCAGGAAAGAGATCTTGGTGTGTTGGTGGACAGCTCCATGAAGGTGTCTCCCCAATGTGTGGCAGCGGTGAAGAAGGCCAATTCCATGCTAGGGATTATCAAAAAGGGGATTGAAAATAAAACAGCCAACATTATAATGCCATTATACAAAACAATAGTAAGGCCGCATCAGGAGTATTGTGTACAATTCTGGTCACCGCATCTCAAGAAAGACATAGTGGAACTGGAAAAGGTGCAGAAGAGAGCGACCAAAATGATTACTGGGCTGGGGGACCTCGCTTATGAGGAAAGGCTAAAACATTTGGGGCTCTTTAGTCTGGAAGAAAGGCACCAGAGGGTGGATATGATTGAGATGTACAAAATAATACAGGACATGACTTAAGTGGATAGAGGGACGCTCTTCTCCCTCTTACAAAATACCAGAACTAGGGGACATACACTCAAACTGGGGGTTGGGAGAGTGAGAACAGACAAAATATTTTTTTTACCCAGTGTGTTGTTAGTCTGTGGAACTCCCTGCCATAAGATGTGGTGATGGCATCTATGCCTTCAAAAGGGGATTGGATAGATTCCAGGAGGAGAAGTCTATCATCACAGGTTATAAACCATGCTGGAGATGTGTAATCTCCATGCTTAAAACCGGGGTACTTCAAGGACCAGATGCAGGGGAGTGGTATGAAGAGACAGATATATAGTCTTGTGCGCTCCCAGACACATTTGGTGGGGCCACTGTGAGATAGAGGACTAGATGGGCCTTTGGCCTGATCCAGCATGGCTCTTCTTATGTTCTTATATTCTTATGAAAATGTTACAAGAATCCCCACTCTTTTTTTTTCAACATAAGTAAACAGGCTTCTAGTACAGAAGAGTGCCACAAACCATTTTCAATTAACCAATATTTCTTGTTCTGTCCGAAAAACAAGCTATGATTCGGATTAAGAATGATTTATGCAAACAAACAAAGCACAAATCATAGTTTATAATCCCGGCTTCCTTCTCTACACCAGGCCTCCCTAATGTGCTACTATCAAGATACTCTGAATGACAACTCTCATCGCAACAGTTAGGGAAGCTGAGCATCACACTGGCGAAGGCTACCCTGAAACTTTAATAGCCAGAACGTTGGTTTAAACATACCAACAAACCACTGATATGAAGCACCGACCTCTGAACAGCTGTACCAGAAGAGGAGTCCACTATCCCAGGCTTGTGTTCACCCTGCTAAGCCATAGTTTAAAAGTTATATCCATTACCATAACAAAATGAAGGAGACAAGGGGCAGTTGCTGCACAGGATATAGAATTCAAAACCAGTTTTTAAAGAATGGAATGATTTGAGTTGCAAGCTCCATCAGTCTCAAGGGTTTATGTCCCACTGAAATTAGCACCATTTATTTCTGAGTAAACATGCACAGAGTGTGGTTATTAATATACTGTTTACACCAGCCACCTGTTCCAGGCTGTAAAATGAGTATCTGAGCTAATTTGTGTAACAAGGGGTACACTGTAGTTATACTCCAGAACTTTCTGCACACAGGGATATCTATTTTTCAGACTACAGTACACTGCACAGAGAGGATCTTTCACGAGCCTCCTCAAGTCCTAGAAACTGCACCTTAGACATTACACTGCTTCCAAGTAAGAATGAACTAACTTGCAGCTTTCTGTCCTAAGTAAGCATCCCCCCCCCGACTACCTCAAATAGCTGCTGTGGACAATTCTTTCTCAAGCTTGCTAGCAGGTACACTTCAGGAAGAGCTTAATTATATTGGAAAGGATTGGATCTGAACTCCATATACGTGTGTCATGTCATCTGGATTTTATATAATTATAACATGTTAATTGTGTGGAGAGATGCAGTCCATCCTATATGCAAACCTTTGGGGGCAGACATCCCCAGACTTTGATGGATATATATCTGCAGAAGACAACTGTGGGGAAAACCCCGGATGTTTTCAGGCTACCACTCACATCCGTTCTAGCTAGAAGAGCAAATAGTAAGGGATTATTATTATATTATATTATATTATATTATATTATATTATATTATATTATATTATATTATATTATTTATATTATATTATAACGAACAGCTTGTATAACATAAAATCTGTACAACATAAAAAATTCCGGAGATAGGGGAAATTTGCTTAACATAATTGCATATGGGGAAAATCCGTACAACATAAAAATGGGATTACTCCATTTTCAATGCATTCCTATGGGAATTTGTATAAAGGAAAAATTGCTTAACATAATTTCATTTGGAACGAATTAATTCCTTTATACAAGGTACCACTGTATTATATTATATTATATTATATTATATTATATTATATTATATTATATTATATTATATTATATTATATTATATTATATTAATGCAGCTGTACAGAAGCCAAACTCTGCTCATGACCTGTGGTTCAATCCCAGGTAACCAGCTCAAGGTTCACTCACCTTCCGAGGTCAGTAAAATAAGCAGCCAGTTCCTGGGTGGGTGGGGGCAGGGATAGCCTGAATAATTAGCTTATAGACCACCCAGAGAGTGTTTTAAGTGCCATGCAGTGGTATATAAGTAGCATCCTTTGCTTTGCGTAATTTAAAATATTTTACACCACTTTCCCCCCAAAAAAGAACCCATAGCACCCTACATAATTAAAAAAATATTAAAAGCTTACAGGAGAAAAACATTCAAATATTAAAGAAGAATTAATAACATTATGATTAAAATGTTGGGAAAATCACAAAAAAAGTTTAGAAGCAACAAAATATAAACCATTTTGTTTATTGTATTCCAGCCAGTTAGTCATATAAAAAATCCTGACTGAAAAGAAAATACAACATAGAAAAGCTGGTACCAGGCTGGGAGGGGGCATCCTCAGCATCTCCATTTGCCATGCGGTGCAGGGGGATCCAAAATGGCGACCGCAATATTTTTTTTGAAATCATGGTCCAAAAACCCACCAAAGCACCACAGAAACATGCGAAAATTAGCTATTTTAAATGCTTGAATTTTTACAGTAGCAGCAGTGGGTTTTTCTTGCAACAAAACGTCTCCATTGATTTTATTTTATTTTATTTTATTTTATTTTTTTACACCTGCGCACGCGCAATGATGGGCTGGCCATGGGATGGGACCATGCAAATTTTTGGAGCCATTCCACCAATCGCATGGCCAGGTTTTGCTGAGACTTTCTGGTACCAGGCTGGGAGGGGGCATCCTTGGCGTCTCCATTTGCCATGCGGTGCGGGGGGATCCAAAATGGCGACCGCAATATTTTTTTTGAAATCGTGGTCCAAAAACCCACCAAAGCACCACAGGAACATGCGAAAATTAGCTATTTTAAATGCTTGAATTTTTACAGTAGCAACAGTGGGTTTTTCTTGCAACAAAACGTCTCCATTGATTTTATTTTATTTTATTTTATTTTATTTTTTACACCTGCGCACACGCAATGATGGGCTGGCCATGGGATGGGACCATGCAAATTTTTGGAGCCATTCCACCAATCACATGGCCAGGTTTTGCTGAGACTTCTGGATGTGCCAGAGAGGGCATAAAAAGCCCACCAACCCTAATCCTAATCTTAACCCTAACCCTAACCCATACGCCAGTACACTGTGTTCTTAGTGGGCCAGAGGCACACAGAGGTACAGCCCACTAACCCACCCTAACCTTAACCGTTACCCTAAGCCTAGCCCTTACCCCCTAACCCCATACTCTGGGAAGTCAAGTTGCGCTAAATCGCGGCGGTAACGACAAACGACAAACGACACAATGAAACGACAAATTTTTGAAAAATTTCGCGAAAAACGGAAACGACCCGAAATGGACCCGTCCTGAAAAACGACAACTCGGAAAAAAATTTTTTCTGGTCGTGCCCATCTCTACCCTGGACATCCATAAAAACACAGCAATAATTATTTATATTGTCTGATAATACCTACCAGGGGGGTTGGGGTCCTTAAAATGTTTGTTTTAGTCTTCTTCCATCGCGATGTATTATTCTTTTCCCTTTAAAATGGATGTCGCCACCAGCAACAAAATGGAGGCAAGCCATGTGATGGGATCATGTTCAACCAATAGCATGCCCAGGTTGCAGACTGGGCAGGCAGGTCTGGCAGCCACAGAGGGCATAAAAAGGTCTGGCAGCCCCCGTCCTCCTTGCAGTCTCTGGTGGGAGTTAGGGTGGGATTGCTGTCTCTGCGACTCTAGCTTCAGTCCTGCAGCCTCCCTGTGTGCATGCATGCTGCGTACCTCTCGGTGAGTACCCTCCCCTGCCCCGCAGTGCAGTCACTTTGCAGCTGCCTGGCACCCTGGGCAACGCCCGCCGCTGCCTTTGCAGCCTCCCTGCATACCTAGTCTATACTGTGTCTCTGCCAGCATCCATTTTTTTTAGTGTTTTCTCTCTGGTCTGTGGCATTGGGGGACGGCTGCGCACAGAAATGCTTTAAAAATCATGCAAAAAGCGGGTAGAAATGACAAACGAAAAAACGAAAAACGGTAACGAAATTTTTCAAAAATTTCACGACAAACGGAAACGAACCGAAACAGACCTCTCAACAACAAACAACAAACCGAAATGCCATTTTTCTGTTTTGTGCCAATCTCTAATTCTAACGGATGCTCTGTGATTAGAAAATGGAAAGCTTCAAACCAGCACCCCAGGTTATTTTCTTCAGCACAGAGGGTTCTGCACAATACAAACCCTTGTGGGAAAGCATCAAATATGAGCATCTTTAACCTGGGGTGTGAAATAAAATTATGTCAAATTTGTAGGCTGTCTGTTTTCATCTGGTAACACAGCTCCTTACTTTCTAAAAAAATTCAGTGTTTGAGATAAGAATCATAAACAATAAATGCATTGTTTTATTACATCAAATGATACATTCCGGCATCCTGGCCCATTGAGTGGAGGCAGCCTTGAAACCAGTTATTTTTGAACCATAGCTCCAAGAATCAACACATCCACTGTGAGACTACGGGAGTTGTGATTTAACAAAATACTTTTCCAGGCTCTGTATAAGTCATACTGATTTCTCATAAAAATATATTCATTTCATCTAGTTCCCTGTGCCTACTTCAAATGAGCCAGGAAGCAGCATTTACCCAGTGGGCCTTCTGTAACTGTATCAAAGATGGGGACCCTGAACTTCTTCCTGTTTTGAACCTGCTCAAATAGGGTGGTCAACCTTTGGACTGCCAGACACCTTGGACTTCATGTTGCACAAGTACCAGCTAGCATGGAATTGTGAGAACTATGGCTCTCATCTACAGACCCAAGGATTGCTCATCCTGCTTTAGCAATGGCATAACAAGAAGGACAAGAGAGGTTTGTTCCATAATAGGATGTACAAAGAAGAAGAAGTAGCAAGTGCATACAAACCCATGCAAAAAAGGACAACACTCACCAGAGATGTTGGGCATCTTAGAGGGATTCTGTTGTTGCCAGGTACTGAGCTGAGGTTTGACTAGATAATCTCTACCCACTTCTGTTTCCAAAAATACTATTAATTTATCATTCTAATCTTAACCGCACTTAACCATTCCTACCTTCTGGATTCAGGGTGCACCCAACCAGTCTCGTACCCAATATATTTCAGCAATTAGCTGTCTAGCAATAGGAATGACAAAGTAAAAATTTCCCCAAAATATCAAGTTCTAGAATCACAACAAGTATTTATGATCTAAGGCTCTGGAACCCTGCTTTTCCAAAGAGAAAAGCTGGTGGATTTATTCCACTGATTTTTCTCATTTCATAATCACCTGTGTCATACTATTGCAAGTCTAGGCTACAGGTGATACCTGTATAGGCCTCTGTTGCCTAGTCTTGTCTTTGTATTTTGCATTGGCCATGTGGATCCCCCTTTTTATTTCAATATTACATTACCTGATATGTCCATGGATAATATTTGTATGACTTCACACACTCAACATAACATTTTGAAGGCAGGAAATTCCTCTTTTAGTTTCATATCAATCTCAGGGTTTTTAAAAAATGCATTTAAATATACACATAAATTTGAGTGTACACTATTTTAAAAAAGAAAGAAAAAGGCTGTGTTTACCAATTGGGATTGCACAACATATTAACATTTTGACATATCACCATGATCAATACATGCATAATTTTTTTTCTAAAGAGATATTACAAGTATTCAGTAAAATATTGCTCTCCATACATAAATAATTATTACACTGGAAAAAACAACTTAGTGAAGAGGTAAGTTTTGCATGGTGGTCTGGTTTTTCTGATAAGACAATTTTATATTTAAAAAAAGACATGATTTAAACGAATGCCACTGGGGAAAAATCCATTTTAAATGTGTGAATTATAAATCAAATTACCCTCTGTTCTGCCCTAACCTAATATTCTTCCTCCAAATGTCACTTTTTGTTAAAATCAATTTCAGATTTTGAGTATTGCTCAACTCACCTAATTGATTGCAACACACATCCATAATAAGCAGAAAATGAAACTGCTTCTATAATATAACTCGATAGCAGGTTGAAAAATAGTGCAATCAACCATACATGGGGTGGAGAAGTGTGTAGAGTTATTAAAAGACATAACTCTTCTAATGGGTAAAATTCTGGGTGACTTCAATTTGGGGCCATTGACTTTCCAAAAAAATTTCCCTCTCCACAATCTATCCCGGAATTGGTTCTCAACTGGGCACTGACAGATTAATAACATGGTCATCAGAAGATGAAGGTAGATGCAGAAGGACAGCTCAACAGGTAGGGAATGTGGAGAGCCATGAGAACCATTTTAGGGGCAGCAGAGATATTGGGCCAATTTTACCTGCATAGCACCCATCACCTATATCAGGGGTGGTGAACCTTTGGCACTCCAGATGTTTGGACGACAACTGCCACAGACCTTTGTCATTGGCAGTCTAGGCTCGGAAATCTGGGAGTTGTGGTCCAAAACATCTGGAGTGCCGAAGGTTTGCCACCACTGATCTATATAGAAGAAAGGAAAGGTATTTCAGCCATTCCATGACACCTCTGGAGTAAACGTTCACCCGGCTGCTATCTACATCGCGGCACTTGAGGGTCTGTTTCTTTGTAACTCTCAAGTGCAAACAGAATGTCTCTTGGAAAAGGACAAAATTTCCCAATGTTTGGAAAACCTGCTTTTCTATCTCAACCTCATATTTGTTTCTTCAGAAATAAATTCCCCTTTGTAAGTGCTTACTTTGAAATAAAGATACAATAGCTCTCAGTGAGAAAACAAATGGTGGTGGTGGTGCCTAAGGAGCCACGCAGAAGAAGTGTCTCAAATCCTTTAAAAGTTGCTTTTAGGTGCATCTGAAGGAAGAGAGCCATTTCTCCCCATTCAGCATGGAACATGAAAAGCGTCTGTGTGTCACCTTTGATACACTCAGCTCATTCCCCTGTGGCTCAGTGCAGTGTATTAGGAGTAGCACAGGACAAAACATATGACATTGCCAATGGAGTTAACAGCCATTATCCAGATTGTATGCTGTTTTAACACAAACTGTGTCTCACAACTAGTATTTTTATAAGGAAAAACAAAAAACAGAGATCATATTCTGTATTATGAATCATCACTACTAGTGCTAAGTCCCTATCTACACGGTTATAACATATAACAATGTTATATGTGGAAAGTGGGCAACATTACAAAATAATAAAAAATAAAAAACAAAAACCAGCATATGGAAAAAAAGTTGTGTGCTAAATCTTTCTGTCTGATTCATGTTCCACTTCAGTAACATTCAGGGAAACTGCTTTTCATGTACAGAAGTAAAAATAAAAAATAATTTCCAAATAGATAGATAGATAGATAGATAGATAGATAGATAGATAGATAGATAGATAGATAGATAGATAGATAGATAGATAGATAGACAGACAGATAAAAATGAAATAATATTTCACCAGCATGCTAGCATAGCCTGGTATAAAATGTGGTCATTCTGCATCAAGTAGAGATTAGTTTTCCAGTGACACACACCAGTTAAGCCCACTGGTTTTTTGGCTCATTTAATTCAATCTATACTCTCTCCTATCTTTCATTGTCAATTGGCAATAAGATGCTACCGTGCAATCTAGAACCCATTTAAATTATAATGCAATGGTGGAGAGCATGCTATAGCTCTGATGGTATTGGACTGCAGCTCAAACTAATAGTGAGTGGTGATGGGAAGGTAGTCGAAGAACACCTGTAGTGTTAAATGTTACCCCATTCCTTCCTACTGCAGATTTTTGAAAACTAGAGGATTTTGAACCATCTCTTTTACATTATTTCACACTAACAATATTTTTTTTTACTTTGGGGGGTGGAATCCTCAAAGCATACAACAAAAGCCTAATGCATGGTCCTCTAAAGATGTCACAGTACTAATATCCAAGACACAACCCAGACATTGATACATGTTTTAATTCCATTTCTTTTAACGGAAATGCAGGCATATATTTACATTTATACCCTTATATGGGAGTTAAAACTACTTGATGTTGGCTGAATCATTGCCCATTCTTCCAATATATGCAAATAAAAAGTACCATATTTTGAACAGGACTGAACCATTTAAGGGCTGCTTTACACATGTATGGTCTTCACTAGGCGTTCAATACCTACAAATTTTTACTCTTGACCCATTGAAGCATATTTGTGTGCAGAATACCATAAAACAGCCTTAACCTTGTTTCTGGAATGTTCAACCTGTGGTGGTCCTTTCGCAATTGCAACTCACCTCTTCAAAATGGTAAGAATGTACACATGCTGAGGGAGAACTACAGGTTTTACAATGTAGGTAAAAGATTGAAATATTGCTTTGGGGGTAATCAAACAGGTGGATTGGCAAACTGACAAAACATTATTGTGTTCTCTACAGTTATTGGTGAAAGATAGAGACTGCTCTACCTAGTCCAAACTGGAGTAATGGGATCCATCCAGCACAATGAAATCCCACAGACCTGCTTAAACCTTTCCCCATGGATATCAGTGGCACCTGGCAAGGTTGAAATGGATTGTATGCCTGGATCATGGCCATGCAATTCTATAAACCTAGCAAATTTCACTGCAGGTTTAAACAAAAGGCGTAACTTTGTCACAGAAAAAGTAGTAGGGCAAAGAAGCCCCACTCTGTGTCAAAACCAAACATTTCTGTCTGCTTCTCCACTTGTATTTTGACAGAGTGTTCTACACATTCAAAACATGCCTTTGTAATATTGAGTTCATTTTGACATGAGCAAAGGTAGATACAGTGCATTGTTTCTGCCCTATGATGAAACCTCATACTCAAAAGAGGTTCAAAAGAGGCCATAGACACATACACGCATATGTATATATACCCTCCATTGAACCTTCCTCTGCTCTCTCTCTCTCCCAGGAAACGTGACTGTAAAACCTGTAACAGAAAAGCACTCCTCCCAATCCATTTTCAACCCTGAGTGGCTAATTCATATGACTGTGCTCTTCCTTACCAAAAATGTGCTCAGGTTTTACATTCCTGCAATACTTTGCTTCTATTTAAATTTCTGCTTGTGTGTTTTATTTCATTGGTGTCAACAACTGAGAGCCTGTTACAAATGAATGTTTCTGGGCATCAGGCCTGACGTTGGGCATGGTTTGATTCCATCAAGGAACTGCCTCCCTTGTCTATCTGGGCACCAATCAGCAGGTTTCACTGCAGACCCCAAATGCAAGTGAGCAGCCCGTGGGGAAGGAAGTCCCAGGCGATTTCTAAAAGTCTCCTACCTGAATTATGGACATCCTGCTGGCAGGAGCCTCAGTGACGTTGTTAGTCCCTTGCCCCGTGAAGCTGGTGTGACAGCCCCCGTGTCCCTGTGGCACAGTCAGGTTGTTGGAGGCTGGTTTCAGGTACATCACCTCGGACCTGGGGGAGCTAAGGGGCAGGCGGGTCTGGTAGTCAAAATACATGGGCGAGGTGGCCAAGGAAGGGCTGCTCACCACATTCATGACGTTGAGGGGCCCTCGGCTGTCCTCCCCTTCGCTGGGCACCAGCATGATGTCGTTCTTGCTGATCTTCTTCTTCTTGCCCTTGCTCCCACCGCTGCCTGCTCCCCCACTGCCCCCACTGCCCCCTCCGCCCAGCTGGGGGTGGCTGTACTCAGCAATGCGGCAGTTGTAGGTACGGATCTCCTTGTTCTCCCGCTTGCACTTCACGGCAATGGTGATCATGGCCGCCAGAAGGATGATGGACACCGTGCTCAGGGTGACAATCAGGGGGAGGGACAAGTCCCAGTGGGGGCGCCGATGCTGCTCCCCATTCACCTGGGGCTCACCGGCTTCAGGCAGAGGCCCCGCCAAGGCCCGAACAATCAGCTTGGCAACAGCAGAAAGACTGGGCTTCCCATGGTCACTGACCTTGACCACCAGCTCAGCCACTGGACTCAGCTCCTCCCAGTAGGGGTGAAGGGTGCGGATCTCCCCACTAGTTGGGTCCATCTCAAAAAGGTGCTCCTCGTTGCCTTCCACAATCTCATAGGTGAGTCGTCCACTCTCCCCAAAATCACTATCCAAAGCACGAACGGTGCCCACAGGGTACCCCACGCCAGCGTTCCTTGGGACCTGTAGCTCGGCAGTGTCATTGATAAGAGCCGGCAAGATGATCAGGGGGGCATTGTCATTGACATCAAGGACCGTGACGCGGACGGTGGCGTTGCTCTCACGGTGGGGGGAGCCCGAGTCTTTGGCTAGCACATGGAATTCAAAGTGTTTGGTCTGTTCGTAGTTGAAGCTACGCAAGGCATAGATGGCACCATTGGTGGGGTTGACAGAGACATAGGTGTAGATGGAGACGTCACCCACATGCCCGGGGAGAATGGAATAAGACACGGTGCCATTCTGGCCCAGGTCGGGGTCCTTGGCCAAGACAGAGCCCAGGTACTCGCCAGGGATGTTGTTCTCCGGCACCTGAAGCACATACAGGCTCTTACTGAAGCGGGGCGGGTTGTCATTCTCATCCAGGATCCGGACGGAGAAGGACTTGGTGGAGTTAAGGGGCGGGTTGCCCCCGTCTCGAGCGAGGATGGTGACGTTGTACTCGTCTTGCACCTCCCGGTCCAAGGGCCGGTCGGTCACCACCGTGTACAGGTTGTCGTAGTTCTCTTCCAGGGTGAAGGGCACGGCTCCGTCCCCGCCCGCGCTCCCGTCCCCTTGCACTCGGCATTGCAACTGCCCATTCTTCCCGGAGTCGCGGTCGGTCACCCTCACCAGGGCCAGGACGGTGCCCGGCGGAGCCGCCTCGCTCAGGGCGCCCTGGCGCACCGAGACGAAGCCAATGGTGGGCGCGTTGTCGTTGCGGTCGACCAGGCGGACGGTGACTTTGCAGTGGGCCGGGATGGGGTTGGGCCCGAGGTCGCGGGCCTGCACGTCGATCTCGACGAGCGCCCCCTCCTCGTAGTCGAGGTTCCCTTGGACGCGGATGAGGCCCGTCTGGGGGTCGATGCTGAAGAGCTCGCGGACGCGCTCGGGGGTGTAGCCGCTGAAGGAGTAGAGGACCTGGCCGTTGGTGCCTTCGTCGGCGTCGGTGGCGTTGAGGTCGAGGACGGCCGTGCCCAGCGGGGCGTTCTCGGGCAGCTCCACCACGTAGGCGGCGGCCTCGAAGACCGGGCTGTTGTCGTTCGAGTCGATCAGGCGGACGTTGAGTTGCACCGTGCCGGAGCGCGGCGGGTCGCCGCCGTCGAGCGCCGTGAGGACGAGCGTGTGGTGGCTCTGCTCCTCGCGGTCGAGGGGCTTCTGGACCACCAGCTCCGGGAATTTGGTGCCGTCGCCGCGGACTTTGACGTCCAGCGAGAAGAGGCCGTAGTCGTCGCGGGTGAGCAAGTAGGTGCGGAGGCCGTTCTCGCTGGCGTCCGGGTCGTGGGCGCTGGCCAGCGGGAAGCGGGTGCCCGGCGCCGCGTTCTCCGAGATGTCCAGGTCCACCTGGTCGGAGGGAAAGGCGGGCGCGTTGTCGTTGAGGTCCTGGATCTCCACCTTGATCATGCAGATCTCTTGGTCGTTGGCGAAGACCTCGAGCGAGAGCTGGCACTTGGCGCTCCGCCGGCACAGAGCCTCGCGGTCGATCCGCTGCTTGGTGTACAGCAAGCCGCTCTCGCCGTCCACGTCGAGCAGGTGCGGCGCCGAGTTCTCCAGGACGCGGAAGGTGGACTTGGCTCCGCCGCGGGCGCGCTCCACCGAGGGCAAGCCCCCGCCGCCGGCAGCCCCGGACTGCAGCCGGGCATCGCGGCCGATGTTGCCGATCACCGTGCCGGCGCCTTGCTCCTCGGGCACCGAATAGTTCAGATTCTTCAGCGACAGGGCAGGCGCCCAGCAGAGGAAGAGACACCAGATGGAAAGGGACATCCCAGTGGACGGCGCGGAAGCCCACCCAACGTGGCCGCCGCCGCCGCCGCCTTCTCCCTCGCCGGGCTGCCTTCGCCTTTCCCCGACCCTGCCCGCCGTGCCTCTCTGTCCTTCTTCTCTCTCCTCCTCCTCCTCCCTCTTCCTCCTCCCTTCCCTCCTTTTTCAAGTTCCAGAACCTGTTGCTCTAAAAGACCCGCAAAACCCCGGCATCACCATCGGTGCAGCTGACCAACGCGGGGAGGGGAGGAACAGGCTCGCCAGCCAGCAATGCCTCGGCCAGGGGGGTTCTCTTTCTTCTCCCCCCCCCTTTCCTCCCCCCCCCTCCTCGTTCCTGCTGCAGTTCCCACTCGGTCTGTCCAACTTCAGAGAAGAGCAGGGATGAGCAAATATAAAGCCAGCTTCTTCTGTGATGTGGATGAAAAAAAGAGAAAAATATCCGCAAGGACCGTGATTTCTTTAAAATCACACAAAAAAACCCGATTGACAAATCAATATGAAATCCTACCAACAGATGGGGGGGGGGATATAGTTTGTGTCTTTTGAAAGGAAGCGGTGTCTTGATCCCAAGGCGACTTGTAAACAGCAACGGCTGGTTCGGGAAGAGAGACCGAGTGAGCGGGCCAGGCGGAGCGGAGGTGGAGGAGATGCCGGGGGGGGGGGGACCGAAGCAGGGAGGGAGGGGGGGCAGAATTCCTCGGTCAGGTCTCGCCAGCTGGAACCAGGGCGGGGGCAGGTGGACAGTAGCGGCGTCTGACGGCTCCGCGGGCGTGTGCGTTGGCTTTTTCTTCTTTCCTCCTTCCGCGACGGTTTTGCTGCATTTAGAGATCTAATCTCGCCGCCGTGGCTGCTGCGGAGAGGAGAGCTGCTGCATCTCGCTGCCTGCCATCGGGAAGTCGCCCTGCTTTCCTCTCGCACACGGAGAGAGAGAGAGAGAGAGAGAGAGAGAGAGAGAGGCAGGCAGGCAGGCAGGCAGAAGCAGACACACACGTTTGCCTCCTTTGACGAAGCCGCCGGTGATGGGAACTGCCGCTCCAAGAAGAAAGATGGAAAAATCAAAATATCAAAAGTCCCTCCGGATTTGTAGCTCCTCTACATCACATTCCCCTCGTGGTTCTTCTTTAGAAAAAAAAAAGGGGGGGGAACGGGACGAGAACAACCCCTCCAGTGCCGACCCTCCTCCGGATTCGCATAAGGTCTCTTGGTGAAACGGGGGGGGGCGCGGGCGGGGGGGGGAAGAGACCGCAAATTTAAAAAGCCATCAAAACCATCAAAACCACGCTGGGCGCGAGCGGGGTGGAGATGAGGGGGGGGGAGCTTTACGAGGTTGCTCCGGAGCCGCCGCCGCCACCGCGGTTGCTGCTATTGCTGCTGCTGCTGCTGCTGTTTCTGCTGGCGCTGCCGCCGCGACCACCTCGCCCGCCCGCCCGCCCGCCCGCCTCTCGCGGCTGCCTCTTCTGTGCGTGTCTGGAGGAGCTTTGCACTTTTCGCTCGCTGCAGTTTAATTTCAGTTTGCTTGCCTCCCTATCGGTCTCCCCCCCCCCCTCTCTCTCTCTCTCTCTCTCGCTCGCTCGCTTTCCCCCCCCCCCCGCGGGCGTCTTTGCCAGTCAAGAGGAAATCAACAGGCAACTCATGGCTGGGCGCATAGATTAAAAAAGAGAGCGAGGGGAGGTATAGGGGAGACCAAGACGACACCACGCACACGCACGCGCACGAGCCCCCTCCCCCTCCTCTCTCTCGCGGCCCCCCCCGCCCCCCACGCACGGAGGAGTCTCTCTCTCTCTCTCTCTCTCTCTCTCTCTCTCTCTCTCTAAAAAAGAAAACAGCCTTTGCATTCACAAGGCAGCGCCGTCAATCGCTCTTTTTTATTTCCTCACACACACACACACACACACACACACCGTGCCCCTTTTCCTCCTCTTCCTGGGGAGCTCCTCGCTCAGCCTGAGCTCCAATCTTTCCCCCTTTTTTTCTCTTTAAAGAGGAAAGAAATCACTCCCAAAAAAGGAAGAGGGTTGGGAGGGTTGGGGGTTGCAGCCGATGTTGCGAATCACTGAGGCTTTCCTTGGTGCATTTTTGCAACCCTTTTCTACGTGTCGAGTATCTGCAAAACAGGGAATAGGTTTGAGCTTTTGAAAAACGCAGCCTGTATTTTTCTTTCTGAGCCGGGAGCGATTTACTGCTGGTAGAGGACGGGTTTTCCAAAGAAACACAACCGGTCCCCCCCTTTCTCCCCCCCCCCCCCCCCCAGCCTTACGATCCGCTGGATCTCCGGTTTCCAGAGAGCAGCCTTTGCCCTCGGCCACCATCCCTCTCGAAGCCACAGCAGCCAGAACTGCAGGTACTCGGAGCGGGCTGGGTGAGTCCGATCTAGCGGAGAGGAGGGGGAAGGGGGGACCCCCCCACACACACACACCCACACACACACACACACACACGAGCCTCTCGTGCCTGGCTTTGCTCTTGTTACCAGCTCGAACGGCAGCTTGGAACAAGGCTCCGGAGAGCAACACACAATATTGGCGGAGGAGGCGGCGGCGACAAGAGGGCAAGGTCGGCGGTGGATGCGGTTTTAAAATACCGGAATCGCCGAACGGGGGAAAAGGATGACGGGGAAATGAGTGTTATTTTACTTTTATTTTTATTTTTAAAACACCCATCCAATCGATGAGGGAGGGGCGGGTCCCGAGGGAGGGTGTTGGCTGCCGATCCATTTTTACCGCACCAATTTTCTCTTCTCCTCAACAGGAAAATGAAGGAAAGGAAAAAGCCAGGAGTTCCCCAAGAGCGGCTTGGCTGCTTATCTTTGTGGGAACCACTTTTCTTGAGACAATATCTCGAGTTCAGATGGCCGGAGGAGAAACACAAACACCGGGCGGGCGGACACGCAGCACACATTCACACAACAGTCTCGGCTCAGACACTTTCCGGCCTTGCAGCGATACGTGTGCAGCTGTTTTACCTTCCCTCGATTATTATTTTTTTTAAAAAAAAGATTAGTTTTATTGTTTTTAGTATTATTATTGAAGGAAAGAAGTTCAGAGGCCAGTGTATCAGGAGCAAGTACTGCAGTCTCTTGAACGCCGATTAAATCTTGTCGGTTCCCTTTTTAATACCCCCCCGCGCCCTCCCCGTTAGATTTAATCTCCTCCTCCGTAGGGTCCGTTGTGTCAACCGACAGGCCAGGGGCGTGTGGCGCTCCTCGCCAGCAAAGCCGTGTCGGTTCGAGTCGCCCACAGAAGAGGAGGTCTGGGAAAGCGGGGGCAGGAGCAACAGTTGCCGGGAAGGAGGAGGAGGAGGAGGAGGAGGAGGAGGAAGATCAGCAGCGCCTCTCCTCCTCTCCCCCCCCCAACCTCATCTTGTTCTGCAGCCGCCGCCGCCGCCGGTTAAACCTCGACGCTGATTCCCCGCCAGCCAATGGCGGAGGGGGAAACCGGACCGGCCTCCGAGGCCCCCCCCCTTTTTTTTTTCCAATGGGGAGCGGGCGCCGGGAGGCCCTTCGGTGTCATTATTGATTCGATCGGCGGCCTCTCTAGGTGGGAGAGAACCAACCGGCGGGGGGGGGGGCGCGGCGGTCTCGTTAGTCCCCTCCTCCTCCTCCTCCCCCCACGGGTGGCGGCGGCGGCGGCGGCGGCGCTTTCTCCCTCAGGGCTGCAGTGCCGCGGCGTCTCCTTCCTTAGCCTTGGGCGGGCGTCCCCTCCTCCTCCTCCTCCTCCTCCTCCTCCTCCTCCTCCTCCTCCTCCTCCTCCTCCTTTGGCCCTTTCCCTTTAAAGCAGGAGCGGGACGAGAAGGTGTCGGGAGACTCCCCAGAGGTGTCGTCGCGATCACACCGTGCACATCAAAAGTCCGGGTTTGGGGGGGGGGGGTCAGACAGGTGTTCTTAGGGGTTTTCTGTAGCTGGTCAGAAGGAAGGATCTCTATAATAATAATAAAATTATTTTTAAAAAATGAAGAAGAAGAAGAAGAAGAAAGGATCTCTGCAGAGAAGGGCTTCTACACCGCGCACAGTGTCCCCTCTTGCCGGCCTTTGTGGGCGCGTGCGTGAAAAGGGGGGAAAGCTCCGAACGTCAAGCGCAATTGATTCTTGCACCGTTTAAAACGCAGGCGACTTACTGATAAGTAAAACTGATGTACGGCGTGTAGCCTGATAATTTATCTAGGAATGCCTGTTTCTCCCAGCACATCTCTAGAACTTTTACCTGACCGCCGACCCCCCCCCCCAGCATTTAGAGAGAAAAGCCTATTAAAAAGGTGGTAAAACGAAGAGGAACACGATTCGATTGTAACGTGCATCGTGGTTTAAATCCCCTTTGTCTTGACTGGCTAGTACCCTTGCAGACGCGCCCAGTCGCCTGCTGTCCCTCCACAATGGGGACGCCGACGTCTAAAGTCTCGGAGCGGATTTGAACTGAGCCCCAGAGCTCTTCAACTGTGAGCAAACAAACCACCCGTTATGGTCGAGGGAAGAGGGGACGCTCGCGGGCTCACTGGCCTCGCGCGACCCACTCTGTGGACGCCAAAGAACTGAGGGGAGCCCACGGACTTTTGAAAAGGCGACTGTACGTTTCTGGCCCTCATGGCTTGGGAAGGAAAGAGAGGCTACCAGAAGAGCCAGGCTGCCAGATGCTGAGACTTGGGCGCCCAGGCCCGCTGCAGCTCCAGTCCTCGGGGCATTATTCCTTTCATCACCCGAAAGATTTTGCGGCACCTGAAGTATGAAATATGACTTAGGGGGCTTGCCATGACCATATCAATTATCCCTTGCTCTGACAGGCTTTATTAAAGGTGATCGTAACCCCGAAAGTGAGGGGTTATGGTCACCTTTAAAAGAGGCTGAGGCAGACGGCCAGGAGTGTAACATTCCTAAATTCTAGGGTCTGCGCCTGTCATAGGGAGATTGATAGGGCCAAGTGTTGCCTTTCTGTCTCACTCACCTCAACGCCTATCCCAGTGGTTCTCAACCTGTGGGTCCCCAGATGTTCCTGGACTGCAGCTCCCAGAAGCCCCCACCACTTGCTGTGCTGGAAGGGATTTCTGGGAGTTGCAGTCCAGGAGCATCTGGGGACCCACAGGTTGAGAACCACTGGCCTATCCCTTTCCCCTAAATTCTTCTTTGCAACGCCGTTCCATGAGCAGAAGGAAAGCATCAACAAAATACACACGGTAAGTAAAGAAATAATGGCATGGCTTCCCACCCTATGTTCTTGTCCTGTTCCACCCTTCCTTCCCCACATACACTCCTCCTGAGACAGCCTATCCTGAATATATCTAGGCTAGAGATGGCAAAGTCCTCTCCTCCATGAACACGGGGAACCAAAAAGTGCTTTGTAACTGGCCACCCAACTCCCCCAAGATCAAAACGCCATTTGCTTCATTCCGAAACCGAGGAGCCAAGTGGGGCCACACTCGGGGAGTAACTTCAAGAATCTGCCTGAAAGCACTCGGGGACTTATTTAATCGGTAGACCGACAGAGAGATTTGGAAGGAAGGTGTGTTTCCTTTATGGACATTCTAGTCTAGTCGGATTTAGGGAGACCCTACCAGGGTATTTCAAGTGTGTGGAAAATGATTAAGGAGTGGTTTTACCACTGCAACCCCATCCCCAGCCAGTTCCTACTCCAGGCGCCTACAGCACCTGGTATTCCTGGTGGTCTCCCATCCAAGTACTAACCAGGGCCGACCCTGCTTCTAAAATAAACCCCTTGGCATTCAAAAGGGAGGCGTGCGCAGGGTCGCAGCCTATACGGGCCTGTCTGCCTGTGTCGTGGCCCCTAAGCCGACTCTTTCTGCCGCTGCTGGAGGTTTGTAGAAGAAAACAGGAAATCAGCTCGCCCGAGGGCAGCTTCTCCCCACTTTTCAAGATGCACTTGAACTAGGTAAAGGTGAAGCTTTTGATTGCTAAAAAAGCATTGATCCCTCGATTCATAAATTAGAAGTCAAGCTGCCATTTATAAATTGTGAATGACTCCCGTGTAAGTGACTCACATGAATCATTTACGAAGAGGAAGTTGCGTGGGCGGGGTAAAGAGGGATCAGATCGCGAGGGCAACTCGAAAAGGTCCCGGAAATTATCTCCAGATTCATCTCTTGTGTGTTGTGTGTGTGTGTGTGTGTGTGTGTGTGTGTGTGTGTGTGTGTGTGTGTGTGTGTGTGTGTGTGTGTGTGTGTGCGTGCGTGCGCGTGTGTGTGTGGCGAGTGTGTGTGCTGCGTGTGCGTGGAGAGACTTTCTTTCGGGATAACCTTCAGCCGTTTTCTTTCAGCAATTATGTCCATTAATATCACTGAACAGAGAGAAACAGAAGAAAGAGTCGTCGGACTGTTTGCATTCAAATCTCAGCTTCTCTCGCAACTCCCCCCCCCCCCCCGCCGCGCCTCCAATCTCAAGTCTCCGCCGCGGCTTTGAAATGGGGACGTAGCCATGCAGAACGGCTCTGCTGCTTGCTATTATCAAGCCAATGCTGTGTAAAAAAGAGAAAAAATGGATGGGGGGGGGCGAAGCAAAACGTACACAGAGAAAGAAGGAGCTCGCGTACATAAATCAACCGCGACTTGGAAAACCATTGAACTGAACGGGGACGCGTCAGGAAGGAAAACACCATGAAATTCGAGACGCGAGTTGGTGATTAACATCGTCAGGTCAACGGATTTTTGGGGGGGGGTGGGGGTGGGGGTGGGGGGACTTCTCCCCCCCCCTTTCCTCCTCCCCAGGCAGTCCTAAAATCTTTATCATCCACAGTCAACGTAATAATCAAAATAATGAGTGTTTAGGAAACAGAGCAGTGTGGCAGTTTAGGGAGGTTTCTCAACTGGGTCTGTTTTTGCGCTTCTGTTATATGCAGCGTTTCCCATTTCCATCAAGCCTCATCTCTTAAGAAGAGAGGTTTGCGGATGGGGAAGTCTAATTGCAATTAGGTTGTGATGCCCTCCAGTGGATGCAGTCAGTACTGGTACCTCTGGGGCATGTTTGCAATTGGAAACATGGGGGGAAAGGGTGGCTCCCTGCCAATGTGTGTGCGTGTGTTGTGTCGCTACAGTCGTGACCGACTCTTCGTGACCCCATGTCCATGGAGTTTTCTTGGCAGGAATCCTGGAGTGGCTTGCCAGTTCCTACTCCAGGCGCCTACAGCACCTGGTATTCCCTGGTGGTCTCCCATCCAAGTACTAACCAAGGCCGACCCTGCTTAGCTTCCGAAATCAGGCGAGATCGGATATGTTTAGGGCATCTAGGCAATACTGTATGACCAAAACAAACTTTAAGGAGAGATGAGAAAACAGCAGAGGGCTTCCGTAAAGCACCCTAAAGATTTTGTTCATTTAGAACACCTTGCCTTCAATAAGATGTGGCCTTAATTCAACAACTTAAAATATGTAGATGTAGTAGTTTTATTATATAACATATATCTCTCACAGGGAGTCAATAAATAAAGAGGTACATAATTTTGGATTTTGGTCATGTAGCTCCCCTCTCCCTGGGACCTCATACACATTGAGACCTCTTTACACACTGGGGAGATCGGCCTGCCTCTACCAGTACAAGACTCTTAATGCCTTTTCTCCAAAGAACAGCAGAAAGAGGCAGGAGAGTCCAGGGGTGGGAGTGATGGACAAAAATGATGGCACTGCCTCAGACTCCAGGCAGACGATGGAACTACACGATGCTTGTGCATGTTCCCCAACAGGATGCCAGCAAAGGAAGGAAGGAAGGACAGCACGCCTTTGTCATTTGATCTGTAGACACACCAGCCTTAGGCAGTTCTCTGGCACCTGAGTAATAGCAACCATTTCCTCAGGCTCTCTCAGCTGTTTCCACCTCAGATAGCAATTGCTTATAATGAGAAAAAGACAACTGTAACTTTAAGGGTGTATCAATACCGTACTTTTATAATTATAATTTTTAAATTAACCTGGCTGCATCTAAGTTGGAATTAAGGGACTTCAAACTCTGCTATCATTCACAGGTGGGCACTAGAACTCCTTAGCATTGAATTCTAAGTATTTCATCAAACTATGAATCCCAGGATTCCATACAATGGACCCATGACACTTAAAACAGTAGCAAACTGTTGTAACTGTCGAGTGTAGACACAATGCCTGGATTTGCTTCTTTCTTTCCTTCTACATTTCTTTTTCCTGTTGTGTCCTATCTTTCAAGTGTAAACCTGTCAGCATAGGCTGTCAAGAAAAGAAAGAAAGAAAGAAAGAAAGAAAGAAAGAAAGAAAGAAAGAAAGAAAGGAAAGAGTTTCCTTTGATGTAGACTAAAATGCTTTAATTAAATGTTTTGTTTAATGTTTTGTGTGTGCACACATGCTGGTATCAAAGCAAATAAGCAAGAAGCAGAGTACACTATTAAAAAGCATAATCAAATCTTGTAGTACATCCATTCATCCCCCAACCACTAATATGTATATAAGTTTGTAGTAATGGGCTAATTGAGGAAACACTTGGTCATGTGGCAACACCCAATTGAACAGCCTATGCCAATTAGTTGTAATTAGCTGTGGCCACTTACACAAACTTTTCTCAAATACTAATAGACAAATCATGTTGTGCAGTTACGTCATTTCATCTTTTTGAACTGAAATTGTAAGTAAAAAGTCTCCATTGACCTTATCTTTGAATACTGAATAGCATCATTCTGTGTGCAAAAGACAAGTCTCTAAATTTTTGATGTTCTGATTCTGAAGGATATATTCATGCTGTTATGACTCTTGGTCATGAAAGCTGGATTGCAGTATTCTTTATTTTATATCTGTCTCTGGTCCTACTTATGACTCTTCCCAGAGATTCACACCAATTATTTATGTGTGTACACACATACATACACTGTGGTATGTGTTTTCTCGGAGAGGTCATGAAAAGAAACTTAAAATTCCACCCTTATTTTCAATCTGAATAAATCAATGCTCTTGCTGAGTCCTGTGACCATTTTCTCTGATGTATTAAAGAGCACATGTGCAATAATGCAACTCCAATTGGAGTGGTTTGTTACAAACCTATGACCACCCCCATTTCCATGATCCATTTGAAAACAAAGATGAAAACTCAATTCTTTAAAAAAATGGTTTATGAATGACGTTTTCTATCTCTATAATTCAAAACACCAGCAAAGAATACTGCTGCACAATGTCATGCATGCTTGGCCAGCAGGAAAATGGTTACCAAACTTGACATACCAAAGGACAGCCTGAATGTTGATAATACCCATGTCAGTAGTCAATATGGTGTACAAGATGCCATCTTGTGCTTACTGTCACTCACAAAGAGACACCAAGTAGGGGGAAATCCCAGAACCTGATTCCCCCCCCCATCAGTTTACGATAGAAATAGAGGGAATCATAAATCAATTGAAATAGGGAAAGCACCAGAAGTGGATGGATTAGGCCCAGATTTTATAAAGCATTTAAGAAACTTCTTATACCTAAATTAAAAACATTATATAGGAGCATTATTAGAGGAAATTCCTCAGTCATGGAAAGAATCACCAATAGCTTTAATGTAGTACTAACATCCTAACTAGTAAAAATTCTCATAAATAATGGAATAATGAATATTTTTTCTTAGGCTAAAGAACAAGAGAAGGGTGCCCATTATCTGCAATAATATTTACACTGGTAATAGAAATCTTAGGAAATGTCATCAGACAGGACAAGGGAATAAGCGGAATAGGATATGTGTGTGTGGGGGGGGGAGGTGAATGTATTTGCAGATGATACATTGCTAATAGTTAGAAATCCAATGGACTGTCTAGACAGAATTAAAACATTTAAACTAAGTTGAAGAAATAACAGAACTAATGGTGAGTTACAATAAATCAGAATACATTCTATTAAATCATGGGGGAGAGGAAATAAAGAAAATGAAGACAATTTTGAGGGAATTTGAAATATAGTATTAATTATTTAGGAATAAAAATTGCATGGAATCTAGACGATCCATTAGAAAAATTTTAAAAAGATAACAAAACACATAAGAAAATATCAAAAATAATGTCCTAGTTTGCTAGATTTGTGTCATGTAGAATAAGAATAATTATTTTGGCTTTTACCATTGAAGAAAAGCAATTAAAAGAATGGCAAGAAAGATATAATAATAGTAACAATTAGGAATTAACAGAAATTTATTATCTGTATCACAGAAAGGAGGAGGTCTGGATACATCCAATATCAAATTATATTAAATAGACAGTCGGTTGAGACTTACAGTATTGCAAATAGTGAATAATAACTAATTTGGAGAGAATTAGAATTTTATGGAAAAGAAAGCACAATGATATTTTTCAACAAGAAAATTTAAGAGATGAATAATTTAGAAAAACCCTTTAAAAAGTATGATGGAATGTAGGAATAATAACAGGGGACAGCTAAATCCACATGTGACACAGGTACTAGAAATAAGAAATTTCCCATTATGTTTTGCAGAAGATTGGAAATCAAATAACCAAATTATGTTGGAGGAGTCATACAGAGAAATGTGGAATATGGCTATTAATGACAAATTAACTTGTGAAATCAAAGTTAGAAAAGAAATGAAGAAAAGTAATAATATTAAATTAATATGGAATTTGATTTTGATACATGTGTCTCAGATGGAGAAGGGATATACACCAGCAGAAGATTGGATGTATTACTGAAGAGAAATTGGTAAATCTGAGTGATTAGAATGCTCAGTGTTTCTCTTTTGAAAGAAAATTTTGAGGATAAATATTTCAACCTATGCAGTGTGAATTCTTTCCAGATAAAAAAGTAAGTGGGGGAAATCATTTTGCTTCAAGGTTATGTGAGCTATTTTAAATATGGAGGCCATTAAAAAACAACAAAAAACTTGAAAATCTTTTGACCAAACCTCCCTAGATATGGCACAGAGCAACAGCAGACTGTCCAGCTGTGCAACAAACAAACAGTGAGCATATTAATACTTCACTGGAAGTTAGCTGCAGTTTTTTTTGTGTGTGTATTAAATTTCTTGCGTAATAAATGAGGATATTTAATTTTCTGTTCAGATGCAGCACATCTTAATATTAACACTGAGATGTTTATAAAGATTGTATAGAATCTGAGTTTGGAAGTTGGGGCAAGACTTCAATGATTGGGCCTGGTATGACATGTGCTTTTTATATATGCTATCTATGTCAATCAGCATCCATTTATTGATAGTTATGAAAAGGTGGAGTTGAGCACACTGTATCTACCCTTGATCACTGTCCTATGAAAAGAGAGACGGGCAGGTTACAAATACAGTCATATCTCCCATATCCACCAGAGACTGCTTTCAAGACCTCACGTGGATACTGAAACTTATTGGATAATAGTGAACACTATATATATTATATGATAAAAGGGGAAAATCCAGAAAAACTATTTTCAAATGTATTACCAGAACTGGACCTAAAAGGGTGACATAGAATATGCTATACAGTGGTGCCTCTTAAGATGAATTTAATTCATTCTATGGGTCAATTTGGTTTACGAAAAATTTGTCCTACGAAATGCAGTTTCATGCATTTCCCATAGGAATGCATTGAATTTGTTTTGCGAGGCATCCCATAGGATGAATTTAATTCGTTCTATGGGTCAATTCATCTTACAAGGTTTTCCTATTCCTGGAAATTTCATTCCTCTTACGAGTTTTTCGAATTAAGGGGCATTGGTCTTAAGAGGTATATTTTTCACTAGCAAGAATTCATAGAACAGTATCTGTCTTCCTGTAGTTGTTGGTTGTGGTAATACTGTATAAGGAAAAATAGCTTTTTTCAGGATTGTTTTCTTTTAATATTATTAACATTTTCCATACTGGGGGTAAGTGAAACCATGGATATTGGTCCTTTAGCTACAGATGTCCTGCTATATGAGGGATAAACAATCCAGTTTAAAGGAAAAAAAAATGGCAAAATCTGATGAAAGGCTCAAGTTTGCACCTCACCTACCTTTAAAGAATGCACACACAGACACACACACAGACACAGACACAGACACACACACACACACACACACACACACACACACACACACACACACACACACACACACACACACACACCTGGTAGATGATAGATATTGTGATTGCAAACACACACACACCTGGTAGATGGTAGATATTGTGATTGCAAACAAGAATGTACCTGTAACCTTACCGACATGCCCATGGTACTCTCAAATACAAACATGGCTTGTTTACATCATCTAAAGCAATAACAGGATTCCCCTGAGGAATTATGTTGATTATACAAGATCTTATAGAACAGCATCACTAAAATTCTCAAACATTTACTCTAAGCAGGGATTTTTTGTTTTCCCATCTCTATTAACAAAACAGTACCACATCTAGAATAATTTAAAAACCTTTTAGCATATCTGCAAAGGCTAATGAAAAAAAAAATGCAGCTGGACAGGTAGTGGCACCCCAGGAAGTCTACGCAGCACAGAGACTGGGGTCAGAAGATTAGGTTTAGTTCTTTCTTGCCCCGCCCCTCCAAACCTGCTATTGGCTTTCCAAAAGAAGGCCAGACCAGCCCTTTGCCATATGTAATTTAAACTGTTCCTGACAGGAATAAGCCAGCAGATCTCTCAAAGGAAGTAACTAGACATGGGCACGACCAGAAAAAATGATGTTTCGAGTTTTCGTTTGTCGGAATGGGTCCGTTTTGGGTCGTTTCCGTTTGTCACGAATTTTTTCAAAAATTTGTCATTTCTGTTTGTCGTTTGTCGTTTGTCATTTCCACCGTGATTTAGCACGATTCGACTTTCCAGAGCATAGGGGCATCCCACAATCAGGACCGGCGCTAGGTGTTTTTGCGCCCTAGGTGGTGGGCGGGAGGGGGGCGGGCGAGCGGGCGGCCGGTGGCCGCGGGCGGGTGAGTAGGTGGGCGGTGGCGCGGGCCGCAGGCGGGTGGCAGTGCGGGCGGACGGGCGAGTGGGCAGTTAGGATATCACTTAGGATAGAGGTTCTGTTCTTGGCTTGCACTCCAAATGTGTGTGTGTGCGCAAGCAAATTGAAGTTGGAAAAATAGAAAATAAATGGTAGTATATAATATATTTTTAAAATAAATCCACACCTCCCACTCCCAGTCAAACCTCCCCCTTTATCCAATATCAGAAAAAAATCCTCACAAACTGCCAGAGAAGAAATAAAGAATAAACTGCTATTCCCTTCAGCAGACAAAGCTGCAGGGAATCAAAGAAATTATTTTCTAAATTCAGTTCCCTCCCTGCCTGCCTAAATTAAATCCTAAAGCCTCCAGCCTCCCTCATCAATCTCCAGCCTCCCTCGTCACACCCGCACCAGCAGCCAGCCCTCCTCCCTCAACCACATCCATACACCCGACTGCGATTTCTGGAAGGTGCCTCGGCTTTTTATGCCCTCCAAGACAGCCAGAAGTGTCAGTCAAAAACCTGCCGATGCCATTGGTGGAATGGGTCAAACAATTTGCATGGTCCCATCCCATGCCCAGCCCAAATGGGCAGGTCTAAAAAAATAAAAAATAAAATAAAATCAATACGACGTTTTATTGCTATTAAAAAACCCACTGCTGCTACTATTAAAATTCAGGCATTTAAAATAAATAAATTTCACATGTTTCTGTGGTGATTTGGTGTGTTTTTTTACCACGATTTCAAAAGAAAAATTGTGGTCGCCATTTTGGATCCCCCCCACCGCATTGCATGGCGAGACGACGAGGAAGACCCCCCCCCCAGCCTGGTGCAAGCAGCCCAGGACAGGAGAAGGGGGGGAGGCCCGGGAACCCCCCAGAAACCACTCCTCTGGTAGGTGGCAAAGCCTCAGGCAGGCATATTTTCACCTGCTTTTTTGGCCGGGAGTCGGGGTTTTTCAAAAAAACTTTTAAAAACTTTTTCTGTGCTTCGCATCGTGCGATTGCCACGATGCCACAAATGGAAACAAAAAACCCGACCAAATTTTTCTTTTTTCGGTTCGAGTTCGAGTTCTGACGGCTTAATTATCATTACCATTTCCGTTAAGTAACGGAAACGATAACTGAAAACGGAAACGACAATTTCGCAGAGTCGTGCCCATGTCTAGAAGTAGCTACATTCTGCTATCACCACTCCCCTCAAAGTTCTGCTCTTTACCTTTTAATGGCTAGCAAACTGTTCAAGATGATCTGGTCATTCAAAAGGGAGATCATGCAGCCAGTACCGGGTGGGATTGCACTCCCATTGAAAACAAGAGGCACACAACTTGGAGGTGCTCCTGGATTCATCCTTGAGCCTAGATACCCAGGTCACAGCTGTGGCCAGGAGTGCATTTGCACTATTAAAGCGAGTGCCTCTGTTATGCCGATTTCTTGAGAAATAGATATGACCACTATGACAGATGCCTTTGTTCCAAGGGACACTTCATTGGAATGCATAGGAAATCAATTAACCCATTCTGGAGGTCACAGAATAATTGTTTTTTTTAACTGCATTCCTCCACCAAAGAGCAGCTTTTGGAGCTCATTTTGAAAGCTCTAACAAACAGCTGATCGTCGGAGCTGTCAAAAAGAGCTCCAAAAGCTACTCTTCTGCTGCAGGTTGACTGAGGGGTTTCCCTGGAACCAAGCACTGCAGGGAAGCTGTCCCCCTGTTTTGCTGGCTTCAGTTTCATGCTGCGGCATCATTTCAGTAGGAAGTGCCACCCTGTGCATGCTGTGTGCAGCATTTCTGGAACCAGGGCATCTGATTCCAATGATTTCCTTTTGTATTGGAAATGGATGCCCCAGTTCAGGAAATGTGAGGCACAGCATGCACAGGGGTGGTGCTTTGTATTGAAAAGTAATCATTGGAAATGGATGCTCTTGTAACATGAAGCATTCCATTTAAAATTTTCTTAATGTGGGGTATGCCCATTTCCAATAATTCCCTTTTGTACCTTGTTTTTTTCTTATCTAGAGGCATTCACATGTCGAGGTACCACTCTATTGCAATGTTCTCTATGTGGGGCTAGATTGTTGACTAAGGCAGATTACAGGAATCACTTTACACCCTTATTACAGCAGCAGCTCGACTGGCTGCTAGTCAGTTTTGGGGCACAATTCAAAATGTTGTTTGTAACATACCAAGCACTAAATGTCCAAACTACCTCAAAGATCGAATGTCACAATATGAGCCAAGTTGGGTGCTAAGGTCATCAGGATAGGCCTTACTCTCCATCCTGCTATCTGAACACATGAAAGGGCCTTCTCTGCTGCTGACTCTTCCTAGACTTTGGAACTCCCTTCCACTGGAGGCCAGGAATGTCCCATCTCTGCTGTCTTTCTTTCCACAAGCAGCCAAAGGCCTTTCTCTTCAGGCAAGCTTTGCCTGAACTAACAGTTTCCCTGACTGACTACCTGTGATGTGACATTTTGATGGATTAACATGCATTATTGCATTATTGTATTTCAGGCCCGCCCAAAGTCCGGCCCGGAGGCCAAATCCGGCCCATCAGGCCATTCTGAGTGGCCCGCGGCTGGCTGGCCCGTCCCTCCCTCCCCCTCCTTCGCCCCATTTTTTTTTTAAATCTTCTGCCAACACTGAAACCGCTGGGAAGCTTGGGCGGATGGGCGGTCTGCTGCCACTGGCACCGCAGGGGAAATTGTGGGGGTGGGCAGGCCAGCGGGCCTCTGGCACCTCCAAGGAGCTTTGGGGTGGGCTGGCAGGTGAGCCGTCACCACCGCTGGGGAGCTTGGGGGGGTGCAAGGTCACACAGATCGCCTCTTCCAAGGGGCAACCTGTGGCCACGGCTCCCTGTGCTTCCTTTGGTCCCCACCTTCCTCCCTCCCTCCCTCCCTCCCTCCCTTCCTTGTTCCCCACCTTCCTTCCTTCCTCTCTTGGTTTCCACCTTCCTCCCTCCCTCCCTTGGTCCTCGCCTTTCTTCCTGCAGGTGGGGTTGCAAGGGGTCTGTGGGTGGGGCTTATGGGTTAGTGGGTGGGGCTTGCAGTGGGGTGGCAGGGTTGGGGAGCAACCGGCCCCTGACACATTCCCAGCCACCAAATCTGGCCCTCCTTACAAAAAGTTTGGGCACCCCTGTTGTATTTCATATTGATTCCTCTCCCCCCCCCCACATTTTTAGTTTTCCATCTCTCATCATGGATTTTTTTCTTTTAATTTTCCACATACTATTATTAGCTTTAATACTGCCTTTTTAATTATGGAAGATGCCTCTTTGAATTCATTGTTCTTAACTTGAATATGTCTTAAATCAGGCATGCCCAAAGTCAGGCCAGGGGGCCAAATGCAGCCCAGCTGGCATGCATCCCCGCCAGCTGGCCAATTCCCATACCAGATGGAGATGTCAGCTTGCAGTTTTATGGTTTGCCTGCCGTCCTTGCCTCCCTCCACCCCCACCCTCAGCCACCTGCACAGCCTACCCACCCCCAGCTCCATTGCTGCAGCTTCTTCCCCAAATCCTTGCATGTTATAGAGAATTGTCCAATGTCCAGCCCAGGGGCCAAAAATGGCTGAATGGTCGGCCCCCACACATTTTCACCTCAACAAATCTGGCCCTCCTTGCAAAAAGTTTGGACACCTCTGTCTTAAGTGATTTGGCTTGCCCTTCAATATTGTAAGCCACCTTGGGTCCTTTTCCAAGAAGAAAGGAGGGATAAAATCTTCAAAATAAATAAAATAAATATAATCAAGATCATAATATAATGATTTAGAATCAGTAGCCTGCTGGCTAATTTTGCTCCCCCAGGGAAATATGCAAATACGATATTATCACCCCCCCTCACCCCCAAATCTAGAAGTGCTTGTAAAAATAACCTTTCACGCGAATGTATTATCTGTTAGCTCAGTTTACAAATAGCACAAACATTTCCTTGTATAAAAATCAACAATCTTTTTCAGACTAAAGGCTGTGGAGCCCCATGAAAATATGTGAAGGAAGGCATATGCCAGTAAGTGAACTGGGCCAAAACAAAGCAGGAGGTAAAGAATGGAGTTATTTTCTCCCCCCCCTTTCACAAAGTACTGTGGGAAACAGTTGATGGAAGGATTTCACAGCCTTCTGAGTACATCTTAGTTCTCCCCTATCCTCATAGGCGGCGTAAAGCATTTTCTTTGCCAGTAGATTTAGCTTGTCATGACAGCTCAGCTTTTAAACAAAGCGACAATAGGACCTCCCTGTCCACAGGGTCAGTATCTGCTGATTCACTTATCCACAGTGGGAAAATTGAAAAAGAAAAATATGAACTTAAATACAAATGTACTGTATATGCAATTCCAACAATGACATCATCAGACCTGGCCACTAGAGGGAGCCAGATACCATGCCACATATACCTTTGCTACAGAACTATATTTCCACAATGTATTACCAGAACTGCCCACTAGGAAGAGCCAAATATTATGCTATTATAATAACATTTAGACATGGGCACGACTCGGCGAAATTGTCATTTCCGTTTTCGGTTATCGTTTCCGTTACGTAATGGAAACGGTAATGATAATTAAGCCGTCAGAACTTGAACTCGAACCGAAAAAAGAAAAATTTGGTCGGGTTTTTCGTTTCCATTTGTGGCATCGTGGCAATCGTGCAATGCGAAGCACAGAAAAAGGTTTTAAAAGTTTTTTTTTTTTTTAAAAACCGACTCCCAGCCAAAAAGGCAGGCGAAAATATGCCTGCCTGAGGCTTTGCCACCTACCAGAGGGGTGGTTTCTGGGGGGTCACCGGCCTTTCCCCCCTCTTCTCCTGTCCTGGGCTGCTTGCACGAGGCTGGGGGGGGGGTCATCCTCGTCGTCTCGCCATGCCATGCGGTGGGGGGAGGGATCCAAAATGGCGACCGCAATTTTTCTTTTGAAATAGTGGTCAAAAAACACACCAAATCACCACAGAAACATGTGAAATTTATTTATTTTAAATGCCTGAATTTTAATAGTAGCAGCAGTGGGTTTTTTATAGCAATAAAACGTCGTATTGATTTTTTTTATTTTTTTTATTTTTTTTTTTTTTAGACCTGCCCATTTGGGCTGGGCATGGGATGGGACCATGGAAATTGTTTGAACCATTCCACCAATGGCATCGCCAGGTTTTTGACTGACACTTCTGGATATCCCAGAGGGCATAAAAAGCCGAGGCACCTTCCAGAAATCGCAGTCGGTGTATGGATGTGGTTGAGGGAGGAGGGCTGGCTGCTGGTGCTGGTGTGATCCGATCGAGATTGAGGAGGAAGGCTGGAGGCTTTAGGATTTAAGTTAGGCAGGCAGGGAGGGAATTGAATTTAGAAAATAATGTATTTGATTCCCTGCAGCTTTGTCTGCTGAAGGGAATAGCAGTTTATTCTTTATTTCTTCTCTGGCAGTTTGTGAGGATTTTTTTTCTGATATTGGATAAAGGGGGAGGTTCGACTGGGACTGGGAGGTGTGGATTTATTTTAAAAATATATTATATATTACCATTTATTTTCTATTTTCCCAACTTCAATTTGCTTGCACACACACACATTTGGGGTGCAAGCCAAGAACAGAACCTCTAACCTAAGTGCTATCTTAACTGCCCACTCGCCCGTCCGCCCGCGCTGCCACCCACCTGCAGCCCGCGCCGCCGCCCACCCACTCGCCCACCTGCGGACGCCACCCGCCCGCTCACCCGCCGCCCGCCCCGCCCGCCGCCTAGGGCGCAAAAACACCTAGCGCCGGCCCTGATTGCGGGACGCCCCTATGCTCTGGGAAGTCAAATCGCGCTAAATCAAGGTGGAAACGACAAACGACAAACGACAAATGGAAATGACAAATTTTTGAAAAAATTCGCGACAAACGGAAATGACCCGAAACGGACCCGTTCCGACAAACGAAAACTCAAAACGCCATTTTTTCTGGTCGTGCCCATGTCTAATAACATTATCTGTCTTTTTCAGCATCTGCCAGGGGTGGGTGAGGCTTGGAACCTATCTTTCACAAATATCGGAATCCTACAGTACAGTTGTATGGATATTTCATCAGAAGTAAAATCCAGTGAAGCAAACAGAATTTACTTCCAGATAATATGTGCAGGAGTACAAGATCCTGTAGAGGTTCTTGTAATGGAACTTTTACTGCCAGAACAAGAGAAGAGGGGAGCCACTTGTTGGATTTTCGCCGTCAGGTGGCCAAATAACTTTGCCAGTCTTGGTCAGCATGTAACTCAGGCATGTCCAAACTTTAGCCCTCTAGATGTTTTGGACCACAACTCCCACAGTCCTTTGTCATTGGCAAAACAGGCTTGGAATTCTGGGAGTTGTGGTCCAAAACATCAAGAGGGCTGAAGTTTGGAGATGACTTATGTATCTTGTCCGGCAGGAGGACCCATTTGCTGCCTCATTTCAAGCATTAAAGTGTCTTGGACCAGCTCTAGGCTGTTGACACACTCTCTCATATTTATTTATCATTGTCTTGCATTCCTGTGAGGAAAATGGAAAGTTTTATAATGTAGGACACTGTTATATAGGAAGGACAACACTCTCTGTCCATCACTGCCACTGGGGATCAGGCCCTCAACAATAAGGAATCCTACCAAGGGATGCAGTTGCTAAGGGGTGTTATGGGGGTCAAGCATGTTGCTATTTGCCTGTCGTTTCAAAGAAAAGAAACAGTGTTTTTGTTTTCAACAAAGATGAGGGGGGAGTACCATCAACAGCAACAACTGCCAGTGGCTGTTTAAACATTGGTTGAAACAACCTTTAGGTTATACTTTTATTTGCCCCCCCACCTTCCGAGTATTTGTATATTCTTGTGAGTTTCCAGCGTAAACAAAAAATGGTAAAGAGCATACGGGAGATAAGCCTTCAAATTGTTCTGTGGCATTTTACCAACATATCTGTCAAGTAAAAGGTTAGAATTTTCACTCTTCTGAGGAAAACATACCAATTAGCAGCCAGGCAATCCTGTTGTGAGCTTAAAGCTTGGGGAAAAGTTTGACATATTTGCAGATACAGTCCCTGCCATTTGTGATCATATATTTCTATGATTAATCATCTGGCTGACCTAGACCTTACAATGCCAGGAGGGTGTCTGTTACACTTAATCGGATATGACATGATCCAATCCAGTGTGTGCACTATGTCGCATGGTCCCAAACATATTAACTCTGACATTGGGCACCCTGATTTCAATGAAGCCGCTTCAGCACACTCAGGTGTACCAGATATCACAGAACATTTGTGCACCCCTCGGCAAGCTTACCAAGAAGCAAGTCTCAGTGAGGTCAGCGGAGCTTACTGTTAGGATTACAACCTAAATCAAATTGAGATAAATCAAATAGACCCACTGAATGACTGGAACGCTAAATCAATGTTTATGTTTGTCCCATTGATTCAGTGGGGCTATTCAATGTGGAAGTCAACAACTGTGTATAGCTCATTAATTTCAATGGGAAAGTTAAGTGTCTGCTGAAACCTCCACTTCTGAAATCAATGAGAATGAGAAGTGGTTTACTTTGGCTTGATCATGCTTATGCTGTTTCTCATGCTAAAGCAGAATCCCTTTGGCAAGGGATAGTGTAATTTTCTCACAATAATTTTGAATTTAATTTTAATTTACACTTTTTGATTGGTTGATTGATTGCAGAATCACACTGCAAAAATGCAATTGCTGCCATTACTTTCCTTGTTGGTGGTGGATTTTCTAGACCCATTTAAACTTCCATTCTTATTTTGGGACAGGGAATATTTGGATTAATTTATTTTAGAGTGTAACTAGTCCAGGATTTGTCCCACTGTCTAATCCACTCTGGGGAAGAAATGATTTGCTCCTTTTCCCAGAAGCCATATAACATAAATTCCAGCACAAACCAAACCAACCCTGAAGGATTTCTATTTCTATTTTTTTATTTGATGTCAGGAACTATTGTTAGGTGTGGGAAGATTACTCCATTTTGATTTCTTTCCAGGACATGGGATCACTGGGACTGAGATTAAGCTCTCAAGTTCCCACAATTGTTAATTGCTTACAGATAAAAAGGTAAAGGTTCCCCCACATATGTATGTTAATCGTGTCTGACTCTAGGGGCGGTACTCATCTCAGTATTCAAGCCAAAGAGCCAGTGTTTTACCTTCTTGCTTTTTATGGCAGTACCTCTTTATCTACTTGCATTTTTACATGCTTTCGAACTACTAGGTTGGCAGGAGCTGGGGTGAACAGCGGGAGCTCACTCTGCTGCGTAGCACCCAGGATTTGAACCGCCAAGCTGCTGACTTTGCAGCTGACTGTTTCGGTGCCTTAGTCCACTGAGCCACCATACCCCCTCTTAAACCACAATGATATTTATTTATTTATTATTTATTTAAGTGTTTATATACTGCCCATCTTCGGGATGGAACTCCAGGTGGTTTACAACAAAGGAGAACAAACAATAAGCAAGATTAGGTACAACATCACAAAAACAATATAAGCAATAAACATAATATTAAAAAAACAGCAAAATGACAAGATGGCAGGGCGGAACAGGTGAAGGAAAAAAAGAAAAAATGTTAACAGTCACCAAATGCCTCCCGAAACAGCATGGTCTTTAAGGCCTTTTTATTTTATTTTATTTATTTATTTATTTATTTATTTATTATTGAATTTCTACCCCGCCCATCTTCCCGTGGGAACTCTGGGCGGCTTACAATAGGCTGATCAATTCAGCTGACATACAATACAAACAAACAAGGACAAGATTAAACAAATATAACAAATATAATAAAATAAATGGCACCCTTGGCAAAAAAACATTTGAGGCTCAGCAGCAGAGCACCTCACTAAATGGACTAGTAAACGGATGGGGGGGACAAAAAAAAAAAACCTAAACTAGGTCACTAAAGGCCTCGCAGAAAAGCAAGGTTTTCAACGCTTTGTGAAAGGCCAACAGAGACTCCGCAGAGCGCACTTCGCTAGGTAGGCTGTTCCACAAAGAGGGACCAGCCACCGAGAAGGCCCGGTTTCGGGTGGAGGTTTTCCGGGCCTCTCTGGGGGTGGCAACCCGAAGCGAGTGCGCCCGCGACTGCCGAACTGGTCGGGCCAAGGTTGATTGCTAGGCGATCCGCTCTGCCAGGTAGTCCGGGCCCAAGCCATGGAGGGTTTTATAAACTAAAACCAAGACCTTGAATCTGATCTGGGATGCAACAGGCAACCAATGCAGGTGAGCCAGGACTGGTTATGACGACACACACCCGCCACCAGCCTGGCTGCCGCATTTTGTACCCACTGCAGACACCAGAGGAGAGTCAAAGGCAACCCCATGTAGAGAGCATTGCAGTAGTCCAGCCTCAAGATCACCAGCGCTTGCACTACAGTTGCCGTCTAGGTATGGCTGGCAGGGATTGTGCAAGGTGCAATTCACTCGGGAGATGATTCCATAACATGGGACCAGCCACAGAGAAGGCTCGGTTACGGGTGACCATAAAAATGAAAGTTTTCATCTCAATGAGAGAGACAGAGTGGAAGCAAATGTTATGTTGTTGTTGTTGTTGTTGTTGTTGTTGTTGTTGTTGTTGTTGTTGTTGTTGTTGTTGTTGTTGTTGTTGTTGTTCATCATCATTGTTGTTGTTGTTGTCGTAGTAGGGCAGCTAAACTAGGGATACACTGATATATATATATTTTTTTGGGGGGGGGGACCCTGGAAACTTATTTTCAGAAGGAGGAAGAGATAAGAGGAGCCAAGGTGAGGTGGGGGTTGCTGTTTCCTCTGCTTTTCTTTAAAAGAAGGCAAGTCAAATAGGGTCTTTGAAATGTAGTGTGTGTTCCTAACCCAAGAACACTCAAACCTGGCATGCCAATACAGATATTGCACCAAATGGCATACCATATCACTATGTGACCTTAGGTGACCCTATCTGGCCCCACTCATGTTGCAAGGCACTCTCTTGACTTGATTTTCTGTACTGGGCAGGATAGTAATGTAGACGTTATGGAG
The DNA here is from genome assembly GCA_037367245.1 of Phrynocephalus guinanensis. NCBI lineage: Eukaryota > Metazoa > Chordata > Lepidosauria > Squamata > Agamidae > Phrynocephalus > Phrynocephalus guinanensis. Next base: position 4,318,505 of record CM074735.1, read on the forward strand.
GGACTCTCAAAGGAAAATTTCCACGATCTCTCTGGAAACTATTTGGATCCATCAGTTTCCTTGGAGGGATCATTTTAGTCCCCCTTCTCCCCGCAGTCTGCAGAGGTTCAGAGTTCCAATAAACCAAAATCCTACCAGGTAGTGATATATGTCCATGACAACTATTGAGGATTTCCCCAACCCACTTTTTGACAGGTCATCCTGTTGAGGTCTTGGCCGACCTCTGGAATGCAGAGTTGGCCATGGTCCCTCCTAAGCAGCCCTTCCCATAGAACACAGTCCAACAAGCTCTGTGGTTTATGATGAAATGCATAGGTGTATAGCCATGAGGGCAGATAAAAGTGGGCTAACTTACCTGCAACTGTGGTTCTTCGAGTGGGCATCTGTGAATTCACACAGATGGGATTCTTCTGCACCTGCACGCAATCATCAGCTGTTCCAAGCTCTTTTGTCTGATAGAACCTCCTCCTCCCAGGGCGCACACTCCCAGTCCCCCACACTTCTCTTTGCAGTTCCCCAGATATCTGCTGCTGAGAAAGAGTATATGGAGATGTGGTGGATAGAGAGGATGGTAGTGTGGGTAGTGTGAATTCACAGATGCCCACTCGAAGAACCACAGTTAAGGTAACCCTACTTTCTTCTTTGTGGCATCTGTGAATGCACACATATGAGAGACTAGGAAGCTGACTTACTGGAGGTGGGCTGTCACGGCAAGGAAAAGGCTAGTACAGCTCTGCCAAAGGCTGCATCTGCTCTGGCCCTGACGTCTAGCTTGGAGTGGTTCACAAAAGTGGATGGATTTGACCACATTGCAGCTTTGCATATTTCAGGGACGCTGACGCCCTTTACGAAGGCTGATGAGGATGCAACAGCTCTGGCGGAGTGTCCTTCAGGCACTTCTGGTAGTGTTGCCCTGGATAGTTCATCGGTTAGTTGAATGACACAAGATATCCACTTGCAGATAGTTTGTGATGTAACCAGGATGCCTATAGAAGACTCAGACATTCTAATGGAAAGTCATTTGGACTTTCTTAAAGTGGCCATTCTAGAGGTATAGAACAAAAGTGCTCTTCTAACATCCAGAGTGTGAAGTGACTGTTCCATGTCATTGGATGAGGATGGAAAGAATGTTGGGAGAAGGAGTGGTTGACTGAGGTTGAAATTAGAAACAACTTTCAGAAGGAGATGTCTGGATAGAGTTTTCCCTTCAGCTTGTCATATAAGTTAAAAAAGTGATGCGAAATTGGAACAGTCATGGCAACATTCGTTTAATTGAGAGGTAAAAGAGTATCTATTAGAGATGGACATGAATCTCCCTTCCCTCCCTCCTTCAGCAGGTGCCCTCTCAAAGGTAGCACTATGAGAATCCCTGTCCTGCCTCCTCACCTGAGTGCACAGCTGCTGGAGGAGTTGGTGAAGGGAAGTCTATGCAACCCAACGACCATGGGAGGAGCATGAGAAAAGCAGTGCAGACCAACTGATGAGTGAGGAATCTGGCAGGGGTGGAGGAAGTGAATGCTCAGCACCTTTGGTGCCACGGCAATGAAGTGGCATGAATCTCCAAACTGAGGTTTGTGCAAGCTCTACTGTGTATATTTCTCCACTGTCATGCTTACTCACTCCTTTGCTTCACAATTTCATTAAGTACAAAACAGCTATATATTTTAATTTTATATATATAATGGGAATTTGTATCTATTTCTGAATACAGACTTTCCTGGCTTTTAAAAATGAGGATATATGGGTGAGAATTGGTGAACTTATGAAAAGGAAGTCAGCTTCTGGGATTCTCCCTTGCATGATGTCACTTTGTGAATGGTAGTGGTACTGGGGGGGAACATCTGTTCAACACCTTGAACATTAGAATGTGGGGTGTCTCAGGGCTCCATGATTCCCTATATGATTTCACATGTATAAGAGAAATGTGAAAGAGGCATTCCAGACTTTTGTGGTCTGGTATCACTAAGATCTTCCTAAATGCACATCTCAAAATGTAACTTGTGAAACTGTTTCCAGAGTCATTTTTGTCAGAGTGCTTTGTGTCAGACCCGAGTCTGAGGGCAGTAAAAGCTTCTGAGAGCATGGCCAATAGGTAATACCAGCTGATGTCTTGATCCACTACTGCTTTTTCAAATAGCTTTTCAAGCCCTGTTTTCCTACTAGTATATCCTTTTGCTGGCGTAATTCACATTCTTCATTATCTCATTACACTCATCCATCCTGCTGTTTTCTAAGCACTGTTAGTGTTTCTTCTTACAAATAAGTAAACAGAGAATTTGTTTAACATTTGATTACATATTAGTTGCAGCCAAACAGCCATGTCATCAGAACTTGATTAATATAGTGTGTTTCTCCTGCAAAATCTAATCTGGTTATAAACTGTTGGCTTTGGCAGCCCCTGTTGCTGATGTTGGTAAAACTATAAAGAGCAGGTCATATGCTATTGAGAAAACACAGAACAAATTTGTTGGTAGTCAGTCAGATTTTCTATCTAGTGTACCTGTGTGATACAGGTATTGCCTTATTTCCACACTTCACATTTAGGAGTATGACACAAGTATGACACAAGTCTTATTTGACAACTGTTATGTGAGCCTCTGTTGCAGTGCATTTAGAATACTGCAATCTGGACTGCACAGGACTACCCATAAATAGCCTCTAGAACAGTGGTGGTGAACCTTCATTTTACATCAAATGAATCTTCTAGACCAGTGGTGGTGAACCTTCAATACTCCAAATGTTTTGGACCACAACTCCCTCAGTCCTTTGGCACTGGCAATCCAGGCTCTGAATTCTGGGAGAGTTGTGGTCCAAAACATCTGGAGTGCCAAAAGTTCACCACCACTGGTCTAAGATTCATTTGATGTAAAATGCAGCACAGGATACTTCCACTTCACATGGCCAGCCTGACTGGCACGCTGTCACTTGAGTTGCTTGCCAATGACCACACTGTGACTACTGCTGCCCCAGCTAGCCACAAAGATTACTGCTAGCACCAAAAACCCTTTATTTTCCTTGGCTTTCCTTATTCATGAATAAATAAAAAAGGTGATATTTTAATCAGCACAAATGTAAAGTTTATTAAAAGAGCATAATGATTTCTTAAAATTCAACAAATGTTTGGTTACAGATTGCCTATAACTCTACTGGTTATACTTCAACCAGACTAATTGATAAATTGAAGATTAACAAGTCACCAGGCCCAGATGGCATCCACCCAAGGGTTATTAGGGAACTGAGAAATGAAATTGCAGATCTCTTAACAGTAATATGCAACTTGTCTCTGAAAACGGCCACAGTGCCGGGGGACTGGAGGATAGCAGATGTCACACCAATTTTTTAAAAAGGAAGGAGGGGAGACCCAGGAAACTACAGGCCGGTTAGCCTTACATCTGTCCCAGGGAAGATGGTGGAAAGCCTCATCCAAGAGAAAATCTTAAAACACATAGAAGAACAAACCTTGCTGAGAGAAAATCAGCATGGCTTCTGCAAGGGTAAGTCTTGACTGACAAATCTTTTAGAATTTTTTGAAAAGATAAACAGGCATGTAGATTTGGGTGAACCGGTGGATATAGTCTATCTGAATTTTCAAAAGGCTTTTGACACAGTCCCTCACCAAAGGCTGCTGAGAAAATTGCACAGTCAGGGGATAAGAGGGCAGGTCCTCTTATGGATTGAGAACTGGTTGAGATCCAGGAAACAAAGAGTAGGTATCAATGGGAAATTTTCACAATGGAGAGATGTGAGAAGCGGTGTGCCCCAGGGCTCTGTCCTGGGACTGGTGCTTTTCAATCTATTCATAAATGACCTGAAGACAGGGATAAGCGGTGAGGTGGCCAGGTTTGCAGATGACACAAAACTTTTCCGTGTGGTAAAAACCAGAGAAGATTGTGAAGACCTCTAGAAGGATCTCTCCAAACTGGGGGAATGGGCTACGAAATGGCAAATGTGTTTTAATGCAGCCAAATATGCATATTGGGGCAAAATAATCAAAACTTTATCTATCAACTCATGGGCTCTGAGTTATCCATGACAGATCAGGAAAGAGATCTTGGTATGCTGGTGGACAGCTCCATGAAGGTGTTTCCCCAATGTGTGGCAGCGATGAAGAAGGCCAATTCCATGCTAGGGATTATCAAAAAGGGATTTGAAAATAAAACAGCCAACATTATAATGCCATTATACAAAACAATAGTAAGGCCGCACCTGGAGTATTGTGTACAATTCTGGTCACCGCATCTCAAGAAAGACATAGTGGAACTGGAAAAGTTGCAGAAGAGAGCGACTAAAATGATTACTGGGCTGGGGCACCTCCCTTATGAGGAAAGGCTAAAACATTTGGGGCTCTTTAGTCTGGAAAAAAGGCGCCTGAGGGGGGATATGATTGAGACATACAAAATAATGCAAGGCATGAGTAAAGTGGATAGAGGGAAGCTCTTCTCCCTCTCACAAAATACCAGAACTAGGGGACATCCACTCAAATTGAGGGCTGGGAGAGTAAGAACAGACAAAAGAAAATATTTTTCACCCAGCACGTTGTTTGTCTATGGAACTCCCTGCCACAGGATGTGGTGATGGCATCTGGCCTGGATGCCTTCAAAAGGGGATTGGACAGATTCCTGGAGGAAAAGTCCATCACAGGTTACAAACCATGATGGAGATGTGTAATCTCCAGGCTTAAAACCAGGGTACTTCAAGGGCCAGATGCAGGGGAGTGGTATCAGGAGACAAATATCTAGTCTCATGCACTCCCAAATGCATCTGGTGGGGCCACTGTGAGATACAGGAAGCTGGACTAGATGGACCTTTGGCCTGATCCAGCATGGCTCTTCTTATGTTTTTATGTTCTTATGTTCTCCTGTTTCCTGTCAGACATTTGGCTGGCAAGAATACTTTTTCACACTTCAGGTATTGCTACAATATCTCTTCCTAAACCCACAGTTATTTAGTCTATCTAGTCCTTTATCTCTCTCTTAGCCTCTCTTTCTCAGGCTTGGTTTTTGTTCACTCTCTCTGCTCAAGCTTTTTCCAATATATATCATCATTCTGGCAGCTTCTGATTGGTTCTCTTCTCAGCAATCATGGTTTGGACTGGTGTTGCAAGGTAGAGTCCATACTTGTAGTAGAATCACTACACACACCCATTTGGGCCTTGCAAATAACCCCTTTGAGATTCCAATGGGTGCCTGCTCTCAATGCTTTAAGAAAAAGTGTCATGTTTCTTCAAACCGCAAAACATCCAGTGACAAGGTGGGCTACAGCACACATGCCAACTCCATCTCTATATCTTTCATGGCAATACTGTTCCACAACCTAACACTATCATCTAAAACACTAGCGATGTATTTAATTATGATAGACACCATCTTATTTCAATAACACCCTTCTGCTTTGATGATGGGCAAACAGGCCATCTCTATGCAAAACAAAAATGGACACAGATCTGACATTTATTTATTTATTTATTTATTTATTTATTTATTTATTTATTTATTTATTTATTTTTATATTTCTATACCACAGTGGTTTTCGCAATTTGACTTTTTCAGAAAGTCAAATTTTCAGAATCAAGTGGAAGAATAGTTATTTTTTCTAGGACATTCAATCCCTGATATTTAAATAGCAATTCAGCACAGGAAGTTTAAAAGAAATTTATAGAAAGAAACATCTGAGTTCCTATAAATTAAGAAGTTTCATTATATAACCAGGGAGTTGAATCAGCATAATTGTACAATCATAGAATAACTAAGTTGGAGGGCTATTGAGTCCAACCCCCTGCTGAATGCAGAAATCCAAATCAGAGCATATAGGTCAAATTTTCTCTTGAAAACCTCTAGCATTTGAGTACTCTTCACTCCCAAGGTACTTGGCTCAAGTTTTGTACTGCCCCAATAGTTAATAAGTTTTTCCTGATAGTCATTCTGAATCTGGCTTCCTGTAACTTGAGCCTATTATTATGCATCCCTACTCTCTAGGATGATCCTGTGTATGACTACCTTTCAAGTATTTGAAAAGTGGTGGTATCATATCTCCTCTCGGTCTTCGTTTCTCAAGGCTAAACATGATCAGTTCTTCCAGTCTTTCCTGATAGGGCTTGATATCCTGAACATCTTCGCTCCAATAGGTTCTTACTAGAGATGGGCACAAAATAAAAAATGGCATGCTATTTTGTCATGTTGTAAGGTTTTGATATGTTTTGAAATGAAATGGCAGCCAGTGTTTGTTATCAAATGCAACTTTTTGTAAAACTACTGATCCCAGGGATGGGAATGGCAGGGTTAGCTTCCGCAAGCGATTTTTGGTCACCCACAGAGATTTGGAAAGGTTTTGGGGTCAGGGAGCTGTTATGAAACTCCAAAGGGGGTGCCCCTAAGGGGGGGAAAAAGTCTTTCTAATTGGAATCAATGGGAAGTGGTGGCGGTGCTATCGCTCACCCGATCAGCTTCGGATTCCAATCAGAAAGGCTTTTCCCCCCCTTAGGGGACACCCCCTTTGGAGTTTCATAACACCTCCCTGACCCAAACTCTTCCAAATCTCTGTGGGTGACCAAAAATTGCTTGCAGAAGCTCCCCTGCCATTGTAGTCATTTAGGACCCAGGGGAGCATAGTGTTTCATTTCATTTCATTTCATTTCATTTCATTTCATAACAAAACTACTTTAAAATTCCGTAACAAAATGAAACAAAATGAAATTACTACAGAAATGAAACAAGACAAAACAAAACACTATTTTTTTTTCAGTTTCATGCCTATCCCTAGTTCTTACCTCACTAAGGCTGTTACTTCACATTCTACCTCGTTCTGTGATTACGTTTGTTCCGTGACAGCATTGTTCGCAGTCACGTGTTTTTGTCCCTGTTTAGTCCCTGTTTTCATTTACCCACAGGCATGATTACTTGTATCATGACAACTGTTACTTCACGTCCTTGTTTTGTGACAACTACTGGATTTTCCTGGCTTCGTTTAGCCTTTAAAAAAATTGTCGGGCTTCTGTTTTTCGATATTTTGAATCCCCGCTGCGGGCGGGCGGGCTGTCTTGGGAAGTCCGGCAGGATGAACCGGGCGAGCCCAGGTGGCTGCAACGTCACCACTTGCCGTGGGTGAGCGGCAGTGGTGGCAGTGTGGGTGGTGGGCAAGACACCCTCGCCCTGAACTCAGCAGTCTGCAGGCTGGCAGGCGAGCAGGCAAGGAGAGCTCAGCCCTGCCTCCGGGACCCAAGGAGGATGGACCTATGCCTGACAGTGGCTCTCTGCCTGTCCCTTCAACAGAGCCGCCTTCTCCTGCAGGGACAGGCAGGCGGCTGAGCCTGGCCTGGCGCAGGAGTTCCAGTCGGCTTTCTCAGTTGCCGGAGTATTCCTAGAGCGAAAAAGGGAAATAGCCATTGCCGTTACTTCATGTCCCTTGTCTCGGAACAGGAACTGGGAACAAAGTGTGACAAGAGAATTCCCCAGCCCAGGGGTAGGTATGGCTTGTGATGCTCTGTCCCTGGTTCAGGGGGCAGGGTCGAGACAATTTCCGCTGTCATGCTATGGACATGAAGTAAGTTTTTTTCATATCGGTCCCAAGTGGGACAGCAAAGAGGGATGAAAGGGACATGAAGAAACAGCCTAAATGTGTTAATTGGTTTACACAGAGCCAGGACATTTGTGTCACCAGCAACAGTTTTATGATTAGTCAGTGTTAATGGAATTATCACTATCTGTACTTTCTGTATTCTATTTTCTTCTGACTTTACAGCCTTCTTTACATTTCCACCACCAATCATATGCACTAAATATAGCAATCTTGATCTCCTATTCAGGAATGGCAATATACAGATCTAATTATTATTGTTGCTGTTGTATCTGAACCTCTGGACATCACTCCCTGGATCTTTTGAAGTGGACTATAATACATTTTACCCTTATGCACCAAGACTGAAAAACAAAAGTCATGTTGATTGATTTGCAGGTTCTTTCTCATTGTTGGAGAGTTAAGCAGCAGGGTTAACAGTAAACTCTAACCCATTGTGGTTAGGATCAGAATTAGCATTAGCAAAAGTGTTGAATGTAAGCCTCATATATATCCTTAAACCACTGGTTGTCCTAATGCCCATTTCTCCTTCCCAATCAGAGCAGCCTACAGACAACTATGATATATTCCCCTTTTTTCATTGCATCTTAGTTCACCCAAGACATGGATGAAGGATGGCTGTGTTCCGGGCCAGCGCTAGGCTTTTTTGTGCCCTAGGCGAGGGGCGGGGGAGTGGGGTGGGCCAGGGGGCAATGCGGGGGGTGGGTGATCGGGCAGTGGCAGCAGCAGAGTGTGAGGTGGCGGCGGGGGGTGGGGGGCATTGTCGGCGGGGGGCGGGGGTGGCAGCGAGGTGGGGGGCGGGTGGCAGCAGGGGTGGGGGGGGCGGGCAGGCGGCGGTGGCCAGTGGCGGGGGGGTCAGCAGGATGACCAGCGCCCTCTGTCCATTTTGGCACCCCAGGTGCCTAGTTCGCCTTAATGGACGTGCCGGCCCTGGCTGTGTTGGCAGATTTCACAAAAATACCCACACTGTGTTTGCTGTGAGAAAACTGGGTGATGTGTTAATTTCATTAGCTTGTCTTTATTTGGAAAGCCATAGTGGTTTAATTATGATATTTCTTTCTAGAGAAAGTGAGTATATTACAAACAGAAAGAGAGAGAGGTTTGATTTAATTTAATATATAGAAACATTTACATTTTCCAAATGGCTGACCTAGGATAATTGCCATGCCATTTATATTTTGCTAATGGTAGGTCCATTGTGCTGTAAAATAATAGTACATTGTTTGGAAAAGGGATGCATTTTTAAATTAGGGTTCTCACTAAGTCATCATATGGATTTGATCAGACACTGTATAAGAATCAAATGTAGAAAACTCCAATAGAACATTTGTTCAAAATTAAATGTTGCCTCTGAAGTATCAAGTGTTTTCAGATTGTTCTCTGTCAAAGAACAGTCAATACTCACCTTCTGGAAATGTTCGTATTTATCCTTAATTAAATGCATTTTTGGGAAACTTAATGTAAAGTGCTAGCCCAGAAGTTTAGTTAATTTGGCTGCAATGTGAAAAGCATATTGATTGATTGAGGGCACAATACTGATGTGAATGTGCCTGAAATATAGCATTTGCTGTCCTGACTGAAGTACCTCAGGTCATCAAATTGACACTGGAGTTATTGAACTCTTAATGCAAAACTTAATTACTTCAAAATCTGTTGAATATGCATCTTTTCTTAAAACTTACCTGCTATTTTATTCAAGGGACACTGACCTCTTTTGTCCTTTGCCTTGTAAGGAAAAAAAGTCCTCAAGTCAGATTGAAGATGGCAGGTTTCCTGAGCCTGCAAATACTTAATAGCATGCACTAATTTCAGTTAAAGTACCCCTCTCATGTTCAGTCCAATAGGAGTATTTGAGGATTGTGTATGAACATAATCTAGGCATGATGAAACCATTTCCTGATTCAGTAAATGACACATGCACTTCCTAAAATGGCTTGCATTTTTCTGAATAAATAACTCCATTGTCATGCTTTCCATTTTCAAGTCTACCAAACTGGATACATCTTTTGGTCAGAGCAGCTGATTAGTTCCCTAACCAGTTGCTTTCTGTGACTATTTGCCCATGATGAAACAGAACCAACGGTTAACTTCATCTACTTGCTTGTCTGTTCATTCATTTCTTTGTTCATTTTTTCATTCATATCTTTGAAACAAATCCACAAGCTGTTATTCTAAAAGAATCACAAAAATATTTTAATATATCTTCAAAATACACTGCAAAAATAAACAAACACATCCAATATTCCAATATAATAAAGCAAATTATTTTATTAAAATCAGCAAGAGCCTCGTGGCGCAGTGTTTAAATGCCTGTACTGCAGGTAAAACTGTGCTCACGACCTGGGTTCAATCCCCGGTAGCAGGCTCAAGGTTCACTCAGCCTTCCATCCTTCCGAAGTCGGTAAAATGAGTACCCAGCTTGCGGGGGGGTGGCGGGCGGCGGCAATGTGTAGCCTGCACACTGTAATTAAAATTTTAAACCGCCCAGAGACTACTTGTAGTGGTATGGGGCGGTATATAAGCAGAATACTTTGCTTTACAGTTTAAAACACTTTGTCTTAATCTGGTAAAATAAAGGGTCAGTCTCTTTTGGCTTGCAGGGCTCCTGAATAGATGCCTGCACCATTCCTCTGACATGTCCTTCCTCTTAGGTGTTGTATGCGGAGGACAGGCCCCTGCTATGCTTACTGAAGTCTTGGTTCCAAGAAAGCTTGACTGTTGTTGTGGAAGTGAGGGACTTGTATTCTACAATATAACTTCTGGTACTCGTGTTTGGAGTGCTATAAACATCGCTGGATTCTTCCTGCTTTGTGTGACCTCTCAGTGTTTGCTGGATGTTCTTCACTAAATGCTGTTGCATGTGATGGAAAGTTGGCTGGCATTGCCCCTCTCAACTCTTGCTGCTACTTAGTATGTATTACCCACTGCCTAATTCAAGGGTTCCAAGATGGTTGCTAGAATGTACTGTACTTCTTGTTCTGCAAGCAAGTGTCACCCGGACTTTGGAATCTGGGGATGGCTCAAGAGGCCACCATATAGAATAAATAATAAGTGGCTCCGATTCCAGTTGATGAAAGCAAATACTGCAGTTTTATTTAAGCAAACACGTGTACACATGGGTACTCAAAAAAATAGAGAACCCCAATTTAGACATGAATCCGGGCTCTTATACTCGGACTACACGGAAGCAAATAAGTCAAAATTCCTCATCGGTGGATGGGTGGATACATAGTATTGCATACACATGACAGACTAAGTTGGTGGGTAGCTCTTTCCACCCTGAACTTTTCAACCTTTTTAGCAAGCAGTAAACAGTTTCAGGAAGGTTCTATAGGATGTGGTCAAGCCCCCTTTGGGACAGTATGCAGAGACCCATCAAAAACAGGAAAAGGGTCTGTTGTGAGCCTTTGTGGTTCAGCTTAACAGGGCGAAAAGGTATTTTGTAATTCATGCTGACAGGGATAAAGAGTTGAGGCATACAAAACCTTTTGCACCATTTGCAGTCTGAAAGAAACATGCCTCATCCTTTGGAGCACCGTGAGTCTGTGGTGCAGAGTTCAGGGGGAAAAAATCTCTGTTCCTTCTCACAGGGTTAGACCAGGGAAATTTTGTTCAATACAATTATGAGATACCGTTCATACAGGTAAATAGAGATGGGCACGACTTGAAAAATTTTTTTTTCGAGTTGTCGTTAGTCGGGCCAGTCCTATTTCGGGTCGTTTCCGGTTTTCGCGAAAATTCGCAAAAATTAGTCGGTTCGTTTTTTTGTTTTTTCGTTGTTGTTAGTACTGGTTTTTTTTGGGGGGGAGCGGGCTCCTGGAGGCACCTCTGTGGGGTGGGTGCCTCCTCTGGCCCGCTATAAAGGGAAAGTGGGCTCCTCACCCACTAGGAAGGGGAAGCAGGCTCCAAGAGACCCCTCTACATGGGGGTCTCCCTTCCTCACCTGCTGCTGCTGCAAAATGCTATGCAATAGCCATATGGATATTGCATAACATAATGTGCAGACGTGAGACCAGTGTGAGAGTGATAGGGTCATACCTTCCCTTCACAAGGCTCCCGCACCACCATGTCTCACACAGAAGGGAAGTGTACTTGCTGCGTGTAGTGCAATGCAAGCAAGTAGATCTGGCTTTAAGGTGGCTTAGTGCAAGAGCTAGGGTTAGGCTAGTGACGGGTAATTTTACGGTGGGCTAGTGGGTTGCACCTCTGGGTGCCTCTCTGACCCACTAAGAAGACAGTCTGTGACGTATGGGTACGGAGTCAAGGGTTAGGGTTAGGGTTAGGGGGCTAGGGCAGGTTTTAGGGGGCTTTTTGGCACATCCCAGAAGTCTCCATGGCCAAGTGGCCATGCGATTGGTGGGATGGCTCCGAAACTTTGCATGGTCGTCCACTCCCACATGGCTGGCCACTCGGCCAGCCCATCATTGCGCAGGTGTAAATAAAATAAAATAAAATAAAATCAATGGAGGACAGAGGAGGAGAGGAGAGACATTTTGTTGCAAGAAAAAACCCACTGCTACTGTGAAAAATCTGGCAGTTTATAAATTTTCGCGTGTTTCTGTTGTGCTTGTGTGTTTTTGGACCACGATTTCAAAAACAATATTGCGTTTGCCGCCCCATTTTGGATCCCCCGCCCGCACCGCATGGCATGGCGATGGCGACTCGCGAGTCCGGCTGCCCAGGACGGGGGGGAGGCGGGACCCCCCCCTCCAGAAACCACCCCTCCGGTAGGTGCCCTGCGCCCTTAGTCAAGCAGGCATTTTTCCGCCTGCTTTTTTGGCCCGGGAATGGGTGGGGGGAGAGTTTAAAAGTTTTTTTCCTGTGCCGTCCGTGCCGCTTGCTTGCGCTTTAATTGCGGCGGCCGGCGGCGAGACTGGGCTTTTTGCTGGCTGCGAGCCTGCGGCGAGTCCCACCAGAGCAGCCCAGGACGGGGGATGAGGGGGGAGGCTGGGGACCTCCAGAAACAACCCCTCTGGTAGGTGCCCTGAGGCACGGCAGGCATTTTCCCGCCTGCTTTTTGGCCGGGAACCGGGTTTTTTTAACTTTTAAAAACTTTTTTTCTGTGCCGCGTGTGGCATCGCGCGATCTTGCGATGCAAGGAACGAGCACGACAAATCAGACCAAAATTGTTCGTTCGTCGGTTCGAGCTCGAAGTCTGGGGGAGTAATTCCCGTTACCGTTTCCGTAGAGTAACGGAACCGAGTAACGGAAACGGAAACGGAAATACCGCTAAGTCGTGCCCATCTCTACAGGTAAATGAGTAGTGAAGCAAGTCCTTTACCTTGCTGGCCACGGCTGACTCTTCAGGTAAGACAGAAATGTTATTCCTCCTCTGTGGAAACCCTCACACCCAAACGACCTAGATCCTTTATGTCTTCACGACTACTAAGCCATGGAATATTGGTTTCACTTTGCTAAGGATGGCTGTCTTCCCACTAAGGACCTGTGTCACACTCTCCAAGCTTTGAAGGACATAGAGCACTTGACATATCATGTCCCACTCTTCTCTGCCCAGAGAAGCACCCACACCAATGAAAGTCTTTAGTGCCAAATCATGGAGTGCCCTTTGCTGCTCCAACACTCTTTCAAGCATGTCAAAAGTGGAGTTCCATTAAGTTGCTGCATCTTAGGTTAGAAGACACAGTAGCAATCACATTTTCTCTTGCCTCTGTTGCAGCAGCTCACTGCCACTGACTCTTTTGTGAAAATCCCCAGCCATCTTTCTACCCATCCCCATTCAATTATCTTAGGTATGCATCTGTTTTCCATAACCTGCAAAACATCCAGGACTACTGGTTGAGAGTGTGGGGCATTCACCACACTCCTTACATCTTCCCAGACTGCAGTGCTGTCACCATGTTCGTCCCAATGTCTGTGACAAACAGAGCTTGCTTTTCTGTAGTTAGATTCCAGTGGTGCAGCATGTCCTTCAGCCTATTAGATCATGTGAGCTGTGTGGTGGCCCTCCTTCACAGTCACATTCAACAGCACTCACCTCTGTCCTACCCTTGTTTGTTGTCCTTTGACTGATTCCTCCCTCCTCCACCACCAATGTTCTGTTAGGGAGAGATAGACATGTTTTGCACCCTGTAATTTGCCCTGACCAGCTGCTACTGTGCCAGTTGACTAACACTTTAATAGAAAACTGGAGCCAACCTGCAGCTAAAGGTCATTTGGAATGGCAGTTGGTAATGGGCTATGTTGCCCGGATTACTCAGTGCCTAAGGTCTTTCCCTGAATCCTCTCCAAGCTCCTCCAGAGTAGCCTGGAACTTATTCTTGAGATGTGAATACGGCACGTGCAAGTGGGTCAACCTCTGCCCTCTGATGACGCTTGTTCTTCACATTAAGGAAGTCGTTTGTCCTCACTGTACCAACCTCATTTGCCAGCAGCAACATCCTCTGCTGAGTCCTCAGGTAGCTAAGCAAGTTATTATTGGAAAGGTAGCCCAAGTCGTGTCCACGCTTGAGCACGTTTTTGCAGTACATGCATTCAATTATGTGAGCATTTGCTGCACCCTGTTGATAAGATTATAAATGTATTGGGCACTCACACATTTGATGCTAACTTCCTAATATGGATTGATAAACTTGCCATCATTTTTTATTCTGGCAACTGGTAGGGCAGGTGTAGTTGGAGGGCCAAGTGTAATTTTAGCATCACATTCTTTTGAAATAGTGTCCTCTTGAATCCTATCAATCTTCTACTCCCCCACATCAAAAGTGTATATGTTTGAAAGGGATTCTTTGCCTGGCTTCAATAAATAGTGGTTTATGTCTTTGTCATTTTTTCTGGGGTGGTGTTCATTCAGCAATTATTAGAGCTGAAGGGGTCATTCCTTTGTGTTTTCCCCAAAATGTTTAGTTTGTTCGATTCATATATCACCAATAGAGATGGGCACGAAATGAACAATTTTTCGTTTCCGTTTCCGTTTTTTCGTTTTGTTACGCAATGAAATGACAAACGAATTTTGTCTCCAAAACAAAACGAAACGAACAGAAATACTGGAAATTTTGTCGTGCGTTTCGTTTCCGTTACTGTAATACAGTGAACTGCTTTAAATGCTAAAAAAAAATCACAAAAATTTGAAATAAATGGTAACGAAACGGTAACGAAACGAACGAAAACAAAAATGAATTTTTTGCAAAAATTCATGAAAAATGGAAACGAACTGAAATGGACCCTCCAAACGACAAACGACAAACAAAACATCATTTTTTTTAAATTTGTGCCCATCTCTAATCACCAAGTCCTGTCGCTATTCCATTCCTATATCTTCTTATGACTTCCTCTAGTTTCAAAAATATGATATTCACTTTGAATATCCCTTAGTTGTTTTGATTTTACTATGTGTTATTTAGTCTTGCCTGCCAGGAGCAATAGTTTTACTGTTTGCTGGGGGCTATATTTGTACACAATGTCCATTAGTTTGGACCATTGCTCAGTCCTTTCAGTACTCTCTAACTTTCTGGCTCCATATTGCCATATAAGGCTCTGCCAGAGTGTCTATCCCAGAGTTCTTTTTGCTTCTGCAAGGGTTGAGATGAAATTTCTCCCAGCTTTTACTGTGTGTTTACTAAAAGGATTTTCTTCAAAGCATGTAATATAATGTAAGTACTGTATATGGGGAAAAGTATATGGGAAAGCATGGTAAATATTTTAAATCTAACTTAGACAAGTGCATATGAGTATTCCATGCAGCTAATCTAAGCATCTTAAAGTCTTCAGTGTATGAGAAATACTTAGCTATTATTCCAAAAGAGAATTCACAGCAAGGTTCCAGGTTCTAGGCAAAAGTTCCCAGAAATATTATTTTTAAAAAAATAATCTTCTGGCAGAATTCTTTTTTCATGGATCATTTGGTATGAGGTTACTTATAAATTTAAACTTTTTATCATTATGTATAAAGTTAAGATAGAAGTACTTGATACACATTGGAAAATGTGTGTGGGGGTATGTAAGAAGAGAAAAAAAGATCTAATATGAGGCAGATTGCCTTGAAGCCATAGCTGTTCATTTGCAAGACTTGAGCAGAACTTATTGGAAAAGATAATATTTGGTCTCACCCACTCTATACCCCAAAGCAGAGAAAGAACTCCTAGTTCCCAGAGCTCCTTGCCCTCTGAAGATGTTGGCCACAGAGTCTGGTGAAACATCAAGAAGAAAAACTTCCAGAACACGGCCAAACAGTTTGAAAAACTCACAACAGCAATCACAACAGCTAAAAGATAATATTGATAGCAAGTGGGGGCAGTAGGAAGAGACAACAACCCACCATGAGATTTTGTTGGTGTTCCAGATTAGAGCAAAGCTGTTAATGACAGGACATTTGGGATGTCATTAACTGATAAGAGTCAGCACACGTCAGAGTAACTTGACATCTTTGGATGTCAAAGTTGATGCTGCTCCTTAATTCTCAGACAAATGCATGTTAACAAAATGGGTGGAATGGTCAAAACCATGACAGCATATAGGCACCAAAGCTCTGCTAACATAGAGTAAGAACATTTCCATCCATAAAGCAGCCCCCAACAAACAAAAAAATAAAACAACAATAAAAAACAAAATGAAACACACACACACACACACACACACACACACACACACACACACACACACACACACACACACACACACACACACACACACACACATTCTCTATTCTTTTAAAAATATCTTTTCAAGATTTTTTACAACTGGACAGAAAATCTCTTTCTCAGCACCAAGTTCTATTTGACAAGGAAGAATTTTAAAAGTGCAAAATTTCAGATTGCTCCAGACTTGAAGCTGGAACATGGTTTCAGAAGTGTTCACTGAAAACACTCAGGGATGGACAAACACAACTGCTCAGTGCTTTCGCAATACATATGTAGAAGATGGCTTACAAAATTGTATGCTAATTCTCTAGATATACAGTATATGGCAAAACGTCTCTTTCTAGAAAATTGTCACTGTTTTTTAACTATTCAAAGAAAACCTCTCTTGACTGTTTTTGTGACCTTTCATTGCCCTCTCTCTTCCTGGGCCACAAAGCTGCAACAATGTATCTACTTTGCAGTATTCTTTCTGATAAGCCTGTTCTATGAATGCTCCACTTATAACAAAGTTGTTGTTTCTTCCTTTTGAAAGGCCTGTTATTTTGGCCCCTGCATCCTGAATCCTCCCAAAATGAATGACGGAGTACAGTGGTCCCCTGCCCTATCGCGGTTCATATACTGCTGTCCCGCTATATTGCGGGACCATATTATATGAAAAAAGCCCCCCTTGGGTAAGGGGCAAAGGCTGTTTCTGGCCTCCCATACTTACCCCAGGACTGGCGCTACCCCGAATGGGCCTGCGGGGGCCTTCCCGAGCCTTCTGGAGGCCCCAAAAGTGCCTCCATGCGATGGAAGTCGTTTCAAGGTCACCGAAAATCATTTCTTAGGCCTCCGAGGGCCTTTCTAGGCCTGTTTAGCGGAAGTCACTTCCGGTTCACAGGGAGGACCTTTAGGGCCTCCAGAAGGCCTGGGAAGGCCCTCACAGTCCCATTCAGGGCAGCACCAGGCTGGGGGTAAGTACAAGAACCCCCAGTTAGGGCCCCCACACCCGACCTGACCTGCTTCCGCATATCGCGGATTTTCAGTTATCGCGGGTCGGGTCAGGTCCCTAACCCCAGCGATAGGCGGGGGATCACTGTACTTTGAATGTGCATTACAAAACTGTATACTAATGCCCTGGGGATACACAGCAAAATGTTCCTTTCTGGAGTACTGTTGCTTCATTGGTTTCTCCAAAATAAAAAAGCAGACTGTTTTTAAGTCTTCAAAAAAAAAACCCTTCTCTTTTATGGTTTCTATGACCTTTCATTGTCCCCAATTGCATCATTTCCTAAGCCATGAAGATGTAACAATGTATCTATTTCAGAATTATCTTGGGAGGTAAACCTGTTCCATGCATGCTTGGTTTATAAAAAAAATCATGGTTTTTCCCTTTTGAAAGAACTTTTTTGAAGATGAATATTTCAATCACTGAAGCCTGGATTATTTCGAGATAAGAAAAGTAGGTGAGAGCAATCAATTTCTTGCCATGAGCAAGACTGGTCTTTTCAGTGTATTGGGTCAGTTTTAAATCTGGAGATGTTTAAGGTCATATGTTTCTGGATGGGTTGGTGGTAAAACAGTTTTATTTTATTTTTTAAATAATGTAAAAGTACTTTGCCCAAACCTCCTTTAATTTGGCATAGAGCAAGATCAGATAGCTTGCTACATCTACAAAAGTTGATGCTGCTCTGAATTCCAGTTTCAAAAGTATACTTTTTTGTTGGGGGGTGACCTGAGTTTTAGTATTGCCATATAGAATGCTGATACACTGCTCTGCACAAAAACATTTATGCACTCTCATGCAATGGCCATGTATACTCCAGTTTAAAAGTATTATCAATTACTCAGCCAAGGACCATTGTGGCTTATTTGTCTTTCTTTTTTAAATTATGCTCTGTCCTTCAAACAGGACCAGTTTAAAGATGAGACACTGTTGGGCACCTGGTAAAGCAAAGTGTTCTGCTTATATACCGCCCCATACTACTACAAGTAATCTCTGGGTGGTTTACAATTTTTTAATTACAGAGTGCAGGCTACACATTGCCCCCCCAGCAAGCTGGGTACTCATTTTACCGACCTCGGAAGGATGGAAGGCTGAGTGAACCTTGAGCCTGCTACCGGGGATTGAACCCAGGTTGTGAGCACAGTTTTACTTGTAGTACAGGCATTTAACCACTGCGCCACGAAATGACACCCCAGCAAGACAATCCAAGAGAGGCTGTTCCTCTTCATCTTCAGAAGATTCCTGTTTACCTGTCTCTTACTGCGGCTTTATCAGTGGTGGTAGTGGCTTTAGATGCCATGCCTGGGTGCTCTACAATTTGTAGCCTACATAATTACATTGCAATTTATTTAAAACTTACCATATTTTTTGCTGTAGAAGATGCACCTGACCCTAAGACACACCTAGTTTTTAGAGGAGGAAAACATGGAAAAATGTTTAGACTAAGGGTTCATGGTGGAGGAATCCAAGCTGCGAAAGGGGAGAGTTGCAAATGATGTGATTGGAACTGGTGTATCCAAGCTGCAAAAGGGGAGAGGAGTTGCAAATGAGGTGATTGAG
This sequence comes from Phrynocephalus guinanensis, assembly GCA_037367245.1. NCBI lineage: Eukaryota > Metazoa > Chordata > Lepidosauria > Squamata > Agamidae > Phrynocephalus > Phrynocephalus guinanensis. Next base: position 4,337,219 of record CM074735.1, read on the forward strand.
ACTGGGGAATCCAGGCCACAGAAGGGGGTGGCAGAGGCTCCATGGAAGAGACCTCTTAGCAAACAAGATGATTGGAACTGTGGATTCTCACCTGCAGCATGGGAGGGTAGAGGCTCTGTGAAGGTAATTTATCTCAAGCTGAAAATGTGTGATATATATGTAGCGACTGCAGCAACAAAATTAAAAGACGCCTGCTTCTTGGGAGGAAAGCAATGGCAAACGTAGGTAGCATCCTAAAGAGCAGAGACATCACTTTGCCAACTAAGGTCAGGATAGTCAAAGCTATGTTTTTCCAGTAGTGATGTATGGAAGTGAGAGCTGGACTATAAAGAAGGCTGATCACCACAGAATTGATGCTTTTGAGGTGTGGTGCTGGAGGAGAGTCTTGAGAGTCCCCTGGACTGCAAGGAGATCAAACCTATCCACCCTGAAAGAAATCAACCCCAAATGTTCACTGGAAGGACAGATTTTGAAGCTGAGGCTCCAGTACTTTGGCCACCTCATGAGGAGAGAGGAGTCCTTGGAAAAGTCCCTGATGCTGAGAAAGATTGAAGGCAAAAGGAAAAGAGGACGGCAGAGAATGAGATGGTTGGACGGTGTCATCGATGCAACCAATATGGATTTGACCAAACTCAGGGAGGCAGTGGAAGATAGGAAGGCCTGGCGAGTTCTGGTCCATGGGGTCACAAAGAGTCGGACACGACTGAATGACTGAACAACTAGACATGGGCACGACTTGGCGAAATTCTCATTTCCGTTTCCATTTCTCGTTTCCGTTATGGAACAGAAATGGTAACGACAATTACTCTGCCAGAACTCGAACTCGAACCGACTAAAGAAAAATTGGGTCTGATTTTTTGTTGTCGTTCCTGGCATCGCAGCGATCGTGCGATGCCAAGCGGCACAGGAAAAAAGTTTTAAAAATTAAAAAAACCCCGATTCCCGGCCAAAAAAGCAGGTGAAAATATGCCTGCCTGAGGGCACCTACCAGAGGGGTGGTTTCTGGGGGGGATCCCCACTCCAGCCTTCCCCCCCTCCTGTCCTGGGCTGCTTGTACCAGGCTGGGAGGGGGCATCCTCGGCGGCGTCTCCATGCGCGGTTCAGGGGGATCCAAAATGGCGACCGCAATTTTTTTTAAAATTGTGGTCCAAAAACCCACCAAAGCACCACAGAAACATGCGAAAATTAGCTATTTTATATGCCTGATTTTTTTATAGTAGCAGCAGTGGGTTTTTCTTGCAACAAAACATCTCCATTGATTTTATTTTATTTTATTTTATTTTTATTTTTATTTATATTTTTTTACACATGCGCAATGATGGGCTGTCCATGGGATGGGACCATGCAAATTTTTGGACCCATTCCACCAATCGCATGGCCAGGTTTTGACTGACACTTCTGGATGTGCCAGAGGGTATAAAAAGGCGAGGCACTCGAGAGAACACTCGCAGTCCGGGTTTGGATTTGGGGAGAGAGGGCTGTAGCTGGCTGGCTGCTGTGCTAGACCGACTAGTTTCGATTTCGCGGATGCGGAGCCTTTAGATTTCAGTTAGGCAGGCAGGGAGGGAATAATTGATTCAATTGAATTATTTTAGGAAATATTTCATTCCCTGTCTGCTGTGGGGAATAGCAACACGCAGTTTATTCCTTTTTATGCTCCTGAGTTTGTCAGGACTCAGGAGGATTTTTTTTCTGATATTGGTTTAGGTTTGACTGGGGGGGAAGGTGTGGATTTATTTTAAAAAAATATATACTACCCATACCATTCCAATCCATACTTATTTTCTATTTTACAAAGTTCATTTTCATTTCATTGCTAGCAGTTTTCTTTATTCTCTACTCTCCTTTTTGTGTGAGAGAAAGGATTTTCATTTAGTGCAACTGGCACTGCTTCAAGTTCAAAGAGGAGCTTTTTGGAGGTGAGGTGTGGATTTATTTTAAAAATATATTGAATATACTTTTTACTACCATTTATTTTCTATTTTCAAAAGTTCATTTGGTGGCTGGCAACAAGTTCCTTTACCCTGCCTCCAGCACAGTTCTGTGGCTTCTGGGAATAGCAAGCCTAGCAGTTTTCTTTAATCTCTCCTCCTCTCCTTTTTGTGTGAGTGGAGAGAGGATTTATATTTCATTTAGTGCCACACCACTGCTTCATTCAAAGTTCAAAGGGGAGCTTTTTGGGAGGTGAGGTGTGGATTTATTTTAAAAATATACTAGATTTCCCCCCCAACCAGTGCACTCAAACACATTTGTTGGCATTGGCAAGCCAAGGGCACCTCTGAGGGAGAATAATATTTTACAGAAATACATTACAATATTATTTGTGTACTTTACTTTTACTTTTGTTTGTTTGCTAAACTTTTTGTGAGGACACTGCAGTTAAACAACACAGGCCCATTCACTTTACTTTGCTCACAGTGTACAACACAGTCCTACTCCTGTAGCAGTGTAGTGTGCTTGCTCGTTCATTTATTTACAACAAGTTGCAACTCAAGGCACACCCTTGGTGGGTGCCTGTGCAAGATTACTTTGCTCACAGTGACAACACAGTCTACTCCTGTAGCAGTGTGCTACCTCGTTCATTTATTTACAAGTTACAACTCAAGGCACACACTTGGGTGCCTGTGCAAGTTTACTTTGCTCACAGTGACAACACAGTCCTACTCCTGTAGCAGTGTGCTAGCTCGTTCATTTATTTACAACAAGTTACAACTCAAGGCACACCCTTGGGTGCCTGTGCAAGTTTACTTTGCTCACAGTGACAACACAGTCCTACTCCTGTAGCAGTGTGCTAGCTCGTTCATTAATTTACAACAAGTTACAACTCAAGGCACACCCTTGGGTGCCTGCACAAGTTTACTTTGCTCACAGTGACAACACAGTCCTACTCCTGTAGCAGTGTGCTAGCGTGTTCATTTATTTACAACAAGTTACAACTCAAGGCACACCCTTGGTGGGTGCCTGTGCAAGTTTACTTTGCTCACAGTGACAACACAGTCCTACTCCTGTAGCAGTGTGCTAGCTTGTTCATTTATTTACAACAAGTTACAACTCAAGGCACACCATTGGGTGCCTGTGCAAGGTTACTTTGCTCAACAACACAGTCCTACTCCTGTAGCAATGTGCCAGCTCGTTCATTTATTTACAACAAGTTACAACTCAAGGCACACCCTTGGGTGCCTGTGCAAGTTTACTTTGCTCACAGTGACAACACAGTCGTACTCCTGTAGCAGTGTGCTAGCTCGTTCATTTATTTACAACAAGTTATAACTCAAGGAAGGCACACCCTTGGTGGGTGCCTGTGCAAGTTTACTTTGCTCACAGTGACAACACAGTCCTACTCCTGTAGCAGTGTGCTAGCTCGTTCATTTATTTACAACAAGTTACAACTCAAGGCACACACTTGGTGCCTGCGCAAGTTTACTTTCCTCACAGTGACAACACAGTCCTACTCCTGTAGCAGTGTGCTAGCTTGTTCATTTATTTACAACAAGTTACAACTCAAGGCACACCCTTGGGTGCCTGCACAAGTTTACTTTGCTCACAGTGACAACACAGTCCTACTCCTGTAGCAGTGTGCTAGCTTGTTCATTTATTTACAACAAGTTACAACTCAAGGAAGGCACACCCTTGGTGGGTGCCTGTGCAAGTTTACTTTGGTCACAGTGACAACACAGTCCTACTCCTGTAGCAGTGTGCTAGCTCGTTCATTTATTTACAACAAGTTACAACTCAAGGCACACCCTTGGGTGCCTGTGCAAGTTTACTTTGCTCACAGTGACAACACAGTCCTACTCCTGTACAGTGTGCTAGCTTGTTCATTTATTTACAACAAGTTACAACTCAAGGACAACACACCCTCCTGTAGGGTGCCTGTGCACCCTTGGTGGGTGCCTGTGCAAGTTTACTTTGCTCACAGTGACAACACAGTCCTACTCCTGTAGCAATGTGCTAGCTCGTTCATTTATTTACAACAAGTTACAACTCAAGGCACACCCTTGGGTGCCTGCGCAAGTTTACTTTGCTCACAGTGACAACACAGTCGTACTCCTGTAGCAGTATGCTAGCTCGTTCATTTATTTACAACAAGTTACAACTCAAGGAAGGCACACCCTTGGTGGGTGCCTGTGCAAGTTTACTTTGCTCACAGTGACAACACAGTCCTACTCCTGTAGCAGTGTGCTAGCTCGTTCATTTATTTACAACAAGTTACAACTCAAGGCACACCCTTGGTGCCTGCGCAAGTTTACTTTGTTCACAGTGACAACACAGTCCCACTCCTGTAGCAGTGTGCTAGCTTGTTCATTTATTTAAAACAAGTTACAACTCAAGGAAGGCACACCCTTGGTGGGTGCCTGTGCAAGTTTACTTTGCTCACAGTGACAACACAGTCCTACTCCTGTAGCAATGTGCTAGCTCATTCATTTATTTACAACAAGTTACAACTCAAGGCACACCCTTGGTGAGTGCCTGTGCAAGTTTACTTTGCTCACAGTGACAACACAGTCCTACTCCTGTAGCAGTGTGCTAGCTCGTTCATTTATTTACAACAAGTTACAACTCAAGGCACACCCTTTGGTGCCTGCGCAAGTTTACTTTGCTCACAGTGACAACACAGTTCTACTCCTGTAGCAGTGTGCTAGCTCGTTCATTTATTTACAACAAGTTACAACTCAAGGCATACCCTTGGGTGCCTGTGCAAGTTTACTTTGCTCACAGTGACAACACAGTCCTACTCCTGCAGCATTGTGCTAGCTTGTTCATTTATTTACAACAAGTTACAACTCAAGGCACACCCTTGGTGCCTGCGCAAGTTTACTTTGCTCACAGTGACAACACAGTTCCACTCCTGTAGCAATGTGCTAGCTCGTTCATTTATTTACAACAAGTTACAACTCAAGGAAGGCACACCCTTGGTGCCTGCGCAAGTTTACTTTACTCACAGTGACAACACAGTCCTACTCCTGTAGCAGTGTGCTTGCTCGTTCATTTATTTACAACAAGTTACAACTCAAGGCACACCCTTGATGGGTGCCTGCGCAAGTTTACTTTGCTCACAGTGACAACACAGTCCTACTCCTGTAGCAGTGTGCTAGCTCGTTCATTTATTTACAACAAGTCACAACTCAAGGCATACCCTTGGGTGCCTGTGCAAGTTTACTTTGCTCACAGTGACAACACAGTCCTACTCCTGTAGCAGTGTGCTAGCTCGTTCATTTATTTACAACAAGTTACAACTCAAGGCACACCCTTTGGTGCCTGCGGAAGTTTACCTTGCTCACAGTGACAACACAGTTCTACTCCTGTAGCAGTGTGCTAGCTCGTTCATTTATTTACAACAAGTTACAACTCAAGGAAGGCACACCCTTGGTGCCTGCGCAAGTTTACTTTGCTCACAGTGACAACACAGTCCTACTCCTGTAGCAGTGTGCTAGCTCGTTCATTTATTTACAACAAGTTACAACTCAAGGAAGGTACACCCTTGGTGGGTGCCTGTGCACACAAACTGCATCTGGTGGTGTTCGATGCCATTGGGGTGGGAGCACCGAAGGACTCCTGGGTTGAGGGGACCCTGGAGACCAAGGCCTTGCTGGACAAGTGCCAGAAAATCGTCGGGCACTTCTCTCGCAGCGTCAAGGCATCCAGGATGATGCGTGAGAGGCAGGCGGAGACGGGCCGACCAGAGCCCCTCCTGATCCAGGACGTGACCACCCGGTGGATCTCCAGCTACGAAATGGTCAAGCGCCTGGTGGAGCAGAGGGAAGTGGTGGAATACGTCATGTCAACCACCCCAGTCCTGCATGAGGGGAGGGAGATGGACATTGGTGCTACCGAGTGGCTCGCCCTCTCCCAGATGGTGGGTATCCTGCAGCCTTTTGAGGAGACCACCCACGTCCTCAGCAGCTACAACGCCAGCCTGGGCCACGTACTCCCCCTGGTCAATGCCCTTCGCCAATGCCTAGAGGCCACTCTCCGGGAAGAAGCCAATCTTCTCCCAAAGAGCAGGGCCTTGACAGACAGGCTGCTGACCGGCGTGGATACCCGCCTTGGCCCACTAAGGAGGGAAAAGCTGTACCAGATGGCATGCCTGTGCGACCCTCGCATCAAGGGTTCCCTGGTGGGCAGCGCTGCCGACCTGAACTCCTGGAAGACGGAGCTATGCCGTCAAGTCAGGGCTCTCTCCAATCAGGGCCAGGCATTTCCGAGGGTGCACGGAAGTCAGAGCGATGCAGAAGAGGGATCCTCGCAAGGATCCTCATCCTTCTGTACTCCAGGAGTATACACCCAGAGGCCAGGTTCCATGCCAGCAGCCAACTACCTGGCCTCTGCCCTAGCCATGGCAGTCTCCTCCGCAGTGGAGGCAAGGGAGGAAGAAGAACCGGAGCCCACTCTGACCATGGTGAAGGAGTACATGGCCGAGCCCCTCCAACCCCTCACCTTGGACCCACTCCACTACTGGGCCAGAAAGGCAGACCTGTGGCCCGCTCTTTCGACTCTGGCGTTGGACCTCTTGTCCATCCCACCCACCAGTGTCCAGAGTGAGCGTGTCTTCTCCCACATGGGAGATGTCCTGAGGCTGCGCCGCTCCCGACTGGACCCGGAGACCGTGGAAAGTTTGACTTTCATCCGCTTCAACCTTTCCACGTTGGGATTACCCCAACACTCCAAAACCTAAGTCCAAAGTCATTCTGCCATGGGTTCCTTAAACGGCCCTCCATTGCCCTAACATCAACTACCAGGGCAACATTTTTGCCGGTCCACCTGCCTGTCTGCCTACAAGCCTGCCTGCCTGCCTACAAGGCTACCTGCCTGGCTGGCCCTGTGACTACCTGCCTAGTGCCTAAATGCCTGCTTGCCTGCCTGCCTGCCTGCTGCCTGCCTGACTGACTGTATTCACACACACACACAATTGGAAGGGTCTGTATTGGCCCAATTTTTGCAGCCCTTGCCTGGGTCCAAACCAGCAAGGACCATTCTCAAAGTGTCATTTGAAAGGGTCTGTATTGGCCCAATTTTGCAGCCCTTGCCTGGGTCCAAACCAGCAAGGACCATTCTCAAAGTGTTATTTGAAAGGGTCTGTATTGGCCCAATTTTTGCAGCCCTTGCCTGGTTCCAAACCAGCAAGGACCATTTTCAAAGTGTCATTTGAAAGGGTCTGTATTGGCCCAATTTCTGCAGCCCTTGCCTGGGTCCAAACCAGCAAGGACCATTCTCAAAGTGTCATTTGAAAGGGTCTGTATTGGCCCAATTTTTGCAGCCCTTGCCTGGGTCCAAACCAGCAAGGACCATTCCCAAAGTGTCATTTGAAAGGGTCTGTAATCTGTATTGGCCCAATGTTTCCCCGTTGGCCATGGCTGGTCTGAGTGAGACCCTAAAACCTGCCTTCCTTGGTGCTTCCTCCCTTCCCTGGGGTTTAGGCGCCAATCTGCTTACAAAGTGGTCAGGAAGCACTTTACAACAACCTACCTCAAAGACTGAGTAGCAGGGGGCTAGCTCTCCTCCTTACAGCCTTAAAGAAATAGCCCAGTTCTCCTGCTTCTACTCTGTCTCCTTAGTTGATGAAACTCGGTCTCCTGGGGTGGAGAGAGAAACTCTGCCTCCCAAGGCAGAAACAATCCTTCCTTTTTGGCTTTGTGCCTTCCCAATCCCTAGCCTGGGTGGCTGGTATCCTGCAAGCCTGTCTAGCCTACATATACCTGTAAACCGGACTGCCTGCTTCCCAGCCTGCCTGCCCGCCCCTCGGCCAACCTGCCTTCCTGTCAGACTCCCAGCTTTGAGCATGCCTTCCAGCTGCATCTCATTCAACCTCCTCTAGTCTGGCCTTCTGGCCTCCCCTACTTTGTCCTCTGGGCTGGTCTGTGACCCACTAAGAAGGACTCTGGGTTTGTGGTCTGGTCTCCTTTAGAGGTGGTGGTGGTGGTGAATGATCACCCAAGAGGGGAACTCAGTCAGGAATACTGGGAAGGGGGTTAGGGTTAGGCAAGGGGGATGGGCTGCAGAACACTGTGACTCACTAAGAAGGACTGGAGTGGAATGTACTTGTGCGTACTGTGTGCTGTGTATACTGTACTGCACATAACCATGTGTTGTCCATTTCTTAGAAATAGAAGAGCCTGTCAGGAGGAACTTCCAGGGTGGGTTCATGGTGGATCTGTGAGTCTGTGTGACTCATTAAGAAGGGCATTGCCCTTGCCTATTGGCAGTTTGCTACTTGCCAGCGTAACAGCACATGGGAAGGAAGAGTTAGACAGAACTCTTCCTTGCTGTCCTTTTGGCAGCATCAAGACTCAGGCCTTTGGGTCTCCGCCACTCTTTCCTCTGGGCTGCACGGCACTGTGGCTCACTAAGAAGGACATCTTACTGGCGTGCTGGTGGCACTCTGTCACCATTTACAAATAGAAGATTTGCCCGAAAGTTCCAGGCTTGGCTCTTGGAGTTGTGAAAACTGAGATTCACTACGAAGGGCATGGTAGTAGATTGCCGGCAGTAACTTAGCAAGTCTACCAGCACACAGCTGGGAAGGAAGAGTCAGACTCAGATTCTGGCTTGCTGTCCTTTTGGCAGACTGTGCGGTCTAAGACTCAGACTCACTCAAGCTCTGTGTCTTCTCCCTGCCTGCCTGTCAGGCTCCCGGCACTCCCGGCTTAGAGGAGGCCTTCCAGGTGCTTCTCCTTCAGCCTAACAGCACGGTTCAGTGCTTCAAGTTCAGCCTCCGAGCCGACATGCGCCCTGTCGGCCACTCCCCTCAACTTGCCCATGCAGCAACCCCGGCTGCCCCCGCCTCTAGGCGGAAAATCACTTGACCAACTGTAAGGTGCAGTCATGACATCAACTATTTTTTTTAGAATTGGGGGAATCTGTCATCCTGGTTCTTCACACAATCCAGGTTGGGAAATCCCTTGGCAGAAGGAGGGGAGATTCCTAGGTGCTTCTCCCTCCACCTCCTCTAGTCAGGCCTTCTGGCCTCCGTGTTAGGGTTAGGGGGTTTGTTTAGGCCTCCGCTACTCTTTCCTCTGGGCTGCCAACTGTGGCTCACTAAGGAGGAAGGGAGGAAGCCTCCAGGCTTGGTACTTCGTGGATACTCTGTCACACACTGACTGTGAGACTGTGATTCACAGGCCTACTGTCTCCTCCGCCACTCTTTCCACTGGGCTGCCAACTGTGGCTCACTAAGAAGGAAGGGAGGAAGCCTCCAGGCTTGGTACTTGGTGGATACTCTGTCGCACACTGACTGTGAGACTGTGATTCACACAGGCCTACTGTCTCCTCCGCCACTCTTTCCACTGGGCTGCCAACTGTGGCTCACTAAGAAGGAAGGGAGGAAGCCTCCAGGCTTGGTTCTTGGTGGATACTCTGTCGCACCCTGACTGTGACTCTGTGATTCACAGGCCTACTGTCTCCTCTGCCACTCTTTCCACTGGGCTGCAATGCACTGTGGCTCACAAAGAAGGGAATTAGACAGCTCCGCTTCTGAGAGTGGGAAGAGGCAGGCCTTTCTGCAGGAAGTGTTGCCACTGTGTGGGAGTTTTGTCAGCCTCCGCTGCTCTTCACTCTGAGCTGCCGTGCCAAACACTGTGACTCACTAAGGAGGACATTGTGCTCTTTCCACTGGGCTGCCAACTGTGGCTCACTAAGAAGGGAAGCATACTTGCGTAGGCGTACGTGTTACGTACGTAATTCCGTATACGTAATAAAAGAGTTTGTCAGGAAGTTCCATCCCTGGTCCTTGTTGGTGGATACTAGTAGTAGTCTGTTTCACTGACTGCGAGTCTGTGGAGGAAGGGCTACTTGTCGGTTCCATTGGCAGTGCAAAGCACTGACTCACTGAGAAGGGAACGTGCCTGGGATGGGATTTTACCAGAGAAGCAGCACACACACAGCTGTGTAGGAAGACCCTCTGGCTTGCAGTCCATTTTCAGGCTGGACTCAGGCCTCAGAGTCAGGCCCCACTGTTGCTCATGAAGAAGGAAAATGTACTTGTTGTGTGCGTAACTGCGTACTCCTGTCAGAAAGTCCCATGTGTGGTTCTTGGTGCTGTGCTGTATGACTCAGTCAGTTCTAGTTGTTGTTGTCACGTTTTCTTTGACCCAATTTTTAATATTTTTCTGCTCACTTCTCATAATGTGCTCTTCATCACTGTCAGTACAATGTTTTCAAGTTGCATTGGAATTTGGGAGATTTTTGAGACATTCGCCTCAGAGTTAGGCCCCATGTGGCCCCTGCCACTCTTTCCTCTGGGCTGCAAGACACTGTGGCTCACTAAGGAGGGAATTGTACTTGCGTGCTGGTGGCACTCTGTCTGTCACCATATAGAAGATTTGCCTGTGTCTGACTACTACTAAGACTCAGACTCACTCAAGCTATGATGTGGCCTCCGCCACTCTTTCCTCTGGGCTGCAAAACACTATGACTCACTAAGAAGGACAATTTGCTGGCGTACTCAGGCCATTCAGCCACTTTGGGTACTGGAGCTGGCAATGATCCTCCCCTACTCGGGCCCTGTGGCCTCAGACTCAGGCCTTTGGGTCTCCGCTACTCTGTGCTCTGGGCTGCATGTGAGTCACTGAGAAGGGAATTCAGGAATTCTTCTAATCGAGCGGTCCTTTTGGCCTCGCCTACTCAGGCCCTGTGGCCTCAGACTCAGGCTATGTGGCCTCCTCCAGCCACTCTGTCCTCTGGGCTGCAAACCACTGTGGCTCACTAAGAAGGGATGAAAACTTACAGTACTAGTACTGTAGCACACTATTTGTATGTAATGATTGCTTTTCCTGCAAATAAAATGCAAAAACACACACATAATGTAGCTTAACAACTAACCTGAACACATGATGTTCAAGCTGTCACTCCTTAACACTGCTTAAACATTTTATAATCATTTTTGCCCAAACCCTGGAACTAAGACTGCCAGACAAGAAAACTTAATGTTACGTTCAAGCTACACTTGTAGGTGGTGGCGGTTGAAGTGGGAACACTCAGTTGGAGGTGCAGTTAGGGTTAGGGTTAGGGTGGATGTTTTGGCCCCCGCCACTCTGTCCTCTGGGATGCAGAACACTGTGGCTCACTAAGAAGGGACTGAAAACTGCTTGTAGCACAGCTTTGAAGAGGCAGCACGCTGCCTTGCTGGCCTTTGGGCAAGCACGTAGCAAGACACTGTGGCTCACTGAAGAGGGAATTGTACTTACGTGCTGGTGGCACTCTGTCTGTCACCAGATTTGCCTGAAAGTTCCTGGCTTGGCTTTTGGAGGTGTAGGAACTGTGACTGACTACTCAGACTCACTCAAGCTATGTGGCCTCCGCCACACTTTCCTCTGGGCTGCAAGACACTGTGGCTCACTAAGAAGGGAATTGTACTTGCGTACGACTACGTACGTACTGTCACTCACCACACCACCACCAAGAGTATGTCAGAAAGTGCCATGTGTGGTTCATGGTGGTACTAGTACTCACAGTCACAAAGAAGGGCTGAAAACCTGTGGCCTCCGGTTCGCAGCCCTGTGGCCTCAGACTCAGGCTATGTGTCCTCCGCTACTCTTCACTTGGGGCTGCAAAACACTGTGACTCACTAAGAAGAATGACATTTTGCCTGCGTGCTGGGAGTTTGCTGGGATGATAGCACACACCTTGGACTTTGTGGCCTTGTGGCCTCCCTTTTGCAGGGCCCTGTGGTCTCAGACTCAGCCCTTTTGGGCTCCCCTACTCTGTCCTCTGGGCTGCAAGACTGTGACCCACTAAGAAGGACACATGTTACTGTTAACACAGCCCCGTGATGATACGGCAAAAATCTGCCATGCTGGCCTTGCTGGCACCCTTACTCTGTGGCCTTGTGGCCTCAGGTACTCTGGCATTGTGGCCTCCCGTACTTAGGCTCTGTGTGGTGGTCTCATACAGTCTGGCCTTTTGGACGCCCTTACTCTGGCCTTGGACTGTGGACGTGGACGCCCATAGTCCTCCTTGTATAGCCTAGTGGGATCTGGGCTGTATACTAGAGTTCTTCTGCCTAATCCAAGCTGTGTGCCCGTACGCCAGCACGCTATCTTCCTTAAGAGCAACCCAGAGCCCAATCCCTACCTATTCCAAGTTCCTAACGCTAACCCTAACCCTATAATATCAGACTCTACCGCTAGATGACCAGGGTTGCATTGGCTTGGCTTTACAGTCTGATGTGAAGCCAGGACCTTGGAGGAGGGGGGGGGGGCATTGAGAGGAGTAGACCCTCATCCAGATTTGGGGAGGAACGGAATGTCTGTGTCTCCTGCTGCCTCTGAGAGGTGGAGGGGAGATGGGATGGATAAAAGCTTCAAACAAAACAACAAAAATTATAACAGGCAGCCTGACCAAGAGAAAAAAAAGAATATTGCATTTATGCATTAACATTTCTGGCCACTTTGTTTGCTTTATTGCATAGGATGCAGTCTTATGCTACGATATATATTACACCAGTCAGTCACCACCCACCCAGTTTAAAGTGTTTTCCGCCTGCTCTCTCTGGGTCATTGCAGGATGCCCCCATGCTCTGGGAAGTCAAATCGCGCTAAATTGCGGTAGAAACGACAAACGACAAACGACACGATGAAACGACAAATTTTTGAAAAATTTCGCGAAAAACGGAAACGACCTGAAACGGACCCATCCCGAAAAACGACAACTCAAAAAAAAAATTTTTTTTCTGGTCGTGCCCATCTCTATGAACAACAAAAATATGTAGCGGGGACTGCTCTATTCACTCTATAAGATGCACAGACATTTCCCGTTACTTTTAAAGGGGGAGTGTGTCTTATAGAGTGAAAAATATGGTAATTGTAGTGCTTTAAGCATTATGGGGTGGTATACAAGCAGCATGCTTTGCTTTGTTTTGTGGCTTAAAAGCCATGTAGCCATGTGGAAGCACAGAGAAGGAAAAGGGGGAGCAAGTGCAGCTGGTGAAAATGTCTGTGGAAAAAAATAAGCTCAGTTTTGATATTTGGCCCCTAAAACCTGAAGAGAAAACTATCTCTAGATTTTCTCACCAGAAATCAACACTTTCAAATATCTGTTTGCAAAGTTTCACCCTGGTATAAAGTGAAGAAATAGACTGTGTCAGTTAACCATACATTTATTCCCCAAATTCATCTGAACTAGGAAACATGATTACTTTTTTAAAAAAATGCTAGTTTAGGGTCAAGCTAATATGTGGTTTCAGGGATACTTCTGTAGCTCCCAGCATTGCTGAACCACCGTGAACCCATTTGCTTTTAATTAAAATAAATTGTTGCTTTATAAGTCTTCTTGTATCCTCTAGGGAACATGGGGGTAACATTGCCATGTTATAAGGGCATGGCATCACACTTGGGACCTCCTTTAATCTCATTTATTTTTACATTGAAAAAGGACTCAAGAGTGAGCCTTTTCAGTCTTAATTAAATCCATTTTTAGTTAAATCCATTTTCCATTAAAAAAAACTTTTCAGCAATCTCAATAGAATACCACCATTGTCTTATTCTTAAAAAAATGCTAGTTAGCCCATTGACAATGTAGCACTGGAACTGCTGGCAAATCTGACTAATGGCTCACACAAAGCCTCCGAGTGCCCATGAAACAAATACAAATGATGCTAATTCTTGAGGGATGTGTGTAAAAGAAACTCAAAAGAAACACTTCCATGACCTCTTTGTGCTTTCAGCAAGGTTATGAGACAGAGTGCGAGCACAATAATTCTCTAAGATTTATGACATAAAAAAGAAGGGGAAAAGACACAATTGCTAAAAAAGGAACCAGCGAGATCTCATTGGGTATGCATTGCGAGCTGGTTTGCTCAAAGAGTTAGTAGAAGTTGGGAATACCTTTCCCCCTATTATATGTCACAGGAGAAAAAACTCCCTCTTGTAGCCTTGACCTAATTTCAAAATTCCAACACTATACTGGCAGAATACTTCTGAGTACTCTATAGCTAGAAAACCCTGGAAAGGGTTATCATCTGTCAAAATCAACATGATAGCATATGATTATTTTTGTTATTATGATAAAACACACAGCAAACAACCATTTCCCAAAATTTTAAGTTCACATTTTTTCACCACCCTACACCCTTGATTTCAGCAGCCAAACTGGAGAGTTAGCTCCAGCTAGAATAGAGCCATTAAATCAATTGAACTTATGTATATACTGATTTATCAAGTTCCTGTTGATTAAATGAAACTATAGGATTAGCAATAGGATTTAGGTCATTATTCTGTCACAATAATAAATAATAGTTTTGCTGTTATTATTATTTTTAAAAGAAACAATAGAAAATATGTTAACTTCAACCAAAATTTTCTTGGTTTTATTCTTGCCCATTTTGTAAGATTCATCCTAATTTGCTGTTCCCCTTTATTTTATAGCCAGACAAAGGCAGTTCAGAGATAAACTCTAATTTTTAAGGTTTCTTATTTAAATCTGACTAGGGCATGGCTTTCTTTGAATTGTGTTTTATCGACAGGAAGAACAAGCAACCTTCACTGCCTTCAGGACATCCCCTGAAATAAGTCCCTGTATTTCATTCCATGATTTACAGCTCTATGGCATTGGGGCATATTGGACACAATGCCAAGCGTCTTCAGTCTCTGCTGTATCATAGTGGGCAGAACCCATCAAAGCATTAGCTCACTGGAAGGCCAGGCTTCATGGGCCTTCTCCCTGTTAACAGGACCATGATATTCACAACATCAAACCACAAACACTCCAACTAATACGTTACGGCCATGAGCCAATTAGAGATCTATATGTGCCAGTTAAATTGTGTACCTCACAGCAATAAATTACCACTTGACAAATGAGGTGCTGTTTTGGTTAATAAAATAAATAAGTGAAAAAAGTTGACACACAATAAGTATCTCCCCCCCCCAAAAAAAAATTACAGGAACAAGCCATCACCAAATTAACACAAAATACTAATATAAAAAAGTAAGGAGAGATGGGCATGAACTGCAGTTTGGCTGGGTTTGGCATAGTGCCTCCATAGGTGTTCTGTGGGCACTGCACACTTCCTTCCCCCACCTCCCCTGGGCTATTGCCCACTCACTGGCAAGGGCACGCTTTTCTCCTCCCTTCAGGGATTGCCCACTCACCACCAGCAGTGCGGTCTTCGCTGTCCTGCCTCCTTATCTGAGTTGGTGGCTGCCCTTGAAGATGGAGGACAGAAGCTTGCACTTCCACCAGTGAGTGGAGGATCTTCAGGAGAAGTTGGAGGAGGGAATCACCTGGCATTCATGGAATGCCTGTGCATGCCCTGTGCTGAACTGGACTGAACCATCAAACCTTGGTTTCTGTCCATCTCTTTTGGTGTGTGCCATCATTATTGGTTACTGTTTTTAATTTCAGATCCCAGAATTCTTTATTCTGGGAGTTCCACTTGTTAGACAATTACCTATAGACACCTACATTGTGTCCACCTGAAGAACGTCCATGGTGGATTGCTTCCTGGCCTAGGCTGAGCTCCAGAATAGCTTTCTTTAAGAAAAGGAAGATGCTTAGTGCTTGCTGGGAACTCTTCTAGATCTGTTTCAGTCGTTTCATGCTCTTTGTTGCCCGTCCAAGCGTGCAGACTGTAGATCTCTATTCACATATCCTTTTCATGTGTAGAGGGAAGTGCTCTAGCCCAGTCCCTTCCATGTCTGGTTCTATCAAATCTTTATTTATTTATTTATTTATTTATTTATTTATTTATTTATTTATTTATTTATTTATTTATTTGTTTGTTTGTTTGTTTGTTTGTTTCATTTTTATATCGCCCATCTTCCAATCTGGAACTCTGGGTGGTTTACAAGTTAGGGGAACAATATTGTGAAGAGGAAGACTTGTGCTATTTGCAGCTCTGGACATTAGTCAGGACCTTGATTTTCCTCAATATTTTAACTTTTCTAGAGTCCCTTATGATTAGCAAAGGTCCTCCTCTTCAAGCTCGTCATCACCCTCCATGGTAGGGATGATACGGTAGGCAGGGCTAGACTGCTCTCTCTCACACACACATGGCATAGAGAATATATATGAGAAGGTCAGACCCAAATAAACCTGACAGAAAAATGGGGAGTCGCAGCCTCCAGTAATTGTGTAGTCTCCTTTTGAACAATGGAGTTCGTAAATGAATAGTGGTAAAAGAGGGGAGGAAGCGGACCCCTTAGGAAGAGCAGCCACTGAAAACAACTTGATTAAGGAGTGTTAATCCTGAATCTAATATTATTTATATACAGATATTCTACATAGTCTACTATCTCTTCTTCTCTATGTTATTCATGTTTTTGAAAGCTTTCCTTTCTGAAAAACTGCCATAGATATTTTCGGCTGGGTTAAGGCAGTACTGTCACATGTGAAACACTGCTCAACTCTCTTGCAGATCTGGATACTATAGATGGGGTGTTTGGAGTTGCTCACGGCTGATATCCATCTCAGCTGAAGTCAACTGGCTGCAAGCTCTAGTATACTCTAATTAAGGTCTTAATTCTCATCAGTAGAAGGTGGTGGGATGAAAAATCCATTTGTTTTAATGGGAATGGGATGGATTTGCTTGCCGGCAACATCTATTTACAATCTTGGCTTCAGACTGGAAAACAAAAATGTGACATGATTTTCCCCCAGTGGTGAACTGAACAGCCTCAAGAATAAAACTGCCAAAGCAAACATTATTCTGTATGAACAGAAAATATCTCCATTGTGTTAGTCATCCTAAGAGCAACTGTATTTCAAGGAGTGGGGGTTTTCTTAGATATTTAGAGAGCATAGTGCAGCTACAGAGACAGCAGTAAGACCGCTGTGCCATTTCATTAGCCGACTGTAGCTGCAGACGTTATGTTACTGTTGTGTATTGGGATTAGACTGAGAAGGCCATGTCTGGTTAGTCCTGATGTTCACTCGGTGACTTTGCACGTCACTAACATTTTGGCAAAAGTCAGCACAGGACAATGGACCCCCAAAACAAAACAAAACAAAACAAAACAAAACTTGTAGATTGCATATACATTAAGCAATGAACATGTACACATAAAGTAGAAAGAAGGTTAAACATTTGCATGCCACGTCTAATATATTTCTTGGTTAAAAACCAAGCAGTTAATGATGACAATTCATTTCCAGGGGCATGCTATATTATTTACAGTCAAATAAAAACTGAGAGGCTCCAGTGGCGATGGAGGAAGTGGCCACATGGCTTGGAAGACCCTGCCCACTTGCCCACCTGCCAGCCTGCAGGAGAGGCACCGGGGGCGGCGGAGGAATTGGCTGCGCAACCTGGAATACCCTGCCCACTCGCCTGCCTGCCTTCAGGATTTATTGTATTTGTGCTTATTTGTTTCTTTGTTCTTTTTATTGTTATGATTTGATTATTTGGTTTGATTGATTAGTTTTTATTTTCTATTTGAAGTTGTTTAATCTGTTTTTATATTTTGTATATGTTTGTAAACCGCCCAGAGTAGCTTTTTTGCTAGATGGTTGCAGTATATAAATAAAATGAATAAATAAATAAATAAATAATTTGTACAGGTGAGTATAGGACAGAATCCTGAGGATCAATGTAATGCTTTCATGCTTGGGAATAGCTGCTTATTCCACCCTCATCCCCCTTCTTTTGCTTATTGATTCCACCGACAGAGAAATAGATTGGGAGACATGGCTTGAGTGCTTTTCCCTCTCCTTTTTGCATAGGAAAATGTAATACTGATATAGTCTGCAGTCAATAAATCACAGAAAGCTTAACAAATCAGCCCATGTAAAACCATCTTTGCAAAATGCAATGTAAATTATTTAAAATTAAATATGTAAATATATTTTTCTGCCACTCTGAAATATTACTCTAATTTGTCTCAGGCATATGCTAGGGAAAAATAGAAAGAAACAGTGGGCTGTTCTGGGGGTTTATGAATTACCTCTCTGAAACGAGGCTTTCTATCAAAATACGCAGACTCTTATTCTCCGAGGGCTGACTCACTAGTGCCAGTGGCATTGCTCATGTAATTTTATGAGGGCTCAGTGCTACTAAGCCAACAGGTAAGCTTAAAGGCAAAGCTTTAAACAGGGAGAATTTCACAGACTATCAGTTAAGAACAGAAATCCAAAAGAGTATTGCATACTTTTAATATCAAAATTCTGGTACTTGCCGTTAAGTCAGCAAGTCCCTTGTTCAAGTCTTTATCAGGAACCAATCAAGAATTAGCTAGCTTTATTAAGCTTCTATTTACCCATATTTGGAGGCCCATTTGAAAGATGGAGCTAGTAATACTGCTGTACCTTAGAGGCTGTTGTAAGATCACAGAGATAATGTATATGAAGAACTTTGCTTATGTTGTCTTAGAAAAAAATGTTTTCCTCAGATCTGGAGAAACACTTTCCAAATGTGGAGAATTAAAAATACACAATGAAACAGGCTTGGGATTCCTTTGCATAGTGTGATCCCTTAGGGTACTAAACAAATCATTTCTATGATCACATAAAAGGCAATGATGGGAAGGCAAATGGCTACAACTTCATCCATTCTCTGTATACTTATTATTATCTGGCTGAGGACAAGGCAGTCTGAAGCAGAACACTGATGTGATGGAAAACACCAGACAGCAACTGAGCAATTTAGGATTACTCCAGCTTTATAGCAGCAAGTGGGGGATTTGGGCCACTAGGCATAAGAGCCATAATGTAACTAGGAGAACCAACTCCAAATCATTTGAATATATTAACAGGAATCCTCTGATGTGAAAATCGGGGGGGGGGGGCTCCTGTCTTGGCAAAGATTAATGAAAGTTTTCCAACTGACTTCAAAGGAATTGTAATTTCACCATTAACTTTTAACATTTGCAATGCATCTGTTGCCATCTTATGTTGAGACAATTAGCAGGTGTCAATTAGGAGAGAGACAATAGATTATGTAACCAATTACTTTCACTATCCAGACAACAGTTTGCAATCAGAGGGATGTGTGATCAGGTTTAATCAAAGATTAGAACTTTTTAATTAAATAGGGCCTTTTGTGGCTAGTCATTTGACATTAATTACTGTTTTAACTTGATGCATTTTGACTTGTAAAAGGCTTTGAGCACTCAAAAGGGGAGAAAAATTATATTGCTGCATAGAAAGTGCTGGTTATTTAAGTGGAAATGTGAAGTTTTGTCACCCAACTCCCACTGGTGTATGAAGCAAATGATATTTTAAATGTTAGTGGCTTTCTTAGATAAAGAGAGGAGTGAATTTTAAATGCTTAACAGCAGATGGTTCTGGGAAACAAGAAGCACACAAACATTTAATTGTATTGATTAATAAGATTCTAAATCTTGGCTCCTCCAAAACATTCAAGGAATGGAATCGTTGGTGTGCATGATGTGTGCAGACTTAACTAGATGGGTAGCCTTTGGGCAACTTCAAAATAGCCAATGCCACCAGCATGAATGGAATGTCTCCATCAAAATGAAATGCCTAAGCTAGAAGCTCCAGGAGAGAGTCACGTTGGCTGGCCCAAAGAGAGGCAGATAAATGTTAACTGCATGCCTGTGATAACTTGAAATGCAAGGGTGGCATTGGCAGCAGTACGTGCACGTCAATCTTCCACAAGTCATTGCCTATCCTCTTTCCTCCAGTTATACAGTATGAAGTGGATATATTGACAATGAAACCCCTCCTCTGAATCGACTGCATAAATGAGGGGGAGCAAAGGGGAAAAGAAATACATAGGCATTGGCAAAAGGTATTACCATTTCTCTTAGAAGATGTGAGGTAGAAAACTAGGTTCCAAAAAAGGTGATCATGGCCAAGCATGTGTGCTGCTGACACAAAACATGTGTACATGGAAGATAGAACGTTTCCCAGTTTCTTTGGAGGGGAGGGGGAAAGAGTTACCCTCTGTGCAGTTTAGTAGGCAGATGCATATCCTTCAGTATGTTACAGATTCTTTTTTATTTGTGTCAGAAGCACCAACAAATTCTGTTGACAGATCAACATACACTACTAAGCAGAATATAAATAAGTTATACAATTATTATGCATACAATGTATATAAATGAATAAGATTTAAAACAACAACTGGATGGCATTCATCCAATACTGGGCCACATCAACAGCAGTTCCTCTTGCCAGCCTAAGATTTTCCTCCGTGCATGTTGAAGGGCATGACATGCATCATAACATGCATGAGATGGCTTGTTCTCCACATTTGCACAAGGTGTCTTCTATTGGGAAGTCCCATTTCCTTGCATTATCCTTTGATCTTCCAGCCCTAGCATGCAGTCTGGTGAATGCTTTCTATACTGACTAAGATTGTTCTTGGCCAGGCAATAGTTGGAGAGTCATGTAGTTCTGCCCTGTTACTCTATAGCTACTTGCTTGCTTTCCCTAGTTCTAGGGCAGTCTGTGTGTGTGTGGGGGGGTGATTGTTGGGAGGGGTAGAGATTTTTAGGAAACTATATCTTAATTTCAGTCTTGGCCTTGGTGGTTGATGACAAAAAAAACCCCAATTCATGCTCCGGGGGCGGTCCCTCTGCCCAACCGGAGCAGCCTTGCCCTCGCGCGTAAAGGCGTCCAGAAGGGAGGGGGAGGAGCGCCCTATAAGAGGGCGGCTCCGACCCCCCACCAACAGGCCTTCCAGCTCGACGTTCAGCAGGGGAAGACCTGCCGGACGCGCTGTGCTTCCCGCCCGCCATCTTGCGGACGCCTCGTGGCGGACGCCATTTTGCAGGTGCTCCGGCCTTACCTCCGGGCTGGCATCGGTCCTCCAATGGCCGGACGGGAGCTGGCTTGAGCCCCGCTGGCTGCCTGCAGCATCCTCGCTCGCCTCACTGCTCTGCCGGGTGGGCGAGCGTCCTCTGCGGGGCCGTCGGCCGTCGGCGACTTGGCGGCTTTCCATATCGCCGCCCCGGATCTCTGCCACGGCTGCGGCAGCCGCCGGCCTAGCCGCAGCTTCCTTTACTTAGCGGAGTGGGGGGAGGCAACGGCCTCCTCCCCGGCGTAAGTTCCGGCCTGTGCGGCCTGGGATTGGTGGCGGCGGGCCACGAGGCTTCGGCGCCCGGCCGGCTGAGCTGCCTTGAAGCCCGGGAGTGGGTGGGGGCAGGCACCTGGCAAATGCAGTGGTCCCTGGGTGGGGCGGGTTTCATGGGGCCTTTGGGTTTGCTGCCCCCCCTCTCCTCAGCGTCTTGTGTTGCCTGGCCCTGGTGGTGGACCCATTGGGGTCTGGCCGGGCATTCCCTCACCCCTTGCCTGGGTTGGCTCGTAGGCCACTATAGCCCCGGGGTGACACAGTGGGGTCATGCCTAGCCCCACAGCTGGAGTGAGGGCAGGGAGTTGGTTTCTCGGGGGGAACGAACAGCCTCTCTTGCTGCACTCCTGGCCTTGTTGGTGGGGTGGCTTGTGCAGCTGATATGGCACCCAAGAAGGGTCAGGGGGGTAAGAAAGGGAAGCAGCCTGCCCAGGCCCACCAGAGGCCATCAGGCCAGGCCCCCGAGCCTCGCGAGGAGGAGGAGAGCTGGCCAATCTGGCTTCAGCTCCAAGCGTGTTTACAGGCCTTAGAGGCCGAAAAGGGTGTGGGCGGGGCCGGGGAACAGCCGGGCCCTGCTCCACAGGCCGGGTCCTGGCCCTCCAAGGCACGGAAGCGAGCCCAGCTGATGGAAATGGCTAATAACTTTGAATCCCATTTTGCAGTATTGGAAGGGATGCAGGCCACCCCGTCTGCTCAGGCAGGAGCGAGCGCGGGGCCAGCCGCCGGTAAGCGACCTCGGGTGGCAGTCCACCACGCTGCTGAACCAACAACCCTGGTGGGAGAGACGGATGGTGAAGAAGAGGTTGCAGTCACAACCCTGGCGCCGGAGACCACATCCTCCAGTGAGTTGGCTTGCGCACCTGAACCAGCGCCCACTGTCTCCTGGCCCTGGCCTGCCGGCACGGGGGTCCCCATCTCTATTGCCCATGCCTTTAGCCCTGTAAAGGTGGCAGCGGGGCAGCGGGCCCTCCCCGGCTCTTCCAGCCCTTGGGGGCCGGCTGCCCAGCTGTTATCAGCTTTCCAGCCGCATCCGATCCTGCCCAGTCTTGTCCAGCCGCCCTTATCAGCTGGGCCCCCTGGAGTGCCAACCCAGTCCCCTGCTGGCAGTCATCAGGTGTGGCCAGACTTGACCCCTGTTTGGCCACCTGTGGGTCAGCCTGCGCCAGGGATGCCACCCTGCCCCTTTACGCATCTGCCCACAGGGTATACTGGGGTGGCCGGCGGGGCCCTCCCATATGGTGACTATGCTTCCCCTTTTGGGCACCACCTAGCTCAAGCAACCAAGGAAAAGATATGGCGGGGGGGGGGGAATACTTGGACATTTTCAGTCTATTAAACAGGGAACTTGATACAAAGGAGCTGGACAAGGAGGACCCACCGGACAAGGAGCGTAGATTGAGGAAAAAGCCAGAGCGCTCATGGGCCACGTGGCTGCCAGCAGATCTAATATATATGTCCTTGTCCCTCCAGGCTCACCCTTGGCGGGCCCAGTCCATGCTCAAATATTTGGATATTATTTACAGGGCATTTCTAGAATTCCCTTGGCACACATGGCTGCAGTACGACAAAGAATTCTGTCGTAGAGCAGCCCTGGATCCGCTGCTCTGCTGGGATGAGCTCCTGCCGCCCATTTGGCTGCAGTTTATGACCCCGGTGAGGCCGTCCCTGGGTGAGCGGTACGACAGCGGCCACTTGATTAGGAAGGAGCCATCTAACTCCCCTGCCCACTCTGCTCCGGGCCAGTCGGTTCAAGTCCGGCTGGTCTGTTGGGACTACAACGGGCAGGGAACCTGCGCCCGAAAACAATGCTGCTTTAAACATGAGTGTTCGGTCTGTGGAGCTCAGCACCCAGCCCTTAACTGTAGCAGAGCGTGCCCGCAGCAAGGAAAAGCTTGAGACCTGAACCAGGGCCATAAGCCAGGGGCCGGTGATGGGGCTGCTCCAAAGGGGCCCCAGCCCAATTAAGGTAGACGTGCTCGAGCTTTGGGTGACACAGTATCCTGACAAGGAGGCAGCCCGGGTTTTGGTGGAGGGGTTCAAATATGGTTTTAGGATCCCGTTCGAGGGGGCCAGGGGACCTCTTTGGTCCAATAACCTTAAATCACTGCAAGGGGCTGAAGAAATAGTATGGGGAAAATTGATGAGGAAGTCAGGGAGGGGAGAGTCCTAGGCCCCTTCCAGTCCCCCCCCAGTCCCAAACCTGCATGTGTCCCCTTTGGGACTAGTGCCTAAGAAGACCCCAGGGGATTTTAGATTGATCTATCACCTCTCACACCTGAGTGGTGCCTCCATTAATGATGGCATCCTGCCCGAGCTATGTACTGTGAAGTATACTTCCTTTGATGCAGCGGTGCGGATGGTACGCACCTGTGGGGTGGCGGCGGAGATGGCGAAATGTGACATTAAGTCTGCCTTTCACCTCCTCCCCGTACACCCTGCCGACTTCGAGCTGCTGGGGTTTCAATTTGGGGGACAGTTTTTCATGGACTGCACACTCCCTTTTGGCTGCTCGCTCTCTTGCAACATATTTGAGGCATTTAGTTCTTTCATAGAGTGGCGCTTGCACCAGGCCACGGGTTTGCGCAGCACCGTGAACTACCTTGATGATTTCCTGTTTTGTGGGCCTGCGGGCTCAGGCTGGTGCGGATTCCTTCTGGACACTTTCCATGCCTTGGCAGGGGAGCTAGGCCTCCCCTTGGTCGAGGAGAAAATGGAAGGTCCCCTGGCTGTGCTCACATTTTTATTCATTGAGATCGACACCCGGGCCCAGTCCTGCCGCCTCCCCCTGGCCAAATTGCAAGCACTCAGGGAGCGGGTTAGCGTCGCCATGTCCCGCAGTAAGATAACCCTGAGAGAGTTACAGGAACTGGTAGGCCATCTTAATTTCCCTTGTAAGGTGGTTGCCCCGGGGGGCGCCTTCCTGCGCCGTCTCTGTGTGGCAATGGCAGGGCTCCGTAGGCCTACTCATAGAACCAGGGTAACTGCTGACATGAGGGAAGACCTGGCCATTTGGCAGACCTTCCTGGCTGGCTTCAACGGGATTTCTTTCTGGAGGGACGAGCTTCACCTTGAAGCTCAGTTTCAGGTGCACATGGATGTGGCGGAGGGCCTGGGCTTTGGAATCTTCTGGAAAGGTTGTTGGTGCAATGGCACCTGGCCCCCAGCATGGCACGCTGATGGCACCACCCGCGATCTTACCTTCCTGGAGTTGTTTCCCATATGGGTGGCCCTTTACATTTGGTCAGAGGCTTGGGCCAACTCAGTCGTGCGCTTTTGGTGCAACAATCTTGCGGTGGTCCACGTAGTCAACAAGCTAACGTCACACTCGCCCAGGGTCATGCGCCTTGTAAGGTCCTTTACATTGAGGGCTTTGCAGTATAACATCGTGGTGCATGCCCGGCATGTCCCGGGGGTGGATAATGAAATTGCCGATGCTTTGTCCTGCCGACAGGTCGAGCATTTCTGGCCCCTGGCCCCTGGAGCAGCCCACCTGCCTGTTGAGATCCCGGAGCAGGTATGGAGGGTTGGCGAGGTGAAGCCGACTGGGCTCTTGGCCTCTCTGTCACTCCCAGGGCACAGAGGGGCTACACATTGGTGATGGCAGAGTTCACCTCCTTCAGGACTGAGCATGGGCTTAGTCAGCAGTGGCCACTGCCTATTGAACACATTCAAAGATACCTCGTGCATTTGCACTCGAGGGGCTTGGCACCGAGCTCATTACAGGGGAGACTGGCGGCACTCGCCTTTTACACCAAACTTAACGGACACATGGACACCACAGGGGACTTCCGGGTGCGGGGTATGTTGGTAGGCTGGAGCAGGGAGAGGGGTAGAGTACCGGATGCCAGATTTCCCATTACACCTCAGTTGCTGGTGGATATGAGCTGCTGCTGGCCGGATATCTGCAGGGATGCCTTTGAGGTAGCCCTGTTTCGGGTGGCATCACTCTTGGCCTTTTTTGGTGCCCTTCGCATTAGTGAACTCGTGGCATCCAGCCAGCGTGACTCCTCCTTTACCGCCCTAAAGCTTTCGGATGTACAACTGGCACCTAACAGCCTGACATTGTGGGTACGCCGGTCCAAGACGGACCAGTGCGGCAAGGGGGGGCGCACTTACCTTGGGGCCCTGCTCAGTGGAGGCCATTTGCCCGCTGAGGGCCCTGCGTGCCTACTTGGCACTGCGGGGCTCTGGGGATGGTTATCTTTTCCAGCACCAGGATGGCGCCCCCTTGACCAAATTTCAATTTGGTAACCTTTCGGGTAGGCTTTTGCGACAACTAGGCATTGGGGGGCTTACATTTGGCACCCACTCCTTCCGGATCGGGGAGGCCTCCACTGCAGCGGCCCTGGGGTACGATCAGGCGGCCATCCGCCGGCTGGGTATATGGAGATCCCACTGTTATAGACGTTATGTCCGGCCTTTGTCGGCTCTGTAATCTGTTGGTTTTGTCTCCTTAGGACCCAGTTCCCGGGCCTCTCGTTTCAGAGTGGTGTTTATAGGCCACAGCTTTGTTTATTGGGCAGAGAAGTTTGTCCGCCGGTCTGGATGGGAGCCCAACATGGGGCTTGGTAATGAGGCCATTATTGAATGGCGGTGTAAGAGGGGGATGCTGTGGCAGGAGTTCCTGGGCACAGCCATGGCTACCTCCCTGGGTCGGCCCCCGGATATCTTGTTGGTTCACCTCAGGGGTAATGATTTGACCAGACAAATGGGCAAGTCATTGGTCCTCCAGATTTTGGGGGACTGCGACTTGGAAGGCATCGTTTCCGGGATGCCAGGTGGTCTGGTCAAATATGATTCCCCACCAATCGTGGAGGGCTGGCTGCGACCCACAGAAATTGAATCGCTCCCAGAGGGGAGTGAACCAGGAAGTCTGCCAGGCAGTGTGTCGGGACTTTGGGGCGGTGGTGGGTCACCCTGAGTTTAGTGTTCACAGGTCGGAGCTCTACAGGTCGGATGGTGTCCACCTTTCGAACGTTGGAATGGAGTCGTTTCTGCAAGACCTGCAGAGGGGCATGGCTGTTGAGCTTGCTTTGCTGAGTGGGCGGCCGGGGCCATAGCAAGGCTAGGCCCGCGGCGGTGGTGGCAGAAGCAGATGGAGGGCAGTGGTGAGTATTTAATAACATCTGTCCCCGAGTACCCATAACCACGGCACTGCAGATCAGGAGGTCACGGTGTCGGGGCGGATACGAGGGGGTGCCTCCCTGCACTGAGCATTACCCAGAATTGGCCATCATATGCAGGGAGGGGTAAGGACATTGACTGGCCCAGTGGGTGCTGTCAAGCGACTGCACCACCTGGGGGTTGTGTCTCACCCTATGCTGCCCGGTTGGGGGGTCTCGGGTAACCCCGGGGTCCCAACCATGCGTGCTGATGCCTGGCCCCTCCTTGTTGTTGTTGTTGTTGTTGATTATAATAAAGTGTGGCCCAGTTTACCCCATCTTCCGGACTCGTCTCGTCATTTCAAGTTGGAGGGCAAATGTGTTTCTGAGAACATCACTTTGACTAGCTCTTTCTGCACAGCACCTTTGGGACATGAAAGGAGCCTCACCCAATATTCTATTCTTTTTAGCAATTGGGTGTTCTAGGCCCAGTAGCCCCAACAGTTATATGTGCACATTTTCCCGAAGGTCTAGCCTTCAATCACTGGCATCTGCAGGAAAAGTTGGGAATGACTCTTGCCTGAAATTTGATATGCATTGCTGTCATGTTCTTCTTTCTGTGTATACAATTGTAGTTATTTGCTTTGTAACTCTTTGTGTTGTTCCAGCTTCTGAAACCAAACTTCTGTTAGCACAAGTTCCACAGTTCATGCAAGAGTCATGGTTATTATGGGTGCACCAGTATTTGTCCAAGGAAGCATGTAAAGCAAGCATCAAACAGAAGTACACTTTTCTGAGAGCTCCAAAGTTCCGAGGACCATAGACACAGATGTTGAATAGAATGCACGTCTGCTCTTGACACAGTTATATATGTTTGATGCAGAAAACACTGGTACCTGAGTAAATGCTATTGCCAAATAAAATACAGAACTATGCTATCTATGTTATATCAATTCTTGAAGGGTATATATTGCATTAACGATGTGATTACTTTTGAAAAAAATATGATCATTGATGTGATCATATGTAAGTGTGTGTGGGGTATTTACAGGAGAGAGAATCAAAGAAAAGAAAAAAATAGAAATGGATTACTGTTAGATACAATTTCTGACAATGTTGGTTTGGAAAATTAACACACTGTTTTGTATTCAGTACACTTATTATTTCTCTGAGAAGGCCTATCAGTTAGAATGATGAATTTTAACCTTTTCCAATTCTTCCAGAGAACATCCAATTTATATTCTTCAAGCTCTTCTCTCCTGGCTCACCATACTGATGCAAAAATTATTGTTTTTGCAATATTTATAAAGATCTAGTTATAGATTTTCAAGGACATTGTTCACATTTTCATTGAATTTGACCCATCTAGTATAATTAAAAGGAAAAAGAACTACATAGTTACATTAGGTATGGTTGCATGTTATAGTACATCAAGTATGCTGCTACAGGTTTAATATTAATTCAGCTCTCTTGGTCAATAGAAAATACAAAGGTTGCATTATCACAGAGTGCAGGACGGTTATAGGCATGAATTTCAATAGATCAAAACTCCTCTAGATAAGTTTTTCCTTTCGCTCATTCTTTGGGCCCATCCCGACATGCATTTTCAAAGTTATAATTATGGACTCTTTTGACAATGAGACAACATCTGTGATCTTGGGAAAATGTTTAAAAAAGCAAAAATGAATATAATTTTCTTGTTTAGTCAATGCTGCAAAATATCTGATGAGCCTCGTGGCGCAGTGGTTAAATGCCTGTACTGCAAGTAAAACTGTGCTCACGACCTGGGTTCAATCTCTGGTAGCAGGCTCTAGGTTCACTCAGCCTTCCATCCTTCCGAGGTCGGTAAAATGAGTACCCAGCTCGCTGGGGGGGGCAATGTGTAGACTGCACACTGTAATTAAAAAATTGTAAACCGCCCAGAGACGACTTGAAGTGGTATGGGGCGGTATATAAGCAGAACACTTTTTGCTTTTGCTTTTTGCTTTTGTACAAGTTTAAGTATAATAAACTAACATTGTACCATTGTAACTGTTCCAAATTACTGGTAGCTGTGAAGAGTCTTACGGATATTTCCCCCCTGCTTTTATATATTTACACACACACATATATTCCAATCCCCAATTCTCTGTCGCTCATTGTTGCCCAGGTGATTGGCAAAACCCATAAATGTTCAAGATGTCAGAAATAATTGTAAATTGCTTATTTAATATTGTTTACCGTTAAAGCAACCACATGCTAAGAGATCGTCATTTACTAAACTAGTTGCAAATGTTTTATTAATGTCAGCTAACATGGATTTATTTATTTAATTTGTACTTCCGTCTCCACCAATTCTAGATCTAATGTGCAAAATAGGTGGCCTTTCCCCCCCTTTGAGCAGAAGTCACAGCTAAGAGAATAGGGCCCCATGAGAGCAGAATGTGTGATTACTTTGAACAGAAACATAAATATTTGTGTACTCATTTCATGGGTAATACACCTGTATTTCAACTCCCCTATTTTTATGGCAGGCTCCATCTTCTGTTCTGAAGATGTAACAATATACAATAGCCAAGCTTTTCAATGTTCTTTGATTTCTACCTCAACAAAACTAAGGAAACAGAGGTACAATTCTCCCAGACACTGTGGCACATACAAAAGGGAGGTCACCAAGGAGCAGGCACCCCAGAACATCTATAGGGAAACAAATTACGGTATTTAGCCTCTTCACCCACTCTTCACCCCAATTGCCCAATTAGAGCCCAGATCCAAATATTAAGTAGATTTTGACCAACAGAATTATTTGATTTTATGGCTCTTTGTCATGTATGAAACATCTGTGCTTTCTATTTGTGGGGTGTTCTCTGCTTAATAGAAGTATCAGCTGACTCTGTTTTGTATTCTCTCAATAAAATTGGAACTTTGATTCAGGAGTTGCATTTTGCTTGCCTTCTTGCTGGACCAAATTTGATAACAGGCATTGGCCCATAATAGAAGGAAAGCAGAGAGTTCCTAGCTAGACCAAGTGGAAGTTCCTGCCTTGAGATATGAAACTGATGTTTAAGTGGTCCCTTGGTTCTTGTAGGCCCTGTTTTTTTCTTTGTAAATAAAGACCTGAAGAGGGGCAAATATTGCAAAAACAGTAGAAGTTTCTGTTTCATTCTTGTATGAAAAAACAGAAAAATAGTTCTGCCTTAGGATTCTGTCACACAAAATGATGCAGTGGATATTAAGATATTAAACAGTTTATACATATTAGCAGCCACATATTGCTAAATGTCTCCTATGTTCATATATCTATTCAATATTGATACCAGATCTTGAATATTGGAATGTTCACAGCATTGCCAAATATTTGACCGTAAATATCTCAGTCAGATTTGAAGGCACATTTATGTAACATATTGATTTTACTGGTAGAATATAAAGTTGTCATCATCTGATTTTAAAGTAATTTTAAAATTTGGTTTAGAGCTAGGGTGAGTGTTTGGTAGAGCTGTATAAAAAGATACAGCAGAAATTATTTGTACATTGAGGCTTCCACAAACTCTTGGAATGGAGAACTAAAAAGAATCCTGATCTTGGCAATTTATTTCTCGGTCTGAATTCAGGGATAATTTGGGTTTTCTTGTATTCTCAGTTAACCTAGCCAGAGAACTGCCATCTTAGGTTGAAAGAGTTTATAAATTGTGTTTGATACCTTTTAATTGCTAAAAAAATCGTAAAAAATAAAAAGGTGCTTTGGGTTACCTCAAAATTATTGTTAAATATTAAGTGCTCTGTGTTTCAAATTTGAACAAAGTCATAGCAATCCCAAGAGGGCTTTCAAGGTAAGTGAGATGTTTATGGAGTGGATCTACCAGACCCACTGCCCCAATGAGCTTCCATGGCCAAGTGGGGATTTGAACTTAGTCTCCAAAGTCCTAGTCCATCACCCTATCCATGACACCACACTGGGAATCCATTGTAAAAAGATATTTATTTTTATTTATTGCTAAATAGTACAGTAATGCCTCGTATGATTAATTTAATTCGGCTGCAGCTCTTTGAAAATTGTGTGCCCATCATAGCGAGGAGCTCATTATGGCACGTGGGCAGTTTTCAAAGTGCTGCAGCTGATGACACTTTTGCTGAAGCACTTTGAATACCAGGCAGCTGGAATTGCAAGCCCCTTGTTTGATTCCTGAATCTCTGGAGGGGGCTGCTGATGTGTGGGGAACCATTGGCTCTGGTAAAATATACTTGCATTGACATGCTTTTGAACATGGAGCTGGGGTTAAGAGCAGGAGCTCACTCCACTGCATGGCACCCGGGATTCAAACCACTGAGCAGCCGACTTTGCAGCCGACAGTTTTCAGCGCTCCAGCCTGCTGAGCCAGGAATTCCAGGCAATCCCCTTTGATTCTGATGCAGCAAAAGGAGCTCTCGGACCCCTTTTTCTCCATCAGAATCAAAGGGAATCTACATTTTAAAAAGTCTCTAGTCATCTTACCTCATAGGACGAATGCAAACAGGCAGGGGAAAAAAATCTATCCCCGGAAATTGCATTCGTCCTATGAATTTTTCTTCGTAAGGGCATTCATTTGATGAGGTATTACTGTAAAGTTTAAAAGGCCTATTACTGTAAGGTAAAATTTAGTACTATGAGCCTCAAATATATCAATCTAAAATATTGAAAAGACTAAGTGCTTTAGGAAATCATGGTTGCTATTAGTGTAAAGCATCATTGAGGAGAATGACGTCCAGTGCTCTGAACTCAGAACTATTAACAAATTTGGTTTCCCTCTTTATTTAGTATTGGACAATTCCAGAACTAACAAGAAAACTGCAGAAAAAAATGACTGATGCAATACATGTTTTGTATTAAAAAACAAATGCTAGAAATGTAGAAAAGGGTGAAACTGATGTGCATAATTATCTTTACTTAACAAAGAAAATCTGACTTTTCAAGAAAGAAAGATTGGAAAATCCTTTAATCTCAGACATGGCATCCAAAATCCAGTATGATTTTGGTGACAAAAGTAGAATTGGCCCTTCTGAATCAATGGCGCTTACAAAGAAGTTGACGTATCAAATCCCCACTAATTCAGTGGGCCTGTTCTACCTCTGACTTACTACTGGATTTCAGACAGTTATTTTCTTAATATATACCATATGAGTTAAACAGAAAATTAATTATATAAAAAGGTTTTTGTTTTTTTTAAGGTAACTGTCGGTCCTTGCCCCATACTCTATGAGCTCCCTCCCATTGACTGTTATAATTACTGGATGTAAAAAGGCACTATTTTCACTAATAAAAAGACTGCAGTTTTAAATTTTCTGGTTGATCTGATCTATCATGCTACACATCAGTGTTAATAAATTTATTTAACCTTTGGGGAGATATTCATACCAAGTGGTGCATCAAAGAATGAATTTGGCCTTTCAACCAATGAAAGGTATTCACGTGGTTCCCATTAGAATTGCCAATTTAAAAGGTGACATTTTAAGCTAATATCTTCAAACAAGAATCTCTATATCTTTTTCCCTCTCTCACTTGGCTACAGAAATTCTAAACCCATAATTAATGCACACAAGTTAGTGGCTAAAGAAAAACACGATAATCATGTTAATATACTTTATCTGATGCTGAACATCACTGTTAAAAGGGAACATGCCTGAAGCTTATACAATTATGAATTCTGAGTCAACACCATTTTCATTTCTTTTCTCACAAGAGCTAAACCTACGCCTCTTCTTCTTCTTTTTCTTAGTGTCTGTCCCACTTTGTGGTGGGGTTTGCTATTCTGGCACAATCTTCCACTTGACATGGTAGCATGCTAGGTACGAGTGAACCCAGGCTGATGTCACACATTTTCCTTCCACTCCATCTTGTCTCCTGGGCGCAGATGCTGACTTGCCACTGTTTGAGTACAGCAGTTGAACCTATGCCTATTCACTGAAATGGAATGGTACCTTTTATTTTATAAAGTAAAATATTTATGAATCACCTTTCTGCCCCAAAATAATCCAAGGTGACACGCAACTTTGAAAGCAGCCTCATATAAAACAAAACAAAGTTGAGATTATGAATTGGAAGATAAATATTTCAATTAATTGACGAACTGATTGATCAATCTGCATTGGTGGGGAAGGATTCTAGCCTTCATTGAGAATGAAAATATAATAGCAAGAGAGTTGGCAAAATGGTTCTATTCTGCAAGATAATTTTTCCAAGCTCTCATCCAAAAGCATACAATACTGTCTTGATAACCTAGGTTTTAGGGAAAAGAAGTGCAGATTCTGGAGAGCATTCTGGATGTAGGAGAAGTGGTACCAGGAGAGTACTATTTTTAGTACTTTCAGTCCACTCCCAAATGTAGCTTTTTCTTTTCAAATTTAATATATTATTTTTCCATTTTTTTATATATTGAACATTCATACTCCATGAAGACAATGGCCAAGACAATAAAAAACCCTTCAAATGTCCCATTCTACTGGGACAGTGTTAACTAAGAGCCTGGTCATACAGCAGAAAAACATGGGATGTGATCTGAGTTAAAAACTGTGCTGAGTTTCACATTCACACATGAATTCCAAAGTGTGTATTTATTTATTTCTGAGTCATATTATTTTTTTAGGAAGTGATTTAAAATGAACAACCAGCTGTAGGCTGTATATTTTAGCACACTGTTTTCTTATTCAAGTCCATTGTGAACCTTACAGCCGGTTATAAAAGGGAGAATTTCAATTACTCAGTAGGAAGATAGGAAACATCTTAAAAAAACCTTTTGCCTTTTTTTTTTGGCTAACGTTAAAATGCTGCATATTTTGGGGGTTGGGGTTGAGAAATATAGGCAGGCTCCATGTTTCTCTAGGGGAGATGAATAAGATCCTGATCCTGTGTAATTAAATATTTTATAGGTAAAGACAAAAACTAAATAGATTTAACTACTAAACACAGAGATAGTCAGTGACTAAAATCCCATTCCATAAATTACATGACAGAACTTTTTTGCTAGTGGTGGCAGTTTTAGGCAGTTCACCCCTCTCCCTTTCCTCTCCCCCAAGAGCCTTCCCAATAGTAAAAAAGTTTTCATAGAAGTTTTTCTTTTTTGGGAGGTGGAGAGAACTGGAAATTTTATTTTTTAAAAGGTAATCATTGCTGATTAAATCATCAGCTTTACAGTACAGGATTTCAGCCATTATTTCTGTTGTAATGTAATTGGAGTGATTATTTATTTATTTATTTATTTATTTATTTATTTTTATTTATTTATTTATTTCCTAAAAAATCTAGCAGACAAGCAACTATTTTAGGTGGCTTCCAAGAAAGTAAAATAAACATGTACAAAAAATTGAAATAATAAACTTAGAAAAGCAAAAATCCACCTTGACCCCCCTCCCAAGAATCAAGGTGGTGAACCATGGGGTCTGTTAAGGAATTGAATAGGTTATGCAGTATGTCCTCAGACTTTCCCCAGAAGTTTACAAAACTGAGGCAGAAGCCGCTAATCACTCACTTGCAACCGGGGGTTGGGGTGGGGGCTATTACTGGCTTAGTTCCGAACTTCCGACTCAATTAGAATGATTTTTCTTAGGGGGACCACTTTGGAGTTCAATAACTCAGCACCCTGAAACCCAAACCTCTCCAAATTTTGGAGGCTTACAGGGAAGAGCTTGAGGAAGATCCACAATGATTTTGGTGCTGAAGCATGTCTGCAATTCAAGTACATAAACAAAACAAAACATTATGTACCATTTCATTACATAACAAAATAATTTGTTATAAAACAAAACAATGAAACAGTGTTTCATTTTTTGTTTTGTGCCCACCTCTACTTTGAACCCTTAGCTAGTTTTATTGTTTTTAGTTTAGGATTGCTCTCTTAATCTGCTCAAACATTAAGCTGAACTATTTATTTTTACTTTGCATTTGCAGTATTTTAATCTCTAATTGTCATTTTTATAGTTTTACTTTTTATTATTTTTAATAAAGCTTTTAATGTTTTCCTAAGGTGTGGCCCTTTGGGAAGAAGGAATGAGCGGCTAACAAACGTTGTCTGGATATTTTGTTCTGTCCTAGATTGCAGAGTTGACATGCAGTCTCAAAGTAGGCACTCAAACTTCTGACTTTGGAATTAAGACAGATTGAAGCTAGGGTCCGAAGAGTCGCAATGGCTCTCAGACACACAGTCTGCAGGGTTTTAATAACTCTGGGATTGAAGGGTGATGATTTAGGTGGTATGGCAGAGGATTTTTGCCTAGTGAACAAATTGTAACATGGTTCAGGGGCCAGGGATTCCATGGCTAAGGAAGCAAGTTTTCTGCTTTTCAAAGTAGAAGTTGCTATAAGGCAATTCATTCTTCAGCTAATGGAGGAAGCAGCCCAATTTGTTATTTTGGCAGTTAGGAGGGTGGGCCACCAAATACAACCTGAAATATTTTCAGATGACTTTACTGGCCAACATCTAGCTGTGCCAGCAGATCAAATAATAGACAACATAGTTGGAGTGGATGGGGACTTGCAGCCCATTCATAAGGG
Source organism: Phrynocephalus guinanensis (assembly GCA_037367245.1). NCBI lineage: Eukaryota > Metazoa > Chordata > Lepidosauria > Squamata > Agamidae > Phrynocephalus > Phrynocephalus guinanensis. The sequence goes on from CM074735.1 coordinate 4,371,792, forward strand.
TGTGATCGAGCAAGTTGTAGTGGGTGAGAGTGCCCTAAGTGCCAGTCCAACTGCTATGGGTGTCATGGGAAGCAAAAATGTTAGAGGATGAAGACAAGTTTGAAGATGCAGATGATCCCAAGTCCTGGGTTGAGGCAGAGGATGAGGAGACCCAATTGCCCAACCCAAGAGTCGCTTTCAAGTACCTCCGGTACAAACTGAAGCAGAACCTCCTTCAACAGGCACACATGGCCCATGGCTGGATGAACAGACTTGAGGTTGGAAAAGCATTGACTACGCTCGTTAATCTTCAGTTACAATGGACGAGGACCCACAAGCAAATTCAACCAGAAAAGAGGGAAAGCCAATGCAGAAAAGCCAGGTAGAAAAATGATTAGCCAGATGTGCTGTGCTATGACTGGAGATTGCTGCCAACTTGCCAACACCCCCAGGATATATTGACTTTCCTTACTAATTTCAACTGCGCCTGCTGGGACCTGGTAGCACCCACTTCTTTATGGGTTAAGCCAGGTGTGCCCAAAGTCCGGCCCGGGGGCCAAATCTGGCCCTTCAGGCCCTTCAGAGTGGCCCGTGGCTGGCTGGCACACCCCTCCCTCCCCCTCCTTTGCCCCATGTTTTTTTTTAAATCTTCCGCCAACACTGACACGACTGGGAACCTTGTGAAGCTCGGTGTCCGCTTCACAGGGTGGCACACAGGTGGGCCACCGCCACTGGCATAGCTGGGAAGCTTGGGTGGCACCACAGGGAAATGTGTGAGGTTGGGCGCATGCACGGGGCAGTGATCGGGTGGGCCGCACTACCGGCACTGATAGAAAGCTTGGGTGGACGGGCGATCTGCCGCCACCGGCACCACAGGGGAATGTGTGGGGGTGGGCAGGCCAGCGGGTCTCTGCCACCGCCAAGGAGCTTTGGGGTGGGCTGGCGGGCGAGCCATCACCACCACTGGGGAGCTTGGGGGGGTGCAAGGTCGCACAGATCGCCTCTTCCAAGGGGCGACCTGTGGCCATGGCTCCCTGTGCTTCCTTTGGTCCCCACCTTCCTTCTTCCCTCCCTCCCTTGGTCCCCGCCTTCCTTCCTGCAGGTGAGGTCAGTGGGTGCAGCTTATGGGTCAGTGGGTGGGGCTTGCAGTGGGGTGGCAGAGTTGGGGAGCAACCAACCCCTGACACCAAATATGGCCCTCCTTACAAAAAGTTTGGGCACCCCTGGCTATTGCATTCCCAGGTTTTGGGACCATTGGCAGACGTACACCCACATACCACATCAAAGGACATTACAGACAAGACAAAGCAAAGATGTGCCTATACAGCTAAGGATGTGAGGGCTAAATTGGTTTGAGGGCTAAATTGAGGACTAATATGCTTGGTTGTTTGTGCCCTGGGGTGATAACATAAGAACATAAGAAGAGCCATGCTGTAACCTGAGATGGACTTTTCCTCCAGGAATCTGTCCAATCCCCTTTTGAAGGCACCCAGGCCAGATGCCATCACCACATCCTGTGGCAGGTAGTTCCATAGACTAACAACGCGCTGGGTGAAAAAATATTTTCTTTTGTCTGTTCTTACTCTCCCAGTCCTCAATTTGAGTGAATGTCCCCTAGTTCTGGTATTTTGTGAGAGGGAGAAGAGCTTCCCTTTATCCACTTTACTCATGCCCTGCATAATTTTATACATCTTAATCATACCCCCCCTCAGGCACCTTTTTCCAGACTAAAGATCCTCAAATGTTTTAGCTTTTCCTCATAAGGGAGGTGCCCTTATAAGATTGCCTTGCCAGGTTTTTTTTAGTCTTAGTTGAGTTGGTTATTTTATATTGTTATATTCTGTGATATCTGTAGTTCCTTTTGGAAGATGGGAGGCATGCAAATGTATAAATAAGTAAATAAGTAAGTAAATAAATAAATAAATAAATAAAAATAAATCCAGAGCAATCTATTGGCAGTCCAAAAAGAGCTTCTCTGCTCTGGAGCCTTGCCTTAGAAAAGAACAGATCTTTGACATCCCTGTAGAATTAATTCCATCTGAGGAGCTTCTAAATTTATAGCCTTCAGATTTCCATGTAAATTTACTGGAGAAGCAGCTGAGAAATGCACAGAACTTAGCACTTGCTGCTGATCATCTTTGGGCCTATTTACAAAGGAACAAACAGAAGCCTGCCAATGTTCAGGGGGAAGCTTTTGTTAAAAGTACCCAGAAACCCAAGGGGGTGGTGGTGGTGGAAAGAAGCCAGAGGCAGGCAAATCTCCTTTCAAACCTGCTTTTCATTCCAGATATCCCTTGGGAGAAGGGACTTGAGATCCACCCCAGCCTTTTGCTTCCAGTATACCCCAAAGGGGGTGGACAGAGGGAGCTGAACTTTGTTGTTTTTGCTGCAATCAACCTGACCATGATTTTTTTTTAACAAAATCATGCCCCCCAAATTGAGAAACTCAGGCTAAAGCCTTCCCAGGGTTTCAGCATAAAATCCATCTGAGGCAGCCCACTACTGGTTCTCCCCTCTCCAAATTAGATGAAATTCATCAGTCAGCTAGAACAGAGATGTTGCAGCTCCTGCTAGAAGGGAAGGGGGAAGAATTTTCTGAAAGCAGCCCTTCAAGTGATTATGGGAATTATCCAGCCTTTGAGGCTACTACTAGAATCGGAGGAGTTAATGTTCTGAGATTGCTAGTTGTAGGGAAATATGATGGAATGCAGCCCATTTGCTTGGCAACCCAGACCCTTCCACAGTCTCTGCAGGCTGGTGGGAGGTGTTGCCTCAACTCCAGAGGGTTTTGGATGAAGCGCATCATATAGATCCTTTTCAATTGGGATTCAGGTCAGGCTATGGGACAGAAACCAGCTTGGTTGCCTTGGTGGATGATCTATGCCAGGGACTAGGTAGGGGGAGTGTGTCCCTGTTGGTCGTGCTGGACCTCTTGGCGGCTTTTGTTACCATCGACCTTCTGAGCCAATTGGCCAAGCTGCGGGTAGGAGGCAGTGACTTGCAGTGGTTCCACTCCTACCTGGAGTATTGGTCCCAGATGGTGGTGCTGTGCGATGCCAGCGTGGAAACCTGGCCCTTTAAGTGTGGGGTGCCACACTTACCATATTCTGTCCCCAAGCAATGCAACATCGACATGAAACTCCTGGGAGAGGTCACTCCAGGGATTTGGAGTGGGGCGCATAGTGATGACACCCAGTTATATCTCTCCTTTCCCCCAGATTCCAGGGGTGTGTGTGTTGAAGTCCTGGAGTGCTGTCTGGAGTCAGTGGGGATCTAGATGAGGGCGAACAACCTGAAATTAAATCCGGATAAGACAGAGGTTCTCTTGGTTTGGAAAGCTTCAATGCAGGTGCTGGAATATTGTCCTGCTCTGAACGTGGTTGCACTCCCTCTGAAGGAGCAGGTCCACAGCTTGGGGGTTTGCCTGGATTCAGAGCTACTCCTGGACTCTCAGGTAATGGCTGTGGCCGGAGGGGGGGGGGCTTTGCCCAGCTTCAGCTGGTGTGCCAGCTGGGCCGTACCTGGATCATGCAGACCTGGCCACAGTGATCCATGTTATGGTGACATCAAGGTTAGACTATTGCAATGCACTCTATGTGGGCCTGCCCCTGAAGATGGTTCGGAAACTACAACTGGTACAGAATGCAGTGGCCTGTGTAGTTGCTGGAGCAAGGCAGTTTGACTCTGTTGGGCAGTTTTTCCAGTGACTGTATTGGCTGCATATTCATTTCCGGGCCCAAATCAAGGTGCTGGTTATGACCTTTGAAGCCCTATACAGCTGAGGACCAGGATATCTGAGAAACCGCCTACTTCCATATAATCCAGTCTGTTCCCTTAGGTCATTGAAGAAGGCCCTTCTATGAGTGCCGCTACCCAGGGAGGTGCGAGGGGCAACGGCAAGAAATAGGGCCTTCTCAGTAGTAATATCGATAATGAAACTCCCTCCCCATTTGAGCTAAGAATTGCCTCCTCCCTGGAAACATTTAAATGAGGCCTTAAGACTTTTTCTATTTAAGAAAGCCTTCTGAGCCTCCATCCTTTTACAAAAAAATTATTTATGACATCTCAATATTCAGCTTTATTGGCTGGGAGCCTTTTAAACTCTGCTGCTGCTGTTATAGTGTTTTTATGATTATTTTTAATTTATTTTTGCTATTTTAAAATTTCATGTTGTGAGCTGTTTTAATATATCTGTCTTGTTATTAATTTTTCTCATTGTATTGAATTATTGCTGTAAGCTGCCTTGGGGCCCTTTGGGAAGAAAGGTGGCATAGAAATAAAGTTTGTTGTTGTTGTTGTTGTTGTTGTTGTTGTTGTTGTTGTTGTATCATTACAGTCATGACTGACTCTTCATGACTGCATGTCCATGGAGTTTTCTTGGCAGGAATACTGGAGTGGCACCTGGTATTCCCTGGTGGTCACCCATCCAAGTACTAGCTAGGCCCAACCGGGATCAGGTGAGTTCGGATGTGCTCAGGGCATCTAGGCGGCTACCTAAAGTTTACCTTAATTATAAAGATTGGGAAGTTGAGACTCTTGTCCTGGAGCACAGTTCTCAGCCATGAATTAAATTCTTAAATGGAACAAACTGAGTTTTTGGTCTACAAGGCACAGCTGGCTAAAACTTACCCAGAAAACCTGGCAAAAGTTTTAAAAGTACACACCAGAAGCCAAGCAAAGAATCAAAGCCCTGTTTTCAAATGCTCCCAGCCAATCGGGTCATGTCATTAGTTGAACAAAAAGTCAACAGATTTTGACCACCATGCTGAAGTCTTATGTTTTGGCATTTGGAAAATCATGGTCTGAGGCTTTGATTTCCTTGGAGGCATAACACCTAGTGAGGTGGTGTACATCCAGATCATAAGGGGGCCCACTTGTGCTTCCCAAGGCTCAGAGGGAAGGGAACATTCAAGAAAGTTCTCTTCCAGTAGCTCAGTATGTGTATGAGCTGCAGCAAAAGCTCTGAGGCATTTGAGCGATAGCCAAGGAGCACATGGAAGAGGCCCAGCAGATTCAGAACTTTTACCATGACTCGAAATCTAGACAGAGAATTTCAGGTTGGTAACTCTGTCATAGTTTTGGGCACAATCAAGCACAACAAACTGCAAGTTCAACCACCCAGAGTGACCTCGCTCCCACATGGGTGGTATAAAAATCCAATAAATAATAATAATTCATTGGGAGGGACCTGGAAAAAATAGAGAAAAGGAGTGGAACAGTTAATTATCTGGTGAGGATGTTTGACAGAGAAAACAGCTACATGTTTTTCATGCTAAGATTCTCAAGCACTATGTGAAAAGGAAGGTTTGCATATTGATATGTAGTGCTGCCAGAGACTTGTCAGCAGAGTGAACTATTGATTTATTGGAGAAATTTAAACAGGCTGGAAATTTAATACCCCTGAGTCTCAACAGGTAGTCATCATGGACATACTTTGGAAATGTCAGGATGCTTTTTCTACTAAGCCAGGCTTAACTGTCTAAGCTCAACACAAAATTGAGATAGGAAATGCCCTGTCTGTATGTTCATCTCCTTATAAAGCAGTGAACAAATTGAAAAGGAGATTTGAGTTATGCTGGGTTTATGCATCATTATGGGCTACTCCAATTGCAGTGGTTCCAAAGAAATCTTCAGAAGGCTGTCTCCACCCTGGAGATCATATTTGTTTGGACGATAGACAATGAAGTGAGCAAACTCCCATGGACCCCTTCACCATGCCAAGGGCAAAGGACTTGCCAAAGAAATTAGGCTCCACTCACTATCTCACTATAACAGATCTCACTTCCAGTTACTGGCAGATTCTGTTAGATAAGAAATCTTGCAAGACTGTGTGGGTCATTACAAAAATTGCCTCAGAATTAAAATTATAAAGGGGTGAGGTTTTCAAAGGCCTTTCTAAAAAGCCAGATTTTAATTTGCTTCCTATGTCCTTACTAGTATCATGATAGTAATATTTTAAATCAGTTCATGTTTCTGGGAAGTCTTTCAAAAGAAGTTGCATACATTATGCATTATGTTAACCTAGTCTTAATATTTTTTTACAGTGGGATTAGTACATTAGTTTGAGAAATTTTCAAGAATGGTACCCTTCTCATCAGTGAGCACACTGAAGAACTTTGCAGACACTTCCTCATCCAACCAGTAGCAATTGCCCCATCCTTTGTCTCAAAATCAGACTGTAGAAATATCAAGAACAAGCACTTTTTAAAAATCTTATATGGCCCTTCATTGGACTGGGCTTTACTTCAGACTGGGATTTGGTAGAGTAGGGAGCAGAAAAGTAAAAAAAAAAATTTACCCTGACTGGATGTTGAACCTTTAGGATTTGTAGTTGTAGCAAAATCTCAAGAAAGGAACTGCAAGCTTGTAAAACTAGCTGGAGGTGGGTTGGCATCCATTTTCATTCGAGGAGGTATAGAATAAATTATCCGTTTCCATTTCCACAGTCAAAAGGAGTGAGCCACAAAGTAAATATTCCCTGACTCTCTATTGAGGGACATGATGCCTACTTTGGTTGAGGGTAGAAGTATGGCACTCCTGGATGAGAGAATCTCTACTCCACATCTTGGAACTACAGTCATCTTGCAAATACCTTGTTGGTCATGGGGTCACGAAGAGTCGGTCACGACTGTAACGACACAACACACACACATTCCAGTTTAGAGACCTCTCCTACATTCTGAAAATGTCCTGTCTTTCATTACATTCTCATTAAGCAGAGCTGATGACAGTGAATGATTAATCATTCTTTTAATCAATTGCTTCAATTGCCAGGTAAATCTGTGCCTGCTACTTGCATAAGGACTTGCTTCTTTCAGTACAATGCTGTCCTAGTCTTCTCTGTGCTTCACATCAGCAATCCTTCTTGCCTTCTGCAGTTTTTAAACGATGCTCCTAGACCTCTAACACCATCCCCTCCTTTTCCCCTGCAATCTATTTTATTGCCATTCACCATGCACTACAACTTACATACTGTGACTGCTATTATTACAACTGATTTGTCTTTTTTTAACATCAACATGGTTTGCTATATTTTTTGTCTTATTTACTTTGAAAATAGTTTTTCTAACCCCATTCTTAAATTGTCCAAATTATTAATTTTAGAAAGTAGATAGTTACTTTTTTTTGGGGGGGTGACACTTGGTGTTAATCATTATTTAATGAATGATATATTATTGGTATGTTATTAATGTACTACTTCTAAGTTACTTTTTAAACAATTTAAGTCATTTTGATAATAAAAAATTGGTCAAGAAATTCTACTCCCGTACTCCCTAGAGGGATATACCATATGAATCATGAGGTTATGTTATCCATTACATTGAAAAGCAATGATGATATCAATAGTTGCAGCATTTTTCAAATACAGTATTGTGGTCACTTGATTATTATTTTATTATTATGTGCTGTCAAGCTGATTCTTTGTGACCACCTTATTAGGTTCCTAGATATAAAGGGGTTTACTTCCCCCCATTTTTGGTACACAAAAGACTCTTTTCTTGCAATGGGGAATCCTCAATATCACCTCCGTAGCAATTAACAGAGGACAGAGATAGTATAATGTATTTCTTCTATGCTCTCATCAAAGCAGCACTCAGGTTGCCTTACAGAGCTTTAAAATTAACTGTCAATAAAATAATCAAGCAACAATACAAAGCAGTGCTCAAGGGAGTTACCAAAAAGCCTTACGTTTAAGCACTTTGATTCTAACACCAAACCTGTGGGTACCAAATGTACCCACAAAATACACAGATCAGCTTATTCCAAGCACAAACTGTGTTATAAAAAACTACACAATTGTGATCTCTTTTATTATGATTTTATTAATAATGGTAAGTTGTCCAGTTTAATAAAAGCCAGTCAAGCAGAATTAACCAGAAAAAGGTTTGAATGGCATTTAGTTGGTAAAACTGTAAGCAGGACTGTTTCTTGGTATACAGACTTTCAGCCGGCTACCAGTGAGCTAACAGCTAGGCTACGTTCTCTTCTGTCCTGCTGAAATAGAGCTGCCAACTCCCAGTTATGAGCAGGTAGGAAACAAGTCATGAAATTTGTGAAGTTGGGGGAAAAAAAACATGTTCTACTACGTAATTATAAAAAGAGTGGCAATCCAAACAGGAAATGCTAATCTAAAAACTGTGAAATTAGTTTTTTCACTCTGTGGGGGATAACCTTAAAACATGTTTTACCTGGCCTACTTGTGAGTAGGAGCAGCAACATTGCCCAATGATCTGGAAGTTGAGGCATGGCGACTGGACTTCTTTTTCTGGAGAGATTGAAACGTTTTGCTGCTTATCTAAACAGCTTCGTCAGTCTGAAGAAAGCGAGCTGTGAGTCTTACATTTTATAGCTCACTTTGACCTCTTGTCACCCTGGTCTGAAATAGGCTCATAAGATGAACAATGGCCTGAATAGGCTCATTAGGTAGACAACAGTCTCAATAGCCTTAAGGTGAACAATGCCCTAAAGTGCTGAAATCCATAAAGTATGGGTCGTTAGCTATGGCCTTGGTGGTGAATGTGTGAAGTAATTTTGATTTGTCTGGGTATTGTTGAAATCACAGCCTGATAAGTGCCAGATAGACTGTGCCTGAGTGGTATTATTGCAGAGGAAGCTGGAAGGAGCAGGAGTGGATGAATAACAGATTTTCTTACCAACAGGCCACAGTACGTGAGGCTATGGAACTGCATGTCTGAAGTGGTAGTCTGCAGCACAGGGATCCCTCAGGATACGGTAAAAATGTTTTGTTCATCCCAGGCAGTCCAGAAGATATAGCCTCTCTCATTTATTTATATTGAGCTATTTATATTGTTGCCAAATATAATGAGGGTTCTGTCACAGTTTACCATTGCTGACTTCTGTACAGTACTGTCAAAGTTGGCTTAGATGTCACTCTCATTGTCTGTGAAAATTCCTTTGGCAACACCACCTTCCACTACAGCTGCTGCAAGTAGCTGATGTTCAGGATTTTTGAACTATCAATTCTTTTCTGCTGATCAGTAAATCCTGAAGCAAGTCACTGCTTCTTAGGCATCGGTCCCACGTCCCTTTAAAAGCAGTGTAAATTACCAGATAAACTGTGTCTAAAAATGCTATCCCCACAGCCACCGGGCTTTTTGAAAAAAAGAAAAAGAAAAAAAGAAAACCTGGTAATGCTCCCTTAAGCGAGGTTTCTATGACTTACCCAGGAGGTAGGGAATTTTTTGCCTTGCTTTGAAAATCCACCTTTTAAGGAGGCAGACGCCGTGGGACCCCACAGATGATCTGGGTTTCTTTTTCTTTCTTTTTTCATAGCACCGACCGGCTGTTCCTGGGGACAATCAGCTGTTTGTTTTTTTTAATTTCCCTGCACATCGGAGCAACAGGAAGTTCAATCAGGTCTGCTAAGCATTAATTTCCCCCAGCCAAGTGGTCCTTTTTTTAAATGCTACTGCCACCTGCTGGCCAAGGGGGGGCTGAACTGCACTTTAAAATAAAATAAAAACAGCTTTGGACGTGGGAACTCTTGTCCCACATATTAGATCACGTGATGGGATGAAGAGGAAAAGCGGGACCTTCAGAAGATCAGGATCGAAACCCAGGTGTGACCACGGCCTTAGATTTTCAGCTTTCAACATTTTACTTTAGGTGATTCTACTAAAAGTCAAACTAGTAATGGGGTGAATTCTTCTGACAGCATTGCTCTCAGATACTTTAGTAAAGTCAAATGTCCCCACCACATTAAGGTGTGAAACCAAGAAGGCAAAAGCAAAATTAGGAACAGTGCTCTGAACAAGGATGTATGCTCTTACCTCTGCAGTTAAATGTTTACTCCAGGAACATTTTAAGGAATCACTTGTTGATTATGATAACAGCACCATTATCAAAAGATAAATTATCCTATAGCTCTTTATTAACCCTGGCTATACTAGATATAAGTAATATTTGAATTTCCAAGATTTGCATTTAGATCTAGTTTTAATCAGGTGGCATCCAAATCAGACCAAACCAAATTGGGGTGTTTTCTGAATCAGCACCGTATCTGTGGCTGGTTCAGATTTCATAGTTTTAACACAGAGATTTAGGACTTATCTACATTTACATTTTCCTCATCATAGGTTAAGTCATAAATTGATTTAGAATCATATGACTGTCACTCACTATTTGAAATGCTGTTTGCATTCCCAGCTTAGAGACAACCAGCAAGAATGGCCCTTGTGAGAGACTGTGTGTTTGGGTCTCTCTTCCTATCCACAACAACAACAACAACAAGAAGAAGAAGAAGCTAGACATGGGCACGACTCGGCGAAATTGTCATTTCCGTTTTCGGTTATCGTTTCCATTACGTAACGGAAACGGTAACGATAATTAAGCCGTCAGAACTCGAACTCAAACCGAAAAAAGAAAAATTTGGTCGGGTTTTTTGTTTCCCTTTGTGGCATCGCGGCGATTGCGCAATGCGAAGCACAGAAAAAGTTTTTAAAAGTTTTTTTTTAAAAAAAAACGACTCCCGGCCAAAAAAGCAGGTGAAAATATGCCTGCCTGAGGCTTTGCCACCTACCAGAGGGGTGGTTTCTGGGGGGTCCCTGGCCTTTCTCCCCCCTCTTCTCCTGTCCTGGGCTGCTTTCACCAGGCTGGGGGGGGTCATCCTCGTCATCTCGCCATGCCATGCGGTGGGGGGAGGGATCCAAAATGGTAACCGCAATTTTTCTTTTGAAATCGTGGTCAAAAAACACACCAAATCACCACAGAAACATGTGAAATTTATTTATTTTAAATGCCTGAATTTTAATAGTAGCAGCAGTGGGTTTTTTAATAGCAATAAAACATCGTATTGATTTTATTTTATTTTATTTTATTTTATTCTTTATTTTTTTAGACCTGCCCATTTGGGCTGGGCATGGGATGGGACCATGCAATTTTTTGAACCATTCCACCAATGGCATCACCAGGTTTTTGACTGACACTTCTGGATGTCTCAGAGGGCATAAAAAGCCGAGGCACCTTCCAGAAATCGCAGTCGGGTGTATGGATGTGGTTGAGGGAGGAGGGCTGGCTGCTGGTGCTGGTGTGATCTGATTGAGATTGAGGAGGGAGGCTGGAGGCTTTAGGATTTAAGTTAGGCAGGGAGGGAGGGAATTGAATTTAGAAAATAATTTCTTTGATTCCCTGCAGCTTTGTCTGCTGAAGGGAATAGCAGTTTATTCTTTATTTCTTCTCTGGCAGTTTGTGAGGATTTTTTTCTGATATTGGATAAAGGGGGAGGTTCGACTGGGAGTGGGAGGTGTAGATTTATTTTAAAAATATATTATATACTACCATTTATTTTCTATTTTCCCAACTTCAGTTTGCTTGCACACACACACATTTGGGGTGCAAGCCAAGAACAGAACCTCTATCCTAAGTGATATCCTAACTGCCCACTCGCCCATCCGCCTGCGCCGCCCCCCCACCTGCGGCCCGCGCTGCCGCCTGCCCACTCGCCCGTCCGCGGCCGCCGCCTGCCTGCACCTCCCCCGCCACCCACCCCACCCACCCCACCTGCTGCCTAGGGCGCAAAAACACCTAGTGCCTGCCCTGATTGCGGGACGCCCCTATGCTCTGGGAAGTCAAATCACGCTAAATCGTGGTGGAAATGACAAATGACAAATGACAAACGAAATGACAAATTTTTGAAAAATTTCGCGACAAACGGAAATGACCCGAAATGGACCCATTCGGACAAACAAAAACTCAAAACGTCATTTTTTCTGGTCATGCCCATGTCTAGAAGCAGCATGAAAGAGACATGTCAATAATAAATCCTTAGCTCTCATGTAAGCTACCTCACCCTTCACCTACCTATTTCCTGCCTTTTGATAAGAATGGGGAGTGTCCTAGGGTGCATTCTAGATGCAATGTGCTTCTTTCCCCGTCTTTTAATCCCTCTAGCCTTTCTCCCTCCCTCCCTCTTCCTCTTGCCTGGGGAGCCCAGGGAAAATGCTTGGTTTCCCTTTTCCCCACTTCTTTTTCTAAGGGGTGGGGGATTTTTGGCTGCTGGACTTCACAAAAGGAATGAGGTTCCACCGCAGCTTTTATTCCCCTCTACCTCCATGGCTACTAACCTGCCATCTCTATGTGGCCTCAGCACTCAGGAAAAGCTGCCACAAATGTTTCCTCAGTTGAAATGCAGTTCTAGGATGCAACAGCCTCTCTCTCTCTCTCTCTCTCTCTCTCTCTCTCTCTCTCTCTCTCTCTCTCTCACACACACACACACACACACACACACACACACACACACACACAGAGTGGTACCTTGTATAAAGGAATTAATTCAATCCAAATGAAATTGTGAAGTAAATTTTCCTTTGTACTTTTAAAATGGCGATTCTGTTTAAGCGATTTCCCCCTATCTCTGGACATTTTTTCATTTAAGCAGATTTTCTGTTAAACAGCCTGCTTGTTGTATGAGGGTCCACATATATATATATGTTTTCGTAGATTTTCACGGGTATAGGTATGCATGTTAGGGTGGATTCGGGTTTCTTCCCGTGTAGAAATCTGGTTGTTTTGGCGACGTTTCGACGAGGTCTCACTCGTCATCTTCAGGCTGGTGTTCTGGCTTCTTTCTTCTTGAAGCAAAGCGTGATCTCAGTTGAAGTCCTTCTATAAATACTGCTGGGGGTGTGTGGTTTGCTTGCTCTGTTGCTGATTGTAGGTTTGTTTGTTCTTTTGTGATCTGCTGTGTGGCTGAGGCGATCGTTAAGGGCTTAACTGCTGGTGGGTTGGATGGCTGTTTAGAGACATCATGTGTGGGTGAGGTGCTGGATGTGTGTCTATTAGCCTTTTGTTTCTTAACGACCTTGGTGATGGGTGTTCTGGCAGCATCCTGGGCTTTGGTGGAGTGGGGTCCTTTGTCTTGTGAATTCATTTTGGTCTGGCTGCGTGTCTGTGGTCTCCCAATGTTTTTTTGGCGTGTGTAAGTGTGCTCCATGTGGTGGCTGGAGTGGGGAGTAGCGGTAGATGGTGCAGTCGTGGTTTTGTTATTGGATGGTGGTTTCGTTTCATCTGTGGGAAGGGTCTGGGTTTGTGTTTGGTGTGGATGGAAGGTGGTGGCATCTTGTGTTCTTTTGGACCTGGTGTCAGTCTTTGTGACAGAGGCTCGTCTGTTGACCAGGGCTAGTTTCCAGATGTCAGGCAAGCGGGAGGTGTCATCACGTTTATTCATGTTGTTTGGGTGTTTCTCTATTTCAATGGCTTCCATGATTATTCGACTGTTGAAGTGTTCAGTTTTGGAGATGAGTTTGGTTCTTTTAAAATCAATTTCATGACCTGTTGTTTTTATGTGCTGGAAGAGAGAGGAAGATTTTTCTTCTTTTTTGACTGCGTTCTTGTGTTCTGCGATGCGTGCGCTTATTCTCCTGTTTGTCTGTCCGATGTATGTGGCTGGGCAGACTTTGCATGGTATTTCGTAGACTCCTTGGTATTCTAGCTCAATCTTGTCTTTGGGGTTTCTTAAAATGTTGGCTATTTTTTGTTCGGTGCAAAAGGCTGTCTTGATATTGTGTTTGTGGAGAATTTTGCTTATTTTGTCTGTGGTGCCTTTGATGTAAGGGAGGAGGGCAGTGCCGTTGTTCTCTTCTGTTTCTTGGTTCTTGGGGGGTGTTTCTTTTTGGATTAGTTTGGTGATGGTGTTTTTTTGGAATCCGTTCGCAATTAAAGCATTCGAGAGAGTGTGTAATTCAGTTTTTAGGTGGTCTTTGTCAGCGAGGCGTTTGGTTCTGGAGATGAGGGTTTTTGCTACGGAGTTGATCTGTGCAGGGTGGTGGTGTGATTGTGCATTTAAGTAGCGGTTTGTATGTGTTTTTTTCCGGTAGATGGTATGTCCTAAGGAGCCGTCGGGTTTTTTGTAGATTAGGACGTCCAGGAAGGGAAGTTGGTTGTTGGCTTCTATTTCCATAGTGAATTGTATTTTGGGGTGTAGGCTGTTGAGATGTGTGAGGAAGTTGTTCAGTTTGTCTTTCCCGTGTGGCCAGATAACAAAGGTGTCGTCAACATATCTGAGCCAGAGTTTGGGTTTATGTTCGGACTTCTGTAACGCGTTGGTTTCAAAGTGTTCCATATATAGGTTTGCGATGACCGGTGAGAGGGGTGATCCCATGGGTGCTCCTTCTATCTGTTTGTATCTTTGTCCATTGTGGATGAAGTATGTGTTGGTTAGGCAGTGGTTGGTCAGATCTAGGATGTGCTTGGGGGGGGTTGTATTTGTTGTGGATAGCTGTCAAGGCTTCTTGAATGGGCACTTGTGTGAAGAGCGAAACAACATCGAAGGTGTGTGTGTGTGTGTGGAAGCCAGCCTAACCAAAATCAACCCAGATGAAGCCAACAAAATCAGACTCGAAGTCACCAATATCCTCTGCTCCAGCAAACCACCCAGAAGCAATTTACACAAAGAAGAACAAAAAGCCCTCACCAACCTGAGGAAAGACAACAACATAATCATTCTCCCAGCAGACAAAGGCAATGCCACAGTGGTGATGAACACATCTGACTACCAAGCCAAACTATCCAACCTACTACAAGACCCTGCTTACATACCTTTGAACACAGACCCCACCACCTACCTGGAAAAAACCACCAAAGCCAAAATAAAAGCCTCACCCTTAAGTGAAGAAATCAAGCCAAGCATCATCCCCAGAGAGAAATCATCCAGATGCCCCAAGCTCTACGGCCTCCCCAAGATTCACAAAGAAGGAACACCTCTCAGACCCATAGTCAGCTCCATAGGCTCACCCCTACAAAACCTCGCCAAATTTCTTGCCAAACAACTCCAGCCCTATGCAGAATCCATCTCTTCATACGTACAAAACTCGTTCCACTTCATAGAAATTATAAAGAAACAAGACCTACAACCCAATGACCTACTCGTGAGCTTCGATGTTGTTTCGCTCTTCACACGTGCCCATTCAAGAAGCCTTGACAGCTATCCACAACAAATACAACCCCCCCCCCAAGCACATCCTAGATCTGACCAACCACTGCCTAACCAACACATACTTCATCCACAATGGACAAAGATACAAACAGATAGAAGGAGCACCCATGGGATCACCCCTCTCACCGGTCATCGCAAACCTATATATGGAACACTTTGAAACCAACGTGTTACAGAAGTCCGAACATAAACCCAAACTCTGGCTCAGATATGTTGACGACACCTTTGTTATCTGGCCACACGGGAAAGACAAACTGAACAACTTCCTCACACATCTCAACAGCCTACACCCCAAAATACAATTCACTATGGAAATAGAAGCCAACAACCAACTTCCCTTCCTGGACGTCCTAATCTACAAAAAACCCGACGGCTCCTTAGGACATACCATCTACCGGAAAAAAACACATACAAACCGCTACTTAAATGCACAATCACACCACCACCCTGCACAGATCAACTCCGTAGCAAAAACCCTCATCTCCAGAACCAAACGCCTCGCTGACAAAGACCACCTAAAAACTGAATTACACACTCTCTCGAATGCTTTAATTGCGAACGGATTCCAAAAAAACACCATCACCAAACTAATCCAAAAAGAAACACCCCCCAAGAACCAAGAAACAGAAGAGAACAACGGCACTGCCCTCCTCCCTTACATCAAAGGCACCACAGACAAAATAAGCAAAATTCTCCACAAACACAATATCAAGACAGCCTTTTGCACCGAACAAAAAATAGCCAACATTTTAAGAAACCCCAAAGACAAGATTGAGCTAGAAAACCAAGGAGTCTACGAAATACCATGCAAAGTCTGCCCAGCCACATACATCGGACAGACAAACAGGAGAATAAGCGCACGCATCGCAGAACACAAGAACGCAGTCAAAAAAGAAGAAAAATCTTCCTCTCTCTTCCAGCACATAAAAACAACAGGTCATGAAATTGATTTTAAAAGAACCAAACTCATCTCCAAAACTGAACACTTCAACAGTCGAATAATCATGGAAGCCATTGAAATAGAGAAACACCCAAACAACATGAATAAACGTGATGACACCTCCCGCTTGCCTGACATCTGGAAACTAGCCCTGGTCAACAGACGAGCCTCTGTCACAAAGACTGACACCAGGTCCAAAAGAACACAAGATGCCACCACCTTCCATCCACACCAAACACAAACCCAGACCCTTCCCACAGATGAAACGAAACCACCATCCAATAACAAAACCACGACTGCACCATCTACCGCTACTCCCCACTCCAGCCACCACATGGAGCACACTTACACACGCCAAAAAAACATTGGGAGACCACAGACACGCAGCCAGACCAAAATGAATTCACAAGACAAAGGACCCCACTCCACCAAAGCCCAGGATGCTGCCAGAACACCCATCACCAAGGTCGTTAAGAAACAAAAGGCTAATAGACACACATCCAGCACCTCACCCACACATGATGTCTCTAAACAGCCATCCAACCCACCAGCAGTTAAGCCCTTAACGATCGCCTCAGCCACACAGCAGATCACAAAAGAACAAACAAACCTACAATCAGCAACAGAGCAAGCAAACCACACACCCCCAGCAGTATTTATAGAAGGACTTCAACTGAGATCACGCTTTGCTTCAAGAAGAAAGAAGCCAGAACACCAGCCTGAAGATGACGAGTGGGACCTCGTCGAAACGTCGCCAAAACAACCAGATTTCTACACGGAAGAAACCCGAATCCACCCTAACATGCATATATATATATATATATATATATATATATATATATATATATATATATATATATATATATATATATATATATATATATATATATATATATATATATATATATATATATATATATATATATATATATATGTTTTGCCAACAGACCTTCCCACTCCTGTGCCCCTCCCTCCATTCTACCTTCCTGCCACCTGTCCCACTGCCCCCACTGCTTACCCAAAGGCACATTTGGCAATGACCAAGGGTATAGTGTCTAGGGCTTTTGTATGTTTGGGCAAGCTGTCTATTTGCAATGTGTTGTACACCACCCAGAGTTCCTGCGGGAAAACTGGGTTGTCAACAAGTATATAAACAAATAAACAAATAAACAAATAAATAAATAAATAAATAAATAAATAAATAAATAAATAAATGTGCAGAAATGTATGAACTTATTCAAATTTCACATGTGTGTTAATTTAAATGATCCTCTAGGAAAACAGTATTTTAGGTTGCTTTCCATTCCAATCATAAAGCATACTTCCCTGTCAAAGTAGTCTGGACTTGTGTTTACAAGATATGGACACCTTAAAATAAACTGTTATTTAAAAGCAGAACATGGTACAAAAGTGTTTCTTATTGTCCCTGGGATCATGCCCTTAGTCTGTTTGACATATGAGTTTTGGTTTGCATTTTAAATCACAACTCTAGTCATATCACAACCTCAGTAGGCAGGGTCAGATCTCATTTTGTACTTTGTAAGATTAACTTTCTGCAATTTGTGGTTCACTTGCATGGTTTATGTGAAAGGTTGAGTGTTAAACAAAGGTAGAGGGAATTGGGGATGATGCTAATTGGAGCAAAGCATGATATTAATTTGGTGCATTGACTCCAGTCATGCCTGAAATCTAAAATTCCACTCACCCAAGCCTGTACCTTTCAGCAATATATCCTTGTGAAGAAGAAAACAGAGATGCATCATCTCCCCCATTAGGAATACAGTCCACTTTGGAAGAGTGGGAAGTCAGAAGTTTATGCTTTAACACTGAGTGCCTCTGTTCAAGGATAATGACAGCAATATGGCTGCTGCTCTAAAGGGTGCCATAGGCAATGAGTGTTTATGCACAATATGCATTTTTAATGTTTCAACTATTACTTCCCAACCACCAATTTTTAATAGAGGACATATGCAAAACTGACCCAAAACTAATATCTAAAACTGAGCCAAAAACATATTAGGCCAATCAATTGATACAGTTTTGACAGAGCCAAAAACATATTAGGTCAATCAATTGATACAGTTTTGACAGAGCCAACATGGAGTCAATTGGCATGTAACATTACTTTTTGTTGGAGAAAGAAAGAAAGAAAGAAAGAAAGAAAGAAAGAAAGAAAGAAAGAAAGAAAGAAAGAAAGAAAGAAAGAAAGAAAGAAAGAAAGAAAGAAAGAAAGAAAGAACTTGAGAAGAAGAGGGCCCAGGATTGAAACAACTGGAAGATACGTGAAAAAGTATTTGGTTGGTCTATTTGCATCCTCACCTTCTGCTTCTAGTTTGTTAGGCAGAGAGACCTTTCTGACCTAGGGTGATTGTAAATCTATGCAGCAGTAACCTCTCATTCCTTCTTTGCTCTGAATTCAAAGAGAGCCCTGCTTCTGTTCTCAGTGTTTTTTCTTCTCTGGACTCTGTTGAGGTCCATTGCTAAAAGCAGTCATCTTTTTCAGATTGGTGTTTGATCTGTTTATTTGTAAGTAATGAAATCTTTTTGTTCTTTTTCCTTATACATGTCTCAACATGAATTATTGAGACTCTAAGATGTCCTAAGCACATCCGATCTCGCTTGATTTCGGAAGCTAAGCAGGGTCGGCCCTGGTCAGTACTTGGATGGGAGACCACCAGGGAACACCAGGTGCTGTAGGCGCCTGGAGTAGGAACTGGCAAGCCACGCCAGCATTCCTGCCAAGAAAACTCCATGGACATGGGATCACGAAGAGTCAGTCACAACTGTAATGACACAACACAACACCACACCACACCACACCACACAACACACACACACACACACACACACACACACACACATGCATGCACGCACGCACGCACGCACGCACGCACACACACACACACACACACACACACACGTACCAGTTAATTAGAAATAGTGTGATCTACTCAGGGGAACTTGAAGCTATCCTGCTTTGTGTATCCCTGCACTTCTGCTGTTAGCTAGAGCAATTTGACCTCTAGCTGGTAACAGAGTTTCAGTTTTTAAAAAAAGGAGCCAGATTTTTGTCTAGGAGACATTTGCTTATTGCCTCTAATTTAGGCACTATGTATGCTCCAAATGTGACCACAAGCAAGACAACAGGAGATTACTTCCCTTCAGCTCTTAACACAAGACAAGTACAGAGTGCTGCAGAAGTGTTCAAAGGGAGAACTCTGTCAAAGTCTATTTATGTCAGGGCTGTCCAACTTTGAAAAGGCCACAGGCTCCTTTTGCGCACTGCACCTCCCAGTGGGCTTCTTTCCAAATCACCGCAAGTCCCCTTGGGCTCCTTTCCAAAGTGTGCATGCACATGTACACACACACACACACACACACCTTGCCACTGATCTGTCCACCCACTCACCCCCAAGGTCTCGCACGCTGGCAGAGGTGGCAGCGGAGTCTCAGCCACCTGCTCAAACCCACCCAGGTCCCTGGTGGTGGTGGTGGCAGCAGAGCCTCACCCTCCTGCCCACCCACCCCAAGTCCCCTGCCTCTGCTCCTGAGTAGGAGGGCAGAGTCTCCTAGCAAGGAGACAAGTGAGGAGGTGTGGCATGGCAGCGGCTGAACGGAAGGGGAGGCTAATATTCAGGAGCAAATGACTGGGCAGGCGGGTGAGCAAATATTTTTCCCCTCCTGAACACGCTGCCACTGGCGGCGTGTTGAGAGGCAGGTGGGAACCTGGTGGGCGACTTCTGAGACTCCCGCAAGCTACCAGTCGCCCACGGTTGATGGGTTGTGCAGGTATGGTCCAGGTTGCTATTTATCCATGGTGTCTCTCCATGCACCATGAATCTTGTTTGCATGTGTCATGTTTCACATGAGAGAATGCAGCTGAGATAGAATAAGGAATTAATCCTGGATGCTTTAGTTGAGCAGGAACATTTATGGGAAGTTCCGAAGGTAAAACAGGATTCCTAGGTTACTTGCTACCTAATTAAATAACAGCCAACAGACAGGTATTTGCCATGAGTAGTGTGAGTATCCATCTGACTGAATATAAGATACTAACATGAATACATCAAAAAGACCTTGCAGTCTCCTAAATACAATGCTGTTTGTTGTTTGGTGAGACTCTGTGAGATTGCTTAGAGTACACCCCACTAGCTCAGTGAGACTTACTTCTGAATAAAAATGTTTTAATACTGTTATTGGGTCCTGCCATAGGCCACACCTGACCCAGAAATTGTAATTTTTAGAAACGAAAAACAAAACAAAAGATGAAAACTCAGTGTCCAAAATGGTACATCATGCTTCAACTTAGGGCTTGGGAGGAAGAGAAGGGGATTTAGCAGACTTCAGCAAGTTTAACAAATTTAAAGCTTTCCTCTTTAAGCCACATTGGCATTTTCAGTGGTCAAACAATCGGAATCAGAAGCTGATTGGATCAGCAATAGGTCCGATGCGGCTTCCCATTGATTCCAATTAGAACAGTTTTTTTCCTAGGGGCACCCCCCTTGGACCTCAGTAATTCAGTCCCCTGGGCCCCAAACCTTTCCAAATTTCAAGGGACTTACATGGAAGAGCTTGAGGAAGGTCCCCTGTCATTTTGGTCATTTAGGACCCAGGGTAGCATTTCATTTCATTTCATTTTGTAATGAAACTACTTTAAAAACTCATTAGAAAATGAAATGAAACAAAACTACTACAAAAATGAAATTAAATAAAAAGAAACACTATTGTTCCATTTTGGGCCCATCTGTAGTGGAAACTATGAGGAAAAAGAGGCAAGAATCATCTCACAAACACAACTGTCTCCAATTACGACAGTAGACAGTACTTGGGCCAAAACAACACAGGGGATTAAAACAGATGTCTGGGCTTAATTTGGCATGACAAAACCTGGTCATAAAAAACATTGACAAACATGGCTTTGGGCAGTGGAATTCAATGTGGCAGTCCATGAAAAAAAGTGGCTCTATCATTTTTCCCTAGTTGAAAAGACATCTGTTAACTGGCAGTAGTACCACAATGCTCGATGCAGTGCAAAGAAAGCAGTAGCTACAACAATGTCAGCATACTTTGAGGAAATGTACAGAAACCTAAATATGCATGAAGGTGAACATGATATCTACCAGCTAGTGAAAGCCTGCCACAAAAAGACTGAGGATATTGAGAGATTCCATGGTGTCAATGATGAGAATGGAAAACTGATCAATGATTGTGTCAAGGAAACATAGCACAGGCAGGATTACTTCAAGGAGCATAAGAACATAAAAACACAAGAAGAGCCATGCTGGATCAGGTCAAAGGCCCATCTAGTCCTGTATCTCACAGTGGCCTCCACCAGATGCATCTGGGAGTGCACAAGACTAGATATCTATCTTCTGACACCACTCCCCTGCACCTGGAAGTTTCCACAGAAGACTTCCTGCATTCCCTGATCCCATATGTTCCCCCAGTTCCAGGGCCTGTGCAACTTATCACATGAAATTGCCATGATGATGAAACAGATGAAAACATTTATGTATATAATAGAGTTCTTGAAACAGACTTTCTTTGGCTGAGAATACAGTTTTCTGTGAGACTCCTTTCATTTCCCCTTTATACTATTTAAAGTTCTTTAATGTTTTTTAAACCAAGGGTAAGTGATCATTTATTTTCTGGTAGTGGCAGACACATAAAAGAGGAAATACAATTTTACTCTGCATGTTTTTTTTAATTTAACACCTTAAAAAAACTGTGCACAAAGTCACATATACATTTCAATGTCCTACCTTACTTGTGCAACGGAAAGTCACCATGTGCTTACTGTTCTAAATCCTTTGGACTATCTTTCCCTATGTCAAGGGTGGGGAATCTTTTGTCATATTTGGCAATCTAGGCTTGACATTCTTGGAATTGCAGTCCAAAACATCTTGATGTCCAAAGGTTCTCCACCCCTACCCTATGTCATTTTAAATAGTACTTTAGTTGTACCTTTTTCTCCAGTCTCCTGTTTTTACTGTTATTTAGTCTTTATTTCATTATTCTTGATTTTATTGTTCATCTCTAATTAGTTAGTTGGGAAAAAAAATGAAAGTTTATAAGTTCATTCATGTGTGCTCAGTGAGCATGACAGTTAAAATAAAGGCTCACTACACACACCACTGCCCTGGCTTTCGTACTCCATTGGCTTCTATAATGGTAGAGAGGCCAGCCAGACTACAGGGAGGTAAAACTGACATGAATTGATAGCCTTGTTATGTTTGCTGCCAACTGGAAAAACAGTACCAATGGAGCTGAATTCTTACTAGATATATCTTGTAGGAGTGCCAAAGTCATATATAATCTTCAATCATCTAAAAGAATACCACAGTGAAGTAACAGATATTGAGTGGCAGTTTGTACTTCACTAGGAGTGGTTTACATACATAAATGAGAGATATATGTTACAATTCATCCTTGGCTGAATGTTTTACTAATTTCCTTCAGCACTGCTTTACAAGGAAAAGGCCCCATTCAAAAACTTATTTTAAGAATTCATCTATGTCATGGGTGCGGTGCTATGTATGCTGAATATGAATGGACTAGCAGTCACTATGGTGGAAGGCTAGATTCTGACTGACTTGATTTCATTAGGATGACTGTAGAAATGCAGGCTCAGAAATATGGATAGAAGCTGTTTATAGAAGCCGTTTAAATTTTGTGATTTTAAGAGTTTTTAATATCTTGTATGGTGTTTTATGTGTTTTATGTGTTTTGTATGGTTCCTTGTTTAGAGTGTGTTGTGGAACAGCACTCTAATTTTGTTGTGCATATCTTGCATATGAATAATGACAATAAAAAACTCTATTCTATTTCTTCTCTTTGTTGGAGCAGAGACCACTCCACAACTCCATGCATGATATTGTCATGTATGATATTGCCATACATGTATTGTCAGGATAGCAATGGTAATGCTGTTTTAACAGTATTGCTGTCACACACTGTAATGTATGATCTAGTGCTGAGAGAGTAAATTAAATTTCTATAAGGCAATTCTAAAAACATCTCAAGAAATGTATGAGGAGCTAACCTCAGTTAGCAGCGTTGCAGCAATGTCAAGAATTAGAGGCAAAAATATGACAGACTCCGTTGCTGGTTTTCTATTGCAGTCTATTTACAAAATATATACAGGTTCCATTTGGTTTCCAGACTTACATCCAGTAGCATACATAATCCAGCTACTCTTCGTTATCATAGGCTTACTGGCTAAACAGCCCTGGCTAAACAGCAAGAACATATTGCAGTACATAAGGTATAGATAGCATCTCTTTCCAATCACATATTTACTTTTACATCATATGTCATAGTGCTTCTCTCATCCACGCTTCTGAGCTACGCTCCACTGTCCTTGGACATTTGCCTTCCTGTCAAGGCCACTTTACGGAGCTTGCTTCAGTCCACAGCTGGACTCCATATCTCTAATTGCAAGTTGAAAAACTCACTCACAAGAATATTCTTGACAAAACAGAGGTAGCTAAGGTTCCTTCTAAGGTGTGCAAATGTGCACACATGCCTCTGCTCTCTATGGCAAGGGCTTTTCCTCCCTTGCACACCCACAGTGACCCACAGTGGTTGCGCACACAGAGGAATGTGTGTGAGGGATATTAAAGCGGATGTTGGAAGCTGCCCAAATGAAACACGGCTATAGAACAGCACCAAATTTGCCACAAGTGTAGCACACAGTTTGTTCTTATTTTTTTGCCTAAATTGGGGACAAAGTATTTTTGTTATGATTATTAAACTTTAACACTGTTTTACTCACTTCTTCAGAAATAGATGACCCTAAACATTTGCAGATTTAATGCAGCTCACATAAACTGAAAATTTCAATCTTCCTTATCTTGAAAGTGAATTGCAGTAGTGGCTCTACTTACCAGTTTAATCCATTCTGAATGCAAGCTCTTAAGTCGAACAACTCTTAAGTACAGCAGCCCTATCTAATAAATAAATAAATAAATAAATAAATAAATAAATAAATAAATAAATTTATAAGTGGCGCAGACCACGTCTAAAATTTGTAAGGCAGCAGTTAAAACACCAACGGTTTTTCACTCTTAAGTCGAATTGCTCTTAAGTCAAACCACTTGTAAGCAGAGGTACCATTAGAGATGGGCACGACTTGAAAAAAATTTTTTTCGAGTTGTCGTTAGTCGGGCCGGTTCCGTTTCGGCTCGTTTCCGTTTTTCGCGAAAATTTGCAAAAATTAGTCGGTTCGTTTTTTCGTTTTTTCATTGTCGTTAGTACTGGTTTGGGGAGGGGGTAGCGGGCTCCTGGAGGGAGCTGCAGGAGTCAGCCAGAGCCACAAGTGACGGACTGGCAGACTCTTTGCACCCGCTGTGTCTCACGTACTTGCATGTAGTGCAATGCAAGTAGATCTGGCTTAGGGTTAAGACGGCTTAGCGCAACGCCTAGGGTTAGGCTTACGGGTGAGGTTACGGTGAGTATTGGGGTGCATCTGGGTGCCTCTCTGACCCACTTAGAAGGACAGTGTACTGGCGTATGGGTTAGGCTTAGGGTTCGGGTTTGGGCTACGATTAGTGGGCTGTTTATGCCCGATTGGCACATCCCAGAAGTCTCTGTGGTCAACCTGGCCAAGTGGCCATGCGATTGGTGGAAAATTTGCATGGTCTACTCCCATGGGAGAGCCCATCATTGCGAATGCGCAGGTGTAAAAAAATAAAATAAAATAAAATAAAATAACATCAACGGAGACTTTTTTTGCAAGAAAAACCCACTGTTGCTACTGTAAAAATTCAAGCATTTAAAATAGCTAATTTCCGCATGTTTCTGTGGTGCTTTGGTGGGGTTTTGGGCAACAATTTCAAAAAAAATATTGCGGTCGCCATTTTGGATTCCCCCCCCCCACCGCATGGCAAATGGATGCGCCCTCCCAGCCTGGTACAGTCAGCAAAACCTGGCCATGCGATTGGTGGAATGGCTCCAAAACTTTGCATGGTCCACTCCCATGGGCGAGCCCATCATTGCGAATGCGCAGGTGTAAAAAAAAATAAAAATAAAATAAAATAAAATAAAATCAACGGAGACTTTTTTTGCAAGAAAAACCCACTGCTGCTACTGTAAAAATTCAAGCATTTAAAATAGCTAATTTCCGCATGTTTCTGTGGTGCTTTGGTGGGGTTTTGGGCAATGATTTCAAAAAAAATATTGCGGTCGCCATTTTGGATCCCCCACACTGCATGGCAAATGGATGCGCCCTCCCAGCCTGGTACCAGCAGCGCAGCAGTAGCAATAGCCAAGGAGAGGGGGGCGGGGAACCCCCCCCCCCCAATAAAACACCCTTCTGGCCTGGTAGGTGCCCTCAGACAGTTTTCGCCTACTTTTAGGGCCGGGAATCGGGGTTTTTTTTAACTTTTAAAAACTTTTTTTCTGTGCCGCTTGGCATTGCGCGATGCAAGTAACGAGCACGACAAATCAGACCAAATTGTTCGTTCGTCGGTTCGAGCTCGAAGTCTGGGGCAGTGATTCCCGTTACCGTTTCCGTAGAGTAACAGAAACGAGTAACGGAAACGGAAACGGGAATACCGCTAAGTCGTGCCCATCTCTAGGTACCATTGTATTAGCAAACCTGCTTTTTTAATATGAAAAGAATCTACACTGTAGGGGCTGAAATATTGGTCCCCCAAAACACCTTTCAAAATGGAGGAAAAAATTCTTACCATACTGAGCATGTGTGGAACAGATTATCCTGCAAGAATTTTGCAAAATATTTACATTCCTGCAGCTTGATGAGGAGAGAACGATGATATTTAGATAGTTAATGCTGACAAATGTCACAGAAGCAAAGTTTTTCTTTGAAGAGTAAAAAAAAAAAAAAAAAAACAGGCTTGCTTTTAACTAATGCGGTGGTAGTCCTCCAGAAAGGGACATTTTACCATGCATATCCAGGGAATTAGCATACCATTTTTGTAAGGCATATGCAAGGAATTCCTGTACTACAAAAGCACAGACCAGTTGTGTTTTTCACAGCCCCAAATGCTTTCAGTAGACATTCCTGAAACCAGGCTGCTGACACCAGTTTTCAAAGAGCAAAAGAGTTCCAGATGATCTGGGGCAATCTGAACTTTTGAACCTATCCATTATAACCCAACTGAAATTTTAACACCTTCTTGGCCATCATAAATTGAATGTTACTTCATGGAACATAACAAATACTGCAGCTGCAGGAAGTAACTGGCAACTATATGTGCCATGCATTAACAACTTAGAGCCACCAGGTTCCCTAGGAAAAAGTGGCCTCCTTATGAGTAGTATCAGTCAGTGTTTCATCCAGAGTTCAGAAGTGAAATAACTACCATTGGTTTCTGATGGGACTGTTCGGGATTGGCTTATTTAAATGTTGGAGTCTGTTTTTCACTCTGTTGTAACATTCCCTTCAGTGCAGAACAGTTGCATAGTAAAATTTTCCTGAATGTGGCAAAAGAAGACCTCAGCTTCCACTCCAAAATTATATCTCAGGTACCTGAGCAGGCATAAGATGGAAGCTAAAATAGAATGGTGAGCCTGGCTGAGAATTGAATCTGAGCTCTTATATTGAACAATAGAGATGGGCACGAAATGAACAATTTTTTGTTTCCGTTTTTCATTTTTTTGTTTCGTTATGCAACAAAACGACAAACGAATTTTATCTCCAAAATGAAACAAAACGAACAGAAACACCGGAAATTTTGTCGTGTGTTTCGTTTCCGTTACTGCAATACAGTGAACTGCTTTAAATGCTAAAAAAAAACACAAAAATTGAAATAAATGGTAACGAAACGGTAATGAAATGAACGAAAACGAAAACAAAATTTTTTCCCAAAAATGTGCGAAAAATGGAAACGAACCAAAATGGACCCTCCAAAATACAAATGACAAATGAAACATCATTTTTTTTATTCGTGCCCATCTCTATTGAACAAATGGCTGCATATATCTAGTACAGTACAGCCAAATGTTCAAGATCCCAGCAGTATCCACCTTGCTAACCTCATTAACACTTGTAGCCTGCAGGATCATATTGAACCATTGGGTACCAGATTTTCTCGTTATGCCAGAGGAGAAATAGGAGCTCACAGGGTCTCCAAACAAGTCCATTTTGCTTCCATACGCAAGCACCTGAATTCTTCAAACAACTTAAAGAGAATGGAAGTGCAGCTGCCTGATAGATAAGCGTGAGTAAACAGAGGGGCTGAATAAATTCTAGTAGGGAATGAAAGGAAATAAAAATAAAGTAAAAACTGGAAAAATCTAAAATTTACAAGAATTGAGTGTCCAATTAAGTCTAGAATGGTCATATTTCCAGAGGACAAGCTCTATATGGTGCTTATCTCTGGAGGGCTTCTTTTGATACTGTCATAATTTATTTGGGGGGGGGGGCTTTTCTGAAGAGACTCAGGACTTTGTGAGCCAAGTGCCATGAAGGAGCAAAAGAGTCTTGGAGGAATTTGTGGCAGAATTCAGGCAATCTCTTGGTTTGAAGGGTGAGGTGGGGCTACCATCGAGCTCTTCTGGTGGCTGAAAGCACGGGCCAGAAAATACCCCTTGGAAATAATGGCCTCCTCATGAATAAGGCCTTCCTCATTCGAAGGCCTCCTGGCAAAGTGCTTCAAAACCTGTTTCCTGAACAGTTAAGATTCCTAAACAGGAAATGATGCACAAAGTTTTCCAGCACCCTTTAGCTGGCATGGTCATTGGATATGGTGGTGGATTGTCATAATTGAAAGCTGATAAAAGTATATTTTCTATTGTCTACAAAAGTATATTTTCAAAGCTCTCTGCAAGATAGCAATCAAATGGAATAGCAGAAGAGCTAGAAGCCTCTTTTTGAGGTGGCGGTGGTGGCAGTGAGTAAATACTGTGTTGTCTTCCAATCTTTTTTTCGACTATTTTTATACCATGTAGTCAGATGACATAGAGAAGATCATGGGCTATGTAGCCATGTGAAGAATGCAATAGAAGAATGCAGGAGTTGTATGTTCCAATCCCATTTTATGACAGTGTCCCTGTTAGATGGAACTGGAGTTAATGTTGCTGATAATTATAGTTGCAATGTGAAAGTATATCTTGGTTTTTCCAGACTGAATGTGCTGCTAATTGATTTCAGGTGGAGATGGCCATGAATCAGAAAAATGTTAATACATTTTGATTCAGGATTCATCAAGGTTGATGAATTGTGAATAACAAATTCATGATTTTTTCTTATGGATTGATGAATGAATTCATTGAATCTTTTTTTTTACTTTTAAACCCCATAAAATACCTTTCCAAGGCACCCAGGGAAACCAAGATTGCAGAAATGGTTTCCTCAACTCTTCTCTACAAGCTCTGCATGTTTGGTGAAGTTTGAGTTTCAGAAATCTGAGTTATGCACTCCCAAAGAGCACCCCCCCCCCCCGGAAAGTGCCTCCAGGCACCTAGAGACACCAAACATGCAGAGAAGCTTCTCCCATCTCCCCCTTATCTACAACCCTCCTCAAGGTTGGGTTTCAGAGCCCCCCCCCCAGGAAATTGCCCTTTGGCAACCGACTTTCTCAATCCTGGGTGTGTGTGTGTGTGTGTGTGTGTGTGTGTGTGTGTGTGTGTGTAGAGGAGAGTCATAGGAAGCTTCTCTGCTGTTCTGGTATCTCTTTGGTGCCTTTGGGACTGTTTTGTAGCTCAGCAAATTGACAAATCAAAATCACTAAAAATTATCTATTTATATTAATAGGGAGTTATTGATTCATGCAAATACAAATTGGTGAATTAGCAATTTTTGAATGAATTTTGCAATTTGATGATTGTTTTGGGTTTTCTGGGCTGTTTGGCTGTGTTCTGGAGTTTTTTTTTTTTTTTAAATTCCTAACGTTTTGCCAGTCTCTGTGGCCGGCATCTTCAGAGAGCAGGAGGAAAGGGAGCTACAGGTAGAATTATCTCTGTGCTCTGGTCTTTTAGCTCCCTGCTCTTCTGCCCTCTGAAATGCTGGGCACAGAGACTGGTGAAATGTTAGGAAGAAAAACCTCCAGAACACAGCCAATCATCCCCCAAAAGCCACAATGATAATCAGATCCCACCTTCAAGAATACAAGGTTTGTTTTAAATTATACACATCTCTAATTTCAAGTGTTTGAAGCGTACTGGCAATTGAACATGCTGCCAATTGATGTAAAGGGCTTTTATTTTATCTTATTCATTCATTAGCTGGTGAAGATTGGAATTTGGTTTTCTCAGCTGTGCCTCCAGAGAGAAGAACCCAACCTATGTAGCCTTGGGCAAGCTGCACAGTCCCAGTATGTTCCCTAGAAGAACAGAATAGCAAACCTTTTCTTAAAAACACTGGAAAGGGTTGCCACAACACTGAACCAACTTCAAGATATACAATACATTGAAACTTTCATTCCTTACCCACCTGGTTGGTAGCACTGCACTTAATGAATAGCTTTCCCCTCCCACTTTGCTACTGATATCTCTGCATTGTTTTTCACGTGAGCAAGAAGCCTGGCCATATGTATTGGTTACAGATAAGCAGGATTTGTTTTCCTTTTCAAATATGTTCTTTATGTGGGGAAAATCCTCCATGTGATGAATGGTCATTCACTCCTGTCTAAGCATATTAATAACAAAGCAAAGCAAAGTGTTCTGCTTATATACCTGCCTATAGCGCTTCAAGCACTCTCAGGGAGGTTTACAATTTAATTATGCAGGCTACACATTGCCCCCCCCCCAGCACGCTGAGTACTCATTTTACCAACCTCGGGAGGATGGAAGGCTGAGTCAACCATGATTCTGGTAGCTGGGTTTGAACCCCAGGTCATGAGCACAGTTTTAGCTGCTGTACAGGCATTTAACCACTGCATCGTGCAGCTCTTTCAGCAACAACTGGGTTGCTATAATAACTGAATTCATCTTCTGAATTCAAGTCAGTTGACCATGCTAGCAATTCAACATTGGGATCAGGTGGGCATTACAGGCAGATGAATAAAACTGTTGTTTGGTAACTGGGATAACAAATAAAAACAGGTAGTCAGAATGATTCCTGAGTCAGACAGAGTTTTAATACAGCTTCAGTAATAAGGGCTCTTCTAACTTGTGTAAAGGCAGGGTACTTTTGCTCATTGTGGTAATAATTCAGCTCTTTCATTTGTATGTGTTAGATGCAGCGAACACATTTTGGATGTGGTCGTTGGGACTAGCAAAAGAGCACATTAATATTTTCTCCTTTTAAAGCTCTCTTTCTACACTGCCAGCTTGCAAAGTAGCTGCGTCAAGAGGAGGGAGAGGGGGGAAAACTCTCACATTCGTCCAACTAGCTATTGCTCTTCTGGGGCATTTCACTTTTCCAGAGAGTAGTAGTTCAGGCTTCTGCTGTGGTAATGTTCTTTTAAAAGGTAACATACATATTGTTACCAACAGCTACACAATGACATTAAAACCACAAATACCTGCACTGTATTGTCAGATGGCATTCGATAGCAGTTCATTTCTCTGCCTTGCCTACTACAATGCTCTTCACATTTAAAAGGGAGCAATACAAATATCCCAGCCTAGGGATATTTTGAAATTTGAGTACGCCTGTGGAAAGGCAGCCTGTTATGCCATTGGGTGCAGTTTAAATAGCTTGAATAGCTGTGACATGAGCCCTCCTCCTCACCTTCCAGGTTGAAATTGCTGCTGCTCAATGTGAGGGAGCTAAATGGAAAAACAACAACCATCCAGGACTTCATCCTGCATGAACAAGCCAACCTGGCTTGCATTACAGAGACGGTTAGCTGAGGCAGGACATGTTAATCTCACTCAGCTTTGTCTGAAGGGTTTTCTGAGGAACAGGAGGCAAGGTCTGAGCTGGAGTTGCAGTGGCCACTGTGACCTGCCTCAACCCTGGGTTGTCACCTTTTAAAATATCTTTCCATTAACTTGTGTCATATCGACCATTAACCACACCAGACCTGGTGGCTGAAGAATGAAAATGATGTTTTTATCACAGTTTCCCGTAAATTTTCTATTATTTTTCCCCAAAGCCCCTCCTCTATGCCTCTACTACTTCTGGGAATTTTACATCTCTACATGTACCACTTAGCCCTTCACCTTGCTTCTCTGTTAATAAGCAGATTGGTCAGGCTTCCTGTCACAGTCACTTTCAGTTGCTGCTGATTTTAAGGGTGTGTCTTAGTCTGGGAGGAGCCTCCTTGACAAAGGCTCCATCACCTTCTGCCCCTCAGAGCTCGTCCTTGTCAGCTAGGATTTGCACTTTGGGCTGCTGTTCCTGGTGTTCTCTGGGGATTGTTTTCCCTTCCATCCTCCAATATCGGGAGGAGCCACATGGTTTGGTTGAAGGAGAGGACGAGAGCCTTCTTCTAGGTCTTAAGCTCAGGCAGGTACTTGGTCTCAGACTGCTTGATTGTATCTCAGCTGTCACAGCTGCCACTCCTGCCCTTCTGCCCATGGAACCCTACCTAGGGATGCTAACTAGGAAGGGATAGAGGGGGACATTCTCCTTGCTGCTGTCTCTTTAATCTTCAAAGGAAGTCTATCCATTTCCACACAGTCCAAAATCTTCTTAATTATTTCTTCATCTATAGGTATTCCTTCATTTTTCCAATGTTGTGCCAGTATCCTAGCTGCTGTCAAAATGTGCAGTGTTAAATATATATTTTGATTATAAACATTTCTCGTATTATACCTAATAAAAATCATTCTGCTTTAAAATCGATATTTTTAACAAGCCATGTATGTATTTTAATCCAATTATTTAAACTTTATTGCAAGTCTACCAAACATGATAATAGGTACATACTTTTTGATCACATTTCCAACATTTACTAGACATATTAGGAAACATTTTGCTAAACTAACAGATATTATATACTAATAAAACATTAGTATATAAGGTCTTATTTCAGTTTTAATTTCTTGGGTAAAAATTCATTTTAATTGTTGCAATCCTTTCTAACATTAATAGTTGTAGGTTTTTCCATTTTTCCAAGTTGATTTTTATTTGATTAAATAACTTTATGTAGTTATCTTCATTTATACTTACACATCTTGCAGTGTGACCGTGGCCTTAAAAAAGAGAATCTGGTAGCCTTACCACTGGAATACTATTTAGTTTAAAAGCAGTACAAAACCTTGATAATATAGAAAAAGAAGCAAGTGGTACAAGAGCAGTGGAAGGCATTGATAAACTCTGCCCTGAATAAGAACTCTAAATAGTTCTGGGCCTTGGTTTCTAATGCACTAAATGCAAACTCAGGCCCAGTGAGTTGTTCAATTATCACACATATCTGGGACCTACACTTTACCAAAGTGTTTGAGGAAACCAAACCCTCACAAAAAGCATGGGTCATAAGCCTGGATAAAGGTAAACTGCCAAAATGGTACCCAGTAAATATGAATGAAATAAAGACCTTAATAAAGAGCAGTGCAAAAAATAGAGGAAAACAATAGAAGAGGAAAAACCAGAGATCTCTTCAAGAAAAGCTGAGATACTAAAGGGACATTTTGTGCAAAGATGGATATGATAAAGGACAAAAATGGTAGGAACCTAACAGAAGCAGAAGACATCAAGAAGAAATGGCAAGAATACAAAGAGGAATTATATCAGAAAGATCTGGATGTCCCTGATAACCAAGATAGCGTAATTGCTGACCTGGAGCCAGACATCCTGGAAAGTGAAGTCAAGTGGGCCTTAGAAAGCATTGCAAACAACAAGGCCAGTGGAGGTGACGGCATTCCAATTGAATTCTTTAAAATCTTAAAAGAGGATGCTGTAAAGGTGCTGCATAAGATATGCCAGCAAATTTGGAAAACCCAGCAGTGGCCAGAGGACTGGAAAAGATCGGTCTACATCCCAATCCCAAAGAAAGGAAATGCCAAAGAATGCCCCAACTATCACACAATTGCACTCATTTCACATGCTAGCAAGGTTATGCTCAAAATTCTACAAGACAGGCTTCAGCAGTATGTGGAAAGAGAACTTTCAGAACTACAAGCTGGATTTTGAAGGGGCAGAGGAACTAGAGATCAAATTGCCAACATGCGCTGGATTATGGTGAAAGCTAGAAAGTTCCAGAAAAACATCTACTTCTGCTTCATCGACTTTGCCAAAGCCTTTGACTGTGTGGACCGCAACAAACTATGGCAAGTCCTTAAAGGAATGGGAGTGCCTGGCCACCTTATCTGACTCCTAAGAAATCTATATGTGGGACACAGGGCCGGCGCTAGGTTTTTTTGCGCCCTAGGTGAGGGGCGGGGGGTGGGGTGGCAGGGTAGGGGGCGGGTGGGTGGCAGTGGGGGGCAGGGTGGGTGGCGGTGGGGGGGCGGGGAAGGGGGCGGTGGATGACAGGGGACAGCGACAGGCACGGGGGGCAGCGGGGGGTGGGGTGGGCGGGCGGTGGTGGCCAGCAGCAGATGGACGGCAGGGGGGCAGCAGGCTGGCCAGCACCCCCTCTCCATGTTGTCACCCTAGGCAACTGCCTAGTTCACCTTAATGGATGTGCCGGCCCTGGTGGGACAAGCAGCAACCATCAGAACTGGATATGGAACAACTGACTGGTTTAAAATTGGGAAAGGAGTATGACAAGGCTGTATACTGTCACCTTGCCTATTTAACATATGCAGAGTACATCATGTGAAAGGCAGGTCTGGATGAATCACAAGTCAGAATTAAGATTGCCGGAAGAAATATCAACAACCTCAGACATGCAGATGATACTACTTTGATAGCAGAAAGTGGGGAGGAATTAAATAACCTCTTAATGAGGGTGAAAGAGGAGAGTGGAAAAAAAATGGGGTGAAGCTCAACATCAAAAAACTAATATCATGGCCACCAGTCCCATCACCTCCTGGCAAATAGAAGGGGAAGAAATGGAGGCAATGACAGAGTTTATTTTGTTGGGCTCCTTGATCACTGCAGATGGCGACTGCAGCAAAGACGCCTGCTTCTTGAGAGGAAAGTGATGACAAACCTAGGCAGCATCTTAAAGAGCAGAGACATCACTTTGCTGATATAGGTCTTGTTTTTTCCAGTAGTGATGTATGGAAGTGAGAGCTGGACTATAAAGAAGACAGATCATCGCAGAATTGACACTTTTGAGCTGTGGTGCTGGAGGAGAGTCTTGAGAGTCCCCGGGAATGCAAGGAGATCAAACCTATCCATCCTGAAAGAAATCAACCCCGAATGTTCACTGGAAGGACAGATTTTGAAGCTGATGCTCCAGTACTTTAGCCACCTCATGAGGAGAGAGGAGTCCTTGGAAAAGTCCCTGATGTTGGGAAAGATTGAAGGCAAAAGGAAAAGGGGATGCCAGAGAACGAGAGTTGTATAGTGTCATTGCAACCAAAAATGGATTTTGGGTGCCCCCCTGCCGCCCCCCCGCCGCCCCCGCCCCCCCGCCCAAAATCCATTGCAACCAGGCAACCAAAATGGATTTGACCAAACTTCGTGAGTCAGTGGAAAACAGGAGGACCTGGCATGTTCTGGTCCATGGGGTCGTGAAGAGTTGGACACAACTGAATGACTGAACAACAACAAAAATAGTTTTAGAAAGCTGTGAGGTCAGGATTCATCTTACATTGCTGCCATCTGGTTTTGAATTATTGGGGGGGGGGGAGGTCCTGAATTATTTTGAGGGCTTTCTGGAGCCTTGTGGAATGGTTGTTCAACTGCAGTACTGCAGTGAAGACTCTGCCTGTGACCAGAGTATGATCCCAGCCTCAGATAGCTGGCACAAGGTTCCAAGGTTGGTAAATTGAATTCACAACCTGCTTGGTGGCAGTGGTGATATATAGCCTGCATAATATATATTGTAAACCACACAGAGTGTTTTAAGCACTATCAGGTGGTATATATGTAGCACACTTTTTTGCTTTGCTTTTAAATTCTAATTTTGTATATGATAATTGTTTATTATTTTCTCCTTTAATTATGTGGTTTTTCCACCCCTTTGGAGAGTGGTTTGGATTGGCTTATATACTAGCCACTATCGCTGATAGTGGGTGGCATGATAGATAGATAGATAGATAGATAGATAGATAGATAGATAGATAGATAGATAGATAGATAGATAGATAGATAGATATCCCTGCTAAGATGTAAGATCTAAGTTTTTGATTTTGACTTGTGCACAAGTCAAATTGTAATCTGCCTATTACAATGGTTTATTTTGAATGCAATCCAAAAGTTATGACTGATGACTGAGTGGTTCACACTAATGAGGGCAATTTTCTGGCATTTCCAGAATATGTCAAATACATCTAAAAACATTGTTCTGGCTCTAGCCTTAAAATGTCCCAAAGCTTTTTCCATTATGAGAGTTTTCTGTTTCAGTACCTAATGCTAAAACATTCAGGAAATATTGCATAAAAGCTTTTCAATTCTCCTTTGACCTTGGAGATGCATATTGTTTGCAGCCTCAGAACTTCATTATTAATAAAGATGCAGAGGCAATTTAATGGCAGGATTTTGTTCCCAATTTATTCCAAGGACCTGACCAGTTAAAAAGGGAGAAAGTAGAATCCAGAAGTCTCATTTGTAAATTTTTAGCTTCAAATGGAATGCAAAGAATGCAACAGTAAACAACATCTAACTTTATACCTATCACGTCTCATTTAATTAGCATAAATAATATCATTAAGGAAAGGCAAACCTATGTAGCAAGTATGTGAATGCTAGGACTGCAACAAATATTTGTGATCTACTTACCAACACTGCCTGTCTCCATTCAGTACTAGCTTCCCAACTAGCACTACTTATTGCTGTCCATAAATGTTTAAAAGGTCCTCTTAAAAGCTTTAATTCTTTCAATAAAGGAAAAATAAAAGATTATTTTCAACAGAGAGAAATGTAGGGTCCTGCATCAAGGCAAAAAACAACAACAAATTGCATAGATATAGGATGGGAGATACTTGGCTGGAGGATAGTACCTGTGAAAGGGATCTGGGAGTCTGGGTGGTCCACAAATTGAACAGTGTGATGCTGATTATCAATGCATTTCAATGGAGATTTGTGTGGCGCACCCCCCGCTCCTCCACCCCGCCACCCCCCATGTGGCCCCAAGGCTTCTCGGAGGAGTGCGGGGCAGCGGTGTGGGATGATGTGATTGCCCCCCGCCCCCTGCATGGCTCAGAGGCTTCTTGGAGGGGCACACGGGGTGATCACATCACCCCCGCCACCCCCTGCATGGCTCCGAGGCTTCTCGGAAGGGCCCAGGGGAGCCACGGAGCAATGCAATCCCCCCGCCCCCTGCGGCTCCGAAGCTTCTTGGAGCGGCCCGGGGGCGGCGCAGGGTGATGCAGTCGCCCCCTGCTGCCTCCCCCGCACAGCTCCGGGGCTTCTCAGAGGGGCCCGGGGAGGCGCAGGGGAATCACATTGCCCCCAGATGCCCCCCATGTGGCTCTGAGGCTTCTCGGAGGGGCCCTGGGGGCAGTGCCACCCCCCGCCACCCCAAGGCATGGGTACTGCGATCCCGCAATATAGTGGACTTCAGTACCTGAACCGCGAAATAGTGGGGGTGACTGTATTGACAACCTTGAGCGAGTCCAGAGGAAGGCAACCAGGATGGTTAAAGTTCTGGAACATATGTCTTGTGAGGAACAGCTTAGGGAGCTGGGAATGTTTAGCCTTACAAAAAGAAAGTTGAGATGGGATATGATAGATATGTTGAAATATTTGAAAGGATGCCTTGTTTGCTATGGATTCAGAGACTAGGACTCAGAGCAATGGTTTTAAACTACAGGAAAAGAGATTCCATTTGAATATTAGGAAGAACTTCCTTATGGTTAGAGTTGTTCAGCAGTGGAATATGCTGCCACAGAGGGTGGTGGAGTTTCCTTCTTTGGAGGTTTTGAAACAGAGGTTTGATGGCCATCTGTCTGGGGTACTTTGATGGGAGTTCCTGCATGACAGGTGGTTGGACTGGATGGTCCTTGAGATCTCTTCTAACTCTATGATTCTATGATTTAAGGGACTATGGGGTCTAACCAGTGTAGTGTTTCACTTCCACTGACTTGATTAGGCTTCCACAAGATAAAAATTGTGTCAAAAATGAAATAAAAACTTCTATTGTTACTAACAAATAACTCTGCTTTTCGACTATCTCTAGGGTTATACAAAATTATTTTCAAACCAGTCACTAGAAATAGAAAGATGTGTTTATTGGTTTGACAGGGGAAAAATAACTCATGGCACTGTGTTTGCCAATACAAAGTGTAAATCCAGTATGGTTAATTTTGATACTTGAGAGTTAACAGGGAGCTGTGTCATGGCAACTGGACTTTTCTTGTGGGATCAAAATGTTTTGCTACCCATCCAAGTAGCTTCAGTGGTGATGATACTAAGTGAACTTTTCCAACATAAGAAATTTTGTAACAATTTTATTGGTGTAGGCTCTATCCCTAAATCTGTCTGTTAACTCACTGCTCTCCTGTGTAGATCTTTATTCTAGTTCTCAAAAATTGGCTGATAGGGAGGCTCCTTCTCAGCTGGGGTGAATGAAATGATCTGAAGTGAAGAGAGGAATTCCTGTCCAAGAAAAATGCTAATTTGCCGTTTGATGTTTTAGATACCACAATGTTTAGAAATGGTATAAGGTTTTTGTTGGATTGCCGTGAGAATCTGATATTTTCATTTACTGTATTCATCCAATTGCAAAAGTTATTAAGTAAGGTGTCTGATTTTTGTAATCACAAAAAGATTAAGGACCCCAGCTTACTGGGGTCCAACGTTGTGGCCAGGGTAAGCATTCACAGTCTTGCTGGTTAGAAGGGGAACTAAGTTTTTTATTATTGTTTTAATTATTTATTGATATTTGATGTTTTAACTGTTTTAATTATTTGATTGTAAGCCGCCCAGAGACCTATATAAATAAAGACCTATATAAATAAATAAA
Source organism: Phrynocephalus guinanensis (assembly GCA_037367245.1). Lineage (NCBI taxonomy): Eukaryota > Metazoa > Chordata > Lepidosauria > Squamata > Agamidae > Phrynocephalus > Phrynocephalus guinanensis. The sequence goes on from CM074735.1 coordinate 4,409,536, forward strand.
CATATAAATAAATAAATAAATAAATAAATAAATAAATAAATAAAATGGCGCCGGCGATGAGGCACTCAGGAGGCCAGAAGAGCCCCTGCCATGTGGCATGGGCTGGACAATCCGGGAGTGCCCTGGTGCATGTGATGGGGTGGCCATCTGGGCATCAGCTACATGCACAGTTGCAGTAGGGCCCATCTCAGTGGCCTATATAAGGGGCTAGTGCTGGCAGCCATTGTCACTCATTGCTGGATCGAGGAAGGCTTTCCCTACCCATCCACACCATTGATACATTTATGTACTATCTGGTTGTTTAATTATGTTAACTATTTTGTTGTTCATGTCACAGCTACAGCAGTTTGGAGGCGTTGGGAATGGATCCAGGTGGAGATGGCAGGAGGAAGGAGCCTGTGCCCACAGGGTTTCTGGGAGCTGGAACATGGGAGTGCTTCAAGGTAGCAAAATATGGTAAACTTTGGGGGACAGGTGGGTCTCCTGATGGGCTGGATCCGACCCAATGCCTGGCTAGAGTACTGCAGTGTGTAGCCAACGTTAAATAAAGCTGTGGCCTTCACATTTCTCCAAATGTCTGTGTGGTTTGAAACATGTGGGAAGGCTCAGCAGTAGGCCAAAATTGTCTAAGCAATGTTTCAGAAAAATAATATGTGAATGGAAGAGATTCTTTTTCAGGGTTGCAAACAATGTTATTTTCTAGATCAGCTATTTAAATATTAGCTCTAGTTATTCCTCAGAATTTCAAGCAATTCTTTGTTAACACAATGTCCAATTGTTCTAGTAGAAAATATGTGGTGGAGCCTGTTGATCTCTAGAAAGCAGAACATGTTCTATTACTTTTCTTGAGTCTTTATGCTAATGTATAAGGAGGTCACATCCATAGTTAACAGGACAAGTTCTATTTCTTCAGTTTCAGAGATGAAGTCTGTGGTATCTCTTATATGAGTTTTATGTAATTTTACTGTATATTTTCAGCATATATTTTCTTTTAGAAAGATTGTGCCTTTTTTACCATGTTGTAGTGTGGTATTTGATCCCACTGGGTATTTGTTTACTTACTGTTTTTAGCTTTGAATATAGTTTATTTAATAGAGATGGGCACGAAATGAACATTTTTTCGTTCCCGTTATTCGTTATTCGTTCCATTATGTAATGAAACGACTAACAAAATTGTGATGAAAATTGAACGAAAGGAACAGAACCACGAAAATTGTGTTCGTTATGTTCCGTTTTCGTTAATGGCAGCGTGCAATGAAATGAGCTGTTTTAAATGTTAAAAAACGCCCTGGACATCCATAAAAACACAGCAATAATGCGATAATTATTTGAAATTATTACCTACCAGGGGGTTGGGGTCCTTAAAACGTTTGTTTTTGTCTTCTCCCATCGTGATGTATTTTTCTTTACTGTATATTTTCAGCATATATTTTCTTTTAGAAAGATTGTGCCCTTTTTTACCATGTTGTAGTGTGGTATTTGATCCCACTGGGTATTTGTTTACTTACTGTTTTTAGCCTTTATAGGATGACAAAATGGATGTCGCCACTCCAGCCTAACAACATGGAGGCAAGCCATGTGATGGGATCGTGTAAATTCTTGGACAACTTCATAAAAACCAATAGCATGTCCAGGGGGTTGCAGATCTGTGGCAGGTCTGGCAGCCACAGAGGGCATAAAAAGCTCTGGCAGCCCCCATCCTCCTTGCAGTCTCCGGTGGGAGTTAGGGTGGGATTGCTGTCTCTGCGACTCTAGCTGCAGTCCTGCAGCCTCCCTGTGTGCATGCATGCATACATCTCGGTGAGTACCCTCCCCTGCCCTGCAGTGCAGTCACTCTGCGGCTGCCTTGCACCCTAGGCAATGCCCGCTGCTGGCTTTGCAGCCTCCCTGCGAACCTAGTCTATACTGTGTCTCTGCCAGCATCATTTTTTTAGTGTTTTCCCTCTGGTCTGGGGTGTTGGGGGACGCCCATGCACAGAAATGCTTTAAAATCGTGCAAAAAGCAGGTAGAAACGAAAAATGAAAAAAAATGAGAAATGAAAATGAATTTTTTCCAAAAATTTTGCGAAAAACGGAAATGAAACGAAATGGACCTCTCAACGACAAATGACAAATGAAACGCCATTTTTTTTATTTGTGCCCATCTCTATTATTGAAGTGTACCTTGGTTAAAAAAGGCAGGGTAAAAATATTTTAAGTAACTAACTAACTAAATAATATCTTCTTGGCATAAACTTATGCATATCTAGTTAATATGTAAACACAGTGAATATTACATTCCTTTTTAGTTCAAAAAATAGCAGCCACATATGATCTGATCTTATTTAAAACCACACCTTGATTATAATTAATACTAGCCGTATTTCGCTTTTAGTGGCAATGCAGAAATCTCCACTGAGAAAGTTGATCTTGAAATCCTTAGTTAAATTTTTGCAGATACATTCAAATTCCTTCAGCTACATTACCTCATGAAAAACTTGTTATGACTTTTGAAAAAGGATTGCTAAAAGAAAAATCGCTAGTCATTTTATATCATATTCCATAGGTTGTTCTCAGTATTTTTTAGGCAGTTTAAGGCAAGGAACCACTACATCTTGCATGTGAAACCATTCTGTGAGGATGAATAATTCCTTCATGGACTGGATGATGTCAGAGGCCATGGACAAAATCCTGATAACACTGTATCCCCAACAAAAGCTGTGTGGCATATATTTTTTTTTGCTGCCACCAAATTTTGCTCCAGCCTCCCTTCTTCATGAAGGGGAGGAAAAGGAGAAGCAAAGCAGTAGATATTTACACATCACCTGAATCCTCAGGGTGGGGTTCAAATGGCACCTGCAAAATGGTGGCTGACAGTGCAGAGTGAAGGGGAGCAACAGTGGCATAGCAGTGGGTCACTATAACCCAAGGGCAAGGCAGGTATGGTGCCCTCTAACACAAGAGGGATATTTGAATGTAACCAAGCACAGCCTGGGTGGCTGGCCCAAGCCCAAGCCATGGAAGGAACTAGCTTCCCACCAATGCAGAAGGGACAGGTGAGTCAGCCCCATTACTGGGCCAGGGAGTTCTTCTCCAAGCAGAGGGGCCATGGCCAGTTTGAGGAAGAGCTGCAAAAAAGGGCTCAAAAGCAGTTTGGGGGCTGAACCCCCACACAATTTGAGCCAGGTCCTCTTCCCACTATGAGCTTCCCACTGGTCCCTCATTCAACCCATTGCTGACACACTCATGAGTCAGCCACTTCTTGGGCCAGTGGGTGCACACGGTGGCTCCTGGTTGTAACGGCACAGACTGAGTGCTGTGCACTAGCCCAGGACCAGTTCTGGGGCAGGCCGTGCTCCAGGAAGGCACCGGGGACCTGGGCCTCTGTTGCCCATGCCGTTTCCCACAGGTGGTGCCCCTTGGCAACAGGCTCCTGACCAAACAGTAAAGAAGGGAAGGGAGGAAACAGGGACTCGGGCTAGCAGGACCCACCCAAGACCCACCTATTGCTGTCAAGGGGGGAGATCCTTGTCCTCCATGGGCTGAATTAGGCCCACAAGCTGAAGGTTGCCCCCACTTGTATATTTGCCATAAAACGTGTAATCTAATGAAAATCTTAGTAGCAAACTGGTGGCAGGAAGTTTGTTCACATTTCTCTTGTTAACTATGTGGCATTAAATGAGTCTTACCTCTGAGTACACAAACATAGTGTTGAGCCATAAATAAGCAGATCTACATAAGATCTTTTTTCAAAATGTCAGGGCACATCTAATAGAAAGAGAGCTCGTGGCATCAAATTGTGCCACGTGCATTCCCAGATTTCTTTAGACACATTTTAGAACAGTTTCTGAGCTCAAGTGTGAGTTCTGGCTTAAATGTAATTCTTAATGTGGCTTGCATTTTTTGTCTGTCAAAGAGAGGAAGAAGGCCCGAGGCACCATGCTCACTAATGGACTTAATATATACACTTGAACATCTGACAGATAAATTCTGGGAGGGCCATCGTCCTATATGTTCATGAGTAATAATAATGATAGCAGAAAACAGATTGAGCAAACAGAAGCTTTCTCATGAATTGTGTGATATCCATGCAAGAAACCAGGAAAGGTGAGTAAGTGCATACCATATGAACTCTCTAACCTCCTCATTCCACATGCCTAGAAACTGAAGCTAGGTTACAGAAGGACTTTTAGCTAATTACTGGAGCATCAAGAGCAGCTGGTATTTCCTGGTAGTCTCCCATCCAAGTACTAACCGAAAAAGATAGATAGGGACTGACTGAGTGAATGATAGGGAACTTACACTGTCTGAGAGACTGATAGGATCTGAGACAGAGTCAGATCCGGTCTGACAGAGACAGTTAAGGACTAGAGAGAGAAGAGATAGGATTTTAGAATTTCTGTGAGGAAAATTAAGTGTTGAGTGTTTGTAAACTTAAGAACTGGGTGTGCATGTGACCAACTTTGTCTGTAACATAAATTTAGTGTGTTTGAGCTCTAATAATAATAATAATAATAATAATAATAATAATAATAATAATAATAATAATAATAATAATAATAATAATAATAATAATAATAATAATACCACCTTTATTGTCAATGTACAACATGTGCACAATGAAATTAGCTGAGTCTCCCTTACCCACCCCCACCACCATCCCACCACCATCCCACTAGCAACCACTCAGTCTTATTGCACCCTGTGTACTTGACACAGAATGCGCCAGCCCACAGGTCAGTTCTTCTATACTTGTCCTGGGATTATTTCCCATTCAGCAGTCTGACAGCCCATGGATAAAAACTGTTCTTCAGTCTGTTGGTGCAGCAGGCTATACTACGATATCTTCTGCCTGATGGTAACAAGGTAAAGAGGTGCTGACCGGGGTGTGAGTTATCCTTAAGAATTTTTTCAACCCTCCTGAGGCAATGATCCCTAGCGATGTTGTCCAGTGCACTTAGGGGACAGCCCGTGATATATTGAGCTGTGCTTACCACCCTCTGTAGTGTCTTCCTGTCAGCAGTTGTCAATCCAGCAAACCAAACAGTAATGCAATATGTGAGGATGCTTTCAATTGTGGACCAGTAAAAGGAGATCATCAGTTGTTGCTTCACTTTGTTCTTACGCAACACCCTGAGGAAATGCAGTCTCTGCTGGGCCTTCCTGACTACTTTGGTTGTATTGATTCCCCAGGAGAGGTCTTCACTGAGGTAAACTCCCAGAAATTTAAAGGAGGAAACTCTCTCCACACAGCCCCCCCTGGATGTACAATGGGGCTGGTTCCTCTCTCTTCCTCCGGAAGTCCAGCACCATCTCCTTTGTCGTGGTAATATTTAGATGCAAGTTGTTTTCTAGGCACCATGTGGATAATTTTTGGACCTCATTCCTGTACGCTGATTTGTCTCCCCCTGTAATAAGACCCATTATGGTGGTATCGTCTGTGAACTTAATAATCACAGTAGATGGATCAGATGATACACAGTCATATGTGTACAGGGAGTACAGGAAGGGACTAAGCACACAGCCCCTGTGGGGAGCCAGTGCTAAGCTTCAGGGAAGTAGATGCAAAAGGCCCAACCCTCACTGTTTGTGAGTGGTCCCTTAGAAAGTCCTTGATCCAATCACAGATGGTAGAAAAAAGGTCCAAATCAGCCAGCTTTTTAATAAGAATGCTTGGTAGGATGATGTTAAAAGCTGAACTGTATCAATGAAAAGCATCCTAACATAATTTCCAGGTTTCTCCAGATGACTAAGGTGTAAGGCAGTAGCTATGGCATCATCTGTTGATCTATTTCTCCTATAGGCAAACTGATGTTTGTCAAAGTCTGGTGGAAAACATGTTTTAAGGTATTGGAGAACCAATCTTTCAAAGCATTTCATCACTACAGACGTTAATGCAATAGGTCTGTAGTCATTTAGGCAATTAACTACTGTTTTCTTTGGGACTGGGACAATGGTAGCTGCTTTCAAACATGATGGAACACAAGCCGTTTGCAAGGAGATGTTAAAAATTCTTGTCAAGACCCCATTACCATTTATAAGTTTGATTCTACTTTGCAATACATAAACTTATTTTATCTTTATCAATTTTATCTTTATCAAAATCAGTCTGAAAGCATTAATTTACTTGTGAAGCTAGTTGGTGGAAGCAAAAGAGAAAGATTTGAAGTGGTACTTGTCAATTGCTTGTAAAAGGGCCAGGGGCAAAGCATGGTGATGCTACAGAGGAATAAACAATGGCTCAACGGGCAAATATTTTTGGGCATAACATTGAAATAGAGAAATGGCATAGAATAGACACTGTAAAATGACAATGTTGACATCTTATAAAGATAATTTATATAAAATGTATATAAAATGTATATAAAATTTATATAAATGATAATTTATATAAAATCTAGCACCTGTTAGCCAAAATGTTTCCTAATTTGTTTGGTAAATATATGAAATGTATTCAAAAAGCGGGTACTTATACCGTGTATGGTGGATTTGTGATAAAGTTTAGAAATTGAATTAAAACTAATGATGGGCACGAAATGCTAAAATGGTGTTTCATTTCATTTTTCATTTCATTTCTCCTCATTTCGTTTCATTTCATTTATAACAATTTTTTAAAAAAATTCATTTCGTTTTTCATTTTTATTTGTTATTCATTTTTCCACTAATCAGGTGCATGGGGGGGAGATGCAGGATTTTCAAACTATCTTTGAGCCACTGAAGTGGCAGTTGTGGCTATCACCACTTGCTTCGGTGGCTCAAAGACAGTTTAAAAACCCTGTGCTCCCCCCCCCCCATTGAGTGCATTGTGGGAATGAAAAATGAAATGAAACAAACTGAAAATTTCCAGTTTGTTTTGTTTTGCTTTACTTTGTCAGTTCATTTTTCATTTCACTCTGAAATGAAATAATAAAAAAATGAAAAAAATTCATTACGTGCCCATCTCTAGTTAAAATGTAAAAAATATATAGATTATAAACCACATCAATTTTTATTAGGTTATTAAAAAACTTTTTTAAAAGAAAATTTTGATAACAAAATATATATTTAACACTGCATATTTTGACAGCAGCTAAGATCGCACTGGCACAACATTGGAAAAATGAAGGAATACATACAGATGAAGAAATAATTAAGAAAATTTTGAACTGTGCTAAAATGGACGAACTTACTTTGAAGATTAAAGAGAAGGAGGAATCAGAATATTCTGAAATGTAGAATTTGTTCAATCGATGATTAGAGAACAGAAGTAGAGAGTAAGGCCCTAATTTGGATTAACAAATGATTATAAGTGAAACCTGTATAAAATGATGTATAATAAGCATGGATTAGTTTATTAATAGAAAACTAATAAAATGTATTATAATAAAAATGTGGTTTAAAGACACTTACGTAAAAAAATGAATTGCACAAATATAAGATGGGGGAATACTTGGCTGGAGGATAGTACCTGTGAAAGGGATCTGGGAGTCTTGGTGGACCACAAAGTGAACATGAGTCAGCAGTGTGATGCGGCGGCCAGGAAAGCCAATGCAATTCTTGGTTGTATCAACAGAACCATAGTGTCTAGATCAAGGGAAGTGATAGTGCCACTCTATTCTGCTCTGGTCAGACCCCACCTGGAGTACTGTGTCCAGTTCTGTGCGCCTCAATTTAAAAAGGATGTTGACAACCTCGAGCGGGTGCAGAGGAGGGCTACCAGGATGGTTGAGGGTCTGGAGGAAATGTCTTATGAGGAACAGCTTAGGGAACTGGGAATGTTTAGCCTCTCTAAAAGAAGACTGAGAGGGGATATGATAGCTATGTTTAAATATTTGAAAGGATGTCATATTGAAGAAGGAACAGGTTTGTTTTCCATGGCTTCAGAGACTAGGACTTGGGGCAATGGTTTCAAACTACAGGAAAAGAGATTCCATTTGAACATTAGGAAGAACTTCATGACAGAGCTATTCGGCAGTGGAATATGCTGCCGCGGAGGGTGGTTGAGTCTCCTTCTTTGGAGGTTTTTAAACAGAGGCTGGATGGGCATCTGTCAGATATATTGTGATGGAGGTTCCTGCATGGCAGGGGGTTTGGACTAGATGGCCCTTGAGGTCTCTTCCAACTCTATGATTCTATGATTCTAAGGATGCCAAAAGATTATAAGAGATTGTATGAAAATTGTTTTAGAAAACATGGTAAAATATAATTTCAGAAATTTGGGATATGATGATGATACCATGTTACTGGCAGAAAATACCAATGCCGAGGAAAGTTTAAAGCTGAAGCAGCAAAAACAGAATTACAGCTGAAGATTAAAAAAATTTATAGTAGTAAGAAAATAGGAAAAGGGGAGAAACAGTAGTTTGCAACATCTGAGCAGGATTTATTGAAAGGAGTATAATGATACTGTATGGCCAAGATCATCAAAACTTTACTTTTGTTTGGGCAGCCAAACAAAAAATAATAATAAATATGAAACTTTGAATCAGCAGCACATTTTAGCACAGATATACCACAGTCAGTTGTTCCATGTCCAGTTCTGACGGTTGCTGCTTGTCCCACATATTGATTTCTTAGGAGACAGATAAGGTGGTCAGGCACTCCCATTCCTTTAAGGACTTGCCATAGTTTGTTGTGGTCCACAGTCAAAGGCTTTGGCATAGTCAATGAAGCAGAAGTAGATGTTTTTCTGGAACTCTCTGGCTTTCTCCATAATCCAGCGCATGTTGGCAATTTGATCTCTAGTTCCTCTGGCCCTTCGAAATCCAGCTTGCACTTCTGGAAGTTCTCTGTCCACATACTGCTGAAGCCTGCCTTGTAGAATTCTGAGCATAACCTTGCTAGCGTGTGAAATGAGCGCAATTGTTCTCAAGCCTAGACATGCCCAGTTCTTTCTGTCTTTCCTCATAGGGTTTGGTTTCCAGTCCCCTGATCCTCCTGGTTGCCCTCCTCTGAACTTGCTCCAGTTTCATGGTACCCCTCTTTAAGTGTGTTGTCCATAAGTGGACACAGTCCTCTAAATGATGTCTAACCAGTGCTGAATAGAGGGGGATTAGTACTATGCAGAATTTATTGAATTAATTTTAATTTTATTTTAGAGTATTTCTCTTAAAAAGGTAAAGGTTTCTCCGGCACATATGTGCTAGCCATGTCTGACTCTAGAGGCAGTGCTCATCTGCATTTTCAAACCGAAGAGCCAGTGTTGTGCAAGTCTGTGGCCATGTGGCCGGCATGGCTGCACAGAACACTGTTTACCTGTAGCTTCCTGCTTTTTATGGCAGTATCTATTTATCTACTTGCATTTACATGCTTTTGAATTGCTAGGTTGGTAGAAGCTGGGGTAAACAGCAGGAGCTCACTCTGTTGCATGGCACCCAGGATTTGAATCGCTGAGCTGCCAACTTTGCAGCTGACAGTTTCAGCTAAGCCACCATAGCCCTTATTTCTCTTACTGCATCCTAAAATAGATTTTGCCTTTTTTGTAGCTTCATTGCACTGTTGGCTCATATTCAGCTTATGATTTATAGCAATTCCAAGAACCTTCTGACATAGTATTACTGAGCCAAGTATCCCCCATCTTGTACAGTACATGTGGGTTCCCCATCCCCAGGTGTAGAATGTTGCACTTATCCCCATTAAAACTCATTCTTTTTTTTTTAGCCCAGTAGTATTCAAGCCTGTCAATATATTTTTCAATTTTGTTTCTTTCTCTCAAGGTATTAGTTAATACATGCAACATTGTGTCATCTGGAAATATCTGTGCATTTGGAGTTTCATGTCAACCCATTTCATGTTAGGTTTTCCTTTTCTACAGCCCCTTCCCAAATTTTCAAATGAAATACAGTCTTTTCTGGTCAGTTGTGTACAGTATTTTATTTTCATTATACTTGTTTTCATGGTGGGATAGACGCAGGGCACTCATATTTGCTCAAGTGGGAGTTCAGGCTTGGCTTGACTGAGCACCCACTTTTCTGCCTGTCTTTGGAATGTGGATGTTACCATTCAGACTTGTCAAAAACCAGCCCTTACAATTGGTTTGTACTTAGGTGAGAAGTTATTAATGGATTAAAAAGAAGTCTTCTGGGATTTTTCCCTTGCTTGGTGTCCTTGGCAAGTGGTAGCAAGCAAAAAAGGGTATCCTGTAGACCATTTTGATTGCTGCCATTGGTGTTGTCAACATTCAGGCTGCTTTTTGCTACGTTATGTTTGACATCCCTTTTCCAGCTGGCAATGTCAACATGATATTGTGCAGAAATACAGGGTCATTTCCTGGTGTTTTGAATTATGGGTAAAGAAGCACAATGTCTCAAATTAATAAAATGGAGGGTTTTTTCAGGCATTAATTCATATTGTCACTATATGTTGGAAACAACTTAAGAAAATGCAACAACACATATTGTAAACTTGGCATATTATGGATTGAGGTCTGAAATTAAGAGTAGAGCAAGGGAATCTGAGTTCAAATCTATACCCAGTCATGATGTCCTGTTATGCATATGGAGTAACATTTGGGTTGGAATTGCCATAAGTTGAGAACTTTCCATAGGCAATATCTGTTGCATATGAGGTCACAGGACTGGATGTGCAACAAGTAAGATCTATGGAGATTTCTTATGCAGATATGGTATGAAGAAACATATAGCCCATAAATGAAACTCTCTACACTGAAACTGTACAAGGACCAGTGTCATCAGTTAGAAAAGGAGGACCAATTCAAGCAGTGGTGGTGAAATCTATTAAGAAAGCAAAAAGGTTTAAGATAACAGCTGAGCCCATTAATCCTTCAGAACATGATGTGGAGCAACCATGGAAGCACATGATAAGATTCCCACGGAATATGCTCTGCACTTTGATTAGAATACACATGATAAAACATCTCATTATGAATGAAGTACTTAAAGAACCATTATCAGCAGAGTAACTGTGTATTCAATAATAAGAGGTGCCCACTTGAAATCTCACATACACTCAAAAGGATCCTAGGGATTTCATATCAACAAGATTTCCAGTTAATTTAAGCATCAGGGTAAGAGCAGAATGCTCTTCTACTAGCTGCTCTTCTTCACTTTATTGTCTCCCGTTGCTTAGAGCTTGAGATTATTTTATTCTATTTTATTTTTTGTTTTTGACAGAACTCCTTCAGTTCTATTTGTTTACATTCTTGGTCACAAACTAATTTATAAGAAGAATCACACTGTGACCAAAGCAAAGGCTGAAAGGTGACAATAGAACAACATCACCCACTTACGGGAACGTATCTGACTCACTCATGACTCAGACAAGCTGTGGGAGTGAAGGAAGATGCCTTTGGTACCTGAAAATCTTTCCTTGCTTTGGGCATCATCACCAGTCCACATATATAGCTACAGCAATAGGATTTCAGCCAGTCCCTGCCCTGCAGGCTCACAATGTATAACATGTGCAGATACAAACAATATGGTGATCATATTTTATTATATATTGCCTCAAATCCTGTTTGTAGCATAAGCCAAGTCATAACTTTCAATCTGTTCCTACGAGATAAACAAAGCATCCCACTGTAATTCTTGCAGGCAGAGGTGCACATGTACCAAGGCAGTGATTTCATGGATCCCTAAGACTTGTAGGAATGGATCAAATTTTGGGATAAGGCTTACATTATAAACATGATTTCAGCTCTTATGTGTCAATGGCTTAATGATTAGACTGAATGCTCATTGTTCTGTTTGATCTAGTTGAAGCCAACTTCTTCCTGGAATCACACTGCAGCTCCTCATTCTTTCGTAGCTTGTGCAAGGAATACAACCACTATTTGCATGAATGGAATGCCTAAATAAAGGCAATAGGATGATTTCTGGATTGTGTAGCTGTAGAGATTGAGAGGACACAGAGTGCTGCACAAAGTGAATAGAATTCTAGCCATCCTTTCCCCTTCCCACAATGCTTGATTTATTCCAGATGTTATGACAAATAGAACATAGACATTGTCTAGAGCCCTATTGCTGATTTATGTTTACATTAGGGAAGTGGTGTAAGCTAGAGTGACGAAATCCTTCTCATTGCTGAGGTTCTGCACATAAATTCAACCAACACTTGCTAATTAATGGCAATATGCCAAAAGTATTTACATGATTTGTCTTACACAAGCATGAAGGAAAGTAGTCCTTGAAATTTGCCCTGCTCTTACTTCAAACCTAGAGGTTGGAAGTATGCAAAAAAATGCAGTTAGCAATACCTAGTTAACTTATGGGAATGAGTAATATAAATAACAGTTAAAAGTTGCTTTCCAGATGTAACACTTTACAACATTTAAAATGGTTTTGCTTTGGTTGATGAAACAGGCTAAAATAACTATCTTTATGCAGAGTTTTGAAAAGAAATTTAGGTGCAAAAGGAAAAATAAGACCTAGTTTATTTCAAAAGTTGCTTTTGAAACTGGGTGGCTAGGTTGGTGCACTAAAAAGAATATAAAAAATAAAACCAGCACTGACCCGGCCCCAGGGGCCATGTAGTCAGCGCTTGAGATTAAAAAAAAAAAAAACACCCGGGGAGCTGGCCCCAAGCCAGCACCTCAAAAAGCCCCTGCCACAGGGGCCAGGATTGCCCTGCTGCCGCTGCCGCTGCCACTTGGTAAGGATGAGGAATGATGATTGAAGATGATGATGAGGATGTGGATAAGGATGCTACCAGTCCAGTTTGTGCAGTTCTTGTCAACGTCTGTGTTTTTTTATTGTTTTTTTGAATGTTTTTCCCGCCCGCACGCTGTCAAATGGATTAAATTGCGCAAAGTGGGAAAAATGAATAAGGAACAAAATGAACCAATGAAATGAATTTTTCAAAAAAAAATCATTAAAAATGAAATGAACCAAACCAAACCCTAAAATAAACCGAACCAAAATGAATCACCATTTTTTTTGGTTCGTGCCCATCTCTAGTTATGTGTCTAATAAAGACCCCCTAATAGCAGGCATTCTTTCTGATTCTTTTTATTCTCCCTGTCTTAAATTGTTCTCTCTAAGGGTTCAAACTATGGGGATCTCACCTGATTATTTGGGTGACCTATCCTTTGCATAGGCATGTAGACTGTTAAAAGTCAGGCTATTAGACATCGAAAAGCAAGACCTCTTATGAGCAGCCCACAAACTCTGACCACCCTTAAATCTTCAACTCCTTCTTTATATTGATAAGCCGGCCAGCTATTTGTATTTTGTAGAGAGCCCCCAAGAACGGTGTGCCTCCACCCTAGCAAGATGTAACGTACTCCCATCCAATATCCTCTATGGCAGATTTAGTTCCCAACCAAGGAAACAAGGCTCTGCCCCTGTAATTCTGGGGCTCTCGAGTCCCTGGCGCATATGCTCCTTCATTGCCCTGTATACAGGGATGCTCGCGCTTCCTATCTGGAGCCGTTTCTTGTTACATTGCCTGGTCAATCAGAGGAGGCGATTCTACACAACTTGCCGTCAGGCAAGAATGAAGTCCACACTAGGCAGATTGCCATATACTGTATATTAATCTATTAGTCCAGCAACCCAGGCTACAATTCCCAACAGGCTCTTCTGTTTTGCACTCTTAGGATGTGGATGACTATCCCCAGGTGGGCCAGAGTTTCATGGTTGATGGCCAAATACTTTTAAAACAGATATAACATGATATTTTGTGTTTTGCCATACCATGTCTTGTTCCGTATTTTAGTACCCATGCAATTTTAATGGGCACATACCCCTTGTATGTGCATGTATTGTTTCCTATTGTATTGCATGTTTGGTTTGATGCCAATAAAGGTCTTGACTGACTGAAAATAATAGTCCAATTCTTTTTTAGCTTTCACTATAAATTCCTGTTTTTTTAGTATAGCTGCATTTAGTGTCCATCTTCCTTTTTGTGTTTTCTTCCCTTCCAGATTATTTTAAATGGATTATGATCAGCCCATGTGCATGGTTGTATTTCTAGTTCATCAGTCCCCAACCTCTGATCATTTGTTATCCAAATCATATCAGTTCTGGACCAGGATTTGTGTTGATTAGAATAAAATGTATATTGCAATTTATCTTTGTTAAATCCACGCCACATATCTTCTAATCCCATTCTGCCATATGAAAAAATGTTTTAGGTAATATACTTCTTTTACTTTTCCCTTTATGATCTTTTTATAATCTTTTGACTCATCCACAATTGCATTAAAATTGCCAATTAAGAAGATGTTTGGTAATTTTTCTCTATCAGAAGATTATGTAATCCTTCAGATAACTTTTCTTATTTGTCATTTGGTGCATATGTAGTCACTAACAATGTTATTTGGTTATTAATTTGTTTCAACCATTAAGATTCTTCCGTGTTGATCTGCTTGAAGGAGTTTTGATTCTTTTGGGGTTTTCAAATAAATCGATATTCCCTTTTTCTTTTGGTTTAGGTCACATGCGTAAAAAAGTTTTCCTAATTTGGGGCATTCTAAAATCTTATGGTTTTTCTCCTTAATATGTGTTTCCTGCAGGCAAATTATATCTGCCTTCTCTTTTTGAAGTTTTAAATTTTTTTTACATCTTTTATTTGGTGAATTCAGGCCATTTATATTCACTGAAAAGATTCCTGTCATTGTCTCCATCATGATTATTTATAAAATGGATTTAGTTCTCTAGTTTTCCTCTTTTATAAGGGTTCCAGATTCTCTTGCTGAGGTGCATCTTGTGGGGTCTGTTCTTCAGTTGGATGCCATTGAGGTTCCATTCCTCCCATATTTAGAAAAGCTGTCCTCCGTCTCTCCTCTTCCATCACTTCTGAGAGTTGTTCTGTTGTTGCTATGTATTTGTCATAAAAATCTCTTGCTTGATCCATCTAATCTAGCCTAATTCTTCTTGTTTGCCAGATCACCAAGACTCCTTGTGGTACTAACTATTTGAAGTTTATATTTTTCACATTTAATTTGCTGGTTAAAAAAAGGATTGTTTCCTGATATTACATATCTTCCATGGAATCTGTTTCAAAACTATGATCTCCTGATCTTGCATTTATAGTGAATTTTCTCTAAGCCTCTTTAGGATATTTTTCTTCCCAGAAAAACCACATGTACTTCTCTTAGAACTTTGTTTTTCCTCATGAAGTTAACTCTTTATATTTGATTGATTTCTTGACTAATCAGAGATTTCTCTATATATAAGAAGTCAACCAAAGCTTGTTCCATCAAATCTGAGACTTGTGTAACTTTATCTTTTGGCACATTATGAAATCTGAGAGTATATGGAGCCCTATCCATTTCCAACACTAAAGTAGCATCCTATAGGCCTTTGAAGCTTTTTGCACTTTTTCCCTCTCTTTCTCCAACCTTTTCATTTCTTTTTGGTTTTCCTTTTTTAAATCTACTTTTTAAATCTGCAGTTTGTTCTCCTGAACTTTCTGATTACTTTCGGAGACTTGGTTGCCTAATAAAACAATCTTTTCATTAATCTCCTCCAGTTTGGTCTCTAGTTTGTCTTGATTCAAACTGATTGTTGTCTCTATGCATTGTTGGTTTAATTTTATATCAGAAAACATTTCAAGGATGGATTCCATTAGTTTACTCTGCTGTTCTTTTTGAATAATATCTCCCAAACTTTTTGGTTGTACTGGGCTGACAACATTACTGAATAATGGCTTGACCCAGGTTTTTTTAATTGTTTTGGTTGAAATGGTACTCATCTTTTTAGAATTCCCTTTGACTAAAAGTGACAAAAATATATTGTATATCAAAAACTGTATCAAACAGTGCCAAACCTGTGGCAGGAGCATAGTAAAAGCAAGCTTAAAAATTCTCCAAATCTATCCCCCTCCACTCCTCCATTTAGTAACACTAAATCCAAACTTTAGAGAATTTCAGAATTAAATTAGGTTACATTATGGTTAAAATTATACCATTTCAGCCATCTCATTTTTAGAACCAAAGGTCCCGACTGGACGAGAAGCAACAAAATATAACAAATATAGCAAGCTCCACACAGTTCCTATGCATAAGAAGTTTGAAAGGAAAATGTTGATGCAACCAAGAATCTCTTGTGGATCAATATGCAACAAAAGACTTCTTTTCCAAGAAAAATGTTATCCTTTGCTGCTCTCCAGTGGATTTTGGTTCGAAGGACAAACAGTAATCCAATATAGTATCTCACGTGATTAAATCCTTGGCCGACTGCCAATAGGCTCCAAGTGAGAAATGGGAGTACCTAAGCAAAACTGTTTCAATGTTATGGTGTTTTCACTTGCTGATAAGACAAAGGACCTATATGCAAAGCCATCTTGAAGCCAACTCTGGTAGATCTCCCAATCTCCCAATCCAAATAAAATAAAATAAAATAAAATAAAAAAATAAAATAAATAAATAAATAAATAAATAAATAAATAAATAAATAAATAAATAAATAAATAAACTTTGTATTAATCAAACCCCAAGTTTAAAGCTGAGAATAGTTTAGAGAGTCGTTTGATAATTTCTTCAGTTTCTTGCTGCTTATGCTCCAGTTGAAAAAAGCTTCCTTCCCCCTGCTATTAATCAGAACTGCACCTTCAGAAAGAGAGGAGGGTAATCTAACTGGGAGTTAATTCTCAGGAAAGCAAGTCCTCCAAGGTTCAAGAATGAAGAGTTAATTAAAAACAGAAAGTTCTCACCAAACAAGATATATCCAAGTGGCTGCTTCTTTGCTTAAATAGCTCCGAGTCATGGCTTTTGGAGAGAGATCTTTTAAGGAAGTCCCTCCCTTCATCCCCAAGGGGTATGAACGGAGCTGCCAGAATCCCATCCAGGAATGCCGCCGTGTTCCTGTTCTGATCCTGGTTATAGCACTCCTCTTCAGGGGACCTTCCAGGCCCCCTGTCCTTAATGGAGCCCCTCTATAGTGGTGGAAACCCTCCTAGTCTCGGAGCTCGAGTGTCCCTAGGGGAGTTTCCCACCTCTTTGATGGATGATTCCATTGAATCTTTAGTTGATCTCTGGAATGGGGAAATGAGAAAAGCCATTGACCTGATTGCCTCTAAACGTCTCCTTGCTCGAAGTACAGCCAAACTGGCTGATTGGTTTACTGAAGAGATGGCAAAATTGAAAAGGGTATCCGTAGAGCTGAAAGGCATTGGCGGAAAACCCAGACAGAAACAGATAAACAGTGAAAGGCCAGTGGAAAGCTTATGCCCAGGCAGTGGATCATTTTTGTCTGCCACCATTGCTTCGGCACAGAGTCACCCAGCTGAGCTTTTCGAAATTGTCAAAAGTGTCACAGTGGTCCCCTGCCCATTCACAGTTCATATACTGCAGTCCCGCTATATAGCAAAATTGGAATGATTTAACTTATTCCAGGAGAACCAAACTGATGAACCTTGCCATGAGCACTGAAGTTTGCTGCACATGTGCATCTCTCTTGTTGAGTGAGCACAAATCAAGTGCACAGGTGTACCTAGCAGCATTAGCAATGGAACATGGTGCTTTACGTATGGTGCATTTCAACATGAATAAGATAGAGTGTCACACACCAGGATATTACAATCACATTTTCCCCCAATTCTATGCTTGCCATTCAGAACAGGAAAAAGAGGATTATTTTGGCCCCATTTCTACTAATGAATGTAATGAGATAGTGCAGTAGCAAGCATTTTGAATGATCAAAGGATACAGATTTGCCTGCTTTTAATGAACTGTTGTTTTTTTTAAAAAAAATGTATTATATTATACATTTTTTATTCAAGCCTTTTCTTCCCACCCACATTGGCATCAACAGGTATGCAATGAAATTAAAATTAAGGATAATTTTAACACCAAATGAAAACATCATAAACTCAATTATTGGGGAATAAAAATGTTACACAGATGAATAAAAACCACTGTGCTTTTTTCAAGTCTGAAAATATAACAGAAAGACACGACACAAATCTTTCTGGGAAGAACAGTACGTATAAGTGGGGCACTACATTAAGACAGCTGTGTCACAATTGCCCACACAATCTCTTTCCACATCATTTGACATTCATTCTATATTTAGAACTATTGAACACTGAAGTGAAGACCACATTATCATGTATTTTTTTAGATTCAACAACCATTTTAATATAAAATGTTTTTCTAACTCAACATTAGTATTAATAATTCCAGTATCATGGACACTGATTCCTTCAAAAAAATGATCTCTTATCTTAGGCTGGATCTAGATTTATCTCCTCCAGTTCAAGCTGTGGTTCTACATTCAATTAAAAAAGAAAGAATTTCTGTAACTGCTATTTCCTGCAGTATCATAAACACTTAACCTGTTACCTGCAATGTTACCTGTCCTTTGTACCTTTGTTACATGCATCTCTTGGATGCTCACTTTAACATGGTGAAGGAATTTGAGTGAGTCAGGGAAACTGAGAACAATGCTGTCATTGCAGTTTCTGGTCCAAACCTGACCCCATCATAAACTCTCCCATGCAGTCTGCTATCATGTGAACTCAAAGGAATGTGAAAAGCCATTCCTAGAGCGGTTATAGTATTCCTCTCCACATGGTAGAGTTTTATTATTTACATAGAACTCAAATGAATTTTAGGACTTCCATATTTAGGTATCTTTGTATAAATACTTCATCTCTCTTCTGAGTGTAATCTCATTCCGTGTTCCAAATGTGTGAGCCGTGCAGCACTGGACTTATATTTCTACTTTGTGCATATTGGTCACTGGGTGTTATCAGGGCCAGAGCTTCCATTAAGGTGAACTAGGCAGTTGCCTAGGGTGCCAAAATGGAGAGAGGGCACTGGACAGCCTGCCGCCCCCGCCATCCCCCCACCGCCTGCCAGCCGCCTGTCGCCGTCCGCCCATCACTGCCCGCCACCCCCACGTCCATCGCCGCCCCCATGCCCGTCGCTGTCCCCCGCCCTGCCCCCCCCCACTGCCCTGCTGCCCCGCGCCCTGCCCGCCCCCCCCCCCCACCATCACCTAATTTTGGGCTGAAAAAAGGGGCCCTCAGCTTATATTCGGGTCAGTGCTTTTAGCCACTGAGGCAAGTCATCTGTGGCTAAAAGTCATTTTAAACATTGCATGCCGCTTCTCATGACCCCCCTCTGCATCAAAGGGGAGCGGCACATAATGTTTAAAATGACTTTTAGCTAGCCACTGACCCAAGCACTTGCATCAGTGGCCAAAAATTATTTTAAACATCACACACCACTCCCCCAGCTCACAAAGGAAGAGCTGCCAGGCCCTGCTGCATTTCCCACCCTAGACTTATACTCGAGTCAATACATTTCCCCAGTTTTGGGGGGTTAAATTAGGGACCTCGACTTATACTCGGGTCGACTTATACTCAAGTATATACGGTATGTTTATCATGTTTATTAAGTTGTATTTATATACTGTATATTGTTTCTGTTTGTGTGCACTGAATTTTCTGTTAAACCACTCAGAGTAGCCTTGTTGCTATATGGTGCAGTATACAAGTCAAATAAATAAATAAATAAATAAATAAATAAATAAATAAATAAATAAATAAATAAATAAATTTATCTAGTTGCTTTATTAGTGATAGCACTATTCATACTTCTCCTTTGTTCTTCCCCAGTAGCTGACTGAGTGCTCCCTAATCTGGAAATTTTATCTCCTGGCTCTATCTATGGTTCCATTTTGAATTGCCTCCTCATCAGTTTCAAGCTATGAAGTACTCAGAAGTGATTTATCATTACTTTTTTTTGGTGCAGTACTAGCAAAAGTTAGCTTGACTGTCACATACATTGTCTGTGCAAGATAATCTGCCACTGCCACTGTTCTCTGCCGTTGCTGTCCAGTAGCTGCCATCCAGGGGTTTATATATGCCCATCTGTACAAAACTATAATGACAGAAGATTAGTAGAATATTTTGTAGGTATTTATTGGACAACCGTTCTCATGCAATATCATGTAATTTGACCTACATTTTTCATTTCTTCTGTATGTTGCTTTGGAGAATGCAGTCCAAAAATCAATTATAAAATGCTCATGGATTCATAAATGCTGCTTGCTATTATGTTTGCCTCTCTGCAGAATCATACCAGATATGCACAGCAGGTTTGAATGTTTGCTTTTAAATAAGTCTCTATATGAAGGAGTAGTATCAAACATTCTTTTGGAGAAAGAATGAAAATAACCTGCATGGTTTTGCTTCAGTAAATTCAGTTTAGCAATGATCCAATCAAATTGTAGGTGAAAAGAACGTGACTGAGTTATATCAGACAGAATATGAAGTCACCAGTAATTTCTTGGTTCCATTATATTAACTTATATGTGCATGATACATTAGTAATCCAAGATCTTCAATCTTAACTCTGACTGAAGTGAGCTCTTTCCTTATCCTTTAAAACTTCCTGTAATGATCACATATAGTTGAAGTTTCAAATTTGAAAATATGAATTCAAAAATGCCAATGGACTTTAATCTCCATTTCACTCTTGGAATAAAGTGGATGTGATACAGAAAAATGAGACACATTTTAATTTCTGAATTATAAGAAAAGTGTGAAACCATACATGATGAAAAACGAAAAGGCTTCTTCATGTCACATTCTATATTTCTCAATAGAAGTTTAGCATTCCCTAATTAGTACCCTGCAATGTGTTGTATGGAAAACCCCATCCTCCACAGATAGTTTGAGCAAAGCTCTACACATGTCAGCCATTGATAAAAAGGAATTTTAGCTGAATGAGTCTAGAGGGCATCCATTTGGGGGGAAAATCAATGTAGAACTATGAGAGAAATCATGACCAGTTCTGGACAGCAAAGTAAAAAATACAGTACATGGCTTTCAAATTGTCATTGGGATGTATTTGAATGGACTTACTGCTCCTTATATTTGTCCGGATTTCAGTTCCATAAAAACCTTCAAGTATATGAATGTGGGGTATTGTGCTTCAGTATCTGTGATTCAAAAAGCTAGGAAATGGCTCAATATTGCTTCACAACATCAAGCCTGTGTTCCTAGTGGGGAAAAAGATTGCCAAGGTTTACATAGGAAAAGGCAACCTGAATGTTGACAACACCAATGATAGCAGGCAAGACAGCCTACGGGATCCCAACCTTTGCTCACTACCATTCACACTTGTTGAAAAGCAGCCATGACAGTTATTTTGTGTTTACGTGAGAAGTGGTAAACTGATGAAAAAAGGGGACAGCTTATGGGGCTTTTACTTGCTTGATGTCACATTTTAAACTGTTTTTGTTTTGTTTTTAAGAATATAATTTCTTAGGCTTTTAGAAGAAAATTTCAAGTTTACATAGAGTACAAAAAACTAACAGAAACATCTATCATATAGGATTACCTTGTACTTGAGGATCCTCAGAAAGCAAAGTAAAGCAAAGTGGTCTGCTTATAGACCGCCCAATACCACTTCAAGTAGTCTCTGGGCGGTTTACAGTTTTAATTATAGTATGCAGGCTATACATTGCTCCCCCCCCCAGCAAGCTCAGTACTCATTTTACCGACCTCAGAAGGATGGAAGTCTGAGTCAGCCATGAGCCTGCTACCTGGGATTGAACCTCTAGCCGTGAGCAGTTTTACCTGCAGTACAGGCATTTTACCACTTCTGCGCCATGAGGTGCCATGAGGTGCAGAAGTTATGTGATCAGTACTAGTGCTATGGTATGATCAATGCAAAAGAAGAGTACAAAAGGAAAAACAGCTTGGAAGCAGCTGCACTTCCTCTGTGCCAAAATGTTTTTAAGGGCTATTTTGGACTTAATGAAATGGTGAAGCAAAGATATAAGTGCAACACATACAATGGAAAAAATATACACAGCCTTGGAAAACTATCCCTTTCTGCAGGACTGTCACTCCATTACCTTTTTTAAAAGCAAGCCTGTTTTTGGCTTATCAAAGCAAACTGTCTCTTGATCGTTTCTGTGACATTTCATTGCCCTCCAAACACTTCCCTTTCTGACCCATGAAGTTGCAACAATGTATATACTTTGGAACACTCCCGCTGATAAGCACATTCAACATATGTTAAGTCTTACAACAAAGCAGTTGTGATACCCTTTTGAGAACCAATATTTCAGCCCTGTAGTTTGATTCTTTTGGAATTAAAAAAAAAAGCAAGTGACAAAAGATAAGGAAGATTTCCCCCCAATTTGTATAAGTTACTGTATTTTAAATCTGGTGATGTTTAAGGTCACTTGTTTCTGAATGCAGGAGCAGTAAAACAGTTTTACTTTGAAAAAATCATAAGTCAAAAACCCTTTGGCCAAGTTTGGCATAAATCAGGTGGAGGCTGTCTTCTACATCTGTGCCAAATTTGGTGCTGATCTGAAGTCCAGTTTCAAAAATATTGGCTTGTCAAATACTGATTTACAACTATAACCTTTAGATGATGCAATGATATAAGACCTAGACACTGGGGGTGGAGAAAATGATTAGATGCTATGTTTTATTTGGGAAATGGAGTAAAAGGTAGTTTGCCTGTCTACGTGGAGGAGCTGTGGATCATCCGTGACTTCTTGGAGTAATAATGTAACTGTGGCAGATGAAAGTGGAACATGAGGAGACAGCAACAAAAGGCACATGTATTAGTGAAAACACCTGTCAGAGTAGGATATGGTGGCGTGAACTCCTTCTCTTTTATTTCCTTATCCCTTCTCTTCAGTGGTGGTAAACAATTAAACCAGGGCCCTGGAATAAAAAAGTGTGTGAGTGTGTGTTTATGTAGAAAGAGAATAGAAAAAATAAAAATACTGAACCCCTTTAAACTAGATTAGGCATAAAATACAGCTGCAATATGTTCCGTTGCCATGCATGAAAAAGGAAACATTTAATAGACAAGGCTAAGGATAGATTTGTGTTTCTGCCTTTCACACTAAGGTTTTGATTAAAATAAAAATGGGTACAGTGACCCCCCCACCTGTCACTGGGGTTAGGGACCTGAGCCAACCTCAATAATTGAAAATCCGCGATATGCAGATGCAGGTCGGGTGAGGCCTGGGGGTTCTAGCTGGGGGCTCTTGTACTTACCCCCAGCCTGGCACTACCCCGAATGGGCCTGCAAGGGCCTTCTGGAAGACACAAAAGGGCCTCCCTGCAAACCGGAAGTGACTTCCAGAAAACTGGAAGTCACTTCCAAATCACCAAAAATCATTTCTGAGGCGTCTGAGGGACTTTCCCCCCTTACTCCAGCGGGTCTTTTTTCACATACTGTGGTTCCGCAATATAGCGGGACCGCAGTATATGAACCGCGAAAGGGCGGGGGACCACTGTATTGACTTCAAGTGGACACAGAAAGCAACTGATTCCACATTGATAAGACTGCCACTGGACGATATAAAGCCACCTCCTTTCCCCTAAGTCTAGTACTGGGGATTGTGGAATGTCAGATCCTCTTCTCTTTGCAATGATTAATTTTCTTTGATGAGTCAAAAACAGGCTTGCTTTTTAAAAAGGTAATCAAGTGATAGTCCTCCAGAAAGGGACAATTCTCCAATATTGTGTATGTTTCTCCATTGCATATGATCTTTGCTTCACCATTTTATAAAGTCCAAAATAGCCTTTCAAAATGTTTTTGCACCGTAGTAGTTTATGGGGGGGGGGTAGCTTCTGTCAAACCCCTGCTAAAAGCCACAAATCAAGGGAAGGAGGTATCCATAGCATTAGCACCCATTTTCAAACCAGATGGGAGAAAGCCTCGCAAATTACAAACAGATCGGGGAATTGAATTTCTAAATAAACCTGTGAGCCACCTGCTAAAGAAAGAAGGGATACATCACTTTTTTTCCAATAATGAGGTGAAGGTGGGCATCATGGAAAGGTTTAACAGAACTTTAAAAACAAAAATGTGGCACTATTTCACAGCTTATAATACATACAAATATGTAGATGTATTACCACAGCTTCTAAAAAAAACTACAGTATACACAGAACTATCAAAACTAGACCTGGAGATGTGACTCCTCACAACTAGAGATGGGCACAAAACGACCATTTTTTTGTTACCGTTCTCCGTTATTCGTTCTTTTATGTAACGGAACGACTAACGGAGAATGGTGTAATTTAGGAACGAACAGAACAGAACCAGAACAAATGTGTTTGGTTATGTTTGGTTCGTTCCTCCCTGCTGGCAATGACAGCACAGCTGTCATAGACAGCAGCGGGGGAGGATTGTGACAGCCCCGTTCTCGCCTCCACAAGTGGAGGCAAGGCTGCGGCTATCTCAATCTCTGATCTCCGCAGCGAGGGGGTGACAGCTGGCTCAGCTGTCACATCCCCGCTGTGGAGATCGGATCGCTGCCGGAGAGGGGGCTGAGATCCGGCTTCCGCAGGGATCTCAGCCTCCTCTTGCCGCCCTCCGCCCCACAGCCTGACAGTCCACCAGGCTATCAGGCTCTGGGGTGGAGAAGGAAGGGGCTGCATGATCTGGTCTTCGCACGCGGAACCCAGATCGGAGCCCCCTGCCACCCTCCACCCCACAGCCTGACAGACCACTGGTAGGCTGTCAGGCTCTGGGGCAGAGTGGAGAAGGAAGAGGCTGTGATCCGGTCTCCACCGTGCGGAAGACAGATCGCAGCCCCCTCCCAACCAGCCTCCGCCTTCCCCGCACCTGATGACAGAACCGGACGCTGTCATGACCGGTGCAGGGAAAGCGGCGGGACCCCCGTTCAGCCCCTCTGCATGCAGAGGGGCTGAACAGGGGTCCCACCTTCCCCCCACCTTCCCTGCCTTCCCCAGTGGGCTGCAGGCTCTGGGGTGGAGGGCGGCGGGAGGGGGATCCGATCCGGCCTCCGCGTGCAGAGACCAGATCAGAGCCCCTTCCTTCTCGACTCCACCCCAGAGCTGTCAGGCTCTGGGGCAGAATCCAGAAGGAAGGGGCTGTGGGACTGCGGCTCGATCTCCTTTGCCCCAGGTGGCCGCTGGGCAGCTGTCACCCGGGGCGGAGGAGATCGGCTGAGCCTCGCGGGGAAGCCGACTCCCCCCTTCTCCCCTCTGCACGCAGAGGGGTGAAGGGGGGGTCTGAAAGGGACCCCTGCCCATGCTCTCTCCCCCACTTCCCCCCTCTCGAAGCCAGCGCCCAGTAGCCGCTGGGTGCTTGCTTCGGGAGGGGAGAAGATTTACTTCTTATATTTCTTATACTTCTTATATTTAGCCCTGTCTCTAAGGTCCCAGGATTTTTTCTCAATCTGTTTTTCTTCTTTTTCTTCTGCCCCTGAACTTGTTCAGTCTCTTCTCTTAAGTCATTTTCTTCCTCGGAGTTAGGAATCTCCTTAAAATCCTTTGGCAACTGCAATCCCACATGGTTAAATAAGACCACCATCTGCTGTTGATCTTTGGCAATCAATGTCTCTCCTTTATACTGCATTCTCAAAGCAAATGGTGCTATTCTCCAATTGTAGTTAATGTCCTTCTCTTGCAGCACCTTAGTAAATGCCCGTATATTATTTTCCCTTTTAATTGTTTCCTGAGACAGATAATCATAAACCATCACTTTCTTGCCATTATACACCAATTGATCAAGTCTATCCAAAGCTTTCAGTGCTTTGAAAACCTGCTCTCTCTGTGTATATTTTCCAAAGCACATAACAACATCTCTTGGCCAAGCTGCCTCATTTCTTTGCTTCCCAACTCTATGTATACGGTCAAGGGAGTCTTTGGAAATTCCCAGGTCCGGCAACAACTTAGCCATCCACTCAATAACTTTGTCCATATCTTCTGACTCTGGAACATTTTTTAAACGTAAATTTGACCGTCTGGCTCTATTTTCTAAGCCCATTAACTTATCAGTAACATACTTATTATGCATTTCCAATTTCCTGGTCTGCTCTTGCAATGCTTTAATTTTCTGTTTGTTTGCCTGTGCTATTTCCCAGGTATTATTAAGAGTCTCTGCCATAAGTTCCACTGTATTGGCTAACTTAGAAAGTTTGTCTTCAACAACATTTGTAATTGCCTCAGTAATGCTGTTTTTTGCTTCTTCCACTGCTTTTTAAATTTCTTTTTGAAAGTCTTTAAGGTTAAATACCTCCATCTCACATTCAGCCTCCAAGTCTGTAGCCGCCATTGCTTTCACTTCCAAGCAGCACACAGAAGCAAATGTTTCTCTTACTCCAACTCTTATCAGTATTCAAGACACTTCCTCCTCTTCCGAGGCAGACCAGGTCATAAACTTGTCAGGGCTTTGTTATTTTTCCAACCTTATCATCAAAAGGAAGAAGTTTCTTTATCCTTTTCTTCACATTTCACCGGGAGCTCAGCACAGATGTGTCTTCCCTCTCAGCCGAGCAGAGCAGCAGAGAGGAAGGAGCTGGTCAGAGGAGCACACGGCCAAAGGGCAGAGCTAACTTCTTCTTTTTGCAGGAGCAAGGGGCGGAGTTTTAGCTTTAAATAGCTGCTACCAGCAGTCTCTCAGTCCTTTTCTGGCAGAGCAGCAGAGAGGAAGGAGCTGGTCAGAGGAGCACACGGCCAAAGGGCAGAGCTAACTTCTTCTTTTTGCAGGAGCAAGGGGCGGAGTTATAGCTTTAAATAGCTGCTACCAGCAGTCTCTCAGTCCTTTTCTGTTAGAGCAGCAGAGAGGAAGGAGCTGGTCAGAGGAGCACACGGCCAAAGGGCAGAGCTAACTTCTTCTTTTTGCAGGAGCAAGGGGCGGAGTTTTAGCTTTAAATAGCTGCTACCAGCAGTCTCTCAGTCCTTTTCTGGCAGAGCAGCAGAGAGGAAGGAGCTGGTCAGAGGAGCACACGGCCAAAGGGCAGAGCTAACTTCTTCTTTTTGCAGAGCAAGGGGCGGAGTTTTAGCTTTAAATAGCTGCTACCAGCAGTCTCTCAGTCCTTTTCTGGCAGAGCAGCAGAGAGGAAGGAGCTGGTCAGAGGAGCACACGGCCAAAGGGCAGAGCTAACTTCTTCTTTTTGCAGAGCAAGGGGCGGAGTTTTAGCTTTAAATAGCTGCTACCAGCAGTCTCTCAGTCCTTTTCTGGCAGAGCAGCAGAGAGGAAGGAGCTGGTCAGAGGAGCACACGGCCAAAGGGCAGAGCTAACTTCTTCTTTTTGCAGAGCAAGGGGCGGAGTTTTAGCTTTAAATAGCTGCTACCAGCAGTCTCTCAGTCCTTTTCTGGCAGAGCAGCAGAGAGGAAGGAGCTGGTCAGAGGAGCACACCGCCAAAGGGCAGAGCTAACTTCTTCTTTTTGCAGGAGCAAGGGGCGGAGTTTTAGCTTTAAATAGCTGCTACCAGCAGTCTCTCAGTCCTTTTCTGGCAGAGCAGCAGAGAGGAAGGAGCTGGTCAGAGGAGCACACGGCCAAAGGGCAGAGCTAACTTCTTCTTTTTGCAGGAGCAAGGGGCGGAGTTATAGCTTTAAATAGTTGCTACCAGCAGTCTCTCAGTCCTTTTCTGGCAGAGCAGCAGAGAGGAAGGAGCTGGTCAGAGGAGCACACGGCCAAAGGGCAGAGCTAACTTCTTCTTTTTGCAGGAGCAAGGGGCGGAGTTTTAGCTTTAAATAGCTGCTACCAGCAGTCTCTCAGTCCTTTTCTGGCAGAGCAGCAGAGAGGAAGGAGCTGGTCAGAGGAGCACACGGCCAAAGGGCAGAGCTAACTTCTTCTTTTTGCAGAGCAAGGGGCGGAGTTTTAGCTTTAAATAGCTGCTACCAGCAGTCTCTCAGTCCTTTTCTGGCAGAGCAGCAGAGAGGAAGGAGCTGGTCAGAGGAGCACACGGCCAAAGGGCAGAGCTAACTTCTTCTTTTTGCAGGAGCAAGGGGCGGAGTTTTAGCTTTAAATAGCTGCTACCAGCAGTCTCTCAGTCCTTTTCTGGCAGAGCAGCAGAGAGGAAGGAGCTGGTCAGAGGAGCACACGGCCAAAGGGCAGAGCTAACTTCTTCTTTTTGCAGAGCAAGGGGCGGAGTTTTAGCTTTAAATAGCTGCTACCAGCAGTCTCTCAGTCCTTTTCTGGCAGAGCAGCAGAGAGGAAGGAGCTGGTCAGAGGAGCACACGGCCAAAGGGCAGAGCTAACTTCTTCTTTTTGCAGAGCAAGGGGCGGAGTTTTAGCTTTAAATAGCTGCTACCAGCAGCACGCGCCTTACGGCGCGTGCAAACTAAAGAAAAATAAAAAAAAATCTGGGTTTAATTGAGTTCCCAAGCCAAGCAACTCCTCAGGAGGTCCTACACTTCCTGACGTGCTTGCAGTTGGAGTAGAGGTGCTTTAGCGGCCCCTACACTGTTAGATTTTGACTAAACAATAAAAGAAGTAAAGACTCTTACTAGATTAAAAAAAAAGTGCAAGTTTACATTTTTTAGACCTTGAATACATTTTATTGTAATAGTTAAAATGGAGTTGGAGGGAGCAGCTGTAGTTACCTGCAGTACTTGTGCTATGTTTGTTATCTTGACAGAGTGTGTGCAGAACTACATCTGCTGCAAGTGCAAGCTGGTAGCGCTATTGGAAGAGAAGGTCCAGCAGCTAGAGGCTCGCATAGTGGACCAGCAACATATTAAGGAGCTTGAGCAGTTCCTGGACAGAGCGGAAGAGACTATCCAGGTCCAAGAAGAGACAGGGCACACTTCAGAGGAGGAAGTCACTCCCCCAACTCAGGAGGTGGATGGGTGGAGGAATGTGACTCAAAGGAGTAGAAGGCCAAGGCATCGCTCAGAGAGTCTCATCTTGCACAATCAATTTGAAGCTCTTTCCCTCAGCACACCTCATGAGGCACACATAGAGGAAGAAGTGGTTCCACCGGAGGATCTCTCCCTCATCACTATTGATGAGATACAAGATCAGGTACATGTTGATGACCAGGCTGCAGGAGAGAAGCTCATTGTGCTAGGGGATTCTATCATTAGAAATACGGAGGGATGGATTTGTGAGGAGCATGATAACCGGATGGTCACTTGCCTGCCGGGTGCAAAGGTTGCAGACATCACCAGAAATATAGATAGCTTGTTAGAGAGAACTGGGAAGGAGCCAGTGATCATGGTACACGTCGGTACCAACGATGTCGGGAAGGCCAAGCGGTCAGTCTTGGAAGCCAAATTCAGGTTGCTAGGTAGAAGATTGAAGTCCCGGGCTTCCAAGGTAGCATTTTCAGAAGTGCTACCTGTTCCTCGTGCAGGTCCTGCCAGGCAGGCAGAACTTAGAAGCCTCAATGCGTGGATGAGGCGATGGTGTCGAGAGGAGGGCTTTAGATTTGTCAGGAACTGGAGAACATTTTGGGACAAGCCAAACCTGTTCAGGAGGGATGGGTTGCACTTGAATCATGATGGGACCAGATTGCTGGCACTCAACCTCAAAAAGGCAGCAGAGCAGCTTTTAAACTGATAACTGGGGGAAAGCCGACAGGAGCTGTGTGGCATCCGGTTCGGAACACCTCATCCTCGGGGAATGAGGTTGGAGAGGGTAGAGAATCACATAGAGATGACATAGCAAGTATTAACACTGGCAGAATAGCGGAATGTGACAGTTCGTCTACTGAAAATAAAAGCTGTGGGGGGAGAAGAACAAGGCAGCAGCTGTTGCGGGACCCACTGTACAAGTGCTTCTACGCCAATGCTCGAAGCCTCCGAGCAAAGATGGGAGAACTTGAACATCTGGCAGCTAGGGATAACATTGATATAATAGCCATAACAGAAACCTGGTGGAATGTGGAGAACCAGTGGGACACAGCAATCCCAGGCTATAAACTCTATAGAAGGGATAGAGAGGGGCGGGTTGGAGGAGGAGTGGCCATCTATGTCAAAGAAGGCATAAAATCCAGCAGAATGGAGATTGACAGAGGGTCTGACTCCGCCATAGAATCACTGTGGGTTAAACTACCAGGTCCAAAGAGTGATGTGATAGTTGGAGTATTCTATCGTCCACCAGATCAAAAACTTGAGGGGGACCTTGAAATGAGGAGAGAAATCATGGAGGTGGCTAAGAGGGATAGGATAGTAATCATGGGGGACTTTAATTATCCCCACATTGACTGGGCCAATGCGAGCTCTGGGCAAGAAAGAGAAACTGGGTTTCTCGACTTGCTGAATGACTGTGCCTTAGAGCAACTTGTCATGGAGCCCACCCGAGAACAGGCAACTCTAGATCTAATATTGTGTGATACTCAGGACCTCGTCAGGGATGTGAATGTCACTGAGCCTCTGGGGAACAGTGACCATGCTGCAATTACCTTTGCCATGCATGTCGGAGGAAGAGTGTCAACCAAATCAGACATAAAAACCCTTGATTTTCGAAGGGCAAACTTCCCTCAGATGAGGAAACTAGTTAGAGAGAAACTGAAGGGGAGGGTTAGAAGAATCCAATCTCTTCAGTGTGCATGGAGCCTGTTTAAAACAACAATAATAGAGGCCCAGCACAAGTGCATACCACAAAGAAAGAAGAGCTCATTTAAGTCCAAGAGGACACCGACATGGTTAACGAGTGGAGTTAGAGAGGCTCTAAAGCACAAGGAGAGGTCCTTCTGTAAATGGAAATCCTCCCCAAATGAGGAAAATAAAAAGGAACACAAACTCTGGCAAAAGAAATTTAAAAATATGATAAGGGAGGCAAAGAAAGACTTTGAGGAACGCATGGCTAGCAATATAAAGGGTAATAATAAAAGCTTCTTTAAATATGTTAGAAGTAGAAAACCTGCCAGAGAACCAATTGGGCCTCTGGATGGTGAGGGAGGAAAAGGGGAGGTTAAGGAGGACTTGGACATTGCAGAGAAATTGAACGAGTTCTTTGCGTCTGGTTTCACGAGAGAGGACCTTGAGCGGATTCCGCTGCCTGAGCCGCCCCTCTTGACTAAAGAATTAAATCAAATACAAGTTAAAAGAGAGGAGGTTTTAGGACTAATTGATAAATTGAGGATTAACAAGTCACCGGGCCCAGATGGCATCCACCCAAGGGTTATTAGGGAACTGAGAAATGAAATTGCAGATCTCTTAACGGTTATATGCAACTTGTCTCTTAAAACGGCCACAGTGCCGGAGGACTGGAGGATAGCAGATGTCACACCAATTTTTAAAAAAGGAAGGAGGGGGGACCCAGGAAACTACAGGCCGGTTAGCCTTACATCTGTCCCAGGGAAGATGGTGGAAGGCCTCATCCAAGAGAAAATCTTAAAACACATAAAAGAACAAACCTTGCTGAGAGAAAATCAGCATGGCTTCTGTAAGGGTAAATCTTGTCTTACAAACCTTTTAGAATTTTTTGAAAAGGTCAACAGGCACGTGGATTTGGGTGAACCGGTGGATATAGTCTATCTGGATATTCAAAAGGCTTTTGACACAGTCCCTCACCAAAGGCTGCTAAGAAAATTGCATAGTCAGGGGATAAGAGGGCAGGTCCTCTTATGGATTGAGAACTGGTTGAGATCCCGGAAACAAAGAGTAGGTGTCAATGGGAAATTTTCACAATGGAGAGAAGTGAAAAGCGGTGTGCCCCAGGGCTCAGTCCTGGGACCGGTGCTTTTCAATCTGTTCATAAATGACCTGGAGACAGGGATAAACAGTGAGGTGGCGAAGTTTGCAGATGACACAAAACTTTTCCATGTGGTAAAAACCAGAGAAGATTGTGAAGAGCTCCAGAAGGATCTCTCCAAACTGGGGGAGTGGGCTGAGAAATGGCAAATGCGTTTTAATGTAACCAAATGTAAAGTAATGCATATTGGGGCAAAAAATCCAAACTTCATCTATCAACTCATGGGCTCTGAGTTATCCGTGACGGATCAGGAAAGAGATCTTGGTGTGTTGGTGGACAGCTCCATGAAGGTGTCTCCCCAATGTGTGGCAGCGATGAAGAAGGCCAATTCCATGCTAGGGATTATCAAAAAGGGGATTGAAAATAAAACAGCCAACATTATAATGCCGTTATATAAAACAATAGTAAGGCCCCACCTGGAGTATTGTGTACAATTCTGGTCACCGCATCTCAAGAAAGACATAGTGGAACTGGAAAAGGTGCAGAAGAGAGCGACTAAAATGATTACTGGGCTGGGGCACCTCCCTTATGAAGAAAGGCTAAAACATTTGGGCCTCTTTAGTCTGGAAAAAAGGCGCTTGAGGGGGGATATGATTGAGACATACAAAATAATGCAGGGTATGAGTAAAGTGGATAGAGGGAAGCTCTTCTCCCTCTCTCAAAATACCAGAACTAGGGGACATACACTCAAATTGTGTGCTGGGAGAGTAAGAACTGACAAAAGAAAATATTTTTTCACCCAGCATATTGTAAGTCTATGGAACTCCCTGCCACAGGATGTGGTGATGGCATCTGGCCTGGATGCCTTCAAAAGGGGATTGGACAGATTCCTAGAGGAAAAGTCCATCACGGGTTACAAACCATGATGGAGATGTGTAATCTCTAGGCTTTAAACCAGGGTACTTCAAGGGCCAGATGCAGGGGAGTGGTATCAGGAGACAGATATCTAGTCTCATGCGCTCCCAAACGCATCTGGTGGGGCCGCTGTGAGATACAGGAAGCTGGACTAGATGGGCCTTTGGCCTGATCCAGCATGGCTCTTCTTATGTTCTTATGTTCTTATGTTCTTATGCCACCCCCCCAGGAGGGGAGAAGATTTAAAAAGCCCGCTCTCTCATCCCACCAGATGGGTTGGGGAAAGAGTGGGCTTTTTAAATCTCCCCCCAGCCTCGGGCACCGGAGCCGCCGGCAAGCCCGGCCAGTAGAAAAGTCCCGCAGCCATGGGAGTGCTCTCCTGGCCGGCTTAACGGCGGCTCTGGCAGCGCCCGGCCCCAGGAGGGCTCCCCACAGCTACAGGACAGGTCTCCCAGGAGGCTTGCCACTGGCTCTCGCGGCGCCTGGCCCCGGGAGGGCTCCCCGCGGCTGCGGGATGGCTCTTGCAGGAGGCTTGCTGCTGGCTCCGGCGCCGCCCAGCCCTGGGATGGCTTCCCACTGCTGCAGGAATGATTTCCTGGTGGGTGCCAAAAAACAGCACCCGAAAAACGGAGCAGGCCCCTGGGGCCCGAAAAGCAGAAACAGACTGAAGCGGGCCCCAGGGCCCGAATAACGAGCATGAAATGCCATTTTGGCGTTTCGTGCCCATCTCTACTCACAACTCTTTGGCTATCTGGAAAACAATCTCTGGGGCCTCTGCTACATCAAAAAATGAGAGACCACTGCTCAGAAAAGGAGATCATGTGAGGGTTTCAAAAATAAATGGTGTGTTTGAAAAGGGGTATGTCAGAGTTTTGTGCTATTTAATCAGCCAGCGGAAGCAAATACTTATTGAATAAACAGTTAGCCAGAGACAGAGTTTTCTTTTAAAAAAACAGCTATATTACATATGAACAAAATATATCACAGCATCTCAGAACTTATAGAAAGTTCAGCAGCATAACAGCATAACAGCATTCAGTACATATGACAGAATATATGGCAGAGAAACAAAGTGGGTGCCTTACTCACAGAAGGCCCAATGAACAATGATTTACAGAACATTTTTATACATGTCTCTGCCCAATCATGAATGACATTACCTCATAGCTATCGCAAGCCCTTGCATCAGCCAAAATCATTATGCTCATTCTTAACAACTGCACTCCATTAGAAAAAGCTATATATTGAGTCACTGTGACTTTGCACTTTTACAGACTCCATCTTTACATCAATTAAATACATATTAGATATATATAGAACATCCTGTCTAATACATATATTCACTAACTAATATCTGACAGGGTATGAACAGAATTTCACTACAGAGATATTTATAGTGGATCAGGTAATCAAAAAAGCAAGGAGTCCTGTTTACCTGTTAACAGATTAAGAAGGTAATGCTATTCATGGAGCATTTTATCCTGAAGAACTTCACAAAGTTAACCATTGAGAAGACAGAATGCACAGGACTGAAAAGATTTTGGACACAAAAGGCCGTGGCTCAAGAAAAATGTGCTTAGTGAAATGGTAAGTTCAACAGTTGTGTGGCAGCCTCTGAACTTTGTGAACCTGGTGGAGATCGGAAAAATGGGGGAGAATGGATTCTACATCATGTTCTCTAGCAATGTGTCCAAGGGAATCTTTCCTCAAAACACCAGTGCTGATTTTACAACCCTGAAATTCAGTACCCTTGTAGGCTGGCACACAATCTCTAAAAATGCATTGTTTTATATTTATCAGGGTGCAAATAAATGAGGTTTCCTGATGCACAGAGTCTATCACAAGCACATTCAGGCTGTTCTGGATTAAATTAACAATAATATAAAAGCAGCCATAGATCCACCATATATGTGGTTTGTCTACGACCCTGTAATGGGTAAAGTTAGATTCTCTGGTGGAGACAAATACAATGTTTCAGCATCAGAGGGGTCAGTCCACATATTGAGAGTACCACCCAATGTTTCTGTTGATAAAATAGATTATGCTGCTGACATTACTAGCAGTTTCAGCTCATTGTATGTATATACATGTATCACAGAGCATCAAATTGTAGGAGATAGTTCTGCTCCCTTGTTACATTGTATACCCATCAGAGGAGAAACCTAAGAATGTGTTACTGTTACTTACAATAAATCCCATTATACGTTGATGAGTAAGAAACACATCAACACAATTACCATTGAAATAAAAATGGACCAGAACCAACATGTGGCATTCAGTTTGGGGAAAGTTGTCATAAGGTTGCACATTCGCCCCTGAAAAGGATCTGTTTAGTGACAGCAAAACAGTGAGGCAAAAGAGAGACAGACAGAGAGAAGTAGAAGTCAAAATGGTTGTCTTTAAAGATTATGGATATGTCAGTGCTTACAGAGCACACTACAAAGCCCAGGCAGGTCATGGTCTGCCTGGTTTCCATTGAGCTGTAAACATGTATGGAGCAGGCCTGGGAGGCATTTTTCATGGTCTCTTCAGAAAGACTGTACCTCTTTTGAGGAGATGATTTGAGTTCATCAAACTGCATGTTAAGACAACTGTGTGCATCATTGCTATAAAAATGCAGAAGCTGCAGGCCAAGAAGTGGAGAGGAAGTGGGAAGATAAAGTTACTAAAACACAGCAGAAGAGACATCTCTTAAAATGGCATTCATTCACAGTATTTCTGAAGAACATATCTGAACTGGATCTTTTTCAATTATTATTGACACAAACTTGTGTGGAAAGTAGTATGTACATTGACGTGCCACCTCTATCAGCCCTAACACCCAAAAGACCTCTAGAGTAATATATAACTCATAAGAGTGAAGACTACCTAGATCTTAATGATACTCAATTTTATATTTGTGGCAATATAACAAAGGAAGATGGTTCAAACATTGCTGCTGATGCTAAAGTAGGCCTGGTCAATTACCCCATTGCCTCACTGTTTAACCAGTTAGATGTTACCCTCGACAATAGGCTCATCAGCTAAAGCAACAACTGCTACCCCTATAGAGCCATGATCGAGCTGCTTCTGAACTATGGCACCGACACCTTGAGCACAAAGTTTGAAGCCAGAGGATTTTATAAAGATGCCTACCTAACAATGGAAGATACCAGTTTAGGAGTCACTGGAAACTGGGGGTTTAGATCCAGAGCACGACACACAGCAGGCAGGCAGAAATGGGATCCGATGGACCCATTTTTCCTTGATAAAATGTTGCTGAATGGTGTAGATATGAAAATCAAACTCACACACACCAAGGATACATTCTGTCTAATGAAAAGTGATGCCAATCAACTATACTACATACTTTAAATGCCTCATCACTAGACAAGGGCACGACTTGGCAAAATTCTCGTTTCCGTTTCCGTTTCTCATTTCCGTTACATAACGGAAACGGTAACGACAATTACTCCGCCAGAACTTGAACTCGAACCAACTAAAGAAAAATTGGGTCTGATTTGTCGTTGTCGTTCCTGGCATCGCAGCGATCGCGCGATGCCAAGCGGCACAGGAAAAAAGTTTTAAAAACTAAAAAAAACCGATTCCCAGCCAAAAATGAGGCGAAAATATGCCTGCCTGAGGGCACCTACCAGAGGGGTGGTTTCTGGGGGGGCGGCCTCCCCCCTCTCCTCTCCTGGGCTGCGCAAAGTGCGCATCCTCGTCGAGTCAC
The DNA here is from genome assembly GCA_037367245.1 of Phrynocephalus guinanensis. Lineage (NCBI taxonomy): Eukaryota > Metazoa > Chordata > Lepidosauria > Squamata > Agamidae > Phrynocephalus > Phrynocephalus guinanensis. Next base: position 4,445,406 of record CM074735.1, read on the forward strand.
AACTCACCAAGCAGCGCGGCACAGAAAAAAAGTTTTAAAAACACCCCCCCCCCCGATTCCCGGCCAAAAAAGCAGGCGAAAATATGCCTGCCTCAGTGAGGGCACCTACCAGAAGGGTGGTTTCTGGGGGGGGGGTCCCCGGCCTCCCCACCTCTCCTTTCCTGGGCTGCGCATCCTCGTCGTCTCGCCAACTTGCGCCATGCCATGCGGTGAGGGCGGGGGATCCAAAATGGGGCGACCGCAATATTTATTTTGAAACCGCGTGGTCCAAAAACACACCAAAGCACCACAGAAACATGCAAAAATAGCTATTTTAAAACTGCCTGAATTTTTACAGTAGCAGCAGTGGGGGGTTTTTTGCAACAAAACGTCTCCATTGATTTTATTTTATTTTATTTTTTATTTTTTTTACACCTGCGCAATGATGGGCTGGCCATGGGAGTGGACCATGCAAATTTTTGGAGCCATTCCACCAATTGCATGGTCACTTGGCCAGGTTTTGACCGAGACTTCTGGGATGTGCCAGTCGGGCATAAAAAGCCACTAACCCTAGCCTGAACCCTAACCCGAACCCTAACCCTAACCCATACGCCAGTACACTGTCCTTCTTAGTGGGTCAGAGAGGCACCCAGAGGTGCACCCCAGTAACTCACCCTAACCTTACCAGTAACCCTAAGCCTAGCCCTCGCGCTAACCCCTAACCCCAAGCCAGATCTGTGTACTCGCATTGCACTACAGCAAGTACACTTCCCTTCTTAGTGAGTCACAGCGGGCGCCCATAGGGGTCCTCTCTCACTTCGTTCCCCAGACCAAGTGCAGGCAGTGAGTCACAGAGACTCCCGAAAGAGAGGTGCCTCTGCCTGCTGTAACTGCAACTTAATGGTATGCATATCCAATTTGGCTATGCATGCCATTTTGTAGCGGGCCAGAGGAGGCACCCACCCCAGAGAGGTGCCTCCAGGAGCCCGCTTTACCTTCATGGCGGGCCAGAGGAGGCACCCACCCCAGAGAGGTGCCTCCAGGAGCCCGCCCCCCCAAAACCAGTACTAATGACAGACGAAAAACCGACAAACGAAACGACAAATTTTTGGAAAATTTCACGAAAAACGGAAACGAGCCAAAACGGGCCGGCTCTGACACACGACAACTCGAAACGTAATTTTTCCTGGTCGTGCCCATCTCTACTCATTGCTTGTGAAAAGAGTGAAAGTATCCCCCCCCCCCGGTGTTCATCTATGGCACTCTTCTTACTTCAAATGTGAAATATCTTGTTGAACGTGTGGGAATGAAGGTGTTCAGTATAGCAGCAGGAAGTCTTTTGTGCAATCTGTTGGAATATGGCAAGATTTATATTCAGACATTATAGAGTTAATGTCAGCTGAACTTTATTTTGGAACAGTAAACCTGTGAGTTATATCTCTAATTTGTATGGCTCCTACAAAAGGAATTCTTTCTGCTTGCTTACTAGCATACAGCTTTCAGCTCTTGCTAGCTGTTGCAGCCGTTTGCTGACCTCACCCTCTCTTCATGCCAATCGTCTGAGCGAGGCAGACTATGCGTGTTTGCCAAATGTTCCTGAGCGTTGCCTGAGCTGCTATCAGCTTATCTTATCTTACTTTTTTTGGTATGTTTTGTATGTACTGTTAGTGTTTTGTTGTTTTATCAGGAATATCCCATTTACCCTTTTCCTTGAGAGATTTTTTAATTATTTTTATATACTTCACTTTCATCTCAGAGTCTTCAGTCTACAGTTTTTAACCCCAACAAATTGGTAGCAGAGGAGGGTTTGCTTTTTTCAAACTGCAGGCCGATAAGATGCTGTAAGAAGATGCTGCATACTTTTTGTGGCTTTCCTTTTGAAGTTTTTGGACAGTGAAACAGAGGGCTTTTGGCAAACATTCCTTTTATGCCCGAATTGGAGCGATAGTTGTATTTGCCTCTGATAAAGCTGAACAACAAAAATATTAATCACACAAGATCAAATTGTAAAATCCCCCAAAGAACAGAATGACCACAGCCTAGCAGACAGGAAAAATATCACACACACAAGATTTAAATTGTACATTCTCTCTTTCCCAAATAACAGAATGTCCACAGCCTAGCAGACAGCAAGAAATCTATGAGATATATCACCCAAACCACAAAATACTTTTAAAACATGTTCTTTAAACATTGAGATAAGACCAATTTTTAGATCTGTTGGAATTTTAAAAAACCATATACCTGGGGGTATTGGAGAGTTGCCAGGGGTGTCTATGAATTAAAGCTTTTGTCACAATGACCTATTTTTGGATTAAAAACAATCCATTAATTCTATACTGTACATGTATAGAATTAGTAGATTTTACAATAAAATAAATCATTATAGAGCTTTTTAAAACTTACCTTAGCCTTCTTGTTTAATCTATCAATTCTGCTTGTAAAACCACAAATGGATTGCACCAGTAATAGTCTTTACACCTGGACAGCCCACCCACCCCACCCCAACATCCTGGTGATAACCCTAGCATATTTTGGGTCTCCTTGGCCAATAATTTTAAAGAATCTCATTCTTCCCAACTTAACAGAGTTTACGACTGAGATCTGGCCATTTTGGGAGTCTGCTAGCCTAAATCAGGAATTTTAAAAGACTCTCTATAGGTGTGTGGTTGTTCAGAATTTTAGTTTCAAATACTGTGGCAAAATGAATATATCCAAGAACATAGAGATGCTTTTGTGTATAGAAAAATGATCATCCATCAAATATTCTATTTGAAGTTTTTAAAAATTATTTTCATGGATTTCAGAGTTGATTTTGAATATTTAGGCCAAAAGGGGGCAGTATTACATAATCTTAGCTTTTCTTGTCTGGTACAACAGCTTATCAATGTTTTTATTACTCTACCCAATGGTTTATTGTGGTGTAACCAAAGCATAAACACCAGTATTTCAAAAGAATGGCATTGTTGGTTAGAATAGACCACTTTATGATGGGGATCTGGCCGTTTTGGGGGGGTCTGCTAGCCTAAACCACAAATTTTAAAAGAATCTCTATAGTTGTGTGCTTGTTAAGAATTTTAGTTTCAAATACAGCACTGGTGTTTTGAGGAAAGATTCCCTTGCACATGAATTCTATTCAAACCCTTTTTAACTAAGCTTTGTACTAATTTTATCTATAAAATTGTATATGTAGAGATATTTAGCATTGAGAATCTGTTTCCACGTGATCTGTGACACAGATTTTCACAATCATTTCAAAAATACTATAGGGGAATAACACAACTATTTTAAAATAATCACTTTCTTACCAACTTATCAAATTTTATGACTTTAGTCTGCTTTTTATGACAGGGATCTAGGCATTTTGGGGGTCTGGTAGCCTAAAGCAGGAATTTTAATATATACAAAACTTAACATGACAAACAGTTTTATTGATATTGCACATTTTAAAAACAGAACAGTTATATTCATTTATAAGGATATTAGAGAATGTTATCCTTAGAACAACTGATATTATACACTGAAATAAAACCAGAATTTTTTCACCATAGAATACACATTTTGACACTTTTGGATCTTGGATACTGTTACCAATATATAATTAATATCCTTGACCTCCACAGATGTAACTGATTAAAATTATGACAAATGATATTTTTAAAACATAATTTTCTACACAGTGTTTATAGCAGTTTAATTTTTTTTGTCTCTGACCAGTTCTAATATCTTTGACCATCCTGGCCCTCAACTTTGTACAACCAGACTTCACAACAAATATCTTTATTTGAGGACACACAGACTTTTAGTGTCACACCAATGGCGGTACACAAAATTTCTCATAAAATACCACTTTCTTCTTTTTAATCTCAGGTGGGGTAATTTGTAGTAATATGCACAATGTTTTATGTGGTGGTTGCTGTAAAATATTAACTCATGTTTAACAATCAAACAATATTTTAGATTACACATGCCTCCACACTCCCCTCTAAATAACATCATACCTATTTGTCCAACAAAGTTTTGGGTACAATCTTTCCCCTGCAAAAATTATAAATATTAGATTATTAAGTATTTATTACCTATAAAACAGTGATGTTAGGCAAGATTTTTTAAAAATAGGTTTACTTACAGTATTTAAAGGGGGGAATGATTTATGGCTTTTGCCAGGGGTTTGACAGAAGCTACCCCTGTAGGCTACTCACAGTGGCTGAGTGTAGATCTCTCATGTGCAACCTGCAGTCTTCAAATGTTCTGAAATATGACTCCCTTGAAGCCATGGCTATTATGGCCAATAGTGTCGGATCATGAAGTTGAAAGGATCTGGAGGACACCAAAGTGGGAGGGGCTCATGAAGCATAATTTGTGTGTATGACAGTGGAGGGGGAAAGCACATGGTTTGATATTGTCCTAGGATATGGTGCAGTGGAATTGTAGTTGCCCCCAGAGATCTACTAGTCCTTTACAGTGTATGTTGGTTCTGACTGTTTTATTTTAAATTGTTTTATTTAACTGTTGATATTGTTATACTTTTCTGTTGTGAACTGCCCGGAGTTCCTTCAGGAAGACGGGCAGTATATAAGCTTAATAATAAATAATAAATATAATAAATAAAAATTCAGTAAATATCTGAAAATCCTTAAATAATTTGGGCAGGATTCAGGATTACTTAATATCGAATGGTCTCTTGTCTCTTTGCTTAATCCATATTGAGTCAGTCAAAACACATTCAGTATATAACATTTATATTTAGACTTTCTGAAGCACTCACAAAGACTTAACAGAAGACAAACGTTAAGAGCAGCATAAAATACAATTAAAACAATTAATCTGAAAATCAGGGAATTCTTCACTAGTCGGTAAGTAAGCATCCCTTTACCAAATACTCAATAAATTAACCTGCCATATGCTGTTGGCAAATTACCATACAGGAGATGACAGATGATCTTACAGATTTATGTTTGGGTGCAAGTATTAAATGGGATTGACTTTGCAACACAGCTTGATTCACAATCAGACTGACACATTTTGCTCACGTGTTAATCCCCTTGATATATTGGTACATAAAGTAAAAAAGAGGGGTTGGGGACTTTAATTTCTTTTCACATGAAACAGAAAGCATATGGGAAAGCAGGAAAAAAACACTATGGCCCAATAGCTTCAAAGAATTTAGAAATAATGTTTTAGTTTAAAACATGAACATTGAAAAAAATACTTTTGCAATAAACAGGTAGGCAAATAATAGATGCATTTAAAGAACAGTTTCACATTTTAACACATTTTAACTTTACTTTAAAAGCTTATTTTTTAATTAGAAACAGTCATCCCCATTCAATGCAAAATGATATACAGTATTTGAATATAAGCCCCTAAAATCAAACATATGTCTAACCTCTGAGCCTATTGTGGTCCCCTGTATAAAGTATTAAACTCCTGTGTTAGCTCTAAGACATAACATAAGCTGAGCTAGTGAAGTAAGTGCTGAAAAAAACAGAACAGGAGGGATGGTTTGTACTTGAATTTTGATGGGACCAGATTGCTGGCAGTCAACATCAAAAAGGCTGCAGAGCAGCTTTTAAACTGATAACTGGGGAAAGCCGACAGGAGCTGGGTAGCATCCAGTTCGGGAAAGTGTCTAATTGAGTAGTGAAGAGGATGCAATAATTACTGAGCAGAGTGAGGAGCTAGTCACCAGCACTCCAGCAGAAGGATGCAAGAGGCAGTCTAATGATGCAACTGGACTCAAAAGACTGCATCAGAAAAACTTCTATAAATGCTTGTATGCAAATGCCAGAAGCCTCTGAAAAAAAAAATAGGGGAGCTGGAATACTTAGCAATAGGTCACTGAAATCTGGTGGACAGATAATAAAACAATGGGATACATATATCTCAGGCTATAAACTGCACAGGAAGGACAGGAAGGGGGCAAACAGGAGGTGGTGTCACCTTGTATGTCAAAGAGGTGATAAAATTGTACAAATTTGGAATATCCCGGTGATTTGGAGTCACCATTAGAAACTCTGTGGGTAAGAATATCAGGCCACAAGGATGGTCTAACAGTAGACATATGCTATTGGCCTCTGACCCAAGCCCCTGAGGGAGACTTGCTGTTGGAGAATGTTGCAAAGGAGGCATCCAAGAAAGGAAGTCTAGTTATAATGAGAGACTTCAATTACCCTCACATAGACTGGGTAAACTGTTGTTCAGCACATGATAAAGAGATAAAGTTCCTAGATATGCTAAATGTTTGTTCCCTGGAACAGATGGTTGAAGACCCCAACGAGAGGTAAAAGAATCCTTGACTTGATCCTGATTAATACACAGGGTCTGGTGCAAAATGCTAATGTGGACCAATCTAATAGGGAACAGTGACCACAACACAATTACTTTTAACTTAATCACAGACGGCCAATCACTGATAAAATCTAACACAGAGACCTTAAATTTTCAAAAAGGGAATTTCCCAAATGTTGTGACATGGGGTTTAGTGATTTCAGCAGTGATTTCAGCTCTTAGACATAGCAGGCTGGAGACAGCTTCTAATGTAACAGCTCTTTATTCCGGGAGAGACAAGACTGGGGACTGGGGAGAGGGAGCTACATTTATAGGAGCCAGGACTGGCTAGGAAAAGATACATTTTGGAGGGAACAATTACAACCAATCACAAAGCTGCCTTTTGGCAGAGACCAATAGGATTGAGGATCCAAATGCAGCAACTTGAATAAACCAATAGGCCTGTTCCCTTTGGAAGAGGAAGGCAGTTACTTCAACAAAAGCAAGTACAGATAATAGGAATACAGATCAATACACAACACCTCTTCCCCCCTGGTGGGCACAGCACACGTAATCCTTTAGCTATTGTGGGGCCCTGCAACTTCTAATTGATCTCCTGACCACGGGTGTTGCAGGGGCTTGAGCCGGCAGTGTCTGTGGTGGAGAGTCTACTGTCGTAGCTTCGTCTGACACGGAGGGGGTTTCAGACAACTCAGTGTCCCTGATCTGTTCCTCGGCACCATGAGGACTCGCAGGAGCAGATTCATTTGCTGAAGCCACTGGTACCTGCACTCCTGGGGCATCTCCGCTCTGATCTTGCAGCTGTGACTCATTCATGGGGGTAGTGTCACTCTTGGGCTGCAATTCTCCCACACCTGTACCAACTCTACTGGGCGCTCTACGCCTCAGTTGGTCCACGTGCCTACGCCAGACCCTGCCATCTTCAATGGTCACATAATAAGAGACTGGCCCAGACGCTCTGGTGATCACCCCTGGCACCCACAGGGGACCTCTGGCATAATTTCTCACCCAGACCAAATCTTCAGGAGCAAAATACCTTGTAGAGTCGCTCTCTGCCTGTGGAGGTGCTCTAGCATTGCGGTTTGGCATTTTGTCTGGGTGGACATAGTCCAGCACCATTACCAGCCTTCTACCTAGGAGTAGCTCTGCTGGCGACTTGCCCTTAGTAGTACATGGCGTCGCATGCTGCAAGAACAACATTCAGGCAATGCGTGTTGACCAGTCACCCTCCATCAAGCGTGCAATAGATCCTCTGGCTGTCTGCACCATGCGCTCAGCCTGCCCATTGGATGAGGGATGAAAAGGAGCTGAGGTGACCTCTCTTATGAAATTATCAGCCAGGAATGCCCTGAATTCTTGGGATACAAAGGCCGCTCCATTGTCTGACACAATGGTCTTGGGCAACCCATGGGTTGTGAACTGCTGTCTCAACACTTTGATGACTGCAGCTGACGACATGCTGGGAACCATAGCCACCTCTAACCATTTAGAATACACATCAACGATAACCAAAAAAACCTTTCCTTGGAATGGCCCAGCAAAATCTAAGTGCAGCCGGCTCCAGGGAGTCCGGGTCTGCTCCCACCAGTGGACTGGTGCTCTGGCCACTTCTGGGCACACTTCCTGACATGCACTGCCAGGTCCAAGAGGACTCCGATGTGGCTTACAGGAGCTGTTCATTTTAAGTGATCAAAAGCAAGAAAAGCTCATTTAGAAGATGGAAGGATTGTCCAACGAGGACAACAGGCAGAAATATACATTCTGGCAGAACAAATGCAAGGCAACAATCAGGAAAGGAAAGCAAGACCTGGAGGAGCGTATAGCTAAAAGCACTCGAAGAAATAACATTAAGTACATTAGAAGTAAGAACCCAACTAGGAAGGCCATTGGACCATTATATGACAATGGAAGGCAAGGGATAATTGAAGAGGAAACAGAGATTGCAGAGAGACTCAATGCATTCTTTGCTTAAGTATTCACTGAAAAAGACAGAGACCACATGTCCCAAACAGAACCCATCTTCATAGGGAGGGAAAGCGAAGAATTAAGCTAGATAGAAATTACCGGGGAGGAGTTCCTTGCATGTCTTGTTAAACTGAATGCTAACAAATCACCAGGACCATATGGCATCCATCCAGAAGTTCCCAAGGAACTTAAAGATGAAATTGCTGAGGTCCTAGACAAAATATATATTCTTTTCCTCGAATCAGGTGTTGTGCCTGGGACTGGAAGGTAGCAAATGTAACACCAATCTGCAAAAAAGGATCCAGAGGTGATCCAGGTAAATACTGACCAGTCAGTTTGACATGTATCCCAGGTAAATTGATGGAAACCATCCTAAAAGATGAAATTAATAGGCACATAGAAGAGAAGGTGCTGCTGAAGGAGAGCCAACATGGCTTTTACAAGGGCAAATAATGTCTCACTAATCTGTTGGAATGCTTTGAGAGTGTCAACAAGCATGTGGATAAGGGAGATCCAGTTGATATTGTTCTTCTGGACTTTCAAAAGGCTTTTGACAAAGTCTTGAACAAAAGGCTCTTGAATAAACTTGCCAGTCATGGAATCAAGGGACAGGTCTTGTCCTGGATCAGCAATTGGCTAAGGGACAGGAAACAGAGTAGCACTAAAAGGACACTTCTCCAAGTGGAGGGAGGTAAAGAGTGGGGTCCCCCAAGGTTCAGGACCAGGACCCCTGCTTTTCAACTTCTTCATACATGGTCTAGAAGTAGGAGTAAATGGCAAGGTACCCAAATTTGCTGATGACACTAAATTGTACAGGGTTTTAAAAACTGAGCAATATTGTGAGGAGCTCCAGAGAGATCTCTTGATACTGGGGGTGTGGGCAAACCACTAGCAAATGAGCTTCAACATTAGCAAGTGCAGAGTGATGTATGTTGGGGCAAACAAAACAAAACAAAACAATTACATTTATAAACTGATGGGGTCTGAACTTTCTGCAACAAACCAGGAAAGGGACCTTGGTGTCCTGGTGGACAGCTCAATGAAGGTGTCAACCCAGTGTGCTGCAGCAGTTAAAAAAGCAAACTCAATGCTAGGGATCATTAGGAAGGGTATAGAAAACAAGTGTCATTTTGCCTCTTCATAAATCTATGGTGAGGCCCGATCAGGAGTATTGTTACTGTTCTGGTCACCATACCTCCAGAAAGATATTCCCTATCGCACAACACTAAAACTCAGGGGAACTCCATGAAACTTTTGGGTGCTAGATCTCAAACAAATAAAAGAAAGTAACTTTTCACCCAGAAGATCACTGGTCTATGGAACTTCTTGGTAGAAGAAAGGGTGACCGCCGTCAGCATTGACAGCTTTAAGAAAGGATTAGACAAGTTCATGGACCAATGGCTATCATTATGGATGCCTGAGGACAACCTCTGGGTTGGAGAGAAAGGCAGGATATCTCTCAATGCCATTTGCAGGGAATCATAATGCAGGGGAAGGCATCTGCTTGGGAATACCCTGAAGCAAATGGTGAGCCATTCTGTGTGAGACAGAATGCTGGGCTGGATGGGCTGTGGCCTGTTCCAGCAAGGCTGCTCTTAGTTCTACCTTACACTCCAAGTTCAGTGTTTCAGTGATCTCGGATTCCTCTTGGTGCTTGGCCAAGGCCAGAGTGAATAAGATGTATAAAAGGAGCCTTTTGTGCTACCTCTGTGTATGTATTTGGCTATACAAAGGAAAACACACCGCTTTTGTGTGGAGAGATTTTGCTTACATTGTACAAGACTTCATAAGGCTCAAAAGATTTCATTCTTTTGCTTGATTCAAAGCATTCTACAGGTGTTGATGAACAGAGAGAGAGACCAGGACTATTGAGAACAGGATTTAAATCCACACTTGGCCATGGAACCTCACTGGAGGAGTGGAGTAGTAAAAGCATTCCTTAAGTATTGTGCTTACCTAGAAAAACTCAATGTTTTTCTAACCCTCTCTCAAATATGCTCCATTTTGTGATTTATTGTGTGTGGAATCACTTGAGCTAGTTATGCATTTCACATTGAAACATCATAGGTCAAGATATTAGATCTGCAAGGGCCCTCAGTATCCATGCCCTTATCATCAGGCATCATTGTTTAGCTGTTTTTTTAACTTTAATTCCCAGTGTGACTTCACCAAGTGTAGAAACTGATCACACCAGTTCAGATACAAGGGGTACTATAATTCAAAAATTGATTTTCCAAGCTTTCATTCAATAGGTTGCTTGAAAGTGTCACCTATTGGTCAACTAACATTCATCAAATGGCTTAGAAGTCTTGATCACAAAGGACTGTTTTTTCCATAGTAGACCCTAGAAAGTGTGTGAATTGCAGTATTTAAACCAAATGTGTGGATGTTAAGAGTATAACTAGACAGATGTTCTAATGTTGGATGGCATCACTAGCTGGTGCAATCATACTCTCCTTCTTCACACATTCAATGGGCATCTAGAGAGTTGGCTGCAAAAATCATCTTTGGTCTTACTCATATTAGACAGTGTACTAGAGATGGGCATGAAAATAATTTTTTATTTGTTTCATTATTCATTATTCGTTTAGTTAGGGAACAAAACGAATAACAAAGGGACCCATCAAAGAAAAATGTTTTTCATTCTGGTGTACCTTTTCCTCCAGGGCAGGGGGTAAATAAAAAAAAAAACAGAGGCACTAGCGCCTCTCAGCTGGGAAGCGCTGGCTCCAAGCCAGCGCTTCTCAGCTGTAAAACAAAAGAAAAAGGAAAACAAAGCCCTGCAACGGGGACTATTTAAAATAATAATAATAAAAACATTCAAAATTAAAAACCCACATCCCCCCACCAGAGACCCCCAACTGAGCCAGGACCAGGCGGGCAGGCGGGCGGTGGCTCTGGGGTCCCCCAACTTCCTCTCTGTGTGTGTGGGGGGGGTGTTCCTCGGTCTGCCCTCGGCATCCTGTCGGCACGGGCAGGCACGGAGGTGGAGAAGGAAGCGGATGGGGCACCCCTCCGGGGCGGCTGGAAACTTCTCCCAATCTCCCTCGCTAGCCACCCCGATGCTTCTCAGCCTCCCCTGGCTCCATCCACTCGCTCTGTGTGCGGCAGTGGTGTGTTCCCACCTCTCTTACCTTTCCCGCGATGCAGGATCCCTCGCTGGTGCCTGGAGCCCATCTGCCTCCCCACGGCAGCTGCTCCTCCTCCTGCTTCTGCTGCTGCTGCTCTCGCCGCCACCACCACTGCCCCGCTGAGGGAGGAGCGAGAGTGAGAGAGCCAGGCTCCAGTGAAGCGCAGCTGGTTGCCGCCCACACTCGCCCCCAGCTGTGCCCCACCCTGCCCGTGTGTGTGGGGGGATCTCCATCTCTCCGGCGGAAAGGGTGAGGAGAAGTAGGCACGCCCCAGGTAAGGAGAACGCAGCGGTGGGCCGGCTTCCCCTCCACTCCGTGTTTCGCTGTCTGGGTGGTTCGGCTCCCTTCCCTTTCTTTTTCCCTTTCCCTCACCTGCTCTCTTCCTTTCTGGCCCTCCTGAACGAGCCATACAGTTTCCCTGGCTGGGGAAAACACACACACACACAAAAAAAAACAAAAAACAGAGGAACTAGCGCCTCTCAGCTGGGAAGCGCTGGGTCCAAGCCAGCACTTCTCAGCTGTAAAAAAAAAAAAAAAAGAAAAAAAAAAAGAAAAAAGAAAGAAAAAAAGCCCCACAACAGGGACTATTTAAAATAATACCACCACCACCAAAGTGCCCCCTGGCTGTGCCAGGCCAGAAAAAATGAAACAAAAAGTTTAAAAAGACAAACAAAAACAAATGAAATACGAAACAAATTCTTTTTAAAAATTTGTTTCATGTGCAATGAAATGAAACGGGGGCGGGGCAACAAATGACCCATCATTTTCTACAGTGCCCATTAGAGATGGGCACGACTTGAAAAAAAATTTTTTCGAGTTGTCGTTAGTCGGGCCGGTTCCGTTTCGGCTCATTTCCGTTTTTCGCGAAAATTTGCAAAAATTAGTCAGTTTGTTTTTTCGTTTTTTCATTGTCGTTAGTACTGGTTTGTGGAGGGGGTAGCGGGCTCCTGGAGGGAGCTGCAGGAGTCAGCCAGAGCCACAAGTGACGGACTGGCAGACTCTTTGCACCCGCTGTGTCTCACGTACTTGCATGTAGTGCAATGCAAGTAGATCTGGTTTAGGGTTAAGACGGCTTAGCGCAACGGCTAGGGTTAGGCTAGTTACGGGTGAGGTTACGGTGAGTATTGGGGTGCATCTGGGTGCCTCTCTGACCCACTTAGAAGGACAGTGTACTGGCGTATGGGTTAGGCTTAGGGTTCGGGTTTGGGCTACGATTAGTGGGCTGTTTATGCCCGATTGGCACATCCCAGAAGTCTCTGTGGTCAACCTGGCCAAGTGGCCATGCGATTGGTGGAAAATTTGCATGGTCTACTCCCATGGGAGAGCCCATCATTGCAAATGTGCAGGTGTAAAAAAATAAAATAAAATAAAATAAAATAAAATCAACGGAGACTTTTTTTTGCAAGAAAAACCCACTGCTGCTACTGTAAAAATTCAAGCATTTAAAATAGCTAATTTTCGCATGTTTCTGTGGTGCTTTGGTGGGGTTTTGGGCAACAATTTCAAAAAATATATTGCGGTCGCCATTTTGGATCCCCCCCCCCACCGCATGGCAAATGGATGCGCCCTCCCAGCCTGGTACAGTCAGCAAAACCTGGCCATGCGATTGGTGGAATGGCTCCAAAACTTTGCATGGTCCACTCCCATGGGCGAGCCCATCATTGCGAATGCGCAGGTGTAAAAAAATAAAATAAAATAAAATAAAATAAAATCAACGGAGACTTTTTTTGCAAGAAAAACCCACTGCTGCTACTGTAAAAATTCAAGCATTTAAAATAGCTAATTTTCGCATGTTTCTGTGGTGCTTTGGTGGGGTTTTGGGCAACGATTTCAAAAAAAAAAAATTGTGGTCGCCATTTTGGATCCCCCGCACTGCATGGCAAATGGATGCGCCCTCCCAGCCTGGTACCAGCAGCGCAGCAGTAGCAATAGCCAAGGAGAGGGGGGCGGGGAAACCCCCCCCCCAAATAAAACACCCTTCTGGCCTGGTAGGTGCCCTCAGACAGTTTTCGCCTACTTTTAGGGCCGGGAATCAGGTTTTTTTTTAACTTTTAAAAACTTTTTTTCTGTGCCGCTTGGCATTGCGCGATGCAAGTAACGAGCACGACAAATCAGACCAAATTGTTCGTTCGTCGGTTCGAGCTCGAAGTCTGGGGCAGTGATTCCCGTTACCGTTTCCGTAGAGTAACGGAAACGAGTAACGGAAACGGAAACGGGAATACCGCTAAGTCGTGCCCATCTCTAGTGCCCATCTCTATAGTGTACATATACAAGTATATGAGATACCTTGGCATGGCATTTTTAGATCCTATGAGATTTGTCACCTTCAGTGACACAGTGATCTCCTTTTCTCACTTAAAGGGAACCATGTACAGTACAGTACTTGTAAATTGTCTGACACAAATAAGACCAACTACATTCAGTTTTTACTTCATTTGATTTCACCAGCAGACGCTTGGAAATAGAATGTTAAATGCAACTCCATTGAAAGTAACTGGGGCAGATATAGACAGATACAAAATTATGTATCTAAGAGTGGGAAAAGCTTATGCATACAGGAGTGTCGTCAAGATGGAGAATCAGCATTCTATTTTGAAGAGTAACAGAAGCTGTCTAAAAGAGGTCAGAGGGACTCAACTGGGACTCAATACAGCCATCGTACTGATGAGTCTCCTTCTCTCCCTTCTTTATCCCAGCCCCAGAAAAATAACTTAGACTGACACACTGTCTAATATTTATATCATATGCAGCAAATTTATTTAGGCATTTAAACAAAGATAATATTCAAGTTTAAAGGAGCTTACTGGTGAATGTGTTTCTTATATTCTCACTCCCCTCCTCTTTCCTCACTTCAGTGAATGGCATGCTAAGATCACATCCTCTCACCCAGATGCCAGTGCAATTTATAACTACAAAGGAAGCTTCCTACATCTGTTCTCTTATTTTCATTTTCAATTTAAGAGGGAAATTGACCTTACAATCTCCAATGTGACTTCAGGTCATTGTTATTAGAGAGGAGAAAATGCTGGTGTTTTCCTTTTGACTTAGCCTGGCAAACCTCCCAGATACTTTACAATTGTAGTATAAAAACTCTGAACTTCTTTACTGTATTTTATTTTTCAGGTGGAGATATTTGCTGTCGTCTGTACACTGAGCAAATAGAAAATCCAACTTGTAAGAGGGCTTAACAATAGAGCTCCTTTTAGAAGCTCTAAAGCAAAAAATAAAATAAATTCTCTGCTTGACATTCTTTCATGCTGGTTGGGAGATAATGTTAATATTTTAGAGTAGATTAACTTGATGTCATAATTTGCAGGATTTTGTACTGAAGTTTCTATAAATATACAGATATGAGACCTGCTGAAAGCAATGTCAAATACCATCTCAATTCTATGGGGCAGACTTTTAACCATCCTGTTACTTTTCAGAGGGACATATCTGATTCTACCCTACCCATCACTTCTTTTTTTGTTTTGTTCCTCCATTTTGATGGGGGGGGGGAGATAACAGGGAAAGATAATTTCACAATCAGAGTGTAAGTTCAAGCACAGTAAAATAGTACTTCCAAAAGAGCTATTATTTGCAAAGAACAACTCAGTGGCCTCACACAGATGTTCTTCTCTGCAAATTAACATGGCCGGGGCTGTGGCTCTTGTGACTGGATTGCTTGAGCTACACCCAGTATTCAGATCCAGGCACTCCATCATTCAATCTCCCTGGAAGGAGGCACCTGGAAGAGTCCTCTTACTTCCAAGGAGCCCTCTAGTCATGAGGTTCTTATTTAAAATACTGCATCCATTACCATTACAGTACACCTTCTTACTAGAGATGGGCACGACCAGAATTTTTTTTTCCAAGTTGTCGTTTTTTGGGACGGGTCCGTTTCGGGTCGTTTCCGTTTTTCACGAAATTTTTAAAAAATTTGTCATTTTGTCGTATCGTTTGTCGTTACCGCCACCGCGATATCGCGCGATTTGACGTCCCAGCGAGTGGCGTCCTGCCGGTGCTAGGTGTTTTTGCGCCCTAGGCGGCAGGCGGGGTGGCGGGGGGGGCATGGGCGGGCGGCGGCAGCGGCGGGGGGAGGGGCGGGCGCACGGGCACACGGGCGAAGGGCGCAGGTCCCGCAATTACCCAGAGAGGGCGGAAAACACTTTAAACTGACTTGCTGCACAAGACTGCATCGAATAAAGCAATTGCAATTTTTGCAAACAAAGTGGGCAGTGCACCCACAGCAGAGCTGCAGGCAGGGTATGACAGGACCTTGGTTTGCCACCAAGCAAATGAAATTTTTAAAATAAATCCACACCTCCCCTCCCACTCAAACCTCCCCCCCCTTTGAAGCACTATCAGAAAAGAAATCCTAACAAACTGCAGGAGAATAAAAAAGAATAAACTGCATTGGTATTCCCCACAGCAGACAGAGAATAAAAGGAATTATTATTATTTCCTAAAAATTCAATTGAATCAATTCCCTCCCTGCCTGCCTAACTGAAATCTAAAGGCTCCGCGAAATCAAAACTAGTCTAGCACAGCAGCCAGCTACACACAGCCCTCTCCCACCCATATCCAAGCCCGGACTGCGACTCTTCTGGGAGTGCCTCGGCTTTTTATGCCCTCTTGCACATCCAGAAGTGTCAGTCAAAACCTGGCCATGCGATTGGTAGAATGGGTTCAAAAATTTGCATGGTCCCATCCCATGGCCAGCCCATCATTGCGCAGGTGTAAAAAATAAAAATAAAAATAAAATAAAATAAAATCAATGCGACCTTTTACTGCTGTAAAAAACCCACTGCTGCTACTGTAAAAATTCAAGCATTTAAAATAGCTAATTTTCGCATGTTTCTGTGGTGCTTTGGTGGTTTTTTGGACCACAATTTCAAAAAAAATATTGCGGATGCCATTTTGGATCCCCCCGCACCGCATGGCAAATGGAGACGCTGAGGATGCCCCCTCCCAGCCCAGTACCAGCAGCCCAGGACAGGAGGGGGGAAGGCTGGGGAAACCCCCCCCCCTCGAAACCATCCCTCTGGTGGGTGCTGCCAGGACCCTGCCTGTCATAGAACCTGAATGTGAAGGGTTAAATGCTGAAGAGCAGCAGGAGGAGCCTTGTAGTTCAACTCAGCAGGCAGCTGAGTCTGAGGAGGCAGCTGAGGGCACATCTCCTCCTCCTATAAGGGCTAGGAACAGGATCCTGCAAAGGAGAACTAACAGGAGAGCTAGGGAAAGGATCTTTAATGATAGGCATAGAATTAGATCTGAAAGCCCTGAGTTCTAGCAGGAGCCTGGCCAGAGATATGGGTGTGCTCCCTGTTTTAGGAAAAAGCTAGCAAGTTTACCCTGAACCCTCTGTGGGAGCAACGCGTCACTTACCTTGTCACCACGTTCCTGTGTATTCTCCTGACTCTGTTTCCTGACCTTGGACCGGCTTGCTGACTACGGCGTTCTCTGTTTCCCTGGCATTTGGCTCTGTAAGGTATTTTGGCTGTGATTTGGACTGTATTTGTTCTTTATTTGGATTACAACTAAAGTTCCTGGCAAAGAACTGAAATTGGCTTGCTGTGTGTTCTGTATGCGGGGCTTGACAGTGTGCTCCCACCCACCAAACTTATTCAAGCAGAATGGAGACGGAGAGGGTTGTTGGAATGACTTCACTGGAAGCTTTGCAAAACCAAGTACTGTTTTTGTCTCACGCAATTGTTCAATTGCAGCAAGCTCCAGCAACATTACAGCCTCGTTGCCCTTTGCTGACTCCTGACCGGTTTGAAGGCAAATTAGAGGAATTCCCTGCATTCTTGTCTCAATGCAAGCTGTTCATTGAGGTGCGGGCTCAAGAATTTCCTACTGAGAGGTCTAAGGTCTGTTTTATCATCAGTTTATTGAAGGGACAGGCAGCTAAATGGGTGACTCCTTTACTCCTCAGTGCTTCACCTTTGCTGGATAATTGCCAGGCTTTCCTGAACCATCTTTCCTCAGCCTTTCACAACCCCGTGCAGGCTGCTACCGCCAACAGGAGACTCAGAGCTTTGAAACAGGGCAAAGACTCAGTGTTTGATTACACTACTGCATTCCGTTTGATAGCTCAGGATTTGCAGTGGAACGAGCCGGCACTGATTTCTCAGTATATGGAAGGTTTGGCAGAGGAAGTGCTGGATGAACTCTGTAGGGTGGAACAACCAAACACATTGCAGGAACTCATTACCCTGTGCCTGAGAATAGATGGACGCCTGGAAAGCCGTCATCTCTCCCGAGGTCAGAACTGCAAACAGCAACCTCTGCAAGCTGTGTCTCATCTGCAATCCCAGGAGGCCCATGAAGTGGATCCAGAGCCTATGCAACTGGGAGCTGCTCGACCACGCCTCACCCCAGAGGAAAAGGCAAGACGACGCTTTCATCATCTCTGCCTGTACTGTGGGGGAGGAGGACATTTTGCTTCTAAATGCTCTTTGAAGCGTTCCTCATTAAGTGCTGCTATCTCTCCAGCAGTAAAAGGGCAGCTCCATCCTTGAAGGAACCCCGAGGAATGGAGCATACCGAAGGGTTCCCAGGAAATACTATCACACCTCAAGGACCTTTTCTGATACCTGTGACTCTAGGGCTCCCTGATGGTCGGGAGATACCGGTGTATGCTATGGTAGACTCTGGGGTGGCTCACTGCTTTGTGGATACTGGGTTTGTGCGATACCATCGGATTCCAGTACAAAATAAGGACACACCTTTGCTGGTGGAGTCCATTGAGGGTCGGTTACTTTGTTCTGGGCCGGTAGCTCAGGAAACCTGTCTCCTTACTCTTCAGGTAATGGATCATAATGAAAGATTAGCTTTAATGTAACTCGGATGCCCCGGTTTCCTCTTGTTTTGGGACTTTCCTGGTTGCGAGCTCATAATCCACTGGTGGATTGGGTGCAAGGGGAATTATATTTCAAGGTTCCTTTTTCAAAGCAACATTCCTCTACTGTCCTGGCATCTGCTCATGATACATCTGACCGTGTCTTGCCCCAGGCATACCAAGACTTTGCAGATGTATTTGAGGAAAAGGGGGCTGACAAGTTACCTCCACATCGGCCCTATGACTGTGCCATTGATCTGATTCCTGGGGCACCTCTTCCTGTGGCACGAGTTTATCCCATGTCCGAACCTGAATTAGAAGCCTTGAGGGCTTTTCTGGACAAGAATCTTCGACGTGGGTTCATACGCCCTTCCAAATCACCATTGTCAGCACCAGTGATCTTTGTAAAGAAGAAGGGAGGGGAGCTTCATCCTTGTAATGATTATAGAGCACTAAACAAGATCACTATTAAGGACTAGTACCCTTTACCCCTAATCTCTGAACTTTTGGACCGATTAAAAGGGGCTAAGTGTTATACTAAGCTGGACCTTCAGGGGGCATATAATTTGGTACGTATTCACAAAGGAGACGAGTGGAAAACTGCATTCCGGACCCGGTACGGCCAATATGAACATTTAGTAATGCCTTTTGGATTGACCAATGCACCCAATGTGTTCCAGCGGATGATGAATGACATTTTCCAGGATCTCCTAGATCGTTGTGTGATTGTGTATTTAGATGACATTTTGATTTACTCCGCTGACCCAGCTCAGCATGTTCAAGATGTTCGTCAGGTCTTGCAGCGTCTCCGGGAAAATGGACTCTATGCTAAGCTGGAAAAATGTGAGTTTAACATTGAAGAAGGTGAATTCCTGGGACATATCATTTCTCCTCAGGGAATTCGCATGGATCCTAAGAAAGTAGAGGCTGTGTTGTCATGGCAGCAACCACAAAATCGTAAGGACTTACAATGGTTCCTTGGCTTCGCTAACTACTACCGTCAGTTTATTCCTGCTTACGCCGATATTGCTGCATCTTTAAACCATCTCCTTCGTCCCAAAGCGCCTTTCCAGTGGACTCCAGAAGCAGAGAAGGCTTTCTCTACCTTGAAAACCCGCTTCACCTCGGAGCCTTTACTTCGCTACCCTGATCCACAACTGCTGTTCATAGTGGAGGCTGATGCATCTAGTGTTGCCTTGGGAGCAGTATTATCTCAACAAGAGGATCCCTCCCAAACCCTGCGTCCCTGTGCCTTCTACTCTCAGCAATTAAACCTGCAGAGAAGAATTATACGATCTGGGAGTGTGAACTGCTGGCCATCAAAACACCTTTGATGTATGGAGGCATTACCTTGAGGGAGCTCGACACCCTGTTCAAGTATTAACTGATCACAGAAACCTGGAACACCTACAAACTGCTCGGCGATTGTCTCAGCGACAAATCCGGTGGTCTTTATTCTTTTCCCAATTTGATTTTCGTATCAAGTATATTCCTGAGGCTCAGAATAAAAAAGCTGATGCATTATCTAGAAAACCTGAATATGCGGCACCAGTGAAAGAGACATTAGTAGCACCCATCTTGCCTCCCTCTGTGTTCACAGCTACGAATCCATGTCCCAGCTTGGCAGAAGAAATCCAGGAATCTCAAGCTTGCGATCCATGGACTCAGCAACGTCTTCAGGAACTTCAAAATGGGGAGCATGGAGAGTTTTCTGCACAACAGGGGTTATTACTACATCAAGGGAGGTTATATGTTCCTGCTGGTCCCCTTCGTAACCAGGTATTGCATTTCTCTCATGATTCTTTACCTGCTGGACACTTTGGACTTTACAAAACCCTGCATCTGCTCACAAGAGAGTTCTGGTGGCCACAGGTCTGTGCTGATGTTGCCCGATATGTGGGTTCCTATGAAGTTTGTCGGCGAGCAAAGGATGTGGTGACTAAACCTTCGGGTCTGTTGCATCCTTTGCCAACACCCTCTGCTCCCTGGAATGCTGTCTCCCTAGATTTCATCACAGATCTTCCTCGCTCAAAAGGTTTTACCTGCATCCTGGTCTTCGTAGATTTATTCACCAAAATGGCCCACTTCGTTCCTTGTCCTAAATCTCCTACCGCAGCAGAAACAACTCATCATTATTTACAACACCTCTTCAGACTTCATGGTTTACCTGAATACCTTATTTCGGATTGTGGACCCCAATTCACCTCTCGTTTCTGGCAAGCAATGCACAAGGCACTAGGAACCCAAGTTCACTTGTCATCCACTTATCACCCCCAGTCAGATGGTCAGACTGAGCGTACTAATGCCATCTTAGAACAATATTTACGTTGTTATACATGTTATCAACAGGACAATTGGGCGGATTTGTTGCCTTTAGCTGAGTTTGCATACAATAATGCTGTACATTCATCCACTCATCAAGCCCCATTCATGGCCAACTATGTGTATCATCCTCGGTACTTTCCAACCACCCTTCCTTCCACCTCTGTGCCAGCTACCGATGCCTACATTCAGGAACTTCATGGCATTCAAGAATTATTGAAAGAGCAACTCAATCATGCTAAGGAAGCATATAAGAAGGCAGCGGATAAGAAAAGGCAGGAAGATCCACAGTTAAATCCAGGTATGAAAGTTTGGCTCTCTACCCAATTTTTGAGACATCCTGGGCGATCCCAAAAACTAGATCCTCGCTTCATCGGCCCTTACCCCATCCTAGAAAAAATCAATTCAGTGGCTTTCCGTCTACAATTACCTGCTTCCCTCCATATTCATCCCGTGTTCCTCCGTTCCCTCTTGGTCCCAGCTACAGATCCTGACCCCAACCGACCACCAAATCCTGAACCTCCTCCACCGGTCTTAGTAGAAGGAGAAGAGGAGTATGAGGTCTGCCAAATTTTGGACTCCCGGATACATCGGGGGGGGGGGGTTGCAATACTTAGTGGACTGGGATGGTTGTGGACCAGAAGATCGATCTTGGGAACCGGCGTCTAACTTGCATGCACCAGAGTTGATTCAGCAATTTCATGATAATTATCCAGACAGACCTGGCCCATCGGAAGAGGGGGATAGTGCCAGGACCCTGCCTGTCATAGAACCTGAATGTGAAGGGTTAAATGCTGAAGAGCAGCAGGAGGAGCCTTGTAGTTCAACTCAGCAGGCAGCTGAGTCTGAGGAGGCAGCTGAGGGCACATCTCCTCCTCCTATAAGGGCTAGGAACAGGATCCTGCAAAGAAGAACTAACAGGAGAGCTAGGGAAAGGATCTTTAATGATAGGCGTAGAATTAGATCTGAAAGCCCTGAGTTCTAGCAGGAGCCTGGCCAGAGATATGGGTGTGCTCCCTGTTTTAGGATAAAGCTAGCAAGTTTAACCTGAACCCTCTGTGGGAGCAACGCATCACTTACCTTGTCACCACGTTCCTGTGTATTCTCCTGACTCTGTTTCCTGACCTTGGACCGGCTTGCTGACTACGGCATTCTCTGTTTCCCTGGAATTTGGGATTTGGCTCTGTAAGGTATTTTGGCTGTGATTTGGACTGTATTTGTTCTTTATTTGGATTACAACTAAAGTTCCTGGCAAAGAACTGAAATTGGCTTGCTGTGTGTTCTGTGTGCGGGGCTTGACAGGTGCCCTCAGGCAGGCATATTTTCGCCTGCTTTTTTGGCCGGGAATCGGGTTTTTTTTATTTTTAAAACTTTTTTTCTTTGCCGCTTGGCATCGCGCGATCGCCGTGCGATGCCAGGAACGACAACGACAAATCAGACCCAATTTTTCTTTTTTCAGTTCGAGTTCGAGTTCTGACAGCTTAATTGTTGTTACCGTTTCCGTTACGTAACGGAAACGATATCCAAAAACGGAAAACAATTTCGCCAAGTCGTGCCCATGTCTACTCCTTACCTTTGTATGTTTGCCCTGCCAGACCTTATATTCTGTTCCCTCCTTCCTACTGCCATCACTATGTGTTCCTCTCCTTGCTCAGCCAAACTGAAAGACACCTCCCTTTGTAGAAAACTAAAGGAACTTAGACAAACTTAAAATTAAAACATGCTTTCCCCAACTGAAGCAAACTGAAAAGGAACCAAAAGTTTTCACAATATATATCCCTAGCAGGCAATCCTTTCATTGATGGTTGTTGCAAATATCT
The DNA here is from genome assembly GCA_037367245.1 of Phrynocephalus guinanensis. NCBI lineage: Eukaryota > Metazoa > Chordata > Lepidosauria > Squamata > Agamidae > Phrynocephalus > Phrynocephalus guinanensis. The sequence goes on from CM074735.1 coordinate 4,467,740, forward strand.
GAACTGCCCACTTTTTGTCATCCGGTGGCCATCCTTCTGCATCCTAAGAGCTGAGTTTTGGTCAAGAAAAAAATACTGAAAGAATGTAAAAGGCTAAAGTAGGTTATGCCACGTTAAACACATGAAGCCTTTTCAGCAGAGTTCTGTTTGTTTTTACCAGCAAACATATACCACAAAGTCAAAGCAGGAGAGAGACCTGACAGGGCCCAGTGCTTGTCTTCATATACCAGGATCCAATGGTAGACAACTCAAGTAGAAAAATACTGCCTTTTAACAAAGAGCAATCTCTAATGACCTTCCTGAGTTACTTTTGTACAGATTCTAGCTACTGCAATTGCATACATCTGCATGTGGCTGCTGTAGCCCCAGGCTCCACTAGAAACCTCAGCTGTAGGTGTTTCACTGACCTACACAGACTGAGCTACTACCTCCTCAAGCCTTGATATGTAAGTTATTTCAAGAATTTAATTTATATTCTTATTTCTAGTGGCCTGGTGTAAACACAAAAACCTGACAGTTTCTATGCAGTACCTAGAGTGACACAGTGCTTGACAATGGATGAGATGTGTAACTGGAGGTATGACGTAGATAGAGGTTGCTGTGTAGGGGACGAAGAGGAGGCACACAGGTTGCCCAGCACGAGACAGGACATTTGAAGATCTGAGGAAATGTAGGCTGATTGTTCTTATGTCAAAGGGTAACTTTGAAGTAGAACACTTACTCTTTAGTCTATGAGAGTAGAGATGAGATAAAAGGCTGTTTGGCATAGGATGGGACCTGCCACTGGAGGTCTAAGGTGAAATAGAGATATTATTCTGTGGCCAGCGGACAGAAGAGGTAGACAGGTATTCCCTACTTTTCTACAGAGGAGGGGAGCCTAACATGCTGATGTTGACCGTGATGAAAGATGAAACATTTTGCAACTGGCAAGGAGCAAGGCTCTACTATGCCCCCCCCAAAAACCCCAACATGGGCCCTCTTTTTTACTCCCAATCTTTCACTTAAGTCCACATCTGAGAAATCCTGCCATCCCAATATCTTCTTTATGACCTTTAGGGCCACTAGTCCTGGTCAGCCTAGGCCTCCTCCTAGTGATATCACTTGTGAGCAATTCACAGCCTTTTTTAGATCAAAGATTGAGGCCATCCATGCCAATCTGAACTCCAGTTGCCCTAATCTCTCCTCTTGTATCCTGGGGGCCTCACCCCCTCAGTCTCTATTCCTGGTTGAGTTTGGGCCTGTTTCACCAGCTGAAGCCTCCAGGGCTATGGCTTACTGCCAGCCGACGGCTTCCCCTTTCGACCCTTGCCCATCTTAGCTTATTAAATCCACTGGAGGGAGCATGCCGGAGTGGGCCTCAGCTATTGCCACTGCCTCCTTCAAGGAGGGAATTCTTCCTTCTCGTCTGAAGGAGACGGTGGTGAAGCTCACACTAAAGAAGCCCGGCCTGGCATCGGATGATTTGTCCAGCTATCGCCCAATCGCCATTGTTCCCTTCATGGGCAAGGTCATTGAGAGGGTGGCCGGCCATCCAGCTCCAGTCATTCCTGGAGGAAAATCATGTCCTTGACCCATTCCAGTCCGGGTTCAGGCCATTTCGTGGGACTGAGACTGCCCTGGTCGCACTGCAAGATGACCTCCTCAGGGAGGCTGACAGGGGGTGTTCCACCCTCTTGGTTCTCCTTGATTTGTCAGCGGCCTTCGATACCGTCGACCATGGTATCTTGCTGGATTGGCTTGCCGAGGCAGGAATCGGGGGTTCAGCTTTCGGCTGGCTCCGATCCTTCCTTGGTGACTGATCCCAGCGAGTCCAGCTGGGGGGGGATGAGCTATCAGTTCCTTGGACGCTCCCTTTATATGAGACCACTGGCCGAGGTCATTAGGAGATTTAGAGTTTGCTGCCATCAATATGACGATGACACACAACTCTATCTCTACTTTTCATCTACTGCAGTGGAGGCCGTGCACTCCCTCGATCTGTGCCTGGAGGCGGTCATGGAATGGACCAGGACTAAGAGGCTCAGACTTAACCCGGAGAAGACCGAGGTTCTGTTCTTTGGGGCACCCTCCTCTAAGTACAATGGCCCCCTCCCTAGTCTTGTGGGAGTTTCCCTCCACCCTACGGACAGGGCCAGGAATCTGGGTGTGGTCTTCAATTCAGCCCTCTCCCTTGAGGCCCAGGTGATGGCTGTCTCGAAGACTGCTTTTCTCCATCTCCACAGGATCGCCCATATCCACCCCTACCTCGATGAGACCTCCCTGAGGACAGTTGTGCAGGCCCTCATGATCTCCAGGATCAATTACTGCAACGCCCTCTATGTGGGGTTGCCCTTGACCCTTATCCAGAGACTTCAATGAGTGCAGAATGCAGCAGCCAGACTGGTGGTGGGTGCTCGTAGATTCGACCACATCACCCCAGTCCTGGCACGCCTGCATTGGCTGCCTGTGGCTCTCCGGATAAGGTTCAAGGTCCTGGTTTTGGTTTACAAAACCCTCCACGGCTCCTGAATACTTGTTGGAACGTATCTCCCAAAGGTCAACTGAGGCCAGGCCCACTAGAATGTCACAGGTGCACTCACTCCGAGTGGCCACACCCAGGGAGGTGCGGAATCACTCACGCGCAACCACACCTTCTCTGTAGTGGGCACCTCGCTGTGGAACCATCTCCCGAGTGAGTTGCGCCTTGCACAGTCCCTACCTGCCTTCAAGAAAGCACTCAAAACCATGCTTTTTAGGGAGGCATTTGGTGACCTTTTAACTTAATTTTATTTACCTTTTTTTTGACACCTCCTGCCGAGGGCTCTCCCTCCTATTGTCCTTGCTTCTTTTTTGTTGTTTGTATTGCATTCTTGTTTTTAACACTGTTGTAAACCGCCCAGAGTTTCACTGGAAGATGGGTGGTATAGAAATAAATAAATAAATAAATAAATAAATAAATAAATAAATAAATAAATAAATAAATAAATATTTTTTTCTGTGTTCTGCCCATGCACCAACCCCCATTGGGCAGACTTACTCTTCTTTGCAAGAGGATAATAATCATTATTATATATCCTCAGCTTTTCATCTTGTTTCTGCCATTTAGTCCCTGCATTCAGAAAAAACTGCAGGAGGGGAATGGGCGGAACGTAGAGCTATGAAGGAGAGAAAAGACCTACTCCCCCTTGTATGTTTCAGACAGGACCCAGGATTGGAGGTGGTGTGCCTCCATCTTCCCTTTTACAGAAGGAGGCCCTTGGAAGTAGAGGCCAGAGGATTGGATCCTGGGGGGTGGGTGGGGTAAGAAAGGAATGTGTGGATATTTGGGATGTTGAGATGGCCATCTGCTTTCAAATATGGGGTGGGGTTTTTCCATGAATTGTTGATTGTGACCACCATACACATGCGGGCACCTATATATAGTGCCCACTTTGCCTTTTGAATAAATTTGATCTGTTTACAGAATACTGTTTTGTGCTCATTACCATTCACACTTGTAAAAAAACAGCCATGAAATTGCTTTTTGTTTGAGAAGGAGTCAGTTTCTGGGATTTTTCCTTGCTTGGTCTCACTTTGTGAATGGTAGTATGTCTTTCATTGCCTTCCAAAATCTCCCTTTCTGAGCTACAAAGCTGAAACAATGTATCTACTTGGAATGCTCTTGTTCCATGAATGCTGAGTTTATATCAATGTCACTATTTTACTCTTTTGAAAGGTCTTTTTGGGAAATCAATATTTCAGCCCATGCAAGCCTGAATTTCTTTCACATTAAAAGTCAGATGAGAACAAGATTAGACTTTTCTATCTATTTGATCTGCTTTAAACCTGTGAATATTTAGCACCACTTGTCTCTGCATGTGAGTGGGAGAACAGTTTAGAAAATCATAACTCAAAAGCCCTTTTTCCAAACCTCTCCAAATTTGGCATAATGCAAGGGCCACCTATCTGCCAACAGACATCTAGTTTCAATGTTATTTTTTTTGGGGGGGGGCTACCCCACTTTTAGAATTGCCTTGTAAAATGTTGATTTACTCTGCTGCACAATAACAAAGATTGTACAGTGATAATTATTTTTATTTCTTTTATTTGTTTCTGGAATCTGTGATTGCCCACATGAATCTAAAGAGGAAGTGGCAACTGTGGGGAAATGACATAATACTGAACTGATATAGCAGCTTGTGAAATTGCAATGTTTTTCTGTCAATGTACTGAATTTGACAAGCATAATCACAAGAAAGGAAGTGCTCACTTGAGGCATAAGTTCTAGTTGTACTGTATACTGTTCCTCACTCAAGTGAGTGTTTCTTGTCTATCCACCAGACAATATTTTTAAAACATGCATTTCAAATATAGTGCTACATCAGATAAACATTACAGTTTCACCAGCTGTCATATCAGTTCATATGCATAGTTTATGCAAATCTCTATTCTCCTTTTGACAATACAAAAGTGGACACTCCAGCAATATGAACAGTATCAGGAAATAATTGTAAAGAATACTTGCTTGCTTAAATAAGATGAAAAAGACCTTTGATATTAAAAAGGAGAGTTACACTGCAATTCTAGATCCACACTTCTTCCACATTTTTTCTCAGAAGTAGAAATAGTTGTACTTGTGTTCAAGGTGACTTAATCCTACTCAGGTAACAACTTCTAATATTCTAATCCCACAATATGAATAAAATGGACTGGATATCTGCCATCATAAACCTGTTGCCCAGTGAAGCAGTCTACAAAATATAAAAAGGAACCTTCTTTGTTTAAACTCAAAAATATGTCATATTTCAGACATGCCATTTAACTGTAAATTTCTTAAGTATTTTAGATAATCAAATGAGCAACTTAAAAACATGTTATGCTGCTGCTGCTGCTGCTGATGATGATGATAATCATAATTCTGCTGCTTCTGAGATTGTTCAACTTCCAGTAATTCTACAGGCCCATGCCCTTGTTTCTCAGCAATGGGACCCATGACCTGTAGCCCATTTATCGACGGATGTCCACATTCATCAACACCAATCGCATTCCTTGTTAACCTGGGTGATGACCGAGCCAGTATAGGCTTATTTTGATTATATTTCACCATGATTCATGGGTTGTTGGGTGCACTTAGTTCTATTCATCAGTCAAGACTAGACATGGGCACGGAGCGGCGAAATTGTTGTTTCTGTTTTCGGTTATTGTTTTCGTTACATAACGGAAACGGTAACGATAATTACGCTGCTCCAGCTCGAAACCTGACCCGAAAAAAGCAAAATTGGGTTGTTTTTTTCATTGTCGTTAATGGCATCGCGCCGATCGAGGCGATTGCACGATGCCAAGCAGCACAGAGAAAAAGTTTTTAAAAGTAAAAAAACAACAACAACAACCCGACTCCCGGCCAAAAAAGCAGGCGAAAATATGCCTGCCTGAGGACATCTACCAGAGGGGTGGTTTCTGGGGGGGGGGGTCCCGGCCTCCCCCCCTCCTGTCCTCATCAACTCTCGCATGCCATGCGGTGGGGGGATCCAAAATGGCGACCGCAAATTTTCTTTAGAAATCGTAGTCAAAAAACACACCAAATCACCACAGAAGCATGTGAAATTTATTTATTTTAAATGCCTGATTTTTAATAGTAGCAGCAGTGAGTTTTTTATAGCAATAAAATGTCGCATTGATTTTATTTTATTTTATTTTATTTTATTTTATTTTATTTTATTTTATTTTATTAGACCTGCCCATGTGGGCTGGGCATGGGATGGGACCATGCAAATTTTTTGAACCATTTCACCAATGGCATGGCTAGGTTTTGACTGACACTTCTGGATGTGCCAGAGGGCATAAAAAGCCGATGCACCTTCCAGAAGTCGCAGTCGGGTCTTGGATGTGGAGGGTGGAGGGCTGTGTGGCTGGCTGCTGCTGGCTGATTGGAGGGAGGTTGGAGGCTTTAGGGTTTATGTTAGGCAGGGAGGGAGGGAATTGAATTTAGAAAATAATTTCTTTGATTCTCTGCAGCTTTGTCTGTTGAAGGGAATAGTAGTTTATTCTTTTTTTTTCCTCTGGCAGTTTGTGGGGATTTTTTCCTGATATTGGGTAAAAGGGGAGGTTCGACTGGGAGGAGGTGTGGATTTATTTTAAAAATATATTACATTTACTACTACCATTTATTTTCCCAACTTCAATTTGCTTGCGCACACAAACATTTGGGGTGCAAGCCAAGAGAACCTCTATCTAGTGGAGAATATTTTACAATATTATTTATTTAGTTTACTATTACTTACTTCATTGTTTGTTTTTTAAACTTGTTGTGTGTGCAGTTGAACAACACAGGCCCATTCCATTTAAGTGGATCAGAAGAATTCTGAAATTTATTTTCATTTTATTCCCTGAACAACTACTAGTAAACTATATTGCGTTTGTTTATTTATACCCCAATATCTTTCTTGTTGGGAGGCTGCTGCTGCTGCTGATATCAGCCTTACAATATTTTTGATTCAATCATTATTACTCCATTGTTTGTTTATTTATTATTACATTCCCTGAACAACTACTAGTAAACTATATTGTGTTTGTTTATTTGCTCCCCAATATCTTTCTTGTTGGGACGCTGCTGCTGATGATGATATAAGCCTTACAATATTTTTAATTCAATCATCATTCATTACTCCACTGTTTGTTTGTTTTTATACACTTCTGTTTTTCTCTGTGTGTGAAGTTCAACACACACAGGCCCATTGCATTCCAGTGGATCAGGAGAAGTATGATATTCATTTTCATTTCATTCCCTGAACAACTACTAGTAGACTAGGAAACATTTAACAATATCGGGTTTGTTTATTTACATCCCAAATATCTTCTAGTGCTGCCTGCTGAATCTCATATCAGCCTTACATATTTTTGATTCATTCATTACTCCACTGTTTTTTTTTTGTTTTTATACACTTCTGTTGTTCTGTGTGTGTGAAATTCAACACACACAGGCCCATTGCATTCAAGGCCCATACTCTGGCCTTGTGGCCTCCCATACTCTGGCCTTGTGGCCTCCCATACTCTGGCCTTGTGGCCGGCCATACTCTGGCTCTGTGGCCGGCGGCCGGCCATACTCTGGCCTTGTGGCCGCCCCTACTCTGGCCTTGTGGCTGCCCCTACTCTGGCCTTGTGGCCTCCCATACTCTGGCCTTGTGGCCACCCATACTCTGGCCTTGTGGCCACCCATACTTTGGCCTTGGGCTGCCCATACTCTGGCTTTGTGGCCTCCCATACTCCTTGTATGACTTGGTAGGCTGGCACTCTGGCTTCGTGGCTTCCTGCGTGGACTGTCTCTCCACTGGGCAGGCAAAACTCAGGCTTGGTGGCCTGCAGAACTCTGGCTTGGTGGCCTGCAAACAATGTCCCTCCCTCAATTTCCCTGCTGGCGCTCTGGCTTCGTGGCTTCCTGCATGGACTGTGTCTCCACTGGGCAGGCAAAACTCTGTGGCCTGCAAGAACTCTGACTTGGTGGCCTCCAAATAATAACCATCTAAAATTATGAATCTGTGACTTTTAAATTACAGAATAGACATACTTAAGGAAAGCAGGAAAATGCAAACATGTGCCTACATATTTTTTGCAAGACAGAATAAACATACTTTACATTCAACGTGTTATTTTCCTTCCCCTTATCTTTTTCATTATTGTTTTAGTGACTGTATGATGCTAATGCTACATACAAACAATAGTCAACTTCTCCCCTATCAAAAACAAAACAAACAAACAACACCCCACTGTCACCATTTACACATAGAAGAGTTTGCCAGAAAGTTCCAGGCTTGGTTCTTGGTGGATACTCTGGCCCACAAAGAAGGACAGCTAGCTTACTGGCGTCCTGGCACACAGCTGGGACTCTGATTAGACAAAAGGGCGCATCAAGGCAGTCACACAGGTTGGCAGCACCCCATGGAGTTCCAGGCTTGGTTCTTGGTGGATACTCTGACCCACAAAAAAGGACAGCTAGCTTACTGGCGTCCTGGCGCACAGCTGGGACTCTGATTAGGCAAAAGGGCACATCAAGGCAGTCACACAGGTTGGCAGCACCCCATGGCATCCGCTGCAGCAGCTTGTTCCTGCCAGTTAAGTCCCTGCATGGACTGTGTCTCCACTGGGCAGGCAGAAAACTCTGTGGCCTGCAAAACTCTGACTTGGTGGCCTGCAAGAACTCAGGCTTGGTGGTCTCCAAAAACTCAGGCTTGGTGGCCTGCAAAACTCAGGCTTGGTGGGCTGCAAAAACTCTGGCTTGGTGGCCTGCAAAAAATGTCCCTCCCTCAATTTCCCTGCTGGCACTCTGGCTTCGTGGCTTCCCTGCGGACTGTGTCTCCACTGGGCAGGCAAAACTCTGCCTTGGTGACCTGCAGAACTCTGCCTTGGTGGCCTGCAAACAATGTCCCTCCCTCAAGTTCCCTGCTGGCGCTCTGGCTTCGTGGCTTCCTGCGTGGACTGTCTCCACTGGGCAGGCAAAACTCTGCCTTGGTGTTCTGCAAAATCTCTCCACTGTCTCCCACTGCAAAAACTCTCCACTGTCTCCACTGTCTCCGCTGTCTCCTCTCCACTGTCTCCTCTCCACTGTCTCCAGACCCACTGGGCAGGCAAATCTCTGTGGCCTGCAAGATCTCTGGCTTGGTGGCCTGCAAGAACTCTGGCTTGGAGGGCTGCAAAAACTCTGGCTTGGTGGGCTGCAAAAACTCTGCCTTAGTGGCCTGCAAAAACCCAGGCTTGGTGGGCTGCAAAAACTCTGGCTTGGTGGCCTGCAAAAAATGTCCCTCCCTCAATTTCCCTGCTGGCACTCTGGCTTCGTGGCTTCCCTGCGTGGACTGTGTCTCCACTGGGTAGGCAAAACTCAGGCTTGGTGGGCTGCAAAAACTCTGGCTTGGTGGCCTGCAAAAAATGTCCCTCCCTCAATTTCCCTGCTGGCACTCTGGCTTTGTGGCTTCCCTGCGTGGACTGTGTCTCCACTGGGTAGGCAAAACTCAGGCTTGGTGGGCTGCAAAACTCTGGCTTGGTGGCCTGCAAAAAATGTCCCTCCCTCAAGTTCCCTGCTGGCACTCTGGCTTCGTGGCTTCCCTGCGTGGACTGTGTCTCCACTGGGTAGGCAAAACTCAGGCTTGGTGGGCTGCAAAACTCTGGCTTGGTGGCCTGCAAAAAATGTCCCTCCCTCAATTTCCCTGCTGGCACTCTGGCTTTGTGGCTTCCCTGCGTGGACTGTGTCTCCACTGGGTAGGCAAAACTCAGGCTTGGTGGGCTGCAAAACTCTGGGTTGGTGGCCTGCAAAAAATGTCCCTCCCTCAAGTTCCCTGCTGGCACTCTGGCTTTGTGGCTTCCCTGCGTGGACTGTGTCTCCACTGGGTAGGCAAAACTCAGGCTTGGTGGGCTGCAAAACTCTGGCTTGGTGGCCTGCAAAAAATGTCCCTCCCTCAAGTTCCCTGCTGGCGCTCTGGCTTCGTGGCTTCCCTGCGTGGACTGTGTCTCCACTGGGTAGGCAAAACTCTGGCCTAGTGGCCTCCAAAGTAGGCCGCTGAAACAATCCTTGCCCTGCTGGCGCTCTGGCTTCTCTTGCTTCTCTTGGCTCTTCTGCGGCTGCCATCCCATCCCAGCAGCACCGCACTCAGTCCTCCATGCCCAAAGAGTGGTGGACTGAACTCCAGGGTTTTCTGGAGGGCCTCCATTGGCTCCAGTCAGCTCCTTTGGATACTCCAGCTGGCGATGCTTCCCCGAGAGGTTGCGGGGAACTTTTGGGGGAGAAAGAGTGGTGGTGGTGGTGGTGGTGGGGAAACAGCATCTCTCATGGCTGTACCAGACTGAATCTCTGACCGCTAGTTGACCAGGGTTGCATTTGCTTGGCTTTACAAGGAGTGACATTGGAGATGGGGAGGACATTGAGACTGGAGTAGACTCTAATCCAGATTTGGGGAGGAATGGAATACTGTGTCTCCTGCTGCCTCTGAGAGGTGGAGGGGAAATGGGATGGATAAAGGCTTCAAAACAAAACAAAAAAAAGTATAACAGGCAGCCAGACCAAGTAGGGTGGCCAGTTCAGTCAGCGTTGACCAAGAGAAAAAAAAAGAATATTGCATTCTGCCCATTTTGTTTGTTTTATTGCATAGGATGCAGTCTTATGCTACGATATATTTATTAAATATATTATTCAACACCCAGTTTAAAGTGTTTTTCGCCTGCTCTGGGTCATTGCGGGATGTCCCCATGCTCTAGGAAGTCAAATCGTGCTAAATCGTGGTAGAAACGACAAACGACATATGAAACAACAAAATGACAAATTTTTGAAAAATTTCGCGAAAAACAGAAACGACCCGAAACGGACCCGTTCCGACAAATGAAAACTCGAAACGTCATTTTTTCTGGTCGTGCCCATGTCTAGTCAAGATCTCTCTGGTATGGTTAGACCTACTGGAGCAGTTGAGCCCCCTACCATGACAAGGTGACATGTAGCAAAGAACTGGTGGGATCAAAAGCCTGAAAAAGAAATTGAAAATGAGCATGCAAAATTACTTTGGGACTTCCGAATACAGACAGACAGGGTTTTGGAGGATAATACCCCGGATATTGTGATTGTGGAGAAGAACAAAGGTATGGATCATTGATGTTGCTATACCAGGTTGATAGTAGAGTCACCGAGAAACAACGTGAAGAAATAACCCAATATCAGGATCTGAAAATTGAACTTCAGAGACTCTGGCATAAACCGGTACAGGTGGTCGCAGTGGTAATTGGCACGCTGGATATGGTGCCTAAAGAGCTAAGCAAGTATTTAGAAGAAATTGGAGTTGACAAAGTCGCCATCAGTCAGATGCAGAAAGCCACCTCACTGGGATCTGCTCACATAATCCGCCGATACATCACATACTCCTAAACGCTTGGGAAGCATTCGACTAGTGATTTGTAATACAAAATCCAGTGTTGTTATCTTGTCTTCTCTGTGTGATGATAATAATAATAATAATAATAATAATAATAATAATAATAATAATAATAATAATAATAATAATAATAATAATAATAATAATAATAGTTAATCATTGTTCATATCAAAATGTAAGTGCCCACTAAACCACTTTGCCCATGAGATAAAGTTTAGAACTGTTCTAAATTTAAAAAATACATTTTCAAGGAAACTGAAACATTTTTCCTTGTTAGCTGGCATTGTTTGAAACTTCACAATGTTTTTTTAACCCTGGCAATTAATAATGTATATTGTTCCTTAGGAAATCTATGGTAGCTTAGACATAATTAATGTCCACTTTTCATTTCCAAAAAGGAAAACAAATTTATCATGCTCAATGAAACCAGAATGAAGGATCCATCACAAAGTAAATGGAACTGAATGAGACACTTTCATTAGCTATGGATCATTAGTATAACACCCCATAATGGCCCTGCCAGAGATTTGAAGTTTTGTCATGTGAAGACATTGCCACATAGCCCATTAATGAATGAACAGCAGACATTTGACATCAAAACATTTACCCTCATAATGCCAGTAAACTGTCCCTGGAAATCAGCTTCCATTTCAAAATCTATCAGTGCCCCTTGCAATGGAGAAGTTATACAGAGAATAAGACTTAAATCTTTCTCATCTGGTTTAACTATGCTTTGGTTTTAGGGCCAAAGTAGTTTGTATATTGTGAAATCTCTGTCTAATATTTTGTTCCCTAGGCTTAAGTAATTTAAAATGATTTTTTAAAAGATGCACTGGGGAGAAGGTGCAGTCTTTCTCTGTGTTGTTCTTTGTATTTAATTAAGATTTCAATTTAAATCATGACTGTAGTATAGGGGGAAAGGCTTCATTATAAAATGTCTTCCACAGTATTCTAGGCTTAATCTTTCCTGCCCAGAAGCTACAGTATCTTAACCTGGAGAGAGAAGAGGGAAATGATAAGGAATCTGATAATAATCACCAAATATCAAGTTGTCTCTTAACTGAAAAATAGGAACTTTTGATTTGGTTGGTGCAGTTTCTGCAAGGAGAGATGAGAATATCTGCTAGTTTTGCATCATCTGCCCTCAAAATTCTTAAACATCTCAGATTTATTCTGTCAGAAATAACTGTGTGTGTTTTGGTAAATTCTTCAAAAGCAAAATAAAATAATATTCTCTCTAATCTGCACTGGCAAATCAAATTAAGTACAAAAAAATCCTGGTTAGAGGCTGTTTCAGGATGTTTATTTAATCCAAGGGTCCAAATAGAGACTGCATTGTCATTATCTGTTAATAACTGAATGATGAATGTGGTTCTTTTCTTGTAGGCTACACATATTTCTGTATTAATGGTTGACTGCCTTGGGTTAAAGTGTTTCAGAGCCATACCTGCAACTTGAAAAAGTATGAGCACGTTAACAGAAGCATTGCTTGCCAATGTCCATTAAAATGGTGTGTGCATTGTGTTTTGTTGTTGTTGTGCTTTGTTGGTTGTTGCATCCTGCTGCTTATGATGCACTAGTGCTAATACTTGTGAATCGGCATAACTTACTTGCTTAGACTTAGTTTCTCCCATGCTGCTGGGCACACTGGGCACCGAGTGGTTTCCAGTTGAGCTGTTCTGCAGCTTCCATTTCTGCATTTTTCCATGTAACGTTCACTGCATTTGGATTTTCATGGAAAGTTGCTTGCCAGCTCTTCTGTGGTTTTCCTTGTTTTCTTTTTCCTTTGGGAGGTGTCTGGTGCATTGCAGTCTTGTTGATCTGGTGTGCAGGAAATTGAAGTATGTGACCAGCAAGGTGCTTCTGGCATTTGGTCACTATTTCATCTAATGTTCAGATGCCACTTTGCTGCAACACATCTTCATTTGTAACATGGTCCCTGTAAGAGATATCCAGGATCTTGTACAAACATCTCTGGTGGAACACATCCAACTTTTGGCCTCCCCCCCCCCTTTTTTTTTTTTTGGTCATTTTCCTTGTTTCACTAGCATACATCACAGTTGCAAAAACAATGCTGGTGTACAAGTGGATCTTTAGTGCAACAGAGATAAACAGTGAAGATCATATCTGGCAGAAGGTTTGGAACATAATAGATGCTTTGCCAATCCTACATCTAACATCTTTTTCTGTCTCTCTAGCATTGGATGTGACGCCACCAAGGTAAGTGAACTCATTGACCTCCTTGATGGGTTTCTATCCAACTGTAATATTCATCTTTGTTGCTGAACATTCATGTTTTTTGTCTTTTCTACATTTATGTGCAATCCCACCTTTTATGCCTGCATTCGCAAGCTAGTCATCATGGTTTGCAGGTCAGGCTTTGTTCTTGAGAGCAGTGCAATGTCATCTGTGAAGTCAAGATCTGTGAGGTGGGAATCTTCCTTCTGTAGAATGGCCACAGTGGGTTTGCCAATTGCCCTTTTCATGATGAAATTCATAGCAAGGATGTATAGAAATGGGGAAACTGACCTCATGCAGTTTCAATTTTAAAGGAATTGGTAATTTCTCTCTCTGTTTTACTGATGCAGCTGGAATTCAAATAAAAATTCAGAATAATACTAATGTATTGTTCAGGTACACCATAAGACTGCACAGTCATCCACATTGGGTCTCTATGAATGATATCAGAGTCAATGAAGTTGGTAATCAGTGGCTTTTGGAATTGAATGCATTGCTCCACAATGTTCTGGAGAGTGAATATCTGCTGAGTACAAGATTGTTCATGGCACAAGCCAGCGTGTTCTTCTCTCATTACCTTGTTTACTGCATCTTGTACATGATGAAGGAGGATGATACAGAAGACCTTGCCTGGCATTGAGAGCAGCGTGATGCCCCACCAATTGTTAAAATCAGTAACAATCAGTAACAATGAAACTTGGCCACTTTTCTTTCATCTACCATATTTCATGTTGTATCCCGAATCCAACATGTCCTCTATGTATCTCATCTCCCAATGGACTTTTCTTCACTTTTAATAAATGCTTAAGATGTCCAAAGTAACTTAAGATGTTCAGTGACTCTCTCACACCAGATCAATTTTTTCAGCTCGAGTTGGAAATTTTGTAGGGTGGTAGTGTCTTTTAACTTTTCAACTGCATAAGGATGTGGCCTCTGGCATTTGTTGTACTCTTTAAAGCACCATAATGAGTCAAGTTATTTTATTTTATTATTTTTAAGTCAGGTTATAAAAACGTAAATAAAATATTGCACATACCTTACACAGAAGAGTATAGTACATAGTAACTCAGTGTTTGTGAGTTAAATACATAGAGCTGTGATGATTCTAGAGAAGACTCTGAGGCTGCAGCAGTCATGGGCAGGTGCAGGTAATTGTGACCAGAGCTTGTCTAGAACTCACTAGTTGCTGATCCTTGGTAAAGGTCAGTTACTTTGTTTTTTGTTTTAAGGAGAAGTCTTGCTAGTCAAGGTGTTATATGTAAGCAGGCATGTATTATGTATATTAAGTTTTTGCTGAAGCTAAGCTGTCTGAGTTAAATGTTTAAATATAAATTATATTTTTCTTTGGCAAGTTGTTTGTCACAAGTTTTTGTATCCTGAAAGGCACCACATTCTGCTAGATGTCAGACTCTTTCCGGTACACAATGTTTTCTTGTTTTGTCAAGACTCTGCTATTGGGCTTTTGGGACTGGACACATACTCACACTATTTTCCCTTTTTTCTATGACATAATGCTACTCTCAATTCTTATTATTCACATACTATAGTGCGAGTGTAATTAAAAACAAGGCATTGTGGAAGAGGAAAAATTACAAATGAATTAAATTTGAAAATATGGGGGGGGAGAGGAATTGTGAAGAGAGTTGGAGAAAACTGCAGACAAAAGTGGCTTCCCACCCTACAGGTGTCACTGCATAACTTTTTGAAGACATACTTTGTGATAACATGGAACAATCTGGTCGGCACATCCCATCAACAAAATGGGGCACACTATGTAGTGGTGCAAAGCAGTAGCGAAACAAACATGTGAAGGCACTTTAGAATTTTTCCCCCTAATATATTTGACCTTACTGTAACACTACATGCAAGAAGACATTTCCCTCCTATCTTTCCTCATCCATCGATGAGTTCCCTTGCTCCCTACAGTTAATTACCTGGAAAAATGCTGGAAAGAAGTGCTTTATTACATCATCCCCTCTTCATGACAACTTTTCCAAGTGAAATATGAGGCCAGGGAGGTCATTGGCTGTCATAGAGAAGCCTGTACAATGAAACAAGATAACTAAATAAATACCCCATAACTAAATTAAAGCACAAGAACCATGAAGTTCACCCAAGAGAAGATCTTCTCCAAAATTTATCCTCTTATGGCAATTTGGTCTTCTCAGGGTTGAGCTTGAGTCTGTTGGTCTTGGTCCATTCCATGACTGCATTCAGGCACTGGTTGAGGGTCTGAACAGCCTCAACTGCAGAGGTGGAAAAGGAGAGATAGAGCTGTGTGTCATCAGCATACTGATGACAGCAGACTCCAAATCTCCTAATGACCTCAGCCAGCAGCCTTACATAGATGTTGAACAGCATGGGAGAGAGGGACGACCCCTGCGGAACCCCACATGGGAGTATCCATGGGGCAGACAACTCCCCTCCAAGCTGCACATGCTGGGGACATACTGTGCCCCCCTCCTACAAAATGAAAGCACGGCAAAGCATGGCAGGCCCTAAGCCAAGTTGGAGTCTTGTAGCAGTCTGCTGCTTCCTGGGGTTTTCTTTTTGGAAAGGGAGTGTCACCCTCAGCAGCTCCTCAAGTGCAAACAGCACCATGTGTCCAGTATACAGGAGAGGGGTATAAAACACTATGACAAACTAGCATTATAAAAAACGTTATGCGCTGAGGATGGGCATGGGGAGAAAAAAACAATGTTAAACAGATGAATATATTTCCTTATTATAATGTTGACAAAATTATATATTAGTAGCTGGCAACACAGTGCATATTGGGAACTTATTTAATGCTCACATGCAGAACAGAGAGAGAACTTTCCATGCCAGTCTCCCTGAAGTGAACAGAAGAGTTAATTGGCAACTCTCATTCTGATGACCCACAGGTGGATAACATAGACCTCAATGTACAAGTAACTTTCTGCAAATAATTTGCACAACACTTTGCAGGCAAAATTGAACAGATCCATGCTGACTTGGATGTTGTTATTGATCCAGAGCCTGTAAATAAAACATAATAATAATAATTTACCTGAAACTGTGGTTCTTCGAGTGCATCTGTGAATTCCCCAAATGGGTCTCTTTGCACCTGCGCAAAAATCACTGGTCTTCTCCAAGCTCAAATATGGTATAGGACAGTGTTGGCGAACCTATGGCATGGTTACCAAAGGTAGTACTCGGAGCCATTTCTGTGGGTACCTAACATCGCCCCTTCACAGCCACCTGTATTCAGGTTAAATTACTGTATTGGCACTTTGCGAAAAATTAGTGGGTGTGGATCGCAGTTTGGGCACTTGGTCTCTAAAAGGTTCTCCATCACTGGTATAGGACCTCCTCTTCTCAGCGCACATGCTTCTTGTTTCCTGCATGCAATCCTCAGTTCCCTGCTTATCTGCCACTGAAAAAGAGCATAAGAGATGTGACAGAAAGAAGGTAAGGTGGGAAGTAAAAAATCACAGATGCACACTCAAAGAACCACAGTTACAGGTAAGTAACTGCCTAGTTTACAACTCTATTGCTAGGTGTAGTGGCAGACTGGCCCTTTGCTCTATTTTGTGTTGCATCCACAATAAATGAGTTTGGTAAGGGATGTTTGGATAGGAAAGCTGTACTATCTGCATGTGTCCTGTAGAGATTGTGTATGAATCTAGTCATCAATGGAGCAGATGATGGTTTATCCCATTTGCCTTTAGCCCGCTTTAGAGGAGATGGAATTAAGCCCATTCTCAAAGGAGGGATTTGGCTCTTATTGAGATGTCAAAAAAAAAAACCTTGCAGGAATCATCTGCATCAGGTTGTTCTACTTGGAGATCCATTACTTTATCTATCTTGTGGATCATATTGTGGAATATCATCTTAAATCCTCTGATGGCATTTAATTTAATATCATCTTAAATCCTCTGATGGCAATGGTGGATAGTTATCTACTAAGTCAGAATCTGGTGTCGGTAAATTCAGTTGGGACTATGATGGTTTATGTTGAGAGTTATAAATGGTGTCAAAAATGCTATGGAGAATAGGTTCATCCATAGAAGCAGGAGAGTCCCCCCCTAGGCTGAGATGCACGATGTGAGATTGCAGTTTGCCATTTTTCACGAGGAGAATAAATTGGATGAGAAGGAGAGGATACTATGTTTGACCTAGGTCTCCCAGCTGCCTTTGAAAGGGTTCTCGATGTCGAAGGCTGTGCTGATGCCTGAAGAGCTGAAGGTGAATGAAGTCTATAACGCTTTTAAGTGATAGGACGCTTGTTCTTGCCTTGTTATGAGGCTGCTCAGCATAGCTAGATATGTCATGAGAAGAACATGAGATGACTTGAATATAGTGTCAATTAGAGGTGGGCATGAAACAGAAAGCCAATGGTTCAGTTCGTTCTGTTTCGGGGGGCCCTCAGTCCATTTCGTTTCATTTTGTATGAATTTTTAAAACAAAAAAATTGTACAAACTGAACCCAAATGAACTGGTTCGGCTTACCTGGCTGGAGACCGCCACTGCTTCTGGGGGACCACTGCCGCTGCCAACAAGGACACCGGGAACTGCTGCCGCTGCCAAGAGACCGCCACCACTGCCGACGAGGCCGGCACCATTTTTTAATTATTATTTTTTTTAATTTCCAGTGCCGATCACGTGGCCCCCGGGGCTGGGTTGGCACTTTTAAAAATATTTTTTATTTTTATTTTTTACATTTTACAGTGCTGACCATGTGGCTCCTGGGCCGTGTTGGCACTTTTAAGTTTTTTAAAGCCTCAATGCTTGGGCTTGTTGTTGTTTTTTCCACAGCTGAGAGGCGCTTGCTTCCCCAGGGCCAAGGCGGTGCCATTTTTTAAATTTAAATTTAATTTTTTTTACAGCACTGACCATGTGGCTCCCAGGGCTGGGTCAGGAATTTTATTATTACTATTATTATTTTACATTTTACAGTGCCGACCATGTGGCTTCTGGGTCGGCACTTTAAAAAAAAAACCATTTATTTATTATTTAAGCCCCAATGCCGGGGCTCCCCCCCACACACACACACAGCTGAGAGGCACAACAGTTAGTGTTTCATTATGTCCCCAATTTAGATTGATGGATTTGGGAGATAGTGCCTGGAGCTGACAACATGGGAGATTCGAGATTTCTCAATATGGTTTTTTTAAATAAAAAACAGGCAGGACAGCTATAAAAGGGAGTAAGATATTCACTCTGGGCAACCTACTCATTGCTGAATACTCCTGATATCCTGATGCATGTACAATTAGCTCTGATGTACAAACACTGTTCACCCTTATATTATGCCTTATGTGATTTTATGCGTCTCTTTTAACAATTTATGGGCTTATAGCTACAATAAACTCGACTTGGACTTGGCATGGGAGATTGTCCTGATCTCCACCAGTGTTGAGGTGGAGTCTCCAGCCGGGAGAATAGGAATAGGAACAGCCTTGGACGACCTCAATGATGCTTTACAGGTTGAGAGAGCCAGTTTCTTTTTCTTTTTCTCCATATTTTTAGACACTTGGGAAGGTTTCAATTTTCTGTTGTTTCCAAGGTGGAGAGAAGTCAATGGGATGGAACACTCAGCTTGATCTTGGGATTCCATAGGCTGCAGGGATTTACCCCAAATATACACCTGCAGTCTGCTTAGGCACTGCTTAAGTGCCAGCTTGGTTACGTTTTTACAGTCTGGACACTGAGATGGGTCATGCTGTTTTCCCAAACAGTAAAGGCAAAGATCGTGGCCATCGGAGAGAGGGATCTTATTTGGACAGGCCACACCCCTCTCAAACAGTCCCCCAGAGACCATAAAACGGTGCGCACATGGGGGGGGAATAGAAATTAAAGTTATTCTCATCCAAACAGCTGGAGGAGGAGGTAAGTTTAATGATAAATAAGAATAGGAGAATAAAACAATAAAAAGGGAATAAAGAATAAAGGAGTACTTTCAATTTTGCAGGAGCTTTAAAGAAAGGTGACAGTTTTCAGTGGCAGCAAAAAGGAATTGAGGATTGTGAGCAGGGAACGAGGAGCATGCACACTGAGAGGAGGAGGTCCTATATCATATTTGAGCTTGTAGAAGACCGGTGATCTTTGCACAGGCACAAAAAGACCCATTTGGGGAATTCACAGATGCCACAAAGAAGAACTGTCCCCTGCATGCCCTGTATTAATGGATGAGTCTCAGCTCCTAAAGCCTGATGATGTGGTCAGTACCCTTGGGGAGGTGAGGGCCACCACATGTCTTCTGGATCCCTGCCCTTCCTGGCTCATGAAAACTGCCAGAGATGGTATGGCAATCCCAAGGCAAATCAAAAATACTTAATACCTCCACCAGCAAGGCCATGGCTGACTCATACTTTATGGGAGTTGGGAAGGTTGTAAGGGTGGGACTTTCTCACACCTTAGGCCATTGTTCACCTAATGAGTCTATTTTCCACCAAATGACCCTGTTCAGACAATTTTCCATCTTATGAGCCTATTTCAGACCAGGGTGACAAGAGATCAAAGTGAACTATAAAATGGAGACTCACCACTAGCTTTCCTCAGACTGACGAAGCTGTTTGGATGAGCAGTGAAATGCTTCAGTCTCTCAAGAAAAGTCCAGTTGCCATGACTCAACTTCCAGATAAACTCACCTGGATGACTGCGAATCTTCATAGACATATGGCAGACTGGTTAGGACGAGTAGTGTTGAGTCTGTTTTCCTTCCAGAAACAAAGACCTTTCTCTTCAGGCAAGCTTTCCCTGAATGATGGACTACCTTGTGTATTTTATATGAATCTATGGGTTCACATAGACTTTGTGTTTATGACTACTTATAACCATGTTGCTTTAATGAAATGCTTCTCTAGGAGAAAGGTGGGGGTAAAATACGCTTAATAAATAAATAAATAAATAAATAAATAAATAAATAAATAAATAAATAAATAAATAAATAGTGAATGCCTCCTTGCAACAGGACAGGATTCCGGTGTGCTTAAATGAGGCAATAGTAAAAACACTGTTTAAAAAACCCAACAATACTAAACAATTACTGACCAGTCCCAGATATCCCTTTCTTGGGGAAAGTACTGTTGATAATGGGATCTTCCTGGGAAGGCTCCCTGAGGTGGTGATCCTTCTTGGAGAACCGTCTCCAAAGAGTACAGTTGGGTGAGATGACTTCTCTATCTCATGGTCCTCCAATTGTGGGGTGCTCCAAGGGTCGATCATCTCCCCCACACTTTTCAGTATCTATATGAGGGCACTGAGAAGGGATATTAGGAGGTATGGAGCTTTTTGTCACCAATATGCAGGTGGCACCCAGCTCTATATTTCCAACTGCAATGGATGCCATTCTGTCCCTTGAGCACTGTCTGGCCAATGTACTAGATCAAATGGGAGCTAATCCACTGAGGTTGAACCCAGGAAAGGCGGAAGTCCTTTGGGTGGGCCTCCCAAATGTTTGTGGACTGGGAAGCTCCCTCTCATGAGGAGGGGGATGATTCTCTCTGCAAAGGATGGGGTCCGTAGTTTGGGTTGGACCTGGAGCTCACAATGGAAACTTGGGTGGTATGGGTTATCTATTCTGTGCATTTCCAACTGTGCCAGATTGCCCAGCCATAGGCCTACCTTGATGTTGGGGCTTCAGCGGTATAGAACACAGCAGCCAGATTATTAAGAGGGACAAAAAATACCAGCACATTTCCCCAGTTCTGGCCATGCTGCGATGGCTACCAATATTCATTGACTTCAAGGTTTAATGATAACATACAAAACCCTCAACAGTTTGGGACCTCACTATCTGTCAGAGCAGCTTCTGTCACAGAGAATTGTCTGGACCACTTGTTCCTCTCAGGCTGGGCATCTGAGGTAGCCAACCCCAAAAGAATCCCCAAAAGTATCAACAAGGAATCAGGCTTTCTCCATTGTTGCTCCTAACTTATGGAACAAGCTCCACCCTGAGATATCTTTGGTTTCATCACTCCAAATTTTTAAATGTCAATTAAAATCGTGGCTTTATAGATTGGCTTTTCTATTACAGTTTACAATGCTTGGAAACTCCCTTCTATCCTGTCCATGTTTATTTGGTTTTTTGTTTTCCTAGTCCACTTATATAATTGTCCATTTTCAATAATGATTATGTTGTACTATCATTATGTATTATTGTTACTGTCTGATGGTTTTGTTTACTATGTTTATTATATAATGTTAAATATTTTTGTATTTACTTTTTCTGTTATTTGGATTATTTTGTTATATAGTGGGTCAGATGGAACCAGGCGACGCCCAAGTGAATTTCAGCTCTTTATTCATAGTAAAAGCACACGTTGCAAAGAGATAAAAAGCACTCCTAAAAAGGCTCCAAGGGCCTGTTTATATACACACCCGTGGCAGGCCATTGGATGGTTTAAACAGCCTGCTGGCCCCCAATTGGACAAGCCAGAATCCTGCCCTTCAGTTATTCTCCAGCCTCCAGCTCCCACATCCCACACCTGTCTCCCATTGCCTGTGCTTGGGAGCTTGATCAGGCCCCGCCCAGCTGGGGCCTGGCTAGAGCTTGGCTGGAGCTAAGGTAAGTTTGGAGCCTTCCTTTCTATTTATTAATATACTCCAAACTCAGGCAGTTCACGGGTTACACTAAGAACACAACACCCCTCCCCCCTAAGTTCGCGCATCCTAACACAAAATTCTTAAAGTATGCCGGTCTCCGCTGTTCATGCTGAGAATTGCGAGGTGCTCCAATAGGGTCGGTTGGGTCGCTAGTCTGAGTCGATGAAGTGTCTGAGGAAAGAGCGGGGTCTCTCACCGGTAACGGGGTCACCACGGCTGGGACAGCATCCGGCTCTTCCCACTCAACAGCTGGACTGACTGCTTCCTCCTCGCTCGGGGCAATGCTGCACCCGCTCCTGATGTTACCGTGCTCAGCTTCTCCAGCCAGCGGCAATGGTTTCTGCTCCGATGTATCTGTCTCTATTCTCAGATCTTCATCCTCCGGGGGCACCTGGCACCGCAGCTGGTCTATGTGGCGATGCCAGTGGAATCCTGCATCTGTTAGGACCTCAAAAGAAACAGGCCCTGTTACACAAATTACCTTGGCAGGGACCCATGCTGGTCCACTGCTATAATTCTCTGCATAGGCTGGGTCCCCTGGGAAAACCCCTCTGGGGGCCCTTCTGTCTTCTGCTGCCAGTCGCTGGTCCAGATCTCGATCTGGATGCAGCCTGTCCAAGAGAGTGGTCAACTTGCACCCCATGAGCAGCTCTGCTGGACTTCACCCCGTGGAGGCGCATGGTGTTGTATGTTGTGCCAACAGGAACCGGGCCAACTGATCGTGCCAATACCCTTCCCCAATCCTTTTCAATGCATCCTTGGCCATGAGCACCATCCTCTCCGCTTGACCATTCATGGTGGGGTGGAAAGGCACTGAGTGTATGTGCCGGATCCTGTACTTGATTGTAAAGTCCCTGAATTCCACAGAGGTGAACACCGTCCTGTTGTCGGTAACAATTGTATCTGGAAAGCCATGAGTGGCAAACAGCTTCCTCATTGCACGTACAGTTACTTGCGTGGAGGTTGTAGACACCGGAACCACCTCTAGCCACTTTGAATAAGAGTCCACTATGATAAGGAACATTTAGCCCTGAACGGGTCCCGCAAAGTCCAGATTGAGTCAGGACCATGGTTTTCGCGTATCTTCCCATGACTGTACGGGAGCGTGGGGCAGGTCTGGTTGAGACTCTTGGCATGACTGACAATGCTGTACCCACTCCTCAATCTCTTGGTTGAGGCCCAGCCACCAGACATAGCTCCTGGCAAGGGCTTTCATTCTAACCATGCCCGGGTGGGCCTCATGAAGGTTCGACATTACTCTTTTCCATAATGGTGGTGGGACCACTATGCTCCCCCATAACAGGCAGCCTTTGTGTGCTGACAACTCATTCTTCCATGATGCAAAGTTTGCAAACTCCTTCCCCACCTGGCCTGTGGGCCACCCCTCCCCACCCAGTCCAAGATCCGAGATAATACACAGTCTTTGGACATATATTTAGCAATGTACCTCGGGTGGAGGGGTGGTTCTGGCAGCTCTTTGAGCTGCATGATCTGGTACGCAGGTGCCATGTCAGGGCCAATCTTGGGCAGTGGATGGTGGCTAAGAACATCTGCATGTCCCATGACTTTTCCCTTCCGGTACTGCAGAGAGTACTGGTAGCCAGCTAAAAAAATTGACCACCGCAGGACCCTGGGGGATAACATTTGTGGTGTCTGATGATCTGGTGCAAACAGACCCAATAGTGGCTTGTGGTCCATAATGATGGTAAAGGCCCTGCCGTACAAATAATCATGGAACTTCTTAACCCCTTTTACTATAGCCAGTCCCTCTTTATCTATCTGGCCGTAGTTACGCTCCGTCGATGACATGGTCTGTGAAAAGTAAGCCACCGGTACCTCACTCCCATCAGGAAGTTGATGTCCCAGGACCACACCGACCCCACAGGGTGATGCATCACAGGCAAGAATCACTGGGAGGGTCTCATCACAATGTGCTAGCACCTTATTGGATGTCAAAAAATCTTTAACTACCTGAAAAGCTGCAGCTTGTCGAGGCCCCCAAACCCATTTGGCCCTCTTGTCTAACAATCTATGTAGGGGTTCCGCTACAGCAGCCTTGTGCGGCAGGAAAGCATGATAAAAGTTTACAAGCCCCCCAGAAGGCTTGCAATTCTCCCTTATGAGTGGGCAGTGGAGCATTGCAGATGGCACGAACCTTTTCCTGTGCTGGGTGAATCCCGTCAGCATCTACTGTAAAGCCCAAAAAATCTATGCACGAAACCCCCAGGATAGACTTTTCCCTTTTTACCTTGAGCCCCGCTGTCTGGAAACATTGCAAAACAGCACGTAATCATGTGGCAAATTCAGAAGGTGAGGGGGCTGCTATCAACACATAATCAAAAAAAGAATTTACCCCAGGATCCCTTTAAGCAGGGAGTCCATTAAGTCCTGGAATATCCCTGGGGCCACACTGACCCCAAACTGTAGTCTCTTTACCCTGAATGCCCCCCTGTGCGTTACTATCATTTGTGCGTCCGCCGTGGCATCATCAACTGGCAGCTGCTGGTATGCTTGGGCCAGGTCTAGCTTCCCAAATACCTTGGCTCCTGCCAATGCAGAAAGAATGTGGCTGATCATGGGGACAGGGTAAGCATGGTCTTGTAAGGCCTTGTTCAGAGTGCATTTATAGTCTGCGCAGATTCGGACTGACCCATTTGGCTTTACAGGCATGACGATGGGTGTCTCCCACACCCCATGTGGCACCGGCTCTAGAACCCCTTGCTCTATGAGGTGGTCAAGTTCCTCATCAATTTCTGGCTTTAGGGTCAATGGAACCCAGTGGGCCTTCAAACGGATGGGATGAATTTTTGGGTCAAACTGCAAGGAGACCTGGGGACCATTATATGACCCAAGAGTCCCATCAAAAATGGCTGGAAACCCTTCACAAATCTTTTCCATGTCTGTTGTGGTCATGGCTGCTGTCTGGTGGATCCCTGTGACCGCAATGCCCAGTGGCTCGAACCAATTCATTCCCAATAGGCTGGTATACGGGCCCTCCGTTATAAATAAGTCCAAGTCCTGAGCCTCTCTTTTAAATTGGACCTGGAAAGTTCCCACTCCTCTGAGTGCTATCACATTTTTCTGGAAATCCTGGAGTGGAAAGGGTGCAGGTCGAAGGGGAGGGATCTTCTTGGGGCACAGTTGCCTTAGAGTCTTAGCTGAGATGATAGATACTGGCAACCCCGTGTCCAAATGCATTCTACAGGGGACCCCTTCTATCTGGACTGTCACAAATATTTGACTGGACCCCCGGGAGGGAAGATTCAGTATCTGCAGCGTGTCTACTGTGTTGGCGTCCTCGGGGATGCTTGCTGTCTGGCATGGTCTACCCCCTCCTGATGCCTCTCTGGCTAACCTGGAGCGGCAGGCGCGGGCAATATGCCCGGATTTTTGGCAAGTCCTGCAGATGGCATCACAAAATCGGCAGGTCTGTCTTGCATGGCCCTCTCCGCAGCTTCCACACGGTTGTCGTAGTTGTTCAGTGATCCAATTGGCTCTCAGAGAGGTGGGACGGGTCTGCCATGGGGCGCTGCTTTGCGTCCAATGAACGCTATCCTCCTTGGAATCCCTGCCCTCATCCCTACTCTCCTGATGTATAGCTGGCTCCCTTGTAGATGGTGGGCTGTGTGGCCAATGCCCCTCCCTATGGCCTTGTTCAGCAGCCACTGCCATCTCCATGGCCTGGGTGAGGGTGATTTCTTTAGTGGCTATCATTTTCTGCTGCAACTTGGCATCTGTTTGACCTTGCGTAAACTGGTCCAGCAGCATCTCGTCCAAACTGGCAAACTTGCACTTACTTGCAAGCTTCCGAAGCGCTGCCAGAAACTCAGTGGCCGACTCTTGCGGTTTCCTCCTTCGGTCATAGAACGCCATCCTCTGTGCCATCTTAGTGGGCTTAGGAGTGAAATGTGTCATCAACAGGCTCACCAGCCAGTTATATGATACTGTCTTGATATTTGCTGGGGCTGCCAAGGTCTTGGATAGTCCCAACATGGCTGTGCCACTGGAAGAAAGCAGCATGGCCCTCTTCAATGCGTCATCTCTGACCCGGTATAGTTCCAGGTGGAAATCCAACCAGTCAGCCCAATCTTCCCAGTTCTGTGAAGTGCTGAACTCCGGCTGTCCACTCACAGGGGTAGCCATCATAACTGGTTGGGGTGGTGTAGGATTGACGCTTGCCGTTGGTTCTCCTGTACCGTCCATGTTCCAGTTGCTAGGCCACAAGCTGCTCGTGCGGTCAGTGCCTGGTTCTGGTTCTGCTCAGCAGCATCCCACCTTCGTCGCCAGTGTTATATAGTGGGTCAGATGGAACCAGGCGACGCCCAAGTAAATTTCAGCTCTTTATTCATAGTAAAAGCACACGTTGCAAAGAGATAAAAAGCACTCCTAAAAAGGCCCCAAGGGCCTGTTTATATACACACCCGTGGCAGGCCATTGGATGGTTTAAACAGCCTGCTGGCCCCCAATTGGACAAGCCAGAATCCTGCCCTTCAGTTATTCTCCAGCCTCCAGCTCCCACATCCCACACCTGTCTCCCATTGCCTGTGCTTGGGAGCTTGATCAGGCCCTGCCCAGCTGGGGCCTGGCTAGAGCTTGGCTGGAGCTAAGGTAAGTTTGGAGCCTTCCTTTCTATTTATTAATATACTCCAAACTCAGGCACTTCACGGGTTACACTAAGAACACAACAATTTGCATCAAACCACCCAGCAAATAATCTCCCTTTCTCTCTTTTCCCTCTCGCTCTGTATTGCAATATATGCTTATAATTTATTGTTTTGGGGGGCAATATTCCCTATTCCATTCTGTTGTAATTGGCACCATCTAAGGGCCAAACTAGGGCTGCAACTCAGTGCAGTGGAGCTCTGGAACTAGGATTCAGGGGTTCAAATGTCCACTGTGTCACCTGGGACAGGGGCCAGCCAAAATGACCCAGAATAAGTTAAGTATCCTGATAAG
Source organism: Phrynocephalus guinanensis (assembly GCA_037367245.1). Taxonomy (NCBI): domain Eukaryota; kingdom Metazoa; phylum Chordata; class Lepidosauria; order Squamata; family Agamidae; genus Phrynocephalus; species Phrynocephalus guinanensis. The sequence continues at coordinate 4,494,370 of CM074735.1, forward strand.
GTCAACCACGCTGCTACTTGGGTAGCTTTGGCAAGCTGCTCAGTCCCAGAGTGCCACCAGAAAAGGAGCCTGGTAAACCACTTTTGAGCACTTTCTAATTAGAGAACCTTAGGAATATCATCATAGGTGGCAACGGAATTGATAGTTCAATTAGTTCTGTCCTGCTCATGAGCTGTTACTGTTGCCTTTAGCATGACCTGCTTAATTTCATGAATGGGATTCATGTGCTTATGTACAATAAGATTGACCAACATAATTACTATAAAATATACTATTGTAGTCTGTTTGGCCAGTGAACTATGGAAGCCAATATCCTTCCATAAGCCACAGTAGGAAAAAAGATGTCTCAAAAAACTGAAAGAAGAATTGTGTATTTTAATAACATTCTATTTAAATATTGATACTCTCTACTAAACCATTTCATATTATTTAATGTATGTGTCACACAATAGCTTGCAATGCTATACAAAGCACTATAGTATCCTGGATAAGAATTTGACTTGGAACCAAGAGACATGCAGTATAAATGTTCAAAGTGGGAGTTAGGGAAAATGAAGTTAAGGGGCAGTCTAGACAGCTAAGGAAAAGTTTGGGCGGATGAAATGAGAAACATCTTCCATGGTAAATTGCTTTACTCCCAAAGGGCAAGTGAGATTCTTTATCCTTTGCTGCCTACTGAACATTCACGTTGTCTATGGAAGGTCACAGTTTTCTATCTGCATTTTTGTTGCACACTTAATATTATTCATTAGCACACATCTCAAACCATTGTTGTCTGTGAATACAACAAAGGCACATGACCTAAACGCTACATTTATACATTGGCCAGGACTGGCTCCTGCAGTACTGCAACTGAAATCCTATTGCACAGCACAACAGTTATGACAGTGGCAGCAAATAGCTACTGATTAAAGGCCTCCTTTGGATGTGTATCATTCTAACACCAGATTCATAATCTGAAGATAATCAGGTTATAAATGTAATAAAAACAGTCACTCCATTAGGTTAGATAAAGCCATTCTAAGATCTACCTAATTTACATATGGGAAAAATTCCTTATATGGATAAATGGCTATATCCCTTTCTGGAAAAGGTTTCAGAAGTTAACCTCAAGGCTAAATCTGGAGCCAGAGTCCTGGAGGCAGTTCATGAATGTGTACAATCATGTTCTGGCAACTCCTATGAAACAGCTGGAATTGATTGTATTGGCTCTGCCATTCCATTGGACTATTACAGTGATTTGGAGAAGGTTTATTTTTGCTTCTTTGGTATGTTTTAACCTCTATATTACTTTACCCAGACCTTGTGCTCTGAAGAGGCCACTTCAGCTCTGCAAACTCAGTGGAAACAACATGGGAAATGGCAGCTACCAGTTATGCCTATGTTCTATTGGAGTAGAGCCTGACATTAGGGGCTATTTCTAAGACGGTTACTTCACGTCCTTCCTCGTTCCAAGATGAAGTTCGTTGCATGATAATGTTGTTTGCAGTCACGTGGTCTTATACCGGTGCTGTCCCTCTTTCCTTGTAACCACGGGTGTGATTAATGATACCGGGATGACTGTTACTGCACGTCCTTGTTTCGTGATAAGATCTGAAATTTTCTACCTTCCTTCTCCAAATTTTTTTTTTTTCGGTCTGACCTTCTGTTTTTCGATGTTTCGATTCTCCTAAGCCTTACCCTCAATGCATTACGGAGCAAAGTTCGAGGCATTTGTCTTTTAAAATCTATGCCCTGCATTGCTAACTCCATGGGGAATTTACTGGCAAATGTCACTTCACACTCCTGCCACTAGATGGATACTACCACAATGAGCAAAAATCATCACTCGTTCCACAACAAGCATGACTGCACGGGCTCTCGTCTTGGAACAAGAACCGAGACGAAATTCCCGAGGCCAGGGAGGGGTATAGATCATCACACTTTGATAGTTCAGGGGGCGTGGTCAGGATGAACTCCCATCGTCACACAATTGACGTGTGATAAGATTTCTTCGTACCAGTCCCAAGCAGGATGGTGAATAGCAATGAGAGGGACATGAAATATCAGCCTAACTGTGGGAGATGACTTTGTACCTTATTGGACAATTTTCACTACCCTATGCTAGGTAGCCCCCAGTCAGTAAGGTGTCACCTCGCCACACCACGGCCTTCTAACCTCAAAGGGTCTAGAATGGAAGCAGATGGATAACTCTGCACGATACAAAAAAGAAAAGAAAAGAAAAAAGGGGGGATTTAGGCCTAAAGTGAGGCACTTGGAATGTTTGGACAATGACCCCCGGCCTTTCTGATGATTTGCAAGAAACAGATGATGCATGTAAGACAGCTGTCATCGACGAGGAGCTGAGCAGATTCCAGGTGGAAATCATTGTTCTTCAAGATACAAGGCTGATAGACTCATTTTTCTGGCAGGAAAAAACGTTGAATGAGACTAGGGAATGCAGGGTTGGCTTTACTGTCAGAAACACCCTATTGCAATTCATCACTCCACCTGCAGGAAGTGAAAGAATCCTGCTGTTACAGTGCCACTCATCAGTAGGGTGGGTTACTCTTATCAGTGGATATGCACCAACATTATCATCTTCAGCAGAATCCAAAAACAAATTCTATGATGACCTGGCTGTCCCTATCAAGAAAATTCCTGAGAAAAATCGTTTATTCTTGGAGATTTTAATGCCAGAGTTGGAGGTGATTATAGTTCTTGGCCCACCTGTTTAGGCCAGTTTGGCATTGGGAATAGACATGGGCACAAAACAGAAAAATGGCGTTTCGGTTTTTCATTTGTCGTTGAGAGGTCTGTTTCGGTTCGTTTCTGTTTGTCGGGAATTTTTTGAAAAATTTCGTTACCGGTTTTTGTTTTTTCGTTTGTCGTTTCTACCCGCTTTTTGCGTGATTTTTAAAGCATTTCCATGCACAGGCATCCCCCAACACCCCAGACCAGAGGGAAAACACAAAAAAAATGGATGCTGGCAGAGACACAGTATAGACTAGGTATGCAGGGAGGCTGCAAAGGCAGCGGCGGGCATTGCCCAGGGTGCAAGGCAGCCACAGAGTGACTGCACCGCGGGGCAGGGGAGGGTACTCACTGAGAGGTACTCACACACACACACACAGGGAGGCTGCAGGACTGAAGCTAGACTCGCAGAGACAGCAATCCCACCCTAACTCCCACCAGAGGCTGCAAGGAGGACGGGGGCTGCCAGAGGTTTTTATGCCCTCTGTGGCTGCCAGACCTGCCCGCCCAGTCTGCAACCTGGGCATGCTATTGGTTGAACATGATCCCACATCACATGGCTTGCCTCCATTTTGTGGCTGGTGGCGACATCCATTTTAAAGGGAAAAGAAAAATACATTGCGATGGGAGAAGACAAAAACAAATGTTTTAAGGACCCCAACCCCCCTGGTAGGTATTATCAGACAATATAAATAATTATCGCTGCGTTTTTACGGATGTCCAGGGCGTTTTTTAACATTTAAAACAGCTCATTTCATTGCGTGTCGCCATTAACGGAAACGAAACGTAACGACTACAATTTTCGTGGTTCAGTTCGTTTTGTTTCATTTTCATCACAATTTTCATTTGTTGTTTCGTTATGTAACAGAAACGACAAACGGTAACGAAAACGAAAAAATGTTCGTTCCATGCCCATCTCTAATTGGGAAGATGAAAAAAAAATGGCCAACGCCTGCTGGAGTTTTGCTGTTAATACATTCTCTGTGTTAGCAATATGTTCTTTAATACAAAGCCTCAACACAGTCTCTTGGAGACATTTAAGATCGAAGCATTGGCACCAGCTTGACTTATTAGGCATTCCAGCCTTCCCATCATTACTATCCCACATAGTTAACAGGGTGCTGATTGTGAGACAGACCACTCCCTGGTGTGAAGTAGAGTAAAACTGAAAACTGAGAGACTACCTTATGCGAAGAAGGAAGGTGGACTAAGAATTGACACCACTAAGACGTGCAATCAGGAAAAAGTGAAGGAATTTGCACAAGCAATCAAGGAAGTTCTCCCCGGTCCAGCTGAAGCAAATGGTTCTGAATGATGGGTACACTTTAAGAATGCTGTTTATAACACCGCCCTGTCTGTATTTGGCAAGGAGTTTAGAAAGACAGCAGATTGGTTTGAAGCTCACTCAGAGGAGTTGAGACCAGTCATTGAGGAGAAAAGGAGAGCTCTAATTGCATATCAAGTCTGTTCCAATGAGTGCAACCTACAGGCTCTGTGAGCTGCTCATAATAAAGTGTGACAGACCGCTAGAAGATGTGCCAATGATTTTTGGTTGCAGCTTTGCTCTTGGATTCACATAGCAGTTGGCACTGGCAAGATCAAGGGCATGTATGATGGCAGCAAGCAGGCCTTAGGTCCAACACAGAAGAAAACTGCTCCTCTGCAGTCTGCTACAAGCGAGGTTATTCGGGATCAAGCACAGCAGATGGTACGCTGGGTAGAGCACTTCTCCAAGTTATAATCTAGGAAAAATTTAGTAACTGAAGAAGTATTAAATAACATTGAGTGCCTGCCCATCTTGGAGGAGCTTGACAGTGAGCCAACTTTGCAAGAACTAAGTTTGGCCCTGGTTTCACTTGCCTCCGGCAAAGCACCTGGGAAGGATAACATCCCTGTCGAGGTTCTGATGTGCTGCAGAGAGATTCTTGCCAATGAACTGCATGAAATCTATCTCTTTTGGAGGGAAGGTGGAGTACCACAGGATATGAAGGATGCTAATATCATCACATTGTATAAGAACAAAGATGTCAGATGTGACTGCAACAACTATCATGGCATCTCTCTTCTTTGTGTCGTGGGGAAGCTGCTTGCCCGTGTCATATTGAAGAGGCTCCAGGTCCTTGCAGAGAGAGTTTATCCAGAATCAGTGTGGATTCCATGTCAACAGGTCCTTCACCAATATGGTATTAAGCAGTGCAGCCACTCTTTGCAGCTTTTATAGACCTCACAAAGGCTTTTGACTTGGTTAGTAGGGATGGTCTTTATAAATTCTCCCCAGATTGGATGCCCACCTCAACCCCTTAATATTATTAGGTCCTTTCATGAGGATATGAAGGGTACTGTAGTTTTGGATGGCTTTACATCAGATTTCTTTGATATTAGAAGTGCAGAGAAGCAGGGCTGCATTTTCACACCAACTTTATTCGGGATCTTTTTTGCTGTCTATGTTGAAGCATGCTTTCAGGGCTGCAACAGAAGGTATTCATCTCTGGACTAGATCAGATGGAAAATGCTTTAACCTCTCTAGATTGAGAGCAAAGTCCGAAGCCCAGTTGAAGTGCTTGCAGGATTTCCTCTTCACTGACGATGCTGCTATTACTGCTCACTCTGCCAAAGATCTTCAACAACTTATGGATCATTTTAGCAAGGTCTGATTAGATATTGGATTAACAATCAGCCTGAAAAAACAACACAGGTCATGGGTCAGTCAGGATATGGATTTGCCTCCTTGTATTATAATCTCTACAGAAGAACTGTCCACAACTTTGTGTGCCTTGGGTCAACCATCTCAGACACCCTCTTTTTAGATACTGAGCTGAATAGATGTATTGTTAAAGCAGCTACTGCATTTTCTAGACTTACAAAGAGAGTATAGCATAACAAGAGGCAGGCGGAACATACAAAGATCCAAGTTTATAGAGCTTGTGTCTTGAGCACACCCTGGTACTGCAGTGAGTCTTGCACTCTTTATGTACAGCAGGAGAGAAAGATAACACCTACCATATGCGCTGTCTCCAGCATCACTATCTTTGATATCACTTAGCATGATACAGTTCCAAATGGCATCGTCCTGGAATGAGCTGAAATCTCTAGCATGTATACATGCTAGCTATATACATACAGCGATGTCTACACTAGCTAGGGGAATGTCATGAGAATGGCTGATTGTCAGATTCTGAAAGATATTTTGCGTGGAGAATTAGTGCAGGGAAAGCACCCCAGTGGGAGACCACACCTACAATATAAGGATATCTGTGTGAGGGATCTGAAGACTTTGGGAATGGACCTTAACAGATGGGAAATCTTGACTTCCAATTGTTCAGCCTGGAGGAAACAGATGCAGCATGGCCTTCTACACTTGGAAGGGCCACTAGTTCAACAGGCTGAGGAAAAGAGACTGTCCCAGAAAGAGCGAAATCTGGGTTCCAGGCAAGGGACCAACAACTGTATTTGTCCTCAATGTGGAAGGGATTGTCACTCTCAGATTGGCCTTTTTAGCCACACTAGATGCTGCTTTAGGACTCATATACAGAACATGATACCATAGTTTCTAGAGATTGAAGGATGCCTATACTAAATGCATTATTATCACCACACAAAATTACAGTGTTGTTATTGTGCTGGCAGATAAAATTAACAACATACAATGTACAAGGGCACTGTAAAAATGGTGGCAGCCAAACAAAATGGTATAACTTTGAAAACAAAAATTAGCACAGATGTAGATGACCATCTGCTTTTGCTCTTTAACTAATTTGTGGAGGTTTGAGCAAAGGGTTTCCAATCTACAATTTTTAAATGTAAAAATGTTTTACTGTCCAATGCAGAAAAAGTGACTAGAAAAAAACTCAGATTTAAAATTATAAAGCAGTGACTTTGTTATAAACTGAGAATGTGTGGCAAAGACATGCCCACAGGAGTGTTCCATAGTTGATACATTGTCACAACTTTGGGGCTCAGGAAGGAAGGTTTGGATGACAATGAAAGATAACAGAAAGAGTCAAAACAACAGATTTTGTTTGTAGTGTAAAAAAAAGGCTTGCATTAAAGAACATGATACTGTGTCAGTCCTCCAGAAAGAGATATTTTGCCATGAATCTCCATGGAATTAGGATACAATTTCGTAAGATATATTCAAAGTATGAGTCATAAGTCTTGGCCTTCCTGGTGGAGCTGTGAAGTATTTTTGATTTTTCTGGTAGACCATGGCCATAGCTAATGACCCGTACTTTATAGGTTTCAGCACCTTAGGCCATTGTTCACCTTAAGGTTATGGATACTATTGTCTCCCTAATGAGCCTATTCAGGCCATTGTTCATCTTATGAGCCTATTTCAGACCAGGGTGACAAGAGGTCAAAGTGAGCTATAAAATGTAGGACTCGCAACTAGCTTTCTTCAGACTGATGAAGCTGTTTGGATGAGAAGTGAAACATTTCTATCTCTCAAGAAAAATAAGTCCAGGTGCCATGACTCAACTTCCAGATAAACTCACCAGGATGACTGAGAGAGACCAGTACCAGTTTTGGAGGGGTTACGTCCACCACCCTTTGCAGGGTGGGGATACAGGGATGGCTGTTTGGGACACACTCATTTCACATTGGAGTCACATCCATGACAGCTGCCATGGGATACAGCCCGGCGGGCATCCAGCGGATTGAGCAGTGGAGGTCCCAAAAGTTCTGCCTTTATGTGAGGCCATTGCTAGATTGCCAGGCATGGGCCATGTGTTGTGTTCTTCTCGTTGCAGGCCACTGATGAATGGTGGCCTGTGGCCACAGTCATGTGATTTGAGCACAGCATACAGGCTGGGGCTAAGATGTTGGCTGTGGGTGCTTGCGACATATTTGGGTGGAGAGGATGGAGAAGGTATGTGTTGGAATGGTTTGCAATTTGCACATACAACAGCTCTCCAGATGTCTCCCCAGGCACCTTGGTGATATACCTTGGCAGGAATGATTTGACCCAAATGCCAGGTGAGGCATTGATCCTCAATGCTATTGCTAACTTGAGGAAGTTTGGTCCGCGTTGGCTTCATGTTTAGAGTGGAGATCAGCACATGGCCCTCGATGGCTGGACAATGCCAGTAGGGGTGTCACTGGGTTCATTGAAATGGGCTGGGGTCAGTTATTGACCATCTTTGCATTATGGTCCACCACCCTGAATTGTTTAGGGAGGATGGTGTCCACCTGTCCAACTTAGGACTTGAGATATTATTAAGCAATCTGCAAGGGGCCTTGGGGGCCGAATTAAAAGGAGCATACTCCACAGCCACTTTTCTGTGATGGGTAGTGCAAGAGGTACAGAGATTCAGGTATGCCCTAAGAAAGCTGTCCTTAAGGAGCTTGTCAGCCCTCAGATGAATTAAATTCCATCAGGAGGGTATTAGGAGTAAACAAAGCTAAGATGACAATGGTAAGTGAAACTTTGGTCTTTCCTGGACTAGTATATTCCATGCGGAAAGGATGCTGAACAGGTGAGCAGCATCCTTCCAAGAAGGGAATCTCCCTGAATCAATTTCAAAGAAGAGAATGAAACAATGTAGCACAGTACCTGCTTGCACTACATTTCAGGTCCCCTTGATATAATAAACACAGTTCAGAGATAATTATGTTATCAATAAAATTGTGGCCCATTTTGAACCAAAATGAATGTGTCCTGCCTCTTTATTCCAGGCTGGGTGGGCAAAATATGATGGTGTGTTGGCATCCCTGCTATCTCTCTTTGGGCGTTTATACACAAATGGCTGCAAGCTCCGGAGCTTAAAAATGTTTCCCCACCAGCTCCGGAGTTTGCAGACAATTAAGTGCGACCCCGCCCACTTTAGCGCGACCCAGTGCACTTTTCTTGTACCTTCTCTTTGGAGGTGAAAAATCTTTGATGCGGTGCAACGATAGTGAGTGTGGGGCTCTCCTCGCTTCTGTTTGCTGATTTTTGGCTCCCGCCCCTTTAAGAGCTACTTTTACAGAGACGAGAGGCAGAACGAGGTGAGTGGCATGCTTTTCTTTCTCTTTTTCTCCCTCCCTCACGCAACCAGCAACCAGGAAGTGCGGAGGGGGTTGGGGACAGAGGAAGAGCGACGAACCCCTAAGATCTCTGGTCCGAATTTAAGTGGCCAGCGGATCTTAGGGGTCATGTAAAAAGGCCCTTAGCTGAGGCTAACCAGCCATCCAGAAGCCTTACAGACTGCCTAAGTAAACCACCCCACTCTGTTACTTACCTGGAAATAGGTGGTTGATGTCAAATTTTGTCTTGGCCCATAGTACAGCTACAGCTGGCAAGGCTATGACCAAGTTCATAGAAGTTTGAACACAGGCTGTTACATTAAGACACATGCAGGCCACAGATTCACAGTGTTTTACACCCGGAACCATAGCCCTGTATGGACAAAGCTCTCCAGAAGAGTTCCAACAGTGGGGTGGCACTATATTGTTGTTTTTGTTCTCCCCCCCCCCCGCTCCAACACACCTCTATGCCTCTTGTCAGGTCTTATGTTGTTTTGTATTGTTATTGCTAAGTTGTTTTTATTATCCTTCTGCATTTTCTATTGTTTTAATTGTTGTCTATCTATTTATTTGGCCTTTGTTAACCACCCAGAGTTCCTGAGGGAATATTGGAGCAGTATAAAAGTGCAAAAACAAACAAACAAACAAACAAACAAACAAACAAACAAACAAACAAATAATACCAGTGTGATGCAGCTCTCTTTTCCTCCTGCCCTCCCTGCATCTCTCAGTGCTGCCCTAAATCCATCTCCATAGGCCCTCATCATAACCTACAAAGCAGCATTTGGAGTTTGATAGGGGAGGTGGGGTTTAAGAGTGTCATGGGTAGATCTTTCTCTATACTCCAGGCTTCAACAGCTGATGTCCCCAGCTGGGTTTAACTCATTCTGTAATACTCAGGATTCAAGAGGAACCCATGACCATTAAAATCTATGTCCTTAGACACTGCAATACACAGCTTGCATATGTGTTCCTCAATTATGATTTTTTTTTGTTCTCTCTGGGGTCTTTTGGGGATGTGTGTGAGAATGAGGTTCCTGTTGACAGTAGATTTTTCACAATGGTAAGGTATGGGGCAGGGAGTGGGATGGCCCCCCCTTATACCAGGAAGCTCTCTCCTGTGCCCTATCTGATCTAGAACCATGTGGGCCAAAATCAAGCACAGTAAAGCAGCTACAGTGAGCGGATTGCCTGTCACTGGTAAAAACGATTTCACTGAGTGAAGCACTCAAGGTTGAGAAGGTAGGACCTTGGTATTAGCTGTTACAACAAGGACAGCAATGAGGGAATTAGAGGAGATCATTAAATGTAAGGGTGTGTCATTGGAGACCATGAGCAAGGCCATCCACACTCTTGTGTTCCCAACCACTTGAACAGGTGTGAAGGCTGGACAGTGAAGAAAGTTGCTGCACTAGAACTGATCTAAGGGAGCTTGTCACAGACCAAATAAACATAAAATGAACTATTTGGTGTTAACTATTTCTGAAGGCAAAAATGTTGAAACGGAGGTTGTCTTTCTTTGGGGGCGTAAAGAGAAGACAGGATTGTCTGGGGGGAAACAGTAATGCTGGGAAAGGTTCAAAGGAACAGGAAAAGGGGACGACCAATGGATTAATTTCCGAAAGGAAACCCCAGGTTTATGTCTACAAGAGCTGAGCAGGGCTACTGATAATAGGATATTTGGAGATTTCTTATAGTGTCACTATAAATTGAAAGTGCCTTGATAACATATAAAAACAGCAAAGTAGCTGTGCACAAAATCTTTGTAAAACATCCTTCTCCGACCTTTTATTGTGGGTGGTTTTTCAAAACACTGAAATGGCCTGAAAAGGTCAGGCATAAAGTATTCTTAAGTATTGTAATTTAACAAAGAATTGTTGAAATAAGTACATTATAAGACTAATTACAGGTGAACAGGAGAATTTTAGTGTGCTTGACTTGTTCCAGCTAGACCCATAATATATAATTATATGAGCTTTTAATGATAATTATGGAGGGTAAGCATTGTTGGCTATGTGAGAGAAAATACACAACTTTCAAATAAGGCACTCTGTTTCCACTTCTATATCTGTACCGGCAAATCTGCTTTTGTTATTTTTTTTTACAGATATTAAAATGCAAGTGAGATTTGTATTTACATCTTTCATGAATATTGCTAAGCTGTTGGCCACTTTTGAATTAAAATGATTCATATTCTTTTGTAGATATATCTCATGGGTAATAATTATGGATAATATTCTGAAATGCTAATGGATTACGTTTACCATTTATTTCTGTAGGCAGGTTGTAAAATGGTTGCTTCACCTTCAGAGGCCATGTGTGTCTAAGACTACCAGATGTTGGGAACAAGCAAATTTTGATTCATGCCCTGCCTGTCCAGAGGCCATTGGCTGTCTGCTTTTCAAAAGAGAATGCTACAGTGGATGGAGATGCCATAGCCAGCCGCAGTATGGTCCAGCAGTGTGAGGCAATTTCCTGTTGCTTCCAATGTAATTATGAACAAACATACAAAAATTAGGTTCTCTTTCAGTTGCTTATGTAATCAATTGTCCATAAAGTAAAAAAATACTAACAGGATTTTTTACTCAACTGACTTAAATCTATTTAAATTTCTATTGTAGAAAAATTGCTTTTCAATGTTTGGAATTATGGTAGGACCCCCATGTCCACTGATTCATTAACCACTGATTCAGTTATCCACAGCTGGCAGAGGAAAAAAATTAAATAAATAATTTAGCAGCTGCAAAGCAAGCTACTGTCACAAAACAAGCAGCAGTAAAGCAAGCTACTGTCGCAAAACAGCAGCTTGGGTTTTTTGGTGCTCTCTGTTATCCACAATTTCATTATCCATGGGAAGGCCTGGAACCAATCCCCAGCAGATACTGGGGTCCTATTGTACAATAAAATTAATTATATAAGTGAGGGCAGACTTTTCTGAGACCAAATGCCCAAACTGTGATTGAAAACCTACTTATTTTTTGCAAAGTGCCAATAGAGCAAGTTAACCTGAATACAGTGGTACCCTGGGTTGCAAATATTTTGGGTGCTACCCTTCTGGAAAATGAGGATCGAAGAGCCGGGGTGCTACTGTTCAGGAAAGCCAGAATCAAAGAACATGCTTTTGAATTTCCCGTGGCCACAGCACCCTCACTGTGCCTGTGGGAAATTAAAAAACCTGATGTTCGATTCTCACATTCCCAAAGAGTAGCACCGCATCTTCCTTTCTGCCTTGGGCAGAGAAGCGTATGGGGTAGGGATGGGCATGAAATGTTTTTTTTAATTTTATTTTTCGTTATTTGGTTCATTACATAATGAAGCGAATAACAACCCTAGGGGCAAATTTAACACGAAACAATCCAAACCAAGAAAAATGGTTTGATTAGGTTTGTTTTGTAAATGGGGAGCGAAGATGTCTCCTACCTGATGCTGGTCCGGAGTTCCTTTTGTGCTGAGCTGCACAGAGGGAGCACGTACCTCATTGGTGCCATCGAGGGACAGGGAGGGCTTGAGCCTCAGCCCAGCCCTGGGAGGAGAGATAAGAAGCAGGGCACGCTTAGGCGGCCAGAGCAGCGTGGCTTCGAAGCTGTCCCCCCCTTGTGCCTCCCTCCTGCGTCCCGTTATCACGGGGCTGATCGGGAGCGGTAATAAGAAGGAGGACACACTGAGGTGGCCAGAGCAGCGCAGCTCTGACGCCACTCCCCCTCTTTATTCCTCGCACGCCCATTCGTAGGCACCCCCAGCTCTGACCAGGCTCCAGGGGCTGCACAGTGGGCACTGGAAAACAAAGTGGGTAAAAATGAATAACGAATTAACAAAACAATGAAATGAATTTTTTGCAAAACTTCATGAAAAACAAAATGTTTTAACTTACTATATTAGTGATTTGTGTTCTGTTGTTTTGTGATACTTGTTGTTAGCCGCTTAGAGTCCTCTGTTGGAGATAAGCGGGATACAAATATAACAATAAATAAATAAATAAATAAAATGAACTCCTTAACTAAACGAAATGAAACACCGTTTTTTCAATTTGTGCCCATCTCTACTATGGGGTGCGACACCGTTGGGAAAGTCAGGGGAAATGGTGGTGGCTTGTGGGTTCATTTGCAGTCCCAGTTTACTCTCCAGCCACATCCCTTTGGACATCCCAAAAGTGTCATGGCTGAGGAGTAAAATCAGGCTACAAATGAGCCCACAATCATTGCCTCCCTTTTGCCTGGCTCTCTGCACAGAGCTGTTTCAGTGGTCTTGAAACAGCTCCATGCAGAGAGCTGGTTGAAGGGGGGGGGGGGGAGTAAAGTTTTTTTGTGCCCTTTCCTAGCCCCAGTTTACTCTCCAGCCACACTGCTTTGGGGATGCCCAGAGCAGCATAGCTGGAGAGTAAACTGTGGCTACTAACAAGGCCACAAGCCACTGCCTCCCCTTTGCCCGGCTCTCTGCATGGAGCATCATGGCATGCTTCAAGGGGGACGTGCTGTGGCTATGAGGGGGCGACATTGCATGCCCACAGAAAGGGCTCCACGTGCCACCTTTGGCACCAATGCCATAGTTTTGCCAACACTGAATTCGATGGTTCAGCTCAGTTTCTGGTGAATTATAAGTCTAAATGTAGTTTATAGTCTATAGTTTCATATTACATCAAAATTGTGATCCCTTTCCAAATTTTGAAGTCCAGAACTGAACAAAAAGAATAACTAAGACCTAGCGTTTGATCACAAAAAGAAGAAAGAATGTGGGTGTCCAGACTTACTCTCCCAAGACAGATGCTCTCTCTTGTGAGCACCTGTGATTCTGACAGTGAATGACAATGGGGAAATAAAGCATGCCTTTTAAGTCCCCTTCTACTTCTCCAGACATGCATCCATTCAGATACCCACAGGGCAACCCTGTCATGAATCCCTATTTGTTCTGACATTAGCAGTGAATATGTGAAGAAGAATACAACTGGTTGTGTAGGTGTTTGATATTGATTAAAATATGGGCCTATGTTCTGCCCTTCGTTTCAGTAAATTTACAATGGATTAGTGGGTTGTAATCTGTCTGGAAATAAAAATGAAAACAGGGACAACACAACACAAATTACTAGCAAACTGTTGCGATTATATAGTACAATCCTACAGACCCATCTCATGAAATTCTGTGCACTTCCTAGTAGAAAACTGAAAGAAACCCATCTGAAATATTTTAATATTAAAATACTATTGATACTAGTAGTCATATTTTAATATTAAAATAAAAATTTTTATCTCACAATAAGCAACCTGAGCCAAGCATGTTCACAGGTTGCTTATTATAGATTCTCAATGTGGTATAGAGGATAGCCTGTATGATGATGACCCTGCATTGTGGAGCACAGTGTTGAAATCACTCCTCTCCATGAAATCTCACTGGGGGAGTGGAGCAAGTAAAACTATGCCTTAAATATCTCACCTTGAGAACTCTATTATAGTCACTATAGTTCAGATTCAACTTGATGGCACACGATGCACACACAAGTACATTATATTAATTAAATCATAGATTTCACTGCCAGAACATGTGGTATGGTGGTGCTCCAAGAAAGGTTTTAAAGTTAAACTTGTTGACAGGTGGTCTATTGACATTGCTTGCCAAAACAAAAGTATTAGTCACAGATTCTGCAGAATTTTTTTGAAGATATTATTATGTACATAGAAAAATATATGTACAACCAGTTTTGATCTTCAGCATCGGATCTTGATGATGATTGTAACAAGCACTGTACAGCTCATTTTATGGCAAAAAGAATGAGCACACATTGTATAGCAGATGTGACCTTGCATACATTTCTGGAAGGATCTCAGGGAGATATGTGTCCCCCCCCCACCCTTTCCCTCTACTGACACATTTCAACCTAATGACTATAACATTTTGACAACATTTGTGACTTATTTTGGTGATTTGGCATGGAATTCCTTAGCTAATTAGCCATGCCCATTAAATAGAATTTCCAGGATCAGAAGCAGCCTACCTCTGTTTAATACATCCTGGAGAATAAAACGGGGGGACCACTGTCATTTACCTAACTTGTGCCCTTCTGGGAAGCATCTGAATGTTTGTTGTGCAAAACAGAAAGCTGAATATGCACCCCCTGGCCCGCTCTCCTGCAGTGCTACTAATGCCAGCTTCCCCCAGGAATGACTCCAATGGCTTCAGCACAGCTTTTATTAGAAGTGCAATACCAACTCTGCCTGCTCTTCCCCCCACAGACATATGGGGCTAAATCCTTGGACACCACTTGCCAACTTGGGGATCCAGATAACTTCACGGGAGTCCAGGTTGGGAAAAGTGGGAAGGAGAGAAAAACAGAGCTTATGTCCAGGAAGCAAGCACTGCTACAGGAAAGCAGAGTGTGAGCAGTTCCGATAGATTATTAGAGACAGTGGTGGTAGTTTTCTTTATTTGCATTAGCCATATGCTTTTGTAAGTAACACTGTATATAAAGATTATTGGGATATAAAACTTGTAGGCCCCTTTCACCCAACTTCATTATTCTGTGACTCTTATCTCTTTTTAAAAATATATATAAACAATTACAGGTGTGTCTCAACGTTCAGGTAATAAGACTGTTTGATCTATGAGGGGGAATAAAATTGGCAACAAGGGGACCCATCAGGTGATGTTTGAGTTTATATGTCCCGGGGGCCAAAAATCCATTCCAAGTGCTTTATTGTTTTTCAGTTTATGAATCATTTCAACATCATTTACTGAATCTGGTGGCCAATTGGGGAGGTTTCCCATTACTACTTTTGTTTAAAAATACTGAGGATTGGAATCAGAAAGTAACACTGCATTGATTCTGCACCGAAACCTATTTTGCTCCCATAGGCCGAGGCAAGCAATTTAGATTCCAGTCAGGGAAGTTGCTTTATCTCTTCGGCAAACATTTCCAAAGCAAAACAAAAATCCCCAAAAAGGCAATAATAGGTTCCGTTGGGTTCTTAAAATGATCCATGCAAGGCAAGATAGATTTATATGGAGTAGACATGGGCATGACTTGGCGGAATTCTCGTTTCCGTTTCCGTTTCTCATTTCCGTTACGTAATGGAAACAGTAACGACAATTACTCTGCCAGAACTCGAACTCGAACCGACTAAAGAAAAATTGGGTCTGATTTGCAGCGATCGCGCGATGCCAAGCGGCACAGGAAAAAAGTTTTAAAAATAAAAAACCCCGATTCCCGGCCAAAAAAGGAGGCGAAAATATGCCTGCCTCAGTGAGAGCACCTACCAGAGGGGTGGTTTCTGGGGGGGGGGTCCCTGGCCTCCCCCCTCCTCTCCTGGGCTGCGCAAAGTGCGCATCCTTGTCGAGTCGCAACTCGCCGAGCGGCGCGGCACAGAAAAAAAGTTTTAAAAAAAACCCGATTCCCGGCCAAAAAAGCAGGCGAAAATATGCCTGCCTCAGTGAGAGCACCTACCAGAGGGGTGGTTTCAGGGGGGGGTCCCCGGCCTCCTCCCTCTTCTCCTGGGCTGCACAAAGTGCGCATCCTCGTTGAGTCGCCAACTCGCCAAGCGGCGCGGCAGAGAAAAAAAGTTTTAAAAATAAAAAAACACGATTCCCGGCCAAAAAAGCAGGCGAAAATATGCCTGCCTCAGTGAGGGCACCTACCAGAAGGGTGGTTTCTGGGGGGCGGGTCCCCGGCCTCCCCCCCTCCTCTCCTGGGCTGCACATCCTCGTCGTCTCGCCAACTCGTGCCATGCCATGCGGTGCGGGCGGGGGATCCAAAATGGGGCAACCGCAATATTTATTTTGAAATTGCATGGTCCAAAAACACACCAAAGCACCACAGAAACATGCGAAAATAGCTATTTTAAAACTGCCTGAATTTTTACAGTAGCAGCAGTGGGTTTTTCTTGCAACAAAACGTCTCCATTTATTTTATTTTATTTTATTTTATTTTATTTTATTTATTTTTTACACCTGCGCAATGATGGGCTGGCCATGGGAGTGGACCATGCAAATTTTTGGAGCCATTCCACCAATTGCATGGCCACTTTGCCAGGTTTTGACCGAGACTTCTGGGATGTGCCAGTCGGGCATAAAAAGCCACTAACCCTAGCTTGAACCCTAACCCGAACCCTAACCCTAACCCATACGCCAGTACACTGTCCTTCTTAGTGGGTCAGAGAGGCACCCAGAGGTGCACCCCAGTAACTCACCCTAACCTTACCAGTAACCCTAAGCCTAGCCCTTGCGCTAACCCCTAACCCCAAGCCAGATCTGTGTACTCGCATTGCACTACAGCAAGTACACTTCCCTTCTTAGTGAGTCACAGTGGGCGCCCGTAGGGGTCCTCTCTCACTTCGTTCCCCAGCCCAAGTGCAGGCAGTGAGTCACAGAGGCACCTGAAAGAGAGGTGCCTCTGCTTGCTGTAACTGCAACTTAATGGTATGCATATCCAATTGGCTATGCATGCCATTTAGTAGCGGGCCAGAGGAGGCACCCACCCCAGAGAGGTGCCTCCAGGAGCCCGCTTTCCCTTCATGGTGGGCCAGAAGAGGCACCCACCCCAGAGTGGTGCCTCCAGGAGCCCCCCCCAAAACCAGTACTAACGACAGACGAAAACCCGACAAACGAAATGACAAATTTTTGGAAAATTTCGCGAAAAACGGAAACGAGCTGAAACGGGCCGGCTCCGACACACGACAAGTCGAAACGTAATTTTTCCTGGTCATGCCCATCTCTAATATGGAGCCTTATTTCTACACTCAATGACAAAACAAAAGTAACACTGGAAAAATATTCAGAAAAAATGTTTAAAAACCTAACAGACTAAAGATATGAACTTATGTTCCTATAAAACAATAAAATAACTAGGTTATTCTCTCTAACTGGTTGTTTTTAGCCATTCTGCTTCAGCTAAATAGACCTAACCCTAACTAAGTGAGTCAGGTACCATCTTCTCAAAGCAGTGCCAAGCGAACATATTAATGGCTCCTCTTCTCTGTTCTTCTTGTTGCCAGAAGCTTCGAGATGGCACGTGATGTGAACTGTCCAGTGGTAGCTGTGCCTCTCTGTGCTGAACGGATTGTCATGGCTAACTTCTTACATTCCATAGATAAAGAATTCTAAAGCAGGATGAACTGTGCAGTTAATATTACAGCTGAAGAAATCACTTTAGATTACATCATTCCTCATTTCCTTGCAGATTCATTGAGACTAGATATGGGCACAAAATGATTTTTTTTCTTTTCATTTTTTGTTTCGTTCCCTAATGAATTTAAAAATGAAGTGACCCCTAAATAAATAAAAACAAAATGAAATGAAATGGAAAATTTCCTTTCGTTCAGTTTTATTTTTCATTTTCTCATAGGAATGCATTGAAGCAATGCATTCCTATGGGAAACCAATTGGGCGCAGGAAATGGCGTGCTTTTTACAGCCCCGCATGCCAGGTGTTCAGTGCTCGGGAAGGGGGGAAGTTTTAAAAGCCCATGGTTTACCCACCCATTTAAACTCCCTCCTCCCCCAAGCCCTGCACACCAGCTGATCCACGCTGGAATGGGGGGGATTTTTCCCCCATCCCAGTGCTGATCAGCTGGCGCGCAGGGCTTGGGGGGGGGAGAGTTTTTAAAGCCCTGGGCATTTTCTAAAAAAAAAATGCCCCCCAAGCCCCACATGCCAGCTGATCGGTGCTGGGGTGGGGTGGGGGAATATTTTTATTCCTAATCAATTCAATAAGCCAAAAATTTCCTTTCCGGATTTTCTGGTTTTCTGCTTGTTCCATTATCTTCATAAATTGTTTTTCTATCTTGATTGTTGCTTTGCTGCTGGAAAGTTCTCAAGCTCTTCTATCATCTGTTTCTATATCCAATAGAACAAATGCACTTGTCTTCCTCTTCTTTGGATTTGGCATATCCATAGTTTTATCCTGCAAAAAATCTTATTATATTTCTCTGCAGATTAAGATCAGCTTTCTGTTCTGGTTTGATTTCCTGATCAAGCATAAATTCATCTCTCTTCATGAGTTCACCCTGCACAATTCTTATAGTAGTTATCTTATTGTAGTTCTTTTATCTGGCTCTTTATCTTGATCAAGAATAAAAATCTCTCTATCTTCAGAAGGTTGTTCTGTCTGTGATGTAAGCATGTCTACTATTTTCTGTAATCCACAGAGTCTGGTGAAATGTCAGAAAGAAAAACTTCCAGAACACAACCAAACAGTCTGAAAAACTCACAACAACTTAAATGTCTCTGCACTTTAAGCTGCTGCCTATGTTTGCCATCACTTTCCTCCCAAGAAGCAGGCATCTTTTAATTATGTTGCTGCAGTCACCATCTGCAGTGATCAAGGAGCCCAAGAAAATAAACTCTGTCATTTCCTCAATTTCTTCCCCTTCTATTTGCCAGGAGGCGATAGGCCCATGGCCATGATCTTAGTTTTTTTATGTTGAGCTTCAGCCCATTTTTCATTCTCCTTTTTCACCCTCATTGAGAGGTTCTTTAATTCCTCCTCACTTTCTGCTGTCTGAGTAGTATCATCTGCATATCTAAGGTTGTTGATATTTCTTCCAGCAGTCTTAATTCTGGCTTGTGATTCACCCAGTCCTGCCTTTTGCATGATGTAATATGCCCTAAGTACATCCGATCTCACCTAATTTCGGAAGCTAAGCAGGGTCGGCCCTGGTTAGTACTTGGATGGGAGACCACCAGGCAATACCAGGTGCTGTAGGCACCTGGAGTAGGAACTGGCAAACCACTCCAGTTTTCCTGCCAAGAAAACTCCATGGACATGGAGTCACACACACACACACACACACACACACACACACACACACACACACACACACACACACACACACACACACTGCATATAAGTTAAATAGGCAATGTGACAATATACAGCCTTGTCATACTCCTTTCCTGATTTTAAACCAGTCATTTGTTCCATATCTAGTTCTGACTGTTGTGCTTGTCCCACATATAGATTTTTTAGGAGACAGATGAGGTAGTCAGGCACTCCCATTCCTTTAAGAATTTGCCATAGTGTGTTGTGGTCCACACATCAAAGGCTTTGGCATAGTCAGTGAAGCAAAACCTTCACCAATGCACAGAGCATGGGGAACAAACAATAGGAGCTGGAACTCCTAATACAGCAAAATGAATATGACATAATTGGCATCACTGAGACTTGGTGGGATGAGATTTATGATTGGAATGTAGTTATTGGAGGGTATTTCAAAGGAACAGACCTAGTAAGAAAGGAGGAGGTGTAGCTTTTAAGGACATTTATACTGCTGAAGAAATAAAAGATAATCATCAGGGAAAGCATATTGAGAGTATTTGGGTGAAAATCAGGGGTGAAAAAACTGGGAGGGATGTCACTGTGGGGGTATATTATAGACCCCCAAGCCAGTCGGAGGAGTGGGATGATGTCTTCTGTGAGCAGATGGCCACACAGTCAAAAGGGAGAAATGTAGTACTGATGGGAGATCTTAACTATCCTGGTATATGTTGGCAGTCCAACTAAGCTAAGAATACAAGGTCTAATAAATTCCTTACTACCCTTGCAGACAACTTCATGGTCCAGAAGGTAGAGGAGGCAACAAGAGGCAGAACCATTTTTGATCTGGTCTTAGCCAATAAGAATGACCTTATCAATGCAGTCTAAGTGGTGGGATCATTAGGTAAAAGTGACCATGCCCTCTTGGAATTTGTTATACAGTTGGAAGGTGAAGTTAAGCATAGTCAGACAAGAATCCTGGAATTTAAGAAAACCAGTTTTTGTAAACTTAGGGAATTATTGGCTGTGATTCCATGGACTGAAACACTGAAAGAGAAGGGAGTCCAAGATGGATGGGAGTTCCTTAAAATCTAGATATTAAAAGCATAACCTAAAACTGTTCCAACAAGAATAAAAAGTGGGAGATGTCTAAAAAAAACACAATGGTTTACTAAAGAACTTTCAATTCAGCTAACTATAAAGGGAAAAAAGTACAAGAAATGGAAAAATGGGGAATGCACCAAAGAGGAATATAAGCAAATAGCTGATATATGCCGGGGGGTGGTAAAAAAGCCTAAAGCGCAAAATGAACTTAGACTTGCCAGGGAGATTAAATATTTTTAAAAGGGTTTCTTTAGTTATTTCTGCAGCAAAAGGACAAATAAGGAAATGACAGTCTCTCTTTGAGGCAATGATAACCAGTTACTAACAAGAAACAAGGAAAAGGCAGAACTACTCAACACCTTCTTTTCCTCTGTTTTCTCCCAAAAGGAAAAAAGAGATCCACTGGGAAAAGAGTACATGAAGAAGGATGGGAATTGCATTATAGAATAGATAGAGAAGTAGTACAGAAACTGCAGGAAAATTTAAGCCTCCTCTGCCAAACGAATTACACCCAAGTGTATTAAAAGAAATGGCAGAAGTAATTTCAGAACCATTGGCAATAATCTTTGAGAAGTCCTGGAGAACAGGGGAAGTCCCCATCGATTGGAGGAGGGCAAATGTTGTCCCCATCTTCAAAAGTGGGAACAAGAGGACCCAAATAATTACCACCCAGTCAGCTTGACTTCAATTCCTGGAAAGATCTTACAGTAGATTATTAAACATGCAGTCTGTAATTATTTAACAAACAATGCTGTCATTACAAGAAGTCAACACAGGTTTCTTAAAAACAAGTCATGCCAGACTAATTTGATCTCTTTCTTTGAGAGAATTACAGGCCTGATGGATGAGATGAGGGAAATGCTTTGGATATTGCTTATCTGGACTTCAGTAAGGCCTAAGATAAGGTACCCCATGGTATTCTTGCAAAGAAAGTAGAAAGTGGGATAGATAGTGTTATTGTTAAGTGAATTTGTAATTGGTTGATTGATCACACCCAAAGGGTGATCATAAGTGGCCTCTCTTCAGCTTGGAGAGACGTGACCAGTGGGGTGCCCCAGGGTTCTGTTCTGGGTCCTGTGCTATTTAATATCATTATTAATGGCTTGGAGAAAGGAATAGGGAGTATGCTAATTAAATTTGCAGATGATATCAAATTGGGAGGGGTTGCTAATTTCCTAGAGCATAGGATGAAAATCCAAAAGGATCTTGACAGATTAGAGTGTTGGGCCAAAGCTAAAAGAATAGGTTTCAACAGAAAGAAATGTAGGGTGCTGGGTCTTTGGTGTCAGTTCTAGAAGGAGTTGTAAATCTTCATAGAATTGGTCAGTCTCATAACTCTTCAGCATCAGTAGTTGGTGCATAAATTGGATTACTGTGATGTTGAAAGGACTGCCTTGGAATCCTATCAAAATCATTCTATCAGTTTTGAGGTTGTATCCCAGCACAGCTTTTCCCACTCTTTTGTTGACTATGAGGGCTACTCCATTTCTTCTATGGGATTCTTGCGCACAGTAGTAGATGTCATACTCATCTGAAATGAATTCACCCATGCCCGTCCATTTAAGTTCACTGATGCCGAAGATGTCAATGTTTATTCTTGCCATCTCATGTTTGACCACATCCAGCTTACCCTGGTTCATAGATCGCACATTCCTGGTTCCTGTGCAGTACATTTCCTTGCAGTATTGGACTTTCCTTTCTCTTCCAGGCATGTCTGCAGCTGGGTGTCCTTTAGGCTTTGTCCCAACCACATCATCAGCTCTGGAGCTCATTGTGCTTGTCCTCCGCTCTTCCTCAGTAGCATGTTGAATGCCTTCCGACCTGAGGGGGTCATCTTCCAGCATCATATCTTTTAGACTTTTGTTACTGTCCATGGAGTTTTCTTGGCAGGGATACTGGAGTGGCTTGCCAGTTCCTACTCCAGGTGGACCACATTTAGTCAGAACTCTCCACTATGACCTATGGCATAGCTCATAGCTTCTCTGAGTTACTCAAGCCGTGTCGCCAGGACTAGGCAGTGGTACCATTTGTCTTAGTGGGGCACAAATTATGTAATTCTGACATGTTACCTGCTTGAAGGAGGCAACAGTAAAACTGCCGTTAAAAAGCCCTCTTTATATCCAAAAATACTGAACAGTTACCAACCAGTATCTAACATTCCATTCTTGGGTAAAGTACTACAGTGGGTTGTGGCTTTGCAGGTCCAGAGAGATTTTTTGATGAAATAAACTATCTGGATCCAACTCAATCTGGCTTCAGGTCTGGTTATGGGACCGAGACAGCAGTGGTTGACTTGGTAGATTACCTATGCAGGAAAATTGACAGGGGATCTGTGTCCCTTTTGGTCTTACTGGACCTCTCAGCTGCTTTTGACACTATCGACCACAGCATCCTCCTGACTTGTCTCTCTGAAATGGACTTGGCAGCACTGTCTTACAGTGGCTTCAGTCCTTCCTGCAGGAGAGAATGCAGAAAGTGTTGTTAGGGGACCCACGCTCAACGTCATGGCCACTGACCTACGGGGTACCTCAGGGTTCTGTTCTGTCTCCTATTTTATTTAACACATATATGAAACTACTGGGGGAAATTATGCAGAGTTTTGGGGTGAAGTGTCAACTCTATCTCTCATCACCTCCGGATTCCAAGGAAGCTACTTCGAGTTTAGATCAGTGCTTAGCTTCAGTAATGAACTGGATGAGGAAGAACAAACTGAAACTAAACTCAGAAAAGACAGAGGTGCCCCTGGTCAACTGAAAGGGAGACCAAGGGATAGGGATGCAACTTGTCCTGGATAGGGTCACCCTCCAACTGAAAAAAGAAGTGCAAAGCTTGGGGGTGCTCCTAGACTCATCCTTGAGCCTGGATGCCCAGGTCACAGCAATGGCCAGGAGTGCATTTGCAAAATTAGAACTACTTCACCAGCTGCACCCGTTTCTTGAGAAACTGGCTCTGGCTGCTGTGACACATGCCCTAGTGACCTCCCAGCTGGACTACTGTAATGCGCTCTATATGGGGCTACAAATGGAAAGTCTCAGAAAACTTCAACAGGTCCAGAACACAGCAGCCAGATTGCTGACTGGGGCAAGTTACAGAGATCACATTATACCTCTACTAAAGCAGCTCCACTGGCTGCCAATCAGCTATTGAGCACAATTCAAGGTTCAGACCTTAACCTACAAAACTCAAAATGGTCTGAGTCCAAGCTACCTCAAAAATTAAATATTTCCATGCTCCGTCACTCTGCGGCTGCCTTGCACCCTGGGCAAAGCCCGCCGCTGCCTTTGCAGCCTCCCTGCCTACCTAGTCTATACTGTGTCTCTGCTAGCATCCATTTTTTTAGTGTTTTCCCTCTGGTCTGGGGCGTTGGGGGATGCCCGCGCATGGAAATGCTTTAAAAATCGCGCAAAAAGCGGGTGCTAAGGTAATCAGGAGAGGCCTTTCTCTCATCCCGCTGCCTTCACAAGTACAGCTCTTAAGAACACATGAAAGAGCCTTCCCTGTTGCTGTTCCCAGACTTTGGAACTCCTTCCCATCTCTGCTGCCTTTCTGGAAGCAGGCAAAGACCTTTCTCTTCAGGCAAGCTTTCCCTGAATGAGGGACTACCTACTATGTGACTTTATACTGATTACCATACATGATTGAATTAATTAATTTCATAAGAACACTCGTGTTTTCCATGTTGCATTACACCCCTCATAATGGATTTGTCTTTTATTCTTGCATGCTTTTTGTAGCTCTAATGTTAGATTTTAATGTTCTAAGATGCCTCTTCAAACTCCCTGTTCTTAATTTGAATATGTCTTAAATGTTCTGGACTGTATATTGTTCCTCATTGTTGTAAGCCACCTTGGGTCCTTTTCCAAGGAGAAAGGTGGGGTAAAAATATTCATAAACAAACAAACAAATAAATAAACAAATAAATAAATAAATAAATAAATAAATAAATAAATAAATAAATATTTACAATTAATACCTGTCGTGACTGAACAGAGTTTGAGGAACTATAACAATATCAGGAGCAAGGAACCAGACAGAAATACAAAGCATCAACATGTAAAAAAGAAAAGAAAGAAAGCTGTATGCACCTGAAGACTCACTGTGGAGATGATACTTTCGTCAGCCAGTCTAATGGCTCTCTCATTCATTCCAAGGGGGAATAGTTTCTTGCCAATGTCTAATGGTATAATCATTGGCGCATAAAAATCTGACTGTTAGGTGACAAACTGCTCAGAGCATTCTAGAAAAGAAGTACAAGTTGCCTGTCATTTACTTTCAGATATCACGGTTGGAGATCAGGAAGAAGCCAGTAATGGCAAGGCTTACTGAGGTACTATTGAATGTGTGTGTGTAGCAAGGAGTAAGTCAGGAATGATCATTAAACACTGCTGATACTTTATTGTTTCCACTATGGAAAAGCAAGCTATGACTAGACAGTAGAGATGGGCACGGAACGAACATTTTTCCTTTCCGTTACCGTTTGTCGTTTCCATTACGTAACGAAATGACAAATGAAAATTGTGATGAAAATGAAACGAAACGAAGAGAACCATGAAAATTGTGGTCGTTACGTTTCGTTTCCATTAATGGCGACGCGCAATGAAATGAGCTGTTTTAAATGTTAAAAAACACTCTGGACATCCGTAAAAATGCAGCGATAATTATTTATATTGTCTGATAATACCTACCAGGGTTGGGGTCCTTAAAATGTTTGTTTTTGTCTTCTCCCATTGCTATGTATTTTTCTTTCCCCTTTAAAATGGATGTTGCCACCAGCCACAAAATGGAGGCAAGCCATGTGATGTGGGATCATGTTCAACCAATAGCATGCCCAGGTTGCAGACTGGGCGGGCAGGTCTGGCAGCCACAGAGGGCATAAAAAGGTCTGGCAGCCCCTGTCCTCCTTGCAGTCTCTGGTGGGAGTTAGGGTGGGATTGCTGTCTCTGCGACTCTAGCTTCAGTCCTGCAGCCTCCCTGTGTGCATGCGTGCTGTGTACCTCTCGGTGAGTACCCTCCCCTGCCCTGCAGTGCAGTCACTCTGTGGCTGCCTTGCACCCTGGGCAACGCCCGCCGCTGCCTTTGCAGCCTCCCTGCATACCTAGTCTATACTGTGTCTCTGCTAGCATCCATTTTTTTTAGTGTTTTCCCTCTGGTCTGGGGCGTTGGGGGATGCCCGCACACGGAAATGCTTTAAAAATCGCACAAAAAGTGGGTAGAAACGACAAACGAAAAACAAGAAATGGTAACGAAATTTTTCAAAAAATTCCCGACAAATGGAAACGAACCGAAACAGACCTCTCAACGACAAACGAAAAACCGAAACGCCATTTTTCTGTTTCATGCCCATCTCTACTAGACAGCAATTTAGAGACCCCAGTGAATCAAATTTTATTTATTGTATCATTTATTTTATTTTTATTTTTTGCTGCCTTTCTCCCCGAAAGGTACTCAAGATGACTCACAACAATTAGTATATAAGTATAGCTTCAAAAGAAATGCTATCTGGATTTAGGTGTTTTAGGTGCCTGGTGGCTATGTTTGTGTTGCCAAGTCCTATGTCAAATAAATTCTTCTTTACATGCTTAATTTATGCTCAAGTGCACTATGTATTCTTTTGGTGTGTGTTAAATCTCCTTGGCAGAGGAATTCAGCAGAACCAACTGCTACTGCAATTCCACATTTTATTTCTGCAGCCCACTGTCATGTTAATGAAGAATGGTAGCAGCCTCCTGTGGCATATGCTGTGTATATCAAGGAAGGGAAGGGAAGTAGTGGGGGACAGGACCACATGGCTCGCAAGCTAGGTATCTGCCTCCATGTGCAATGGAAGACACTGTTCTGCTGCAGTCATCTAAAGTAAGATTCAGCTACCAATCCAGACTGCTTCAGTGTGTATGTTTGTGTTAAGCTTGTTACAGGCAGAAAAAGATCTTGGTCCACCCAATTAGTCTACATACAAGTTTAATAAAAGAGAAGCAAGCAAGTAATGTTTGGTCTTTCAATGTGATCATTTCTTAAAAACAACAGCAAACCCTCAAGATTCCTTGTAGTCAATTAGATTCAAAAACATGGACATTTCGTCTGGCCAGATACACAGGGACCCAGTGATCCACACAGTTATCATGCATGTGTGACTGGCCTTCTTAGTCATCACTGACCATAGAATCATAGAGTCATAGAATCATTGTTAGGGTTGGAAGGGACCTTGGAGATCTTCTAGTCCACCCCACCCCCACCCCCCCCCCCCCCGCCTAACACAGGAGAACTCCTACCATCCGGGACAAATGGCTGCCCAATCTTTTCTTGAATCTATGTATCAGCAGTAGAGAGGGACATGAACTGCAGTTCAGTGGTTCAACAGCTCAGCTGTTCTGTGGGTGTCTTGGCATCCCTTGCCTCTGAGTCCTTTGGCAGGCACTCACTCAGGCAGCAGTGTGGCTTCCAAGCCCTGCTTTCTCTAAGCACTGCTTTGGAGAGGGTGCCTATGGACATTCATGGAACAGCTGTGCTGCCAATTCACCAAACTGCACGGAACAGATAAACTGCAGTTCACGTACATCTCTAATTAGCAGTCTTTGATAGAGGTGAAACTATGCAACAGCATGTAGTTTGTAATAGTAATTAAACGCATAAGCTAAAAACCTATTGTGGGAAAGCTACAAATAAAGGGCATCACACAAATGGTTTTCCTCCTGTCTTGCCATTGGTTATATGATTGGATGCATGATTGGTCACTATTTAAGAAATGAGCATCCAGCTGGGTGAAGAGAATGAATCGCTCCTGCAATTGGCCCTATGGGATCACATAAAGCAGTAATAATTAAATGGGGCCCACATATAATTCTGGAAAAAAAGCTGGTTAACTTTCAGATGCACTCTTTGCAGGTGTACTTTGAGGAGATTACTATCATCTTTATTGCAAGCCTTTTCACCGGCTGCCGGTGATTGAGGGGGCAGCCACCTCCTCTTCGCCTGCGTCTCTATGCCAAGACTCAGGTGAAGAGGAGGAGGAGGTGGTGGTTTCATCCTGACTTTCCTTCCCTGTAGCATCTGATCCGTGCCTGCTACAGGGAAGGGAAGGCAGGATAGAAATCTCTACCTCCTCTTCCTCAGGACCGAGGCAAGTGGCTGCGGCAGGCGGGCAGGCGATTTTCAAAGGGCTGGAGCGGAGCTGCCATGGGCTCGAGCCCTTTGGAAATTGTGTTCCCACCACAGTGAGCAGATTGTCACCACAGCTTCTCTTCTGAGCCGCCACCCCCCCCCCCCCCGGGGTGGATGGAGATCAATGGGATCCTGCTTTGCTCACCAGTTTGATCTCCATCCTTTGAAGGGAAGTGTGCTTCCTTTTCAAGCCTACTGAGGAGGTTCAGTTTGGTGGGCAAAGCAGGATCTCATTGATCTCCGTCCACCCTGTGTGGCTTTGAAGGAAAGTGCACTTCCCAATACCTCATAAGACAAATGTAATTGTAAATGTAAATTTCTATCCCCAGAAATTACATTCGTCTTATGGATTTTTCATCTTAAGGGGCAATCGTTTTATGAGGTATTGCTGTATATATTCAAACAATTATTGTTTACTCAAACAGAAATATTTGTATAGTATTTGTTTCTCACAACCATGGAAGAGAGACTGTTGAGTGCTGACTTACTGTACCTTGATGCTGACCAGATGTTGAGGGGAAACTTCAGAGCTTCCAGCCCTGTGCTTTTTTTGATCCTTTATGTTTAAACTGGACTTGAACTAGATAACAGTTCAAACAGAAGTTTTGTGGTGACAGCCTCTTAAAACATAGTGCTATAGAGCAGGATACATGGGTGGCAGGATTGCCATGGCAGTCCAATATTCAGATTGGCTGTATGGGTTTGCAAAATAACAACGTGCAGGGATTTGTTTTGTTTTGTTCAGCAAACATTGGGAGATCTGCAGATTCTAACTTTTCTCTTTTCTTGCTGTACTGCCTTGGAGCATGGCTGTGCTTTCTCTCTTGTAGGCAGAGATCCAAGAGCTTTATGTTTCACTTTGTGATCATTGTGTTGTCCATAGTCACATCAGCTACAGCTAATTAATCTGTTCTGCATTGCACATTAAAAAAGGAAGAAAATAAGCAAGACCTACTGCATTTTATAAGCAGCCAGTATGTAGGGTAGAGAAAGGAATATTTGCCTTTTAAGTTATTTTTCCTATTTTTTGTGGTTCTTTTGGCAAGTCATGTACTCTCATTGTTATTTTTCTTTTGCTTGAAACAATGCAATCTTCTCCTCCCCCCCCCCCCCCCTTTAGAACACAACAGATATGCACACACATGGAAAACTCCAATGTCAAGGGTAATATTCACTTTCAAAACTAGTGAGACAGTTAGCAGAAATTAAACTTCAGGCCTTCTCAGTGTGATATGTGACATTTGACTTCTGCTGTGGAAGTGTATATTGCCAGTCATAAACATTTGTTTTCTCATGCAGACAAAATGTTGCATAGACTGCTGTGTTTCCACAAGGAAATTTCTGAGTCATACTTTTCAAAGGTTTAGGAAATAGATGCAAAGAGGGATACAGACTGTATTCACAGCCCTTTTTCGACACATGAGATGACGAGGACAGCAGACATGGTAAAAAAGAAGAAGAAGAAGAAGAAGCCTGAAAAACCTGCTGGTGAGATTAGAAGGTGCTTTTTTGCCCCCTGTATTATCCCATTTCCTTTGAAAACCCAAAGATCAAGTATGATCAAACATGGTTCCCCACAGCTGATTTTACAGAATGCCTCTAAGAATCTTGGCAGTCAATGAGAAAAAAAAAACAAACACGTGATGTGCTAGGCCTGGGAAATGTATGAATTATCCCAGAAATTGAGGCCTTTTTAAATATTCATTTTCTGTGTTACTGTTTTTGTTCATCAGCTTTAGGAAAAAGTTCATTCAGTCTAGTTGTGATTCATCATTTCAGTCCCCTAACTTCTCCACTCTCACTCTAAGTCCCTCTGAGTTCATATGTGCAGAGGTAGTCTAATACTTTCAGCAGTTCATTTTCAACCAAAAGGAAAACCCTTGATCTGTTTTTAATCTGTGCTACGTAAGAGTTATTTTTATAAATAAACCACAAATATGATTAAAGCTACTGTTAATTGTTCTCAAGTACTTAGATAAGTAATGCCAAAATAGTGTGCCATTAGGGAATTGTTTACATGCCATGATAAAAGACTTCAATATTTAAATACATTGAATGTTTCCATATACTCAGTAAGATCATTGTTCTGTCTACTTCATTTGTCCGTATACTCACATTACGTGTGATTGTTGATCTGTTATTTATCATGGATGGCTTATGATCTGTGCAAGGGGGTGCATGAACTTTAAGTGTAGGGTGTGTTACTTTTCTCTTCCAATTGTGAGACATCTTTGCTACAGTATATCACTGTAGCAATGTAATAGGAGGTTTGCTTGTTTTCTCTCTGCCTAAGCACATGCCATTTCAGTGGGGAACCATGTCTAGAATACTGCTACACATGGAAACATTGGGGCGGAGTCTGCCAAAAACCTGCATGTTCATGCATCCCACAAAAGCACCCTTTGTCTAATATGAAGGAAATGTATCTCCACATCTAAGTCATTCCAAAACACTGCCATCAGAAGTTTTAGATATGCTGAGATGACTCAGCTTGGTTGCTGAAACATGGACAAATTTCAAATGCCCTTAAAGTAAACATTTGAAAGTATGCTCATTTTATCATCTTAACCCAGTATATTTCCACCACATTTCTTTTAAAATGACACACGATATTTCAAAAATTTAGTTTACCTCTTGCCTGAATTTTCAAGATCATTAGAGTATAAAAGGTAAACATACCAGTGTCTATTCAATTCTTTATCATTTAAGAAAGAGGAATTGAGTCTTCTCTGAACCGCAAATGTGTTAAATCATAATCCTGTGGATATACAGGTTGTTTATAATCATGCTTACATTTAGAAATAAATCTTGCTTATTTTCATGGGAGTTCCAAGGAGGACGTCTAGACTTCTATGACTGTAATCTTAATAGGTATATCTGAGAAGGCCCTCTTCATTTCTCACCAAACAGTCCTCAGAAGATGGTGGGACCATGAGCAGAGTCTGTTCAGGAGATTTCAAAATCCAAACAGATTTTTACAGAATACAGTACATCAGACTGCCCACATACAGATCAAATAGGACTTTATAGATCATAGCCAGCACTTTGGAACTGGCTAATAGCCCGTGAAGCTATTTTAGGAGAAGATTGTATGTTTCCTATAAGTGTTCCCAGTCAGCAGTCTGGCAACATTGTTTTAGATTAGTTGAAGTCTCTGAACACTTTTCAAAACCAGCCTCAGGCAGATCACACTACAGTAATTTACTTGGAGTATAACTAAGGAATGTATCACTATAGCCTAGGCAGATAGCTTCAGGAACAGGCATAGCTGGCACAATAGTTTTAGCAGTGCAAATGCATTTCTAGTCACCACTAGAGATGGGCACGAATAAAAAAATGATGTTTCATTTGTTGTTTGTTGTTTGGGGGGTCCGTTTCGGTTTCGTTTCCGTTTTTCACGAATTTTTGCAAAAAATTCATTTTCGTTTTCATTTGTTTTGTTATCATTTTGTTACCATTAATTTCAATTTTTGTGATTTTTTTTAGCATTTAAAGCAGTTCACTGTATTGCAGTAATGGAAACGAAACACATGACAAAATTTCCGGTGTTTCTGTTCGTTTCATTTCATTTTGGAGACAAAATTCGTTTGTCGTTTCGTTGCATAACGAAATGAAAAAATGAAAATGGAAACGAAAAATTGTTCGTTTCGTGCCCATATCTAGTCACCACCAAAACCTGCATGTTCAGGTTCAGTGGTAAATTCAGAAGTACCCAAGTTTCCTTTGGGGGGTGGGGGGTAATTCCATCCATCACAGATTTAATTCTCATTCTGTGATCTGAATTTCAAATGACCAAAAACACCTCTGTGTTGATTGGATTAAACTTTCACTTATTCACCATCATGCAGCTCATTACAGATTCCAAACATCAATTTAGAAATAGATGCAAAGGAAAGAAAGATTAGGGCATCATCAACATATTTGTGGCACCAAATTCCAACTCTCAGGGCAAATCTCTCCCAACAGTTTGATGTATATATTGAATAGCAGAGGAAGCAAGGCATTGCCTTGGGGGACACTGTGGGACATTCTAGATTATTATGGCCAAGGTATCAAATAGAAGTGCCCATTCAGAGATCAGCCCTTCAGGAAGAACTGAAGCCACTGTAAAACTGACTCACTAAATCCCATTCCAGAGAACAACCCAGAAGGATATCTGGCCAATGGTGCTGAGATCTGCTAAAAGGTGAAGCAGAACTTACAGGGACACAATGTGCTGTCTACTTCCTGAAATACTGTGGATCACCCAACAAAATGACAAAACCTGTTTCCATCTCATAAGCAAGTCATGAATAATCTAGATTAGTCTGAACCAGGATCCTCTGGAGCAAGAGGCTGCCCCTGTGACAGGCTGGCTGATCTATTCAAAGTCACATCAAATAATGGATCTGTCCACTGACAGAGCATGCTCTGGAAATGATGTGCCCAGGCATGGCACAGCATGAGAGAAAAATGGACTAGGGTTCTCTGTGCAAGGATGGGATCAAAGAGCAAGTAAGTGAGTCCAAGTCCATGTCACAACTATCAATATTGGCAAACTGAACGGAAGAGCAATCAAGCTCGCAGCTCTACTAAAACAGCAGTGAGTTATGTCTGTGCCCTTCAGGAGATAAGATGGAGTGGAAGGAAATCATGTGACATTGGCCATGGGTACAATATCATCTATTTTGGTGGACCCAAGACACAAAATGCAGTCAGTATTGCTGTATCACAATGGCTTCATGATGCTGTGGCAGAAGTTGAGTGATTTGATGACCGACTGATGAAGATTATCATTGTAATGACAAAGTGGTGCTTACTCTACCTCAGTGTATATGCATCACAGACTGGCTGTCCTGACAGCGACAAAGAATTCTTCTGGAACCTTCTTGAGGAGAAATCTATTTGCATCATAGGCGAGGACTACCTCATCACTGCAGGATATTTAAATGGCAACATTAGAGCAGGGGTGGATGGCTTCAGCAGTCATAGCGGGCATAGTTTCAACATCCATTAAAAAGATGGTGAACAAATCCTTGACTTTGCTGAGACTCAAAACCTTGTCCATGTCAACATATGGTTTTGCAAGTGGCCATCACACCTCGTGACCTAGTACAGTGGCAACATTTCATCTCAGCTCAAATTTGTACTTGTCCAGAGATAAGACCTTAAAACACTATTTGACACCAAAGACATGCCATATGAAACTATTGCTCCCCAACAGTTACCCAGGCTGAACTTGGCGTGACAAAGCCTAGTCATAAAAAGATTGTCAAACAAACATGGATTTGGACAGACGAAGTCAAGGCAGTGGTCCATGAGAAAAAGCAGCTCTATCATGTTTTCCTAGCAAAAAAGACAGCAGACTATAGGCAGAATTACTGTAACACTTGACACAGGTCAAAGAAAGCAGTAGTTTTAAAAAGTCCACACGTTTTGAGGAACTCTACAGAAACCTTGATACATGCAAAGGTGAATGTGACAACTACCAACTAGTGAAAGCCTGCCAAAAAAGGACTGAGGACTGAGGATATTGAGAAATTCCTCAGTGACAATGATGAGAATGGAAAAATGATCAATGATTGTGACAAGGCATCAGAGCACCCACAAGACCAGATCCCATATGTTTCCCCCAGTTCTGGAACCTATGCAACCTATCCCATCTGATGAAATTGCCATGGTGATGAAAGAGAAAAAAAGGGCAAAGCCACAGGACCAGTGGAAGTCACAACACTGGGCTTCCCCCTGGTCAGGGTAGGCACTCAGCCACTGCTCCAGCACCTCACGGTTGATTGGGCTGGGGCCCTTTCGCCGTATTGGGTCCACCCCCGGGCGGGGGCCTCCTCTGCTGTCCCCCGGTCCCTGACTTACCAAAGGCCCCTTTGGCCCTTGCACAGTTGGCTGCCGGATGCTGGGCTCCACAAACCGAACACTCGTGTTTGAAGCGACATTGGGCCCGGCCACACACGCCCTGACCATTATAGTCCCAGCAGACCAGCCGGGGTTGAACCTGCTGGCCCGCCGTTGGGCGGGGACTCGTGGCCGGGGCCGGGCGCCTGATGATGTGCCCGCTATCAAATCGCTCCCCCAGCACGGGACGCACCGGCGTCATATACTGTAACCACAGCGGCGGGTATGGCTCGTCCCATCTGAGGTGGGGCTGCGTGGCCGCCTTCATACGAAAGCGTTCATCGTATGTCAGCCACGCGTACCCCGGTAAATCCACGAAGGCTCTGTATATCATGTCCTGGTACTTGATGAGCGACTGTGCTCTCCACGGGTGGGCGTGGAGCACCATGGACATGTAGATACTATACGCTGGAAGCAAGTTAGCCCAGGAGCGTTCTGGCTTGTGCCTCAGCCGGCGCTCCCTGTCCTTGGCGTCTTCCTTCTCCAATTCCTTGGAGTCAAGCTCCCTGTTAAGCAGGGTAAACAGATCTACGTAGTCGCCCCGCCATATTCTCTCCTTCGTGGCTTGCGCCAGGTGGTCTCCCAACAGGGATGCGTAGTCCGCATACGGGAGGGCCGTGTAGGGCACCTCGGCATATACGGGGGCAGCCGCCCAAGTGGCGGGGTACCCCTGTGGGTTGCCTCCCCCCGGGGGGCACCCAAATTGCAGTGGCGCCTGCCATGGTGCCACAGGGCCCGTACCCACCGCCCCCAGCGGTCCCGTGGGCCATTGCCACGCCGGGCCGGGGGGTATCTGCTGCTGGTTCCAGTTTCCACATCCAGGCAAACAGGGCGCCTGGCTTACCTGCTGTGCGCTGGCTCCGGTCCCCACGGGCTGTGTCGCAGCAGGTGCTACCCCTTGTCCTGCCCCCCTGCCAGCCTGAGCCCATAGTTATGCTGGGGCCCCCTGTCTGCCCAGAGGGCCCGCTTGCCTGTGCTTGCTGTACCGCCCCCCGAGGCCCCCAGGGCCACGCCTCCTGTGCTGTACTGTCCGGTGCAGCCGCCCACTCACTGTTAAAGGGCGGCGGGTCGCCATCCCCGCTCCCGGGTGGGGGGGGAGGCCCCCCGCTGCTTCCGCTGCCGTGCCTCCTGCTGCCGCGGTGGCTGGGGCCACCGGCTGCTCCTGCACTCCACGTGCGGCTGCCTCTTCTGCCCCCGGCTGGTCGGCCGCTGGCACCTGCTGGCCCTCCGCCGGCGTTGTCACCCCAGCTGCTTGTGCCCTCTCCTGGCGGGCAGCTGCCGTGTAGCGCTGTGCAAGGAATTCAAAACGTTCATTCAGGCGTTGGACCATCCTCCTCCTCCTGGCCCTCCTGCGTGCCTTGGATGGCCGGGCCCCCGCCTGGCTGGAGGATTCCCCCTCCCCTGCCTGCTGTGTCCCACTAGGCCTGCCCTCGCAGGCCTCCATACGGGCCTCCAGCTGGGCCCACACCCTCCAATCCTCGTCATCTGAAGACGACCCTGAGCTGGAGCGCTCCGGAACCGGCCTCTTGGCTGGGTGCTTTCCCTTGCGGCCCTCCTTTGTCCTTCTGGGAGCCATCGCTGGGCCTTGCTGTGTATCCCACGCTGGTGGTCCCCACCCCTTGGCCTTTCCAGCTCCCTTGTCTGGTGTCAGGGTGTTCGAGTGGGTAAGCCCACCGCCTTCCGCCTAGGCCACGGGCCTTCCCTGGCTTCGACCTGGACCGCCCCCAGAGGCCTACTGGCCCTGTGCCCCCCAGACCTGGCTCCCTTCAGTAGGGCCCAACCAGACCTTGTGGCCACTCGTGACACCTCGGGCTGTCCCGACTGCCCGGCCACCCAGCTAGGCCGCTCACCGCCTCCCCGTGACCGTCAGCCGGGCCCAGCACTCCTGGGGCCCACCGCCCAAGGCCGCGCCTCGGGGTGAGGCCTGTGCGCCCCACACCCGCCCGGTGTTGCGGGCCACCCCCCTGTCGCTTCTCGGGCCTGGCCCCACCTTGATGCCTCCTCTCCCAGCGCTGTGCCCCCCCACTTGCATCCGTCCAGGGGCCCTCGGTGCCGGCGAGCTGCGGTAGGCCGCGCTGCGTCAAGCGCCCGTGCCACCCACGCCGCGGCCCGTCGGCACTCCAACCTGGGGGGAAGCGCTGCCGCGCCTCCCCGACTGCTGCCTCCCGCGCTGCTGCAGCTCCTCGGCTGCCCGGTCGCTGTCCGGCTCCCCGGGAATCCCCGAAGCTCTCCACATGGCCAAGATGGCGGCCCCCTGTGGCAGAGCTGCCAGATGCTGCTCCTCCAAAACCGGCCGACGAAGAGGCCGGGGAACACCTGAGCCGGCCGCTATATGGGCTCGGCTCCCTGTAGGTCTCATGAGACCGGGTAAGTCCCGTGAGGCTTCCGGTCTGGGGGGGGCAAGGGAGCTCCGCCTGGGCGCAGTCGCGCCGCGGAGCCAGACATTTGGGGTGCAAGGCAAGAACAGAAGTTGAACCTCTATCCTACTAAGTGGATAATATTTCACAATATTATTTAGTTTACTAATTACTTACTTAATTGTTTGTTTTTAAACTTGTTGAGCTGTGTATGTGCCCTTGAACACACAGACACATTCCATTTAAGTGGGACAGAAGAATTCACAGAATTATTTTCAGTTTACCTGACTACAACTACTAAACTATATTCATTGTTTTTATTTACTACACCCAAATATTTCTTTTGGGAGGCCGCTGCTTGATATCAGCCTTACAATATTATATTATTGATTCATTACTCCAGTGTTTGTTTGTTGCTTACATATATATACACCTGTTGTGCTGCTGAGTGTGCAATTGAACACACAGCCAGCCAGGCACATTGCACTTCAGTGCATCCAGTTGAAGTCAGGAAATTATTTTCACTTTATTCCCTGAGTGACTACAACTAAACTTATATTCATTGTTTTTGTTTACACCCAAATATCTCTTTTGGGAGGCCGCTGCTTGATATCAGCCTTACAATATTATATTATTGATTCATTACTCCAGTCTTTGTTTGTGGTTTACATACATACACCTGTTGTGCTGCTGGGTATGCAATTGAACACACAGCCAGGCAGGCACATTGCACTTCAGTGCATCCAATTGAAGTCAGGAAATTATTTTCAGTTTATTCCCTGAGTGACTGCAACTAAACTATATTCATTGTTTTTATTTACTACACCCAAATATCTCCTTTGGGAGGCCACTGCTTGATATCAGCCTTACAATATTATATTATTGATTCATTACTCCAGTGTTTGTTTGTTGCTTACATACATACACCTGTTGTGCTGGGTGTGCAATTGAACATACAGGCAGGCACATTCCATTTCAGTGCATCAAGTTGAAATCAGAAATTAGAAACTTATACCAAGGGCCAGCAGGGCAACATTGAATGCTTGTACAAAATAACACAGTGTGAGAGTAAGCTTGTGGGTCAAAATGATAAGTTTATTAGAATAGTTTGTTACTTATACTACACAAATATAAAAAGAAAACATATTTCTAATACTTTTTGAGAAATAAAAAAATGAGGAGGGGAGGCAGAGCCAGAGGGAAGGGCAGGGGTACCCCCACGAAAATAAATAGGGGCACATTTCTGAAGGAAGGCACAGAAAGTAGTAGTGCAGATAGTGATATTGCTGCCACTCCCTCTCCAAGCAGCAGCTGACCAACCAGCACGACCGTACCATCTTCTGTCACTGAGGGAAGCATGGATGACTGCATGTGAGCCCCAACGCCACCAGGCTTTGACATGGACACACACACCCGTTTATCGGGAGGAAGACGAGGACTTGGAATCAGAAACGGGCTCTTTGCATCTACATATCCCGGATCCTGAGGACCCGTTGGCAGGAATAGATGAAAGGTAGGCTTCAGGCAGTGATGGAAGGAGCAGCCCTCTTTCCACCCAGAGTACCACCAGTGACAGCAGCAGTCAATTGTCCCAGCAGGGTACAAGCCACACCACCACTAGCACAGCAGCGGCAGGCAGTAACAGAGGGGGCAGTACTTTCCATAAGCCTCGCGGCTCTCTCTGGGAGCATTTTGATAACAGCCCGGAAGACTTGAGGCTTGCGGTGTGCAAGAAATGCGGGGTGGTCGTGCGCAGGGGGAATGACCCCAAACACCTCTCCTCAAGTGCCTTGCGTAGCCACCTCATGCGAAGGCACCCTGGGACTCTGCCTGGGACAGTGTCAGGCCCTGGTTCCTCAGGGAGGGAAAGCGGGAAAGCAGGCATGGGGACGGACTCCAGAAACAGCTCCGCTGAGAGTGGGAACAGGCGGGCCACTCTGCAGGAAGTGGTGCCGCTGTGTGGGAGTTTTGTCAGCCAACATAATAGGGCCAAGGCACTCGCATGGTGGGTGAAATGGTGGCCATGAATGGGTTGCCCCTCTCCTTTGTGGAGTCATCAGGCTTCAGGCACCTGATGAAGCACGTGGCTCCATAGTATGAGCCTCCATCCCGTCATACCTTCAGCAGGCGGGTGATTCCCTCCCTTTTTGAGTCCGTCAGGGACATGGACCGGGCCCTGCTGCAGGCGGCCACAGCAAGGAAGATCCACTTCACTTCCGATCTCTGGACTGGTGGGCACCACGGATATCTCTCTCTGATGGCTCATTGTTGGCAACCCAAGGAAGTCCTTGACACCAGGGCATCCCAAGAACAGCTGCAGGGGGAGCCACAAGGGAGCACCCCAAGAGGGTACAGGGAGGTGCTTCTCTAGGCACAAAGCATGGAGGACAATGCCAAATGCATCCACATTGCTGAGGTCCTCAAGACGGCACTGCGAGAGTGGGCACCCGAGGGGGAGGTCAATCACAGATTCATGGTTACTGACGCAGGATGTAACATGATCAACGCGGTTGATAGGGCAGGGCTACATGGCGTCGCGATGCCATTGGGCTGGGAACACCAAAGGACTCCTGGGATGAGGGGACCCTGGAGACCAAGGCCTTGCTGGACAAGTGCAGGAAAATAGTGGGGCACTTCTCATGCAGCGTCAAGGCATCCAGGATGATGTGTGAGAGGCAGGCGGAGACGGGCAGACCAGAGCACGTCCTGATCCAGGACATGACCACCCTGTGGAACTCCACCTACAAAATGGTCAAACGCCTGGTGGAGCAGAGGCAAGTGCTGGAATACGTCATGTCAACCACCCCCGTCCTGCCTGAGGGAAGGGTGTTGGACATTGGTGCTACCGAGTGGCTCGCGCTCTCCCAGATGGTTGGTATCCTGCAGCCTTTTGAGGAGACCACCCACGTCCTCAGCAACTACAATGCCAGCCTGGGCCACGTACTCCCCCTGGTAAATGCCCTTCGCCAACGCCTAGACGCCAGTATCCGGGAAGAAGCCGATCTTCTCCCAAAGAGCAGGGCCTTGGTAGACAGGCTGTTGACCGGCGTGAATACCTGCCTTAGCCCACTGAGGAGGGAAAAGGTGTACCAGATGGCATGCCTGTGCGACCCTCGCATCAAGGATTTTCTGGCGGGTAGCGCTGCTGACCTAAACTCCTGGAAGACAGAGCTATGCCATCAAGTCCGCAGGGCTGCCTCAAATCAGGCCCAGGCGTTCCCGAGGGCGCACGGAAGCCAGAGCGATGCAGAAGAGGAATCCTCGCAAGGGTCCTCTTCCTCCTCTACTGCAGGAGCGT
Source organism: Phrynocephalus guinanensis (assembly GCA_037367245.1). Classification (NCBI taxonomy): domain Eukaryota; kingdom Metazoa; phylum Chordata; class Lepidosauria; order Squamata; family Agamidae; genus Phrynocephalus; species Phrynocephalus guinanensis. Next base: position 4,533,649 of record CM074735.1, read on the forward strand.
ACACCCAGAGACCAGGTTCCGTACCAGCAGCCAACTACCTGGCCTCTGCCCTAGCCATGGCAGTCTCCTCCTCAGTGGAGGCAAGGGAGGAAGAAGAACCGGACCCCGCTCTGACCATGGTGAGGGAGTACATGGCCGAGCCCCTCCAACCCCTCACCTTGGACCCACTCCACTACTGGGCCAGAAAGGCAGACATCTGGCCTGCTCTTTCGACTCTGGCGTTGGACCTCTTGTCCATCCCACCCACCAGTGTCCAGAGTGAGCGTGTCTTCTCCCACATGGGAGATGTTTGAGGCCGCGCCGCTCTCGTATGGACCTGGAGACCGTGGAAAGGTTGACTTTCATCCCAACACTCCAAGACCTAGGCCCACAGTCGTTCTTCCACCGGTTCCTTCCAAACAGGCCTCCCTTGCTCTAACATGCACTACCAGAGCAACACTTATGCCTGCCTGCCTGCAATTATGCCTGCCTCCCATCTTGGCTTCCTCCCTACAAGCCCAACTTCCTGCCAGCCAGCCAGCCTGCCTGCCTGCCTACCAGCCTACCTGCCTGGCTGGCCCTGTTCCTACCAGCCTAACTGCCTGCTTGCCTGACTGCCTGCCTGCCTGCCTGACTGCCTTCCTTCCTGCATTCCCACTCACTTGGAAGGGTTCGATTACTGCCCAATTTTTATAGGCCTTGCCTGGCTCTGAACCAGGGAGGACTACTCAATGTGTCATTGGAAGGGAATCATACTCTATCTGTAGGCCCAATTTTTCTAGCCCGTGCCTGGCTCCAAACCAGGGAGGACCACTCAATGTGTCATTTGGAAGGGTCTGTGTAGGCCCATTTTTTCTAGCCCTTGCCTGGCTCCGAACCAGGGAGGACCACTCAATGTTTATAATTTTGAACCACTCAAGACTGTTGGGGTTGCAGCTGTGCAACTTCCCCTAACCCCCTAACCCTAAACCAATCTAAACAATGCCTGTATGCCTCCCATCCTAACATTCCACCAGCGCAACACAGTTATGCCTGGCTGTCTGCTCTGTGTCTATATGACTGCCTGCCCTGCCTGTATGCTTCGCCTGCCTGCCTGCCTTCCACCTTTGTCTGCCTGAATGCCTGTAATTCCGCGACATATATCGATGTAATAAGGGTTACATAATTAGCCCAGTTTTTATAGGGCTTCCCTGGTCTTTGTAGCAGCCCAGGAGTATTTTTTTCTAGGGTCAGTGTTGGCCCAATATTTTCCCATTGGCCATGGCTGGTCTGAGTGTAGTACACCCTAATACCTGCCTTCCTCGATGCGTTCCTCCCTTCCCTGGGGTTTTGGAGCCACTCTGCTTACAAAGTGGTCAGAATGCACTTTACAACAACCTACCTCAAAGACTGATTAGCAGGGGCCTAGCTCTCCTTACAGCCTTAAAGAATAGCCCTGTTCTCCTGCATACACTCTGTCTCCTGGGTTGATGAAACTTGGGGTGGAGAAACTCTGTCTCCAAAGGCAGAAACAATCCTCCCTTCTGGCACTTTGGCTTTGTGCCTTCCCTAGCCTGGGTGGGTACCCTGCAAGCCTGCCTTCCTACCTGTAAGCCAGACTGCCTGCTTCCCTGCCTGCCTGCCTTCCTGCCCACCCCTCTGTCTACCTGCCTGCCTGTCAGGCTCCCAGGACTCCCGGCTTGGAGGAGGCCTTCCAGGTGCTTCTCCTTCACCCTATCAGCGGTTCAGTGCTTCAAGTTCAGCCTCCGAGCCGACATGCACCTTGTCGGCCACTCTCCTCGACTTGCCCAGGCAGCAACCCGGCTGCCCCCACCTCTAGGTGGAAGATCATTTGAGGAGACCAACTTTAACAGGCACAGTCATCATCAACTATATATATATATATATTTAGATTTGGGGTACTCTGTCCTCCAACATGGGGTGATTCACTCCCACGAGTTACAGTCCAGGTTGGGAAATCCCTTTGCAGAAGGAGCGGAGATTCCTTCCAACTAGCATTCCGGCTTCCAAAGGCGGAAGAAGCAATCCCCCCCTAACATTTGCACTCTGGCTTCATGGCTTTCCTGGGTGGGCTGGGTGGGCTTTCCTGGGTGGGCTGTGTCTCTGGGTAGGCTTTGTGGCCTCCCAAACTCTGGCCTTGTGGCCTCCCAAACTCTGGCTTTGTGGCCGCCCATACTCTGGCCTTGTGGCCGCCCATACTCTGGCCTTGTGGCCGCCCATACTCTGGCCTTGTGGCCTCCCAAACTCTGGCTTTGTGGCCTCCCATACTCTGGCCTTGTGGCCTCTCAAACTCTGGCTTTGTGGCCTCTCAAACTCTGGCTTCGTGGCCTCCAAAATTCTGGCTTGGTGGCTTTTCCGCATGCAAGCGTGGACTCTGTCTCCACTGGGTTGGTGGAAATGGTATTCTCCTTGAAAGCTTTGTTGAGAGAGAAGCGTACCAGGCTGGAAACAATCCTCGTGGCCGCCCATACTCTGGCCTTGTGGCTGCCCATACTCTGGCCTTGTGGCTGCCCATACTCTGGCCTTGTGGCCGCCCATACTCTGGCCTTGCGGCTGCCCATACTCTGGCCTTGTGGCCGCCCATATTCTGGCTCGAAATGCCCCACCTAGTAAAGGAGATAGAAGGTCTGCTTCCATGAGCGAACCGGGCTCCTCGGGATACGCCTTGTGGCTGCCCATACTGTGGCTTTGTGGCCTCCCATCCTCTGGCTTTGTGGCCTCCCATCCTCTGGCTTCGTGGCCTCCCATCCTCTGGCCTCGTGGCTTTCCTGGGTGGACTGTCACGAATCGGGCTCAGCTGCCTGGACCCCAACCGTTCTAGGCAGTATGTCGAACCCCGCCACCACCCATCCTTCCTGCTCTCTGAATGGCTGCCTTTGCCCATCAGTTATTGAAAAAACAGTGGTCCCTTTTTTGCTGGCAGTCCCGTGGGGGGGTCCTTTTCGTCCCAGCCGGCCCTTCTTGCAAGTAGGGCCCAAATGAAAGAAATTACAGGGTTAGGGACAGGGTTAGGGTTAGGGTTAGGCCACTTCTGGCGACACGGCAGGGAACCTGGATGGGGTGGAGGGCAGCGGAGTGTCCCTGCCCTGGAGATGGGCCTCGAGAAGCGCAATCAGGTTCTGGTCAAGGAGAGAGAAGGTCTACTCTAGTGGCTTCTTTGCCGCATGCGTGGACTCTGTGTCTCCACTGGGTTGGTGGAATTGGTCTCCTTCCTTGAACCTTCTATGTCTCTTTCTAGTTCCCTATTTCTATTTATCTTTGTCCATCTATTCCCATTTCTATTTCTATTTCAAGTACCCTATCCTCTAGTACCCTATCTACCCTTCCTATAGTACCCTAGTATCATGCAACTTTCTATTTCTCTTTCTCCTTCCTGGAGCCTTCGCTGAGAGATAAAAGTACCAGTCCATAAAGAATCCCTCCCCATTGTTCCCCGCCATTCTGGCTTCGTGGCTTCTTTGCTGCGTGCATGGACTCTGCGTCTCCACTGGGTTGGTGGAAGTGGTCTCCTGGGTATTGAACTGGCCTCCAAGGTAGGGGCTGAAGGAATCTCTCCCTGTTGTTCCCCGCCGTTCTGGCTTCGTGGCTTCTTTGCTGCGTGCGTGGACTCTGCGTCTCCACTGGGTTGGTGGAAGTGGTCTCCTGGGTAGTGAAAACTGGCCTCCAAAGTAGGAGCTGAAGGAATCCCTCCCCGTTGTTCCCCGCCATTCTGGCTTTGTGGCTTCTTTGCTGCGTGCGTGGACTCTGCGTCTCTACTGGGTTGGTGGAAGTGGTCTCCTGGGTAGTGAAAACTGGCCTCCAAAGTAGGGGCTGAAGGAATCCCTCCCCGTTGTTCCCCGCCATTCTGGTTTCGTGGCTTTGCCGCGTGCATGCATGGACTCTGCGTCTCCACTGGGTTGGTGGAAGTGGCCTCCTGGCTATTGAAAACTGGCCTCCAAGGCTGAAAGAATCCCTCCCTGTTGTTCCCCGCCGTACTGGCTTCATGGTTTCTTTGCTCCGTGCATGCGTGGACTCTGTGTCTCCACTGGGTTGGTGGAAGTGGTCTTCTGGGTAGTGAAAACTGGCCTCCAAAGTAGGGGATGAAAGAATCCCTCCCCATTGTTCCCCACCGTTCTGGCTTCGTGGCTTTGCTGTAAGCAGACAAGAGCAGCTGAAGGTGGGCCCACATGTCCGCATCATGCTGAGCAGGAAGGAAGCCTCCGTCCGCGGCCGCCTGAGACAACACCAAGACCACTTCCGCTCCATGAGCGAACCGGGCTCCTTGGGACACTCCAACTGGCGATGATTCCCTGAGAGATTGAGGGGAACTCATCCGGATGAGTGTGTGTGTGGGGGGGGGGGAAAGCATCTGAATCTCTGACCGCTAGTTGACCAGGGTGGCATTTGTTTGAAAGCTTTACAAGGAGTGTCATGGGGAGGGGACATTGAGAGGAGTAGAGTAGACCCTCATCCAGATTTGGTGGAGGAACGGAATACTGTGTCTCCTGCTGCCTCTGAGAGGTGGAGGGGAAATGGGATGGATGAAGGCTTCAAAAAAAAAAAAAAAAAACAGAAGTATAACAGGGAGCCAGACCAAGTAGGGTGGCCGGTTCAGTCAGTGTTGACCAAGAGAAAAAAAAGAATATTGCATTCTGCCCACTTTGTTTGCTTTATTGCATAGGATGCAGTCTTATGCTATGATATATTTATTAAATATATTATTCATCACCCAGTTTAAAGTGTTTTCTGCCTGCTCTGGGTCATTGCGGGACGCCCTCATGCTCTGTGAAGTCAAATCGTGCTAAACGAAACAACGAAATAACAAATTTTCAAAAAAATCACGATAAACGGAAACGGAACGAAATGGATCTGTTCCGACAAATGAAAAATCGAAACGTCATATTTTCTGGTCGTGCCCATCTCTATTGCACACTCTTAATAAAAATTGCAGCGGTTCAGTGGGAGTTTGGGCTGGAGCACAGCCATATGAAAAATGTCATCATACAACTAATTAACACCAGCTCAGTATCTTATTCAATACTGGCACTAACCTTCCAATATTCCCATCATTATTTGCATATTCATCTGCGTTCATAATGCAGTACTCTTATGTATCAGAAAGATGAGGTCAAAAGCCAAAATTGAAAGATTTTGAAGGGTCACACTACAAAATATAACCTTCTGTGCATTTTTGGATGTCAGGGAAATTTTGCTGTCAAACGTGATTGCTCACTCATCATGAGTTCATAGAAGAGAAATGCTGCCAGTTTCCCAATGTTACCAGTTCAGAAATGCATTTCCTTATATGTTGGCTCTGTTTTTGCTGTTACTCTATTCTTATTTATATGCGACCATCAAGGTGTATATTTTTGTGAATTGGTTGCTTCAGTGTTGAGGTCTGATATCTTCAGCTACTGAGCCATTTTAAAAAAATATGGAATCAGAAAGCCGGTTTACACTTTGGAGCAATTTGGTTGCTGCCTCAACGGTTGTCCTTAGTGACTTTCTAGAACATTCTAAGGCTCTGACCATATGGCCTAGTTGCATTTAGTCCACTTTAGGGTCTGGCACACAGCAGTTCCAAATACCTGTTTAGCCTTGTAATAAAATGGACATAACAGTATATTATAATAGAGATTCTTAGCAGAGGCCCTTCTCTGGGAACCTCAGCTAGCTTGGATATAGTGAGATAAAGAGAGGGTATTTCTAAAATGTTAAAAGAAGTGATCAAATCAAACCGAGTATAGAGCATTAAGTGACAGGAACAATTGCAATGCATGTGCATAACAAGGTAAGTGTATCATTACAGGAGTTACCTCTGTTTTCCCACCTATGTGAAGGTAAACACATAGGTAAAATTGGTCACATTGTTTAACAGATACAGTACTTGTATTAATAACCTACATTCATTCCCTTGTACAGCCCCCCCAACTTCTCACAGTTTTATAGAGATTCCCTCAGAAGCCGTAGTGCCAAAAGGTGATATATGTTTTAGCTGTGGCAGCTAAATATAATCTTTTTGTTTCAAGGTAACACATCTCTAATAACAAGATGGCAATAGTTAGAGTTACAATGTAGCACATTCATGTTATAGTCAATGGATACAGTATATGTTTGTTTCTACATACAAAGCTCATCCATGTGTTTGACAGTTATTCAACACAATTCTCAGCATGTATGTATTACTAATCAGTGTCCTTGCATAGTTTTGTTCAATGGATTGTAACACACACACCCCGAAGTGTTTCTGCTTGGTAGCCCATTATCATTTTGACCACTAATGATGAACACTCATTCATTTCCAAGAGTGTATAACTGAGGTCAAGAGATCCAACGGCTGAGATCTGACAGTGAAATAGTAAAAAGTAGAAACTGGTCAGAGGAAATTATACTTTCCAATTGCAGCCTCATATGCACCCACAAACACAGCTCTATGTAGCTGGAAAATTCCCACCCATACCAGTTTTCAGGTAGCATAGAGCAGTACAAGACAGAATGTCATGGAAGAAGTTTTCAAACAGTGCAACATGAGATTTAAACTCTAAATATCTAAACTGTTAAATATTCAAGCTTAACCAGTGTTAGAAAAAAATGGACCTAAGAGTCTTGATTAAATTAAATACATTTTTAAAAAAAATTCAAGTATGTGCTCAAAAACCTCCCAGAGTAGCCATGTTGCTAGATGGGGTGGTATTTAAATAAATAAATAAATAAATAAATAAATAAATAAATAAATAAATAAATAAATAAATAAATGTACTACTGCTTTTCTAAATAGATTCAGAGATCCATTTGACTCCCATCTCCTGTATATTCTAGTTGCAAAATCTGTGATTTCCCATCCCTGATTACTCTGCTCTGCCTAATTCCCTCTGAGGAAACGTGTGTGAGGTTCTTCTCTTCAAAAAACAAAACAAAAACAAAAAGCAAGTCATGAATGTTAACATAAGTATTTGGGAAGAACTCTAGGGAATGATTATAACAGCTGGTGCTGCCTACCCAAAACAGATTTCATGCGCCTTACTTGTGGCCATTTAGAAAAAAGGAAATATTATTTCTGGCACTCATGATAATGTAATTTAGGTTATCAAAAAACTTTAGTACTGTTCTTTTCATTAATTTCATACAGCAGCACTTCCAGTGATATTTTCCATTTATTCATTTGCAACTTCAGCTCTTAATGACTTGGCCTAACATAAAATAAGCATAACATTGATCAAATATTTTAAAATCAATTTAGCTTCCATACAGAAGTGCTCAATGGCTTTTTTTGTTTCTAGATAAATTTGCATACTGAAAGATCAGGACACTTTCCAGGAAGAGAAATATGAGGCAGCAGGATAGATAAAAAGCAAACACCATTGGCACAATCATGCTGGATTCCAAGATTATTTTGGATTACAGAATGGATATAAATATACAGTGGTACCTTGTATAAAGGAATTAATTCATTCCAAATGAAATTATGTTAAGCAAATTTTCCTTTATACAAATTCCCCATAGGAATGCAATGAAAACAGAGTAATCCCATTTTTATGTTGTACGGATTCGCCCCATGGGCGATTCTGTTAAGCAAATTTCCCCTATTTCTGGAATTTTTTATGTTGTACAAATGTTATGTTATACAAACTGTTTGTTATACAGGGGTCCACTGTAACTACATACTTCTGTGCACCTCATAAATACTATAAAGCCTCATTCATTGCTTATATTGTCAGAAAGACTGAACATCATGAAAATTCATGTGCTGATGGGAACGGTATGGTAATAACTAAGAATAAATCTCCTTCAGCATTTATTTTTGCAAGGTGGCTAAATAACTCAGTGAGTTGGACCATGTGAGTCAGGAGTTCAATTCCCCACTGTGGCTTACTAGGAGAGAGAACCTATGTGGCCTCAGGCAACCTACATGGTCTCAAAGTACATGTACAGGAAGAAACAGTAAACCAGGTCTCAGTACTTTATACCTAGAAAACCCTGACAAGGGATACCATAACTTCGAATCAACTTGACAGCAGACTTAACCAAAATTACAGGGCTACCCCACTCCCAACCTGTTTTCTTGTTCATGAGTCTCCTATGCATGGAGGCTGACAAGTCTGCTAAAGGAGAACTGTACTCTTTATAGAGGCTTTCCACATGAGTTTGGAACCTGAATTTCTGGGGTCTTAATGCACACGGAGAGGCCCATGGACAACGGAGGCTGTCCAAACTCCTGATAGTTACAGCATGTCACTATTTAATTTAAAACTGAGTTAAAGGCTTCCTATTTTGAGGATCCCTGAGGCTCTGTTTTGCTTTGGGGAACCATTTGGAACCTTGGGACAGGGAAGAAAGACTTTAGGAGTCAAAAGTTGCCATCACATCACTGCTGGCAGTCCTGATTCTTATGGCAGTGCTCTGGTGGTGATTTTGACTTCTAATAGCTGCTGCCCCATCCCAAGACTCACAAAGGAGAGACTTGGAACCTGAAAGGAGGAAAATAGGAAGCATTTAATGGGTTTAAGTAAAATATTAAAGGTGCCAGATGATACACCGTGTAATACACAAATAGGATTTTGCTCACTGCTTGCTACATGGAGATGAATGATGATATAAAGAAATGGAGGTGACAAAGCCTGGGTTAAAAGAATCTGGGATGGAGGAAAGAGTGGTTCGATTTCCTTGCATTTCCCAAAACTTTCCCAAATCTGTATACCCCATAAACTTTGGTTCATGTCAGGTTGCAAGATTTTGGAGTGTTGTTTTTCAAATGGGGATTCATGCACATTTTAAATATCCTGACATAAACATTCCTTCCACTGAATCAAGTATTTTGAGGCATGCTTTTCACATGTATGAATTTTTTGTTACTTGCATTTTAAAATTGTCTTCTTCACCTTCTCAAGGTAGAATTTTCTCAGTTGGAGGTAGAAGACTCTGGATTTGGTGGTGGTGGTTTGGACTGTGGGTTGATTCACATTTCTTTTGCATTGCATGGAAAATGTGAGTTAGTCTTTTCCAAATCTGTAACAGCATTTTTTCCTAATGTGGTCACCCCTTAGGTTTGGATATTTGTGCCTAAGCAATCAGGATGACTACCAAGTGTAGGGTAATCTTGAGGGTTTGAAATAATATGGTTGCAAGAAGAAAAAACAGAGACTAAAATTTGGCAGTTTACTAATTTAAATGGTGAAATTACTGTTTTTGTTTTGTTTTTGCTTTGTGGTTGGAGCTAACGATGCAGGTTTTACCCAATTTACTCACAAATAGGTTTACTCATGAATAATTTTAACCCAGTTACTTGTGAGTAAAAAACAGCAGCAGCCAAAGATAGCTGCAGCATGAGGTGAGAATATGGAATGAAAGTTGAGGAAAGAAAAGGCAGGTAAACTCTGTGGGCAGAGGCCATAAAGTCAGCCTAGTCCCTTTCCCATTATTTTCTCTCAGACCTTATTCTGGGACCTGAGATGACTACAAAACATTATGTGAACCTTTTGGAATTTCATGGTGTTCTGCATTAATTTCCCATACAATGTGAGCTGACAGACCACTCTGTATCTCACTGAAAGGAATTTGCACAACACTTTACAGGCAAAATTGAACAGATCCGGGCTACCTTGGATGCAGCTATTGATCCAGAGCCTGTAAATAAAACACCCCGCCATCCTTGACCTGAATTAATGGGTGACTTTCAGCTCCTACAGCCAGATGATGTAGTCAAGATCCTTGTTGTAATACTGAACAATTTCCCACCGGTATCAAATATCCCATTCTTAGGGAAAGCCCTAGAGCAAATTGTGGCCTCACAACTCCACAGGTTTCTGGATGAGATAAACTACCTGGATCCATTTCAATCTGGCTTCAGAGATGGCTGTGGGACTGAGATGGCACTGTTGCATTGCTAGATGAATTACACAGGGAAATGGATAGGGAATCAGTGTCCCTTTTGGTTTTGTTAAACCTCTCAGCTGCTTTTGACACTATAGACCATGGCATCCTCCTGACTCGTCCCTCTGAAATGGGAATTAGGGGTACTGCAATAAAGTGCTTCCGGTCCTTCCTGCAGGAAAGAATGCAGAAACTAGTATTAGGTTATTCATGTTCAACACAACGGCCACTGACCCATGGAGTTCCCTGGGGTTCTGTTCTGTCTCCTATGTTATTTAACATCTATATGAAACCACTGGGGGAAATTATTAGGTCCTTTGGGGTCAGGTGCTACCCAGCTCTACCTTCTCATTACCTCCAAACTCTAAGGCAGGGGTGCCCAAACTTTTTGTAAGGAGGGCCAGATTTGGTGACTGAGAATGTATCGGGGCCGGTTGCTCCCTGACCCTGCCACCCCACTGCAAGCCCCACCCACTGACCCATAAGCCCCACCCACTGACCCCTTGCAACCCCACCTGTAGGAAGGAAGGCCCTCCCCTACAAGGGAGGGAGGGAGGGAGGTTGAAACCAAGAGAGGAAGGGAGGGAGGGAGGGAACAAGGAAGGGAGGGAGGAAAGAAGGAAGGTGGGGACCAAAGGAAGCACAGGGAGCCGTGGCCACAGGGAGCCCCTTGGAAGAGGTGATCTGTGCAACCTTGCACCCCCCCCCCGAAGCTCCCCAGTGGTGGCGATGACTCGCCCAGCAGCCCACCCCAAAGCTCCTTGGCAGTGGCAGAGGCCCGCTGGCCTGCCCACCCCCACACATTCCCCTGCGGTGTTGGTGGCGACAGACCGCCTGTCTACCCAGCCACCCAAGCTTCCTAGTGGTGTTGGCAGAAGATTTAAAAAAAAACATGGGGTGAAGGAGGGGGCGGGAGGGGTGGGCCAGCCAGCCACAGGCCACTCAGAATGGCCTGACGGGCCGAATTTGGCCCCCGGGCCGGACTTTGGGCAGGCCTGGTCTAAGGGATCTTCCAACTCAGCTTTACATGAGTCTCAAGGGAACCCATGAAAGGGCCTTCTTGATGGCTGCATCCAGACTCTGGAACTCCCTCCCACTAGTGGCCAGGACTGCCTCATCTCTGTTGTTCTGCTGGAAACAGGCAAAAACCTTTCTCTTCAGGCAAGCTTTCCCTGAATGATGGACTACCATTATGTGTCTTTTATATGAATCTATTGGTTCACATAGGCTTTGCATTTATAACTACTTGTACCCTTATAGTTTTAATGTAATGTTGTCTATTAATGCTGTAAGATGTCCCCCAATTCCTTGTTCTCAATTAATTGAACATGTCTTAATTGTACTGGACTCTATATTATCCCTCATTACTGTAAGCCGCCTTGGGTCCTTTTCCAAGGAGAAAGGTGGGATAAAAATACTCTAAAATAAAAAAATAAATAAATAACACAAAAATTCCGATCTCTCATGAATTTATTGAACATACTAATTCAACATTCAAAATGCTAGTGGAAAAAGTAAGTGATCCCTTGAGTTGTTCTCAAAAAAGCCAGTTGGAGTCAGGTGTTAGCATACCTGGTGTCTTGTTAAAAATGGGTTTGGAAGTGTGGACTTGGGGTATGTAGATTTTTAAAAACCACTGGAACCTTTTGAGTTTGCTCTGCACAAGAATATGTTTATGTGAAACATGCATTGCCAGAAAGATCTTTCAGAAGTAGAGATGGGCACGACTTGAAAAAAATTTTTTCGAGTTGTCGTTAGTCGGGCCGGTCCCGTTTCGGGTCGTTTCCGTTTTTCGTGAAAATTCGCAAAAATTAGTCGGTTCGTTTTTTCGTTGTCGTAAGTACTGGTTTTTTGGGGGGGGAGCGGGCTCCTGGAGGCACCTCTCTGGGGTGGGTGCCTCCTCTGGCCCGCTATAAGGGAAAGTGGGCTCCTGGAGGCACCCATGGGTGCCTCCTATCCTCACCCACTAGGAAGGGGAAGCAGGCTCCAAGAGACCCCTCAACATGGGGGTCTCCCCTCCTCACCTGCTGCTGCTGCAAAATGCTATGCAATAGCCATATGGATATTGCATAACATAATGTGCAGACAGTGACTGTGAAGACTAGTGGATGGCACTGAACCCAGAGCCATAGTGAGATGCCTAACTAAGGCTCTTGCACCACCATGTCTCACACAGAAGGGAATTGTACTTGCTGCGTGTAGTGCAATGCAAGCAAGTAGATCTGGCTTTAAGGTGGGTTAGTGCAAGGGCTAGGGTTAGGCTAGTGACGGGTAAGGTTACGGTGGGCTAGTGGGTTGCACCTCTGGGTGCCTCTCTGACCCACTAAGAAGACAGTCTGTGACGTATGGGTACAGAGTCAAGGGTTAGGGTTAGTGTTAGGGGGGCTAGGGCAGGTTTTAGGGGGCTTTTTGGCACATCCCAGAAGTCTCCATGGCCAAGTGGCCATGCGACTGGTGGGATGGCTCCAAAAATTTGCATGGTCGTCCACTCCCACATGGCTGGCCACTCGGCCAGCCCATCATTGCGCAGGTGTAAATAAAATAAAATAAAATAAAATCAATGGAGGACAGAGGAGGAGAGGAGAGACATTTTGTTGCAAGAAAAAACCCACTGCTACTGTGAAAAATCTGGCAGTTTATAAATTTTCGCGTGTTTTTCTGTTGTGCTTGTGTGTTTTTGGACCACGATTTCAAAAACAATATTGCGTTCGCCGCCCCATTTTGGATCCCCCGCCCGCACCGCATGGCATGGCGAAATGGCGACTCGAGTCCGGCTGCCCAGGACGGGGGGGAGGCGGGACCCCCCTCCAGAAACCACCCCTCCGGTAGGTGCCCTGCGCCCTTAGTCAAGCAGGCATTTTTCCGCCTGCTTTTTTGGCCCGGGAATGGGTGGGGGGAGAGTTTAAAAGTTTTTTCCTGTGCCGTCCATGCTGCTTGCTTGCGCTTTAATTGCGGCGGCCGGCGGCCGGCGAGACTGGGCTTTTTGCTGGCTGGCTGCGAGCCTGCGGCGAGTGGCGCGAGTCCCACCAGAGCAGCCCAGGACGGGGGATGGGGGGGAGGCCGGGGACCTCCAGAAACAACCCCTCTGGTAGGTGCCCTGAGGCACGGCAGGCATTTTTCCGCCTGCTTTTCGGCTGGGAACCGGGTTTTTTAACTTTTAAAAACGTTTTTTCTGTGCCGCGTGGCATGGAACGAGCACGACAAATCAGACCAAAATTGTTCGTTCGTCGGTTCGAGCTTGAAGTCTGGCGGAGTAATTCCCGTTACCGTTTCCGTAGAGTAACGGAACCGAGTAACGGAAACGGAAACGGGAATACCGCTAAGTCGTGCCCATCTCTATTCAGAAGATCTACAATCGAGAATTGTGTATTTACATAAAGCTGGAAAGTGTTACAAAGAGATTTCAAAGATTTTAGAAATCCACCAGCGTACAAGTAGGCAAACGATCTACATTTGGAGACACTTTGGAACTGTCGCTACCCTACCAAGAAGTCGGTGCACAGTCAAAATGACCCCAATAGTGACTTCATGAAAAAACAATTTGAGATTGGCGAATTGGACTTTGGCGATTCCTTTTTAAATGAGATAACAGCAATTTATAAAGACCAAGTTGCTAGAATTTTGGTTAATGGAGAATTAATGGAGAATTGATACATTCAGTAGAAATAAAAAAAGGAACAAGAAAAAAATGACCCCAGTAGCACAATGAAGACTCAGCAATGAGGTAAAGAAACAACCCTGAGTGGCAGCTAAAGATTTGAAGGCACCATTGGCACTGGCTAACATCTGTGTTCACGAGTCCACAGTATTTAAAAGATGGAACAAGCAGGGTGGCTGTGGCAGGATACCATGTAGGAAGTCACTGCTTACTAAGAAGAACATTGCTGTATGCCTGAGAGCACGTTCAAACTCCGCAGGGGTATTGGCAAAATGTTTTGTGGACTGATGAAATAAAGATTGAACAATTTGGAATGAACACACAAGACTACATCTGACTTTTAAAAAGGAACTGCAAAATCATTGTGATTTGGGCCTGCTTTGCTGCATCAAGGTCTGGCCAGCTTGCAGTCACTGAAGGGAAGATGTGTTCCCAAGGGTATTTAAAATTCTGCAATTCACAATTTCTCATCTAAAGGACATATTATTGTTAAATACCATAGTTACTGAAAAAATATATAAATATTAAAATTAACAATGAAAAGCTTTTGCAATAAACCTTTTGTGGAATAAGCATTAATTTTTAGGAAAATGAAGTTTTAATGTTATTCTTAACAAAAACCTTGAGTTTACAAATTACAGTATATTGCTTGGGAAGAGTCATATGGGCTTCTGCAACATTTCAGTAGCTGCCACTAATCACTGACATCCCTACCCCTTCAGGATTATCTCATCCAGAAACCTCTGGATCTGCGAGGCCACAACCCACTCTAGGACTTTCACTAAGAATGGGATATTTGATACCCGTTGGCAATTGTTTAGTATCATAGGGTCTAAGGAGGGCTTTTTAAACAGTGGTTTTATTATTTCCTCCTTTAAGCATGCCAGAATCCTGCCCTGTTTTAAGGAGGCATTCCCTACTCTTCCTAACCAGTCTGCCATACCTTCTCTGGAAGCTTTTGTCCATCCATGAGGGACTAGGATCCAGCACACATGTGATGGCCGTCACCTCCCCAAGTATCTTGACCATATCATCTGGCTCTAGGATCTGAAAGTCATCCATTAATACAGGACAAGGAGGGTGTGGTGTTTTATTTACATCAAGTGTCATTTTGCCTCTTTATAAATCTATGGTGAGGTCCCATCTGGAGTATTGTGTACAGTTCTGGTCACCATACCTCCAGAAGGATATTATGGAAATGGAAAAAGTGCAGAAGAGGGCAACCAGAATGATTAGGGGATTGGAACACCTTCCTTAGCATCTGAGGCTGCAACAGCTGGGCCTCTTCAATCTTGAAGTACAGCACCTAAGAGGATATCTCTCAATACCTTTTGCAGGGAATCGTAAGCAGGTGAAGACATCTGCTTGGGAATACCCTAAAGCCAATGGTGAGCCACTGTGTGAGACAGAATGCTGGACTGGATGGACTGTGGCCTGTTCCAGCAAGGCTGTTCTTATGTTCTCATGGTGAATGGGCTATAATTGTTCTTGAACGATGTGCAGGTGTGATCCACAGCTACAGAAAGTGCCTGGTTGAAGTTATTGATGCCAATTGTTTATTTGTGTCAATCAGTTATTGATTAGAAATATTCATGTACTTTTCTCACTAGCATTTTGAATATTGAATGGATATGTTCAATAAAGTCATGAAGGATCAGACTTTTTGTGTTATTATTTTGGACACATATTTACAACACAGTAGGACCTCCATATCTGTGGATTCACCACCTGCTGATTCAGTTATCCACGGATGGCAGTGGAAACTGTGTGATGTGAAAGCCTGCCTACGCATGTGCACAACAGCAGCACGGCACAAAGAGCTGGCTGGTGGGTGGGTGTGGCAGTGCAAGGTCCCTGCCGGTGGCTGCAGTGGTATGAAAGGCTGACTGCCAGCACAAAGAGCCAACCGGCAGCCACAGTGGCACCACCGTTTTTGCCGTTGCCACCCCACCACCCCTGCCACTGCTGTCGCTGCCCCCTCTTCCCCACTGCCACCACCGTCACCCTGGGATAACAGTGTTCACTCTTGTCTGTAGATTTCTATATCTACAAGGTGGTCTGCAACCAATCCCCCACAGATACGGGGGTTCTACTGTACACTTGACTTAGAAGAAAATCAGAACACATTGTATGACACATTAATGCCGAACACCATGAAATTCCAAAAGGTTCTCATACTTTTTCTTGCAACTGTAATTATCCCAGGACCTAGAATTGGGTGTGAGAGTATGGAATGGAAAGGATGGGAAAGGGGCTATGTTGACTCTATGGCCTGTGCCCACACAAAGTAGCACATCCCCAGCAGAGTCTCAACTGAGGAGAAAGACAGGGCAAAGGATGAGTTTACCTCCTGTTTGTCTTCATGGCCTTCACCCCATGTTCTCACCACATGCTTGGCTACTCTGCTGTTTTTAATTCACAAGTAACCTAGTTAAAATTACTCATGAGTAAACCAGGTAAACCTACATGTGAGTAAATTGGGTAAACCCTGCACTGTTAGCTCCAGCCACAAAGTAAAAATGAAACAAGAATAAATTGCACAGCTTAAATTAGTAAACTGCTGAATATTAAAGTAAAAAGTGGCAAGCTGTGTGGCCATTACAAAATACAAATGCAAGGTTAGGCTATAGGCCATACCTTTATAGGCCACTAATATTAAAAGCTAAAATCATTGCAAGCTTTCATGGAAATACTCAATTTTTCAAAGCATGTACCAAAAGTCCAAACATGGCAAAATGTGTGGTTTCTCAGGAAATTATTCTTAGATGTAAAGTTCTTGGCAAGATTATTTTTACCAGGCATGTCTGTTTTAGATGAGGCAGGAAGCAGCATAGCTGTTGTAAAGCTGCATCTGAAGTCAAGGAGTGGGTTTCACACCCAAGCCCTTCAAACAAAGGGGCATAGGTCATGCACACCCACCCACACCTCCTCTCAGTTTTTCTCTTCCAGACCTATGAATCCCTGTTTGGCTGAGGAGAGGGGGAAGGGTTGATGCAGAAAACCCACGTGCACTATTTGGGGATTGGGGTAAAATTTAGTAAATTCACTAGGTATAGTCAATTGGGGCCAGATTAAAGAAAAGGAATATTACCTAGTGGTTACAGTCTTGTCTTGCTGCTGTTAATGGTCCATGTGGATTCTTCTTGGTACATGGTGTACTAGCGTGGGTTTTAGTGATTTCAGCAGTGATTTCAGCTCTTAGACAGAGCAGGCTGGAGACAGCTTCTAGTGTAACAGCTCTTTATTCAGGGAGAGGACAAGACTGGGGACTGGGGAGAGGGAACTACTTTTATAGGAGCCAGGACTGGCTAGGAAAAGATACATTTTGCAGGGAACAATTACAACCAATCACAAAGTTGCCTTTTGGCAGAGACCAATAGGATTGAGGATCCAAATGCAGCAACTTGAATAAACCAATAGGCCTGTTCCCTTTGGAACAGGAACAGAAACCAATAGGAATACAGATCAATACACAACACATGGGGAGGGGCAGCTCTTTCTTGATATATTCATAGTTTCACTGAAGTAAAAATGGGGGGAACAGTGTGGCATTACAAAATGCAAATAATGAATATTAATCTCTGTTTTTAAAATTAGCTTTTTAAATATTTTCATAGGAATATGTTAAATGTTTTCTTTCACAGTCATTGAATTTGGTTCTTAGTGGTAGGGTCAAAGGTTCAGTCCATTTAGAATGATGGTAATGTATAAGAGAAAACTCATAAACTCATAGTTTTTCTTATTTTAAAATTGCATTTGAACCATAAATTCCTTCTGACTAAAAAGAGGGCTGGGACAGATCATTCTCTTTCAAGGTGTGCGAAATTCAATGTATTTGTTCTGTTTTAAATCACCATGGTCACTTGCTTCTGCACCTGGTAACAGTGTTACTTTTTAAAAGAAAATCATAACTCAAAAAACTGTCATCCAAACATTCCTAAAGGTGGTGCAGAGCAAGAGCAGACTTTTTAGTTACACCTGTTTCAAATCTGGTGCTGATTCAACATTCATAATAATAGTTAGTGTATATATTTTTGTTTGGGACACACACACCCCAACTTTTTTGAGATGGCTTATGGAATGCTGAATCCTGCTGTTAGCACAATATATTAGTTTCCTCTCAGGTACCAATAATTTTTAAATAATATCTTTCATTTCTTTGCCTTTTTTGAATGGCAGCAGATGAATGTTTTTTGAATCTGAGGAAGGCCAACTGGAAACTTTGATTTATATCTTGAGTTAGACTATCCTTATAGTGGGAAGTCATCATTCAGTGTTAGAACAGATGCTATTCATATGAAAGCTTCTGGATACAAAACCTTAACAATGTCAATTAAGAGTATTTAAGGTAGTAGCAGTGCTTTTAAAAATTCCTGGCAGGGGCCTTGGAGCTGGGTCAACTCAAGATGCAGTTCCTCCCAAGGTTGAAATGGCTTGTCACTCACTTTTTGATGTACAGAAATCAGGTGGACTGTCCTGATACAGGGAAGACATCATTCAGTGGTAGAACAGGTGCTTTTCATATGAAAGTGGTGTTCATATGGTGGCTGAAATCTCATTTGAGTACTAAACAGTATTGTATTGTCATTTGAGCCAGGAAACTAGTTTAAAATAACCAAAGACAAGTTGGGTAGTGCATACGACTGTCCTTCAAGCTTAACAGCTGAGAGGAGGCCATCACGGAACCAGGCATCTGCTGTCTGAGGCAAATGCTTCACAGTGCCTAATAGTAGAGCCAGCCCTGCCTTAGACAGATGCTGTCAGATAGAGTAGACACCTTAATGGGCCAATAATCTGAACAAGGATGCTTTTAAGCAAAGGTATATAGAATTGCAGCCTTAAAGGTGATTGTATAAGGAAGCTCATATCTTC
Source organism: Phrynocephalus guinanensis (assembly GCA_037367245.1). NCBI lineage: Eukaryota > Metazoa > Chordata > Lepidosauria > Squamata > Agamidae > Phrynocephalus > Phrynocephalus guinanensis. The sequence continues at coordinate 4,552,007 of CM074735.1, forward strand.
ATCTAAAAATGGCTTGAATGAATGACCTGAAGCATTCTCACAGAGGACAATCTACTATGACAGAGATAAGTGCAATGGGAGAATTATAGTTTTCAAACCAACCTTTCTCAACAATGGGCTAATAAAATCCTACTCTGTCTGCCAATAACAGACCTTAAACGCTCAGTTCAAGGTATTTTGCTGTAGAGTTCTAATGGTTATTTTACTGTCAAAGTGGGATGAATGCTCTCATACTTATGAATTAGAATTTTGTCATAACTTGGTCAGGTGCCTAGAGCACAGTCAGAGCACATTATACACCATTATTGCTTGTTACCATCTTTGCCACCACATGCCAGGCACTGTCCTACCATAAGTTCAGTACTTATTTTTTAAAGATGTCATAACATTCTGGCAGTCTGCCTGTTTTGAATTGGCAAATGCATCCAGAAGTTAAAATAGTTTTATCCTTCTTTGTTTAACTGGTTGAGGTTTCTTAGAATAGTATTGGGTGAATTTTGATATTACTGAAAGTAGTAATTAGACGCCAACATATTTTTAAAGAAAGAAAATATTGTGTGCTTAGCTTAGAAACTGGAACAATGAAATCACAAAATTATAAAATTACTCTTCTTGCACTAGGATAAGTACATGTTGTTGGTTTGTGGAATATTTTCTTATCCAAATGAGAAGTTTAGTATAGCATAGGATGTACAATAAATAATGTATGCTACAGATGTGAAAGTGTAATGAGTGAAATGTTCTAAACAAACAGCAAGAAATAAAACCTGGGGTACAATGAAATTTAAATAAATAAAATAAAATAAATTCAACATTCTTAGAATGAAGCCAATGTTTTGAGAAACTGAAAAAACAAAACAAATTAAAAAAAAAACTCTTTTAGAGACTCATGGCTCAAAGGAAATGTCACGAGGCTTTTTGGTTTGGCTCCATTGCACGGGTGGAGGGTAAAGAATGATAACAAAAATCATTTTATTTGTTGGAGGGAAATTCTCAGTCTTTTTTGTTTGTTATACATAAAGGGGGGAAAGTCTGATTGTTGAACTTTGGGAATGTTATTTAAACTGGGCAGGAGTCAGTGGTGGGCGCCCACATTACAGATCTATTTTTATTAGTATTCAGAAGGAAAATGATTTAGGAACATTAGAATCTTCCATTCTAGTGCAAGGGTGCAAAAATCATAAATTTATTGCCATATAAGGGAAGGATTCTAGTTCAATTTAAAAAGAGAAAAAAAGATCAGCCTTTGGCATTATTAAAACAGTTCACCTTTTTACTGGGCACAAATCCATCAGAACCATGTTTTTAGCTGGAGAAGAGCACAGATGAGCTTGAAACAAAGTGGATATTTAAGAATGGTGGTAGCTTTATTTGGTTTACTCCACCTTAATTATCTCTGTTGAGTCTTACTACCTTTTTGTTGTTAAACAATGGACACACATAAAAAACCAAGTTGCAATATTTGTCAAAATCACTGATTTGTTGGAAGCTAATCAGTTCATATTTGTTAAACACAATGAGCTTGACAAATATAAATTGATGGTTTTAAACTACTTTATCGATTTGAGACCCTTTTCAGTTCCATTTTTGGGTGGCCCTTGTGATATGCAGACTGCTTTGTGGTGCAGTGGTTAAATGCCTGTCCTGCAGGTAAAACTGTGCTCATGACTTGGGGTTCAATCCCAGGTAGCAGGCTCATGGTTGACTCAGCCTTCCATCCCTCTGAGTTTGGTAAAAAGAGTGCCCAGCTTTCGGGGGGGGGGGGCAATTTGTAGCCTGCATTACTGTAATTAAAATTGTAAAACCACCCCGAGACTACTTGAAGTGGGATGGGGCAGTATATAAGCAGAACACTTTGCATTTTGCTTTTGCTTCTGTCAATCAGAAGCTCTAGGCAAGCACAAGACTGGAAGGCCAGGCAGCCAAACATGTGGCTCAAAGAGCTCTGGGGGAGTTGATCATTACTTAAATAAGCCATTTGCTTGCAGCCATTTCACACGTTGGCCTCTGTGAGACAGAAGAAACTGCCTCTGCCTGCCTACGGTATGTATTGACTCAGTGAGTCAGAAAGGAGCCCGTTGAATCCTACCACTAGGCTGCCATGGGGAGTTACGCTCCCCTGTAGAGATGGACACGGAACGAACATTTTTTCATTTCCGTTATTCATTAGTCGTTCCGTTATGTAACGAAACGACAAACGAAAATTGTGATGGAAATGTAACGAAAGGAACAGAACCATGAAAATTGTGGTCATTACGTTTCGTTTCCGTTAATGGCGACGCACAATGAAATGAGCTGTTTTAAATGTTAAAAAACGCCCTGGACATCCGGAAAAACGCAGCAATAATTATTTATATTGTCTGCTAATACCTACCAGGGGGGTTGGGGTCCTTTAAGGGTGCATTTATGTCTTTTCTCAGATCGCTGTATTTTTCCCTTTAAGGGGCGTTAGGGGACATCGACCCAAAATGGCTCCCAGATGCCTGATAATGATTGATTTCTTCGGTATTAAAACACCCTGGACATCTGTAAAAATGCAGCAATAATGCGATAATTATTTGAAATTATTACCTATCAGGGGGTTGGGGTCCTTAAAGCCTTTGTTTTTGTCTTCTCCCATCACAATGTATTTTTCTTTTCCCTTTAAAATGGATGTCGCCACCAGCCACAAAATGGAGGCATGTTCAACCAATAGCATGCCCAGGTTGCAGACTGGGCAGGTCTGGCAGCCACAGAGGGCATAAAAAGCTCTGGCAGCCCCCATCCTCCTTGCAGTCTCTGGTGGGAGTTAGGGTGGGATTGCTGTCTCTGCGACTCTAGCTTCAGTCCTGCAGCCTCCCTGTGTGCGTGCATGTGTACCTCTCGGTGAGTACCCTCCCTTGCCCCACAGTGCAGTCACTCTGTGGCTGCCTTGCACCCTGGGCAATGCCCGCTGCTGCCTTTGCAGCCTCCCTGCGTACCTAGTCTATACTGTGTCTCTGCCAGCATCCATTTTTTTAGTGTTTTCCCTCTGGTCTGGGGCTTTGGGGGACGCCCGTGCACGGAAATGCTTTAAAAATCACGCAAAACGCGGGTAGAAACAAAAAATGAAAAAATGAAAAATGGAAACAAAATTTTTCCAAAAATTTGCGACAAACGGAAACGAACCGAAACAGACCTCTCAACGACAAACGAAAACCGAAACACCATTTTTTTTATTCGTGCCCATCTCTACTCCCCTGACCTGGCATGAACCAGTGCTAGAATTTACTACAAGTGAAAGGGCACTTTAATTGTGTGTGTGTGAGGGGGGGAGACCTCATTTGTTGGTGTATAACTTGGAGGTCCAAAACCCAGACTTCACCATGGAGGGGTGGTAGAGGAAGATCAGGAGAATCTTTTCTGCTTTTTTTTGTTCCTACATGCTTTGGGGGGGGGATTTCATAGGATTTTAAAGGCCCAACAAACAAACAAATTATTTGTATCAGTTCATCACGGAAAAATATTGTGAATATTGTGATATGTTGACCTTGATGAATCATGAATCAGGATGACAAATCACCAGTTTGGTGAGTTGTGCTCCTTTCTATTGTTAAATTGTTTAAATGTGGAAAAATAAGTACCTACTGCATATGAGCTGTATGTTTACTCAGCAGTGAACCCCAGTGACATCTATGGGACTTCTTCCTTCCCAGGCCCATATATGTTTTGTAGCCTTTAAAAGCATTTGTCCCCTTCTTCTAGCAAAGGCCATTTACTTACCAAAAAGCACAGGTCCTTGAAAGAAAGTTGGAATGCATTGATTGACAAATAAAGAACAAAGACCACTTGATTGCCTTTCACGGAGGGGGGAAAAAGTGCACTCATCCAGTCTGCTGAACTGCTGACATGCTGAAGTATTGAGATTTACAGAGTTCTGAGAGTTCAGACTGTGTTAAATATATTCACTTTTGCTCACCTCTTAGTGAAAAGTTCAGGGTAGTATATAACAGCTCCCTTAGGGAAACCTTAAGAAAACTTTCCCTTAGGGCAGAAAATGTTTAGGTCAATTCCCCTGGACCTAAGACTAATATGGTTATGTGGTTACTGATGTCCTATCTTTTCTTTGAGGGAAAATTGCACTGAGGAGTTTGGCAAGACAGAAGCATTTGGAATTGTTTGTGGTTTTGTGACAGCAATAGTAGTTGGCTTAGATTTAGTCTTATACTTAAGCAATAAGCATAGTCAGATGGCATGCCTCAAGTTGGAGCTATAAAATCCTATGAAATATTTCCATGTGATCATTTTTTTAAAGGTTGTGTTTTCTCACCCACAAAAGTGAACACATTTAACACAGCTCTCTAATATATCTTCAGGATTTCTTGCAAAGCCCTACATAGAAATCTTGGGTTTATCTGTTGGTCTTTTCATCAAAATCTCACTACTTCTATCTAGCTTCCAAACTCAAATGAGGGCTAGTGCATTCTGGGTGATATAGTGGTTTCCCTATTTGGGTTTAGGGTCTTTTGTAAACCCTATTTTTGTTTGCAAAAGATACCAGACTACTCTTTCTGGACCTTTTCTCCTAGGCCGCAAAGTAAGCAAGTTCCAAACTTCTCATTTTGTGTCCCATCCCAGCAACCTTTATGAAATACCTAGTTCCTTGGTTTTCCCCAAATACCATTGAACAGGGGTTTTGGAATAACTTAGAATTTGGAAAGTTACTTTTTAGAATTACAGCTACAACAAATATGGCCAGTTGTCTATTCTGGCTTGGAAATTCTTGGAGATATGCTCTAAAATGCCACTTTTCCAACATCCAGAACAAATGCCCTAAAGGGTGATCATGAACTCTGCAATTGTGATGGTCTTGAGCAATGTTATGAAGCTTGAACAGAGGCAAGTCCAACAGTAATGGCTGACTGTTCTGTAGAAGATTCACTCATAGGCTACAAACAAAAAGTGCTCTGGATTTTAGGAAAGGAGGGAAGCAATGCACTAAACTTTGTAGAACTACTCTTGACTTAGCTACAAATTTGTTTGGAGATCAATTTAATACAGGTCATTGGATGTATAATTGCACTATTTCCTTTAGCTACATTGGGTTGTATAAAACATACCATTCTATTCTAAATGGATTTAGGAAATCGATTTTTGAATGGTTTTTCATTACAGTATTCTGTACTCATCTTAAATTCCTCTAATTACTTTTTCCTGGGTTTAAGGTCTAAATAAATATGACAGTTTATGGGAAAGTTGAAATTAAAATACTATTTAATCCAACTGATTTTCATAAATGTCAACTGGCTTGACACGAAAGACTCAATTTTAGCTGATGGACCAGTTGTAGAGAATGTATGGTCTTATGTATGTGTTCATTAAACTGTCCTATCAAGTTTCTCCACCAGGCAGAAACACATGACCCATCACACCAGAACTTATGGCCCATTTCACCAAACAACTATGTTAAAATTCTTGTTCCTGCAGCTTATCTGAAGAAAAGAAATGAGGTTATTAAGCACTGAGAAGTCATTCAAGCTGATGAGCCACAATTTGTTGGCATGATTTAGAGGTTCTTTAGTAATCTAACTCCTTCTATTGAGCTTGTGTGGGTGAATAAATGAAATAATGGTGAATGGCTTCCTCACTCATTAACACAGCCTAGTAACTCACAATCTGAGTGTCATCTTGAACACATCATTATGGCATAGGAGCTTAGATGTACCATAAGAAAGTAAGCTGCCATGTAGATGGGCTGGCCATTCTATGTTCCAAACCTAAATTCAGATGTGGATGATCACTAGTTCTCCTAATGCTTTTGACCAACTCCCATATTCTTTTATCACCTGGCTGGGGCTCTTTGGAGCTGAAGTTCAAAAGAACTGGACGGCTCTGACCTATGTAACATTGATACTGCCTATCTTTGACATAAAATAAAGCACTTGACAGGGAACAGTCAGCCTGTAATTTTCTTTGTGCCTTGTTCCCTCCAACTTCCCCCTCCTTTCTGGGTGGTGGTCAAACTGTAGTAGGACATGATCCTACAAACAATAAGATCAGCTATGTCCAAAGTCCAGCCCGCGGGCTGAATCCAGCCAGTCAGGCCATTCTGATTGGCCTGTGGCTGGCTGGCCCACCCTTCCCTCCCCTTCCTCCATCACCCTCCCCACCTCTTGCTGCTGCTACAACAGGTGGGAGGGGTCCTAGAGGCTTCCTTGTCACTGCTGCCGCTGGCTCCTCTTTCATGGTTGTGGTGGTGGTGGCTGCTGGAGCGGTGCTGCACCAGTAGCTCTGGGTGCAGAAGCATTTTCAGCACTGGCTGAGGCCCCACCCACTGCATCAGGACCCACAGCCTGCAGCACCTCACTGAGTGTGGGAGCCCCACCCTCCACCTGCAGCTCCAGGCAGCCTGGCGGTGGTGGTGCAGGGGGTCCCAGCCCTGGCATAGGCCTTCCTCCTCCTCCTCCTCCTCCCAGCAGTAGTGGAGGCCAGGTCCAAGGTGAGCGGCCAGCAGGCAGAGGGCTTCCTTCACCCCCAGGGCCACCTTGAAGTTAGAGTCTCCCAGCAGTGCCAACAGAAGCCCCACCAGGCCCCGCAGGCCCTCCTCCACCTCCTCCGCCAGTGGCCACAGTAATAATGGCAGTGGCAGCTCCTCCTCCTCTTGTTGCTGTTGGGGGTGGGAGTCTTGGAGGCTTCCTTGTTGCCGCCGCCACTGGCACTTCTTTTGTGGTTGTGCAGTGGCGGTGGCCACTGGAGCTCAACAGCGTCGATGGCATGAAAGAGGACCAAGACCTGGCATGGCCCGAAGGTGGCAAAGGTGGTGTGTGGAACATGGCACTTGGGGTCAGCTAGGGCTAGGGGTGAGGGCAGTGGCCAGGTGGGCTAGGTTGAGGCAGTAGGTGGGGAAGATGAGGAGGGCGTCAATGGCCAGTGCCAGCATCCATTCATGCAGGCGAGCGCTGCAGTGATGCACAGGGAGTTCCAGGCATAGGAGCAGGTCAAGCATCACTGTGGCCCCACCCACTGCATCACACCCCACAGCAGGTGATGAGCCTGCAGTGCTGGCTTGGCCTCCTCAAGTGTCAGCGCCCCCACTGCCACCAGCAGATCCAGGCAGGCTGGAGGGGTATCCTGGACCTGGCAGCGGCATTCCTCCACTGCCACTGCCTTTCCCGACCTGTGGGAGGTGAGGGAGTGGGCCGGCTGGCCAGCATGGAGATGCTGCCCTTGCACCAGCATCCCCCGCTCCCTGCCCGAGGGTTGCAGCCAGAGACAAGGTGAAGAAATGCAGCAGTTGTGGCTCCAGCCCGAGGACACCACCAAGGTTGAACTTGGGTGGCTGCTACTATTACTGCTGATGGGAGGAGGAGGAGGAGGAGGAGGAGGAGGAGGAGGAGGAGGAGGAGGAGGAGGAGGAGGAGGAGGCCACCACCAGTCCACCAGACCAGGATTCCCCGGCAGTTGGAGTGGCACACCCACGGCATGCCTGATGAGTGCCTCCGCTGCTGTGCCACCGTGCTTGTGGCTTCATAAGGGACACATGCCAAGCCCTCCTCCTTGAACCCTTGCTTTTTCCTCCCTCCCTCCCTCCCTTCCATCCTTTGCTTTCACCCCCCCCCTTTTTGCCTCCCTGCCCACCCCCTTTCACATTCCTTTATCTCCCCTCCCCCTTTGCAGCTTTGGTTGTTCCCTCTTCGGTCTTGGATTTCATTCTCTATCCGCCTCTCCTCCCTCGGCTTCTTTCCAGGTGAATCTCTTTCGCCTCCACCCAACATCACAGGCCTTTTCCCTCCCACAGGCAACAGGCGGGTAGGATTGGACCCAGTGCATTGTTGCTAGTGGGGAGTGGGTGGGTGGGTTGTGGGGGGTCCCCCCCCCAGGCCCAGTTTCTCTTTGATTTCTAGGCTTTCAATCCCAGCCAAAGATAATTTGTCAGGTACAATTTGCACCTGACAAAATATCTTTGGTTGGGATTGAAAGTCTTATCTATATAAGGTTTGGATGCTAGCATTGATTTCCCAGTTTAGGGGTCCGTGGGTCGGTCTCACATTAGGGGTAGTTTCGTGGAGCAGCTGGCCCCCAATGCATTCTCAGCCACCAAATCTGGCTCTCCTAACAAAAAGTTTGGACACCCCTGAATTAGATACACTGTTGTACCATGTTCTGCTTTTTTTTTTTTTTAAAAAAAAAAACTGTATTAAGATGTCTCCATGGCAAACAGAACATTGGATTATTTTGCAAGGGAAGAATGTGTTTTGTTTTTTGTTCTTGGAGAATGATCTAAAATACTGTTCTGCCAGAGGGTTGCTTATTTTAGAATGCATGTGGAAACTGACTTATTTCAATGATTTCTACATATGTAAACCCCTCTGTCACTGCAAGCTGCTCTTTTGGGGAACCAGTGGAGGTGTAGGTAGCAATGAGAGGAAAGAAGTGGGCCGGTGCAGGAGAGGGTGTGTGTGTGTGTGGGGGGGGGAGGATCTGGTGGCAAAACTGCTTGTTTCTTTAGAAAGATTGGCTCCTGTCCCTTCTGCCCTTTAAGGATGCTCCTACTGTTTCCTGGGAGGCAGAGAGAAGTGGAGGATGTGGCCACTCAAGCTCCTGCTGCAAGTCCTTTCCTTCCTAGGCACATGTGTATGTTGTGTAATTACAGTCGTGACCGACTCTTTGTGACCCCATGTCCATGGAGTTTTCTTGGCAAGAATACTGGAGTGGTTTGCCAGTTCCTACTCCAGGCGCCTACAGCACCTGGTATTCCCTGGTGGTATCCCATCCAAGTACTAACCAGGGCTGACCCTGCTTAGCTTCCGAAATCAAGCGAGATTGGATGTGCTTAGGGCACCTAGGCAGCATAGTTGGTGTGTTTAAACCTCCTTGATTGCCTTATTCATTCCCCAATTTTCTTCCCTAGGTGACCTTTTCTGGAATAGTCAGAGAGAGCACAGGGAATCAGTGGTGCTGCTTGGGAAACTAGGCAGCTGATAGCTGCTTCATAATTCTCCAAAGGGCAGAAGCAGCTTTGAGGGCAGACTCTCTCTCCCTCTCTCCTTTCACCATGGCAGCAGGGGAGAGTAGCCAGAGTGAGAGCACAGTGGGTGGGCAAGCAAGCACAGGATAAAGCCTGAAACACAGTGATTCTAAAAGCCAATGCAGCCCCCTTAACTGAGAGATCACACCATTTAAGAACAGATTGGAGAAATTTTCCCAGTAAGACACCAATCCAAGTAACATGTGACACCAGTTTGTAAATCAATTCCATTTAGAATTGGAACTTTTCACAAAGCAAATGTCAGTGCAAACAAGGATCTAAACAGGACTGAATGTTGTGTTGGTTATTTATTAATTATTTATTTATCATATTTTTATACTGTGACATCTAACCCAAAGGCTATTCTGGGTGGCTTACTCTGGTCTCCTAACAAATGATTTCAGAAGGTTATGAGGATATTGCATGGCTAAAATGGGAGGAGTCAGGGAGTTGGGCTTATGCATTTAATGAAGGACTCCATTACTTTTGTGTGGTTTGGGATATCTCCCCCCCCCTCAAAATACTCTTCTTTCACTGTCCTCTCCCCCTTCTTTAAAAAATTTTCCTTTCCTAACCACCCTTTATTTATGGTACCTGGCTTAACAGTAGTACCTGTGAGAGGGATTTAGGTGTTCTGGTGGACCATTGCCTAAGGATGAGGCAGCAGTGTGCTACAGCCACCAAAATCAGCGAACATGGTCCTAGGCTGCTTCAAGAGGGGGATAGCCTCCGGATCATAGGAAGTGCCAACCTGGTGGAACTTGATTTACACCATGGTCTCCAGGCTGAAGCAGAAGACAGTTTTGGAGGATATCACATCCTCCATATCATTTCTGACTCAGGAATGGGCATCAGTGCCAAGAGACCTCAGATGTGCTCTGTGGTCACATGGAAAGCCCGAGACAAGACATTCCCTTGACCCATGTACTCAAATGGTCTCCGGAGTCCACTCCTGATCAGGAGTATTCACTCTATCTTCAGACTACGGTCTTGGTCTTCAGGTTGTGGGCAGGTGTCCAGAAGTGACACCATATTGTCTGTAGAGACAGAACATATCTTTTTATCTGCCTCTGTGACACGCTCATCAAGGACACCTTGAAGTCACACACCACAGAGGTAGAGGAGTGGAGAAGAGAGCTCTCTACTGAGGTCTGAAGGATACTGAGCACAATGTGTGTGTGAAGGGCAGGGGATGCAAGGGCATGAGGAAAACATAGAAAGCACGGTGCAGGGGTCTCTTCTCCTGGAGAGGCCTCCAGGGTCTATTACTGGAGCTTGGTGGTGGGCTGGGCAGTTGCCACCACAAGGCAAGGCAGAGATGTAGCAGAATATGTCTCTGCAGAAGTCATGTACGTGAGTACCTGGCACAGCTTCCACAAACTCCCTAATGCTGAAAGACTCCACTTTGGAGCCTGAAAAATGGATATATTGCCAAAGATCTCTACTGCGCCAATAAAATCTCCTTTCCTTTAAAAAAAATCTTATTGTTATTAAAGAAAATTATGAAAATAAAACAAACGTTTGTTAGAAGTCCCATGCAGTATTACAACCATTTATATTCAGAAATAAATATAAAAAATAAACATAGAAACATTTATGAGACAAGAATATACAAACTAAATAGAAAACAAACAATACAATAATGTATATAACTTTGTGCACCCTTCACCTCAGGGCTATTCTTTTGTTCCACATCAACTTATTTATCATTGATTTGTTGGTTAACATTTTTTCATTTTTTCCCCCATAAATAAATTGAATCCTTAACTGGGAGTATTTCCTTTTCCTTTTTCAAAACCATATGACAAAAATGGGTTCCAGATATCTTTGAAATCATCCGTATAGGATACCCCTTTACTCATTTTCAAATCACAGCATAAAGCTCCTTTCCATCTCCACCACCAGAGTCCAGAATGAGCATGTTTCCTCCCATCTCAGGGCCTTTTCACACGCCCCCTAAAATCCACAGCAAACGGCTCCCAGATCCGGAGCTTAAAATTGTTTCCCCACCAGCTCCGGAGTTTACAAAAAATTAAGTGCGACCACGCCCACATAAGTGCGTTCAAGTACCTGGACTCTGGGGGTGAAAAATTCCTGATGTGGATGTAATGTAGTGAGTGCCAGGCTCTCCTCGCTTCTGTTTGTTGTTTTTTTGCCCCCTGCCCCTTTAAGAGATACTATGCTGCCGGGAGCAGAGCGAGGCGGCAGAATGGAGGTGAGCCAGCATTCTTTTCTTCCTTTTTTTCTCCCTCCCCTCATGCAGACATCAGCCAGGAGTGCGGAGGGGGTGGGGACACAGGAACAGTGACAAACCCCCAAGATCTCTGGTCCGAATTTAAGTGGCCAGCGGATCTTAGGGCTCATGTGAAAAGGCTCTCAGAGACATGCTCTGACCCCACTGCACCCATCTGGATCTTTTAGCTGTTGAGAGGCTTTATTTCATCAAGAGGAGCTTTCCCTTGTTGGGCTTCCCTTCACTGAAGCCAATGAGATAGGTATCCAGTGCTTCCTTAGCCCACCCAATTCAGATTCACCTCTGTCCGTTCCGCTACCTTCTCTGCTGACTCTGCTACTTTGGGAACTCGGTGTTCCTGCATCTCTTTCCCACTCTGCCACTTCTGGATATCATTGTGCCTCCCTCTCCCTCTCTAATAAGCTGTACCACTCGGAGACGTCAGTGTGCCTGCCTCTCTCTGAGATGTTCCACTCTGGGAATCAGTGTGCATGCCTGTGTCGCACCTCGGCCACTCCAGGAAAACTGTCTGCTTGCATCTCTCCCACCTCTTTCACTGACGGAATAAGCCTAATTCTCTGCAACCTCTGGCACCCAGGGAAACAAATCTACCTTTCTGCAACCTCCATTTCCCGGGGGCGGGGGAGGGGAGAAGGAACCTATCTCTTTGCAATTTGTTTTAGGGGAAGAAAGAACCTACAGTACATCTCAATAACCTCTCTAACTGGGATGGAGAGGAAAGTACCTCTCAGTAATTCCTCTGACTCAGGGGAAGAAACTTGCCTGCCTGCCAGTGACCTCTTTGACCCAGAGGAAAAAGAAACCCAGCTCTCAGCCACCCCTCTAGTCCAGCAGAACAAGAAACCTACATCTCTGCAACCTCTGTGGCTCTGCTACCACGGCCACTTTTCAAGGGGTCCTCTTTGTGGATGTATAACTCAAAACCACACTTGACCAAACTTGAATGGATTGTTGAGGAAAGTTGGGGAAAACCTCTCTCAGGATTTTGTGACTCTAGATGCCAGGACCCATATTTTATAGCATTTTAAAGTCAATCCAAACCAATGAATCAGTTCAAAGGTTCATCAAAAAAGTTCATAAACTTGTGATTTATGAAGTTTGATGAATGACATATTATCAAAAATTGCCATTTTTTTCTGATTCGTGCCCATCTTTAGTCCTAAGTTTGAGAATGATTGGTGCTGAATGATGCCATTTTGAATGAAATGCACTATTCTGAATGCAACGACACACATAAATATAGGGGTATTGAAGAGAGTCTGTATTCATATATCAACTAAATGAGTTTACCAGAAGTGCAAACAAGTGGCTTTTCCCTCTAAGATAGCACTTCCCAGGTAGGTGAGATAATCATAATAACCCATGGGTAAAATAGTTTTCAAAACCTCTGTCTTTGATTTATTAATAATGAGATCTAGTTGCTTGGCTAAGTCTACGATACCATCTGTCTTTCAGCATGTAGCCCCAACTGATCTCTTTATAAGGCAAATGTCATCGGCAAAGTTTAAATTTGAAAGTTCAGCTACCCCCCCCCCCGCAATGCCCGTTTCTACCCTGGCAGCCTGCCACAGGACAGAGCCAATCGCCTTATTTACTACTAAGACAGGCAACAAATCTCATGTATTCAAACCAGATTTGCACAATGAAATACAGTTTAATACTGCAATTTTTTTAAAATTTACAAGTGTTATTTTTAAAATAGTTGGAAACTACTGGTAAATGCATTATTAACAGAGTGAGACCACAACAGCACAATCACTTATTTATATTACATAGTCCAAAATTCCTTCTACGTAGAAGGCAAGCAAAGCTGAACTAAGGCACATGACAATTATGGAATAATAAGGATGGGACATGGGAACAGTGATTTACATTCTCTTCACAGTCTCAGGACTTTTTAGGCCATCACACTTTCCAGTACAACGCACTGGCTCAGAAGACTGATACTTCAAGAATAAAATTAAAAGGACCATTATCTTGACATGGCTTAAAATTACGTTGTTAAATCAAAAATGTGTCACATTTGGAGATCTAAAAGTTCAGCACTCACTAAAAACTCTGTATTAGTTATTTTGAAGAACATATCTGCTCATATACATATGCAAAATATATGGTTACACTGAATTCTATTTAGATGAGACAAGATAGCATGGAAAAAATGTAAATACACTGGCATTGGTAGATCTAGCCATATGACTAAGGCTGTTACCCCACGTCAACATTGTACCGCATACAAGTAAAATGTATATTTTATTTTGTTGAGATCATGCGGTACAAAACATGGTTAATGCGTCCCCATGGACACATTTTGATGTTCTGTACCTTATGTGACCCCACGTATGGGATCCGCATCAAACTTTCATTTTCATACTGTCGGTATACTGATATATCAACTTTCAGCTATCATCCATGCAGGTGATTGCCACCACCTTCTCCTTTTATTAAAAAAAGCCACAGTGCAATTTAAAAGCATCTTCATCTCCCTTGAGCTTCTTCCTTCTCGTCCTTTGCGGTGAAGAGGAACCAGAAGACCCCCCACCAAGCCGCAGAGACAGCAGCCAGCGCATGCAAACAGGCACAGAAGGTTGCGAGTTCTCAGTTGGTGAGGTTTTAACCAATACAAATTTACGGGCTAACAATCGGAGGAGGAGGAGGAGGAGGAGGAGGAGAGGAAACAGGCTTTGCTTTTGGAGGGTCTGAAGCTGGCTGGCTTTTCACAATCGCCTGTCAATGGGCAGTCAAGGGGATTGGAAAGGGCTGGAGGGGTCCTGCAGGAAGAGGCAGCCCGATCCCCTCCCCCAAAAGCCTTGGCTCTGTTGCCTCTACCTTGGCTCAGGTTCCCTCCTCCTCCTCCTCCTCCTCCTCCTCCAATATACCATATAAAGTACTTAAAATATTTATGGAAATATGCTGAAGAGGGAGTGAAATGGTTTTGCTATGGATTTATTGAGTTCCCATGGGCTCGTGTTCCGGTTTAAAATCTGCACCAGAACAGCAACAAGGATTTCACCACCCAGACGCCAGGTACTTGTAAAACGCGCTGAGTCACACTTCGAGGGCATAGTCACACTTTATTTTTCTTAAAGCGTGACGGACATGGGGGAACAATTTTAAGATCCACATCACAGAGCACTGTCTAGCACATCAAAGTGGACATGGGATAAGGGCCTAAAGCAGTCTTCTGTCTTGTGAGAGGTTGGCGGACTTTCTGGGAACCATATCCATTTTCCCTGGAGTTCTGGAAGAAAAGTGGTGCAGTAATGTACCAGATAAATAAATTAATGGCTATCGTTCTTTACTAAGTATCCAGCTGTCACTTCCCAACTGCAAAATGGTGTCAGACTTGCAGCTCCTACCCAGGACAGTTTGCCGCTTGACACTCAAGCAATCTAGTACTCAAGTTATTTTAGCAGAAGGGCAGAATCTCCTGTAAGCATTTCTCTTCACTCTCAAAGAGGAAAAAAAGAAGTAAAATAACAAAATAAATAATGAATCAGCTGCTTGGTGGAACATCTAGTGTTAGGGAGGTCTGTGACAGGGTGTTGACTTGTAATGGAACTGACACATGAAATGGTACTGACACATCCACTTCCCACTTTCCTCCTGCAATCCCCATATTCTCTGTATTCTGTCAACTTTTTCTTTTCTTGGCCCATGTCCCTGAAGGAAATTCAGCACTAAATGTTTCAGTGATCAAATGAAGAACATGCATCTATAAAGCAGCCCTTGGTGAATCAACATGTGAGTGGTCTCCATTGGAATATACTCATGCTTGAGTTGACAGCTGGTGAAATGAGACACTGTCTTCTATGATTAACCTGTGGTGCCTGATTCATCACATGCAAACAATCATTTGATGATGGAATCAGTGGGTGATATGCATGAATACAAACCAAATCACATTATTTTCTTTAATTTTATTTTTCTTGGTAACCATTATTACTGCCTAAATTAAAATATTATTGTTGAAAGGCAGGGAGATCCAAAATGTCTTTGGCAACTTAAAAAGACTTACAAAGCAGCCTAGAAGGTATCACCTACCCCACTCTTGCTTTTAACAAGACCAAGTTAGCTTAAGAAAAGTTTTGAAACCAACAGATATTAAATTTAAAAAAAATATTTTATTAGATAATCCCTTCTCATCATAAGAAAGAGATAAAAGTGCCCCTAGGATAACTCAGAGTTTTCATTAGAGATATCATTTTATTTCTTATCCCCTCATATTGTCTTTATAGATTTGGCAAGAGTCATTATTTGAGAAAAGATCTACACATTTCTTGGATTATACACATCTGAAAAAATGAAATAAGTGCTACTCATATTTACCGTATTTATTGGCGTATAACACGCACTTTTTCCCCCTGAAAAAAAGGGGCAAATGATGTATGCGTGTTATACGCCGATATAATGTGACAGCGCCTTTGGCCGGTCTGACAGCAGCTCCGGTCGTGCTGCTCTGGGCTCCCTCCGTCGGCTCTGCTGCAGCGAGGCGTCCGGCGGCGGCGGCCTTTGTTCCCGACCCGCGGAGGCGCCAGCTGTTCGGCGGCCCGAGCTTCAGCCGGGCCGCCAGGTTGCCTCAGGGACTCCGTGGGTGGGGGGTGGGTTAGGGGAAGGGTTCTTTGGAACCTTTGCCACGGCTCCGGGAGGTGGTGGTGGGGGAAAGCGGGCGGCTTCCACTTCGCCTTTGTAGCCCAGGTGCTTGCGTGCAAGAGGCGGCAGCTAGAAGCACGGCGTTGGGGGGGGGTGGAAGAGGCGGAGGAGGGAGGGCAGTTGCTCCCCGGCTCTCTCTCTCTCTCTCTCTCTCTCTCTCTCTCTCTCTCTCTCTCTCTCTCTCTCTCTTGCCCCCCCGGCCGCCGCCATTCCCGCTCCACCCCGCCCCGTCCGCCTTCTCCTCTGTGGGTCGTTGGCTTCTCTGGAACGAGGGAGGGATGCAGGCAGGGAGGAGGGGAGGCTGAGCCGCCCTCTGCAGTGCCATTGCACCAACAAGGAGCAGGTAAAGCCAGCTGTGGAAACCCCCCACCATCACCCCCACCCACCCACCCCTGGAAGTGCCCCCACCGGGACCCACCACCCGCTCCTCGCAGGATCGAGCCGCTGCTCCGCCCCGACCCCATCCTCACGCGGCGCGCCGTTCCCGGGCCAGTCTCTTGCACGCCTCCTTCCCTCGCCCGCGCCGTCGGCCCGCCCGCCCCCACTTTTCCTCCCCCAATTGCCGGCTGTCGTTGAAGAAAGAGGAGGAAGCGGCTGCGAGGCCTGCAGTGTGGAGACAGCGGGCAGGCGGGCGGGCCGTCCGTCCTTCCACCTCTTGCGCGCCAGGCTCTGGCAGCAAAGCTGCAGGAGGTGCTTCTGAGCAGAAATGCGAGAGCGTCCTTTTTCACCTCCAGAAAGAAGGGAGCAGTGCCTCTTTTTTGTGGGTTCTCCTATTTCCCTTATAAATGAACTCAAAAATGTCCCTTCCCTGCTTCCTGTCCTTTTACTTCTCCAAATCAAGCTGCAATGAGCTTCGGGTCTTTGGGTTTTTAAACTTTCCTGTGCCTCCTGAATTTTAGTTAGTCAGGGACCCGGGCAGGTGGGTGCCAAAAATCCCCCCCCCTAAAATTTCCCTCTTAAAATGAGGGTGCGTGTTATACGCCTGTGCATGTTATACGCCGATAAATACGGTATATGTACTTGTACTGTATTGTTGTTTCATATTTGCACTGTTGTGTCAAATGTCAGCTTACTCTGTCCACTCTTCAGAGCAGCTGGAGAGATTCTGAACACCAGCTGTGGCTTCTGATTGCAGTACAACTGTGGCAGAAGGGGAATCAATTATGCAACCATACAAAAACATACCTCGGTGTGAAGCATCCAAAGACTTTCATATCTGCCAAAAATCTCCTTGATATAAACCAATACCAGCCTTCAGTTACTAATTGGGGTAATGACTTGCAGAGCCAGAGTGAGTCAAGTCATCTGTTATGCGAAAAAGCAGCCCACCATGACTTTGAATTCATTCGCTTTGATGTCTGCCAAAGCAAACAGTAGCTTGCAAGGCCCTGGGCATCCTTTGACCTCACTCAGCAAACTCTCTGTTGCCTTAAAATTACAAAAAGGCACTTTTGCAAGGAACTGATGGAATGGGGCAAAGATTGAAACCCATCTTACAAAACTACAGGAGTGATGTGAAGCCTCTTGATTGTGCTCTGGTGTTTGACTGAAAACTGATGTTAGGAAAGGGTAAGAAAAAGCTTGCCAGAGCAGAACCCACAAAAAGGAAGGAAAGATGGATGGATGGATGGATAGATCGATGGATTGATGGATCGATGGATCGATGGATGGCTGACAAACATATTTTAATTGTGAGTTTATTGTTTATTTAATAGCCTGTTACTGGATATAATGAAGATTAAATTGTCCAAAAAAGAGAAAAGGGAAAAGAGGAAGAAAGAAATGAAAGCAATGTTATTATCCTTCATACCTTATACTACTTATTTATTTGGTATCTCTGCACTGCTTCTCTGCTGTCATAGCAAAATCAAAGTAGTGCACCTAAGACAAAACATTTCTTTACAATTAAGCAACACTACAAAATTACAAATCATTCATCAAAATCAATGAAACCAACAAAACTGGAGCAAAAATTCAGCATAAAATCAAATCCAGAAAATTCTTCTCAGACAGGATAGGCATGGTAAGGATTGTTTTCTAAGGAGTGCCCTTCCAGAGTATGGACACTGCTGCAGAAAAACAGTGATGATGATCAAGACAAAACAAACAGCCAACATTATTTCAATGAAGAAGGATGTATGTGTTTGGTATGCTCCCTGAGAACAGTGGCTTGCTATCTGTGGGCATGCTAGATGTCATCCCTCAAAAACTTCAGGCAGCATGGCCAGAGGTTGTGGATTCTGGGAGTTGATGTCCAAACGTGTCTGAGACCAAAAGTTGAGAAACACCGGTGTAGAATAAAGTCAGGGGTAGCATTTTCCTCCCATTCAGAGACAGTATTCAAACAAGGAGGACTTATTCCTTCCTTGCCTATGTTGCCTCTTTTACTTCCAAAATCTTCCCTAATGAAGACACAGCATTGCAATAGCTTGCATACTTTTATTTGCCTTTTTGTTAGTTGGTTTGTTTAGCATAACTTTTATTACTTCCTTGACTTAATTCCCTCTTGTGGGAGAAAGATGAGATAAAATCACATAAGTAATTTAAAAAGATAATAATTTATGTAAAAATGGAATGTAATACATTTATAATCAAAAACAGGGAAAGTGATACAGACTGGAAATAGACTAATCCCTTCATTTCCTGGTTGATCTTGATCTGACCACCAAGGCAATGCTTATGTTCATAAAATGTGGGTGAATAGAATAGGTTGATGCGTTCTAACTATATAGTCACCAAGAAGATGATGATGATATTTTAGTTCTAATCTTTCACCAAGAAGGCTTAAGGCAGGGAAAGCTTTCCCCCTCTTATCTTCACAATACTCTTGGGAGTTTGGTGACTTAGGTCAAGCTCATAGAAGGAAGTTTATGGCTGAATAAGATTTGACCAAGATTTCCTGAACCATAATTGAGCATTTAAACCCCTATAGCATGATGGTGTTTCTGTTGCTAGGGAAAATTCTTTTACTTACAACAAACAACAACAACAACAACAATAATAATAACAATAACAACAATAACAACAATAACAACAATAACAACAACAACAACAACAACAACAACAACAACAACAATAATAATAATAATAATAATAATAATAATAATAATAATAATAATAATAATAATAATAATAATAATAATAATAATAAAGCAGTATTTAGAAGACATTGGAGTTGACAGTCACCATCAGTCAGCTGCAGAAAGCCACCTTACTGGGATATGTTCGCTTAATTTGGCAATACATTATGTAGTCCTAAATGCTTGGGAAGCATTTGACTAGTGATTTGTAATACAAAATCTAGCATAGCTATCTTGTCTTCTGTGTGATAATTTGATAATAATAATAATGCAGCTTTTGAAGGTTTTCAGAAGGGGGTTATTATTCCCTTCTTCTGAGAATACAGTAGGACTGTCCAGTGGGCACTAGGCTTCACAGCCTGAACTGTACTCCTGACTAGAGATGGGCTTTTCATTTCGGAAGTGATCAGCTTCTGAAACGAAATGCAGGAGAGCAGTTGACATTCAGTTCTGGAGGAATAAAATCAACCAATCACTTATCTTGTGCTGGGCTCGCATGGGGCACAACTCCAATGAGGACGAAGCCTCCAACGCATCATCTTTCCTTCTCCCTGGTGCTGGCCAATCAGGAGCTATGCAGGGAAAAGCATTATCCCGCCCCCCTGTCTGATTGGCCAGTGCTAGGGAGAAAGAAAGGTGATGTGTCAGCGGCTTCATCCTTGTTGGAATTGCACCTCGTGTGATCCCAGCACAAGGTAAGGGGTTGGTTAATTTCTGCTGGGCTCCCACATTTCATTTTGGAAGCTGACGACTTCCAAAATGAAAAGCCGATTTCTACTCCTGACTCCTGTGGTGAATGTAACTCTCAGCATTTGAGTTTCCAGACCTGATGAGATCTGATAAAACTAGTTCTA
The DNA here is from genome assembly GCA_037367245.1 of Phrynocephalus guinanensis. Lineage (NCBI taxonomy): Eukaryota > Metazoa > Chordata > Lepidosauria > Squamata > Agamidae > Phrynocephalus > Phrynocephalus guinanensis. The sequence continues at coordinate 4,571,831 of CM074735.1, forward strand.
ACATATCTGATTTTATTTTAGATATTCAGGGTTGCTATGACTCACTTTTGACTTGATATCATATCACACACACACACACACACACACACACACACACATACACACACACACACAAAGTCACACATGTAAATTGCCTAATTAAAATTCATGGTACTTGTTCATGATGGAATATGAAATATTTAGACAAACAAAAACTATAATTCTTTTTTGTTCTGATTCTCCAGGAATTTTCTTTAGTATATCTCCATTTTATGACCAGAAAGGCAATAAACATAAAAGAATGTATACTGCCTAAGAAAGTAGAATGGCATACATAAATCACACTCTCAGTATATTAATCTCATCAAATTCTTTTTTTGATAGGAGATGTGGGAATAAAACATTTGCTTTTTTTCAGAATAGTATCATGAAGCAGTAATGTACTTCCAGTTGTTGTATGCTTAATAAATTCCTTTGTGCTTCAATTATAGGATAAAATGATTTTATTAAGAGGATGTCATTGAAATGGAGGAACATTTTTCCTATATATATATATATATATATATATATATATATATATATATATATATATATATATATATATATATATATATATATATATGTTTTCGTAGATTTTCACGGGTATAGGTATGCATGGTAGGGTGGATTCGGGTTTCTTCCCGTGTAGAAATCTGGTTGTTTTGGCGACGTTTCGACGAGGTCTCACTCGTCATCTTCAGGCTGGTGTTCTGGCTTCTTTCTTCTTGAAGCAAAGCGTGATCTCAGTTGAAGTCCTTCTATAAATACTGGCTCAGATATGTCCTTCTATAAACTCTTCTATAAACTCTGGCTCAGATATGTTGACGACACCTTTGTTATCTGGCCACACGGGAAAGACAAACTGAACAACTTCCTCACACATCTCAACAGCCTACACCCCAAAATACAATTCACTATGGAAATAGAAGCCAACAACCAACTTCCCTTCCTGGACGTCCTAATCTACAAAAAACCCGACGGCTCCTTAGGACATACCATCTACCGGAAAAAAAACACATACAAACCGCTACTTAAATGCACAATCACACCACCACCCTGCACAGATCAACTCCGTAGCAAAAACCCTCATCTCCAGAACCAAACGCCTCGCTGACAAAGACCACCTAAAAACTGAATTACACACTCTCTCGAATGCTTTAATTGTGAACGGATTCCAAAAAAAAACACCATCACCAAACTAATCCAAAAAGAAAACACCCCCCAAGAACCAAGAAACAGAAGAGAACAACGGCACTGCCCTCCTCCCTTACATCAAAGGCATCACAGACAAAATAAGCAAAATTCTCCACAAACACAATATCAAGACAGCCTTTTGCACCGAACAAAAAATAGCCAACATTTTAAGAAACCCCAAAGACAAGATTGAGCTAGAAAACCAAGGAGTCTACGAAATACCATGCAAAGTCTGCCCAGCCACATACATCGGACAGACAAACAGGAGAATAAGCGCACGCATCGCAGAACACAAGAACGCAGTCAAAAAAGAAGAAAAATCTTCCTCTCTCTTCCAGCACATAAAAACAACAGGTCATGAAATTGATTTTAAAAGAACCAAACTCATCTCCAAAACTGAACACTTCAACAGTCGAATAATCATGGAAGCCATTGAAATAGAGAAACACCCAAACAACATGAATAAACGTGATGACACCTCCCGCTTGCCTGACATCTGGAAACTAGCCCTGGTCAACAGACGAGCCTCTGTCACAAAGACTGACACCAGGTCCAAAAGGACACAAGATGCCACCACCTTCCATCCACACCAAACACAAACCCAGACCCTTCCCACAGATGAAACGAAACCACCATCCAATAACAAAACCACGACTGCACAATCTACCGCTACTCCCCACTCCAGCCACCACATGGAGCACACTTACACACGCCAAAAAAACATTGGGAGACCACAGACACGCAGCCAGACCAAAATGAATTCACAAGACACAGGACCCCACTCCACCAAAGCCCAGGATGCTGCCAGAACGCCCATCACCAAGGTCGTTAAGAAACAAAAGGCTAATAGACACACATCCAGCACCTCACCCACACAGGATGTCTCTAAACAGCCATCTAATCCACCAGCAGTTAAGCCCTTAACGATCGCCTCAGCCACACAGCAAATCACAAAAGAACAAACAAACCTACAATCAGCAACAGAGCAAGCAAACCACACACCCCCAGCAGTATTTATAGAAGGACTTCAACTGAGATCACGCTTTGCTTCAAGAAGAAAGAAGCCAGAACACCAGCCTGAAGATGACGAGTGAGACCTCGTCGAAACGTCGCCAAAACAACCAGATTTCTACACGGGAAGAAACCCGAATCCACCCTACCATATATATATAATGAGGCAAGAATAAAATAACCTATTGGTACAATTTTAAAGTAGCTATTCTGGAAGCAGTGTAGAATAACAGTAATGTTTATTTTTCACTGGAAAATTCTAGAAAATGCTACCAGTCATCTCACAGACAACATTGGGCACATATATCTATTTAAATATTATAAATATTTATTTGCACAGAAAAAAATATTACTATTGTTATGCCATTCTCTAGTGAAGGCAGTAATGGAAGAATTTTAATATGGTTTATAAAAATTGTGGAATCAATATACGTAAAATGTACTACCTACTTATTGCTTTTTGCCATTACATGTTGCCTTGCCATTCTGAGCTGCACATGATCAATGAGTCAGTGTGCAAATGAAACAGGTTAAGCCGAACAGCCTCCCACTGTGCTCTGGTGTTTGATCTAGTGGCATTGACACATGCCTTGTGCTAAATCAATTTGTTATTCCCTTTAGTTCACTATTGCCTGGCTGGATGGGCAGTGCCAATGCATGGTAGGGAAATACATTCTCACTTGTCTCATCTTTGCACACAAAACTGATGAGTTGTAGCATTCCTTTCTTCACCAGTAAAACGTTTGAGAATATTCCTGGTGCTACCCAATGTATGGCAGTGGTGAAGAAGGCCAATTCCATGCTAGGGAATAGGGATTATCAAAAAGGGGATTGAAAATAAAACAGCCAACATTATGCCATTATATAAAATGATAGTAAGGCCACACCTGGAGTATTGTGTACAATTCTGGTCACCGCATCTCAAGAAAGAGATAGTGGAACTGGAAAAGGTGCAGAAGAGAGCAACTAAAATGATTACTGGGCTGGAGCACCTCCCTTATGAGGAAAGGCTAAAACATTTGGTGCTCTTTAGTCTGGAAAAAAGGCACCTGATGGGGGATATGATTGAGACATACAAAATAATGCAGGGCATGAGTAAACTGGATAGAGGGAAGCTCTTCTCCCTCTCACAAAATACCAGAACTAGGGGACATACACTCAAATTGAGAGCTGGGAGAGTAAGAACAGACAAAAGAAAATACTTTTTCACCCAGCGTGTTGTTAGTCTGTGGAACTCCCTGCCACAGGATGTGGTGATGGCATCTGGCCTGGATGCCTTCAAAAGGGGATTGGACAGATTCCTGGAGGAAAAGTCCATCACAGGTTACAAACCATGATGGAGATGTGTATTCTCCAGGCTTAAAACCAGGGTACTTCAAGGGCCAGATGCAGGGGAGTGGTATCAGGAGACAGATATCTAGTCTCGTGCACTCCCAGACACATCTGGTGGGGTCACTGTGAGATACAGGAAACTGGACTAGATGGGCTGTTGGCCTGATCCAGCATGGCTCTTCTTATGTTCTGATGTTCTTATGTTCTCTTGTTAGATTTATCAGAAGAATGATATGGTGTGTGTCCCCCCCCCATAAAATTGCATATTTTTGTTGCAATTCATGCTACTGTGAACTACATGAAGTGTCTGCAGCTACAATGCCTGCTACTTTGTTTAAGACTTTGAAGCATTAGATAGGCAATTTGTGTCTTTCGTAGCAATCACCCATGCTTTCTGTCCTTGTATACTGTTGTGTTTTCCTTATCCACAGCAATGAAATATGAAATATTCCTAGTTGAGATAGGCCTACATTGATAGCCTAAATCAACAAGAACTAGGAATCGTGGACAAAGAAAATAAAAAACAAACACAACAGACTAAATGTTGTGGCACCTTATAGATGCACAGTTCTAGTTCATGAGACAGTTCTACTTCCTGAGACATGAACACGTGCCTTGTGCTGCATGGAAGGCTTGGAATTTATTGAGCATTCTTGCCATTACTGCTCTTTGGTCCTACATGGAGTTCTTTCTAGCTCTGAGAGTGCTACATGAGAAATGTCTTGGAATTCTCTGGACCTTCCTCCATCTAAAGATGGTTGGTTTTCATAGGAGAAAAGAAATACAACCCCCATCCACTAGTTATATTGACATATTTAGCTTCTACCAACTTTATACTTAGTATATTATCTAAAATGAATATCTGGTTTTGTTAAAAAGGAATGTCACTTTTTCTTTACTTCCACTTTCTGTCTAACAAGAGACTTGTCTGTTCTGATTAGTACTGATTAGTATTAGAGTTGAATACCTCTGGGTATTATAATTTCAAGGGAAAGTGGCCATTGCTTTTTTTGTCCCAGTACGGAGGATTTAGAGAGGCCATGCTGCTGACACATAAGAGTTCTGCCTTCAGGTCTCTTGATCAAAGAGCATTATTAGGGATAAGCAATAATGCATTGCCAAATCAAGCTGTCCTAATTATTTTTCACTACCAAAGGAAGGAATACCTAGGATACAGAAAAGAAAGATAAAATGCAATGTGTAAATACATAAATAAATAGCTGCCTAGATGCCCTAAGCACACCCGATCTCACCTGATTTCGGAAGCTAAGCAGGGTCGGCCCTGGTTAGTACTTGGATGGGAGACCACCAGGGAATACCAGGTGTTGTAGGCGCCTGGAGTAGGAACTGGCAAGTCACTCCAGTATTCCTGCCAAGAAAATTCCATGTGCATGGAGTCACGAAGAGTTGGTCATGACTGTAACGACACTACACACAAATAAATAAATAGCTGGGGTTTCATTCACATGTACCCTGCATGAAGATTATAAGATTGAGAAAATCTCTTTTTCATGCTGTCCAATGTCATTTATTGAAATGGGATATGACAGGACGCAAGTGTTTGAGAAATTTGGACCTCCATATATTTTAGGATGACTGGAACTTCTGCTGCATTGTTTTAACTTCACTTTCTTTATATGGGAACAATATGAGGTTATAGTGGCATTACCACAAAATCTGAAAAAACTGTCTGGAGAGAAAAGGGAAGCATAAACTTTGGCTGCAGTCATATACATGCGTATCAAAGAGTTAGCTCCATTGACCACAATTGGGGATACTTCTGTGTAAACATGCCCAGGATTGTACTATCTGGGAAGTTTGCAGAGAGTGTCCCATTCCCTCCTATACATAAATATATGTGCTGCTTCCTTGTTTGAATACTTGATTACACAGGCAAAAGAAACATCATTTAAAAGTGCCTCCAATACAAGCCTGGATTACTTTGCCAGTTTTACTGGTGGAACAGAATAAAGGGTTGTTTAAAATAGTAGACATGAGAAACTCAGTTTATTTCATTCATTTCTTCATGTGTGCTGTCAGTGAAAATTGTGTCTTTGAAATAACCAACAGAGGTGGTGGGAGAGGCAGAAGGAAGGAGGGAGAGAGTGGCAAAATTGCTTGTAAAAAAGCTTGGCTGCTTCTGTCCCTTTAAGAATGTTTTTGCTGGTCTCTGGGAGGTGGAGAGAAGGGAAGAATCCCTTGTCAGGATACTGGAACATTTCTGCCAAGGAAATGTTTGTGTCAGCTTTTCATGTATGCTGGGTAGAGACAGACATCTTACAAAAAACAACATGCTGTTTCGTCGTTTTGTAAACTTATGAAACCTTACGAAACAAAATGAAACAGCAAACATTTTTTAAAAAATGAAATAAAATGCCATTTTTTAATTTCGGAAATGAAACAATTTGTCCTAGCCTCCTTTTTTTCTGTTAAAGAGTTTTATTGATTTTAGGGGGGAAAGGGAGGGGAAAGAAGGGAAAAGGGGGAAAGGGGTACAGTATAAGAAGTTACATTGAATACATCAAGCCAAAAGATAACAATTATACATAACAGGATATCACAAAGTATTGTCAAAGTGTTAGTAGGTTAACTACTTCTTGCCATCTTATTTTGGAGATCTCTTCATATTCTCCCTTCAGGAATCCAGAAAGCCTGTCGATTTTGATACATTCTCTTATTTTGTCATGAAGATTTCTCTCAGTAGGCGCTTCAGGTTGTTTCCAAAATTTTGCATATAATATTCCTGCCGCAACTATTACATGATGGAGTACATATTTTTGATCAAAGGAAATATTTATGTCTATTATATTTAATAGGAAAAGTTCTGGTCGAAGCTCTAACTTTAAAAAAACTTTGGCTACACTATTCACTTAAGTAAATGGGACTCCCTGTGGAACACAGTAAAACTTTTTAAGTCGATAGGCTTTACGGAAAACTGTTACAAGATGTTTTATAGATGGCATTTTTCACCTCACCACTTATCTAAGATGTACAATTGCTCACCCTAGATGTTGGAAATGTAAACACGACAGCGGTACTTTCTACCACATGTGGTGAACGTGTAAAGAGGTAAACACATATTGGAGAATGGTAAAACTATTTATAGAGAGATCTTTGAAGATTAAGTTAGAATTTGTCCTAGCCTCTTGATCCAGCTGTCTTGAGAACATGAGGTTTATTTTTTAAAAACTGATTGATTTGTTTTCCTTTGGGTTCCTTTCCTTTCCTTTCCCCATGCCTCAACTGTTGCAATAGCTTATCTTCAATCTTGATCTGTCTGGAGCTAGCCAGCCCAAGAGCTGAAGTGTTCCTTTCACTGGCTGTGTCTTCAAGTTGATTTAAACTGATTGTTTTCCTTTTCTTTTAAAGTATGACTGTGGAGGTTATTTTTTAGAAGTATTTTCTTTCCTTCCCTCAACCACGCCGATCAGCTGTTGAGTTTATATCTCCCTGATCTCTCCAGGGAGCAGCTAGCTATTAGGTTTCTAGCTTGTTTACAGAGGGTTCTTTGCTTGCAAGCAAATTGATTGGAAGGTTAGAGGGTATTTCATTCAGGACATTGGGCTCCCTGTTAAATTTATAAAAAGGAAAGCTCCCCATTATTTATAGCCTTACAAAGCATTAAATTTCATGACAAAAAATCTTTTTAAAAATCCATTATTAATCAAATGAAATGAAATGAAGACTGAAACAAAACAAAACACTATGTTTCTGTTTTGTGCCCATCTCTAATGCTGAGTCCAGTGTTGACATCCTTGGAGGCAGAGGGGAATGGGTGATTCCTTTTCTGAGCTTCAGCTGCTAGAATCTTCCACCCCTTGGATCAAAGAAGGTGGGGGGATCCAAGTGCTTTCCTTGGGCTCTTTAGGCAGGAAGACTCTCTCTCTCTCTCTCTCTCTCTCTCTCTCTCTCTCTCTCTCTCTCTCTCTCACACACACACACACACACACACACACACACACTGTCTCTGTCTCTGTCTCTGTCTCTGTCTCTCTCTCTCTCTCTCTCTCTCTCTCTCTCTCTCTCTCTCTCTCTGTGTGTGTGTGTGTGTGTGTGTGTGTGAGAGAGAGAGAGAGAGAGAGAGAGAGAGAGAGAGAGAGAGAGAGAGAGAGAGAGATTGAAGGGTTATAAAAGTGAGGACTAGAGGGTGAAAATAAGGGGGAGGAGAAGCACATTCCAACCACTATGCACCTTAAGATGCACCCTGTTCCAAACTCCAACCACAAAGGCATGCAGCAGAGGTGACGGGAGAGAAACCTGATCTGACAGGAAGGGATTTATTACAGACCAATTTCTGTTCTTTTCAGGGGAGGGAAAGAGAGCTAAACTCAAGGACTGCTTTTGCAGTTGGGAATGCAAGCAGCATTTTAAATAGTCATGTGATTTTAAATCATACCCATTCAGAACAGAGCTTATTGCGGGGCAAATGTAAATGTAGATAAGCCCTTAGATGCCCTCAATATCCCTTTCCTTATTAGTGTCATTGGAGATTTTTTGGGAATTACTTGCCCCAGATTAGAAGCTAGACCTATGAATGAACAAATTCCAGCTCCTTTCATTTCTTTCCCTCCTGTTGGTGTTTTCTATATATGGCACTATTTCACCTTATTGGAGACATATACTATGGCTTTCTCTTAGTTCAGTTTGATGTCTGAATGACCAAATTGCTTTCGATCAGCTCAAACTGCCTGAGAAATTATTTAGACCAAGCCTAACCTATTTGCTTTCTATTTGGTTCAGTGTTCAACTAAACTGCTTACACAACTGAAACTAATATTAAATAAATAATTACCACCACACAAAACATGTGCAGTTTACTTATTTGATGCATTCCTTTAAAACTCGTGTTTGCACAGGGTTTCCTTAATCCCTGATGATGAATGTGGAAAAGCGACACTCTTTTCTCTATGTGAACAATTTGCATCCTTTGCACACATTCATCCTTGTACATTCCGTGCTAAGGGAGTACAAAAGGATAATTTGGGTTTGATGGCACTGTTTGTAACTGGACTACTCTATGTTGCTAGGATACCATTTTGGTGGTCATCTGCCTTTGGAGCAGCTTCAATTACTTGCCAGACTGACAGATATAATATAGCTTTTATCCTCTCTTAATGCTCAGACTATGAGACGGTTCCATTTGGTCTTTATAAGCTGAATGTGTTTTTTGTCCTTTTCAGAATGAAAGTAGAAAAAAGAAGATGGAGGGAACAAGCTTGTTTCTCCCCCTTTACAGTCATCTGGTGCCAAACATGAAGTGTGCAACACTGCATTGATCCAAAAAGGGGATCTTCAATACCAGTTGAATCCAATGTGAAATATTTTTTATTGATTTCACTAAACACTGGCTAAGTCATGTAGAATTATTTTACTTCTGTATGAAGGAAGAAGAAGTGCATTGTTCTCCTGAGCCAAATAAAAAGCACTGAGATTATTATTTTTTGCTGAAATATTTAAGCATTCATATGTGCAAATGTGGAACAATTGGATGTTTAATACTTAGGAACCAAGCAGGAAAAGCAGGAAATTTGGAAGACCAAAAGCACAATTCTTCTCTAAAGAACCAAGGTTAAATGAGTCACTGATAGACATGGGCACGACTCGGCGAAATCCTCGTTTCCGTTTCCGTTCCTCGTTTCCGTTACGTAACGAAACGAAGAACGACAATTACTCCGCCAGAACTCGAACTCGAACCGACTAAAGAAAAATTGGGTCTGATTTGTCGTGGCGGCATCACAGTGATCGCACGATGCCAAGCGGCACAGGAAAAAAGTTTTACAAAATAAAAAAAACCCGATTCCTGGCCAAAAAAGCAGGCGAAAATATGCCTGCCTGAGGGCACCTACGAGAGTTGTGGTTTCTGGGGGGGGGGGTCCCCGGCCTCCCCCCCTCTCCTGGGCTGCGCATCCTCGTCATCTCGCCAACTCGCCAAGCGGCGCGGCACAGAAAAAAAGTTTTAAAAATTTTAAAAAACCCGATTCCCGGCCAAAAAAGCAGGCGAAAATATGCCTGCCTGAGTGAGGGCACCTACCAGAGGGGTGGTTTCGGGGGGGTCACCGGCCTCCCCCCTCCTCTCCTGGGCTGCACATCCTCGTCGTCTCGCCAACTCACCAAGCGGCGCGGCACAGAAAAAAAGTTTTAAAAATAAAAAACCCGATTCCCGGCCAAAAAAGCAGGCGAAAATATGCCTTCCTCAGTGAGGGCACCTACCAGAGGGGTGGTTTCTGGGGGGGGGGTGCCCGGCCTCCCCCCTCTCCTGTCCTGGGCTGCTCTGGTGGGGGGCATCCTCGTCATCTCGCCAACTCGCTCGCCATGCCATGCGGTGCGGGCGGGGGATCCAAAATGGGGCGACCGCAATATTTATTTTGAAATCGTGGTCCAAAAACACACCAAAGCACCACAGAAACATGCGAAAATAGCTATTTTAAAACTGCCTGAATTTTTACAGTAGCAGCAGTGGGTTTTTCTTGCAACAAAATGTCTCCATTTATTTTTTTATTTTTTTTTTTTTTTTTTTTTTACACCTGCGCAATGATGGGCTGGCCATGGGAGTGGACCATGCACATTTTTGGAGCCATTCCACCAATTGCATGGCCACTTGGCCAGGTTTTGACCAAGACTTCTGGGATGTGCCAGTCAGGCATAAAAAGCCCACTAACCCTAGCCAGAACCCGAACCCTAACCCTAACCCTAACCCATACGTCAGTACGCTGTCCTGTCATCAGGACCCTAAGCCACAGAGCAGAGAGCATCCCCACCTCCACAGAAGCCAAGAAGAAGGAAGACAGGCATCTGAAGACAGCACTTAAGGCCTGTGGATATCCAAAGTGGGCCTTCAACAAAGCAGTGGGCCATCCCAGAAGAACAAAGGATCAGTCTGAGACCCAGACCCGACGGAAGAACCTGGTCATTCCTTACATGGCTGGAGTGTCGGAGAAGCTTAAAGGGATTTTTGGCAAACACCACATCCCTGTTTATTTCAAACCCACAAACACACTAAGGCAGAGACCTGTCCACCCAAAGGATCCGATACCAAACCATAAAAGGAGCAATATATTATATGCAGTCCAATGCAGTGAAGAGTGTTCAGACCTCTACATTGGAGAAACTAAACAGCCATTAAACAGAAGAATGGCCCAACATAGGAGAGGTAACAGCTCAGGACCAGAATCAGCAGTACACCTCCATTTGAAGGAAAAAGGCCACTCTTTCAAAGATGAGGATGTACACATATTAGACAAAGAAGAGAGGTGGTTTGAAAGAGGAGTAAGGGAGGCCATTCATGTGAGCATTGGAAACCCCTCCCTCAACAGAGGTGGTGGGCTCCGGCATAGTCTATCTGCTACTTATCAGGCTGTGCTTTCCAAAGTCCCCAGGCAAATCAAAAAGCCTTCACCACCAAGGCCATAGCTAACGACCCATTCTTGATAGGTTTCAGCACCTTAGGCCATTGTTCACCTTAAGGCTAAAGATACTGTTGTCTCCCTAATGAGCCTATTTAGGCCACTGTTCATCTTATGAGCCTAATTCAGGCCAGGGTGACAAGAGGTCAAAGCTGCCTATAAGATGGAGGATTTGCACTAGCTGTATTCAGACCGATGAAGCTGTTTGGATGAACAGCGAAACGTTTCTATCTCTCAAAAAAGAAGTCCAGTAGCCATAACTCAGCTTCCAGAGAACCTTTTTGAAAGCAAAAGCAAAACAAAAGTGTTCTGTTTATATACCGTCCCATACCACTTCAAGTAGTCTCTGGGCGGTTTACAGTTTTTAATTACAGTATGCAGGCTTCACATTGCCCCCCCCCCCGGCAAGCTGGGCACTCATTTTACCAACCACGGAAGGATGGAAGGCTGAGTCAACCAGGAGCTTGCTACCTGGGATTGAACCCCAGGTCGTGAGCACAGTTTTACCTACAGTACAGGCATTTAAGCACTGCTCCATGAGGCTCTTAGTCTCTATCTTTGTCTTGAAGATAGAGATAATGTTAAATTTCTCCCAGTCATCTAGTACGATACCCATCCTCTGTGATTTCAAGAAAATAGTCATTAGGTGGTCTCTTTAGCCAGCTCCTTCAGTGTCTATGGATATGGTTAATATGACCTCAGGGGGTTGAATTAATTTAAAGTAGTAAATTATTTGTTTATTAATTGAAAGATGAAATCCTATCACCTCCGTTTGTACTTCAAATACCACCACATAGCACTTAAAACTCTCTCTCTGCAGTTTACAATTAAATTATGCAGGCTATGGATTATTAAGCTATGTATTTGGTACACCAACCTTGGAAGGATGTAACACTCAGTCAACCTTGAGCTGGCTACCTGAGCTCTTTGGGATTGAACTCAGATTTTCAGCAGAGTTTTAGGTGTAGTTTTAATCACTGTACCACAAAGCTCCTATGAACAGGGTCTAGAAGGCAAGAGTGTGGTTTGATGTAGAATAGGTCAGATCTGAAGCCCCTCTTTCTCTGTGCCTGACATGTCCCCTTTTGACAGTAATGCTCTTAATGCAATAAGGAAAACCATTCGGAAATAACAGTGGGTGACTGGTGATTAGTTTACTTTCTCAAGAACAAAGCAATAACTAATATAGACTTCATCTCTTACTAAAAAGAGATAACATCACTCCTGTGGTGCATCTGCAATTTTTTCATTACTTGTGTAGTTGTGGTTGTGACATATGACTGAATGGTGGAGGTGGGATATCGTATGTCACGTACTAGTTAATACATTGTCTGACGCTCCTGTTTTCATATTCTTATCTTATATTTCTTTTTTTAGTAAAAGCTCAAAGAAGTAATTCTTAGAAGAAACCAAAGAACAGCTGCTGTGTTATAAAATGTAACTGTGAATGTATCTAATTGCTATGTCAGTCCAAGTCCCACAGTAACCAGTGGCTTTTAAGAAATGACTCACCAAGATCTGGACAAGGCTGTTGTAGCATTATATGTCAACAGAAGGAGTATGAGATAGTAACTCTCTCTCTCTCTCTCTCTCTCTCTCTCTCTCTCTCTCTCTCTCTCTCTCTCTCTCTCTCTCTCTCTCTCTCTCTCTCTCTCTCTCTCTCTCTCTCTCTCTCTCTCTGGAGCCTTGTGGCACAGTAATGAAACTGAAGTACTGCTGTCAAAAACTCTGCTCATGATCTGGATTGAATCCCAGGTAACAAGATCAAGGTTGATAAAGTTTTCCAGCCTAACAGGGTTGGTAAATTGGGTACCCAGCTCAGTGGAGTGGGGAGGGGGACAATGTGAGTGCTAAACACAGTGTGAGACAGTATACAAGCAGCACACTTGGTTTTTTTCCTCCCCCCCCTTGCTGTAAATCTTGCTTACAAAGCAGGATGAAGCCTATAATAAATAGAGATGGGCACAAAACGAACAATTTTTCATTTCCATTTTCATTTTTTCATTTCATTACACAACAAAATGACAAACGAATTTTGTCTCCAAAATGAAACGAAACGAACAGAAACACCGGAAATTTTGTCGTGCATTTCATTTTCATTACTGCAATACAGTGAACTGCTTTAAATGCTTTTTAAAAATCACAAAAAAATGAAATAAATGGTAATGAAACGGTAACGAAATGAATGAAAACGAAAATGAATTTTTTGCAAAAATTCACAAAAAATGGAAACGAACCAAAACGGACCCTCCAAACAAAAAACGACAAACGAAATGTCATTTTTTTCTTTGTGGCCATCTCTAATAATAAATGAAAGGAAGGGACTTGATTTAATTCTGTTTGACACGAAATGCAGACAGGTAATGGCTTTGTATCCATAAAGAACATAAGAACATAAGAACAGCCTTGCTGGAACAGGCCACAGCCCATCCAGTCCAGCATGCTGTCTCTCTCGGCAGCTCACCATTTGCTTCAGGGTATTCCCAAGCAGATGTCGTCACCTGCTTATGATTCCCTACAAATAGCATTGAGAGATATTCTGCCTATCTCTCCAACCCGAAGGTGGTCCTTAGGCATCCATAATGATAGCCATTGAGACCCTTGTTCTCCATGAACTTTCCAGTCCTTTCTTAAAGCTATCCATGCTGACAGCTGTCACCACTTCTTCTGGCAGGGAGTTCCTCAGACCAGTGATCCTCTGGGTGAAAAAGTACTTCCCCTTATTTGAGATATAGCACCCAAAGGTTTCATGGAGTGCCCCCTAGTTCTAGTGTGATATAGATAAAACAGTTTTTCCTTATCTACTTTGTCCATACCATCAGGTCACCTCTTAGGTGCCATCATTCAAGAGTGAAGAGGCCCAGCTATTGCAGCCTCAGATGGTAAGGAAGGTGTTCCAGTCCCCTAATCATTCTGGTTGCCCTCCTCTGCACTTTTTCCATTTCCATAATATCCTTCTGGAGGTATGGTGACCAGAATTGTACACAATACTCCAGATGGGGCCTCACCATAGATTTAGAAAAAGGACTGCACCATGGAAGCAACTCTGGAAAAAAAACTGATCTAAGATTTTTGCTCCGTGGCTTTATGGAACCAGAATTCTTGCTATGGTGTCAAATATTTAGCTGGCACATTGAATCTGGAACCACTTCACAGTCACTAAAGCAAAACTACTATTGCCCTTCGTATACAGTCTCTTGCAGCTCAAAGCTTGTGTGCTCAAAGTTTGCAATGCATAACATACAGTGCAGCTAATCTTGTGAACCAGGGAGTCTCTGCTATAGCTATTAAGACTGACAATGCAAACATTTTCTTCTTCTTAATAATTGCTTATGATTAATATCTGAGTGCAAATAGCAATGCAAAGGCCGCTGACCGCTAGTGGCTATTTGCATAGCAAAGTGCAATTGTATGCCATGTGTTTTGTCTCAAAATAATTGGCTCATTAACCTTAAGCATATCATTAACCTGATAATAGTATTAAGGTCATATGGAAGAACAGGTAAGTATTTTGGGTTCATGTTCTTTCATAGGCAAGTACGTGCAATCTTTAAGGTCGAGTGTTACCAGACACTCTGCAAGGGCTCTCCAAGATGAACAAAACTGCAGAATATTGTGTGGAGAAGAGGAACAAGAAACACTTCATCCTGCTAGTAGATTCGAATCAAAATGTATATAGACATCTTGATTCATTTTGATGTAACAACTGGCTTTACTAGTTCCTTTGCATCAAGTGCAGCATGATGGAAATATTCTGGACCAGAAATGTATAAGGCAGTGTTGGCAAATGTACGGCATGGGGAGCCCTTTCTATGGAAACACGAGATTGCCCCCTCACAGCCATGGCAATTCCCCCTCTGCTCAGAGCATGCAGGGGAGGCAGCCGCTGGTGGGCTTGTTTGTAGCCCCAGTTTACTCTCCAGCCACGCCACATTTGGCATGCCCAGAACAGCATGGCTGGAGAGTAAACGGGGGCTACAAAGAAGCCCACAAGCTGCCGCCACTCCTCCTGACTTTCCCAATGGTATAGCACCCCATCCACATCATTGTGCCCAGGGCAGATGATAGGGGGATGGGGTGCTACTCATTGGGAAAGCAAGGATTGAACAGCAGGTGACCACAGTGAGGGTGCTTTGGCCATGGGAAATTCAAAAGCCTGCTCTTTGATCCTCTCTTTCCCAAGGGGTAGTAGCACCCAAAGCATTTGTAACCCAGGGTACCACTGTATTCAGATTAAACGGCCATATTGGTACTTTGCAAAAAATAAGTGGGTTTTGAATTGTGGTTTGGGCACTCAGTCTCTAAAAGGTTCGCCATCACTGGTATAAGGTATAAGGAGAGGCACCAGATGATGAACAAGTGCATACTTCAGAGGTGCAAATGCCACTATCACGGCCAAACAAAATCCTGCTCAGATGAACTTCTCCAACCCCAGTCTCACTCTGTGTCACCTTTTTGCATTATGAGTATGCAAAGGGTTTGAAAAATGATTTAAAAACTGAAGTTTTAAATGAAATATTTCTGCCAACCATATAAGGAGGAACCTTGTGGTATCTTGTAGCTTAACATAATTTGTTTAGCATTGGTTTTTTTTTGAATAGCATGTACCACTTCAGATGTTTGCCCTGCTATAATGGATAGCCTCATTATAATGTAGACGTTTGAGCAGATATAATCTGAGGATGTGTGTAGGATCCTTGGAGAAGTGAAAGCGACCATATGTGTGATGGACTCTTGCCCTTCCTGCCTTATTAAAGAAGTCATAGGGGGACTGGCAGAGTGTGTTTGGGAAGTGGGGAATACCTCCTTGCATCAAGGTAAAGTACCACCATGACTTAGGGAGGCAGTAGTAAGAACTTTGTTTAAAAATAGTCCTCCTGTCCTGTATTGTCCACCACTGTATTGGATAATTATTGTTGGGTCTCCAGTGTTCCATTTTTGGGCAAAATCTTAAAGTTTGTTTGGTGTCTGAAATCAGAAGAAGAGATTAGTTCTCGGGATGTAGAAAATGGAAATAGTATTTATTCTTGTTTTAAAATGCTCCATTTATTTTGGTACACAGCCTTCTTTGGGAGCAAGAACTTAGTGAACTTAAACGTCACTAGCTTGTTTGGTCCATTTCACTATTATTATTAACACCCAAATCTAGCTCTCATTCCCATCAGATTCCAAAGATGCTGTTCGGTGCCTAGAGACATGCCGGTTGCCAGCAATGGACTGAATGAACACTAAGAAAATGAAACTTAGGCAAGACAGAAGTGCTCCTGGTCAGTCACAAAGGAAATCAAGGGACAAGGCTTCAGCTATTACTGGATGGGGACTGTCCCGGTTTGAGGGAGGAACAGCGATTCTGTAGAGCTCCACTCCCTTTACCCTTTCTATCATCAATTTTTTTATACTTTTAACTTTTATCTTTTTAAAAGAAGTATTATTGTTTGTTGCTAAAGCTTCTTGGAAAATGGCAGCCGTTTGGCATCTCTCATTCCACCATTAAAGACAGCCCAGCTGCCTGTTGTTGCTGCAGTGGAGGAGACGCGGAGGAGTCCTGCTGGTAGCTACGGAAAATACTGCCCTGGGAATTCCTGTTGTGTTGATGCCAAGCTGCTATTCACCCCTGCTTTCCTGGAAGATATATCTGCCTTTGAACTGCATGGTAATGTTTTACAAATATTGTGCTTTGGCACTGAAAGCTGAAGAACACAAGGGAGGGGTGTGATAAACTGCAAGCAAGTAAGTGTTTCACCAGTTAACTAAGGGATACCGACTCTATTAGCTCCAACATTTCTTTAAGACTCTAGGAACTAGAGATGGGCACAGAATGAACTTTTTTTCATTTCCATTATTTGTTCCATTACGTAATGAAATGACTAACGAAAATTGTGATGAAAATGCAGCAAAATGAACAGAACCACGAAAATTGGGTTCGTTATATTTCGTTTTCGTTAATGGCGATGCGCAATGAAATGAGCTGTTTTAAATGTTAAAAAACGCCCTGGACTTCCATAAAAATGCAGCAATAATTATTTCTACTGTCTGATAATACCTACCGGGGGGGGGGGGTTGGGGTCCTTAAAACCTGCATTTATGTCTTTTCTCAGATTGCTGTATTTTTTTCCTTTAAGGGGAGTTAGGGGACATCGACCCAAAATGGCTCCCAGATGCCTAATATTGATTTCTTGGGTATTAAAACGCCCTGGACATCCGTAAAAATGCAGCGATAATGTGATAATTATTTGAAATCATTACCTACCAGGGGGTTGGGGTCCTTAAAACGTTTGTTTTTGTCTTCTCCCATCGCAATGTATTTTTCTTTTCCCTTTAAGGATGACAAAATGGATGTTGCCACCAGCCACAAAAATGGAGGCAAGCCATGTGATGGGATCATGTTCAACCAATAGCATGCCCAGGTTGCAGACTGGGCAGGTAAGGCAGCCACAGAGGGCATAAAAAGCTCTGGCAGCCCCCATCCTCCTTGCAGTCTCTGGTAGGAGTTAGGGTGGGATTGCTGTCTCTGTGACTCTAGCTTCAGTCCTGCAGCTTCCCTATGTGCGTGTGTGCGTACCTCTCGGTGAGTACCCTCCCCTGCCCCGCAGTGCAGTCACTCTGCGGCTGACTTGCACCCTGGGCAACGCCCACCACTGCCTTTGCAGCCTCCCTGTACCTAGTCTATATACTGTGTCTCTGCCAGCATCATTTTTTTAGTGTTTTCCCTCTGGTCTGGGGCGTTGGGGAACGCCCGTGCACGGAAATGCTTTAAAAATCGCTAAAAAAGTGGGTAGAAATGAAAAATGAAAAAACAGAAACGAAAACAATTTTTTCCAAAAATTCACGAAAAACGGAAACGAACCGAAAAGGACCTCTCAACGACAAACAAAAAACCGAAACACCATTTTTTTAATTTGTGCCCATCTCTACTAGGAACTTTGTAAAGAGTATCCAAGAAGTCTTAAAGTTTCAAAGTTTCAAGGACAATATATTTGAACCAATCCAGCCCCGGGACTTATGTTTGTAGTATATCCTTGCTGCTTTTCTACTGTTTGGGGTGTGTGGCTCCCTGTAGGAACAGTGCGTTTTTACCCTCTCCGCTGGACTGCAGAAGGGTGTCTTACTACCTCTGAATCCTGCCTGCTGACCCTAAAGACTTGAAGGCCTGACTTCTGCCCCTCTCTCCCATGGACTTTTGTTCTATCATGCCCGAACAGTAGTTCTTTTAGCTGTGGATTACAGGAGTTGTAACCTGAACTTTAGGTCCAGAAGGGGAAAGAGTATAGGAGAGAAAGAAAGGGGGAAAACAACTTTTCCTTGCCCCGAATGTGAAGCCTGTAGCAGGAAGTAAGAAGTACTACTGGTTTCAACTTTACTGGATGGTGATACACTCTTCCTGAAAAATTAGATCCACAGCTTGGGGGTGTGCCTGGACTCAATCCTGAGCTTGGATGCATAGGTTTCAGCAGTGTCCAAGGAGTGCATTCACATTGTTAGAGCTGGTGTTCCAGCTGTTCCATTCCTTGAAATGTCCAATATGGCCTTGTGACACATGCCTTAGTTACATCCTGTTTGGATTACTGTAATGTGCTGCTTTTGAAGAGTATTCACAAACCTCAGTTGGATCAAACTTTGCCAGACTGCTGACTGGGATGCATATATGGAGTATGTAACTCCCTTAATACAACAGGGTAGTGGGCACTGCCCAAATGTAGCAATAGGGGCAGGACAAGGAGTAGTGCAGTCCATCATTGTGAGGAAAAACAGGTTAAGTAAAAGGCATGTAAGAAGCACACACAGCCTCAAATGTCTCTACACCAATGCACAGAGCATCGGGAACAAACAAAAGGAGCTGGAACTCCGAATACAGCAAAATAAATATGACATAATTGGCATCACTAGAAATTGGTGGAATGAGACTTATTATTGGAATGTAGTTATTGGAAGGTATAACCTGTTTCAAAGAAAAAGACCTAGTAAGAAAGGAGGAGGTGTAGCTTTATATGTTAACGATGCTTATACTGCTGAAAAAAATACAAGATATCAGCAAGGAAAGCATATTGAGAGTATTTGGGTGAAAATCAAGGGAGAGAAAAGTGGGAGGGATGTCACTGTGGGAGGTATATTAAAGACTCCCAGGCTAGCTAGAGGAGTCGGATGATGCCTTCTGTGAGCAGATGGCCACACAGTCAAAAGGGAGGGATGTAGTACTAATGGGAGAGTTTAACTATCCTGATATATGTTGGCAGTCAAACTCAGCTATGAAAACAAGATCTAACAAATTCCTTACTGTCCTTGCAGACAATTTCATGGTCAAAAGGTAGAGGAGGCAACAGGAAGAACAAACATTTGAGATCTGGTCTTAACCAATAAGGAGGATCTTACAAAAGGTGCTGAAGTGGTGGGATCTTTAGGTAAAAGTGACCATGCCCTCTTGGAATTTGTTATGCAGTTGGAAGGTGAAGCTAAGCAAAGTCAGACTAGAATCCTGGACTTTAAGAAAGCCAATTTTTATGAACTTAGGGAATTATTGGCTGTGATTCCATGGACCGAAACACTGAAAGAGAAGGGAGTCCAAGATGGATAGGAGTTTCTTAAAACTGAGATATTAAAGGCAAAATCTAAAACTGTTCCAAGAACAAGAAGAAATGGCAGAGGTCTAAAGAAACTGCAATGGTTCACTAAAGAACTTTCAACTCAGCTAACTATAAAGAAAAGCAAGTATAGGAAATGGAAAAATGGGGAATGCACCAAAGAGGAATATAACCAAACAGCTAATATATGCAGGGGATGGTAAAAAAAGCTAAAGTGTAAAAGGAACTTAGACTTGCCAGGAGATTAAAGATAGTAAAACGGGTTTCTTTAGTTATGTCTGCAGCCAAAGGAAAAATAAGGATATGATAGGCTCTCTGCATGGCTATGATAACAAGTTACTAACAGGAGACAAGAAAAAGACAGAACTACTCAACACCTTCTTTGCCTCCGTTTTCTCCAAAAAGGAAAAGAGATCCACTGAGACAAAGACTAGATGAGGTAGGGTGGGAATTGCAACATAAAATAGGTAGAGAGGTAGTACAAAAACACCTGGAAACATTAAATGAATTTCAGTCTCCTGGGCCAGATGAATTACACCCAAGGATATTAAAAGAACTGGCAGAAGTAGTTTCAGAACCATTGGCAATAATCTTTGAAAAGTCCTGGAGAACAGGGGAAGTCCCCATCGATTGGAGGAGGGCTAATGTTGTCCCCATCTTCAAAAAGGGGAAAATGAGGACCCAAATAATTACCGCCCAGTCAGCTTGACATCAATTCCTGGAAAGATCCTAGAGCAGATTATTAAACAGGCAGACTGTAGTTATTTAACAAACAATGCTGTCATTACAAGACGTCAAAATGGGTTTCTTAAAAACAAGTCTTGCCAAACTAATTTGATCTCTTTCTTTGATAGAATTACAAGCCTGATGGATGAGAGAAATTCTGCGTATATTGCTTATCTGGACTTCAGTAAGGCCTTTGATAAGGTTCCCCATGCTATTCTTGCAAATATGTTAGTAGTAGAAAGTGGGATAGATAGTGCTACTGTCAGGTGGATTTGTAATTGGTTGACTGATCATATGCCAAGGATGATCATAAATAGCTTCTCTTCTGCCCCAGGGTTCTGTTCTGGGTCCAGTGCTGTTCAATATCTTTATTAAAGACTTGGAGGAAGGAATAGAGGGTATGCTAATTACATTTGCAGATGATACCATATTGGGAGGGGTGGCTAATTCCCTAGATCATAAAATGAAAATCCAAAATGACAGATTGAGTGTTGACAGATTGACAGATTAGATTGTTGGGCCAAAGCTAACGGAATGGGTTTCAACAGAGGGAAATGTAGGGTCCTTCATCTAGGTAAAATGAACGAATTGCACAGATATAGGATGGGAGATACCTGGCTGGAAAATAATACATGTGAAAGGGAACTTGTAGTCTTGGTGGACCACATATTGAACATGAGTCAGCAGTGTGATGTAGCAACCAGGTTTCATCAACATAAGCATAGTGTCTAGATCAAGGGAATTGATAGTACCACTCTATTCTGCTCTGGTCAGACCCCACCTGGAGTACTGGGTCCAGTTCTTCACACCAATTTAAAAAGGATGTTGACAACCTCGAGTGGGTACAAAGGAAGGTGACCAGGATGGTTGAAAGTCTGAAAGAAATGTCTTATGAGAAACGGCTTAGGTTTAGTCTTTCAAAAAGAAGGCTGAGAGGAGATATGATAGCTATGTTTAAGTATTTGAAAGGATTTCATATTGAAGAGGGAACAGGTTTGTTTCCCATGGCTTCAGAGACTAGGACTAGGCAATGGTTTCAAACTACAGGAAAAGAGATTCCATTTGAACATTAGGAAGAACTTCATGACAGTTAGAGCTGTTCGGCAGTGGAATAACATGCTGCCAAGGAGGGTGGTGGAGTCTCCTTCTTTGGAGGGTTTTAAGCAGAGGCTGGATGGCCATCTGCCGGAAATATTGTGATGAGGTTCATGCATGGCAGGGGGTTGGACTAGATGGCCCTTGAGTAGAGATGGGAACAAAATGTCAAAATGGCATTTTGTTTCTTTTTTGTTGTGTTTATTATAAAATATTTTTTAAAAAATTGTTTCAGATTTCATTTTGTTTCATTTTTCATTTTTTGTTTTTAATATTTTTTATACTGTTGGGGCTGGGCCGGCCAGTCGGCACTTGTTTTTCTTTTTCTTTTTCACTACCACCAACCAGGTGGCCCATGGGGAGGCCGGCCAGCTTCCCCCCCCCCCCGCAGGGAGGCCGGCCAGCTAGTTTTGTTTGTTTGTTTGTTTTACTCCCACCAACCAGCTGGCTTGTGGAGAGGCTGTCTGGTGGTTGTGGTTTGTTTGTTTTTTTACTCCTATTGACCAGCTGGCCCACGGGAAGGATGGTCGGCAGTTTTTGTTTATTATTTTTCCCACCAATCAGCTGGTGTGTGGTCCCGTGCGCCAGCTGATAGACACTTATTTTTATTATTTATTTTGACAAAATTTCCATTTTGTTTCATTTCTCTTTTTTTAAAGGGCACTCCATTTTTCATTTCATTAGGAAACATAACAAATAATGAATAATGAAATGAAAAAAAAATCATTTCAGGCCCATCTCTACCCTTGAGGTCTCTTCCAACTCTGATTCTATGATTCTATGCTATGAACTAGCTTGGGTCCCATATGGGTAGAAAATTTGGGTAGTGGGCGGCATATAAGTTGAATAAATAAATAAATAAATAAATAAATAAATAAATAAATAAATAAATAAAATTGCCTAACTGATTGATTTATTGATATTGGTCACTGAGGAGTTCCAATGCTCTTTCCTGTTTTTCCTGCAACATTTATTATTTATTAAATGTACTTTTATACAGGCCATCTGACAGTAAGGCCACTCTGGCTGGTTAACACTGTATACCGACAACAAACAAGAAAGCAATTAACATAAGCAAAACACACAAAAAACAAAAAAGCATTAAAATTCAAATTATAATTTAAATACATACTAGCCTATAAGAAATGTTTCCCTAAATAGCCAAGTCTTTAAGGTTCATTTCAAAGAACTGAGTGAGAGGGCCAGGTGGATGTCTGGCAGAAGGTTATTTCACAAGCATTGGGCAACCACAGAGAAGGCCTGATTTCTGGTTTCCACTTTATGAGCCTCTCTTGGCATAGGTGCCCTAAAATGCCCTGCCTGGGAAGACCAGGTATTATGGGCAGTTTTCATTGGGAAGAGGCACTTTGTCAGCTAGCAAGGTCCCAAAACATTTAGGGCTTTGTATGCTATAAACAAACTGGTAACCAGTGAAGGGAGGCCAGAACCAGGGCTATATGCTGGTATTGCTTAGTCCCCATCTATTGTCTGGCTGCCATGTTCTGGACCATTTGAAATCTCTGCATCAGCCCCAAGGGCAGCCCCATGTAGAGAGTATTGCAGTAGTCCAGCATTGAGACTACCAATGCATGGACCAGCCTAGTAATGGCCCCAGTGTCCAGATAAGGATGCAGCTGGGTTATCTGCTGCAGATGGAAATGGGTGGAGTGGACTACCAATGTCACCTGGTATGGATAGCTTCGGGTCCAAAAGAACACCCAGACTGTGAACCTCATTCTGAATGAGAAGAGTCATGCCCCCCCCCCCAAAAAAAGAGAGGGAGCTTCCCAACCTACTGAGCACCAGAAGGGAGCACATGCAGGAACTCCATCTTTTCCGGGTTCAACCTTAGCCTATTTGACCCCATCCAATCCATCACGGTGCGCAGACAACGATCTAAGGACTGGACAGCATCCACTGCAAAAGGTTTATACTGATGACACAAACCTCCAAAACGTGGGATGACACCCTCCCTAGTGGCCCTAATATAGATATTAAGCAACAGATTAACAGAGCTACCTACAGAGCCTCGTGGCGCAGTGGTTAAATGCCTGTACTGCAGGTAAAACTGTGCTCACGACCTGGGTTCAATCCCCGGTAGCAGGCTCAAGGTTCACTCAGCCTTCCATCCTTCCGAGGTCGGTAAAATGAGTACCCAGCTCACTGGGGGGGCAATGTGTAGCCTGCACACTGTAATCAAAATTGTAAACCGCCCAGAGACTACTTGTAGTGGTATGGGGCGGTATATAAGCAGAACACTTTGCTTTACTGGAAGAAATGGTTTTAACCAATATCATCAAGATGAATTCCAGACCGATTTCTCTGACTAGGGGTTCCACAATCTATGGTTGCACTCTAAAAGGTAAAGATAAAGGTAGAGGTTTCTCCCGCACATGCATGCTAGTTGTGTCCAACTCTGGAGCAGTGCTTATCTCTGTTTTCAAGCCAAAGAGCCAGTGTTGTACAGTGTTGTCTGTGGCCATGTGGCCGGCATGGCTGCATGGAACACTGTTCACCTTCCTGCTTTTTTTTTTTTTACAGCGGTACCTATTTATCGACTTGCATTTACATGCTTTTTAACTGCTAGTTTGGCAGGTTATCAACGGGAGCTGACTCTGCTGCATGGCACCAGGGACTCGAACTGCCAAGCTGCCAACTCTGTAGCTGACAGTTTCACTGCTCTAGTTCGATGAACCACCATGCCCCACTACAGTTGCACTCTACTCCCCCACTAAATAAAAGGGGGGTTGCTTATGCACACACCTTGGATAGTGAAGGTAGATGAAACAAGAAAACTCTCCAGCGAACCTGGTGGGCAGGCAAGAGATGAAGCTTTATCTGTCCATTTTTCTGATGACTTCAGGGCACATGACTGGATTTTCTTGCTCCCTTTTCTTGTTCAGTCATTCAGTCATGTCTGACTCTTCGTGACCCCATGGACCAGAGCTCGCCAGGCCTTCCTATCTTCCACTGCCTCCTGGAGTTTTGTCAAATTCATATTGGTTGCTAGAGATGGGCACGACTCAAAAAAATGGTGTTTCGTTTGTCGTTTGGTCGTTTAGGGGTCCGTTTCGGTTCGTTTTCATTTTCGTGATGGTTTTTGAAAAAAAATTCATTTTCGTTTCGTTAGGTAGTGAAACAAAAAACGAAAAAAAAAATATAAAATTGCTGTTTCGTTAGCATTCTTTTTAGTTCAATGCATCTGCTGCAATGAAAACGAAAAACACGGCAAATTTGGTTGTTTCATTTTAGTTTTGTTTTAAAAAATTGTTTTCATTTCGTTGTGTAACGAAACAAAAAACGAAAACGAAAATGAAAAATTGCTCATTTCGTGCCCATCTCTATTGGTTGCATCAATGACACCGTCCAACCATCTCATTCTCTGCCTTCCTCTTTTCCTTTTGCCTTCAATCTTTCCCAACATCAGGGACTTTTCCAAGGAGATAGCCAAAGTACTGGAGCCTAAGCTTCAAAATCTGTCCTTCCAGTGACCATTCAGGGTTGATTTCTTTCAGGATGGATAGATTTGATCTCCTTGCAGTCCAGGGGACTCTCAAGACTCTCCTCCAACACCACAGCTCAAAAGCGTAGATTCTGCGGCAATCAGCCTTCTTTATAGTCCAGCTTTCACTTCTATACATCACTACTGGAAAAACCATAGCTTTGACTATCCTGACCTTAGTTGGCAAAGTGATGTCTTTGCTCTTTAAGATGCTATCTAGGTTTGCAATTGCTTTCCTCCCAAGAAGCAGGTGTCTTTTTATTTCATTGCTGCAGTCGCCATCTGCAGCAAAAAAATAAACCCAAGAAAATAAACTCTGTAATTGCCTCCACTTCTTCCCCTTCTGTTTGCCAGGAGGTGATGGAACCGGTGGCCATGATCTTAATTTTTTTGATGTTGAGCTTCAGCCCATTTTTTCCACTCTCCTCTTTCACCCTCATTAAGAGGCTCTTTAATTCCTCCTCACTTTCTCCTATCAGAGTAGTATCATCTGCGTATTTGAGGTTATTGATATTTCTTGCTCCCTAGAATGTTGAAATATTTCAGACACTTCACACAATTATTCATATGTACTCTTTCCCACTCAGAAGAACCTATGAATTCCAATTGTTTATCTTAAAGAAAACGGGAACCAAAGAGATATGTGCATTGATACCTAAAGTGATATTAGAAAACAGTTAATCATGAATGAGAGTAGGCTAGATTCCATTTTAATACATACTTTATGGTACTTCTGGTAGCAAATAAATCTTCCAATTCTCCTTCCATTGAAACCGGTACATGCCATTCAGTGGATTTCCCCCCTGAGTGGTATAGAGTTGATTATAACTTGGATTTGAGGGAGATGGTGGAAATCTTAAACTGATTCTAGGGACTATGAAGGATGGGTTCTTGAGAGACAAATTGAGACATAACCCAAATGAAACTGAAGTACAATTTGTTGTGTTATCTGAGAAGAGCTAAGCGAAATGTCAATTGGTGACAAAACAGCAGAATAGACATGGGCACGACCAGAAAAAATGACGTTTTGAGTTTTCGTTTGTCGGAACGGGTCCGTTTCGGGTCGTTTTCGTTTGTCGCGAAATTTTTCAAAAATTTGTCGTTTCATTTGTCGTTTGTTGTTTGTCGTTTCCACCGCGATTTAGCGCGATTTGACTTCCCAGAGCATAGGGGTGTCCCGCAATCAGGGCCAGCGCTAGGTGTTTTTGCGCCCTAGGCGGCGGGCGGGGCAGGGGGAGGGGGGAGTTGCGGGCGGACGGCGGTGGAGGGGAGCCATGGGCAGGCGGGGGCCACGGGCGGGTGAGTGGGCGGGCGGCGGCGCGGGCCGCAGGCGGGTGGCGGCGCAGGCGGGCGGGCGAGTGGGCAGTTAGGATATCACTTAGGATAGAGGTTCTGTTCTTGACTTGCACCCCAAATGTGTGTGTGTGCAAGCAGATTGAAGTTGGGAAAATAGAAAATAAATGGTAGTATATAATATATTTTTAAAATAAATCCACACCTCCCACTCAAACATCTCCCTTTATCCAATATCAGAAAAAAATCCTCACAAACTGACAGAAAAGAAATAAAGAATAAACTGCTATTCCCTTCAGCAGACAAAGCTGCAGGGAATCAAAGAAATTATTTTCTAAAATCAGTTCCCTCCCTGCCTGCCTAAGTTAAATCCTGAAGCCTCCAGCCTCCCTCCTCAATCTAGATTGGATCACACCAGCACCAGCAGCCAGCCCTCCTCCCTCAACCACATCCATACATCCGACTGTGATTTCTGGAAGGTACCTCGGCTTTTTATGCCCTCCGAGACATCCAGAAGTGTCAGTCAAAAACCTGGTGATGCCATTGGTGGAATGGTTCAAAAAAATTGCATGGTCCCATCCCATCGCCGCCGGCCGCCGCAATTAAAGGCAAGCAAAAACGGACGGCAACACAGGAAAAAAAAAAACTCTTTTAAACTCTAAAAAAACCCTTCCTGGGCAAAAAAGGCAGGAGGTGGGAAAATGCTGCCCCTCAGGGCAAGCCAGGGCCCTTCCTGGAGGTCCCCGGCTCCCCCCCATTCCCGTCCTGGGCTGTCTGGTGGGACTCGCCCAGCCCAAATGGGCAGGTCTAAAAAATAATAAAATAAAATAAAACAAAATCAATGTGATGTTTTATTGCTATAAAATACCCACTGCTGCTACTATTAAAATTCAGGCATTTAAAATAAATAAATTTCACATGTTTCTGTGGTGATTTGGTGTGTTTTTTTTGACCACGAAAATTTTTCAAAAGCAACAAAAATTGTGGTCGCCATTTTGGATCCCCCCCACTGCATGAAATTGCGTTCAAATGAATCTCTTGTAGAGGTAGCCCCCATGCAAGTCACATTCATGACCACAACTCTGTGTGAGACAAGAGCTTGTTGACGCTATCACTCTCACTGGTCTCACATGGCTATTGCATAGCATTTTGCAGCAGCAGCAGGTGAGGAAGGGAGCTTTAGGTGCCTCCAGGAGCCCGGACTAACGACAACAAAAAATGAACCGACTAATTTTTGCGAATTTTCGCGAAAACCGGAAACGACCCGAAATGGGACTGGCCCGACTAACGACAACTCGAAAAAATTTTTTTTCAAGTCGTGCCCATCTCTATCTTGAATATGTATGCCTTTCACAATGTCAGATTCTAAATTATGTTGCAGTTATTTTATTTACGAAAACAATAACAAAACAAAAGTAAATACACTACCAGTCAACTTGAAAAACCAAGGAAAGCAACAATTATCATCTCTGTGCACATCCCACTCTATGCTGTTTCTCAAAGGTAAGATATGAATTAAATAGAGAAATAAATTGGGTATTGAAGATTGTGTGGTGCAAACACAATTCATGATTATGTATATACTTGACATGTGGTTCCAAAAATAATTATCCACCATCCAGCCTAGTTAAAGCAACAGAAATTGCGTTCAAATGAATCTCTTGTAGAGGTACCCCATGCAAGTCACATTCATGACCACAACAAAGAGCTTTACATACATGTGCTTCTACCTGTATAGGATCACTTATCATACAGCATGCACTTTTTAAAAATCATTAAAAAGAAACTAAAAATGCATGCCTATGTAGTTATTTACTGTTATAGTATAACTTTAAAAATAATTATTTACAGGTCCATTTAATTTTAGTTATTATTTAAATTATGTATTAGAAAATAGTTTTTTTATTTAATTTTAAAATCCTGATTACTACAAGACACTGGCCTATTCTGCAAAACATACTGTCTGTCAATATACTTCCTCACCTTGATCACTAAATAAGAGCACGAGACAGTCATGTGACATACAGTGCAAGTCAGCACTTGAATTGTACGATATTCCTCTTTTACCATTTAAGGAGTCCATATCCTGTAATTCAAAATTAATTACCGTTTTGAAGTTATAGTCATGACTATGCTTTCATTATTAGGAGAAGAGATATGCCTTTTTATTATGAAAGGGAATTAATTACCATCAATATAACTAACAACTAATTTCTAGGTTCTAGCAGGCATGGCTAGTGGATATGCTAGTTCTTTCTTATGGCTTTGGTTTATGTCAAAATGTGTAATTTAAATACTGCCTCCTATTATTGGTATTTCTATATTTGTGGTGTATGAGAGCTGAGAACAACTCCTGTTTACACACATTTGCGTGGGATTCACACTATTGTCAAATTATCAAAGCTGCAGCTTTCTACATGAGGCTTTTAATTACTCTTTTAGAGACAGAGTTCAATATTTACTTTGGAAAGAGCTTCCCTCCTTGTCGTTAATTGAAGGAGATTAGGACTGTTTATGCTACATGGAGCTATAATATTGTTATCTGGTGCCATCTGTCCCCTTCCTGAAATATTTACAACATGTGCTTTATTTACGCCTCTTATGAGCAGACACACCCAGTGGAGCACATAAAGGTGGAGAAAATTGCTGTGTAGATAGTGGAAAGCTAATTACACTTGCAAAGATTAGCTGTTTTGCCATGCAGTCTAAAAGACCTGTGGGGTACTGCAAAGGGCACTATGGTACACAGTTTGGAAAGTAGATACTGTTTTTTGACTGCCATGGCATACCAGAAACAGGTATCAGAATATTATTTTCTGCAGATGATTTGTGGTCCACTGCATCTGTCTCTTCTAGCCGAATCTGCATGATGACTCTTGGTCTTAAGGATGTTTTGTAACTTGTATCAATTCCCTCTAGCTGAATTGGGTGGGTCATTTTGGTTGGTTTGCACTACTCAGGTGGTTGTTTGCAATACTGATTTTCTTCCCAGAATTGGTACTGGGACATGGATCCCAGGGTTATTTTGTGGCTGGTTTCACTGGTCTCCTCTAACAGGATGGGTCTGGTGGATTTGGTTGGGCTGACATACTTGGAAGTCATACTTCCAGGTTGTTTTTTGTAGTATTGATTTTCTTTCCAGAACAGGTATGAGTGTTATTTTCTGCAGATGATTTGTGACTCACTGCATCTATCTGTTGTAGCCCAATGTGTGTTGTGATTTTTTGGGGGATATCAGCCAGTGACTGTGCCAAGGAAGGCTAAAACCAGAATAGCAGACTCCACCAGCAAATGGAACAGAGACTAAGAAAAATAAGAAGATGCTAGTCAAAAGTTGCCATTTCAAACTATTATGTTCTATTCCAGCAGGTTTGGGGTAATAAAGCATCAATGAAAGAGCAATTATATATTTGGTTTGAGATCTAAAATATTGTTTGGTTGTTTGGCCAGCACATTCCATTATCCTGGGCATCATTTTTTTAAAATTGAAAAATCTCCATTCTCTTCCATTCTGGTTTTACCTGGTCATCATTTTCTTTCAATATTTATTTATTTATTTAGCTGTTGATTATTAACTTTGACACATACTCCATTTTGGGATGGCATTTCCTCTTTTTTTGTTTAGTTTGGTTGTCACCCTTGGTTGGTGGATCCTTGGCTTTCTTGGATTATTTTTGCTGTTGCCCGGTTAGTCTTCCCTTCTGGAGGGAAGAGAAGAGGCATCTAGAGATGAGCATGAACTGCCAAAGTGGTACTGGTTTGTTTTTCGACCAAACAGGTGTTTGGTGCTTCTTACCATCACCTCCTTCAGCAGGCAGCACCTGGAGGGAACAGGGGAGGGAAGCACTGAAAAATAGAGATGGGCACAAATTCACCAAATATCTTTTTGGTCAAAAAATAACCCAGTACTGGTTTGGCAGTTCGTGTCCATCTCTAAAGACATCAAGTGGCATTAAGGAAAGAAGTCCTCCCATATTTTAGTCATTTTGATTTCAATAAGTTGGTAGTAATCATTGCCTTTATTTGCTTGCTTACATTTCCTGGTTTGGGGAAAATGCACTATAAGTATGCAATTTATTTTACTATGTTTTCCTCAGGGGTGGTGGTGGTGAATTGTTTGGCTGATAGTTCATTTTAAAAACATTAGTTAATATACGGTGGTACCTCTGATAATGAATTTAATTCGTTCTGAGAGGCAATTTGTTATCCGAAACATTTGTTATCCGAAATGTGGTTTCCCATTGAAATGAATGGGAAACCGATTAATCCGTTCCAGGGGTCCAAAAAAGGCAAAAAAGCTGGGGGAGGGAGGGGTTTCCAGACCTCTTAATAAAATGCACTATAAAGGCTTGCAGTGGTTGAACACACACATCCCAGAACAACCCCTGCAGTGCAATGGAAACATGGACAAGAGAAACATTCGCTATCCGAGGCAGCCCTATACCTGGAAATTTCCATTTGTTATCCGAAAAATTTGTTACCCGAGGAATTTTTTTCCGAGGTATTACTGTACTGTGTATTTATATTTTGATGGGATATACTTAAAGGACCACTGCACAAAACATAGAAATATGAATGAAGCACACCTAAAAGAAACCTAACTGAAACAAATACTGACTTTTTCACTGTACCCATGTCACCATTTTTTTTTCACCCTCAGTTCGTCATATCTTCCCTTGTCCTGTTTCGTTTAAATCCAAGAAATATTGGTACCTAAAAGAAAAACCATCCTGCTACCAAGAGATGGCAAGCTCCTCAATATTCATGTGCACACACACAAAGATACAGGCTGGTTATGGCAAATCACCAAGTTCACTTTAGTGTCTACAGGCTAGGGTGAATTAAGAAATAAGAGGGGCTGGCCGTGGGGGTGGATTACGAATTGGCCTTCACATATTCCTTTCTTTTTCCAACTGCTTTAATACATTAGTACCTATTCACATTTACGGGAGGAATCATGTTGGTGCCATTCAAGGTCTACATTGCTTTTGTTTGGAATTAGATGAGACATACTATATGCCCTACAGTGTTTAATGTCACACTCAATTTTGATCATGCACATGCCAAGGACTCAAATTTGATTTTAATGTTGCAAAGCCAGAGACAGAACTTTGTGGGAGCAGTTATCAGAAGCAGGGAAAATGAGTTTTCAGGCAATATGTACACAACCAGAGGGGGGAAAACATAAAGAAGCTAAGAAATGCATTGCCCTTAAATGAGAATTCTCAATCATGATGATAACTGAGCTTCAATTTATACAATCAATAGAAGTGGAGAAGAATTTTTCTGGGTTTGACAGTACCAATGAAGGTAGCCTTCTGCGTCTCTCAGGACTCATGAGAAGTAATCCCTCTTACCATGAAAATTCTGTAGGCATGTGGGGAACTGCACAAAAATCAGGTATACAGTACAAATGGCCCCAACATGCTCAGTGCCCAAGTAAAAGGCACACACTTTGCCCTGTGCTGCTTTGGGGACACTTTGACCTGATCCTTCTCAGGGGCCATGAATATATATTTGGATTTCCGGATATCAGAAGTGTTTCCTGATATTTTGCATACACAGAGTAAATGGGATCCTACAAGCAAAATCAAAAGATGGAGTGGGGAGACATAAATCGTAACTATGAAATGGGACTTCAGATGGGCACTGAATTTGGCACAAATCTGGCAGAAAGCCTGCTCTTCCTCTGTGTCAAATTTGGGGATGTTTGCCAAAGTGTTTGTGAATTGTGATTTAAAAACAACAACACCGTTTTACCCCATGTAGAGCCAGACCACTTTTTTTTCTCTTGGTCCTAGAAAAGATATGGAAAACATAGTGGCTTTTTAAAAAATGTGTTGGGGAGGGAGAACCTTTTATTTAACTGCTCCCCCCCACACACACACTCATATAGCAACTAGAGCAATTGTGGATATTATAGAAATGTTTTCTGATTCAGTCCATTTTTACACATCTGCACAAAGACATGCTGATAAGCAACAAAAGTATGTGGATAGTGTAGAAGATGGATATCCAAAAACATGCATAATCTTTTAAAAATACATAAATTTACTCAATCAGAATCTACTCGAATCAGTTAGAAATGTTTAAATAAATGGCCACATCAGGAAAAATCCCCAAAAGATTTGTTAGTTTCCTTGTGCTCCCTGTACCTCCATATTATAACCTGATAAATAAAGGAAAGAATAAAATGTGAAATATGTTTCCTAGTTTCCTTGTACTCCCTGTACCTCCATTACAACCTGATTTAAAAAAAAACAAGGAATGAATAAAATGTGAAATTTGAAGAAACCAAATGGAACCTAAGAGATGTTTACTTCCTTTGTCAGGAATGATATAGTGGAGGTGGGGCATATTATGTAGCTATCCAGATTTTATTAGACTGTGATTCATAGGTAGTGATAAGGGTTGAGGAGAGTTGCAATTCAACCACATATGGAGAGCCACACATTTCCTTCTTAGTGCTTTTGCTATGTTCTAGCTGTACATCTGCTCCCAACTAATCTATAAACATAAGTGGTTCACTGTCCTGTGATGGGGTGTGCATTCTTCTAATTCATATTTATTTTTAAATATAAAAATGGTAAGAAAAGTCCATGGTTGTGGCTTTTGGAGTGTTTGATATTTACACTGTGTAATTAACTTTCTGTATTGAGTGCCAGTATTGAATCATATGAACTTTCTGGGCTTCAGACACAGAATAGAAGGTGGGCCTACTACATCATCTTAATTGTGTTAAAGAAATCTAATAAAGTGCCATGCTCCTTGAACCGTGCAGATGATTGAAATGTTATTTTACATGCTCGTGTGCAAGTATGTGGCATTTATAGGGGTGGAGACAATGTAGCATGTTTTTTCTCACCCTCTCACGCTGCCCTTATGCTAGAATTAAATGGAAAAATGGTAGTAAGGGCTAGGTTGCACATTAATCCACTTCTTCACCAATAACATTGTTGTAATGCTCAGCAAACTATCCCTGGCTTTGCCAATATAGTTTTGGGCAAAAAGTTTATAGATTCAAGCTCAAAAAGCCCTCTGTGATGCTGCAGCTCATGTCTCTCTTCATTTTATCAGTGTCCTCTCATGCAATTATGCTCCATAAAAATGTATAAAATTATGTTATGATGGTAGTCATACCATACATTATATAAGCACAGGAAACAGCATTCTACAATAGATATGGGCACGACTTGGCGAAATTCTCGTTTCCGTTTCCATTTCTCGTTTCCGTTACGTAACGGAAACGGTAACAACAATTACTCGGCCAGAACTCGAACTCGAACCGACTAAGGAAAAATTGGGTCTGATTTGTCGTTGTCGTTCCTGGCATTGCAGCGATCGCGCGATGCCAAGCGGCACCGGAAAAAAGTTTTAAAAATTAAAAAAAACCTGATTCCCGGCCAAAAAAGCAGGCAAAAATATGCCTGCCTCAGTGAGGGCCCCTACCAGAGGGGTGGTTTCTGGGTGGGGTGGTCCCCGGCCTCCCCCCTCCTCTCCTGGGCTGCGCAAAGTGCACATCCTCGTCGAGTCGCCAACTCGCCAAGCGGCGCGGCACAGAAAAAAAAGTTTTAAAAATAAAAAAACCCCGATCCCTGCCAAAAAAGCAGGTGAAAATATGCCTGCGGCCTGCCTCAGTGAGGGCACCTACCAGAAGGGTGGTTTCTGGGGGGCGGGGGGTCCCCAGCCTCCCCCCTCTCCTGTCCTGGGCTGCTCTGGTGGGGGGCATCCTCGTCGTCTTGCCAACTCGCCATGCCATGCGGTGCGGGCGGGGGATCCAAAATGGGGCGACCACAATATTTATTTTGAAATCGTGGTCCAAAAGCACACCAAAGCACCACAGAAACATGCGAAAATAGCTATTTTAAAACTGCCTGAATTTTTTTCAGTAGCAGCAGTGGGTTTTTCTTGCAACAAAACTTTTCCAATTGATTTTATTTTATTTTATTTTTATTTTTATTTCTTTACACCTGCGCAATGATGGGCTGGCCATGGGAGTGGACCATGCAAATTTTTGGAGCCATTCCACCAATTGCATGGCCACGTGGCCTGGTTTTGACCGAGATTTCTGGGATGTGCCAGTCGGGCATAAAAAGCCACTAACCCTAGCCCGAACCCGAACCCGAACCCATACGCCAGTACACTGTCCTTCTTAGTGGGTCAGAGAGGCACCCAGAGGTGCACCCCACTAACTCACCCTAACCTTACCCGTAACCCTAAGCCTAGCCCTTGCACTAACCCTAATCCTAAGCCAGATCTGTGTACTCACATTGCACTACAGCAAGTACACTTCCCTTCTTAGTGAGTCACAGCGGGTGCCCGTAGGGGTCCTCTCTCACTTCGCTCTCCAGCCCAAGTGCACTGCAGGCAGCCAGTGAGTCACAGAGGCACCCAAAAGAGAGGTGCCTCTGCCTGCTGCAACTGCAACTTAATGGTATGCATATCCAATTGGCTATGCATGCTATTTTGTAGCGGGTGAGGAGAGGAGGCACCCACGAGGTGCCTCCAGGAGCCCGCTTTCCCTTCATGGCGGGCCAGAGGCGGAACCCACCCCAGAGAGGTGCCTCCAGGAGCCCCCCCCCAAAAAAACCAGTACTAACGACAGATGAAAAACCGACAAACGAAACGACAAATTTTTGGA
Organism: Phrynocephalus guinanensis; assembly: GCA_037367245.1. Taxonomy (NCBI): domain Eukaryota; kingdom Metazoa; phylum Chordata; class Lepidosauria; order Squamata; family Agamidae; genus Phrynocephalus; species Phrynocephalus guinanensis. The sequence goes on from CM074735.1 coordinate 4,606,625, forward strand.
AAATTTCACGAAAAATGGAAACGAGCCAAAACGGGCTGGCTCCGACACACGACAACTCGAAACGTAATTTTTCCTGGTCGTGCCCATCTCTATTCTACAAGCAAACCCCAAAACTATGAATGACCCAAACAAAAAAAATTGTAACTATGAAACAGGACCCCACATTTGGCCAAAGGGTTTTTGAATTGTGATTCTAAACATCCCCTCTGTCTTACCCCCATTCAGATATTTCCCATACCTTTTCTATGACCTATAGAAAAGGTTACTCATGAATTCACATGATTTTAAAGTAAGAATATTCCCCACCACTATCCAGTCATAGGACTCATTTGTGCTCATAGGTTACAACCCAGAAATCATGATTCTAGACACATTTTGATTGGCCAGAATGCTATGCTACACAAAACAGTTCAGTAATTTAGATTATTCACATTTATATTATATGTCCAGGGTGCAATAGTAGGTTACTCATTTTTGCTTGAGGATTGACTTGATCGAGCACCAACTTTTCTGATTTTTCTGGCTTTATTATCTCTACCAACACATTTCAAATTACTTGACTTGTCCTCTTTCTTCACTACTCTGCTTTGGCAGAGTATGCATGATTTTAAGTTTGCTGGCTAACACCTTTTTCCATTACTTTTATTTGAAAAATCAAACCAACATATTTTGGAAAACAAGATATCTGTAAATGTTTTGGTTCAATACAGCATTTCTTCCTCACCCTTGCCTAACCCTTGCCTAACTCAAAGAAAGCAATATGAAACTGGAATATAGTTTTCCAGTTTACATTTGAAGAAGGAAGCATACCCCAGAGCACAGAGAGAATTCCTAGTTCCCCGAGCTCCCTGCACTCTGAAGATGCCAGCCATAGAGTCTGGCAAAATGTCAGAAAGAAAACTTCCAGAACACATCCAAGCAGCCTGAAGCAACTATCAGATCCTATCTCTGAAAGCCTCCGAGAATACATCAAGCATAACAACGCTGGTTTAACTGAGGAGTTAAACAAAGGATATATATTAGAGATGGACATCAACTTCCATTTGGAGGCTTGTATTGTTACTGAAGAAAAAAAAGAGTCATTTTCTGGGATTTTCCCTTGTGTGGTGTCACTTTGTGAATGGTAATGGTTGTGGAAACACTTCACAAGCCAATAGTCAATGTGTTGAACAGGAGTCCCCCAGTAGCATGACCATTCAAGCAAGGGAAAATCCTAGAAGCTGGGTTCACCACTTCTCATCCAAACATAAAGCAAGGGTCAGGGCTGTTTTTCAACAGATGTAAAGACTAAGAGCAGTGAGCACAAGAGGGCATCCTGTAGGCCATCTTTCCCGTAGACCATCTTGACTGCAGGCACTGGTGTTGTCGACATTCAGGCTGCCCTTTGCTATGTGAAGCTTGTCATCCCTTTTCCTGCTGTCAATGTGGGCACAATCTTGTACAGCAATATGGGGCCATTTCCTGGCTGTTTTGAATCATGTGTACAGAAGCACAATATCTCACATTTATAAACTGGAAGTTTTTTGAACAATTGAATGTATTAGTAGTTTTGATATCTCTGTCACTGACCTGTGTTGATACATTTCTAAAATGAAATCTATCACTGGGATAGAAGGAAGGGGATATTGATTGTGTAGGATGCAATTTATCATACTATGATCTTGCCTGGTATCAGACATGAAAAAGTAAATACATGTTGTACAAAAACAAAACAAAAAACCATCTTCATTTCCACCCAATACATAGGCCATTATGATGTGAACTCCTTTTTTTTTGAACTCGAGTGGAATCTACTCTTTCTGATAGAAAAATAACCTTAGCTTACTTTCAGAATATAATGTGCCTTCTATTCTAAATCTTGGTGGTTCAACTGTTAGACTGTCGGCATTGGCAACAGTAAAGTGGAGCTTAAGCTCCTAAGTAAACCACCCGACAGATTGGTAAATCATCATTGAATAGTTTTATATAGCTTGCCTGCTTGGCCCTGGTCATGACTTCTAAGAAATCTGTGATTGAAACAGCACTAGGAAGGGATTCTTACTTATGAAAAATAAAATTAATGGATAAAGACACAAATCTCTGGAATGGAACTTTTTCCAACTGCAAATCTTCAGTCAATTACTAGGCAAATGCAGGGAGATGTTGCAGCTGTGCAGAATAAACACTGAAGAAATAACTTTAAAAAAGGAGCAGCAAATCATTCCCGGCCTATAAAAGGCTGACACGGCCAACATCAGATAACATCGGTAACCAAACCACATGGCAGCTAATTGTAGATTTAAATGCAAAGTACTTTATTTTATTCAGTAATTAACAACGTCATCATCTAATGACTCTCAGGAATTTCAACTACTTTTTTTTTTTTGCTTCATTAGAGTAGAAAGGGCAAACACCCAGAAGAGGAAAATGGTGAATACCTTCATTGTTGGGTGCATCAGATATATTCAGAAGTAGGCCTTTGAAGAAGCTGGGGTTTTTAAAGTGTTGCAGGTCTGCATCTACCACAAGTAAAATATCTGTGAGGCCTATCTGAGTTGGGAAGAGAAGCATTACTATTGCCCCTCATATTCACTGCCATCCCTCTGTTGCCCCCCAAGCCCCGGAAATAAAGAGGCAAAACAACTTCAGCTTTTGGGTACAATGGGCCACGACTTTATTTATAACTTATCAACTTATTAACTGGGTTAGTCAGGACCTGTGAAGGGGACCTGAGCCATAGTGCAAACTGGTAACGAGCTGGGATGCAATACTTCAGCCAACAAGCTCAATATACAGGTAAATACGCCCAGGTGAGCAGCCGCCCACCTGTTGAACATCGCGATAGGATGGGCGAATCTGGAAGCCCGGCACAGCCCTCGAGATGCCCCAATTAATGTTCCGACAATAATTGTCTGATGACATAGCCAATGGTGATAGACTGAATTTGAGGGCTGTATATCTCCGAATGGGTTACCTAATCAGAGCTTTACCTGAAATTGGTTACCAGTTGCACTACCCGCCACATAAGAGTCAGGGGCTCTTACCCCAACAAGCCGAGCAGCTCGGCCCTCAGGCCCCCTCGTAGGTCAGATAGGAAAATATGTATGCCAGCTGCGTTATAGCCCAAGGTTGCCGCCGTGGAGGCCGCCCCAATCCTGAATGAGTGGGAGTCGAAATGCCATCCCACAATACCAGCCCTGGCCAGGGCGTCAGCAGTGATAATCCAAAACTGATAACGGGAAAGAGGGGTCCCGTTTGCATGGACGAAAAGGTAACCGGGTGCATCACCCCTCAGCAACAGGTAATCTCGCAGTGCCCGAAGCGGGCATATTGCAGGCACATGGCAAGGGCCCAAAATTAGCTCCTGCCCCCTGGCCCATTGGTCCATCTTGGACCTACGAATACGTAACAAAAGGCCCACTGGAAGCCCGCTAAGATCAGATCTAAGGAGGGCTGTATAAAACAAGTCAGACTTAGACGAGGTGAGCAGCTCGCTGATACGGAGAGTGGCAAAGAAAGCAACTAGGGCGGCTGCCCTGAATAACGCCGCCTCGAAAGGGCCATCGCAAACTACTGGCCACTGAGCTGTAAGCCGAGATAAAATCTCTGGCGTAAATGGGGCACGGTCATCCTTGCTCCTGCCCCACTCCTCAGACCAGCCCTCCAGCATCTTTTGCAACAAAAAGTCACCCGAAGGGTGCTCCGAGAGCTGGGCCTTGGCATAAAACGCCAATGCAGACAGACGACCTTGAATGGTCCAAGGGGCCAATCCCTTAAAAAAAAGGTGGACAGCAAATTGAGTCAGCTGATCAGGGATGGCCGGCCATGATGAAGAAAAACCCTCCCGGGCGCAAAAGCTCACATATTCATTGCAGGCAGCCGCGTAGGCCCGCCTGGTCCTGGAGGCCAGGGCAAGTGTAAGTACTCGGTGAGCTTCTACTTGCCAAGCGACCATACCTCGTCGGGGAGGATCACGGGCTCGGGTGGAGCCAGAGGGGCCAGCAGCCGGAAACGCTCCATCTGTTGGCGTGAGAGGGCATCGGCAATCTCATTCCTGATCCCCGGCACATGGCAAGCCTGAAACACTATATGAAGCTCTAGACATTTAGAGCGCGGACCAACCTCATAACACAAGGGGATCTAGACGACAAGGCGTTGACCACATGGACCACCACCTGGTTGTCACCAGAAACGGACGGCCGTGTTGGCCCATGCCTCCGCCCACAGCCAAACCGCACCCACTATGGGGAACAGTTCAAGGAAAGTAAAGTCCCTGGTAATGCCCACTGCCAACCAGTGGGTCGGCCATATGCCCGCACACCACTGGTTATGATAAAAAATGCCATAACCACAGGCCCCAGATGCATCCGTCTGTACCTGTAGCTTGGCACCCAACAGCAGCTCAGAGCGCCAGAAGGAGACCCCATTGAACTGGGACAAGAACCTAAGCCAGACCTTGAGGTCTTCGCGCATCTCGGCCGAAATCCTCCTACGGTGGAGGGGCTTTTTCAGCCCAGCCGTGGCTTCCCAGAGCCACCGAAGTAATGCCCTACCAGGAGCGATGACCCGGCAGGCGAAATTAAAGTAGCCAATGACACCTTGTAGTTCCCTAAGGGGTACTTTACGCTTACCAAGAAGGTCACGCAAGAGGACCCTGAGGACACTGAGCGTGGCCTCTGGCAGTCTGCTAGACTGCCGTACAGTATCTAACTCAATGCCCAAGAATGTGATACAAGTGGAGGGGCCTAAGGTCTATTCCCTAGCTAAAGGGACCCCCAAGTAAGCTGCCAGGCACTCAAACTCGGCAATGAGGAAGGCACAATGACCGGAGCCATCAGCCCCACAGAAGAGGTAGTCATCTAAATAATGCACCACAAGAGGGCTACCTGTCCTCTCCTTAAAGGCCCCCTCCAAAAAGGTACTAAAAGCCTCGGAGTCCGCACATGAAATGGAGCATCTGAAAGAGAGCACCCTATCAGCGTAAAATTTTCCTTCGAATGAGAAGCCCAAAAATTCAAAATCCCCTGTGAAGACAGGCAGGAGCCTAAAGGCCGATTTATGTCACACTTGCCAATCTTGGCCCCACGGCCGCAGGTCTTAACCATGGAGATGGCAGTGTCAAGAGAAGTGTACCGGACCGTACACCACTCGTGAGGGATCTTATCATTTACTGATGAACCCTCTGGGCAGGATAGGTGGTGGATATGCCTGTACTCACCCGGAGTCTCCTTGGGAACAATGCCCAAAGGGGACATGCGGAATTGGGGGGTGGGAAGAGCCAGGAATGGGCCCAGAACCAACCCCTCTGCCACCTCCTTGTCGATCTTGTCCCGGACCAGATCCTCAAAGCCCTTAATGGATTAAAGATTGCTGGCAAACATAGGTGCCATAGGTGCCCTATTAGCCGCGGCAGCCATGTGAAACAAAATGGCGGTGCTAAGAGCGCCCAAAATGGAGGCCGCTACCCCCCCACACCAGGTGCCTGGTCAGGGAAGCTGGCTGGCTTAAACTGAACACCGCAGTGGCCAAATGACCCGCCCGCCCGAGGACTGTACCCTAACGCCTGACTAGCCCCCGTGGGGGAGGAGCAGCACGCCCGCCCATCCTGGTCCCTACCTAACCCACCCCCTAAACCCTCCCACCAACAGCCCCCGGTAAACCAGGCGGCCCCGCTGAAGCACGGGCCGCAGAAGAGGAGGCGCGTCCCGGCGCTGTTGAGGTTGCTGCCGCTGCACTGCCGCCGAGGCTGCTACGGCTCCCACAGCAGGAGCCCTTATCAGGCCTCCAATCGGCAGCTCCAGCCAATCGGTGGCCTGTCAAAAGAAGACGGGGCCCAGCCGGAGCGCAGCGAGGCCGCGAAGCTCCGCCGCCGCCGCCACCATTCCCAGGGAATCGCCTGCAGCTGCGGCACCGAACCGAGCCCCAGGAAGGCCCTGATCCTTGCCACATGGACGGAGCCAGCAGCCCTCCCCCGGTAAGGAGAAAAACCTCCATGGGTAGGGGGACGCCGGCTGAAGCGCAGAGACAGTGCGCGTCTGAGCAGCCAAGGATCTAAGACTGACAGGCCCTGGAAGGGGCGGGAGCCTCCTTATAGACTCCCGTCCCCGGGCAGAAAGTCCCGGATGGGCGCAAAGTTTTTGCGCCCAAAGTCCGGGACTGGGGCGGCAAATGCGCCCTTCCCCCAATAAATGGGGTTCAGAGCTGCCCTTGTCCCTGAATACTACTTGAGTAATGACTGTTCTGTTGAAGCCAGCACTGGGTGGGCATGGACAGCCATCACAGTCCAAATGTCTGTCTCTCAGGAGTCCTCCTTCAGAAACAGACATTGTGGGAGAGGTGAACTGAAAAGTTATTTCTGCTGCCATGGGACCTTTGGAGCAAGGTGTTTGGGGCCTGGACAGTTCTCGAAAGCTGCTTCCTGGATATAGCATTTCCCAACTTAAGAGAAGGAAAGAAAGGTTCCCCAGATTAGTAGTGCTCTCCATCTTGGTAGAGACAAAAAGAGAGGACCTGACTTACTGCTCTGAAGATTTGCAACCACCAAGACAAAGGGAATATGGCGACCTCCATGTGAAACCAGGTGTGGCATCAGCTAAAAGGTGGGGGAAATAACCTGGATACAAAAGCATATGCCAGGTCAGGGTGGTCCCTGGAAACATGACACACTCCCGGGGGCTGTCCCAGAAGGTTTAAAAAGGGGAAATGAGGAAACAACCCCCTCTTTTCCCACCAGAACACGGAACATCACCGGCCCACCCTCACATTTTTCTTTCAATTCTCGTAGATAGCTGCATATTAGTAGGTAGTACATTAATTATATGTATGCATGTCAAAACAGAAAGTACTGGCATTTTTATAGGCATTGGGATGGATCCAGGCTTTTAAAGCAGCAGGTGAGAAGTACCAGGTTCAAAAAACACCTGTCGGGGAAAAGTCTAATGGATAGGGTAATGGGTAAATAGCGGGGGTCAAAAGCCCCCCCCCCATGATGATTTATAGCATGGCCACTATGGGGTTGATGCCTCTTGGGAACAAACAATTGGAATGGGGACAAAGGATACCGCTTGGGTGAACACCCCAGGGTTCCTGTAAAGAACAAGAGGGATAACATAAAATAACAAAAGTATGTGGGAACATCATAGGGCAGGCATGCTCCTTTGAACGCTCTGGATCTGACCCAACTGCTTAGCCAGAGTACTGTCTGTTGTATTCAATAAAGTTGTGGCCTAGATATACCCAAACTATGATGACCTTGCCTCATCTTTTATGCCCTCATTCGTTTAAGGGAGGGTTAGCTATAGGCAACAAATAGAATTCATTGTGCATTTCACTTTTCTGTCTGAGACGGGTGCCTCAATTTTATTTATTTATTTATTTATTTATTTATTTTTATTTATTTATTTATTTATTTATTTATACTTATGGACTGCACCGACTTTGCCAATGGGAATTCTGGGCGGTGAACAAACTGGTAAATAAGGGGGGGGATAAGAAGTATTTAAAAATACCATAACCAACAATTATACTGTAAATAAAACATCAGTAAATACCTCTGGCAAGGCAAACAGGCAGACAAAACAACTGATCAGACAAACAAACACATATTCAGCAATCACCAAAATGCTCCTTGAAGATCCAAGGTTTTAAGGCTCTCCTAAAAGCTGGCAGTGACCCTGCTAGCCAAATCCCCCTTGGTAATTTGTTCCAAAGCACCAGGAAAGCCACCGAGAACGCCCGACTACAGGTAGAAACCCTGTGGGCCTCTCTAAGGGTGGCCACTCAGAGGGAAAAGGCTAGCAATGTTCTGGTGGGATGGGATGAAGCTAACATTTGGGAGATATGCTCTGCCAGATATTCTGGTCCCAAGCCATGGAGAGTTTTGTAAACCAAAACCAGTACCTTGAACAATATCCAGGAGGCAACAATTAGCCAATGCAAACAAGCCAGAATGTGGTCAAACCTGCCCACATCAACCACCAACCTGGCCGCCACATTCTGCACCCACTGCCATCACTGGACAAGGGTCAAGGGAAGCCGCATGTAAAGAGTGTTACAGTAATCTATCCTCGAGATAATCAGAGCTTGCACAATTGTCTGCAAGGAGTCCCCATCAAGGTACAGGAGAATTTGGGCAATAAGCCTGAGGTAGTAAAAGGCCTCTCTGGAAACAGCAGCAACCTGGGCCTCCAGGGACAAACATGGATCCAAGACTATGCCCAGACTCATCACTCTATCAACCAGCTGGAGGGCAGTGTCTCCTAAGATGGAAATAGGACCACCGTACCCATCTGGGGACCTGTTGAGGAACAGAACACTGGCCTTCTTGAGGTTGAGCTTAAGCCTGTTAGTCCTGGTCCATTCCAGAACCACATCCAGGCAGTGGTCAAGGGTCCGTGCAGACTCCGTTGCAGAGTTAGAAAAGGAGAGAGAGTTGCATGTCATCAGCAAACCCATAACTCTGGATAACTTCTGCCAGTGGCCTCATATAGATATCAAATAGCATGGAGGTGAGTGCGGGCCACTGGGGCACCCCAAAAAAGAGTGTTCATGGGGCCAACAGTTCCACCACCACCCAACTCACTGGCCACGGCCACCAAAGAAGGAGTGGAGCCAGTGCAAGCAAAGGCCCCCAACTCCCCCTCAGCAAGCTGGCCCAGGAGGCTACCATGGTGGACGGTATCAAAGGCTACAGAAAAATCAAGGAGGACCAACAATGAGAGCACCCCCTGTCAGCCACCCTCAGGAGGTCATTAAGCAATGTGACCAGGGGTGTCTCAGTCCCATGCCTTGGCCAGAACCCAGACTGAAAAGGATCCAGGACACAAGCTTCCTCCAGGAACAACTGGAGCCGCTCGGCGGCAACCTGCTCAAAAATCTTGCCCAGGAAGGGAACTAACAGAAAATAGTTGGACAAATCATCCGCAGCCAAGCCTGGTCTTTTAAGAATGGGCTGGATCATGGTCGCCTTCAGACAATCAGGAAAAATCCCATCTCAGGAGGCAGTGGCAATCATAGAAGCCCATTCCAGCATACTCCCATAAGAACATAACATAAGAACATAAGAAGAGCCATGCTGGATCAGGCCAAAGGCCCATCTAGTCCAGCTTCCTGTATCTCACAGTGGCCCCACCAGATGGGTTTTGGAGTGCATGAGACTAGATATCTGTCTCCTGATACCACTCCCCTGCATCTGGCCCTTGAAGTACCCTGGTTTTAAGCCTGGAGATTACACATCTCCATCATGGTTTGTAACCTGTGATGGACTTTTCCTCCAGGAATCTGTCCAATCCCCTTTTGAAGGCATCCAGGCCAGATGCCATCACCACATCCTGTGGCAGGGAGTTCCATAGATTAACAACACACTGGGTGAAAAAATATTTTCTTTTGTCTGTTCTTACTCTCCCAGCCCTCAATTTGAGTGTATGTCCCCTAGTTCTGGTATTTTGTGAGAGGGATTCCCTCTATCCACTTTACTCATGCCCTGCATTATTTTGTATGTTTCAATCATATCCCCCCTCAGGCGCCTTTTTTCCAGACTAAAGAGGCCCAAATGTTTTAGCCTTTCCTCATAATTTATTTATTTTATTTATTATTGTATTTATACCCCGCCCATCTTCCCGAAGGAACTCTGGGCGGCTTACAAAATGGCGGAGGTGTAAGGGAGGTGCCCCAGCCCAGTAATCATTTTAGTCACTCTCTTCTGCACCTTTTCCAGTTCCACTATCTTTCTTGAGATGCGGTGACCAGAATTGTACACAATACTCCAGGTGCGGCCTTACTATTGTTTTGTACAATGGCATTATAATGTTGGCTGTTTTATTTTCAATCCCCTTTTTGATAATCCCTAGCATGGAATTGGCCTTCTTCACTGCTGCCACACATTGGGGAGACACCTTCATGGAGCTGTCCACCAGCACACCAAGATCTCTTTCCTGATCTGTCACGGATAACTCAGAGCCCATGAGTTGATAGATAAAGTTTTGATTTTTTTGCCCCAATAGGCATTACTTTACATTTGGCTACATTAAAATGCATTTGCCATTTCGTAGCCCATTCCCCCAGTTTGGAGAAATCCTTCTGGAGCTCTTCACAATCTTCTCTGGTTTTTACCACATGGAAAAGTTTTGTGTCATCTGTAAACTTGGCTACCTCACTGCTTATCCCTGTCTCCAGGTCATTTATGAACAGACTGAAAAGCACCGGTCCCAGGACAGATCCCTGGGGCACACCGCTTTTCACCTCTCTCCATTGTGAAAATTTCCCATTGACACCTACTCTTTGTTTCCTGGATCTCAACCAGTTCTCAATCCATAAGAGGACCTGCCCTCTTATCCCCTGACTGTGCAATTTTCTCAGCAGCCTTTGGTGAGGGACTGTGTCAAAAGCCTTTTGAAAATCCAGATAGACTATATCCACCGGTTTACCCAAATTTACATGCCTGTTGACCTTTTCAAAAAAATCTAAAAGATTTGTCAGACAAGAAATACCCTTACAGAAGCCATGCTGATTTTCTCTGAGCAAGGTTTGTTCTTCTATGTGTTTTAAGATTTTCTCTTGGATGAGGCTTTCCACCATCTTCCCTGGGACAGATATAAGGCTAACTGGCCTGTACTTTCCTGGGTCCCCCCTCCTTCCTTTTAAAAAAATTGGTGTGACATCTGCTATCCTCCAGTCCCACGGCACTGTGGCCGTTTTAAGAGACAAGTTGCATATTACCATTAAGAGATCTGCAATTTCATTTCTCAGTTCCCTAATAACCCTTGGGTGGATGTCATCTGGGCCCGGTGACTTGTTAATCTTCAATTTATCAATTAGTCCTAAAACATCCTCTCTTTTAACCTGTATTTGATTTAATTCTTTAGTCAAGAGGGGCCGTTCAGGCAGCGGAATCTGCTCAAGGTCTTCTGTCGTGAAGGCAGAAACAAAGAACTCATTTAATTTCTCTGCAATTTCCAAGTCCTCCTTAATCTCCCCTTTTCCTCCCTCACCATCAAGAGGGCCAACTGGTTCTCTGGCTGCTTTTCTACTTCTAACATATTTAAAGAAGCTTTTATTATTACCGTTTATATTGCTAGCCATGCGTTCCTCAAAATCTTTCTTTGCCTCTTTTATCATCTTCTTACATTTCTTTTGCCAGAGTTTGTGTTCCTTTTTATTTTCCTCATTTGGGGAGTATTTCCATTTACAGAAATACCTCTCCTTGCGCTTTAGAGCCTCTCTAACTCCACTCGTTAACCATGCCGGTGCCCTCTTGGACTTAAATGAGCTCTTCTTTCTTTGTGGTATGCACTTGTGCTGGGCCTCTGTTACCGTTGTTTTAAACAGGTTCCGTGCACTCTGAAGAGATTGGATTCTTCCAACCTTCCCCTTCAATTTCTTTCTAACTAGTTTCCTCATCTGAGGGAAGTTTGTCCTTCGAAAATCAAGGGTTTTTATGTCTGATTTGCTTGACACTCTTCCTCCAACATGCATGGCAAAGGAGATTGCAGCATAGTCACTGTTCCCCAGAGGCTCAGTGACATTCACATCCCTGACCAGGTCCTGAGTATCAGACAGTATTAGATCCAGAGTCCCTTGTCCTTGGGTGGGCTCCATGACAAGTTGCTCTAAGGCACAGTCATTCAGCAAGTCGAGAAACCCAGTGTCAAGCCCCGCACACAGAAAACACAGCAAGCCAAGTTCATTTCTTTGCCAGGAACTTTAGTTGTAATCCAGATAAAGTACAAAGTACAGTCCGAGTCAATCCAGAATAATTTACAGAGCCAAATGCCAAGTTCAAGCGAAACAGAGAAACGTCGTAGTCAGGAAGCTGGTCCAAGGTCAGGAAACAGAGAACGCCGTAGTCAGAAAGCCAGTCCAAGGTCAGAAAACAAAGTCAGGATAACACACAGGAACGTGGTGGCAAGGTAAGTGACGCGTTGCTCCCACAGAGGGTTCAGGGTAAACTTGCTAGCTTTATCCTAAAACAGGGAGCACACCCATATCTCTGGCAAGGCTCCTGCTAGAACTCAGGGCTTTCAGATCTAATTTTATGCCTATCATTAAAGATCCTTTCCCTAGCCCTCCTGTTAGTTCTCCTTTGCAGGATCCTGCTCCTAGCCCTTATAGGAGGAGGAGATGCGCCCTCAGCTGCGTCCTCAGACTCAGCTGCCTGCTGAGTTGAACTACAAGGCTCCTCCTGCTGCTCTCCAGCATTTAACCCTTCACATTCGGGTTCCATGACAGGCAGGGTCCTGGCACTATCCCCCTCCCCATGGTCCCCCTCTTCCGATGGGCCAGGTTTATCTGGATGATTATCATGAAATTGCTGAATCAACTCTGGCGCATGTAAGTTAGACACCGGTTCCCAAGATCGATCTTCTGGTCCATACCCTTCCCAGTCCACTAAGTATTGCAAACCCCCCGATGTATCCGGGAATCCAAAATTTGGCAGACCTCATACTCCTCTTCTCCTTCCACTATGATCGGTGGAGGAGGTTCAGGATTTGGTGGTCGGTTGGGGTCAGGATCTTTGGCTGGGACCAAGAGGGAACGATGGAACACGGGATGAATATGGAGGGATGCAGGTAATTGTAGATGGAACACCACTGGGTTGATTTTTTCTAGGATGGGGTAAGGGCCGATGAATCGAGGATCTAGTTTCCGGGATTGCCCAGGTTGTCTCAAATATCGGGTAGAGAGCCAAACTTTCATGCCTGGATTCAACTGTGGACCTTCTTGTCTTTTCTGATCCGCTGCTTTTTTATATGCTTCCTTGGCATGATTGAGTTGTTCTTTCAATAATTCTTGAATGCCATGAAGTTCTTGGATATAAGCATCGGTAGCTGGCACAGAGGTGGAAGGAAGGGTGGTTGGAAAGTACCGAGGATGATACCCATAGTTGGCCATGAATGGGGTTTGACGAGTGGATGAATGTACAGCATTGTTGTATGCAAACTCAGCTAAAGGCAACAAATCCGCCCAATTGTCCTGTTGATAACATGTATAACAACGTAAATATTGTTCTAAAGTGGCATTGGTGCGCTCAGTCTGACCATCTGACTGTGGGTGATAAGCGGATGACAAGTGAACTTGGGTTCCTAGTGCCTTGTGCATTGCTTGCCAGAAACGAGAGGTGAATTGGGGTCCACGATCCAAAATAAGGTGTTCAGGTAAACCATGAAGCCTGAAGAGGTGTTGTAAATAATGATGAGCTGTTTCTGCTGCGGTAGGAGATTTAGGACAAGGAACGAAATGGGCCATTTTGGTGAATAAATCTACGAAGACCAGGATGCAGGTAAACCCTTTTGAGCGGGGAAGATCCGTGATAAAATCTAGGGAGACAGCATTCCAGGGACCAGAGGGTGTTGGCAAAGGATGCAACAGACCTGAGGGTTTAGCCACCACATCCTTTGCTCGCTGACAAACTTCACAGGAACCCACATATCGGGCAACATCAGCACAGACCTGTGGCCACCAGAACTCTCTTGTGAGCAGATGCAGGGTTTTGTAAAGTCCAAAGTGTCCAGCAGGTAAAGAATCATGAGATAGATGCAATACCTGGTTACGAAGGGGACCAGCAGGAACATATAACCTCCCTCGATGTAGTAATAACCCTTGTTGTACAGAAAACTCTCCATGCTCCCCATTCTGAAGTTCTTGAAGACGTTGCTGAGTCCATGGATCTCGAGCTTGAGATTCCTGGATTTCTTCTGCAAAGCTGGGACACGGATTCGTGGCTTAAAACACAGAAGGAGGCAAGATTGGTGCCACTAAGGTCTCTTTCACTGGTGCCGCATATTCAGGTTTTCTAGATAATGCATCAGCTTTCTTATTCTGAGCCTCAGGAAAATACTTGATACGAAAATCGAACGGGGAAAAGAATAAAGACCACCGGATTTGTCGCTGAGACAATCGCCGAGCTGTTTGTAAATGTTCCAGGTTTCTGTGATCAGTTAACACTTGCACAGGGTGTCGAGCTCCCTCAAGGTAATGCCTCCATACATCAAAAGCTGTTTTGATGGCCAACAGTTCACGCTCCCAGATCGTATCATTCTTCTCTGCGGGTTTTAATTGCCGAGAATAGTAGGCACAGGGACACGGGGTTTGGGAGGGATCCTCTTGTTGAGATAATACTGCTCCCAGGGCAACACTAGATGCGTCAGCCTCCACTATGAACGGCAGTTGTGGATCAGGGTAGCGAAGTAAAGGCTCCGAGGTAAAGCGGGTTTTCAAGGTAGAGAAAGCCTTCTCTGCTTCTGGAGTCCACCGGAAAGGCTCTTTGGGACGAAGGAGACGGTTTAAAGGTGCAGCAATATCGGCGTAAGCAGGAATAAACTGACGGTAGTAGTTAGCGAAGCCAAGGAACCGTTGCAAGTCCTTACAATTTTGTGGTTGCTGCCATGACAACACAGCCTCTACTTTCTTGGGGTCCATGCGGATTCCCTGGGGAGAAATGATATGCCCCAGGAATTCACCTTCTTCAATGTTAAACTCACATTTTTCCAGCTTAGCATACAGTCCGTTCTCCCGAAGACGCTGTAAGACCTGACGAACATCTTGAACATGTTGAGCTGGATCAGCGGAGTAAATCAGAATGTCATCTAAATACACAATCACACAACGATCTAGGAGATCCTGGAAAATGTCATTCATCATCCTCTGAAACACACTGGGTGCATTGGTCAGACCAAAAGGCATTACTAAATGTTCATATTGACCGTACCAGGTCCAGAATGCAGTTTTCCACTCGTCTCCCTTACGGATACATACCAAATTATACGCCCCCCCAAAGGTCCAGCTTAGTATAACACTTAGCCCCTTTCAGCCGGTCCAAAAGTTCAGAGATTAAGGGTAAAGTGTACCGGTCCCTAATAGTGATCTTGTTTAGTGCTCTATAATCATTACAAGGACGAAGCTCCCCTCCCTTCTTCTTGACAAATATCACTGGTGCAAACAATGGTGATTTGGAAGGCCGTATGAACCCACGTCGAAGATTTTTATCTAGAAAAGCCCTCAATGCTTCTAATTCTGGTTCAGACATGGGATAAACTCACGCCACAGGAAGAGGTGCCCCAGGAATCAAATCAATGGCACAGTCATAGGGTCAATGTGGAGGTAGCTTGTCAGCCCCCTTTTCCTCAAATACATCTGCAAAGTCTTGGTATGCCTGAGGCAAGACAGGGTCAGATGTATCATGGGCAGATGCCAGTACAGTAGAGAAATGTTGCTTTGAACAAGGAACCTTGAAATATAATTCCCCTTGCACCCAATCCACCAGAGGATTATGAGCTCGCACCCAGGAAAGTCCCAAAACAAGAGGAAACCGGGGCATTCAGGTTACATTAAAGCTAATCTGCTCATTATGATCCATTACCTGAAGAGTAAGGGGACAGGTTTCCTGAGCTACCGGCCCAGAACGAAGTAACCAACCCTAAATGGATTCTACTAACAAAGGAGTGTCCTTATTTTGTACTGGAATCCGATGGTACCACACAAACCCAGCATCCACAAAACAGTGAGCCGTCCCAGAGTCTACCATAGCATACACCGGAATCTCCTGACCATCAGGAAGCCCTAGAGTCACAGGTATCAGAAAAGGTCCTTGAGGTGTGATAGTATTGCCTGGGAACCCTTCGGTATGGTCCATTCCTCAGGGTTCCTTCAAGGATGGAGCTGCCCTTTTACTGCTGGAGAGATAGCAGCACTTATTGAGGAACGCTTCAAAGGGCAATTAGAAGCGAAATGTCCTCCTCCCCCACAGTACAGGCAGAGATGATGAAAGCGTCGTCTTGCCTTTTCCTCTGGGTTGAGGTGTGGTTGAGCAGCTTCCAGTTGCATAGGCTCTGGATCCACTTCACGGGCCTCCCAGGATTGCAGATGAGACACAGCTGGCAGAGGTTGCTGTTTGCAGTTCTGGCCTCGAGAGAGACAACGACGTTCCAGGCGTCCATCTATTCTTAGACACAGGGTAATGAGTTCCTGCAATGTGTTTGGTTGTTCTACCCTGCAGAGTTCATCCAGCACTTCATCTGCCAAACCTTCCATATACTGAGAAATCAGTGCCGGCTCGTTCCACTGCAAATCCTGAGCTATCAAACGAAATGCAGTAGTGTAATCAAACACTGAGTCTTTGCCCTGTTTCAAAGCTCTGAGTCTCCTGTTGGCGGTAGCAGCCTGCACGGGATTCTGAAAGGCTGAAGAAATATGGTTCAAGAAAGCCTGATAATTATCCAGCAAAGGTGAAGCACTGAGGAGTAAAGGAGTCGCCCATTTAGCTGCCTGTCCTTTTAATAAACTGATGATAAAATAGACCTTAGACCTCTCAGTAGGAAATTCTTGAGCCCGTACCTCAATGAACAGCTTGCATTGAGCCAAGAATGCAGGGAATTCCTCTAATTTGCCTTCAAACCGGTCAGGAGGCAGCAAAGGGCAACGAGGCTGTAATGATGCTGGAGCTTGCTGCAATTGAACAATTGCCTGTGACAAAAACAGTACTTGGTTTTGCAAAGCTTCCAGTGGAGTCATTCCAACAGCCCCCTCCTTCTCCATTCTGCTTGAATAAGTTTGGTGGGTGGGAGCAAACTGTCAAGCCTCGCACACAGAACACACAGCAAGCCAAGTTCTGTTCTTTGCCAGAAACTTTAGTTGTAATCCAGATAAAGTACAAAGTACAGTCCGAGTCAATCCAGAATAACTTACAGAGCCAAATGCCAAGTTCAAGGGAAACAGAGAAACGTCGTAGTCAGGAAGCCGGTCCAAGGTCAGGAAACAGAGAACGCCGTAGTCAGAAAGCCGGTCCAAGGTCAGGAAACAAAGTCAGGATAACACACAGGAATGTAGAGGCAAGGTAAGTGACGCGTTGCTCCCACAGAGGGTTCAGGGTAAACTTGTTAGCTTTATCCTAAAACAGGGAGCACACCCATATCTCTGGCCAGGCTCCTGCTAGAACTCAGGGCTTTCAGATCTAATTTTACGCCTATCATTAAAGATCCTTTCCCTAGCTCTCCTGTTAGTTCTCCTTTGCAGGATCCTGCTCCTAGCCCTTATAGGAGGAGGAGATGTGCCCTCAGCTGCGTCCTCAGACTCAGCTGCCTGCTGAGTTGAACTACAAGGCTCCTCCTGCTGCTCTCCAGCATTTAACCCTTCACATTCGGGTTCCATGACAGGCAGGGTCCTGGCACCCAGTTTCTCTTTCTTGCCCGGAGCTCGCATTGGCCCAGTCAATGTGGGGATAATTGAAGTTCCCCATGATTACTATCCTATCCCTCTTAGCCACCTCCATGATTTGTCTCCTCATTTCAAGGTCCCCCTCAAGTTTTTGATCTGGTGGGCGATAGCATCACACCACTCCTTGGACCTGGTAGTTTAACCCACAGTGATTCTATGGTGGAGTCAGACCCTCTGTCAATCTCTATTCTGCTGGATTTTACCCCTTCTTTAACGTAGATGGCCACTCCTCCTCCAACCCACCCCTCTCTATCCCTTCTATAGAGTTTATAGCCTGGGATTGCTGTATCCCACTGGTTCTCTACATTCCACCAGGTTTCTGTTATGGCTATTATATCAATGTTATCCTTAGCTGCCAAATGTTCAAGTTCTCCCATTTTTGCTCGGAGGCTTCAAGCATTGGCGTAGAAGCATCTGTACAGTGGGTTCTGCAACAACAGCTGCTGCTTTGTTCTCCCCCCCCCCCACAGGTATTATTTTCAGTAGACAAAGTATCACATTCCATTATTCTCCCAGTACTAATACCTGCTATGTCATCTCTACGTGATTCTCTACCCTTTCCAACCTCATTCCCTGTGGATGAGGTGTTCCTAACCGGATGCCACTCAGCTCCTGTCGGCTTTCCCCCTGTTATCAGTTTAAAAGCTGCTCTGCAGTCTTTTTGAGGTTGAGTGCCAGCAATCTGGTCCCATCATGATTCAAGTGCAACCCATCTCCAATTCCTGACAAATCTAAAGCCCTCCTCTCAACACCATCGCCTCATCCACACATTGAGGCTTCTGAGTTCTGCCTGCCTGGTGGGTCCTTAATCAGCCAGGATGGGCAAGGGTCAATTGGAGAAGCCAGCAGCCGGCAATGTGCTAGCACCCTGGAGGCATCAGCTGGAGTCACAGGCCCAAACTCAAACAAACTGAGGAGACTGAGGGGGTGTAGCACTAGTGATACTCGGGGAGAGACTAGTGAAAGCAGAGACCAGGCCCAAACAGATGGCCTCAATCTTGGTCTTTTTTAAAAAAAGGCTGCAAAAGACTCACTAGTGAAATCACTAGGAGGAGGCGACTGCTGACAAGGATTGGTGAGGTCTCAAACCACCTGGCACAGTTCTGCCTGATGGTTCAAGGCCTTGCCAATTCTCAGGGAGGCATAAGATCTTTTAGTGTCCCTGATTGCCAGAGCATAGCATTTGGTCAGCATTTTAACTACAGACCGATTATATTCTGTCTGGTCTGCTCTCCATCTGCTCTCTAGCCTCCTCAGTTCTTGCTTCATCACCTGCAGCTTAGCTGTTAACCATGGTGAAGTGCGGGCTCAACACTTGGGGGCAATTCAGTTGACAGCCCGGGTGGCATCCACATACCACCTATCTATCAATGTACAAAAGGATCATTGGCCAGACCAATGATCACCAAAAAACTTTGTCTGTGAAGATTCTCAGGTGAGTTTGTCTGAAAGTTGAGTCATGGCAACTGGACTTATTTTCTTGAGCGATTGAAACATTTCGCTGCTCATCCAAACAGCTTTGTCAGTCTGAGGAAAGCTAGTTGTGAGTCCTCCATTTTATAGTTCACATTGACCTCATGGTTTGAAATAGGCTCATAAAATGAACAATGGCCTGAATAAGCTCATTAGGTAGACAATAGTCTCAATGGGCCTCAAAAGTATAGTGTGATTGCCAAACCCAGTTTATCGGGTGGGTCAGCGGGTGGTAATAGCAGAGGTATTTTTATCTCCCCCAGGAGAGTCGTGCTCAAGGAAGCTCTTTGGGTGGAAGAATCGCCCTTATGGAGCTGTTCTAGGGCTTCATAACAGAGCTGCCAGGTGTGCAACATTTCAACAGGTTCT
This sequence comes from Phrynocephalus guinanensis, assembly GCA_037367245.1. Classification (NCBI taxonomy): domain Eukaryota; kingdom Metazoa; phylum Chordata; class Lepidosauria; order Squamata; family Agamidae; genus Phrynocephalus; species Phrynocephalus guinanensis. Next base: position 4,625,654 of record CM074735.1, read on the forward strand.
CTAGGCTCACTCTGAAACCTTCTCCCTATTTTCTGCCAAACTTGAAGGGAGAAAGAGCCATGTTTTGAGTAGGAGGGGAAGCACTCAGAAATTCTAACTAAGAGTTTAAGGATAGCTGCAGTACAATTCTTGTGGCCACATTTCTCGACTAAGAAAGAAAGGTCTTTCACATGGGTTTCTTGCAAAACAGAAGGTTGAGACCCCAGGATAATTCACTTGGGAGCCGAACCTGAAGGACTAGTCTTGAAGCCATACCACTGGTGAAGATGAGTATCACGATTGGGGGGGGGGGACTCACACGCGACACCATTTGTGGGGGATTTGGATGAAAGAACATAGACTCAAGTCCAGTTGTCCATCCAGCGGAGCAAATCGATCCTGCCCTCCGCCATTCGGCAGGTTTTATTACATATCATTTACATGCCACAGTATGCACAGCATCAGGGATTGGTTACAAGAGAAAGAGTACATCCCAGAGTATGTACAGAATCAGGGATTGGTTACAAGGGAAACATCACATATGCTGGTTGGCTAGGATTGCCTTGTGAATAGAGCATGCTTTTCCCAGTTATTGATTGCCATAACCCATGTCCTTGCTGTTTGCAGATGGAAGGCGAGTTAATGAGAAAGGTGAGTTAAAGGAGACAAGGAGACAGGAATCGTTGGAGGAAAGATAAGAATAGGTAAAGGGAAATGGAAAGCAAGCAGGAATTATCCCAGTAACCAACAGTAAATAAATGAGAGATGAGCAGGGCAGGGTGCATAAGCTGATCAATGAAAAGTAACTAATGCTTTAGCTAATTAGTAAATAATAGGTGAACGAAATTTATCCAATTTATCCAAGCTGGTTTGGGGGGAAAGCAAGGTCTGCAAACATGTAGATCCAGCAGAGTGCCCCATCAGGAGTGCGTTCACTGTCATGGAATGCGGACTCTGGACCCAATGAAGACTCTGGCTAGGCCTCATCCCAGCTGTCTGAATCGGATTCCGTCAGTATAGGTTATTAGCTATGGCCTTGGTGTGAAGTATTTTTTATTTGTTTGGGGATTCTTGAAATCACTGCCTGATAAGTAGCAGATAAACTGTGCCTGAGCCCCCCACCTCTGTTGAGAGAGAGGTTTTCAATACCCACATGAATGGCTTCCCTGACCCCTCTCTCAAACTACCCATTTTCTCTGTCTAATATGTCCTACACCTCCACTTGAAGGACAAAGGGCACTCATTCAAAATGAAGGTGTACACTTCTGTGGCCTCCAACAGGCCCAGGAAACAGGCCCATGTAGCTTACCCCAGGGGGCCTTGCCTTTCATGTACTGCAGTCCCACAATATATTGGGACTGCAGTATATGTACCGTGAAATGGCAAGGGGTCAGCTGTAATCACAGAAGTGGATCATTGTGAACTAATTAATTTTGCTTTTCCCCTCAGAAATGCAATCATTCCTTTCACTTTTCCTTTCAAGTCTCTAACTTGATTCATTCTACAGAGGTGATAGCCACCTTCTTTGATGTTTAAAATTTTTATTTATTTATTTATTTATTTATTTATTTATTTATTTATTTATTTATTTATTTATTTATTTATTTATTTAGCTTAGTCCACTTTTCACCCATATGCTATCAACCCCCCAATAAACTACAATATTAAAAATATATTAAATAAATTATCAAATTTATTTTGCTCCAATGCATAATGAATAAGAACCATTTGAAACAAATTTAAGCATTTTTACAGCAATAGTAGTAGCAAAATAACACCCATCATTAAAAGGTACTGATCAGTGACCAAAAGGGTTGTTTCAACAAAAATGTTTTGGTTTCCCACAGGAAGGCAAGGAGTGGGGCTGGCTAAAGCTCTCTCAAAAGTCATAGAAATGATATTAAAAGAAGAGAAGGAATTCATAGTGTCTGGCTGATCCAGAGGCTTCTCTGTCACTGTAGAATTTTTGAGGAACATTTGGAGCTATACTCCAGTTGGGGGAGTGGATCAACATCTGATGGATTCTCTCTGTCAGTCACCAGCTTGTTATATAGCTATGGCAGAGATGGAGAATGAATGGCCCTACAGCAGTTATTGGCCTGCAGCTACCATTGTTCTTCACAACTGGGTACAGCTGATGGTATTTCCTATCCAAAGATACCTGAAAAACTGCACATTCCCCACCTTCTGATCTAAAAGCAGTAAAGGGACCCATGGATGCTTTAGAGTCGACTTTCCAAAATAATCCACCATTGAGTTTTAATTTCAATTAAAAAATACTATTGAGTATGGGGAGGGGAGTCCCCTCCTGTGCAAACAGTTTTAATTTTTTTTAAAATGGCAAAGTGTAGAAATATAGGACTTAACTATTCATTCTTAATTAGCTCTTAACATCGTTGGACGTTTCAATGTTTGTATAAAGATGGTCTATAAGGATAGCAATTAAATGTGCTTTTAAGCCAAGTATTTCAGTTGACAGGAACAACATGTTTTGATTATTAAAAGAGATAATCTCTCTCCCCACTCTGACGCTGACCCATTGGAAAACAAATTTTAAACCAAAACTGAAGGTGCAACTGTAACTCAACATGGTTTTTATTTTCCTCCATTTGATTTTCTTCTAGCATAATGACTATTTTTAAGAGATGCCTTGCCCAAGGCAGCTTCCCCAATTTTCTCCATTTATTGAACTTGCTGAAGTTCTTGGAAATGGCTTTGGTGGTGTTGGTGGGGCTGTTTTGGGGGGAGGTAGTTAAGAATGCTCAGTTGCATGCATATGTGCAGCAATTATACTTCTAAATTCAATCCTCAGAAATTACATTTTCAGGTAAAGCAAGAGTGAATGAGACATGAATTCAGTTTGTCATAGAAATGCTAATATTAGGGGTGATGCCAAATTTAAGTAAAAAAGAAAAAAAGTAGGAAAACACAGTAACAATCTAACAGCCCAGTTTTACACATGTCTTTTCTAAGATAACCAGAGTTAGATCATAGGAACTCCAAATAAGTGAGCAGAGAACTGCAGCCTAAATAAAAGCAAGGAACAAAGATGAGTGTTCTGAGTATAATGCAGATAGATGCCATAGAGAGGAAGAGGAAGAGGAATTTTAAATGATGTTATCTTAAGGAAACTATAGGGAAAGTGTGCAATATCTTATTGCTTAATTTAAAGGATATTCATTCTTATATAATGTCCTTTTAATTTTGTTTTCTTTGCAATTCCTTAATTCAGGAAGGATTGGGGTATGAGAGAGAATTTCTTTTCATGAAATGTTCCAGTTATTCATTGTGCTCTCAGTGAATCACACATATGGGTACTTCTGCACCTGCACAACGCTCCCTGGAGCTCAGAAGGAATGGCTGTTACACAGTCCTTCCTCACCACAGAGTGTGTATACACTCCTAACATCTACCCTTAAGTTCCCTTTAGCTGCCACCAAACAAAATTCTAAGGAATATTGCTAAAGACAAATCTTTTCCTGAAATACTTATTTGATTACCTTTTTACTTAAACTATTAGCCGTTCCTTTGTCATTCTTTCGTGATACATATTTTCTACCAGCCCATACCATCCTATGTCCCTGGCCTCATTGTTTAAGGCCTCTGTGGACCATTCCAAACATGCACTTGCTGTGGGGGGTGGGGGGGAAGTCCCTCAATTAGAAAAATTGGTGCCTTTTTTTCCCTGGGAGAGAAACATGAGACTCAATCTTGTCGGCATTGTCAGAAATTTGGTAAAGTAGCCCTTAACAATTGACAATCACAGTCTGCCTCCAAAGGATAATTTTCAGAATCTACCGTATTTAGGCTGTTTTCAGAAATCCAAAATGTCTCTCCAGTTTCTTGCATTTTCTATTTAATGGTAAGTTGCACAATTGTGTTACCTGACCAATATAACATGGTAAGAGTTCAGCTCTATATAGTCAGTCTTGCATTGTAGAACAGAAAATGATCCACCTGTTCACTCCTTTGTGGGTTCTTTTAAACCCTCTTTACTTTGTTGCTCACTCTGACTCACCTTAATCAAAACATAGAGGCAATCTCAAAAATATGATATTTATTAAAATACAAAAATAAAGGAAAGTAAGCAAAATTTTTAAAAATCTTAAAGTTTAGAGAACTTAGATATACCAATAATAGTTACAATAAAATAATAAAGATCTATCCTACTCTAAGTAATTCTGACAAACTGGAATCCATTTCTAAAATCTAATAAGCTATATAAAATTGCATTGCTCACTTAATCATGGCTTCTCTCCTGTCCCAAATAGCATTCGTCTTCACTCTCTCTGGCCTCCTCCTACATTCTCGATCCTTCTGTATCACCCAATGAATGTCCATTAATCTGCATATTCAAACATCTCTGTACTTCTGGATATATCTTCCTTTCTCATGGAGCTCTTATGGCTTCCAACCTTCTCGAATTCCATCTGCCAGCCTTGTCCGATAAGCAAAAAGTGAATAGCAGCTGAAAGATTCCTGAAAAACAATTCTCTGCTCTTTGACTTCAAGACTTATTATAGATCTCACATACCTCTAATTTCCTCACACCCACCACTCCAAAGGAGCTAATAAATCTTCTGTCAAACACAATAACTCAAAATGGCTCTACTACTGCAACCAGGGATCCTCTACATGAGGGTCCAGTAGTCTCTGAAATTTCAGAATCAGGATATGTTGCTTATTCTTCTGATGAGATGCCTTCTGCCATTAGCACTAAACCAGGATCTGACATGGGTGACACTCACCTTCCCTTTACTTCTGCAAAACTTTATTCTTATTCAGACCTCAAAATAATAATAATCCTTCAGCCTGAAAACCCAAAAGACACCACCCTTCATTTGGGCCACATATGTGACAAGATTACTAAGAAATCCTCTACTGCAATACACATTCTACATGTTGCCATCCCTTCTGGACTTAGCAATTCATCATGGCAGTGAGTTGACCACTTTAAGACATGGCCCTCTTCTTTGCAATTCTGTTAGGAGAAAATTGTGGCCTTCCCTGAATTATCTTTCCTATGCAAAATAGTGCCAGACCTCCATATACATCATTCCACATCTGCCAATCTTTTTTTCCCCTTGTCAATTCTTCTCCAACTTCTACTCTGGAGCAGTTACTACACTCTTTGGTTGTTAGACATACACTTGTGTTTTATAACGGCAGGATTGAGCATAGAAGAAAAGCTTCCAGACTTTTTTCAGCTACCATACTCTTCAGCTTGGGATGGAGATCTCTTCCCATTGCCTTTCAAAGAGGATTATCAACACTATCAGACACTGTTACCAGTGGCTAGAACAGCTGAACCTCCTGAACCTATCAAAGCTCACTCCACTAGAGTTGTATTTCTATAGCATTTGAAATGAGTGCAGCTCCATGAAATATGCCAAGTGGCTACCTGCTGGGAACCTTTGACGTTCATCCAGTACTACAGGCTAGGCATCAGAGATAAATACTGGTCTGCCTTTGACAAAGTGGTTTTGTCTTCCATGCTGCTGTGACCTCCAACCATCTGGTAAGTGTGCTTCCTACTCACCGGTATGTGGAATTCATAGACATCACAATGAAAGAAGACAAGTTACTTATCTTTAACTGTAGTTTTTTGAGTAGTCGCCCATCACAGAACCCACCCTCTTCTGGTCAGTGAATCACACCATTCTTTAAGTAGCATCTTATAAAGAAATTGAGGAAATGGTCATTAGACCTGTGCACACATGCAGTGGATGGAAGAGGCTATCCAACAGCCTTTATTTTTTAGCTTTAGAATGTTCACACAGGCAGAGAAGCACCTGTATGTGTGAACTCATGGATGACCACTTACTGTTACAACAAGTAAGTAACCTGTCCTTTTGGGAAACCTCTGTCAGGCAAAATCTTGTCTATTCATCAATTCCTTGAAGTGATAACTGTTCTGTTCCTGATAACGTATTATTGAAAGTCTTGTCAATCCTCCCCCACACTCTTTTTCACTTTTACTTCTCTTTTTAACCCCCTTTTATAATTTAGATGTTTAAGCTTTTGACTGAGCCCTCTGTATTGTAATATTTTGCATGTTACACTTTAAAAATGGTTATGTGTTGGCTTTCATCACAAGACCTCTGGCTGTAAGTGGAAGGTGCAATCCATCATATTTTGTTTTGTTCTATGGCCTTCAAGGGGATTCTGGTCATTTCTGCTTTAGTTTCCGGACACCAATGTAGTTTATAAAGTAGCAAAGAAATAAAAGATGCCTGAGCACCAGGAGTCCACAGGATTGCCGTTATCTCTGAGATCTTGGCTCCTATCATATTACCTGAATCCATGGACCACAAATGTGGAGTACTCTGTTCAAACTGTAAACTGCATGGTTCAGGTCAAGCTAATCCCACAGAATCATGTGGGAGAGCAGGAATGATGCAAAAACATGGAGACCCAAACATGGTCAGATGCCAGGTAATGGTGCATTTGGAATCACATTCTACATGCTTCATGCTCCATAAATAACCTGAATACACTACAGAGAGGGCAGGAAACAATTAGGACTGCTGTTTGTGTAGCACATAGCATAGGCCGGAATCTCTGTGTGCTGACCTTGTCCTCTTATACAACTTTATTGTAGTCATAAGGAAGGTATTAGTATATAAAATATTCATTACAGCCTATTCAAAGCCTTCTAAGCACAGGAGAACATTATGGAACTATGCAACACCTCCTGTTTTATTCCGGTGAGTATTATCTCAGTGTAGTAACCCATCAAGTTTGGGACTCATATTTGTATAACTCTAATCTCTTCAGATTCCCCTTGATCACTTGAGGCATCAAATCTAATAATAATGCAAAGCTATCATGGCTGGTCTTGACTGCCAGCTGTTATCCTATAAAGCAATGTTCAGCCTGCCCTCTTCTATTAACATGAGCCATGTGCAGCTATTCGTAGTCATTAGCCTGTAGGGGATGCTGCCTTCTTGCCACAAATACATTCACTAGACATAAGCTACTTTTTATATGGGTTGGGGAGTACTAATAGTAATTCTATCTAAATCAGAGAAATGCCACCAGAACAGCTGAGATAGTGAAATTTTACTTGAAATAGAAACTCACATGCTTTTATCTCATTTAAAAGTAATCAACAAGAGTCCATTTATTTTTGAGGGTCATGGTTACATCTTGATTATGGTGGAAATATTCTTTACAGATACTCACATGAACACAAACACAAATGATGTGTCTTCAAAACACATTCACCATGATTAAAATGTTATGTCTGCAGGTTCTGAATAAAACATTGCATGTTGCAACCTGGAGTTTATTATTATTATTATTATTATTATTATTATTATTATTATTATTATTATTATTATTATTATTATTATTATTATTATTATTATTATTATTATTAGCAAAGGTGGGGACATTTAAATGCAAGTGTTTTTTGCAGCAGGTTCTTGCTGCTTGCTCACAGGTTTCCAGTACACAGCAATACCTTGGTTTAATAGTAACTGCAAGACAAACAAATATTTCTTCTCAATTTTGCCTTGATCAGCAAGCAATGCCTTGATATACAAGCACTGGAGGCCACATTCCGTCCCTCCCACTACTGGATTGTGGGTGATTGTTTCAAACCTTCCATTTCAGACAGCCTCCAAAGCAGAGGGAGGAGAGAGGAATAGGAGGTCTCCCTTGCATCAGCCACTAATGTTTTCAAAAGGAAATTCAGTTTAGGGTTTTATTTATATTTTATTTAATTTGTTTTCAACAGTTTTTCTTACTTTTTTCAAAGCATTTCTAGTCATGAAGCAGCTAGTCAAGTGCAGTATGTATAGGATTACAAATTGCACTTTAGTATTGTCACATGAAAATACAGAGCAAAAGTCAGTTCTTTGTCCCAAGCAGAACAGATTCCACAGCCAGCTTCCTAGACCATAGTGTGGACATGGACTTCTAGCCAACTTCTTTTGTGAGTTTTGGCATTTTGTGTGTTCTGTATGTGGTCTATGGGATGCCACAACAAATAATCTGAGTTTCCATTATTTCATATTTGGAAATTTGCTTCAGTTTAAGAGTGTTTTGGTTTACAAGCATGTTTCTGGAAAAAATTATGCTCCTAAACCAAGGTTTAGTTTAGTTTAGCTTAGTTGAGATTTCTATACTGCCTGCTTGCATAGAGGCAACTCAAGATAGTGCGCAAGTTCAAGGAGATGAAAACAAAAACATCAATAACAAAGAATAATTGGCACTTAAAAATATTTATTGTTCTTATTTTGCATCCCTGACCACGCAGCCCCAGGGGCCAGGTTGGCGCTTTTTTATTTTTATTTTTTTCCAGCACCGACCACATGGCCCCAGGGGTCAGGTTAGGATTTTTAATTTTTTAAAAATTGTTTTCTTATTGTGCAGCACTGATCACATGGCCCCAGGAGCCAGGTCAGTGCTTTATTTTTTTTTCACATTTTACAGTGTCGACCATGCAGCTCCCAGTCCAGGTCAGCACTTTTAAATTGTTTTTAATTTAATTTTTTTTAAAGCCCCGATTCCAGGGCTGTTCCCCCCCCCCCCACACACACACAGCTGAGAGGTGCTTGCTTCCCTGTGCCAAAGAGAACATCAGACTCAAGGTAAGTGTCATTCAGCAATGAAAAACAAAATGAACGAAAAATAAATTTTCATCTTATCTTGTTTCATTTTTCTTTGATGGGCTGGTTTGTTATTTGTTTTGTTAGCTAATGAAACAAATAAAGAATAATGAAATGAATTAAAAATTCATTTCATGCCCAGCTCTGTTAGTTAGCTACGATGTCAGTTTACACCTCCCTCTCTTCTGTACCATATTGTTTTCTGTTGTTGTTTACTTTTTGGTTTTAAATTGGTCATATGACTGCAATAAACTTATGATGGTGATGACACAGAAGTAGTTTGAAAATTTTTATCATCATACTTCTGGAACATGGCATCAGCCCTTTAACTGGAATGAGAACTTTGCTTTGAAAAAAGAAACTTGTTCTGGGAAGCATTAAATAGTTCTGAAATATGAAGTACAAGGTAGCTATACTACTCAAGGTGAAAATCTCTGTTTTACATATAAATTCTGAAATTCTATAGCCCACAACACCCTCTGGCTCACAACACCCTCTTGCCGCTTTGGAGCAACCATCCACCGCTCCCAAGACTAAAAGCTCACGTGGCAGCCAAACCTTTGGACTCAATTGATGGTGACCATCTCCACACAGAATATGATGCCATTCTGACTAGGAGTCCTCCGCAATCCTTTATATTGGGCAAAAACTCCAGCGAGCTCCCATTTATTATGCAGGGTGACCACTCCATCCCTCCTTCAAGAAGGAGTCTTTCCTTGGGCTCATCAGCTGTGGAGACGAGGGTAGACAATCCATCCCTCCAACTTCCCAGTCACATCAACATCAATGGGCTTCCAGCCCATCTTCTTCAGTCAGTTGATCACCTTCTACATCAGACAGACAGAGGTGCCAGGACTCGGTTGCAATCTGGTCCGACAAACATCTTTCAATACATCCACCTCAGCTCCACCCCAACTCTTATTCAGATTCCGTTGAACCTGTACAGCATTATGACGGGAAGCCTGTCCATCTTGGGAAACAGCCTGCCCCTCACTGAGCTCAAAGTCATCAAGCCTATGATAGAGAATCAGCTGAGCTTGAAGATCGACAGCAGTGTAAATGCTACAAAAGGGAAAAAGCCCTTCCCCACCTCAACATCGTGCACTTCGATACCGGAGGCACTACAAGTCACATTATTCCAATTCAGACTCTGTACCCAGATGCAAATGCCTCTCACACTATGATTCTTACGCCAATGTTGACCGTTTCCGCCAGGGCAAGCATTGAAAATATGACCAGCCCAACGTGGTTTATCTCCAACCTGAGTTCGTTGATTGTCCTATCACTACGCCACACCATCAGCATGAACGCCGCTCTTTCTCTTCCGTGTTGTCGCTTCCTTGGGCTCGACGCAGGGCTACTTCCACCTCGCCCTCTACCTCTACACCTTGACACAAATCTAAACATCATAAAACCACATCTACTATATCACACCAGTGCAACCCCTCTCAGGTCAAGCCTTACACTACTACTGCTCCACACATAAAAGGGCTGCAGCCTCCACTTCTATGGAAGCACACTGTCCAGATACCACACAGTTTTGACACAGGAATCAAATGGACCCTTCGACCTCAAGGACTGCTTCTTGACCCCGATATTCCAACACATCAGCCCTTCCTTCTGCTTCCACTGCACATGGGCAGGATTAAGGCTCTTCTGACTCTTTGACCAGAGAAGACTATGATGGTGATATGGATTCATAGATTCGTAGAATCATAGAGTTGGGAGAGTCTTCAAAGGCCATCCAGTCCAACCCCCTGCCCTGAAGGAACATCCACCGCCCAACACCAAAATCTGATGTTGCTGATGAACACCTTCCCTCTCCTTTGGAGGACTAAGAGTCATGATTACTAAAATTGCTAAGAATAGTCCAGTCACTTCTGGATGAAGATGACCAGGTTTTTGATGATATTTTGTTAGTAGAGATGGGCACAAAACAAATGTTTAATTCGTTTTGTTATTTGTTATTCAGTTCATTAGCTAACAAAACAAATAACAAAGCAACTCGTTAAAGGACAACAAAACAAAACAAAATGGAAATTTCCATTTTGTTTCATTTTGTTCTCCGTTCCCTTATATCTTACCTTGTCACCACCATGCCAGCCTCCTCCGTGGAACTCCAGCAGCCACCACGGGCCAGGAGGGGGGGGAAGCCCTGATCCAGGACTTTTAAAAATAAAAAATGTAATTTTTTAAAAAAATAAAAATTAAAAAATGTCCCTCTGGCCCCAGGCAAGCCAGTCTGCCCTGCGGGCCAGCCAGTTCAATCCTGCGGATCAGGAAGAAAAATAAAATTAAAAAATCCCAGGCATGGGGAAGCCGGTGCCTCTCAGCTGTGTGTGTGAGGGGGGGGGGCAGGGAGCCCTGGCGTCAGGGACTTTTAAAAATGGAATGAAATGAAATGAAATAATAAAAAATGAAACATGGGCACGACTTGGTGAAATTCTCGTTTCCGTTCCCGTTCCTCGTTTCCGTTATGCAACGGAAACGGTAACGACAATTAAGCCGTCATAACTCGAACTCGAACCGATAAAAGAAAAATTGGGTCTGATCACGCGATGCCAAGCGGCACAGAAAAAAAGTTTTAAAAAAAACTGATTCCCGGCCAAAAAAGCAGGCAAAAATATGCCTGCCTGAGTGAGGGCACCTACCAGAGGGGTGGTTTCTGGGGGGGGGGTGTCCCCGGCCTCCCCCCTCTCCTCTCCTGGGCTGCTCTGGTGGGGGGCATCCTCGTCGTCTCGCCATGCCATGCGGTGCGAGGGGATCCAAAATGGCGACCACAATATATTTTTTTTGAAATCGTGGTCCAAAAAACCACCAAGGCACCACACAGAAACATGCGAAAATTATGTATTTTAACTGCCTGAATTTTTACAGTAGCAGCAGTGGGTTTTTCTTGCAATAAACGTCTGTCTCCAATCCCATTTATTTTATTTTATTTTATTTTTATTTTTATTTTTTTACACCTGCACAATGATGGGCTGGCCATGGGATGGAACCATGCAAATTTTTGGAGCCATTCCACCAATCGCATGGCCACTTGGCCAGGTTTTGACTGAGACTTCTGGGATGTGCCAGTCGGGCATAAAAAGCCCACTATAACCCTAGCCCTAGCCCTAACCCTAACCCTAACCCATACGCCAGTACACTGTCCTTCTTAGTGGGTCAGAGGCACCCAGAGGTGCAGCCCACTAACTCACCCTAACCTTACCCATAATAACCCTAAGCCTAGCCCTTGCCCTAACCCTAACCCTAAGCCAGATCTGTACTCACATTGCACTACACACAAGTACACTGTCCTTCTTAGTGAGTCAGAGGGCGCCCAGCAGAGGCATTCTTCTCTCACCTCGCTCACAGTCCAAAGTTCCAAAAAACTCCAAACCTGTACGCCAGTATGCTGTCCTTCTTAGTGAGCTAGAGGCACCCAAAAGAGAGGTGCCTCTGCCAGTGCCACTTGGTACGCAATGGCTACATGGTCATGTACCCTTCCTTTTCCCTTTGTAGCGGGCCAGAGGAGGCATCCACCCCAGAGAGGTGCCTCCAGGAGCCTGCTAAATGCCTTCCCTTCATAGCGGGCCAGAGGAGGCACCCACCCCAGAGAGGTGCCTCCAGGAGCCCGCTACCCTACCCTCCCTAAACCAGTACTAACGACAGACGACAAACGAAACGACAAATATTCGAAAAATTTCGTGACAAACGGAAATGAGCCGAAACGGGCCGGCTCCGACACACGACAACTCAAAACGTCATTTTTGCTGGCCCATCTCTTATATATATATATATATATATATATATATATATATATATATATATATATATATATATATATATATATATATATATATATATATATTTGTTTTCGTAGATTTTCACGGGTATAGGTATGCATGTTAGGGTGGATTCGGGTTTCTTCCCGTGTAGAAATCTGGTTGTTTTGGCGACGTTTCGACGAGGTCTCACTCGTCATCTTCAGGCTGGTGTTCTGGCTTCTTTCTTCTTGAAGCAAAGCGTGATCTCAGTTGAAGTCCTTCTATAAATACTGCTGGGGGGGTGTGGTGTGCTTGCTCTGTTGCTGATTGTAGGTTCGTTTGTTCTTTTGTGATAACAAAACCACGACTGCACCATCTACCGCGACTCCCCACCCAAGCCACCACATGGAGCACACTTACACACGCCAAAAAAACATTGGGAGACCACAGACACGCAGCCAGACCAAAATGAATTCACAAGACACAGGACCCCACTCCACCAAAGCCCAGGATGCTGCCAGAACACCCATTACCAAGGTCGTTAAGAAACAAAAGGCTAATAGACACACATCCAGCACCTCACCCACACATGATGTCTCTAAACAGCCATCTAACCCACCAGCAGTTAAGCCCTTAACGATCGCCTCAGCCACACAGCAGATCACAAAAGAACAAACGAACCTACAATCAGCAACAGAGCAAGCAAACCACACCCCCCCAGCAGTATTTATAGAAGGACTTCAACTGAGATCACGCTTTGCTTCAAGAAGAAAGAAGCCAGAACACCAGCCTGAAGATGACGAGTGAGACCTCGTCGAAACGTCGCCAAAACAACCAGATTTCTACACGGGAAGAAACCCGAATCCACCCTAACATGCATATATTTCTTCACTTAAGGGTGAGGCTTTTATTTTGGCTTTGGTGGTTTTTTCCAGGTAGGTGGTGGGGTCTGTGTTCAAAGGTATGTAAGCAGGGTCTTGTAGTAGGTTGGATAGTTTGGCTTGGTAGTCAGATGTGTTCATCACCACTGTGGCATTGCCTTTGTCTGCTGGGAGAATGATTATGTTGTTGTCTTTCTTCAGGTTGGTGAGGGCTTTTTGTTCTTCTTTGTGTAAATTGCTTCTGGGTGGTTTGCTGGAGCAGAGGATATTGGTGACTTCGAGTCTGATTTTGTTGGCTTCATCTGGGTTGATTTTGGTTAGGCTGGCTTCCACTCCGCATATGATGTTTTCAGTGGGGATGTGTCTGGGGGCGACTGCAAAGTTGAATCCTTTGGACAGGACTTTGGTCTCTGCGATCGTGAGTGTCCTGTCTGATATGTTGTGAACTGTTTGTTTCATGGGCTGCTGTGGGGGGTTGGGCTTCTGGCGTTTTTTCCAGTTTGTGGAGTTTGTTGGTGTGTATGTCTGTCTTGTGGGAGGTCTCTGTTTCAGCTCTCCAGGCGGCGAGTTGCTTGGATTTGTTCCAGAGTGTTGGGTGGATTTTGTTGCTGAGTTTGAGGTGGAGAGTGAGTAGGTCTCTGTTGGTTTGATCTAGTAGGTATCTTTTCTTGTGTAGTTCGTTTCTGATTAGGGCTAGTTCTGTTCTTTTCAGGATCCTTTCGCTGGATGGGGTTTTTGAGTGGAATTTCAGTTGGAAGCTTGTGGGGATCACATTTTTATCTCGGCAGTTGCGTAGGAATGCAATGTCACATAAGATGGTGGCTCTTCGGACTTCTAGTTTCTCGTATGTTCTGGTCAGCTGGAAGGTTTCCTCCCCGTAGAGGTCGGATATTTGTTTTCGTAGATTTTCACGGGCATAGGTATGCATGTTAGGGTGGATTCGGGTTTCTTCCCGTGTAGAAATCTGGTTGTTTTGGCGACGTTTCGACGAGGTCTCACTCGTCATCTTCAGGCTGGTGTTCTGGCTTCTTTCTTCTTGAAGCAAAGCGTGATCTCAGTTGAAGTCCTTCTATAAATACTGCTGGGGGGGTGTGGTTTGCTTGCTCTGTTGCTGATTGTAGGTTCGTTTGTTCTTTTGTGATTTGCTGTGTGGCTGAGGCGATCGTTAAGGGCTTAACTGTTGGTGGGTTAGATGGCTGTTTAGAGACATCCTGTGTGGGTGAGGTGCTGGATGTGTGTCTATTAGCCTTTTGTTTCTTAACGACCTTGGTGATGGGCGTTCTGGCAGCATCCTGGGCTTGGGTGGAGTGGGGTCCTGTGTCTTGTGAATTCATTTTGGTCTGGCTGCGTGTCTGTGGTCTCTCAATGTTTTTTTGGCGTGTGTAAGTGTGCTCCATGTGGTGGCTGGAGTGGGGAGTAGTGGTAGATGGTGCAGTCGTGGTTTTGTTATTGGATGGTGGTTTCGTTTCATCTGTGGGAAGGGTCTGGGTTTGTATTTGGTGTGGATGGAGGGTGGTGGCATCTTGTGTCCTTTTGGACCTGGTGTCAGTCTTTGTGGCAGAGGCTCGTCTGTTGACCAGGGCTAGTTTCCAGATGTCAGGCAAGCGGGAGGTGTCATCACGTTTATTCATGTTGTTTGGGTGTTTCTCTATTTCAATGGCTTCCATGATTATTCGACTGTTGAAGTGTTCAGTTTTGGAGATGAGTTTGGTTCTTTTAAAATCAATTTCATGACCTGTTGTTTTTATGTGCTGGAAGAGAGAGGAAGATTTTTCTTCTTTTTTGACTGCGTTCTTGTGTTCTGCGATGCGTGCGCTTATTCTCCTGTTTGTCTGTCCGATGTATGTGGCTGGGCAGACTTTGCATGGTATTTCGTAGACTCCTTGGTTTTCTAGCTCAATCTTGTCTTTGGGGTTTCTTAAAATGTCCAGCTGACCAGAACCTACGAGAAACTAGAAGTCCGAAGAGCCACCATCTTATGTGACATTACATTCCTACGCAACTGCCGAGATAAAAATGTGATCCCCACAAGCTTCCAACTGAAATTCCACTCAAAAACCCCATCCAACGAAAGGATCCTGAAAAGAACAGAACTAGCCCTAATCAGAAACGAACTACACAAGAAAAGATACCTACTAGATCAAACCAACAGAGACCTACTCACTCTCCACCTCAAACTCAGCAACAAAATCCACCCAACACTCTGGAACAAATCCAAGCAACTCGCCGCCTGGAGAGCTGAAACAGAGACCTCCCACAAGACAGACACACACACCAACAAACTCCACAAACTGGAAAAACGCCAGAAGCCCAACCCCCCACAACAACCCATGAAACAAACAGTTCACAACATATCAGACAGGACACTCACCATCGCAGAGACCAAAGTCCTGTCCAAAGGATTCAACTTTGCAGTCGCCCCCAGACACATCCCCACTGAAAACATCATATGCGGAGTGGAAGCCAGCCTAACCAAAATCAACCCAGATGAAGCCAACAAAATCAGACTCGAAGTCACCAATATCCTCTGCTCCAGCAAACCACCCAGAAGCAATTTACACAAAGAAGAACAAAAAGCCCTCACCAACCTGAGGAAAGACAACAACATAATCATTCTCCCAGCAGACAAAGGCAATGCCACAGTGGTGATGAACACATCTGACTACCAAGCCAAACTATCCAACCTACTACAAGACCCTGCTTACATACCTTTGAACACAGACCCCACCACCTACCTGGAAAAAACCACCAAAGCCAAAATAAAAGCCTCACCCTTAAGTGAAGAAATCAAGCCAAGCATCATCCCCAGAGAGAAATCTTCCAGATGCCCCAAGCTCTACGGCCTCCCCAAGATTCACAAAGAAGGAACACCTCTCAGACCCATAGTCAGCTCCATAGGCTCACCCCTACAAAACCTCGCCAAATTCCTTGCCAAACAACTCCAGCCCTATGCAGAATCCATCACTTCATATGTACAAAACTCGTTCCACTTCATAGAAATTATAAAGAAACAAGACCTACAACCCAATGACCTACTCGTGAGCTTCGATGTTGTTTCGCTCTTCACACAAGTGCCCATTCAAGAAGCCTTGACAGCTATCCACAACAAATACAACCCCCCCAAGCACATCCTAGATCTGACCAACCACTGCCTAACCAACACATACTTCATCCACAATGGACAAAGATACAAACAGATAGAAGGAGCACCCATGGGATCACCCCTCTCACCGGTCATCGCAAACCTATATATGGAACACTTTGAAACCAACGCGTTACAGAAGTCCGAACATAAACCCAAACTCTGGCTCAGATATGTTGATGACACCTTTGTTATCTGGCCACACGGGAAAGACAAACTGAACAACTTCCTCACACATCTCAACAGCCTACACCCCAAAATACAATTCACTATGGAAATAGAAGCCAACAACCAACTTCCCTTCCTGGACGTCCTAATCTACAAAAAACCCGACGGCTCCTTAGGACATACCATCTACCGGAAAAAAAAACACATACAAACCGCTACTTAAATGCACAATCACACCACCACCCTGCACAGATCAACTCCGTAGCAAAAACCCTCATCTCCAGAACCAAACGCCTCGCTGACAAAGACCACCTAAAAACTGAATTACACACTCTCTCGAATGCTTTAATTGCGAACGGATTCCAAAAAAACACCATCACCAAACTAATCCAAAAAGAAACACCCCCCAAGAACCAAGAAACAGAAGAGAACAACGGCACTGCCCTCCTCCCTTACATCAAAGGCACCACAGACAAAATAAGCAAAATTCTCCACAAACACAATATCAAGACAGCCTTTTGCACCGAACAAAAAATAGCCAACATTTTAAGAAACCCCAAAGACAAGATTGAGCTAGAAAACCAAGGAGTCTACGAAATACCATGCAAAGTCTGCCCAGCCACATACATCGGACAGACAAACAGGAGAATAAGCGCACGCATCGCAGAACACAAGAACGCAGTCAAAAAAGAAGAAAAATCTTCCTCTCTCTTCCAGCACATAAAAACAACAGGTCATGAAATTGATTTTAAAAGAACCAAACTCATCTCCAAAACTGAACACTTCAACAGTCGAATAATCATGGAAGCCATTGAAATAGAGAAACACCCAAACAACATGAATAAACGTGATGACACCTCCCGCTTGCCTGACATCTGGAAACTAGCCCTGGTCAACAGACGAGCCTCTGCCACAAAGACTGACACCAGGTCCAAAAGGACACAAGATGCCACCACCCTCCATCCACACCAAATACAAACCCAGACCCTTCCCACAGATGAAACGAAACCACCATCCAATAACAAAACCACGACTGCACCATCTACCACTACTCCCCACTCCAGCCACCACATGGAGCACACTTACACACGCCAAAAAAACATTGAGAGACCACAGACACGCAGCCAGACCAAAATGAATTCACAAGACACAGGACCCCACTCCACCCAAGCCCAGGATGCTGCCAGAACGCCCATCACCAAGGTCGTTAAGAAACAAAAGGCTAATAGACACACATCCAGCACCTCACCCACACAGGATGTCTCTAAACAGCCATCTAACCCACCAACAGTTAAGCCCTTAACGATCGCCTCAGCCACACAGCAAATCACAAAAGAACAAACAAACCTACAATCAGCAACAGAGCAAGCAAACCACACACCCCCAGCAGTATTTATAGAAGGACTTCAACTGAGATCACGCTTTGCTTCAGGAAGAAAGAAGCCAGAACACCAGCCTGAAGATGACGAGTGAGACCTCGTCGAAACGTCGCCAAAACAACCAGATTTCTACACGGGAAGAAACCCGAATCCACCCTAACATGCATATATATATATATATATATATATATATATATATATATATATATATATATATATATATATATATATATATATATATATATATATATATATATATATATATATATATATATATATATATATATATATATATATATATATATATATATATATATAATCTGTTTTCTGTGTTGTGCCCACCTGTATTTGTTAGACCAAGCTCCTCCACTACGCCTAGCATTTATAAAGCCTATGCTTCGCCTTATCAAGGAGTCACATGAGAAACCATATGCTTCTTACCAAATCCCACGTAGAGTAGAAAATCTCTACAAAACCTAACTCTTATAGTAGATTCAACACAGAATCTAGCAAGATCTAAATCTTCTAATGTACCATCGAACAAAGAAGGTGGGAAGCTGGACATGTTAGGCCACAGACTGTACTCCCTCTCCTCCTTTATTATATGTGTGGCAAAATATTCAGCCACTATGGGAGCTTATCTCTGAAAGGTATGGAACTAGATGCAGCTGGTACTGAACTTACTTCATGAGGATCACCGTACTAGAGTTCTTAGCTCCTACCAAGATGTCATGACCTTGGCCAAGCACCAAAGACTTGCAGCTACAAACACCATTGATGCCGCTGCTAAACAACTAGCTACCATCATAGTGCTTTGTAGACATGCATGGCTACACTCTGTATTGGTTCCTGACAATGCCTGTATTCACACTGAGGTTCGCCCATTTGATGCAAAGGGCCTGTTTGATCCTCAAACCAATGACATTCTAGACAGACTGAATAAACTTTGGAGGACTTCATGTTTGTTCTCCTTATTGACATTTCTACATCACATTGCCTCTATGCACCATTCTCTTTCCATGTTGAAGGTATATGTTGCCGCTATTGTTGGTCACCAACCAAGTGGATCACCTGCAGCAGCCCTTTTCTGTCCTCTCCTCCTAAAGGATTTCTTTTAGAATCTCATACCTCAAATAAACAACACCTCAATGGTCACTCTCCATTGTGATCCAACAAGTTATGCAACCTCTTTTTGAGCCTTTAGCTAAAGCTCTGGAGAAGCTGCTCTCCTAAAAAATGATCTTCTTGGTCACTATAACCTCTGCTCAGTGCACCAGTGAGCCTGCAGCCCTCAGGATGGATCTACCTTTCCTTCAGTTTCATCCCAACAAAGTAACATTATGTCCAGATATAGCCTTCTTGCCCAAGGTCATCTTGGATTTTCATGTCTCACAACACATCCTTTTACCTACCTTTTTTCCTAACCCAGCACTGGATCTGGAATGGTCCTTACATTCACTCAATGTAAAGAAGGCCTTTTCATACTGCCTCTCAAGGACTTCTGATTTTAACACTAATAGCCTTTTCATTTGCACATATGGTGCTAAGAATGGATTGCCCATGTCTCTGAAGGCCATTTCTAAATCTATAGTTGCCATTATTTCCTTGGCTTACCAGCTTTCAAAGACTCAGCTCCCAATATCTATCCATGCTCATTCCACTCAAGCTGTCCCCTGCTTTTTTGAAGGGTGTACCAGTTCCTGACATCTGTAGAGCTGCATCATGGTCTTCACCTCTGACCTTTGCTTCTCATTACTGTCTTGACACCCATGCTCATACGGAGACTGCCTTTGGATGTTCGGTTTTGACTTTGGTGCTTATCCTCCAGTAAGTCCAGCTTGTTAGTCACCCATTGTGTGCAATCACAGAAGACCACAAAGAAGAAAAAGAGGTTACTTAACTGTAACTCTAGTTCTCCGAGCGGTCATTCTGTGATTCGACTCAAACCCACCCTCCTTCCCCACTATCCGTCACGTCAGTTCTGTCATTTTTTGACAGCAGTGGAAAAGCAAAACTGAGGTAGGAAGGGCAGCATGACCAGGTTATATAGGGTGGGAGGACCTTCAATCTTAACAGCTTCTAGAATATTCTGAGGAGTTACTGTGTGTGCAGTATAGAATCACAGAATGACCACTCAAAGAACCAGAGTTACAGGTAAGTAACCTCTTTTTCTCCTCTGCAGAAATGGGACTTTCCACATCTAGAAAGCAATGGCAGAGAAGAGATGATCTAGTCTGGTTATTCTAACTACTCAGTAGTGCTTGAGTAGAACATTTCTGGGATTACTCATGTCATACCGAAATACTTTTAAAGGGGTTTAGTACCTTTTATGCCTGGTATTATTTTCTTAGACGTTTCTATGTTGTTTACAGATGCTTTCACCCCTTCATTGATTGTGCTTGGAACCCTGCTGCACAAATGCTGGAAGACCTACAATATAAATCCCTTTGTATTTGACTGGTATTTCTTAGGCTACTGCTGTAAGCCACTTAAATATAAGTAAGTTCCACTGAAATCCAGGAGACTTAATTCAAAATAAATGTCTTCAGGAGTAGGATGAAAGTCACCTTCAACAACATGATCGTGACTGCTTTGTGCATTCAACAAAGGAGCAAACATAACTGGTGTTAAATGACTCAACTGTGGAAACTTTAGTTTGCAAGTAAAACAATCTCAGTATTTTTTTTCAGTATGGTAAACCACTTTCCCCTTTTCTTTATTGGCTGCATCAACTGCATTGAAATGAAGAGTGAAGTGTCCATCTCAGGTGATGTAAAGGACATGATATTCTGGATTATTTTATTTACTGTTGTATTTTTGCTACCCAGAGTGGAGAGGTGGGTTTGGAATGTTTTGCCTTACCTTCAAAAAATACCTTGGCTGATCATGTTTGCTGTGAAGCTTGACATGAGAAATTTGTGGGAATTTAATTTGCTGGTCTGCTTACAAAACAATATGTGTTGAGTCCTTGTTTTCAGAGAAGGCAAGCTTTGGGTTTGGGTCAAATTCCTATCCCAACTGTACTCCTCAAATGGAAATAGCCAGGCCTAAGCAGAATTTCATGCACTGCATAAGAAATTTATTTATTTATTATTTATTATTTATTATTTATTTTTGCACTTATATACCGCTCTATTTCCCATAAAGAGGACTCAGGGCGGTTTACAACAATAAAGATAAAACAATAACTATTTGTTGGAGTAGGTAAGCCAACTGCTACTCTGATTTGGATATGAATAAATGAATGACCCAGTCACTCCAGATGTAATCCAGATGATATCAATTGCAGAATTATTATCTTTGAATGGGACATGATCAAAAAGAGTGATATTCAGAAAGGTGAATCATCTAGAGATTCAGCTGGCAGCCTCTATTTCAGGTGCCAAATTCAGTCTTCGTGTAAGTTCGCATTATTATGGCATGCTTCTTTATCGCCATGCATTAGCACATTTCTTATGGAACACTGTGTGCACTGATACGGCAATGGTTTATAGTCATACCTTTTCTCTTGAATTTTCAGTGAACGGCAAAGATATATAAACATACAAACTTCAAATTGGTTGACAGAAGCTAGTGAATCAAACATCACAATTTGTCTTGTAATATATTTTCTTACATCCTTCCATTGTCATATTTTTTGTCATTTAAAATTAAATGAATGCCTTTCCCTAGCTAGCATGCCCACTCAGTCCATAGATCTTCGAAGTGATGACAGACTCTCCCCATTCCCAGTTAGGTTCTGTCTTTCTCTACAATCATATTAGTCTGGGTCACTGAAGTAGCCTTACTTCTGCATCATGATTCTGACCTACTGTATCTTTTGTCAGAAGGGATTCAAACACTTCCAGGTCAATGAATCCTACACCATGCCTTTGGGCAGATTTGTCTTTTGGCAACACCAACACACATTTGGGGTTGGCATAATTTTTTATGGCCTTCTGGCCAAATTCCCAACTGTTTAGTTACCTTTGAAAATATAATTTGTTCTGACACAAAAGAAAAAGTTTTTTTTTATGAACTCAGGCATCTAGCTGTTAGACTATGATCCTGTCACCACTATCTCATATCTTCAAGCTGTTGGCATAATTCTGTAAGAGGAAAAAGAACAGAGGATGCTAAGCAAAACAAATAATGCCACACAATTAGAAAGAGTAACATGTATGCACACACACAAGCACGCACACACACAAACACACAGTTATACAAAACACCCGTGTTTTATTAATGTGGGTTAATGTGCTTCTGTATCTATGGTTCAAAAAGCCAGGATATGGCCCAGTAGTGCTGTCTAATATCATGCTGCACTGTCAACAGGAGAAAGGATGACAAACTTTACAAAGCAAAGGGTAGCCTAGATGTTGATTACACCAATATGAAAAGGGTTTGTATGAAGAGACATCAAGCAGGGGAAAATCACACAACCTAACTCCTTTTTCATCAGCCAATCAACTTTCATCTTTGGGGAAGAAACACAATTCCTATAGCTTTTTAATTTATAGGGAGGGAAATACTTCAAATATTCCTTGCAAAACTGTATGTTAATTCCCTGAAGGTACATGGCAAAATGTACCTTTCTTTAAAGTGAACCTATTAAAAAAGGCCTTTCATGTGGACTTCGATCTTCATTTGCCATGCAAGCCATTCTCTAGGTATTTCCCTCCCTCACCCACTGAGTTACAACAACACAGCCTTTGCCAAAGCCAATCCTCCTGCCAGGCCTGTACCACACATACTCATGGTTATAAGAAATCACTGTTTCTCTCATTTGAAATGCCTTTTTGGGGGGATTGATCTTTCAGCCCCTACAGCCTGTATTATTTCCAATTAAAAAGTGTCTGGGACCAACAATTCTTTTTCAGGCCAAGCAAAGCAATTAAATAAAGGAAGAACCAAAGAGGTTGGAAACAGAGTTTCTTCAGGAATTGTTTTCAAAACATGTAGTCCTTCCAAGGTCAAATAAACATGCCTTTGCAAATCAGCTTTCCCAACGCTGCCCTTAATCTGCATCTTTAAATCCACCATATATAGAAAGCACAAAACAAAAAGCAGTTTCCTCAAGAGGTTTTTTCTCTACCAGCCCCAAAAAGCAATAGGCAGAAAGGCAAATTCATAAAATAAATGTGAGAAAGATCACTTCTTCAGCTATGTGCTTATCTTTCAAAACATTTACACCTCTTTGTCCAAAGCTGCTCCCCCCCCCCGGGGGGGGTGTTGGTGCTTGTTTGAAGAAAAGATTCAAAATCACCAAGGAGACACTTCACATAGAGAGGCAGAGGGATAATGGCATTGGTTTTCCTCCAGTGGGAGATAAGGCATTCTCCTGCTTCCACTGAAGTTCACTGCTATTCCCTTCGTGGTCTGCAGGCACTGCCTCTTCATTTCCTCTCCAAGGAAACTTACCCTTCTTAGGGTCCCTTTTATCTGGAGGAATTTAACTTCATAAGCTGCATCACTTATCAAGTTGTCTCACCACAGTGTAGCTGGAACCAGGAAGTCCACCAGTTTACAATTTATTTATGCAGGGTACACATTGCTCTGCACCCACAATCTGGTTACTCATTTTACTCACCTCAGAAGTAACTCCAGGTCATGAGCACAGTTACAGCTGTAGTACAGCAGTTTAACCACTGTGCCAGGATTGCTGTTTCCAATTTGTGTGAGCCTCATTAAATCTGAGGAAATTTAGGGGCATCTATTTCTGAAAGGACAGTAAAAAAGGCTTGTGTTTTAAGAAGTCATAATTCACAACTCTATCTAAATCCCTCTGAATTTAAAACAGATAAAAAACAGATTATCTTTGACAGCTATGCCAAATTTAGTGATGATCTAAAATGCAGTTTAAATATTATAATCTTATATTTGGGCTGTCCCCATTTTTAGAATTGCCTTGCAGAATTGTTGATTTGTTGTGCCTTTGTTGATTTGCTGCATTCTTTGCAGTTTAAATAAATGTTGTGTCTTATATGACCTCTCAGTCAGTGCTTGAGAGATAGCATAACTCTTAAGTACAAAATGGCCCAACAACAGGAGATGCTTGCCTGACAGCCACTACCAATACAAATAACGCTGTTTCTTCCTTCTCAGGAAATTAATCAAGAGCTGTCATGCACCATGTTCCATCAAATTTCCAGACGTGTCTGACTAGCTACTGTTAGAAACAGGGCAGCAAGCTGGATGGTTTCATTTCTCTATATATTTTTCATGTTCTGATGCATTCTGCTTAATGAGTGGGCTAACTTAGTTACATCAATCCTCATCCCACTAGTTTTTGAGATTTCTAAATCATACATGTTTGGATTATTTATTTATTTAAAATATTTTAGCCTATCTTTCTCCTAACTAAGGATCCAAAGTAGCTTATATCATTAAAACACAATATTAAAGGTAAAAACACAGCTTCAAAGCTAAAAATTGTGCATTATTTGAATATTGAATGAATTAATAACACTATATTGAGAATATAGGTGAAAAAATACGAAAACAGATTTAGAAGCAACAAAATGCAAACAATCTAATTTGAAAACTGCACTTAAAAACCTCCTAGACAATCTGTAACTAAGGAAAATCCTGCCTGAATAGAAAGGTTTTCGCATGCTTGTAGAACGACAGCAAAGATGAGGCTAGTTTGGTCTCCCATGAAAGGGACTTGCAGAGTCTGGGGACAGTGACAGAGGAAATCCTCTTCACTGTCCCCACCAAGATCACATGTGAGAATGGTGGGGGAGAAAGAAAGGCATTGCCTCATTGTCTTAACACCTGGGCAGGCTCATAGAAGCAGATGTAGTCTTTGAGATAGTTTGAACCCAAGTTGTTTATGGCTTTACAGGTTAAAACCCAAGCTTTGCCCAGAAAAAGATTGGAAGCCAGTGGATTAACAGGGAAGTTATGTGCTACTTCACACCAATCATTCTCATAAAATATAAGACATGTTATAGTGGGCTCAAGTTACAGAAAATGAAATTTCACTGAATATCAAGAAAAACTTCTAAAATGTTAGAGCAGCACGGCAATGGAACCAAGTAAGTGCCTCTTTGTTCAGTGGTTAAGACTTTACTCATGATTTGAGTTTGATCCTGGGCATAGGTAGCTGGCTCTAGGTTGACTTGAACTTCTATCCTTCCCAAGTTGGCAAAATCAATACACACCTTGCTGTGGGTGTGCTGGGGTTGCAATGTGTAGCCTACATAATTAAGTTGTAAACCACCCAGAGAGTGCTCTAAGTGATTCATAGAAACATGTGAGGAACATGTGCTAGGTGATTCATAGAAGCATGTTAGCAGCACTCTTTGCTTTGCCTTATCTAGGGCGATGGTGAACCCTCCAGTGCTTGAGACAATGGAAAAGATAGACAGCCACCTGTCCTATATGCTTTGATCTGGATTCCTGTATTGAACAGGGGATTGGACTTGATGGTCTTAAAGGCCCCTTCCAACTCCTTTATTCTATTATTCTGTTATTCTATAAAATTTCAAAATGGGACTAAAACATGAGTATAGGAAACTATGCTTCTATAGTGTAAAGCAACAAGAAAATAGAAGAACTTTTTCATATTGGAATGTACATTCAGCATTTCATTTCTCAAGTACTCTGGTTTCATTGGAGAGACATTAAATGAAGGAAAGATTTAACATCCCTTCTTTCTACATAGCCCATGTTGCTGGCAAGGTGTATGTTTGCAGCCCAATATTTAGTTTTACTTTTAGGAAGTTGGTTGACATAGAATAAAAAAAAATGCATACCTATTTTTCTTATTCACAATAAGATGCCTACAGTTAGCCTTACCATGTCATCCGAAGTCCACTGTAAGATTTCATCTTACCCTGTGATTTATGGCACAAGGAACTGGAGGAAAGTTGCAAATCTATAGCGATTCTAAGAAGTGATTCTAAATTGAGATGCAGATGCTTCTCTGGGAACTTTAGGAGAGAGCGACCATGTCATATAAGAATTCACCATCATACAGGCAAGGGTAACTGTACCATGCCTGACTAATGTTCTAGATTTTAAGAGAGCTGACATCAACAAACTGACAGGAGCAATAGGAAAGATTCCATAGTTGGAAATCCTGAAGAGGATAACAGTTCATGCTGCTTGGGAAACTCTGAAAGATGAGATAATAAATGGAACTCCATTCTTTTTGTGTGTGACTTTACATAAAAGGAAAATGTGGTCCATTGAAGTAAGTAAGGTCCTGCACTTAAGCAGGAGAAACCAGATGCACAGGTACAGAACATGTGGTACCTGGCTCAACAGTAGTATCAGTGAGAGGAATTTAGGTGTCCTGATGGACCAACATGTGAGGACGAGGCAGCAATGTGTTGCAGCTGTGAAAAAAGCAAACATGTCCTAGGCTGCATCAAGAGGGGGGATAGAATCAAGATCACAGGAAGTGATAGTACTACTCTATACTGCCCTAGTGATGCCACATTTGGAATACAGTGTCCAGTTCTGGTCACCACAATACACAAACAAGACACGAACACCCTATAAATAGTGCAGGGAGGAACAACTAAGGTGATAAGTGGACTGGAGGCTAAATCATATGAAGAACAACTAAAAGAACTAAGCAAATTTAGCCTGACCAAGAGAAGACTGAGGGGAGACATGATAGCAGTCTTCCAATACCTGAAGGGTTGCCATAGGGTAGAGGGCATTGTTTTTTTTCTTAATTGCACCTGAAGGTATGAGAAAAAACGATAGGTAGAAACTCATCAAAGGGAGAGCCAACCTGGAAATAAGAAATTTACTGACAGTGAGATCAATGAATCAGTGGAATAGCTTGTCTCCTGATGTGGGTGCTCCATCACTGGAGGTTTTCAAGAAGAGAATGGACAGCCATCTGTCCAGGATGGCATGAGCATTGGACTAGAAGCCCTCCAAGGTCCCTTCCAACCCTAACATGCTTCTATGATTCTATGACTTCCCTGTCTCTTCCCCTGTGCTGGCATCCACAGAAGGAGGTATTGTGCAGAATCCAGAGGACCCATGCAACACCTGTGGGCACAATCTACCGAATTGCACTGAAGTGCTGGACCATGGTAAGTGCCAATTTATACTCTCCATAGAATATAGTCACAATAGTTAATATAGGGAGACTGCTGTAACAGTCAAGTACAGATACATTCTTATTGTAATGTATTGCACATTTTTATCTTGGGCATATTCATTAAGAAGTATGAAGTTTTGCTGCCAGATAGTGTACATTGGATCAAAAGCAAAGCAAAAGCAAAGTGTTTTGCTTATATACCACCCCATACCACTTCAAGTAGTCTCTTGGCAGTTTACAGTTTAATAACAGTATGCAGGCTACACCCCCCCCCCCAGCAAGCTGGGTACTCAATTTACCAACCTCAGAAGGATGGAAGGCTGAGTCAACCATGAGCCAGCTACCTGGGATCAAACCCCAGGTTGTGAGCACAGTTTTACCTGCAGTAAAGGCATTTAACCACTGCGCCACGAGGCTCCTACATTCATTCATACCTTGAGAAGATATCTGAGAGACAGTTTATTCACATTATTCTCCATGTCATGTTCTACTTTTTAATTCATTGAACAACAATCCAATATGAAAAGATCCACAGAATATGAACAAATAATTATTTATTTTATTGACGTGGTAGTATTCAATTTTACAAAATTTACAATCTGTGTTAGGCAGAAATAAAGGCAGCACCATTTTACAAGTAATGTCAATAAAGAGTTTCAAGGAATCTGGGTGCCTAAGCATGTCCAGCTTCTGGAAGTCTAGGAAAAGATCTCAGCTATACCACTAGCTTAAACCACACTAGGTTACTTTAAAATATCAGGAGGATGTGTGTGAGAGTGCCCAGATGACTCTAAAGCTCCTTGTCAAGGAACCTTCTTGGTGCCTTACCTCAAAGGTTTCCTAAGATCACCTTTGGGATTGGGAAAAATACTTAAACCGACTGTGTACTTTTAAAATACACCAGCCAAACTGTCACCATTGAACCAATACACTGGATTTAGCTCTTCCACCCCTGGGCAAAAACCAAACCAGTTGTAAAATTATTATTTTTTATTAAAAATAGTTTAGGTAAAGAATTATTGAAAAATAAGTCAATTGAAAAATACAGGTAATAGTCAGTTTATGGCAATCAGTAAAATAAAGAAACTATCTCACTAATTCTAAGTTACACTTTCCATTGTGGCCTAACTATGCCTAGCATATTCTATGCAAACCTATGGAAGCATATTCAAGACAAAAAGCACACATATAACTAACTTATTGTCTACTTAAAAGCATTTTCTTCTTTAGCAATCACCCCCCCTCCTTTGTCCATCAATCAAACTCATTGTCCAATCATCGGGATACTTTTAATGATAGTTCATGTTCTCATGCGATCATCTCACAGCAATTCCTTAATTAAAACTTGGCACTGATGTTATGGCTTCAATCTTCGTGGATGGTACAACAGAGTTCCATCTTCTCCGTTCCCAGCAGATAAGACACCTGCAAAATAGTTGTCTATACAAATCATAGCAAAACATTCTCACACAGGAACAGAAACTGTTTCTTGCTGATTGCCTGTATTCTAGCCTGAATGAGAGACAAATAACTGAACCATATAAACTCCATCTTGGATCCTTTCTCCTTTCCTCACACTCCTAGATTCCACTTATCTTATTTCCAAAGACAGAACTTACACTTGGTTGTGTACTTACATCTGCACACCAACCCCTGCTGGGTAGGACAAAATACCGAAATGTCCCAAAATTATCAAAAAAATACTTTTGGGCCAAGACATTGTCATTAGCCACACTCACTCTCTTCCCCCAAGGATCACACCTTGGTAAAATAATATTTTTATTGAAATATAAATTGATAAAAAGTCCAAAACATTCAAAGTTCAGTATATCAAGGCATCTTATACAGTTGTCTCAACAGTCCCAACAAAAAAGCTGTAAACAGTGTTCTTCAGTGGGTATATGCCCCTCTACCATAGAGACTTGATCACATGCTCAGGGCCCCCAGAATTTTCATAACAAGAAGCGAACAAATCAGTCTATGAATCCAACATCTGGGCCCTCCATTCCTTCTATGAGCATGTCCATTCCAGTACTCATTAGAAACAAAAGAAGAAAGTTCAGTGGGCCAGTATTAGAGAGGAGAGCCCCAACAAACCATTAGCAGTTAGACCATTGGAATTCTGAGCCATAACCAAAGTGGAGAACCCATAGAACCCATTTGCAAGGGATAATCTAGCTTGATACAATATGGTCTGACATGGGACTACTGGGCCCTCTCAGAAGTGTTGTTGTGCTATACATATAGGAGATGGGGAGATTGTGAAACTACAGATTTCTGGAGTCAATAAGGGTGGCACTGATCACACCCGTTCTTATCAGAGTACAGTACACCAGTTTTGTTCGAGAAAAGCTCTTCACATGGTGTCAAAGACCAGACTAAATCTCCAAAACAGCAATGATGCAAACACGGTATGAACTATAACAGGAAATCATCCATTAAGATTCTTTCCTGGAATACAGCGGGGTGGTCAGCCAAAATTTGGGATACAGCTTTTATTGACTACATCGTCAAATTTGACATCTTTCTACTTCAAGAGACATGAACTCAAGAAGACCTGATTTTGGATGGTTATGCGACCCCTACTCTTAAAGCAGCCTCTAGCGAAAGGGGTGGGTGGCAAAAAGGTGGCATGGCCATTCTTGTATCAACAGAACATAAAACATCTGTTTAAAAACTACAACCCTGTTGTAATCTAGCCCTTGCAACTGTCTTGACATTCACTTCCCATATTTTATTAATTACTGATGTATACCTCCCTCCTCAACAATCTCATACAGAATGTAAAGACCAATGGGCAAAACTAGCTGCTTATATAGATAACTTGTTATCATTATTCCCAATTTTAGAAGGGGATTTCAATGCAAGAACTGGAGAAAATGATGAGGTATTTGCACAGTTTAATATGTTGCCTCTGGACCCACCCACCCACCCCCTGGTGTTACCATAAACAATCGAAGGACCAAGGCTGTAATTATGCAGGTCTTTGACTTATGGAAATGGTCAATAATTTGGACTTGGTATTACTAAATGGAAACATGGAAGGTGATAGGCCCATAGGATTCACATTTACCTCATTGGGAGGTTTGTTCACCATAGTTTATATCATAGACTCAAAGGACTTGATGAACTTAATTACTAATTTTGGGGTTGAATGTCACTCCAAAAGCGACCAATTTCCCTTGTTTTCCACACCTATGTTTAGGACCATTAAGGTGTTTGCAGACAAAGAAGCGACATTCCCACCTTCATCTGAAATCAGAGCTGCCTTGGTCAAGTGGACGGAATTGGATATTTCCATGAGACAACTACTTTTCACAGATCCCCTTTTTCATCTCAGTACACTGACTACAACCACTTATTCCAGTTCAATTGCTCTAGATGCTTATAAGGATTTAGTCCAGCACCTCCAGCCCTATCTAAAATATAATAACACAACCCCCTGCTTTTTCCATACTAGTGGGGGGTGGGACATGGTTTGACTTTGAATGTAAAATGGTAAAAAAATGAGCTAATGGCCAAACACAGATTGTGCCATGAACAAAACCTAGCCAGGATCCCTCCTGTTTGGTTCATTCTTAAGTGAAAATATAAAGCTCTTATTAAAAAGAAAGAATTCAAGCCCAGAGAGAGATCTGGCAACTTTTGACAATTGCAACCATCCTTAAAGACACAGCCACTTTCTGAAGGATAGTGGCAGGGGAAATGCAAAAACATTCTCTCTAGATTGTTCCTCTCATTTTGTCTAATGCTTGGGAGGAACACTTTTGGAACATTTATTCCATACATCTGACTAATGCCCAAAGCTCACTGACAGGTGATGGAAATGTACCAAACTGGCCTCCAATCTTCCCTTTGGATATCTCTGTCCTGATCTGCAAATTGAAAGCTGGTAAAGCCCCTAGGGTGGACTACATTTCAGCAGATTTTTTAAAAATCCAACTCTGATTGCCATCTCTGTTCTCTTGCATCAGCTATACAGCCCATATTCCAGAGGATTGGAGGCTCACCAACATTGTTCCATTATTTTAAGAGCAATGGGTGAACCCTGCTAACTACTGGCCAATAAGCCTACTTAGCATTGTTAGCCAGTTATATGGCAGCCATTTGTTGAATAAACTAACAAACTGGCTACAAGCAGAGAATCTGTTGGCTGAGGAGCAAGCTGGCTTTAGGTCAGGAAGATCTACCTTGGAACAGTGCCTTATTCTTCAACATCTCACAAATAAATACTCCTCTCCTAAAGGTGTTGCCTGGGTATGCAGCTTTCATTGACTTCAAACAGGCCTTTGATCATGTCCCTTTGGGCAAAGTGTGAAGAGACAAACATAGACAGGAGACTTCTCCTGTTTATGTGATGTCCTTATGAAAATTCTAGTTCATGAGTTCTTTGTAAGCCAGCAGGAGTATTGTCCAACCCAATTCCAGCTCATAATTGGATAAAACAGGGTTGCGTTCTGCCTCCAAACTTGTTTAACTTGTTGGTATACTGTTTTATCTATCCTCCTGATACTGACTATCTACATAATAGTCTGTTTGTGACTTTTATCAAAAGTTTTATAATGTTTTTATAATGTTTATTCTGGCAATTTGATGTTTTGGTATTTCTTTTGATTTGGTTAACAATGGTAAATAAAGATTTTTATAAGGCAAAAGCAAGGCAAAGAGATACAGTTTTAGCAAACTTGAAAATTGATTTTTATCAAAATTAATCCATTAAATAATAAACTACAAACTACAAAACCCATCTTTGCTTAAATGCTGCAATGACTAAGTTCTCTAAAATGAAGCCATCTTGCAACCCCCACAATATGCAACCCTAAGAAGCATATTTCATTAGTAACAACTCCTCCCACCCTCATCCGGTCTCTCAGATGAAAACCAACCACAGTGTAGCAAATCTTCATATTCATCAAGGTTCTTTCTATCTTCTCCACCCAAAGTTCTCATGAGAGAATGTACTTTGTTTGGATGCTTAGGAATGTAGATGTTTTGTGTTCCCTTAGTTGCTTCTCCCTGGTCTCAGGTGATAACACTGCACCTGTGGAAACTTAGAAGAGAACTTGGGAAAGTTACTACACAAACCATTCACTCAATTCCTTGCAAACAGGGAGAAGTAAAAGAGACATGGGGGGGGAAAGGATGAGCAGCTATTTTTCTTTGTGCTACCTTTTCATAGTTTTTGTTTAAAGATTATGAGTACCCAAACTACTGTAAAGGGAACAAGATGCTTCATTCAGTCTCACAAGTGAGAAATAAGTTTTAATGATTTCATATTTTGTTTTACATACTCAAAAATTAGCACATGGAAAATTAAAAAACACATTTAATTTTAAAAATGTGTCCATAGCACCAAGACAGAATAAAATCAGTACTATATGAGCTATGGAGATAGGGTAACATCAAGGTAAAGTGAAAAAAAAAATATTTTTCTTTTCAACACTCTGCCATATTAGTAGAATGCTAAAACAATGGTCTCCCAACCAATATTTAAAGTTTGCAATATAGTAAAAAAGAAGATGTATATGTTCCTATTCTCCCTAGGCTTTAAAGTCCAATTTGCTTAGTTTGTGGATACATCAAACATGGTACATTCACCATAATTGTGAATACAGGGGAAAGGAGAAACAAAATTAATGTTCTCTTTCATCTCTGGAGAAGCCATTAGCGAGTGCATGAACATGTGTGGCAGCACTGAGGGACAATAAAACTCAACTAGGTAAAAGCTGTGAAATCTTCCAAGACTGGTTTCTGCAGAGGAGCCAAAACCAATATGGGGGGGGGAGACACAGAAGCAGTGGCATTTCACAGTAAAAAATGACACTAGGAGTGGGTGCTGTACCTCTGCACATGTTTACAACGTTTGCTATATCTTCACCAAATAATTTGATAAATAAAAGGAATTTTGCTGAAAAGTAATATTTCTGAGTTACATACAATTCTGGAATCTGTTAGTGTTTTGAGAAAAATCTTAAGTCATTTGCAACTGGTTTCACAGCTTCTTAAATAAATAGTAAAAACAGAAACTATCTGTCTCTGTGTGGAAATAAGGTGAGTAGTATTAACTGGCTCTAAATGCCCATGGACTAATCAGTTCCTCTCTAATTAATCTTATAAGACTATTGGGTTAAGTCCCTTTTGTGTATGTCAAGAAGTAGAGATGGGCACGACTTAGCGGTATTCCCGTTTCCGTTTCCGTTACTCGGTTCCGTTACTCTACGGAAACGGTAACGGGAATTACTCCGCCAGACTTTGAGCTCGAACCGACGAACGAACAATTTTGGTCTGATTTGTCGTGCTCGTTCCTTGCATCGCGCGATTGCGTGATGCCACGCGGCACAGAAAAAAGTTTTTAAAAGTTAAAAAAAACCAGTTCCCGGCCAAAAAGCAGGCGGAAAAATGCCTGCCGTGCCTCAGGGCACCTACAGAGGGGTTGTTTCTGGAGGTCCCCGGCCTTCCCCCCCCGATCCCCCGTCCTTGTGGGCTACTCTGTGGGACTCGCCTCAGGCTCGCAGCCAGCCAGCAAAAAGCCCAGTCTCGCTGGCCACCGGCCACCGCAATTAAAGCGCAAGCAAGCGGCATGGACGGCACAGGAAAAAACTTTTAAACTCTCCCCCCACCCATTCCCGGGCCAAAAAAGCAGGCGGAAAAATGCCTGCTTGACTAAGGGCGCAGGGCACCTACCGGAGGGGTGGTTTCTGGAGGGGGGGTCCCGCCTCCCCCCCGTCCTGGGCAGCCGGACTCGAGTTGCCATTTCGCCATGCCATGCGGTGCGGGCGGGGGATCCAAAATGGGGCGGCAAACGCAATATTGTTTTTGAAATCGTGGTCCAAAAACACACAAGCACAACAGAAACACGCGAAAATTTATAAACTGCCAGATTTTTTCACAGTAGCAGTGGGTTTTTTCTTGCAACAAAATGTCTCTCCTCTCCTCCTCTGTCCTCCATTGATTTTATTTTATTTTATTTACACCTGCGCAATGATGGGCTGGCCGAGTGGCCAGCCATGTGGGAGTGGACGACCATGCAAATTTTTGGAGCCATCCCACCAATCGCATGGCCACTTGGCCATGGAGACTTCTGGGATGTGCCAAAAAGCCCCCCTAAAACCTGCCCTAGCCCTAACCCTAACCCTTGACTCCGTTCACAGACTGTCTTCTTAGTGGGTCAGAGAGGCACCCAGAGGTGCAACCCACTAGCCCACCGTAACCTTACCCGTCACTAGCCTAACCCTAGCCATTGCACTAAGCCACCTTAAAGCCAGATCTACTTGCTTGCATTGCACTACACGCAGCAAGTACAATTCCCTTCTGTGTGAGACATGGTGGTGCGAGAGCCTTGTGAAGGGCGGGCATGACGCTATCACTCTCACACTGGTCTCACTGTCTGCACATTATGTTATGCAATATCCATATGGCTATTGCATAGCATTTTGCAGCAGCAGCAGGTGAGGAAGGGAGACCCCCATGTAGAGGGGTCTCTTGGAGCCTGCTTCCCCTTCCTAGTGGGTGAGGATAGGAGGCACCCACGGGTGCCTCCAGGAGCCCACTTTCCCTTTATAGCGGGCAGAGGAGGCACCCACCCCACAGAGGTGCCTCCAGGAGCCCTCCCCCCCAAAACCAGTACTAACGACAACGAAAAAACAAAAAAACAAACCGACTAATTTTTGCGAATTTTCGCGAAAAAGGAAACGAGCCGAAACGGGACCAGCCCGACTAACGACAACTCGAAAAAATTTTTTTTTCAAGTCGTGCCCATCTCTATCAAGAAGTCATCTATTAATGAACACTTTCACATTCACTTTGTCTTTCAAGCAACTATGCATCTTATATCCATTTGCCTGGAATAAGCCCTCTTTTCCTGAACTAAGCGGTACTTTTTGGACAGTTAATACATAGAATGTCATTTATAAATGATATTTTACAGATAAAGTAATGTTACATTTTTGCAGCTCCTCCTTGGTTGACCTTAATACCCACCTTGGGAAGTGGACACTACAGCTTTCTAGGTCCAAACCTATCCTCTTCCGAAAAGATAAAAAACAGTTGTTTTACCTGATCCCTTGTTTTAGCAGCCCATTTGTTCATTATGTTTACTGATGGATTAGGATGGCCAGATTAAATGTTTTCGAGAAGCCAAGCGAGGCTCTTTTCATCACCTCCTCTGTGGCAGAGGAAGCCTTTTACCTGGTGTCCAGATGAGGCAGGGCCCAGAGGCCAGGTATGGTGGCCTCAAGGGGCTGGACTGAGACAGCCTTTAGAAAGGCTGCTCACCCTGTGCTCAGCCTCTTTCCATGCAAGAGGACTGGAAGAGACTGCTAATGCACAGGGGCGCTGGGTAGTTTTGTTTTGGTCTGCAGTCTGTGCAGCATGTGTTGGATTTCAGGGTGTGCAGCTGCAACCATAGTTTGGTGGAACATGGTTGGGGGGATGATATTCACCCCTCAGCACTAAAACTCAGATGGGGGGGGGAGAGGCCTGGTGCAGCTTGGCACCTGCTGGGCTCTTAGCCCTTTCAGCTTCAGATGGGTTGGGAGTCTGGCAAGGGTGCTCATGCCAATGTGGAGCAGGAGGGAAAAGCAAATAATTAAATAAAATATATTAAAAATAATTAAACATAGGAATACCAATGCAGATGAAAAGAGGGAACTGGGGATATGGGTGCTATATAAGTGACAAAAATTAACTTGAATTTGATAGAATAACAGGTTATTTTTATCAGTATTGTTGTGTATTGATCTGTATTCCTATTATCTGTACTTGCTTTTGTTGAAGTAACTGCCTTCCTGTTCCAAAGGGAACAGGCCTATTGTTTTATTCAAGTTGCTGCATTTGGATCCTCAATCCTATTGGTCTCTGCCAAAAGGCAGCTTTGTGATTGGTTATAATTGTTCCCTCCAAAATGTATCTTTTGCTAGCCAGTCCTGGCTCCTATAAATGTAGCTCCCTCTCCCCAGTCAGGGAGGGATTCAAAAGCATGCAGGTTGGCAAAACTCAGACACTTGGGTGACCTCAGGTTGTATTCTATTGTTGTTTTGGAAGGTGAGCATGCAAATTTGGCAGCTGTAGGCACCAAGAGTTCAGGGTTGGAAAGTGCTGGTGAGCCACAACAGCAGACAGTGGTGGCCAGAAAAACTCAGAAGCCATTGATTGGAACACAAACGACGGTTCTAGAAATGGAGATATAAATGATGGAAGGGGCAGTGTTAAAAAAAACTTTCCCCCCATCATCTGAGGTGTGGGGGGGGAACCTTTTTTCCCCACCCTAGCACTGATCAGCTGGCAGGCAGGTCTTGGGGAGGGAAAAATGTTTTTTTTCCCATCCCCAGGCCCGCCTGCCAGCTGATCTGCGCTGTGGCCACTTTCCAGCTCCCACTACATGAACCATTTTGTTAGTGGTTTTGTACGAATATTTTTGAAAAAAAAATGTATGAAACAAAATGAAACAAATGTGGGAGTACAAAACGGGATGAAATGAAGCATAATTTTTGTGTTTCGTGCCCATCCCTAGTTGCAAGTGGTGAGCAATTGGTTCAATAGTAGCCATCTGATTGAAAGGGTGACCCAGGTTATTCTAGGGCAGTGGTGGTGAACCTCTGGCACTCCAGATATTTTGGACCACAATTTCCAGAATTCCAAGCCTAAATTGCCAATAAGGTCTGTGGGAGTTGTGGTCCAAAACATCTGGAGTGCTGAAGGTTCGCCACCACTGTTCTAGGGGGTCTTGAAACTGACAGCCATGTACATTTTGACACCAAAGTTCTGTATTTTTCCGTCTACAAAATGATCCAAAGTATAAGATGACCCCCACTTTCCCACCCCCCGAATTATAGAAAAAGAAGAAAGAGGAGCCATCCAGGCTGGATCCTCCCCATCTTCTTTCCCATAGTATTATTCAACACAGAATTCAGATAGCAAATCTCTCTGCCTCTTCCTGCCACCACTCTCTCCGTTTCTAACACTTACTGGCAGCTAACACAACCTTTTCTTTTCTCTTGATAAAACAGTCTGTTGCCTTCTTTTATTTATTTATTTATTTAACATTCACCTGATAAGTGGTGACAGCAGTGGCTCCTCTTTTTCAGTGCTGTTGCCGGCATGACTAACAAGCACCACCTCTTTTGCTGCCATCAACTAGCTTCTCTAGTAAATTAATGCTTTCAGACTCTTTTAAATGAAATAAAGTTAAAAGAAGTTTTACAAAGTAGAATTGAAAGCATTACGGGTAACGTGTTTAGGGACAAACAAAAGGAAGAGTATAGCTCAAACACACTAAAGTTATGTTACAGACAAAGCTGATCACTTGCACACCTAGTTCTTAAGTTTACAGACACTTTGTTTTCATCACAGATGTTCTAAAATCCTATCTCTTCTCTCTCTAGTCCTTAACTATCTCTGTCAGACCGTATCTGACTCTATCTCAGATCCTATCAGTCTTTATGAGTCTGTGTACGTCTCTATCTGCCTTTTTCTCAGTGTGTGTAAGTCCCTATCTGAACTACTCAGTGCTGGGCTGAGCCTTAAATCCCCTCAAGCTCCTTCCCCAAACTCTCTCATTAATCCACAAACAATCAATCAACATAGACAGCTCATGGATTATTCATTCACAAAAGGGGTAAACACCACATGTGGCAACTGCTCCTCTCTCTCTCTCTCTCTCTCTCTCTCTCTCTCTCTCTCTCTCTCACACACACACACACACACACACACACACACACACACACACACACACACACACACACACCATCTCCAACATCCCCCCCCCACACTCATGATTTGTGAGGAGCACGATAACTGTATGGTCACTTGCCTGCCAGGTGCAGAGGTTGCAGACATCACGAGAAATCTAGATAGCTTGTTAGAGAGAACTGGGAAGGAGCCAGTGGTCATGGTACACGTTGGTACCAATGATGTCGGGAAGGCCAAGCGGTCAGTCTTGGAAGCCAAATTCAGGTTGTTAGGTAGAAGATTGAAGTCCCGGGCTTCCAAGGTAGCATTTTCAGAAGTGCTACCTGTTCCTCGTGCAGGACCCGCCAGGCAGGCAGAACTCAGAAGCCTCAATGTGTGGATGAGGTGATGGTGTCGAGAGGAGGGCTTCAGATTTGTCAGGAACTGGAGAATATTTTGGGACAAGCCAAACCTGTTCAGGAGGGATGGGTTGCACTTGAATCATGATGGGACCAGATTGCTGGCACTCAACCTCAAAAAGGCAGCAGAGCAGCTTTTAAACTGATAACTGGGGGAAAGCCGACAGGAGCTGAGTGGCATCCGGTTCGGAACACCTCATCCTCGGGGTATGAGGTTGGAGAGGGTAGAGAATCACATAGAGATGACATAGCAGGTATTAGCACTGGGAGAATAATGGACTGTGACAGTTTGTCTACTGAAAATAAAAGCTGTGAGTGGAAAAGAACAAGG
Organism: Phrynocephalus guinanensis; assembly: GCA_037367245.1. NCBI lineage: Eukaryota > Metazoa > Chordata > Lepidosauria > Squamata > Agamidae > Phrynocephalus > Phrynocephalus guinanensis. Next base: position 4,664,031 of record CM074735.1, read on the forward strand.
CGGCAGCTGTTGTTGCGGGACCCACTGTACAGGTGCTTCTACGCTAATGCTCGAAGCCTCCGAGCAAAGATGGGAGAACTTGAACATTTGGCAGCTAGGGATAACATAGATATAATAGCCATAACAGAAACCTGGTGGAATGTGGAGAACCAGTGGGCTACAGCAATCCCAGGCTATAAACTCTATAGAAGGGATAGAGAGGGGCGGGTTGGAGGGGGAGTGGCCATCTACGTTAAAGAAGGGGTAAAATCCAGCAGAATGGAGATGGACAGAGGGTCTGACTCCACCATAGAATCACTGTGGGTTAAACTACCAGGTCCCAGGAGTGATGTGATAGTTGGAGTATTCTATCGTCCACCAGATCAAAAACTAGAGGGGGACCTTGAAATGAGGAGAGAAATCATGGAGGTGGCTAAGAGGGATAGGATAGTAATCATGGGGGACTTCAATTATCCCCACATTGACTGGGTCAATGCGAGCTCCGGGCAAGAAAGAGAAACTGGGTTTCTCGACTTGCTGAATGACTGTGCCTTAGAGCAAGTTGTCATGGAGCCCACCCGAGAACAGGCAACTCTGGATCTAATACTGTCTGATACTCTGGACCTGGTCAGGGATGTGAATGTCACTGAGCCTCTGGGGAACAGTGACCATGCTGCAATCTCCTTTGCCATGCATGTCGGAGGAAGAGTGTCAACCAAATCAGACAGAAAAACCCTTGATTTTCGAAGGGCAAACTTCCCTCAGATGAGGAAACTAGTTAGAGAGAAATTGAAGGGGAAGGTTAGAAGAATCCAATCTCTTCAGAGTGCATGGATCCTGTTTAAAACAACAATAATAGAGGCCCAGCACAAGTGCATACCACAAAGAAAGAAGAGCTCATTTAAGTCCAAGAGGACACCGGCATGGTTAACGAGTGGAGTTAGAGAGGCTCTAAAACGCAAGGAGAGGTCTTTCTGTAAATGGAAATCCTCCCCAAATGAGGAAAATAAAAAGGAACACAAACTCTGGCAAAAGAAATGTAAGAAGATGATAAGGGAGGCAAAGAAAGATTTTGAGGAACGCATGGCTAGCAATATAAAGGGTAATAATAAAAGCTTCTTTAAATATGTTAGAAGTAGAAAACCTGCCAGAGAACCAGTTGGCCCTCTGGATGGTGAGGGAGGAAAAGGGGAGGTTAAGGAGGACTTGGAAATTGCAGAGAAATTGAATGACTTCTTTGCGTCTGTCTTCATGACAGAGGACCTTGAGCGGATTCCGCTGCCTGAGCCGCCCCTCTTGACTAAAGAATTAAATCAAATACAGGTTAAAAGAGAGGAGGTTTTAGGACTAATCGATAAATTGAGGATTAACAAGTCACCGGGCCCAGATGGCATCCACCCAATGGTTATTAGGGAACTTAGAAATGAAATTGCAGATCTCTTAACGGTTATATGCAACTTGTCTCTTGAAACGGCCACAGTGCCGTAGGACTGGAGGATGGCGGATGTCACACCAATTTTTAAAAACGGAAGGAGGGGGGACCCAGGAAACTACAGGCCAGTTAGCCTTACATCTGTCCCAGGGAAGATGGTGGAAAGCCTCATCCAAGAGAAAATCTTAAAACACATAAAAGAACAAACCTTGCTGAGAGAAAATCAGCATGACTTCTGTAAGGGTAAATCTTGTCTGACAAACATTTTAGAATTTTTTGAAAAGGTCAACAGGCACGTGGATTTGGGTGAACCGGTGGATATTGTCTATCTGGAATTTCAAAAGGCTTTTGACACAGTCCCTCACCATAGGCTGCTGAGAAAATTGCAAAGTCAGGGGATAAGAGGGCAGGTCCTCTTATGGATTGAGAACTGGTTGAGATCCAGGAAACAAAGAGTAGGTGTCAATGGGAAATTTTCACAATGGAGAGAAGTGAAAAGCGGTGTGCCCCAGGGGTCTGTCCTGGGACCGGTGCTTTTCAATCTGTTCATAAATGACCTGGAGACCGAGCTAAACAGTGAGGTGGCAAAGTTTGCGGATGACACAAAACTTTTCCATGTGATAAAACCCAGAGAAGATTGTGAAGAGCTCCAGAAGGATCTCTCCAAACTGGGGGAATGGGCTGAGAAATGGCAAATGCATTTTAATGTAACCAAATGTAAAGTAATGCATATTGGGGCAAAAAATCCAAACTTCATCTGTCAACTCATGGGCTCTGAGTTATCCGTGACGGATCAGGAAAGAGATCTTGGTGTGTTGGTGGACAGCTCCATGAAGGTGTCTCCCCAATGTGTGGCAGCAGTGAAGAAGGCCAATTCCATGCTTGGGATTATCAAAAAGGGGATTGAAAATAAAACAGCCAACATTATAATGCCATTATACAAAACAATAGTAAGGCCCCACCTGGAGTATTGTGTACAATTCTGGTCACCACATCTCAAGAAAGACATAGTGGAACTGGAAAAGGTGCAGAAAAGAGTGACTAAAATGATTACTGGGCTGGGGCACCTCCCTTATGAAGAAAGGCTAAAACATTTGGGCCTCTTTAGTCTGGAAAAAAGGCGCTTGAGGGGGGATATGATTGAGACATACAAAATAATGCAGGGTATGAGTAAAGTGGATAGAGGGAAGCTCTTCTCTCTCTCCCAAAATACCAGAACTAGGGGACATACACTCAAATTGAAGGCTGGGAGAGTAAGAACTGACAAAAGAAAATATTTTTTCACCCAGCGCGTTGTAAGTCTATGGAACTCCCTGCTCAAGGGAAACATTTATAACGATCTATTACGCTGCCTTATTAATCCTATATCGATTTATATCAAATATTGTATGAGTAAAATGGCTTCGGTTAGGCTCTCTCTCTTGCCTGTCCTTTTTCCTGTCAAGCCAAATGTTATTCTACGCCTGCACTGCAAAGGCGAGATATGCTTTGGTGCTATGTTTAGCTTAAGAGGCAATTATCTATATGTTAAGGAATGCAATTAGCCAAGTGTCTTTGAGTAGAGGAGCGCCTCCATGGAATTCCTACCTGTCAAGTAACTCCCTGGCTCCTCAAGACACAAGGGGGGGAATAACTCCCTGGCTCCTCCAGGCACAGGCTTCAAGAGGAAGATAAGCGAACAGGCGCCAGAGCCACATATAGATCATATACATGTCTTTTCCCTTTTGACTTGATTTGTTACATGCTGCTGTGCCCTATCAGTATGGGTACGGGAGGGGGGATTGTGAGTAAGGAAAAACTCTATAAAAAGGTTAGTATTTCTTTGTTCTGGGCCGTCAGACTTTTTCAGACCTAGACTCTGCTGACGGTCCGTTGACAACGCTTCAATAAAGCCTTTCTCTGTTCAACCGGAACCCAGGCTTGTCTTTAATCCCTCGACCTCCCGAAGTGCGCGGCACAACCGAGAGAAAGATAGCCTACATTTCTGGTGCCGTGACTCGGATCGCCCCTCTTCGGGAGCGAGGGGCTTGGCCAAGCGATGATGAACAGCCAGCACCGGACGACGACCGACTCCAGTCGACACCTCCCAATTTGAAGAGGGGAATCGTTCCGTCCAGCGCTTCGGCGGGGACATCATCGCTCGGGGAGAAGAGTTCGCGGAACATTTGGTAAGGAGGGAAACCTTCAAAAGGGGAGACGGAAATCCTCTGTGGGTGAGGGCAGGGAGGGACGGAAAACCTTCCGCCTCAGTAGCAGAAGAATATGACCCACTGTCTCCCCCACCCCCGTATGCCCCCGATGGCCCGCAGGGCAACCCAGCGCCCGCTCCCAATCCAGCGCCAATACCAGCACCCGGTCCTAATCTAGGAGTGCTGCCCGTGAACGATACTCTCCCGACGCCCCGAGACGTCCCCAAAGATGAGCCCCAAGCCAGTGGAAGGAAGCCGACAGGCGGCAGAACGGATGAGGAAGGAGATGATGGGAAAGGGGAGGAAGATGAGGACGAGTTCCACCAGAGGATAAGGGGAGATTTTGAATGGAGCGCGGCGGACCACGAGAGAGTGCAGAATGTAATTAAGGGGCACGAGACAGTAATGGAGGTCGGAGATTATGTATTGGCAGCAGGGGAAAAGCGAAATTGGAGGAAGAGACAGAAACACCTCTTGAAAGCATATGATGCGGCGAAGAGACGAGCCGAGGCCCTTAGACACCAGAAGGCTGTGGGAAGAGCTAAGCTCATGCCGCTGAGGAGGGTCTATGATCCTATAACTCCGGATCATGATGGACCCCGGACCTATTCCATGCAACACGTGCCATTTACAAGCAGCGACATAATTAATTGGAAAATCACGCTGCCAAGTCTGGATGACGATCCTGACAAGGTATAATGCATGATGGATAGCATTTTTAGTGTTTATATGCCCACTTATGAAGATATCCAACACCTGATCCGTGGCCTGTTTAATTCAGAGGAAGCCCGGAAAATTTTTGAAGCAGCTAGAAATTCCCGCACAAATCAAGGGGACACCCCAGCTCAGGCTGAAGCAGCGGTCCCAACAATTACCCCACCAAATTGGGATTACAACACAGATGGGGGGCTAGCCTCCTTGTGAATCTACCACGCCGCAATTCTCCAAGGTATAAGAGCGGCAGGACAGAAAAAGATTAACATGTCTAAAGTGAATGACGTTGTCCAAAAGGCAGACGAGCCCCCCGGTGAGTTTTTGGACCGCCTTTTCCAAGCGTTCAGAAAGTACACCCCAATTAATCCAGAAGATGCTGGGATGGAGAATATTGTAAAAACTGTTTTTGTAGCTCAGTCCACACCAGACATTCGCAAAAAGATCCAGAAGGATGAGAATTTTATGGGGCAGTCTCTCCAATGGATGCTGCAAGCAGCGCAGACCACGTACAATAATAGAGAGGAAGAGCAAACCACCCAGAAAAACAAATGCCAAGCAAGAAGGGTAATGGCTTTAAACCAAGCCCCAGGACCCTATGCCCCTGCGCCCAGACGTGCACCCCTAGAGAAGGATCGCTGTGCTCTATGCAAAAGACGAGGACACTGGCGCAGAGAATGCCCCCTGAATCGGGACACGCAGAGGCAGGGCAGCCAATTTCAGGGACCACGTCATCCCTGGCAGCCGGCAGCGCCTGCGAGATACCCAACAGCAAACTCGCCCAGCCACCAGCCAGGCTATCGACACTCAATGTCAGGTCTCCCTAGCTATGGACAGTCAGCTCAATTCCAGCCAGCTCAGTGTCAGCCCACTGGCCAAATCCAACACCAGCCCACCGAGCAAGGAGCCCAGATGCTCCCGAGACCGCAGTGGGGGCAAGGCCCCGCTTGGACTCCGCCATACCAAGGCATGATGATGCTGGAAGAGGAAGATAGTCAGCAATGAAGGCGACAGGGTTCTTGCCCCGGTGAGCCCACCGTCAGTGTTCAAACCGGGAGCAAAACCACACAGTTCCTAGTCGACACGGGTGCAAGCCATTCAGTTATTCCCAAACTCGTGAACTCCCTTGACAGGACTTTTTCAATTAATGTCATGGGAGCCACCGGAAAAGCACAGCACGCCTATTTCATGAAGCCCGTTCAGTGCAAATTAGGCGGCCACGTCGTTGAACACAAATTTCTACACATGCCAGACTGTCCCATTCCCCTCTTAGGACGGGATCTGCTTTTTAGATTAGGTGCCCAAATCACTTTCACGCCAAAGGGAGAAGTCCACCTAACTACCGGCCCCCAGGAGCCCACGGGAGAAGTGTGCCTTATATATCCCTTGCGAGAGGGCGTTTGATGGTAGTTCAAGAGGAATCGAGACAGCTTTCCCAAGACTTCCTTGACCAAGTAAATCCAGAAGTTTGGGCAGAGGGAAACCCACCCGGAATGGCATGCAACATCCCACCAATCGTGGTCCAACTTAAGCCCATGGCTGGTCCGGTCTCAGTTCCACAATATCCCATCGGGAGGGCTGCGGCCGAAGGGATATGGGTACATTTGCAGAGACTGATTGAGCATGGTGTTTTAGTCCCTTGCCAGTCTGAATGGAACACTCCCTTACTGCCCGTCCGTAAGCCAGACGGAACTTATCGCCCGGTCCAGGATCTCCGCTTGGTCAACGAGGCAATCGAAGCACTTCATCCAAATGTCCCTAATCCTTACACGATTTTAAGTTTGATTCCCCTGGAAACCAAGTATTTCACAGTCTTGGACTTGAAAGATGCCTACTTCTGTTGCCGCTTAGCCCCCCAAAGCCAACCCATCTTTGCTTTCCATTGAGAAGACCCACACACAGGGACAAAGCAACAATTCAAATGGACGAGGTTAGTCCAAGGTTTCAAAAATTCTAGTACATTGTTTGGGGTGGCCCTGGCGTCGGATCTTGCCACATTTCCCAAGAAAAGGGGACAAATCGTCTTGCAATATGTAGATGACATTTTGGCGGGAGCGGAGACGAAAGACGAATGCAAGCAACTCACCACCGATCTCTTGAATCACTTGGCAAGCGCGGGTTACCGTGTCTCAAAGAAGAAAGCCCAAATCTGTGAGGAGACAGTCCGATATCTAGGGTTTGAAATTTCAAAGCAGAAGCGCCAGCTCCGAGATGAGCGGAAACAGTCAATTGTTCAGATACCGGAGCCTAAGAACAGGAGGGAACTCAGGGGTTTTCTAGGAGCAGCAGGCTTCTGTAGAATTTGGATTCCAAATTTCAGCTTGTTAGCGAAACCACTTCACGCGGCCACGCGAGGAGCCGAGGGTGATCCTTTTCTATGGGGGCCGGAACAGCAACAAAGTTTTAAAAGGATCAAACAAGCCCTTATAGAAGCGCCCACCTTGGGCCTCCCTGATCCTAACAAACCGTTTTATCTGTATACTGATGAGGAGGAAGGAGTCGCGAAAGGAGTTTTGTGCCAAAAATTGGGGAGTTGGCAACAACCAGTAGTGTACTTATCAGAAAAGTTAACTCCAGCTGAACAAGGACCTCCGTATTGCATGCGAGGAATTGTAGCGCTAGCGGCTCTTTTGAAGAAGGCTGACAAGTTCACTTTTGGGCAGCCAACACACTGCATCACCAGGTATGCAATCTTACCACTCTTAGATGCTAAGGGAGGGTATCATCTGTCCCAAGCAGCTATGATTAAGTGCCAAAAATTGTTCTCAAGAACTGGTCTCACTTTTCAAACAACTGAGGGTCTCAATCCAGCGACCCTGCTGCCCATTAGTGATCGTCCAGCTGTGCATGATTGCATCCAGACCATGGACGAAACCTATTCATCCCGACCAGACCTCTGTGACACCCCACACCCGCAGTGGAAGAATTGGTTTGTGGATGGAAGCAGCTCACTGATTGAGGGAACAAGGAGAGCAGGCTATGCCGTGGTCGAGTTGGAGGAATGTGTCATAGAAGCAAGGCAGCTACCTCCAGGAACTTCGGCCCAGCAAGCTGAACTTATTGCACTCACCCGAGCTCTAGAGCTCTCAGAAGGAAAAAGCATAAATATTTTCACTGATTCTAAATATGCATTTCTTGCCCTGCATGCGCACGGAGCACTGTGGAGGGAGAGAGGACTGCTTACCTCAGAGAGCACCTCGGTAGCACTTCCTGAAATGTTATTGCAACTTTTAGAGGCTGTTTGGAAGCCCAAGGAAGTCGCAGTTTTACATTGCTACGGCCACAAAACCGGCCCGAGTTTGGTAGCCAGAGGGAACCGGCTAGCAGATCGCGTTGCCAAAGAAGCAGCCCAGAGCGCTCCTGAGCTGCAGCTTAGCCTTATCCCTGTCGATGTGCTTCCACTGACACCACCGTTTTATTCAGCTGCCGAGGAAAAATTTGCGAAACAACAGGAACTGTCAAAAACCCCAGAGGGATGGTACATGATTCCCAGCGGGCAATTGTGGGTCCCAGAAAATCTAGCCCGCCAAGTCATTCAAAACCACCATGAAAGCACACACCAGGGTCCCGATGTGGCCCACCACCAGCTGAGCCCATATTTATACATAGCCAAGCTTCGTCAGTTAGCTTCCAATGTGTCCCAACGGTGTGTTCTCTGTCAAAGAAATAATCCCCGTTCAGGAAGTTTGCCTCCACCTGGCATTCAACATTACGGCCAGGAACCCTTTGAAGATCTTCAAATAGACTTTGCAGAATTGCCTCAATGCGGACTGTATCGTTACTTGCTTGTAGCGGTCTGTACATTTACAGGATGGGTGGAGGCCTACCCCTCAATTGAAACACCTCAATTGAAACCACCCCATTGAAACACCTCGGCGTGTCACCATTTGAACTTTTATTCAGCAGGCCAGTTCCAATATCATATGGGTTGCGACCCGAGAGTGTAGCTACAATGACTCATGCTAGATATCTTCAGTTGCTTGGCCGATCTCTTTCTTCCCTTCACAGGTGGACTTTGGAGAAACTCCCGGTTGTTCTGCAGGAGCCTCTTCATCGCTTTCAGCCTGGTGATTCGATTTGGGTGAAAGACTGGAATCAGCAGCCGCTGAAGCCCAAGTGGAGGGGTCCCTCCACCGGAAGGTCTGGGGAAAGGCAGGTTCCAGAGTCAGATCAAGCTTTTGCCTTACTCTAGGCCCTCCTTTGAAAGGGGATGTTTACGTTTTCAATGTTAAATATAATTTGGCCCTATTTCAACCCACCTCCTGTCTCATTTTTTCTGAGCTGGCTGAGAAAGCTCTTTTTGGCAATGCATTTGCCGAATTGGAAGCCTTTTGTTTGCTGTCTGGGCAAGGCAGGCTCAGGAGACCAGGTACTGTACAGTGGCCTCAAGTGGGTGGAGGTGAGAGAGCCTTTTAAAAAGATGCTTGCTCCATGCCCAGCCTCCTTCCATGTAAGAACAGCAGCCCTTCTGCCCACACTTTATAGAAACAGGTTAGCAGTTAGAAAGCATGAAGATGCGAGTTGATAAATAGTACTGCCATAAAAGCATGAAGGTAAACAGTGTTTCCTTGCAGCCATGCTGGCCACATGGCCACAAACTTCCACAGCACTGGCTCTTTTGCTTAAAAACAGAGATAAGCACCACCCTTAAAGTTGGGCATGACTAGCACGCATGTGCATGGGGAACCTTTAACTTTAAGGGCCAGGGTGGGAATTTTTGACCTGCTCCTTGATTGGCTCTAAGGAGTAGGTGAGTTTCCGCCCATCCCTTATCAATTAGTGCTTTGCCTTTGTAGGGTGTAGGCTGTTGTGATCACACTAGTGGCTGGTGTGAAAGGCATGAGTTTTTCAGGTGAGTTCCAAGGAACACCCGAGAAAGGTGGAAGTCATCCCACCTCCCAGCATTAATGGTTTCTGTGTTGGGAGGGAGTGCGTGAGTAAATGGTTTCCCAGGGCACCAAATGCCTAGAGTCAGGTGCCTCAGTTGGCCTGCATGCGGCCCAGTGATATGGCAATTTACCAGAAGTTAATCTGAGTCTGGGGCAAGGTCAGTTCCAGATTCAGATAATGCTTCTACAGTATTCTAGCCCCCCTTTTGAAATGGGATGTTTACATTTTCAGTGTTAAATAAAGTGTGGCCCTATTTCAGCCTACCTCCTGTGTCCTACCACATTATTCCAGACTGGCCAGGCTAACTGGAATAAGTTTTTGATGTGGACATTTTGTTTGATGTAACTTGGATTCCAGTGCAGACCTGCTGAAATTTCCTCCTCTGTGTAAATGCCACAGCTATTGGAGTCTTCTCTTCCTTTTCAGGAAGTGCAAGTTTCCATATCTGAAAAGCATGAAATAAAAATGTTTTTTTTTAAAATCAGCTTTTGAACCCACTTCAAAACAAACAAAACCCCAACCATAATTTATTTGCTTACATATACTTTTTGAACCTTCTATTTGCTTTGGTTGCTGGAGAGGGGGTTTACAGGTTTCTTTGCTGTAAAATATGTGTTCCTATTTTTTTCTGGAGGTTTTCAATACCAAATTTTGTAACTGCTGATCGCTGCTAAACTGTTGTTCTTGTTTAGTAATTCAGTCGTATCCGACTCTTCGTGGCCCCATGGACAAGAGCTCGCCAGGCCCTTTCTGTTTTCCACTGCCTCCCGGAGTTTGGTCAAATCCATACTGGTTGCATGGATGACACCGTCTAACCATCTCATTCTCTGCCGTCCTCTTTTCCTTTTGCCTTCAATCTTTCCCAACATCAGGGACTTTTCCAAGGAGTCCTCTCTCCTCACGGGGTGGCCAACATATTGGAGCCTCAGTTTCAAAATCTGTCCTTCTAGTGAACATTCAGGGTTGATTTCTTTCAGGATAGATAGGTTTGATCTCCTTGCAGTCCAGGGGACTCTCAAGACTCTCCTCCAGCACCACAGCTCAAAAGCATTTATTCTGTGGTGATCAGCCTTCTTTATAGTCCAGCTCTCACTTCCATACATCACTACTGGAAAAACCATAGCTTTGACTATCCTGACCTTAGTAGGCAAAGTGATGTTTCTGCTCTTTAGGGTGCTATCTAGGTTTGCCATTGCTTTCCTCCCAAGAAAAAGGTGTCTTTTAATTTCGTTGCTGCAGTCGCCATCTGCAGTGGTCAAGGAGCCCAAGAAAATAAACTCTGCCATTGCCTCCACTTCTTCCCCTTCTATTTGCCAGGAGGTGATGCGACCGGTGGCCATGATCTTAGATTTTTTGATGTTGAGCTTCAGCCCTTTTTTTTCACTCTCCTCTTTCATCCTCATTAAGAAGGTGAAACTGTATCAAATACTTATTCCTGGGAAAGCTACATTAGTTGATTAGCTACATCACTAAGCACCTTTTAAATGTACAGTGGCCAGTTTTGGAGAAAGGTAATAAAAAGTAGATGTGATGGGCACACAAAATACCTTAGGTTACAGTATGTGCATCCCAAGATTATATGCACAGGGTTTAAGAAAACCCAATTTTCTCTTTCCTGCCAAATGATTTGGGAAAGAATGCTTCAGGGAGGACAAAATAATTTATACAGTATGAGGATGTCATTGCCAGGATTTGGGAAGGTAGAATATGGCAACTTGCTGGAAAGAAACTTTCTGGTGACTAATAAGGTAAAGGAAAGAGAGAAATTCAGAGGGGAAAGTCTGGAAAAGAAAAAGTGGGAGAAAAAATATGACACCTGAAAGAGGAGTTTGTAGCCAATGTAAAGGTAATCCACAATGAAGGTAGAAGGTGTGGAAGACTCATGAGAAAGAAAAATATAGAGGAAAGAAAAGGGAGGTAACAGATTTAAGTCTGGCAATGATGGCTTTTTAACCTAAGTAGAATTGGGGTTTAATACAGATTATATGATTAGAGAATCCTTCAATTTCTACAAAAACATAGAACGAGGCTTTTCCAAAGATCAATTAATCATGTGTGCTTTATTCTGTACACACATTAAATTGAACATAGATGGCATTTAATTATAAATTGCAGAGGAGCATTTATAATAATAGCATAGTTGCACTGATTCTAATGTGACAAAACCTAATTTTTTTCATACATGTATTACACTGTCAAGAAATTATTGTTCTAAAATTTCATATATTAGAAATTCCTGAGTCCCCTTAGGCTTTTTCTTCTAGAGACTCTAGAAGAAATAAAATAAGAAGAAATAAATTATTGGAAACTGGTTATTTGTCTTAAATAACAGTAATTAATTTATTTTCAGGGGAAAGGAAGTTAGAAAAATATTATAAAAGTTGGGAATAGTAGCTAGAGATGTGTATCGGCTTCAGAAGAAAGTGTGCCTAATCTACTACAGAACCCGACGGATTTCCAAAAAACTCCATCCTTAGGACATACACCCAATCTACCGGGAAAAAAACACATCACAAAACACTTTTCAGTGTTGCTAGCCCTTTATTTCACAGAGCTGTCTCTGTCCTCAAAACCCCATTGCCTATATTTATGCTCATAGAGGCAGATGACATCATCAGCTGATAACTGCAACATTTAATTGAAATGAATTGAAAGCCTCCTATCCTACATTAAGATGCAATGCTGTTTAGGACTCACTTTTGCTCTGGGGAAACCTTTGAGCTCCTCAGGACTGGGAGGGTGGAGAGACTTTAACTGTCAAAAATCACCTCTGAATAATGTCCAACATCATATATAATATATATATATATATATATATATATATATATATATATATATATATATATATATATATATATATATATATATATATATATATATATATATATATATGCCAACAGGTGGGGATGGGCACCTTACGAAAAAATGACATGCTGTTTTGTCGTTTCATAAAGTTATGAAACGAAACGAAATGAAATGAAAAGGGAGACAGTGTGTTATCACATATATATATATATATATATATATATATATATATATATATATATATATATATATATATATATATATATATATATATATATGCCAAAGGTGGGGATGGGCACCTTACGAAAAAATGACATGCTGTTTTGTCGTTTCATAAAGTTATGAAACGAAACGAAATGAAATGAAGTGTGTTATCACAATCCAAACTGAAATGATGTTTTCGGTTTGGTTCCTCTGAACCGGGAAGCCGCTGCCAGATCTCCGTTAAGGCAACGGGCTGTGATCTGGCAGCTGTTTCCCGGTTCTCCCCACTGCCTCCCAGCTGACTCTGGCAACTCAAGCCATCAAAATAAACCAGCTGGGAGGCAGTGGGGGGGGGCATTTTTCCAATGCAGCCAAAGGAGTATGGGAGCCCCTTTGGCTGCGTCGGAATCCCAGGGAATCCCCTTTGATTCCAAATACAAAAGTAGAACAGGCGGTACCTTTCGGCTACTAGAAAAATAACAAAATATTTACAAATATTTTGAGAGCAAAGCCCTCTTCTTCAGAGCTGTACCAACAGATTAAAACATGGCAAAAGATGGATTTGCCATGAGTTATTACTTAGATGTAAAGTCCTTGGCAAGATGGAAAATATGCCAGGTAGTTTCTTAGTTGAGGCCTGGAGCTTAGATGTTCTGAGGCTGCATCTGAAGTGTTTTTATTGTCCCATTCCTTCAAACAACATGTCATAGCTCAGGTACACACTATCACACCCCCTCTCCATGTGGCTCTTCGAAGCTAATGGCCCCTTCCTGGCCAGTGAAGGGGGGGGTAGAGTAGAAGACCCATGAATTTCATTTAGGGCTTGGGATAAAATATAGAAAAGTCCACTAGGTGCAGTCAATTGGATCAAATTTAAAAAAAAAGAAATTACCTAGTGGTTGCAAGTCTTGTTGTGTCTCCATTTGCCTTGTTCTTGGTACGGGGGGGGGGGGGCTCATTCCTGGTATCTCAGTATTTCCAATTGAAGCAAAACAAGTTGATATAGCAATCACAAAACCCAAATACAAAAGTAGAATAGGTGATACCTTTAGAAAAATACCAAAAAAATTGCTAATATTTTGAAGGCAAAAATCCAGGAAAGTTGCTAATATTTTAAGGGCAAAAACCCTTCTGATGCAGCTCTCAGACCCTTTTTGTCTGTGTTGGAATCAAAAGATATTCCCATTTGTTTTCATAACACAAAATTACTGCTAAGGTAAGAAGGCAGAAGGAGACGTATTCATTTTTGTGCCAGTTTTGGTGATGGAAAATGTATATAATACATACAATGCTTATGCTATGAGAACAGAGACAACAGAGCAAACAATGGATTGCATTTATTTTGCTGCTTGAGTTATGTTTACGTATAATGTAAATTAATGGAGAAATACTACTGAATAGATGTAGAAATCTGTTTTAAACAAATGAGAATAACCATATATCATACAGAAGAAGCTTTAGCAAAACAGTGTAAAAGGAGAAAAAGATGGATGTTATTTTGAGTCGTGAACTTCTTGATGAGCAACTGGAAAGAAAAATCTATTATACTATCCAAATATGGTGTTAGGAAATTACATCCCTTAGTACAGTGTTGGTGAACCTATGGCATGGGTGCCAAAGGTGGCACTTGGAGCCCTTTCTGTGGGCACCTGACATCACCCCTTCACAGCCACCTGTATTCAGGTTAAATTGCTATATTGGCACCTTGTGAAAAATTAGTGGGTTTTGAATCACAGTTGGGGCACTTAGTCTCTAAAAGGTTCACTACCATCTTGTACTTCAAGGAGGAATCAAACCTAGCTTGTTGCTACCCAATCTCATTCTTTAGATAGCAGATCATTGCATTAGATCATTCCTTACAAATAGGAAACTTAAAATTCCACATCATCATGTTTTCTCTACCCATAACATAAAATGATATATCAACAAGAAATTTCAATTATGTTTATGAGAACATCTCAAAGGAATTTAACCGAGAGCAGCCAGGAAATAGCCATGGGAACAACATAGAAAAAGGCTAAAATGATTGGTGAGGAAGATATTTTTCTGTGTGTTCACAACCTGCTTAGAAATGAGTAATGCTTATGATTTTGTATATTTTTACTTTTAAAAGTGTAAATACTTTTCATAATTATAACTAAAAACTGTAAGGTTTTTTGCTTTTTATCATTTTATTTTTAAGAACTTTGAAATGTTATAGAGATGTATTTGCTGCCTTTATGTGCTACGAGTTCCTGTATTTTAGAATTAGTATTTAGATTGATTTATGGTTTAAGTTTCAATACCGGTTTTGTTTTTGCATTTAAGCACATGTGCCTACAATTTTTTTCCTCATAAGTGTAAGACTGTCTTTGATAATTTTTGGATTTGCTACTTATGAGCATGGAACCTAGAAATACAGTAATACCTTGGTTTAAGAGTAACTTGGTTTATGAGCATTTTGTAAGACAAGCAAACATTTCTACTCAATTTTGCCTTGATCAACAAGCAGTGTCTTGCAATACAAGCACTGGAGCAGATCACATGATCATAAATAGGTCAATGGTGGCTCTCTCTGTCTCTCTCTACCTCTGCTGGATTGCAAATGGTTTTCTGGAATTTTCCATCTTAGGCAAGCCTCAAAAGGAAGGAAAGTAATGAGGAAGACAGGTTTCTCTTGTACCAACCAGGAACATTTTCAAAAGACAATGCAGGTTTTTCTTTATAGATAGATAGATAGATAGATAGATAGATAGATAGATAGATAGATAGAGACAGATAGATAGATAATTACAGATAATTATAGTTTATCACACTTATGCCTCAAATTACGATTGCCCCAACTACGAAAATTTTGAGTTACAAAGGGAAATCCCCAGGTATGGAGAAAACCTTTTTTTTTTTTTTTGAGTTACGAAAGGGGAAATGAAAGCCTCCTTTCAGATTGCAATCTGAGTCCCTTGCATTTCCAATTGTAATACTGCCATCTTGTGGCCACCCCCCACTATAGTAGCAATTAAAAACAAGTAGGAAGCATTTTATAGTCTGACAGAGAACTAGGGCTTCTGTTTTCAATGACATGCAGGAAGTGGCCATTTTGGAGTCATTCTGGAAATATTTGGCACCTTTTTCAGGACTTTTTCAAACTTTTTCAGTGGATTTCTCAAGCGGTTGAAAGGCGGGGAGATAGGCTTCATTGCTTGCATGCCTGTTACTTTACTTTTTGCATTCTGGGGGAGGGGGTGATTTCCTACTTGGAACGGATTAATTGGTTTCCTATGCATTTCTATGGAAAACTGAATTTCGAGATACAAAAAAATCCATTTAACAAAATCCCATTGGAATGGATTAATTTTGTAATTGGAGGAATCATTGCATTTGCATCCTACATACGCTTGAAGTAGAGCAGAATAAATTCTTGAGGCACATATTGGCGGTACCACAAGGGACCCCAGCAGCCTTCCTTAGAGTAGAAACAGACGTGGTCTCCATCAAAGCTAGGGCAACTCTTGCCATATTTTCTTATTATAAGAGAATATTGGACATGCCTGACCATCGTCTCCCCAAACGTTGTCTGATGGAGCAGTGGAAGAGTGGTTGATGGGCCACTTTGGTACAAAACCTTTTGAAATCTAAGTCTCTCTCCACTGATATTTATGTGTTCCCACGAGTTAAAAGTATGCTGAAGGAGTGGATATATAAACATGACAATGATCAGGACCTTGCCCTAATCAGTTCTTCAGCCTTCTCTCACTGGTACCATCTGTGGAAAAAACAATCACTCAAGGGTACATTATTTACATTCACTCACTATTCCCTCTTTGAGAACAGCCTTTACTGAACTCCGCTTCCAAACTATGCCAACGGCTGTCTTGGATGGAAGGTACACTAATGTACCCAGACATCTAAGACTTTGTATCTGTGGCGCAGCTGAGATAGAGGATGTAGCTCACTATCTATTAAATTGCCGACTCTACCACAACCCAAGGGCCAACCTTCTAGGAAACATCTTGGCCCCTTTGCAGGCGGAGAGTCCTCTGCTTAAAGTGGGTAGGCTGCTTTCAGACGGTGACCCTTCCATCACCTATAGAGTTCCTAGGTTTGCCAATGCTGCTAGAAAAATTCGTGCCAACTTTCTTAGCACAATTGCGGTGAGCTGTGTAGGGGACTCCCTGATATGAGGTGGTATCAGTGCTCTCTTCTACCCTCTCCTCTCTGGCAAGAGAAGTCAAATCCAGAGATCCCTATTTATATGGCTTCCTTTTTTTCTTTTCTTTTTCTTTTTAATGCCATGATTGTTTTATCTATTTATCTTTTCTGTAATCTTTGTGATGGCTTGTAGCCAAAACAACAAACTTTATATTGATTGATTGCATTTGCTTTTTATTCTGTTATTAATTCTTTACTGGAATGTTGTCAATTATGACAAATTATAAAAATTGTTCGCATTACCTGAGAGGTCTGTAAATCTTTATAGGACTTCTGGGGGAGCCAGTTATCCAGATCAGTATCTGACAGTACAGCTAAAGCCAATTAAAAGAGTCAGTTTGATTTATTTATTTATTTATTTATTTATTTATTTATTTATTTATTTATGAATATTTTTACTCCAGATTTCTTATTGTAAGATGCCTTACAATAATGAGGTACAATATACATTCCAGAACATCAAAGACATATTCAAGTTAAGAACAGAGAATTTGAAAAGGCATCTTAGAACATTAAAAAAGGAAACATTGGAGGTACAAAGAGTATGCAAGAAGAAAAGAAAAATCCATCATGAGAGGTGAGAAGCAATATGAAGAATGCCAGTGTTCTTAAAAAAAATCAGTCAATGCAATCATGCATGGTAGTCCATTTGAAAAGCTTCTCCTGACTTTCTTCAACAATCCCTGCCAATTTGTTGAAGTTTTGGTTTTGTAGGTCCATGTTATGCAACTACAGACTGGGTTCCACCTGCAGGGGATGCTGAAGTACGTTTCTGCTTCCCCTCAGTTACAAAGGTTGCTGTGACGTAGGTTTCTTCTTTCCTTGGGTGACAGAGGTGGCTTGTGGACAGGTAGGTTTCCTCTTTCCCTGGGTGAGAGGGCTTGCTCCTGAGTGGAAGAGGTTGCAGCGAGGCAAATTTGTTCCCCTGGCAGGGCTTGCAGAAAGGTAGGTTTGTTCCCCTGGCTGACAGGGCATGTAGAGAGAGAGATTGGTGCCCGGGTGGCACAGGTTGCTTGCAAAAAAGTAATTTTGTATCTTTGGGTGGCACACACTGCTGGCAAAGAGGTCATTTTGTATTCTGGGTATCAAAGCTTGCTGGCAGAGAGGCAGGTTTATGCCTCTGGGTGGGACAGATTGATTTGCAGAGAAGTAACTTTGTGTTCTGAGTATTGGGACTTATTTATTTTATTTTATTTATTTTATTTTTACAACTCATATGCCACCCACTACACAAAGGTCTCTGAGCGGCTTTCAATAAAAAGAATTAAAAGAGTTAAAACATAAAATATCAATAAATAATAATAACAATAATAATAATCTTACACTAAAATCATTACACTAAAAATTGCCATCAGAGGACCCACAATCTATATTGTATCAATTTAAAAAAATCTGGAACAGGACGTTTTATTACCTGGCACCGAAATGTCATCAGTGTTGGCGCCAGGTGGATCTCACTTGGGAGGGCATTCTATAGCTTGGGGGCATCTGCTGAGAAGGCCCTGTGTCTACAAGCCATCCCTCTCACCTCCTTGAGGGATGGCTCTTTCAAGAGGTCCCCCTGGCTTGACCTTAATTGCTGGGTAGGTTCATATGGAAGGAGGTGGTCCTTCAGGTATCTAGATTGTAAGCCATTTAGGACTTCATATGTCAAAACAAGCACATTGAATTGGGCTCGGACAACCACTGGTAACTTGAGATGGGCACGGAACGAACATTTTTTCGTTTCCATTACCGTTTGTCATTTCCATTACGTAACAAAACAACAAACGAAAATTGTGATGAAAATGTAATTAAACGAACAGAACCGCGAAAATTGTGGTCGTTACGTTTCATTTCCGTTAATGGCGACGCACAATGAAATGAGCTGTTTTAAATGTTAAAAAACGCCCTGGACTTCCATAAAAACGCAGCGATAATTATTTATATTGTCTGATAACCTACCAGGGGGGGTGGGGTCCTTAAAACGTTTGTTTTTGTCTTCTCCCATTGCGATGTATTATTCTTTTCCCTTTAAAATGGATGTCGCCACCAGCCACAAAATGGAGGCAAGCCATGTAATGGGATCATGTTCAATCAATAGCATGCCCAGGTTGCAGACTGGGTGGGCAGGTCTGGCAGCCACAGAGGGCATAAAAAGCTCTGGCAGCCCCTGTCCTCCTTGCAGTCTCTGGAGGGAGTTAGGGTGGGATTGCTGTCTCTGCGCCTCTAGCTTCAGTCCTGCAGCCTCCCTGTGTGCGTGTGTGCTGCGTACCTCTCGGTGAGTACCCTCCCTTGCCCCGCAGTGCAGTCACTCTGCGGCTGCCTTGCTCGTCTAGGTAGGGGTAGAGCTGGTATATTTTCCACAGCTGAAGGAAGGCACCCCTGGCCACCGAATCCACATCTTCATCATGGTTTGTAACCTGAGATGGTCTTTTCCTCCAGGAATCTGTCCAATCCCCTTTTGAAAGCATCCAGGCCAGATGCCATCACCTCATCCTGTGGCAGAGAGTTCCACAGACTAACAATGTGCTGGGTGAAAAAAATATTTTCTTTTGTCTGTTCTTACTCTCCCAGCCCTCAATTTTAGTGGATGTCCCCTAGTTCTGGTATTTTGTGAGAGGGAGAAGAGTGTCCCTCTATCCATTTGACTCATACCCTGCATTATTTTGTACGTCTCAGTCATATCCCCCCTCAGGTGCCTTTTTCCAGACTAAAGAGCCAGGAAAGCCAATGTGATTCCTGGTTGTATCAACAGAACCATAGTGTCTAGATCAAGGGAAGTGATAGTGCCATTCTATTCTGCTCTTGTCAGACCCCACCTGGAGTACTGTGTCCAGTTCTGTGTACCTCAATTTAAAAAGGATGTTGACAACCTCGAGCGGGTACAGAGGAGGGCTACCAGGATGGTTGAGGGTCTGGAGGAAATGTCTTATGAGGAACGGCTTAGGGAACTGAGAATTTTTAGCCTTTCAAAAAGAAGACTGAGAGGGGATATGATAGCTATGTTTAAATATTTGAAAGGATGTCATATTGAAGAGGGAACAGGTTTGTTTTCCCTGGCTTCAGAGACTAGGACATGGGGCAATGGTTTCAAACTACAGGAAAAGAGATTCCATTTGAACATTAGGAAGAACTTCATGACAGTTAGAGGTATTCGGCAGTGGAATATGCTGCTGCGGAGGGTGGTTGAGTCTCCTTCTTTGGACGTTTTTAAACAGAGACTGGATGGCCATCTGTTGGAAATATTGTGATGGGGTTCCTGCATGGCAGGGGGTTGGATGAGATGGCCCTTCAGGTCTCTTCCATCTCTATGATTCTATGATTCTATGAAATGTTTTAGCCTTTCCTCATAAGGGAGGTACCCCAGCCCAGTAATCATTTTAGTCGCTCTCTTCTGCACCTTTTCCAGTTCCACTATGTCTTTCTTGAGATGCGGTGACCAGAATTGTACACAATACTCCAGGTGCGGCCTTACTATTGATTTGTAAAATGGCATTATAATGTTGGCTGTTTTATTTTCAATCCCCTTTTTAATAATCCCTAGTATGGAATTGGCCTTCTTCACCGCTGCCACACATTAGGTAGACACCTTCTTGGAGCTGTCCACCAATACACCAAGATCTCTTTCCTGATCCGTCACGGATAACTCAGAGCCCATGAGTTGATAGATAAAGTTTTGACTTTTTGCCCCGATGTGCATTACTTTACATTTGGCTACATTAAAACACATTTGCCATTTCACAGCCCATTCCCCCAGTTTGGAGAGATCCTTCTGGAGCTCTTCACAATCTTCTCTGGGTTTTATCACATGGAAAAGTTTTGTGTCATCCGCAAACTTCGCCACCTCACTGTTTAGCTCTGTCTCCAGGTCATTTATGAACAGATTGAAAAGCACCGGTCCCAGGACAGATCCCTGGGGCACACCACTTTTCACTTCTCTCCATTGTGAAAATTTCCCATTGACACCTACTCTTTGTTTCCTGGATCTCAACCAGTTCTCAATCCATAAGAGGACCTGCCCTCTTATCCCCTGACTGTGCAATTTTCTCAGCAGCCTTTGGTGAGGAGCTGTGTCAAAAGCCTTCTGAAAATCCAGACAGACTATATCCAGTGGTTCACCCAAATCCACATGCCTGTTGACCTTTTCAAAAAATTCTAAGAGGCTTGTCAGACAAGACTTACCCTTACAGAAGCCATGTTGATTTTGTATCAGCAAGGTTTGTTCTTCTATGTGTTTTAAAATTTTGTCTTGGATGAGGCTTTCCACCATCTTCCCTGGGACAGATGTAAGGCTAACTGCCCTGTAGTTTCCCGGGTACCCCCTCCTTCCTTTTTAAAAAATTGGTGTGACATCTGCTATCCTCCAGTCCTCTGGCACTGTGGCCATTTTAAGAGACAATTTACATATTACTGTTAAGAGATCTGCAATTTCATTTCTCAGTTCCCTAATAACCCTTGGGTGGATGCCATCTGGGCCCGGTGACTTGTTAATCTTCAATTTATCAATTAGTCCTAAAACATCCTCTCTTTTAACCTGTAATTGATTTTATTCTTTAGTCAAGAGGTGCCGTTCAGGTAGCAGAATCTGCTCTAGGTCTTCTGTTGTGAAGACAGATGTAAAGAACTCATTTAATTTCGCTGCAATTTCCAAGTCCTCCTTAACCTCCCCCTTTCCTCCCTCACCATCCAGAGGGCCAACTGGTTTTCTGGCAGGTTTTCTACTTCTAACATATTTAAAGAAGCTCTTATTATTACACTTTATATTGCCAGCCATGCGTTCCTCAAAATCTTTGCCTCTTTTATCATCTTCTTACATTTCTTTTGCCAGAGTTTGTGTTCCTTTTTATTTTCCTCATTTGGGGAGGATTTCCATTTACAGAAAGATCTCTCCTTGCGCTTTAGAGCCTCTCTAACTCCACTCGTTAACCATGCCGGTGTCCTCTTGGACTTAAATGAGCTCTTCTTTCTTTGTGGTATGCACTTGTGCTGGGCCTCTATTATTGTTGTTTTAAACAGGCTCCATGCACTCTGAAGAGATTGGATTCTTCTAACATTCCCCTTCAATTTCTCTCTAACTAGTTTCCTCATCTGAGGGAAGTTTGTCCTTCAGAAATCAAGGGTTTTTATGTCTGATTTGCTTGACACTCTTCCTCCGACATGCATGGCAAAGGAGATTGCAGCATGGTCACTGTTCCCCAGAGGCTCAGTGACATTCACATCCCTGACCAGGTCCTGAGTATCAGACAGTATTAGATCCAGAGTTGCCTGTCCTCGGGTGGGCTCCATGACAAGTTGCTCTAAGGCACAGTCATTCAGCAAGTCGAGAAACCCAGTTTCTCTTTCTTGCCCGGAGCTCGCATTGGCCCAGTCGATGTGGGGATAATTGAAGTCCCCCATGATTACTATCCTATCCCTCTTAACCACCTCCATGATTTCTCTCCTCATTTCAAGGTCCCCCTCACGTTTTTGATCTGGTGGACAATCAACTATCACATCACTCCTTGGACCTGGTAGTTTACCCCACAGTGATTCTATGGTGGAGTCAGACCCACCTGTCAATCGCCATTCTGCTGGATTTTACCCCTTCGTTACATAGATGGCCACTCCACCTCCAATCCACCCGTCTCTATCCCTTCTATAGAGTTTATAGCCTGGGATTGCTGTATCCCACTGGTTCTCCACATTCCACCAGGTTTCTGTTATGGCTGTTATATCAATGTTATCCCTAGCTGCCAAATGTTCAAGTTCTCCCATTTTTGGTCGGAGGCTTCGAGCATTAGCGTAGAAGCACCTGTACAGTGGGTCCCCCAACAACAGCTGCTGCTTTGTTCTCCCCGCACCACACCTTTTATTTTCAGTAGACAAACTATCACATTCCATTATTCTCCGAGTGCTAATACCTGCTATGTCATCTCTATGTGATTCTCTCTACCCTCTCCAACCTCATTCCATGGGGATGACGTGTTCCGAACCGGATGCCACTCAGCTCCTGTCAGCTTGGACTGAATTTGTAGCATTATTTGTATTTCCCATTTTTATGTTTTCCATTTCTTAGAGTGGATTTTTGTATTGTAATACCTTGGTTTTCAAGCATGATTGGTTCTGGAAACATTTTTGTAAAACAAAACACTCTTATATCAAAGCAAATTTCCCAATTAGAAGTAATGTAAACTCAGATGATTCGTTCTGGGGTCACATAGACCACAGTGTACACACAAAATGACATTTGCAAATGAAATTAGCTGGAAGTCCTCATCCAAACCATAGTTTATGTGCCTGGCTGCAGAACCTGTTTTGCTTGGGACCATCAACTGCATTTAACTCTGTGTTTTTACTGTGACAATAATAAAATGCAATTTGCAGCCATATACACACTTGACTAGCTGCCCCATGACTAGAAATGTTTCTAAAAAATAAGAAAGTTTGTTGGAAATGAATTAATTAAAAATATAAATAAAAACAAAACTCTAACGTGCACTCTTCTTTGAAAATGGAGCGGGGAGGGAAATCTCCCTTCCTCTCTTATCCCCCTGCTTTTGAGTCTTGCCTGAGATTGCACTTTCCAGACAATCCTCCAAAATCCTGCAGGAAGGGAGGGAGAAAGAGCCACAATTGTGCTCATATTGCAAGACATTGCTCATCAATCCATCTCTCAGCTGTAGGGTGGGCTTTTCCTGACCCTGGCTGCTGGAGTTCCAGGTGAGGCGGCCAGCACTACAAGACAAGTAAGTGACACTGGGGAACGAAAAATGAAACAGAACGAAATGGAAATTTCCATTCCGTTCCACTCCGTTTTGTTTTGTTTTTCTTTCTTGGGTTGGTTCGTTATTCATTTCGTTAGCTAACAAAATGAATCACGAATAACAAAACAAATTAAAACTTCATTTTGTGCCCCGCTGTTTTGTATACTCATTGTTTTCAACCTTAAATATTGTTTTTTAATGTCTCCTTTCAAGAAGAAAGGTCAAGATTAATGAATTTTAAATGAATGGATGAATTCTGTAACTGTACACATTTCAGCTGTTCAAATATTTTATTGTTTAAATGTTTTAAAAATATGTATCATTTAAGCTAATTTTTAATTTTTATATACTTTTCAAGTTTTATAAAGTTTTAAAGTTTTTAATTTTTCAAGTTTTTCTTCAAAATTGCCCGTCCCCACTGCCTTCTTCAAAATACAGTGATACCTTGACTTACAATTGCTTCGACAACCAAATTATTCATTTAAAAATGGAAAACCATTGGTATATGGAAACTTCGACTTACAAAAAACCAGCTCTACTTTACTCGACTTAACAAATATATTTTATATTTTTTGCAAAATGCTTCTCCCAGGGTGCATTGCATCTGGGAGGTTTTTAAAACACCTGTGCCAGGCTTACAGACCTCTGTGGGATGCACGAGGCGTGGGGTGAGGACGTATGGAGTGATCTTTGAGAGAGAGAGGAGGTGATTTGGAGTTCTTTTGGAGAGTTTTTTCCTGCAATTTTCTACTGGTGGAAAGGTAGGATGATTACCGCACTGTATTTTTCTTCTCCCTCCCCCTTCTCTCTTTCTCAGCATGATGTGGAGATCCAAATCCAAGACCTGGGTCACACATGTCCTGTTCGTGGAGTGGGTCAATCAGGTGTTTGGTCCCACTGTGAAGCAGTACCTCCTGGAGAATAACTTCCCACTGAAGGCCATTCTTCTGACAGAAGAAGACTTGGTGGGGGAATTCAGCTTCATCCGAGTGATCTTCCTTCCACCTAACCCCTCCCCCCCATCCAGCCCATGGACCAGCAGCTGAGGGTGTTTGCCTGCCTGCTTTTAAAGTGCACAGAAGTGATCTACATCAGGTACAAAAACTGTGACGTGTGATGCTTTAAAATGTTGCCTCAGGTTGAGGCATGTTCAGTGTGCCTGCCTGCCTTTAAAGTGCACTGAATTGTTCTGCATCATGTTGAAAAAATGATATGTGCTGTTGGAAATGTTTATTCCGGATAAGTAATGATGCTCTGCAGTGTGCATGTCTTCAATGTGCACCTTATAAAGAGTTTTGCACAAATAAGCTGGTGTCCGTGTCTTTTCCCCAGCCTCCGGAATGAATTAATCTGTTTCCAATGCATTCCTATGGGAAAGTGCTGTTTGATTTACAAATTATTCAACTTCCGAAGATGCATTCAGAATGGATTAATGTCGTAAGTCGAGGCACCACTGTACATGCATAGTTCTCTGTAGGGATTGGCATGGGAATGGCTTCTAGTATTCATTCTTTTCAGGTTGGTTAAGATGTCCTCATTTGGCCTGGGTCCTTTTGGTACTAGTCCATGGTCTCAACTGGGTTAATCAGTTTTGGGATTCTCATTTGGGGTCCTGAAGCTTTAAAAAGCCCAGGGAGACCAGAGCTGTGAGACCAGCAGTGGCAAGGAGGCAAAGAAAGGAGAGAAAGGGAAACCACCAAGACAGGCAGAAAGGCATTGACAGATGGGAGGGGGGGATGTCAAGGCTTGGGGAGCAGTGGCGGGGGGGGGAGACAAAGGAAGATGGGGCGAGAACTTACATGCAAGTCCATCCTGCTGGATTGTGGGGGATTGTCTGGAACGTTCTGTCTCCTCAGCCTCCGAAGCAGAAGGGTAGAGAGAAGGATGGAGGTTTCCCTTGCACCAGCCAGGAACATTTTCAAAGGAGAGTGCAGGTTATGTTTTTACTTTTTCTTTATATGTATATTTTTATACAATTTGTTTCCAACATCATTTCTTATTTTTCCAACCATCTCTAGTCATGGGGCAACTAGTCAAATGTGTATATGGCTACAATTATCATTGCTGCATTAAAAACACAGAGTAAACTCCAGTTTTTAGTCCCAAGTAGGGCAAATTCCGCAGCCAGGTACCTACACCATGGTGTGGATATGGACTTCTAGCCAACTTCTTTTCTAAATGTTGGCATTTTGTTTGTATACTGTGTGGTCTATGGCACCCAGAATGTACCATCAGAGTTTCAATTATTTCTTATGGGGATATCTGATTTGATATACGAGTGCTTTGGTATATTACAGTAGGAGCCCCATATCCACTGATTCAGTCATCCACAGTTGGCAGAAGAAATAAATAAATAAATAATTCAGCAGCCGCAAATCAAGCTACTATCATAAAACAGCAGCCATGAAGCAAACTACTGTTACAAACAGCAGCCCTAAAGCAAACTAATGTTGCAAAACAGTAGCTGTAAAGCAAGCTACTGTCACAAAACAGCATTTTGAAGATTTTTTGCATTCTTTCTAATCCATTATTTTCATTATCCATGGGAAGGTCTGGAACCTATCCCCAGTGGATACCGGGGTTCTACTGTAAGCATTTGAATGGAGTGGATTATGCTAGTAAACCAAGGTATTACTCTACAGAGTTATTTTTTTGTTACAATACTGTTTTTTAAAAAATATGTATATTGTTGAAAAAAATATTTTCTGTTAATATATCTTTTAAACCAGAAGTGTTTTTGTTGGATATTATACCAGAAGTGACATATAGTGTCTGCAGCAAGAATATTAAATGCAAGAGATTGGAAGAAAGCAGATGTCCCCATGAAATAAGAGCTGTTAGAAAAGATTTTGGAAGTTGCAGAAACTGATATTTTAATAGAAATTCTATTATATTAGGGAAGTATTTTTGTGTCAAGCTTCTCCTTACCCCACTTTCCCCTTTCCAATTTTCTTACTCCTATCCCTTATATAGCTACAAAATAAAACAGTTTTAAAAAGAAAAGAAATGAAAATATGTATATGTATTCAGTTGCTGTACTCCCAGGTTTATTAACCTGGGAGTAAGCTGAGTTACATGTTAAGTTTTGTCAGTTTTGATTCGACTTGTGACAGGAATATCAAATGATAAATGATTTGATCCAACTATAATTATTCCATTTTATTCTACGCACCTATCTATCAGTCAGAGAGTATAGCCTGAGAAGTAGAGGAGAAAAGTAATAGTGCAATGTTGCTTTAAAAATGTTCTGTGAATGTATTGAATCAAATATTTCTTTTTGTCTTTACTGCAAAGTAGCTTGCTGCATTGAGGTTCGATGGTATTACACTTGTACTCAGATTAATTCCCTTCTAGTTTAAATTTCCATCTGTCTACTGAAGCTCTGTTCAAAATAATTTGAGCTGCTGTGTAAGTGGAAAACAATTCACTAATTGACACCCCCCAAGGGAAAACCCCAGAAGCTGACTGTTTTTTCTTTCTTCAGTTAACCGCCTCATCCAAACACAAAGCAATGAACAGAAATACTTTCAGCAACTGTGAATGTTATAAAGATAAGAGGGTATCCTGTAGACCATCCTGACTGCTGCCATTGGTGCCGTCAACTTTCAGACTACTCTTTGCTACATAAAACTTGGTATCTTTTTTCCTTCTGGCAACTGCGGGAATGTTATACAGCCCAGTAATACCTTGGTTAGCAAAAGCCTCGGTTAGCGGGAAAAAACCAGATAACAAAATTTATTTATTTATTTACGATGGTGGGCGGCAGTAGCAGCGGTTTTTGGTGGCTGCGCTTCGGTGCATTTTTGTATTTTTCATTTTTGCCGCTGCTTTGCCAAGTTTTTTACTGCTAGCTTCTAGGGCCTGCCAGGGCTTTTGGGGGGGATTCTGAAGGGGGCCCTATGTTGTTGATCCGAAGGAGGACTCTGTGAGACGCTGCAGCTTGGAGACGCCGGCTTGGAACACCGACTCCTCGGAGATCTGTACGGGCGTCCCCTCCCCATCTTTCTCCCTCTTGTTTTGGGAGGTTTCGTCCCACCTTTGTGCCTGCTTCCCTCGGCCCGAGTATAATCTGGGGTCGGTGGTGAGGTGCCTGCCCACGCTGAGGGCTCTGTGGCTGTGCTCCGCTTCTGTCATTGTGGGTGCAGGCGGTTTCGTGGGGCGATGGCTGGATCCATCATGGCGGCTGTTGCCACGGCCGTTCGCCCCGGTCTGCTCTCTGCCTCCAACTTGGCTGCTCCACGCTGGTGGCTCCGCGTGGGCTTGGTTTGGCTGCCCATCTGTCTCGCCTGCTGTTCCGGGGCTTCGTCTGGCTCCCCCAAGTCTCCACCTTGGTCACCTGCTGGCCGCTGCAGCAAGCTTTGTCATCTTCTCACCGCAGAGGTGTTCCATCTTCCTCGCTGGGCTGCGGCCGATGCTTGCCTCCGTCTTGGCTGCCCGCTGGTCGCTGCAGCGATCCCTGCCATCCGGTCGCCACTGTGGTGTTTCCATCTACCAGCAGGGACACATTGGGTTCCAGCCTCCGCCCTTGCCGCCTGCTGGTCGCTGCAACGACCTTGGCTGTTTGGTCGCTGCCGAGGCGTTTCTATCTATCTGAAGAGACGTGTCTGGCTCTTGTTTCACCACCCCCCGGGAGGATTTGCTGGCCCTTGGAGGCAATGGACCGGCTCATTGTGGGTGCTGCTGTCGCTGGCTTTGCCAGGGATTATTTTGGCCCTGCCACTGGCCCCTTCGTTGCTTTTGGAGCCGGCTTGGTCCATCTGCTGCGCCCTGATTGTCTCCTGTGAACTGCTGATTTGGGGCCTGATTAGATTGCCCAGACATGACCCTAAAGCTATGCTTAGCCAGAGACAGTGGGTTCCCCGGTGGACTGATTGGAGAGACTGGACAGTGTGCTGGCAAGGGACATGGTGGACGTTTTTCCCCCTTTGTGGACTTGGGGACCCGGCCCCGGAGGTGGATTTGGACTCCTTTCCCTGGCGGAGGTTCTCAAAGCTCTTTCCATCTCCATATTCATCTTTGACTGGACTGGTAGCGGCTGGACGAATTTGGTTGAGACGTTCAGGGGCGTCTTGTTCAGCCCTACCTGCCATCTACTTGCATTATCTAGGCCAGAAGCCTCCGTAGTTGGCTTGACCTCCGAATGCTGTTTTTTTATCACAGTGCCATCATTGCCTTTGTCTTCAGTTTTCCACTCTGTCTTCCCCCTTCCTCCCCCCCCCTGCTTTCTTTCTTATCCATCACTTGCCCTGGCACAGTGCTCTTAGTATGTTTGTTTTATTAGTTCTATTTATTTACTTATTTTATTCTATTGTGTTGTATTATTTAGTTGTATTTGCTTATTGGTTGTTTAAGTTGTATTTGCTCTTTGGTTGTATTTTCTGTCCCCCCCCCTTTGGTTAGGCCACCATGTTGGCAGGGACATGTATCTCTGTGGTGTCTGGCCGTGGGAGGTACGCTTTGGGTGGTGGGATTAGTCGGGTAAGAACTTGGGCCAGGCGTCTCTTGCCTGTCCCCCGTTCTGATCCCTCCGTTCACCGCCACATACCTGGGTGCCATACCGCCAGCGCCTCCGGCCTGTCTTGCCTCCTGGTCAATGCCAGGTTGGTTCACAATAAAACACCTACCATCCACGATGTCATCGTGGATGAGCGAGCCGACCTGGCATGCATCACCGAGACCTGGGTGGGTGCTGAGGGTGTGGCTTCCCTCTCCCTCTTGTGCCCCCCCAGGTTTCAAGTCCAGTGGGCGGGCAGGTCGGAGGGTAGGGGGTGGGGTGGCCATCGTCTATAGGGAATCCCTTTATGTTAGCAGTGCTGTGACTATGGTGTGTCCGGGTGTTGAATGCCTCCATCTATCAGTGGGTCAGCGAGATAAGTTTGATATTGTGCTGGTGTACCGTGCTCCCCGCAACCCAGCTCAATCCTTTCCAGAGATCGCAGAGTTTGCCTCGGCTGTGCTGTTGAGGTCCCCCAGCCTTTTGGTGGTTGGGGCCTTCAACGTGCATGCTGAGGAGGAACTCTCTGGTGCGGCTCTGGAATTCATGGAATCCATGACCTCCATGAATCTATCTCAGCATTTTGAGTGCCCCACTCATAGAGCTGGCCATACCCTGGACCTGGTGTTTTCCTCCATGTTGTCAGATTCTTGTCTGAGGGTAAGGGGCATCTCGCCTCTGCCCGTGTCATGGTCGGACCATCACTTGCTAAAAATTTTCCCTATCGATCGCCCCCCCCCACCCTGCAGGGAGTGTCGGGCCCATATTTGGGCCCGCCCTCATGGGCTCCTGGACCCTGCTAGGTTCATGGAAGCCTTCGGGGAGTTGTCGGTGGCCTGGCAGACGATCCGTTCGATGCCCTGGTGGATAGGTGGTATGAAGGGACCACTGGGGCTGTGGACCGGATCGCTCCAAAGCGCCTCCTACGCTGTGGAGACCGCTCCTCTCCGTGGTACATGGTGGAGCTGTGGTCGATGAAAAAAAAGAATGCAGGAGACTAGAGGTCATATGGAGGGCCAGTCGGGTGGAAGAGAATAGGGCTGCACTTAAGCAGCTGACTGGCCGCTACCTTCGCGCGATCAGGGACGCTAGAAGATCTTTTGTCTCCCTGAGAATTGGTGAGGCCTCGACCCGCCAGGCGGAGCTGTTCAGGGTGGTTCGAGACCTCTCCAATCCAAGTCAGCTGGGGCCTCCTCCTAGTGATTTCACTAGTGAGCAATTTGCAGCTCACTTTAGATCCAAAATAGAGGCCACCCATTCCGACCAGCCCCCCAGCTGCTCTAGTCCTTCCCCTGATTCCCTGAGGCCTCACCCCTCCGTTCTTTCTTCCTGCATAATTTAATTATAAACTATCCAGAGAGTGCTTGAAGAGACTGTTATGAGGCGGTATATAAGCAGAGCACTTTGCTTTTTCTCCACCCAGCCAGTTACAGACTGGAAAGTTCTATTTCAGTTTCCATAACATTTCTTTCATTAAATTAAGCTGAGGAAGAAAAGCTATGTTGGATCAAAAGCTCCACAGATATTTTATGTGCATGTTTTCCAAAAGTATTTGCTTTTTGAATTTTTTTTTAAAGGATGAGTTTGGAATTTGCAAAGAATGTCACTGGAAACCAACATCAAAATCATCCATATTATGTGAAATAAAGACATTAATATTGCTTAATGAATTCAAGCATGAACTTACACGTGAACAAAAATTAGTAATCTGAGTCTGTTTTACCATGTAAAATGGAAATACAGAATTGACCAAAATATTGATTGGAAAATTGGGTTGGACTAGTAGACCAATAGGAAGGTCTAATATTAGATGCATTTTCCCCACAGTCATTATATGGACTTCTGAGTATCAGGGTCAAAAGTTCATTCCAATTAGAATGTTGACAAGTTATCAGAGAGGGCCAATGAACTGGGCACTATTAATTGAAAGAGATGTTTGGGGGCCCACAACAAAAACACTTTTTTGTGATTTTAGCCAATACACACAAATACTATATATCCTTCTACCAAGATCAGACACAATTCTTTACAGTTGTCTGATTGTACCAACAGTCAAATTTATCTGAAAATAAACTTCTTGTGAATTTTGTGGTTTTGCTCAAACCCCAAATCTGGAACCAATCCAGACTTGGACCTTTTAAAGTAGAGTGGCAAGAGTAAAAATATTTTAATTAAATAAATCCATACAGTTCCACAAAATGGTGTATATATTTAAAAAGAGAAAAAAATGACCTTTTGTGCATTTAATAAGATGAGAATCAATGAAACAAAGATAATGCTTTTTTATCCACTCATCTGTTCATTAGAATGATAGATAGTACCTTCTGCTTCTTTAAGTATTATTAAAAACAACAAACATTGCCACTAGCTATCTTACGACCACATACTGATCAAGAATAAAGAGAAAGAGGATTGAACAACATGGAATGCCAGTTCCATCCCACATACATTTCTGAACAGCAAAGGTGAAATGAGATGCTGGCCTTCGTATATGGGACGTCCTACTGTGTGTTTCATAGGCAAAGGAATGTTCCTTCTGTCTCCAGAGTATGTTAAGGACTGAGTTCCAAATTTGAAGCTGCCAAACCTCTTAATGTGACAAAGTGATAGCTCTGATCTTAAGAGCAATAGAAAGAAAAACTGTAAATTAGAAATGAAAAACAGTCTTAATAATGCTTAGCAATGACAAGTATGGCATCTCAAGCTGTTTGGTTTTCACCCGTGATTGATAACTTTCTGGCACCTGTTCTTATTCCTAAATCCAAATGCCAAATATCACTAAGTACCATGAGCAATTTCTACGCTGTCCTAGAGTATTTATATTACTCTGCATATGCTTACACTAATCAAGCATTTCATTTCTGTTTAATTCTCTTGTAGGGTGATCAAATGAAAGAGAAAGAAGACTATCAAACCACAAGAACTCTTCATTTTTTTGTCTCCTGGATCCAGAATGTGAATGTCTAAAATTTAATCATTGGAACATATGATTCTCTAGGTTTCACTATTTATTTATGTGAAGGATTTCAAAATGGCACAGTGATTACTGCCAGGAGTCCTGAAAGAGGATGGGGGGGGCTTCATGGCAGTAATCTATCAGTCACAGAATATTATGCACAAGAAAATAAACACTGAAAGAGAAAATGACACTTGACACTTTCACTGGCATTCCAGGGACATGGCCACAAGCTCAGCGATTTAGCATCTGAATGCAGAGCCAGAGGTTGGGAGTTCAATTCCCCATTGTGCCTCCTACAAATACAGCCAGCCGTGTGGCCCTGGGCAAGCTGCACATTCCTAGTCCCTGGGTGCCCCCATGAGTGGAGGGAATGGTAAACCACCTCTGAGTATTTTCTACCTGGAAAAGCCTAAAAGGGTTCCCATGCATCAGAACTGACTTGACGACACAGAATTATTATTAACCGCTATTCAAACATTCCAAAATCTGGCATCACTGACACTGATAAAAAGGGGTGCCTGTTCCCATCCGCTCTCTTGTCATTCTGCACATGAAGTGAATGGTTTGTCTAAAAAGGGGGGAAAATGCATGTGAGGAGAAAATGCAGTTTTTGCTGGAGTGTTATTTATAGAGCCTGTGCATAAGCACGAACCTGTTCTTTTCATACTCGTGTGCATCAAGTGAGGAATCATAGAGTTGGAAGAGACCTCAAGGGCCATCTAGTCCAATCCCCTGCCATTCAGGAACCCCCATCACATTATTTCCGACAGATGGCCATCCAGCCTCTGCTTACAGTCCTCCAAAGAAGGAGACTCCACCATCCTCTGTGGCAGCATATTTCAATGCTGAACAGCTCTAACTGTCATGAAGGTCTTCCCAATAACTTTTGATTGATGTGCTTTGATACAACACTTTGGGGGCATCCAACTTATTTTGCAATCTGTACCTTTTGGGGGCTTTCCCTCTTTATGGAAGGTGTCAATGATGGTTTTCTGCACAATTGTCAGGTCAGCAGTCTTTCCCATGATTGTGATTCCTACTCAACCAGCTTGAGATACCATTTAAAAAGGCTCAGAAAACCATTGCAGGTATTATGGATTCATTATCTGATTAGAGTGGGACACTTTGAGTCTAGAATATTAAACCTTTTCACGCTATAATTTTCTGAGATTGTGAATTTGGGGTTTTTATAAGCGGTACGTCACAATCATTACAATAATACCAAAAATAAGGCTTGACATATCTCACTTTGCATGTAATGAGTCTATTTCATATATTATTTTCACCTTTTAGGTTGACTTACTGAAATAAACAAACATTTGCACAATATTCTAATCTTTTGAGTTTCACCTGTACTTTGCATTTAATGTTTTGCAAAACCAATGAGCATATTTTGTTGCATATGAGTCTCATGGTGCCGTGGTTGAATGCCTGTACTGCCGGTAAAACTGTGTTCACGACCTGGGGTTCAATCCCTGGTAGCAGGCTCATGGCTGACGCAGCCTTCTATCCTTCCAAGGTCAGTAAAATGAGTACCCGGCTTGCTGGGGAAGCAATGTGTAGCCTGCATACTGTACTTAAAACTGTAAACCACCCAGACTACTTGAAGTGGTATAGGGCGGTATATAAGCAAAACACTTTGTTTTGCTTTGCTTCTTCCAAAAGAAATCTTGGATGGTGAGTGCCAATGCCAAGATTCAGTGGCTGAAATCATGTTGCTCAGGATAGTAAGCTGCACTATAGAGTAGGCCAATACTATATGTCCTCCATAACTCCTCCATATATTCCACTGATTGAAATGGGCCTAGGCTAGTTGTGATTTACTAGAGTAGGACCATCTGAATCAATGGAACTTATTGAAGAGTTGACATACCAGATCCCCACTACTCTAGTTATGACTTACTTACACTGAAGTAAACATCAGCTAGAGTCAGTTCATTCAAATAAATGAAATTTATGGAGGAATCGGCTGACCTAATCTGCACTGATTGATTGGACCTGCTTTTATGCAACTCAGTAAGCAACTTTAATGCAACTTAATAAGCAAATAATCTAATGCTATGTATTACACTAAGCAGCAGGATGTCAGCCAATGTTGTGTTGGTGGTGCAGTGATAGTGCAACATAACATTTTTCCTTCCATCCTGCAAGATTTGTCACTATTGAAAACCAGACACTATAGGATTTCATGGTTCTCTGGACAGATTTTTTTTGGGGGTGGGGGGTCCTCTCCCTTCTTTCCCTCATCCCTCCTTGTCTCCTTGTATTCCGCCTTTGCTGAATGATCTTCCGTTTTCCCATCCTTATTTCAGCAGGATTTTCATTTTGTGGAACAAACATGTTTTATCTTTGAGTTCATAAATGTTATTTTATTTCAATAAACATTTATTCAAATGTAGTCCAAGCACTGTTACTTCTCAATGATCTCTCCAAACTATTTTATTTGGGTTGGCTTTAAAGGAAGCTCCTAGTTATTTGATGATATCAGCTGCATGTTATTAAACCAACAGATATACACATTTAAGGACCTATGTCCTATCTCTTTTAATTTGTTGTGTGTGTGTGTGTGTGTGTGTGTGTAATATTTTGGTTTTGTTTCATTTTGTTTGTTTTGTTTATTTAAATTAGGTTAGTTTAGATTAGTTCTGTATTATTTTGGTTTGGTTTAGTTTGATTTGAATTTTATTGAGCACTTTTTTCTGTGTCTTCAATTGTTGTAAACTACCTTTTCGCCACATGGGCAGTGAGCAAGCAAGCAAGCAAGTAAGCTTCCAGAAAAAAAATAGCTACATTTTTTACTGCCAAGGTACTTTCACCAGTAGTCATAATCTTAGAGATCAGCTTCACACATTGAGGTCCTGGCTGAGAAAAAGTTTCAACCAGTTGACATAAGAGGAAAATAGCATCAAATTGCTTAGGAGCCATATGAAGTGTAAAGATCCTAGTGATAAAAACAGAGAAACAAATAGCCTCCAGGGTCAAAGTTGG
Source organism: Phrynocephalus guinanensis (assembly GCA_037367245.1). Classification (NCBI taxonomy): domain Eukaryota; kingdom Metazoa; phylum Chordata; class Lepidosauria; order Squamata; family Agamidae; genus Phrynocephalus; species Phrynocephalus guinanensis. The sequence goes on from CM074735.1 coordinate 4,698,595, forward strand.
AGGAGGGATGGGGGACCCTTGATATGCTCTCTGTTGTCTCCAGCTGCCATCATAAACAATGAGCATGGGTAGAAGTCAGAGACAGTGGATGATGAAACTGAACAACAGGTTTCTTATTTGCTTTTGAGTAATGAATATTGGAGTAAAAGGAAAAGTTTTCCATAATATAGGGAAAATTAAAGGAAAGTGGCACAGAATGATATGTGAGGAGAATATGATGAAAACTCCGCGTGCTTTGTGCATCCTCACAGCAATAATTTGATTATAGAGAATTCTTCAAAAATATCCAAACTTTAGATCATTTATGATATCTGGTGCTAATTTAATATTTCCTCCTGTGCTGACAATCACCTGCAACCTAGTAGTTGTTTAATTGCTGGTACTGGAATGTGACGAGGGTATGTGTGGGAAATTTAGATGATCTATTATTAGAGATAATTTAGAAGTTTAATATCTCAAAGCCTGGTGTAACTGATTGCCAGATCTGCCACAAATAAAACTCAACTTATCCAGGACATGATACTGGATGAAAATACATATCTGGCATATATAACAGAGACATAGGTGGGTGCAGAAATGTAGAAGGTGGTATAGCCTTGTCCTTAATCTTCCTATCTGGCGGTTCCATTTTACACCAGGTTAAATTGGAGAGTTATGGAAGGGGGTAGCCTTTGTTTATAAAATCTCTTTGGTGGCTGCCAGAGTCTCTGCCATGGCAATGCCAGGTCTAGAGGCCCTTCAAGTGTTGATTGTGGCCAGGGAAGCTCTTGGGATTGTGCTGGCATACTGCATCCCTCACAATCCAGAACTCTGCCTTCCAGAGCGGGCAGTCTTCATGTCTGTTACACTGTTAAGGACCCCCAGACTATTTGTGCTGGGGGACTTTACTAACCATGAGGAGATTGAGGTTACTGGTCCAGCTTAGAATTCTTGAAAACCACGGCTTCCTTGGACATGTCCGAACTTGTCAACAGTCCCACTCATGTGTCTGGCCACACACTTGACCAGATATTCACCAAAGAGCAGAGGAAGAGTGGACTGATGGTGACTGGCCTGACATCAGTCCCCTTTCTTGGTTGGAACACCAACTGGTAAAATTGGCAGTTCTGTGGCAGTTCTGGCCCACAGGTAGCAAGGACCCATTAAGATTGTCCACCCCCAAATGGCTACTGGATCCAGTAGGATTCCAAGTTGCCATGTGGGGAATACTGGCTGAGTTGGTTGGTGCTCTGATCTATGCTCTGGTGGACAGCTGATACGTCGCTGCCTCCAGGGCAGCTGCCATGATGGCATCTAAACTCCCCCTTTGCTGCCAAGCCTGCACAGACTCTTGGCATAATCAATATATTTGGGCTAGAGAGCACCTGGAGGCACCACCAACCCCCGCCGCCCTGACAAAACAACTTAACAGCCAGTAAGTTTGCATCCCATAGTTACCTTGCCACGATAAAAGCTGCCAAGAAAATCATTGCAAAGTGGATAAGTGAAGAACACAACAGGTGGAACTGTTCCAAACAGTATGTGATCTATCTGGAATTGACCACAGTAACAGGCCTTCAAATAGCATCTCCTGTGACTAATTTGTGGCATTTTTCACGTAAAAAATGGAGACCATCCACAGGTGCCTAGACAGTATATCAATTTGATACAGTATATAAAGGTGATAGTGCATCACTTTGTCTAGTTAGCTTAAGTGTACATCCATTGAGTGTTGCCTGGGGGCCATGCTGGAGTGGATGGAGGCAAATCAGCTAAGGCTGAACCCAAATAAGATGAAAGACCTGCATGTGGGGACCTCCAGTTCTGTGGATTGGGGAACTCCTTCTCTTTTGAGGGAGTGATTCTCCCTGCTGAGGTTTGCAGATTGGGCATCCTACTGGATCCAGCACCAGCACTATCCATGGAGTCCCAGGTTGTGTCTGTGGTTGGCTTTGTCAATTTCCACCTTTGGTGGATTCCCAACTGCATTCCCACCTGGACACTGGGGCCCTTACTAAACTGATCCATGCACTGGGAATCTCAAGATTAGACTACTACAGTGCTCTCTAGGTAGGGCTGCCCATGAGGCTAATGTAGACGCTTCAACTGGTCCAGAACACAACAGTCAGACTACTAACTGGGGTGAGATGCTATCATCATATATACCCCACACTGACTGCTCTGCACTGGTTACTGGTTCAGTTCTTCTTTATCGTCAGGGTAATGATAATAATATACAAAGTCTTAAACGTAGGGCCTCAGTACCGGACAGATCATCTTCTCCCACAGAGAACAACTCTGGTCACCATTTCTTCCCAGGCAGGGCAACTAAGGGTCCCAACACCAAGGGTGGCCCAGAAAACAAAAACCAGAGATCAGGCCTTGTCGGTGCTGGCCCCTCCCCTGGGGTATTCTTTACCCCCTGATATCCACCTGCCCCATGCACTGGATACTTTTAAACATATGCTAAAGACCTGCCTCTTTAAGTTGGCATTCCCCAAGTCTGGTCCAAACTCTAGTGCTTGTACTCCTGTCTGGATTTATAGTATACTGCCTCTTCCTGTTATTAATTAATTGTTTTTCTAACTGCCATTTTGGTTTATATTGTTTTCCAATTAGTATAACTTAATTGTTATTATTTATAATTTGGTTACTTTTTTGTACACTAGCCAGAGTAGCCTGGTAGCTAGATGGGTGGTATATAAATATATAAATAAATAAATAAATAAATAAATAAATAAATAAATAAAAATAAAATCTGCTGCCATTGCTGCCATCTGTTTTCTTTCTCATTGTAAGGACTACTTGGCAACATTTTACCATTTTGTTCCTGCCCGACAGCATATTGTACAACGTTATTTATTTATTATTTATTTATTTATTTATTCAATTTTTACCCCGCCCATCTTCTGAAGCAGAACTCTGGGCGGCTTCCAAATAGCTGAGCAAGTCAGCGAGCAGTACAATATAAAAGAGACAAATAGAGCAACAATACAAAATTAGACAACAGCAGAGATAAAAACAACATTTTAAAACAACTGGGGCATCTTAAAATCTTGACTTATGGTAGCAGCTCAGCAGCAATAATTGTTTGCAGGCGTGTAGATGGTGGGAAAACAACAACAACAACAACAACAACAACAACAACAACAACAACAAACCTTAGGTTGCGCTGCCATACGCCTCGTTGAAGAGAAGGGTTTTTAAAGCTCAGCAAAAGGCTAACAGGGACTCTGCGGAGCGCACATCAGGTGGTAAGCTATTCCAAAGGGAGGGGGTGGCCACCGAAAAGGCCCGATTACGGGTGATGGACTTTCGGGCCTCTTTCGGGGTAGCGACCCGAAGTGTGTCCGCTCGCAACTGCCGGACTGGACGGGCCGAGGTTGATCACTGGACGATACGCTCTGACAGGTAGTCTGGACCTCCTCATTACCTCCTGTATACTGTATACTGTAGACTGTAGACTGGTCCTGTATACGTTACCTCCTTGGATCAGCCAGGAAAATTGACAAGAATTGGCTCCAAATTTAATTCCCTATATGCTGCACAGTAAAGAAGCATGTGCTCCAGGGACCCTGTGATATGCATAAGGTTTTTTTTTTTTTTTGGCCATGATTTGAAAGTCTGTGACAGCCACATGATATATGAGTGGCTATCTGCATCTCCTTGAGATGGTGGTTAAGGCAATGCATTTTTACGCCACTCCTCTGGTGAAAACCTTTAATACATTTTAAGCTGTGTTGCAGTGAGCTGCACAAGCTTTTAAAATCACTTCATTTTAGGCTTGCCCATTCTGCCGTCATGCTGGCTGCTCACTCCAGCTGCTGTGGTGAGGTGAAAGAAGGAGAGAGAGGGCTGAACTGCTTGTCCTTTAGAAAGCCTAGCTGCTTCCATTCTTTCAAGAGTGATCCAGCTGTTTTCATTTGGACACACAGAATCCCTGTGGATCTTAACATGGGATCTGCTCTCAAACACTGTCAAATCAAAAATCCCGCTTGTATCCAAATAAGAAATGAGGGATCACTGATGCAAGCATGGATCCTTATAAATTCTCATGATTGTAACAGGGGACAGGGAGGCAAGTGACAGGAAACAGAGGGTAGCACTAAATGGACACTTCTCCAAGTAGAGGGAGGTCAAGAGTGGGGTCCCCCAAGGTTCAGTACTGGGACCCCTGCTTTTCAACCTCTTCATAAATGATGTACAAGTAGGAGTAAATAGCAAGGTAGCCAAATTTGGCGACAACACTAAATTATATTCCATCTCGGAAGATGGGTGGGGTAAAAATCCAATAAATAAATAAAATAAATAAATATGCAGGGTAGTAAAAACTGAGAGAGATTGTATGGAGCTCCAGAGGGATCTCTTGACACTAGGGGAGAGGGCAAACCACTGCCAAAGGAGATTCAACATTAGCAAGTGCAGAGTGATGCATGTTGGGGCAAAAACCCAATTGCATTTATAAACTGATGGGTTCTGAACTCTCTGCAACAAACCAGGAAAGGGACCTTGGTGTCCTGGTGGACAGCTCAATAAAGGTGTCACCACAGTGTACCACAGCAGTGAAAAAACAAACTCAATACTTGGCATCATTAGGAAGAGTATAGAACATAAGTCAGCAAGTATCATTTTGACTCTTTATAAATCTATGGTGAGGCCCCATCTGGAATACTGTCTACAATTCTTGTCGCCATACCTCCAGAAGGATATTATGGAAATGAAAAATGTGCAGAGGAAGGCAACCAGAATGATTATGGGACTGGAACACCTTCCTTACCATCTGAGACTGCAAAAGCATAAAAAAAGCAAAGTGTTCTGCTTATATACCACCCCATACCACTACAAGTCGTCTCTGGGCGGTTTACAATTTTAATTCAGTGTGCAGGCTACACATGCCCCCCCCCCCAGCAAGCTGGGTACTCATTTTACCGACCTCGGAAGGATGGAAGGCTGAGTGAACCTTGAGCCTGCTACCAGGGATTGAACCCAGGTCGTGAGCACAGTTTTACCTGCAGTACAGGCATTTAACCACTGCGCCACGAGGCTGGGCCTCTTCACTCTTGAACGACAGTGCCTAAGTGGTGACTGAAGTTTATAAAATCATACAAGGTATGGACAAAGTAGATAAGGAAAAACTCTTTTCCCTACCACACAACACTAGAACTAGGGCAGTAATGGTGAATCTCCTAGAGACCAAGTGCCCAAATTGCATTCAAAACCCACAATTTTTTTTGCAAAGTGCCAATACATCAATTTAACCTGAATACAGCTGGCTGTGAAGAGGCGATGACAGGTGCCAACAAGAGGGGCTCTGAGTGCCACCTTTGGCACCCATGCCATAGGTTCACCAACATTGAACTGGGGACACGGGGTCTGAGATGCAAAGTTTGAAAACATCCATTTTAACATGTTTAAGTGGCAACGGGGGGAAAGGCTACATTGAGGATTGCAAGGGTAGAAAGAAAGCAGCAGTTAATTAAGCAGCACCAGTAGGGAAAGGAGAGAGAGAGAGAGAGAGAGAGAGAGAGAGAGAGAGAGAGAGAGAGAGAGAGAGAGAGAGAGAGAGAGAGAGAGAGAGATGCTCAACCCACTTGTGACCAGGCAGGCCAAGGGACAGTGTGAGCCAGACCAACCTCCCAGAAAATGCCCAAAAAGGTTGGCAAGAAAGTGACAGAATCTGGCTCGTATCACTGGCTGGGCCATTTGGCATGGGGGCGGTATGAATGATCATCCTGCATTCCTCCCTTCTTGCCAATGGAAAGAGAGAGGACCTTTGGTGCAGGAAAAAGGGCACTGGCACTTAGCTTCCTTGTGGGACAGGCAGTGGACAACGTAGATGTGCATTTCAAGAAGGCACCAAGTCCAGTCACTCCCTATAGAGTTGTTTTTGAAAGTGTCTTCTAAAAAAGCAAGGGGAGCATGAGAGGTTGCAGTTGCATCTGTTATCCCTTTATTAATTTAAAAACTTGAAATATCTAAGGAACCTTGGGGTCACCAGTCAGGAGGGAGCAGAGAGGACAAACAGGCAGATACAAGAAGCAGGCAGGTAGGAGCTGTGCTACTCCTGTCTCTTTGCAAGCCTAGGAGGCAGGGGTTTCCACATTATGCTGGAAGTTTAGGGCATTTCAGGCCCTAAAAGGAAAAGGGAGGGATTGCTTACAAAACCTGTATTACATGTTGTCACCCTGGCTTGGGGGTTTCCCTTTAGCAGACAGCATCATGGGGGTGGGATTTGCATGTGTTGGTCCCTACGGGCAGTGGGCCTTGGAAAAATATCCTCTGAATAAAGCAGCCGTGGTAGCAGCCAGGGACTAGCATATAGGATGGATTGCTCATCAGTCAATCTGCATATCAGGTGATGACCCAGATAAAAGAATTGGAGTTAACCATGTGAGCGTGAGCCAGTGTATGGACCTCTATGCTGCGAGAGCAGGGAGGGAGAAGTACACAACACTCCTGGGCTGGGTGTGCACCTAGAATCTGCCCCCACCCTGTAAAAGGGGTCTCTAGCTTCCTTATTCTTATGGATTCATTCCTTTTGCTGCATACAGGCTATTGAAGCTCTTCCACTTTCCCAAGCCATTCTCTCCATGCTGGATGATCAGAAGATCAATGTTTTCATCCCAATGCAAAAAACCTGCCATTAAATCCACAGTATTTAACACAACATGGAAAAGAGCAAACAGAGAATTACTTATGAGTTGTCACCCCTGTCTATAGGCTATTGACTTCCTTCTATCTATGTTCTCAATATGGACAGCAGGGAACATAGGGTCGATTCTGAGTGTGTGAGTTGCATGATCATACAGGGGATGAACCTGGACTACCACAAACTGATACCTTGTGATGGACAATTTGTTCTTATGAGAGAGAGAGAGAGAGAGAGAGAGAGAGAGAGATCACCCTTGGGGTGAAGAACAAAATATTGCTGAAATACCCTAAGAGAATAAGAGCTCTCCAAGCCTGGCTTATGGAGAGTAAATGTCTTCCCATGTTCCTCTTTTAAGAGTCTAATGTAAATTCTTATTATAATTATGCACAATAAGATATCCCCAACCTCAATGATCTCCTTGATTTGTCCCATACTGCTACCAACCAATCAATCAATATAAAGTTTATTGTACTGGCTACAAGCCATCACAATCAAAGATTACAGAAAAGATAAATAGATAAAACAATCATGGCATTAAAAAGAAAAAGAAAAGAACAAAAGGAAGCCATATAAATAGGGATTAGAGATGGGCACGACCAGGAAAAAATACATTTCGAGTTGTCGTGTGTCGACTCGTTTCCGTTTGTCGCGAAATTTTTCAAAAATTTGTCGTTTCATTTGTCGTTTTTTCGTTTCTCGTTAGTACTGGTTTTGGGGGGGGTAGCGGGCTCCTGGAGGCACCTCTCTGGGGTGGGTGCCTCTTCTGGCCCGCTATGAAGGGAAAGCGGGCTCCTGGAGGCACCTCTCTGGGGTGGGTGGCTCCTGGAGGCACCTCTCTGGGGTGGGTGCCTCCTCTGGCCCGCTATGAAGGGAAAGCGGGCTCCTGGAGGCACCTCTCTGGGGTGGGTGCCTCCTGTGGCCCGCCATGAAGGGAAAGCGGGCTCCTGGAGGCACCTCTCTGGGGTGGGTGCCTCCTCTGGCCTGCTACAAAAGGGTATGCATAGCCTTTTTCTTTTTAATGCCAATTGGATATGCATACCAAGTTGCAGTGGCAGGCAGAGGCACCTCTCTTTCGGGTGCCTCTGTGACTCACTGCCTGGCATACGGTGCACTTGGGCTGGGGGCTGGGGATGGGGAGGAGGAACAAAGTGAGACAGGACCCCTATGGGCGCCCTCTGGCTCACTAAGAAGGGAAGTGTACTTGCTCTAGTGCAATGCGAGTACACAGATCTGGCTTAGGGTTAGGGTTAGCGCAAGGGCTACTCTTAGGGTTACGGGTAAGGTTAGGGTGAGTTACTGGGGTGCACCTCTGGGTGCCTCTCTGACCCACTAAGAAGGACAGTGTACTGGCGTATGGGTTAGGGTTAGGGTTCGGGTTCGGGCTAGGGTTAGTGGGCTTTTTATGCCCGACTGGCACATCCCAGAAGTCTCGGTCAAAACCTGGCCAAGTGGCCATGCAATTGGTGGAATGGCTCCAAAAATTTGCATGGTCCACTTCCATGGCCAGCCCATCATTGCGCAGGTGTAAAAAAATAAAAATAAAAATAAAATAAAATAAAATCAATGGAGACCTACCCGGCAATTAAGGTCAAGCCAGGGGGCCCTCTTGAAAGAGCCATCCCTCAAGGAGGTGAGAGGGATGGCTTGCAGACACAGGGTCTTCTCGGCAGCTGCCCCCAAGCTATAGAATGCCCTCCCAAGTGAGATCCGCCTGGCGCCAACATTGATGCCATTTCGGTGCCAGGTAATAAAACGTCCTGTTCCAGATTTTTTTAAATTGATACAATATAGATTGTGGGTCCTCTGATGGCAATTTTAGTGTAATGATTTTAATGTAAGATTATTATTATTGTTATTATTATTTATTGATATTTTATGTTTTAACTCTTTTAATTCTTTTTATTGAAAGCCGCTCAGAGACTTTTGTGTAGTGGGTGGCATATAAGTTGTAAAAATAAAATAAATAAAATAAAATAAATAAGTCCCAATACTCAGAACACAAAGTTACCTCTCTGCAAATCAATCTGTCCCACCCAGAGGCATAAACCTGCCTCTCTGCCAGCAAGCTTTGATACCCAGAATACAAAATGACCTCTTTGCCACCCAAAGATACAAAATTACTTTTTTGCAAGCAACCTGTGCCACCCGGGCACCAATCTCTCTCTCTCTACATGCCCTGTCAGCCAGGGGAACAAACCGACCTTTCTGCAAGCCCTGCCAGGGGAACAAATTTGCCTCGCTGCAACCTCTTCCACTCAGGAACAAACTTACCTCTCTGCAAGCCCTCTCACCCAGGGAAAGAGGAAACCTACCTGTCCACAAGCCACCTCTGTCACCCAAGGAAAGAAGAAACCTACGTCACAGCAACCTTTGTAACTGAGGGGAAGCAGAAACGTACTTCAGCATCCCCTGCAGGTGGAACCCAGTCTGTAGTTGCATAACATGGACCTACAAAACCAAAACTTCAACAAATTGGCAGGGATTGTTGAAGAAAGTCAGGAGAAGCTTTTCAAATGGACTACCATGCATGATTGCATTGACTGATTTTTTAAGAACACTGGCATTCTTCATATTGCTTCTCCCCTCTCATGACGGATTTTTCTTTTCTTCTTGCATACTCTTTGTACCTCCAATGTTTCCTTTTTTAATGTTCTAAGATGCCTTTTCAAATTCTCTGTTCTTAACTTGAATATGTCTTTGATGTTCTGGAATGTATATTGTACCTCATTATTGTAAGGCATCTTACAATAAGAAATCTGGAGTAAAAATATTCATAAATAAATAAATAAATAAATAAATAAATAAATAAATAAATAAATAAATAAATAAATAAATCAAACTGACTCTTTTAATTGGCTTTAGCTGTACTGTCAGATACTGATCTGGATAACTGGCTCCCCCAGAAGTCCTATAAAGATTTACAGACCTCTCAGGTAATGCGAACAATTTTTATAATTTGTCATAACTGACAATATTCCAGTAAAAAATTAATAACAGAATAAAAAGCAAATGCAATCAATCAATATAAAGTTTCTTGTTTTGGCTACAAGCCATCACAATCAAAGATTACAGAAAAGATAAATAGATAAGGGTCACCGTCTGAAAGCAGCCTACCTACTTTAACCAGAGGACTCTCCGCCTGCAAAGGGGCTAAGATGTTTCCTAGAAGGTTGTGGCAGAGTTGGCAATTTAATAGATAGTGAGCCACATCCTCTATCTCAGCTGCGCCACAGATACAAAGTCTTAGATGTCTGGGTACCTTACTGTACCTTCCATCCAAGACAGCCGTTGGCATAGTTTGGAAGCGGAGTTCAGTAAAGGCTGTTCTCAAAGAGGGAATAGTGAGTGAATGTAAATAATGTGCCCTTGAGTGATTGTTTTTTCCACAGATGGTACCAGTGAGAGAAGGCTGAAGAACTGATTAGGGCAAGGTCCTGATCATTGTCATGTTTATATATCCACTCCTTCAGCATACTTTTAACTCCTGGGAACACATAAATATCAGTGGAGAGAGACTTAGATTTCAAAAGGTTTTGTACCAAAGTGGCCCATCCACCACCCTTCCACTGCTCCATCAGACAACGTTTGGGGAGACGATGGTCAGGCATGTCCAATATTCTCTTATAATAAGAAAATATGGCAAGAGTTGCCCTAGCTTTGATTGAGACCACGTCTGTTTCTACTCTAAGGAAGGCTGCTGGGGTCCCTTGTGGTACCACCAGGATGTGCCTCAGGAATTTATTCTGCTCTACTTCAAGCGTATGCAAGATGTTTGGGTCCAAACCCCAGATCTCAATTCCATATTGCATTTGTGCAATCACCCTTCCTGAGAAGACCTTTAAAGCTGAGGATACTAAGTAGCCACCCTTGGAGTGAAAAAAATTAATTAGAGCATGACTAGATTTCTGAGCTGAGATTTTAACAGCCTTGGCCTGTGTTTTCCAGCAGTTTCTCTCATCAAAATGCACTTGTTCTATCTTGTCCTCACCAATACACCAGTTGAATTTGGGGTGCTGCCTTCCAAAGATCAAGACTTTAGACTTTGCGTGGTTTATTTTAAGGTGTTCTAACTCACTAAACTCTCTAAGTTTATTCAAGCTTCTCTTGAGCCCCTTCTTGTTCATAGATAATAGGACAACATCATCCGCATAAATAAGTGCTGCAATCTTATAATTACCAATTGAAGGAGGAAAGTGATTGGGATGGTTTACAGCTGTTATGATATCATTGATATAAAAATTAAAGAGGAGCGGTGCGAACAGTCATCCCTGTCTAACACCTTTGTTTACACAGATTTCCTCTGAAACCCTTCCATCTGAAATAATCCTTACCTTCAGTGTTGAATTAGTATAAAGTTCCTGAATTAGAAGTAGCAACCTCTTATCAATATCTGTTGCTGCAAGCTTATCCCAAAGACGGTTCCTAGTAATTGTGTCAAATGCGGAAGAGAAGTCAATAAAGGCTGCAAAAAGTCATTTGAAAGGCTTAGTGGTATATTTGCAGACTGGATGGTGTAGCACAAAGATCTGGTCCACTGTGCTATGGCCCTTCCTGAATCCAGCTTGTTCCTGATGGAGGATATTGTTCCCCTCCATCCACTCTTCCAGCTTCTGCATTAGGAAGCGGGTCAAGAGCTTGGAACTAATATCTAATAAACTGATAGGACAATAATCCTGGGGGTTTGTTTTATCACCTTTTTATAAATTGGACAAATTATGCTCTGCCTCCAGCCCTCTGGAAAAGTTCCCGTATGGTTGATATGAGTAAAAAGCCGTGCTAAGATGGGAGCCCACCATTCCATATTGTTTTTATAGACCTCTGGTGGGATCATGTCTTCACCTGGTGCTTTGTTTGGTGCTAAAGCCTCTACAAGTGAACAGACTTGAGATTTGGACACTGGGTGTGGAGTTTAGCAAAATTTGTGTAGAACTCATGTTATTGGGCCCCACAATTAAATCACTGTGAAAAATTTTCCTGAAGTGGGAGCACCAGGTATTCGCTGTAATACAGGCATTAGGTGTAGCATTAATATCTACTGCTGTCATACATTGTGCTCTTTCCCTAAGATCTTGGATAAAGCTCACTGTGAATGCTCTCTGAGAAACTGTACTTCAAATTGTGACCAATATATCCTTAGCAGTCTCTGAATGATCTTGACTAGAGACTGGCACAAACTGCCAAAGCAGTGGCTTGAGCCAGATCATCCTTTGGACAAACAGGTGTTTGGTGTTTCCCAGCTCTGCCTCCTCTGGCAGGCTCCCACTCAGAGGGACATTTTGCCAGTAGAGTGCTCTTCTCACAGTATCTAGCCATCTGAACTGCATGATAGAAGGATGCACAGTGCACAGAACACAACTCCACTAGAATGACATTATTGACAGAAGTATCCCTCAGGTAAGACAGGTGATATGTCAGCCTGACTATATCTGGTATATTCTCAGGCACTATCCTGGGAGCTAATTTATTATGTCAGAGAATGGTGTGTGACACGACCAGCCACATGACCTTCTGGACACTCATTCTTATATTAACACATCAGCACCCACTTTTGCTGGTATTCCTAACCCCAAACTGAAGTCCTAAGCAATGAACTGTGCAGCTGATCTCAGTAAGAGGGGAAGCAGCATCTCCAGCTACGTGGCTGCCCTCTGAATGTGAACCGCAGCTCTTCTTGTTCTCCTTGAGTAATCAGAGCACCAGACCCTCCACAAATTCACCATATTTTTATATAATTAAGGTATGTTATTAGGGCAGGACAATCCTGTGTCTGGGCTGAAACAACTATCACAATTGTGATCAGATTTGCCATGGCTCTCTGGCACTTGCCCAGATTAAATTTTGAGATGCCCTGCATAGAAGATCCCTTTTGGCTAGCCTTTTCTCATGTCCCAAAGTCTGCCTTCCTTTTATATGTGGGCCCATAAGCATCAGTCAGAGTTTATAATTCATGACGTCCTACCTAGTCCTGCTTGGATGAGACATTCTATTTCCTAAAAGCCTCATCATATGCAATGACTACTGTATCCCCAGCTAATTGGAACATGTTATTCAGATGGTTGGTAAGGTGCCACACTCTTTCGTTATAGGCAGTTAATTTGAGAAAGGCTGCTCAACCTCTTCTCGCTTCCCTTTTTTACTGTCCCTCTTATTATACCTTATTATGCCTCCAGGTTTTCCTTCCTCAGCCTCAGGCTTTTACAAAGAAAGTAATGGCATTTATGAAACTCATTATCCTTGAATGTGAATACCTGAGAGGAAGATGGGGTGACTGCATCCTCTACTCAAGCTGCTCTCAGGCCCTTCTCTGCCTTGTTCCCAATTCTACATCTATGTTATCACCCAGCATGTATACTCCATCCACCCAATATACCTCCTCTAGTCCTCATCCAAATATCCTGAGCTGTCTGCATGGTTCCTGTTACTATACTCCTTACCAAGCCGCCTCCTCCTCCTCCTCCTCCTCCTCCTCCTCTTTTTTTTTTCATGGCCCTGGCCTCATTGGGAGAGTCTTCTGCCTGCTGCCAAGTGTGAATGAGATAGTTGATGGTGACCAGCTTGCCCTCCATGTCTGCTTATCCCCAGCCAGTGACTCCAGAGCTCTCTGAGGCTGCCCCTGTGTTGCAGTCCATGTACCTCAGCCTGCTATTGAGCTCCAAGCGGTTAACCCCTTTCATTCAGTTTCTTAACTGTCTGTGGAAAGTTGAGCAGCATGCCATCCACAGAATCTGGATTCCCCCCCCCCCCCAAAGTGGGTATTGACCGATTTCCTTCCTTAATGGTTAGCCTGGATGTCAGACGAACAAAGATGACTATTACAATTGGACAGAAACCCATCAAGGAGGTTGATGAGTTCACTTATCTTGATAATGTCATATCCAATGCTGGAGAAAATGAAAAGGTCTTAGATGCAGAACTGGCAAGCATCGGACATGGTTCCGGATTTGGTCCTGACTTTCTCCAACTGCTGCATGAATGGTAGCTTTGATCAGCCATAGTGCTGGGAGGGGGTCCTTTGTCTACTCGCCCAGTTGGCGTCATGTGTGTGCAGCCTGCAGGGCCGCTTGCAGGGGCAGTAGGTTAGATAAGGCCTTGCCACATGGTGAGAGGCCTCTTTTTCAATCCAGCCATCTTGATGCTTCTTTGCTTTTCCTCTTACCTTGGCTTCTCAGAGGCAGACAGCCCTTTAGATTTTACAGCACCTGGCAGATCCTCAGGCAGTATATCACTGCAGGATGGCTGATCTTATCTCTTAAATAAGCAGAGCTCAGCCAAGGCGGGGGAGTTTCTTAAAGGGGGGGGAAGAAAGCCTCAGGTGAAGCCATTGTTTTAAAAGAAAGACAGAAAAGTACCATTAGGCAACAGATTGTGAGAACAGATGTCCAAATTTCCAGTCAGCTAAGAAGTCAGAATCAGATCTGATTATGGCTGGTTTTGTATTTGCAAAAAATGGGAGATAAATGGGGGAATTCTGTAGTCAGCACAGCAACTAGCTGGTAGATGCTTAGTGTTAAGGCTATGAAGTTCAATCTCTCTCTTTCTCCCTGAGAATTGCTGTAGTCTATGTGGGAGACAGTATGATAAAATAAGAGTGCTCTGTTTCAGACTGAGGGAGTGACTCTCACTAAGGCCATTGCCCCACATCCACTTTGTTGCTCTAGAATGTGCTCTGAGATGTGGATCTTAAAACTGTTCGCCCATCTCCTTCGCACTTTAAGCAAAATAAAGTGTGGCCATCCCCTCCGAAGCACAACTCAGTACATCTTTCTTGTACGTGGCCTCAGGGTGGTAGAATCCTTGTCACTGTTGTGTTGTGGGTTTTAAAATGGTACACCATTTAATCCACAGCATAACTGTTCCATCGCCATAGGCTCACCTAGTGGCACTACTTGGAGCAGCCACATGACAGTAAATTCACAGTATGAGAAGCCACTATGCATGGAAAGATATACCTACCAATCGAGTTTTAATTTTTTTTAAAAAAGAAGCCACTACGCATGGGAAAAAGCCAAAAAAGAAGCATATATAATATATAGTTATAATTATTAATATTTTTTAAATAGTGCCTTGGGGAAATAAAACAAAATGCACTTTGATGCAGACTCCATCCGTGGGGTCACAGAACTTACGTGACAATAAAGTGCATCCTTGGGGATGCAGGAACAGCAACAAAATCACATGACCGAAACAAGATATATTACACATTTTCGTTTGTTGTGGTACAAAGTGGATGGGTGTAATGGCCTAAGCATAAAAACTTTGCATTTCAAATTTTACACCCCAGTCCAGTTTTCCCATTCCTGCATCTACCTCTGGAGTATTTTGTCTTCTTTTAAGGAGCTTCTTTTTCTGAAGCAGTTAAGTAGAAGTTTGCTTCAGTTTGTGCAAAGTTTCAGCTAGAACTTTGTGGTGGCTCTTCCCCATCACCAGGGGTTAAGGCTGTTATATAATTGGTTCAGTCCCACCTCTAACAAACTTCTTTGAAAACATATGGTAGGGCTTGTATGAGACAAGGTCAGAAAAAGAAGAATGAAAACCACACAGAGAAACTCTTAAGCCAGTACCACGCCCCATTTAACTATCCATGTATTGTTACTAATTAGTTTAATGCCAACAATGTTGGAACTCATAATGAAATGTATATATTTCAATACATTTAATACTGGATGGAAATATCTGCCCCTATCAGGCCCACCCAAGGGTGGTTAAGTGTACTATGCTATTATCTGGCAGAGAGTATCTCCCTACGATCAGAGCTGTCCTGACCAACCCGATCATCTGTGGCTCTCTCGCTTCGGGTGGCCACACCTAGAGAGGCCTGTAGGGTAGCTACCTGCAAGCGGGCCTTCTCAGTGGCTGGCCCAGAATTATAGAACAAACTCCCCAGCGAGATTCGCCAGGCTCCCTCATTGGCAGCCTTTAAGAAATCGCTTGAGACGTGGCTGTTCAGGGATGCCTTTGGCGATTGATAGGATGTAGCAAAGTGTTTTCCTCTGCTAATTTCTGTTAGTTTTTTTAAATTGTCATTTTTACTATTTTTATTGTCAATTTTTTACGCCTCTTGCCTAATATCTCCTCTCATTGATGTATATGTTTTTAACTTGCTTTTATGTGAACTGCCCAGAGTTCCCTCAGGGAAATGGGAGTGGTATAAAAATGTAAAAAAAATAAATAAATAAATAAATAAATAAATAAATAAATAAATAAATAAATAAATAAATAAATAAATAAGAAAGGCTATGGGGTAATGGCTGATAATTTAGACTTCATTTAATGTTAACTGCCTTGGGTCTTTTTCCAAGCTGCCTTCGGTCCTTTTCCAAGGAGAAGGCAGGGTAAAAATACTCTAAATAACGAAAGAAAATAAATAAACTGTGGAACCCTCACTGTTTTTGGAACTTACTGGATGCTCTTCTTCCTTGTAGTATATGCAAATTGAGGCACAGCAGCTACTTGAACCAATGAAACCAAACTAACAAAGAGAGGAACTGCAGGCCACACTCTAACACTCTACTTGATATTTCCAGAATTAGTGGGTAACTAGAAGTTGAGTCATGGCAACTGGACTTCTTTTTCTTGAGAGACTGAAATGTTCCACTGCTCATCCAAACAGCTTTGTCAGTCTTGTTTGGATGAGCAGTAAAACATTTCAATTTCTTAAGAAAAAGAGGTCCAGTTGCCCTGACTCAACTTTCAGATAAACTCACCTGGATGACTGAGAATCTTCACAGACAAATTAGTGGCTAAGTTTATTCTCTTTGCCCTAAAAATATAGAAAATAATTTTGACTTCTGTTTGCACTGAACATATCAATGGGTTACTCCCAGTGTTCTGTAATGCATTATATCTAAACTGTTATAAATATCCTGAAATCTTTGCTTGTTTTGTTCTTTTGTCCTTTTAAATTATACATACATACTTTTTCTGTTTTAGTAATTTTGTTGGGTCTGTGACCTTAAATAAAGATTGATATTTCCATAAAGTACTTGAGGAGAAATGCAAGGAAAGGGTCAAGGTGAGCAAGTAGAGACGTCCAGAGGTCTGTGGCGGCTGGGGGCCACAGTGAGCCAGTCAGAGCGAGTGTGAGCCATCAGTGGCATTGTGTGTAGCATTTGCAGAAAGGAAGTGTGAATAAAATATATAAGATACTTTTGGATCTAGAGGAAAATGTAAATGAAGGAAGAGGATTGAAGGTAGTTTGGGAGCAAGCTTTTTAAAAAGAAATAGAAGAGGAAATTGGTCTAAAAATACTTAGATCTATGTCAATAAAAGATTTTTTTTAAAAAAAATAGGTTTAAGATGGTATTTGACACCAGTAAATTTGAATAAAATAAATGGTAATTATTCTAAGATTTGCTGGAAATGTGATAAGGATGTTGGTACATATTTTCATATGTAGTGGGAATGTGAAAAGGTACAAAATTTTGGAGATCTATTTTTAAAGAATTAAGTGATATATTTGAAAGGTATATAGAGCCCAATTCAGAAATTGCTTTATTGTCAATATTATGACTGTAAAATTGGAGAGTTGATTACTAATCTCTTGACAGTAGCTAGATTAATTATTGCTAGGAATTGAAAGTGAAATTATGAATTATGTATAAACAAATGGTATAATGAAGTTTGGAATATTGCCTTCAATGACAATTGATGTGTAATTTAAAGATTATGAAAGAAGAATTAAAAAGAGATATTTTTATGATATATGGTTTAGATTTATTGAATATTGAAATAATGGTAAAGTTCCAGTGTAACAATCAATTCAGTTCTGGAAGGGAGAATAATAAGGGAGCACTGTTGTGTAGTCTTATTTTAATCTTTTTATGTGTGTTTTGTATATAAATACATTAAAAATTAATTAAAAATAAAATATTATATGCCATTTTTCTACTTAAAAGGACACAAGGCATCTTACATCATTAAAAAGATTATATTTAAAATTAGAGATGGGCACGAATAGAAAAAATGGAGTTTCGTTTGTCATTTGTCGTTTAGAGGTCTGTTTCGGTTCGTTTCCGTTGTTCGCAAAATTTTTTGCAAAAAATTCATTTTCGTTTCGTTACCGTTTCATTACCATTTATTCCAATTTTAAGTGATTTTTTTAGCATTTAAAGCAGCTCACTTCATTGCTATAATGGAAATGAAACGCACGACAAAAATCCCCGCGTTTCTGTTCGTTCCATTTCATTTTAGGGACAAATTTCATTTGTCATTTTGTTGCATAATGAAACAAAAACTGAAACATGAAAACGAAAAATTGTTCATTCCGTGGCCATCTCTATTTAAAATCTGAAAACAGTAGGTGTTCAAATATTTTTAAAATTGAAAAGTATATTAGAATGATAATTAAAACTGATACTGAAAACCTATTTAAAAGCAATAGAGTACAATAATCCATTCAAAAACCCATCTTAGAAAGGCAGTTGCTTGGTTTTTGTTTTTTGTTTTTTAAAGCCTTCCTGAATAAAAAGGCCTTTACCTGCTAGCAGAAGGACATCAAAGATGGGGCCAGCCTGGCTTCTGTGTAAGGGAGTTCCAGAGTCTGGGAACAGTGACAGAGAAGCCTTGTGTTTCCTCTAGAGTTGAGGACAATTTTTTTAAAAAATTGTGATATTCAACATATATTGCTGATCTATTTAATTTTCATCCTGGAGACCCCAATAAATATGTAGGGATGAAATCTTGTCCTTTTCATTCATTCCAATCCATTGCTTTTGGTGTTGTTGGATTCCTTTTTTACTTTTTTATACAAACAATGGAAGCCTACCCCTCTCTCACCCCCTCCAAAGTACACCCATTACTTCCTTACCTTTGTTGCAGTGGCCACCAGAGAGCTGTCACTGCTGCTGCCATTTTGGGGAAAACATGGCTCCCCAGGTTTCCCTTACAGCATCCCTGCAAAGGGTGGCCTGGTTTGCCTTAGGCCCATTTTGGCAGTTTATCCCGGTATCTATTGCCCACCAAATGCAACAAATCTTTAGCCTGTGCACAAAATCAAGATCCTTCTTGATGATGAAGCCCAGTGCTTTCTCCATATACATCTCCTCTGCAATTTATCTATGCAGAAATGCAGTCTTGACAATTGGGTGCTTGACTTGCATCTTTCTAAGGGCTCTCACACTGCTTGATAAGAAGAGTAAATATTCTACTTCTCCATCTGCACTTTGTTTCTCTTTGAATACCACACTTGTGTCTGATGGCTCTCTCGCCTGGCACTGCCATTGTAATTGTCCATGCCTCATTCTTGTGCAAAGCTTCTCCTTCTTCCTTTGCAGCTTTTCTCCATTTGGTGGCTTCAATAGCTTGCATTTGGTTAATCCTCCTCAAGATTGGAGGCTCATATCTCTGCAATTACCTTGCCAAATAGGACAAGCAAAGAGCTTGTAGACTGTTCCAAGGCTCCCAAGGGCTTACCTGGGTCAAAAGGGATCATTAGGGTGTTTTGCAACTTGTTGGGTAGATCAGAAACATTTCATGAAATTAAATTAAATACAAAATCTGTGAGCTGATTTACGCCCACTAGAAATGTGCACAAAATGGAAAATTGGTGTTTTGTTTTGTTATGCAGTTTTGTTTTGTTTTCTTAACGACCTTTTAATAGAATTTTTGTAATGAAACTAAATGTGTAATGAAACGATTCGGAAGCTGCCAACACCCAGATGGTTCTGACAGGTCAGGCTGTGGGCACAGCCCAACCTGTCAAAAAAATCCCAGCTGGGAGGTGGGTGGCAAGGCAGAATGGAGCAAGCTATGCTCCATTTGAATTTCCCACTGCCTGCTCCATGTGGCTTTGCTGACCCGCCTCCTAGATGGGTTTTTGGACTAGTCAGGCTATGCAGAGTGGGGGCAGTCCCCACAGCCTGATGAGTACAATAAAGCCACCAGGGAGGCGGGGGTCACAAGGGACAATGGAGCAAGCAGCAGGAAATTCAAATAGAGTGCTGCTTGCTCCATTGTCCCTTGCAGCTCTGCCTCTCAGGTGAGGTTTTCTGACAGGTTGGGGTGTAGGGAGGGATGGTACACCTCTCCCCACACCCGAACCAGTCAAAACATCCCACCTAGGAGGTGGAGGAGGGGCAACATGGCAAAAGGGAGCAGGCACCACTCCTCTCTAGACTGCAAAGAGCTTATACCAATTGAATTTTGCTATTTTTGAAATTTGTGTTGCTGGTTTTTGTTATTTGTTTTTAAAAGAAATTGACAACATTCACATATCACATCTTCAGGATGAAACAAACCTGAGATTTTACCCTCCCTGCACAGTATGAATTTCATTGTTTCCATCACTTGCAGCAGCCTGGATTTGGCATATATTAAAACTATAGCTTTTTAACCAGATAGAATACATGTTCCTCTGAAGCATGTGAGATCAGAAGAGCCTGTAAAAGTGGCAATCACAGAGACACCCTGTTGCAGAACTGCACCCTCTAAGAGGAGCCTTTGCTCACTCATCTTTAATCAAACATACTCTTCTCCCTTTGTTAAAAAAGAAAGAATTTCATTTCTTCTCTGCCGTATATGGCACTTGTATGACAATGCAGGACAGTCACAGAGAGTGTTGCTTTATTTAAATACTTCAAAATTATAGGTTAGAAAAGCAAAAAGTGTGTTCTTACAGCTATTATTTCTCTATCCTGCCAACTCTCTCCACTTATCTTTCTTGAGCATATCCCTGTTAAACTGCCTTGAAACAAGCCATGTGAACAACCCGATGGTTTTGTCTGGCATTTTTCTTTTGTCATCTTAAGTGATTTTTTTCTCAAGGATTTAATATTCTCCAACAATGTTATAATGTTTCACTGTTTGATCTTGCTAAGCCAAAGCCCTTGGAAGGTGTTACATTTTAGCTTGATTCAGGACCATCTTATGGTTGTTTTTTTGAGAAAAGATAAAAGAATTAAGGCCTCCATTTGAAAAGGGTGAAGAAAAACCAGCACCATAGGCTGGTATCCCTGAAAGACTGAAGAAGGGTACTTACTAGCTTTGCTGCTTCATCAGCATTTTTCCTTTGCTGATGCCAATCTCCTTGAGCAGAGAGAGACAATAAGGACAGCTCTATAATATCTCACATGTAAGAAACTGAGGTTGCAGTTCAGCTGAGGGGTCCCTGTTTTCCCCTTCCATGCCTTGAAGTCAGTTTCAAATAGGAGCATTGTCCAGGGCCTAGGCTCCCAGCATGACTCCCTCCAGAGTACTTGGTCTCTGTCACTAGTATTTATGTCCCAGCTACTAAGCTTTCTGCGAACTATCTGGCTTAACTAGTGAGTGAGGATTTATTTTAAATTTTTGCATTGACTGCAAAAGGGGAAGGTCTCTCTCAGGTCCACCAGATTGTCTAAACTGTTTGGGCTATCAAGTACTACAGCACTTCCAAACAAACATCTTGTACCCTGGTAAGAAAACTTCACCCACTTGCTATTGTTGTTAAGCAAAGCTCCTGCAACCCCTTGGGGGTAAAGTGGGGGTAATGTTAGCAGTAAAGGTTGTTCTTTCATGCTTCGTTAATCTTGCTTTTGTTTTCTATACAGTAAGCCTTTGTGACTACATTATAGGCTTGTATTTATACTGTAGCTTTCTGAACTCACTGATATTTTTAAAATGCCTTTATATTCTCCTCTCTCTCCCATCAAAGATGATGTATGTTGATAATTTTTGTGTGAATTGCTTAAGGTCGAGCCTCCTGAGGGATAATGGTATCCTAACTAACTAATCTGGTTTGACTTGTAACCTTGATAGTGCTATGAGAGTTCACTTCAGTTTAACACAACACAGTAAGAAATAAAGAATATTGGGTTATGATATCAACAGCTTAGAAATCAGGAGAATCATCAGGTGATTCTCCTCTTTTGAGCTGCAGGACACGTGATACTGTTCAGTATAGTCAGAATAACTAGTATTCTCATCTCCCCTACCCCACAAAACTTTAATAAGAACCATGCCTTCTCAGTTCAGTTCAGTTTAGTTCAGTTGTTCATTGTATTAGCTAAAAGTCATCTTCTTCAAGTGCCATGTCCTTGTAGAACACTGGCAATCAGTAGCCTGAACTGGTTTCTTTCTAAATTTATTCTAAATAGAGCAGCTGTGCTCACTGTGGACCATTGGCTTAAGTTCTTAAGTCAGAATGTTCTTCTACACTCGGGATCATGCTTCCCATCTATTTTTCTTTGAAAGATAACCTTCAGCAGATGGGATTTCTCATTGCGCATTGTGTCCGATATATTGCAATTCTCTTCTCTTTATGGTATTGAGGATTTCTAGCTTTTTATTCATGTGCTGTAATACAGCCACATTATTGACTCTGGCTGTCCAAGGTATCTTCAGAATTCATCGCTATGTCCACATTTTGAATGCTTCCAGCTTCCTGCATAATCAGTAAGAATCCACGTTTCCACACATAGAGAAGTATACTGAATACTAGAGATAGACACGAAACGAACAATTTTTTGTTTCCGTTTTTGTTTTTTCATTTCGTTACGCAACAAAACGACAAACGAATTTTGTCTCTAAAATGAAACAAAACGAACAGAAACACCAGAAATTTTGTCGTCCGTTTCGTTTTTGTTACGGCAATGCATTGAACTGCTTTAAATGCTAAGAAAAAATCACAAAAAATTGAAATAAATGGTAATGAAATGGTAACGAAACAAATGAAAACAAAAATGAATTTTTTGCAAAAAATTCACAAAACACGGAAATGAACCGAAACAGACCCCCTAAACGACAAACGACAAACGACACGCCATTTTTTGATTCGTGCCCATCTCTACTGAATATATAGGATCGAAGCATTTGAGTAAAAAGTCGGATAGATAAGTCCCAGTTTTTCAAGACTTTCCTCATTTTCTGGAAGGAATTTTTACCTTGTTCAATTCTACAATGGATTTTGCATGAAGGGTCCCAGTTATCCTTGACATAGCACCCCAAGTATTTGTAAGACAATACTCTTTCAATTATATCACTGCTGATCTCGAGAAGGTTCTGTGAACCATTTTGTTTTTTATTGATAACCATCCATTTTGTCTTCTTCACATTAAGTCACAATCCCATGGCATTGCTTTCTGCAGCAACAGAATCCAATAATCCTTGCAAATCTACCAGACTTGTTGCAAGCAGGATAGTGTCATCAGCATATCTTATGTTATTAACAAGGTGGGGCTTTGTCACCTCCACACCTTGGTTCTTTCATTCAGGAGCATCCTGGAAAATTCTTTCACGGATTTCAATACAAATTCCCAATCAATCTTATATCACAATTGTCCAGCCCCAGTTGTTTTAAGAATATTAATAAGTTTATAATCTTTAACTGAGTCAAATGCTTTTTCATAATCATTGAAGCAAACAAAAACATCAACATTGACAATGAGACATCACTGAATTAGTATTTGAAGATTAAATAATGCCTCTGTGTTCCAAATCCATTCCTGAATCCATATTGGGTAACTCCAATGCTCTCTTTACACTTCCGATATACAGTGGTACCTCAGATAACGAATTTAATTCATTCTCTGAGGCAATTAGTTATCAAAAAAAATCATTATCCAAAACACAGTTTCCCATAGGAATGAATGGGAAACCAATTAATCCGTTCCAGAACCTAGGAAAATGACACAGACACCTGGTTTTTTGCTCAAAACTCTTTATGAAGTGCACTTTAAAGGTACAGATGCAATGTCACTTGGGATAATTCTTTTTTACGAATGCATGCTAGAAATTCATGATCCGAGGCAGCCCATAGGAAAATTCGTTATCCGAGGCAGTCCATAGAGAACATTCATTATCCGAGGCAGACCTATACCTAGATATTGTGATTCGTTATCCGAGGCAGCCCATAGGGAAAATTCGTTATCAAAGACAACCCTATACCTGGAAATTGCAATTCGTTATCTGAAAAAATTGTTATCAGGGGCGTTCGTTATCCGAGGTATTACTGTATTCTTAAATGCAGGGCTTTTAAAAAAACTTCTAGATGTGACTTATCAAACTGATTGTCCAGTATTCATTATAACTTTTTGCATTAGGTTCCTTTGGAAGTGGTATAAAAGTGGATTTGAGCCAGTCCTGAGGGATGGTCTTACATCTATAGATGTTGTTGTATAAATCAACCAGAAGGGAAAGGGATTGTTCTTCCTTAAGCAATTTCAAAACTTCCATATAACTGTCATCAGGGCCTGGGGCTTTGCCATGCTACAATAATTTGATGGTATGTTCTACCTCTTCCCTCATGATATCTACACCATCATCTAACGACACCATGGTCAACACTTCTGTTATCCTTAAAGAGATGTTCTACATATTCCTTCTTCTCCGGTAGTTTCTCCTCAGTGCTTGTCAAGGTATTATCAATCTTGACAATAAGAGATTCATTTCCTCTACTATTATAAACATCTGCTGCTAGCCTTTTTTTTTGTTTTTTGTTTTTGCACATGTTAAATGAATCATGCTTAGCATCCAATTCTTCAATTTCACTACATTCTTTTGAAGGTTTTTCCTTGTCATTCTTATTGTCTACCATATTTCTTTCTGCATTTGTTTAAAATATTACAGGATCTCTATTATCTCTATTTTTCATATCTCTTCTATGATCTATGAGGTCCAGAATTTCATCTGTCATCCAAGGTTTGATCTTCTTTCTCTCAATGATCTTTAATATTTCTTGGCACGCCTCATTTACAGCAACTTTAATTTGGCTCTAGGTGTTTTCAACTTCATTTACATCTGCTTTCTCCTTGATGGTTTAGAATTTTGTAATAAAGATCAATTGAACTTCAGTTCTCAATGCTGGGTCCTGAAGGTTATACATTGCAGTTTGACTATTTGTCACCTTTGACTGATATTTCTTCAACCTAAGGTTCACTGTTGCTAAGTGAAATATTTGAAAGGCATATAGAGCCCAATTCAGAAATTGCTTTATTGTCGATATTATGACTGTAAAACTAGAGAGTTGAGTATTAATCTCTTGACAGTGGCTAAATTAATTATAGCTAGTAATTAGAAGGGAAATTATGAACTATGTGTGGATGGAGGGTATAAAGAAGTATTGAATATTGCCTTAAATGATAAATAGATGTATAATTTATAGATTATGAAAGGAGAATTAAAAATGGATTTTTTATAATCTATGGGGTAGATTTATTGAATATATGCTTGTAAGAAATAAAGGCAAAGTTCCAGTGCAACAATCAGTTCTGGAAGAGAGGATAATAAGGGACAATATTGTTTAAGAGGTCCTGTTGGTTGGAGGGGAGCACTGTTGTTTAGTTTTATTTTAATTTCTTTTATATATTTTTTATTTTGTAATGTTTTATAAAAAGATTAATAAAATTAGGTTTAAAAATTTAACTTCCATCCTTCCCGGGTCGGTAAAATGAGTACCCAGCTTACCATTTGTTTCCCCACCCAGCACCAATGAGCTAGAGCCTGGCTGTGGGGAAGGGGTTTAAAAAGCCCGGTCTTCCCCACAGCCCAATTCCAGCTGATTGGCACTGGGGTGAGGTAATAAAGGTCTTTCTCCCTCACCCCAGCGCTAATCAGCTGGATCCCCCGCATGTACTGCAGTCCCACAATATAGCAGGACCGCAGTACATGAACCGCAAAATGGTGTGGGGGGGTTTACTGTATGTCAGTGATGACGAACCTTTTAGAGGCTGAGTGCCCAAACTAATATTCAAAACCCACTATTTTTTTTTGCAAAGTGCCAATACAGTAATTTAACCTATATACAGGTGGCTATGAAGGGGTGATGCCGGGTACCCACAAAAAGGGCTCCGAGTGCCACCTTTGGCACCCGTGCCATAGGTTCGCTATCAGTGCTGTACGTTGATACAGAAATACAGTGGTATCCTATGTGGCATCTCTCCTTCCACCTCTTTCCCTTCCACCCTCCATTCACATATTTTCTAGTCCACCAAGCCTGCCTGGACAATTCTCTCTTGTCTAACCCTTCCCAACTCCTAGCTGCTTGGCTTTTAAAAACACCTGTCACACTGTGAGATCTGTTTGTATTGCAGACAGGGATCTTTTAAAAGCAGATCCTTGCTGCTACAATGGGGTGGAAGGTGAGTTTCCCCTGCCATCTCCCCACCCCCTGGATCATAGCAGGGGATCATAGCAGGGAGGTGGGATATTTTCCTATATGGGTGGATTTCCTTGCACAATTAAAGTTTTTTCATTGTTTAACAGATTTGTAATTCAAGGCATTACTGTATTTTGGTAAATGAGCAACATTTTTGTTGAATTTTGCCTTGATCAATGTGCAATGTTTTGCAAAACGAACACCAGAGGTGCTCGTTTTGCCATCACCACCACTCGCCTCCTCGCTGCCACACACCCATCCCCTCCTGCATGCACCTTGCCTCAGCTGCAGACCTTATTCCTGCTGGGGCTGCACTTCTGGCCATCAGGGCCACCAGACCCCAATTTCCCCATACAGTCAAAGAGGAGGCCTCCCAGGCAGTGCTGCTAGTGCTGGCAATCCCACCGCTGGCTCCTCCTTCATGAGCCCAGCCACCGGAACTCTGGTGACTAAGCAGAAGAGAAGAAACAAAACAAAAATATACACACACACTTATTTGTTTTGCAGAGCCAATCACCTCCCTGCCTATCCATCTGAGGCAGCAACTGGAGCTGCCACCTCCCACTCTTTGGATGTAGGACCTTTCTCACTCCTCCCCTCCCCCCAGGTGCAGAAACATTTAAAGTGAGAGGTGCTTTGCCTTAATTCTCTCAACTTTTCCCCAACACTCCACAATCCACCTTTCATAGAGTGATCTAGGCAAGAAGCACAGATGGCATGAGAGAGAGAGAGAGAGAGAGAGAGAGAGAGAGAGAGAGAGAGAGAGAGAGAGAGAGAGAGAGAGAGAGAGAGAGAGAGAGAGAGAGAGAGAGAGAGAGAGAGATCTGGGCAAGTTTCAATGTTATTTGCCATCCATGAGTCTCTTATTTTAGACAAAATAGGGATCTTGCCCAGATTGCTTTCTGAAAGGTGAATTGTGGAGTGTTGGGAGAATTGAGCCACAACACATCTCTCTTTAAATGTTTCTGCAGCTAGGGAAGGTGGGGGGGGGAGGTGAGGAAGTCCCTCCATCCAGAGAGCAGGAGGCAGGCTGGTTTGGCTTAATTCTCCCAATGGTCTCCCGTTGAATCCTCTTTTCAGAGAGGGATTAGGGCAAGTTCAGTTTTCTTGCTTACCATCTGTGTTCCTCTTGTTTTAAACTCAATAGGTATCTTGCCCAGATCCCTCTGGAAATTTGCTTTGATTTATGAGCATTTTGGTTTATGAGCATGCTTCTGGAATAGATTATGCTCATAAACCAAGGTACCACTGTACTTGGTAAGACAGACTTATTGCTTTGTGAAGGGAAAAGTGCATCTGTGCTTACCTCCTAGATCCACATGCACTGTCACGTTGTCTCTGCCATACCTTCACACTTATGAGGTAGGGAGGATTTTATATAGGGAGCGTGTGCTACATAAATATGATCCAAACATGTTTTACAATCAATTACTGTTGAGATCATAGGAATCTTGCATGCACTAATAGTGGGTATCAGTGGGAGGAGGGCTTTGCAGCCTAATGTGATTGTTGTTTGTTACTAATTGTTTTGTTCACAACCCCTCTCTTCTTCCTCTGACCATCCTTCAAGCAATATGACAGGGCCATGTTGACCCTTGGCCAAGCCCCTAGGCTCTCAGATATTTTGAGCTCCCTCTGGCACTTCAGTCTTTCCCCCCACTGACAGCCTGACCCTGATCTATTGACGGGCCCCTAGTCCTTTGGGAGCCTCAAGGGGAAGAAACTTTCAAACAAGGGGCAGAAACTTTCAAAACTAAAGGAATCCCTGGACAGGGAAGAAAGAAAGAAAGAAAGGAAGGAAGAATTAAATATAAAAATAGTAAAAATTTAAATATGTGTAATACAAATTTCAAAATCTCATCAATAAATATAAATGGCCGTAACTCACCCCAGAAGTGCAAAAACATTTATTATTTATTTATTTATTTATTTAGAATTAAAGAGGACAGAGTCTCAATTAAAACAAAATGTTACAACTGAACAGTTGAATTTCAAACAAGAATTTCAACTTATACAACACAAAATAAATATACTAATGGCAGAAGATATGGCAAATAAATTGAGATTTGTTAAACAATCATATTTTGAAAATGCAAATAAAGTAGGAAAGTGGTTGGCACAGAAATTGAAAAGGGAGAAAGACAAGAACATAATAGTGAGTTTCAAAAGACAAAATGGAGAGACTGCCACAAAATTGGAGGAGATAAGGAAAATTGTTGAGGAATTTTATGTGAGGTTATATAAGGAAGTGGATGTAGCTCAAGAAAAGCAAAGAGATTATATACAGAATAAAAACCATATCAGGCTTTCTAGAACACAACAAGAAGGATTAAACCAACCTTATTCAACGCAAGAAGTGTTAGAAGCAATTAGGAAGCAGAAAAAAATGAAATCGCCAGGAAGTGATGTGATTTTAATACAATATTATAAAGAATTAGAAGATATTATAGTAGAACCATTAAAAAGAATGATGAATGAAATTCATGAAGAGAAAAAAAATCCCAAATTCATGAAAGGAGGCATTAATCACAATTATTCATAAAGAAGGGACAGACCCAGAAGATATACAAAATTATAGACCAATTTCTCTTCTGAATACCGATTATAAAAAAATTTGCAACAATTTTAGCAATGAGACTGAAGAGAGTTTTGGCAGAGGTGATCCATAAAGACCAAATGGGTTTTCTTCCAAAGAGATATCTACACTCTAATGCATGGGTCCTCAACCTAAGGCCCTGGGGCCGGATGCGCCCCCCCCCAAGGTCCTGAATCCAGCCCCTGGGACCAATTGCAACCCCCACACCTACCCCCTGTTTTGTGAGCAAGCCAACCTCCGCGGCTGCTTTTGGACTGTGATCCGGCCCCCAGTGGTGTCTGGGTGGTGGTGGACCAGCCCGCTGTTTGAAAACTTTGAGGACCCCTGCTCTAATGTAAGAAATATTATTAACTATTTAGAGTATTTTGAAGCACATCCAGGAAGACAAGCAGCTTTAATTTTTATAGATGCAGAAAAAGCTTTTGATAACGTGACAGAAATAATCTCGGTTTTTTTTTACATAACCAACACATATGATAAAATGAGCCCTCCTTCTGTTTACATTTCCAACATAAATTTGAGATCTGAACATTCATTTTTGCCAACTTGATCGGGGTCATATACCACCTATAAAATATATATATATATATTCCTTGAAGTTAACCAACTTGGTTAACTTCAGGTTTCTTTTCCATATTTTCCCCATTTTTCAAACTCAATATTGTGACCTACATTTTGTGCCCATTTAACCATACATTCCTTCACTGTCTCTTCCTGAGTATCAAAGTCGAGTAAAAAATTATATACACATTTAATATGTTTTTCTTTTGTTTCTATAAGAATTCTGTTGAAGGGTGTATTTTCTAAATAAAAACCTTGTTGATTATATTTTGCATATCTAGATATTAACTGAGATCTCATCCACCAATTCATCTCCACTCCCTGCATCTCCAATTCTTGTTGTGATTTTAAAGTTCCGTCCAATTTTAAAAGATCTCGATACCTCAAAATATTCTTGTCATCTCTGAAAGGTGGAAGAGTAAATGCTTCTATTGGTGTCACCCACCAGGGGATTTTCATATACATCTGTTTCTTTATTTTACTCCATGACCATAACAAAGCTTTCCTTATTATGTGGTTATTGAATTGTTTAAAGTCCTCTACTCTGTTATACCATAAGAAACCATGCCATCCCCATTTCAGATCATGTCCTTCTAATTTTAACAATCTTGTATTTTCAAGTGTAATCCACTGTTTAATCCATGTCAGGGACGCCGCTCTGTAGTATAATAATAGATTTGGGAGCCCCATTCCTCCTCTTGATTTATGGTCTTGCAAAGATTTCCGCTTTATCCTCGGTCTCTTGCCCTGCCATATAAACTTGGAGATGCATTTCTCTAAATCCTGGAATATTGATTATTTTAGTACTATTGGAATTGTTTGGAACAGGAATAATAATTTAGGGAGAATGTTCATTTTAATTGTTGCTATTCTTCCTAGCAGTGATAACTGAAGATGTTTCCACTTTTCCAAATCCTTTTTAATCTCTTCCTTTACTCTTAAATAATTGTCTTTCATCAAATTACTAGTCTTTTTTGATATAGTTATACCTAAGTATTTTACTTTTTTCGCTTCATGGAACTTTGTATCTCTAATAGCTCTCCAATCTCCTGTTCTCTCATATTTTTAGTTAGTATCATAGTTTTTTTCTAACATGGAGGAAAATACCAAGTCAAGGGTATGGCCTGACCTGTGGGTTGGGCATACAACATGCTGGGACAGTCCCATGGAAGCCATGGATTCCATGGACTCCAGAGCTGTACCGGAGAGTCCACCGCCCACATGCACAATGAAGTCACCCACAACCAGGAGGCGCGGGGACCTCAATAGAGCAGCGGCGATGAACTCCGAGAGCTCTGGAAGGGATTGGGCTGGGTTGCGGGGAGCTCGGTAACCCAGCACAATGCCAAATCTGTCCCGCTGTCCCACTAACAGGTGAAGGCATTCTAACCCCTGACTAACCAATGTCGAGGCCCTGCAGACGTGAAAAGAATCCCTGTAAACGATGGCAGCCCCCCTCCCTTTAGACCCTCCAACCTTCCCACACCCTGAACCTGATACCCGAGTATCAGATGTGACATGTTTCTCCATAATTAGGTCTTTGCCAGTAACCCCAGTCTCAGTCTTGTGTTCTTCATCCTGGTTCCAGCTTCCTGACTTCCTATGAGACAGCAGTCTTTCCTTATGGAAGGCCCTGCCATGAGATTATTTCATTTTTACATTCTTTTTTTAAAAGATTCATCAGTTAATCTGTAATGTGTTTTCCTCTAGTTTTGTTGATCTCAATGCCCCAGATATTGTAATTTCCCAATTGTGTATCTCCCTTTTGCCCTCCCTTGCCTTAAAGAGATGCAATGTCATATAGGAATTTAATGAATATCTTCTTAAGCCCTTCGCTTGCCCTAAAAACTATGTATCACCAATTAGAAGTGTGCATTTGCAAACTGGATGCACAAATACATGAATAAAATCTAAGTGCTTGATTGCAGCATAGACCTAGTGTGAAAATAATGTTGAAAAGTTTCCTCATATTCAGGACACATTAATACTATTAATAATAATTTGGAGGAAACGGGGGAGCTGCACTTAATGTCTAATCACCTGAAATTCAAGCTATATTTTTGTGGGTCGGCATTTTAAGATGTGAGACAAATTATTATTATTATTTTCTGTAGCAGTGTGGCATGGAATTTAGAATATTAGAAGTGTTATTTTGCAGGTTTCCTTATGTTTTTTGGTTGGTCACGGCAGATTCAAACTACAAATCACACTTCTCCCATTCTTCAAAGCACCCAACAAGTTTCCTGTCAACATACAGGGAGGTTATGTCCACAGGAATGTCCAAAACAGTGCCTCTGGCATTAACAGGACCCTACAACAAGGCCACACTGTATGCTCCATTCTGCATCTAAAACAGTCTTCCTGGCCAGTGTTAGTTTTCTGCCTGCTTCCAGTTTTTGTTCTTGCTGTGCAACATTTTCTCTGTTCATGTTGATGGCAGCAGTCCTTGGAAATAACTGGACCTCATGACTTTTTTAAAGAAAATAAATAAATGCGAACTCATCAAATCTGTTGGAAAGTGCAATTGTTCAGTCACAGTCTACACATATGCATGCATACATCACACACACACCCTTCAAATCAAGCTAATCCTTATTAAGATGTACTAGCATGAAGGTTCATATTTCCACATTCTACCTATGAGAAATACTGTGTTGTGTTTGAAGTAATGTAACATATTTACTGGCAAGTAAGAATATTGTACTGAAGGGAGGGAGCTAGTGGTCTATATATATGTTACAATATCACTATTATATATTTTCTTTCGTTTAGATAGATAGATAGATAGATAGATAGATAGATAGATAGATAGATAGATAGATAGATAGATAGATAGATAGATAGATAGATCTTTATTCTCATTGTCCTGTTCAGAACAACAAGATTGAAAGAATCTATATCAGATTTTTACAGGACCTAACAGTACAATCATACATAAATATCTATTCCCCACCCCACATATATACATTTAAACCACTAACAACACACTTGAAAAACTTTAAAAACTCTACAAAGTAGGTAACAAAACTAATAATGAGCTGCCCCAGTCAAAGAAAAACGAAATGAAATAAAACAGAAATTTTCATTTTGTTTCATTTTGTTTTTCATTTTCCCATCCGGCATCCTCTCCTACCTGATGTTGCCGGCTGCCGCTGGGTCCAGGACGTGCCACTGCCGCAAACCAGCCTCCACACAGAGGGCTTACAAGTTGGCGGGGAGGCCTCCTTTCAGCAAAAAAAAAAAAAAAAAAAAAAAAAGGACTGATTGGCACTTGAGTTTTTTAAAAAAGCACCAACCTGGCCCATGAGCCTGCTGGCTTGCACTTCAATAAACTGGGTTGGAGCTGTGCTATCTAGCCCCCAAACCTCCCAAACCGTTGCAGCTCCTGATTTAAAAAAAAAGGCCACTGGCCACCTGCTGCAAAAGTGAAAGTAGCGTATGGCAAGGCTGCCCTCATTCTTCGCAATGAAAGCCTCTAAAGAGGCCAATGCTTTGGGAGGAAATGGGTTTATAACCTGCTCCTCCCTCCACCCCTGGGAGGCTCAATTAGCTGCTTCACACTATTCCAAGTGGGAGGCAAAGCTGCTTCACCTACTGCAGTGCTCGCAGCGGTGGAGTAAACCCTTGGGAGCTTTTCATTGGTCCTAGGGCCCTGTGTCAAACAAGGACACAATATGAACTGATGGACAGAAATATAGCATAGAAAATGTTTCTGTCTGGGGCCAGGGTCCCCCAGGAGGCCACATGGCTCTGCTGAGAATGGCTGCTCTACAACAAGGGCAAATTTCATCTTCTAATGGTGAGCTATCTGCAGTGTGCAGTTTGGGCCACAGAGGGGGGGGGGGAGGGAGAGAGTGAGAGGGTGTGTGTGTGTGTGTGTGTGTGTGTGTGTGTGTGTGTGTGTGTGTGTGTGTGTGTGTGTGAGAGAGAGAGAGAGAGAGAGAGAGAGAGAGAGAGAGAGAGAGAGAGAGAGAGAGAGAGGCATAGTGATAGTGAATGATATCTTAGTGGCATGTGAGCTGAACCATTGAAATGGAACATGGTTAATTGGGCCTGGGGTGTTTGTACAAAGAGGCAGATGGCTTTGTTGTGTGGGGAGGAAGACCAGGAGAGGGAAATGGGAGCCACATTTACCTAGAGAAGAGCAGTATAGCTGCTTTCTTCCAAATGGTGTTGGTGGAGTTTATCTGGAAACTGAGTCATTGCAACTGGACTTCTTTCTTGAGAGATCAAAACATTTCGCTACACATCCTAGCAGCTTCATCAGTCTGAGAAAACATAGTGGTGAGTCCTCCATTTTATAGTTCACCTTGATTTCACATCACCCCAGTCTTAATAGGCTATAGGTGGAGTTGTTTCTGTCTTTTCACACAATCAGACTGCTCTTTTGTACTACCTCTGTCCTTATGCTTGTGGGAAGGCACTAGTTTTCTGCTGAGACATTTTGCACAAAGTACAGGCAGCATAATGCCTTCCCACAAAGAAAGCCTTTGTTGTCTTTATTTTGTTCTGAAGCCATGAACTGTCAAGGCAATGCAGAGCAATCCCTGTAGCAACTGTCCCCCTGCATTGAAATGGCCTGCCCTGATCAAAATTAAAGCCATAGATTTTTGCTACATCTCCAACACTGGCACCTCATTTCATTCCTGTGGAAGTGGGTTAAAGTTTCATTTATTTCTGCAGGTAATCTGGACTAGGTTTTTAGTTTCCTTTGTTAAAAAGTTTACTTGCCCACTCTTTGTGACTTTCAGCTATTTGTATTGTATTGTATGACTTTATTTGTAATTTTGTTTGTACTATATTGCTTTCACCGTTTATTTGCAGTTACCTATCTTAGCCACATTTACAGCTAAAGTTGGGACAGAAATCTATGAAACAAATAAACAAAGTGTGTCCCATGTCATATTTAAAAAACTGCATTGCAGGACCATGAGAGACTTTACTCTCTCCCTATTTAATCAGTTGGCAGTAGAGATGGGGACAAATAATAAAGCGAATTGTGATATGTGTTGAAAATCACTTGCATATCTCTGTGTGGCTGCCAACTGGCTGCTTGTTTGCTGGTGCCTCTGTGTGTTCTATCCACTAGAACACTGAAAAAAATCACATATTCAATTCTTAAAAACACATTTGCTGTTCATCATTTTCATTAGTGGGACACTGGGGAGGGCTTGCTTTATTCAAGTCACACTTTTTAGTTAAGAAATAAGTATTTTTTAAAGCTTATGTTCAGCTGGGTATGGTGGCAGCTGGATGCCTGTTTAGTTTCTGTCTGTACTGCAACAGTGGGCACTGGAGGGAGAAGTCATCCATGGCCACATGGTCAGGGATGTCAAGGATAACATGGTGACAGCATCGGATGTGGAGGGTTTGAGGGCATCATATGCATGGCACACAGGTTACACCTTGTTGTGTGTAATGCCTTTGGCCTGAGCAGCCATGTCAAACCGGAGTGGGACAAAGGCACCTGAGAGTTCTGGGCACTCTTGGAACACTGCCACTAGCTGGTGGACTACTTCTCATGCTGCCTGAGAGAGATTGCTGCCAGAGGTTCACAGGGGCCTCCATCCTGTTTGCAATGACAGAGCTTACTACGTGAGCTACCTGTGTGATCTTTGAATCAGGGGCAGCTTGTCAGTGTGCACTGTTGAGCTGAAGGAGTGGAGAATGCAGCTCTCCACTGAAGTCTGTGGGGTGGTGGGGAACCACGGATGCCAGCACACAATTCAGCAGAGGGGGAGGGTGGTTTTCAGGAGACATGAGCATGGACATCTGCTGATGAGAGCTCCAATCCCCATTACTGGACATCAGTGGTCACCTGCACACAATTGCCACAGAGGACAGGCAGGTTTCAGAGGAGGACCAGACAGAGTCCATGGAATGAGAGGCCCTAGCTGAGTCCCCACACCCACAACCACCCCACAGCCACCTAATCAGATCCCTGGCAGTTCTCTTCCCAGAAAGTGGTCACATGGCCAGAACTGTCCACTGCCGCCATGTACGTCTGTTTCATACTACCACCCCAATTGTCCAAATTCCAAATTCACCCACCTTTGAGAAATGCTCTGGCCCTGCTGCTCCCATCTGGAGAGACTGTCATCCATCAAGATGAACCTTCTCGTGTTGGGCTTCCTTTCGCTGAACCCAATGAAGTAGGGAACCCATGACAGTGTCTCTGATACCATCTGCCTGCCTGATACCATCTGCCTGAGCTGCCTGCCTGCCGGCTCACACACCTAAGACCCGCAGGTTCACCATTCCAACTGGCTGCTTGCTCACTCACCCGCTCACATGAGCCCCCAAGTCCACCATTTCACCTGCCCTCTTGCCTGTCTGCCTACTCACATGCCTGCCCACCTGCCCCGGAGTTTGTTTATTTATTTATTTTTAAACTTATATACCGCAGCCTATTTCCCCAGAGGGACTCAGTGCGGTTTACACAGTACAATAGGAAATACAAAAGATAAGAACAATAAAAACCAGAAACAACATTATTCAGGACAGCGAGCCTAAAGAGGCAGGGCAACAAAAGGAGGGGGAAAAAAAGAAGGTTACCCCTGGAGGTTTCCAAAGGCATCCTTGAATAGCCATGTTTTTAAGGCTCTCTTAAAGGACGCCAGCGATGGAGCTTGCCGCAACTCGCTCGGCAAGGCATTCCAAACGGATGGGCCAACCACCGAGAAAGCCCGGTTGCGAGTAGATGTTTTACGGGCTTCCCTCGGCGTGGCTATCCGGAGCGAGGGGGCCTCAGAAGAGCGGATGGGTCGGGCCAGATCTGAACGTCGGGAGATACGATCTGTCAGATAGACAGGGGCCAAGCCATGGAGGGTTTTGTAAACCAAAACCAACACCTTGAACCTTATTCGGGAGGCAGCGGGCAACCAGTGCAGCTGAACCAGGATGGGGGTGATATGATCGAACTTACGTGCACCAACCACCAACCTGGCCACTGCATTCTGGACCCGCTGCAATCGCCGAACAAGGTTCAAGGGAAGCCCCATGTAGAGAGTGTTACAGTAATCCAACCTCGATATGACCAGTGCCTGTACCACTGTCCTGAGGGAGTCCCCATCGAGGTACGGGCGAATCTCGGCGATGAGCCTAAGGTGGTAGTAGGCAGACCTGGTCACGGCAGCCACCTGGGAATCCAGGGACAAATCCGGATCCAGGACGACGCCCAGACTCCTCACTCTTTGCGCCAGCTGGAGGGCGGACCCACCCAGACTGGGAAGAGGGCCACAGTACCCCTCCGGGCCACCCCCAAAGAACAAAACCTCGGTCTTGCCAGGGTTGAGCCTGAGTCTGTGAGTCCTGGTCCAGTCCAAAACTGCGACCAGGCAGCGATCAAGAGTCTGGACGGCCTCCACTGCATTGGTGGAAAAGGAGAAATAGAGCTGCGTGTCATCAGCGTACTGATGACAGCAAACTCCTTAACTCCGGATGATCTCAGCCAGCAGCTTCATATAGATGTTAAAAAGCATGGGGGAGAGTGCTGACCCCTGGGGCACCCCACAAGAGAGTGTCCAGGGAGACGACAAATCACCCCCCATTCCATCTGCATATCTGCCCACCCACTTGCCTACTCACTTGCTGACTTACCTAGTCTCCTGAGACCCCTAGGTTCGCTATTCCATCTTCCTGCTTGCCAGCCTGCCTCATGCAAGTCTACCCATCCACCTGCCTGGACCTCTCCCTCTCCCCCCAGTTCACTATTCCATTTTCCTGCCTTAAAGTCTGTTTTGGCCCTCTCCAGCAAAAAATTGAACCCATTGCCTTAATACTTCCAGTGACAACTCCATCTGCGCCATTGTAAGAAACCAAACTCCCTCAATAACTGAGCAGCTCTGTGCCTGCGAGCAAACTCTATCTCAAAGCCCAACATCCAAGCAGTCCAGGTTCACCATAACACCTGCCTGCTTTAATGCTTCTTCAAGGCATTCTGAAGCCAAAATCCTAGCTCACTGCCAAACAGTTCTGTGTCTGCAAGCAAACTTTACCTTGAAGCCCAATGCCTCAGTGTCTGCAGGGAAACCTTACGTCAAAGCCCAATGCCTTTATGCATGGATGGTAAACCCTTTCTCAATGTCCAACACCTCTTTGCCTGGGGAAAACTAAACTATGTCAATGCCAATAACTTACAGTATGTGCTTAGGAGTAACTCTACCTTAAAACCAATATTTTTGTACCTGATGGCAAAATCTACCTCAATGCTAAATGCCTCTATGCCTGGGGCAAATCCTTCCTCAATACCCAATGTCTGGGGGGGGCAAGTTCACCATACCATCTGCTTGTTCTAATGCCTCTTTCAGTCCTTCTGAGGCTAAAATCCTATCTCAATGCCAAACACGTCTGGTCCTGGGAGCACCTCTTACCTCAAAGCCCAATGCCTCTGTGCCTGGGAGCAAACCAAACTACCTCAAACTGCAATGCCGTTTTGCTTGGAAGCAAAAGAAACTACCTAAGTGCCAGTCATCTCTGAGCCTGGTGGCAGAATAAAGTATGCTGATTCCAAATGCCTCTGAACCTGGTGGTAAACTCAAGAATATGTCTCCAAACACCTCCATGCCTGGTTGCAATGTAAAGTATGTCTAACACCTCTATGCCTGCTGCCAAACTATGCCATCTGCAGCCTTCTGTTACTTTCCTGGGAGGACTCATTTTATGGTTGCATAATGGATCTCTGAAACTCAAACCTCACAAACCTTAGGCAGCCTTTAGAGGAGTGTCAGGGGAAGCTTCTTTGGGGTTCTTTTGTCTCTAGGTGCCTCACAAGCACTTTCCTGGGGAAGCTATTTGGGAATGTATAGGTTTGATGTCTGAAATCCAAACTTCACCAAAGTTTGGTGAAGTTTACAAACTCTACAGTAGCAGGGTTTGTAGAGTAAGGACAGTGGAAGCTTCCCTGCTTCCCTGTCTCAAGATGTCAAGGGGGAGGCTTTTCATGGCATTTTAAAAGTAGCGATGAATTGACATAGATTTGATAATTAATTGTGTAAAACTCATATAAATTCATGATTTGTGATTTGTCAACTTTGACAAATTACAAATCATGGCAAATCACCATTTTTAAAGTTCATCCCTTTCTCTGGTTGGTAGCTCTGTGTGTGTCCTATGTGTCATAGGAAAAGTAATCACCTGGATAGAAGCACAGGTTAATATAAGTTAGACATTCTTAGCTGTGGATGAGAATAATACTTTCATAATGTTTCTTAATATTACAAACATTTTAACTTGGGAATCTTTGGAAGTAGGATGGACTAATGCACCCAGCACTGTTTTATTGATCCAGTATGCTATATAATCTATCCTAACTTGGTAAATCATACTTTGATACTCTTATAACCTTCAGCTATGCCTAATATTACCACTCGACATAACTATTCATAGTATGTAAATATAATTAATTGGGGGGGATTTAAAAGGAAGAACTGGTCCTGAACAGAAGCCTTCCGCACTCATATGTCTATTTCCCAAAACCAACCTCTGGATATGACGCTGAGCACAGGCACTCAACTTCTTTGGTCGATCATGGTGAGGCCAATTCTGAGTGGAACCTGTCCTGTTAAACCACGGTGTAGTCTTGGCCACCATTCTGCAGCTCAGTTTCAGTGTCTTGGCAATTTGCTTCTAGCCTAGGCCACTGTTGGCAAACCTATGGCGCAGGTGCCAAATGTGGCACTCGGAGCCCTTTCTGGTGGCATCCAACATCGCCCCTTCACAGCAACCTGTATTTAGGTTAAATTGCTGTATTGGCACTTTGCGAAAAATTAGTGGGTTTTGAATTGCAGTTTGGGCCCTCAGTCTCTAAAAGGTTTGCCATCACTGGCCTAGGCCATCTTTATGTAGAGCAACAATTCATTTTTTCTGAACTTCAGATAGTTCATTACCATGAGGTGTCATGTGAAACTTCAAGTGACTAGTATAAGAGAGAGAGAACGATAACATCAAATGTGAGAGTGAGAGGTATAACACCTACTCCCCCTTCACACCTGAGACCTTGTGGTTCTAACGGGTCTTATGACACCAGGGAGGGAAATGGCTACTTGGGCCCAATTTGGACATTGTCATTTAGGGGTATACTCACTTTTGTTGCCACGGTTTAAACATTAATAGTTGTGTTGTTTGCGAGGACAGCCCATTGATACGGTTATACAAATTGTATAGTCACTGTTTTACATTGTAGCCAAGTGTCATTTCTTCAGTGTCGACACATGAAAATATTTACAAAACATGAGATGGTGTACTCACTTCTGTGATATACTGTAAGTTACTTTAGGAGATCAGCAAACTAAACACTTCATCTGTTCTTTGTCAGAGGGAATTTTTAAAAAGATTCTAAGGGTCTTTTCCCACATCCACTTTGATGCTCTAGAAAGTGCTCTGTGATGCAGATCTTAAAATTGTTACCCCATGTCTGTTGTGCCTTAAGAAAAATGAAGTGCATCTTCCTTATACCTGGCCTCAGTGTGATGTAATCCTTGTTATTGTTCTGGTGTGGATTTTATACCGGTACAAGCACCCTTGGGGGATTGCTTAAGCCACATCTTTTCTGTTCAGTTCCCTATTTGGAGGTTTCCCATGTTTTTTTTTTCTTAAGAACTTCCTACGGTATATCTATATGGCATTATCTACCAGTCATTTTCCTGCCACTAATATTACCCCATTTTAATTATTTCCTTTTACAAAAGCTGTACTGCTGTAATCAATGGTTTGTCCACAAAGTGTCATCAGGCAGCAGCAGCAGCAGCAGCAGCAGCCATCTTTATTTTGGTCACTTACCAGACAAAATATAAAATACAAAATTCATTCTGCATAAAACCAAAATAAAATTATATAAAAACAATAAAAGCATGCACTGGTAACATCCTGTATTGATTACTGCAATGCGCTTTACGTGGGGCTACCTTTGAAGATGGTCCGGCGATTACAACTGGTGCAGAATTGTGCTCCGCAGCTGGTGAGTGGCACGGCTGCCAAGGAACACATCATGCTGATTCTGTATAACCTTCATTGGTCACCAGTTGCTGCCCGAGCCCAATTCAAAGGGCTTGTTTTGACATATAAAGCCCTAAACGGCTTAGGACCTAGATACCTGAAGGACCGCCTCCTTCCATATGAACCTACACGGCAATTAAGACCTAGTCAGGGAGCCCTCCTGAAAGAGCCATCCCTCAAGGAGGTGAAAGGGATGGCTTGTAGGAACAGGGCCTTTTCAGCAGCTGCCCCCAGATTGTGGAATGCCCTCCCAAGCGAGACCTGCCTGGCACCAATATTGATGACATTCTGGCACCAGGTAAAAACAATGCTGTTTTTAACTGATTATTGTGGGTCCTGATGGTGATTTTAGTGTAGTATTTTAATACATTGTATTTATTGTATTTAAATGTTTTATTGTTGTAATTTTATTGAAATTTGATGTTTAATTATTTGAATCGTTTACTTTGATTGTGAGCCGCCCAGAGACCTTTGGGTAGTGGGCGGCACACAAGCTATATAAAGTAAATAAGTAAATAAATAAATAATAAAAGCATGCAGACAAGAACAAACATAACACAATAGCATAATCTTTACACAAAAGCCACAGCAGGTAAAATCTCCCCAACCCAGTAGGCCTAATAGCAGGGTAAACTCAACAAAAGTCTAGAATCTGAGCATTTAATCATTGTCTCCAGCCTGGGATCATGCTCGTTCTCCAGACCACCTCCAACCCACATCATAAGAAGATGTAAGGATAAATGCACAAGGGTCGTTGCCAATCATCTCACACACACACACCTGAAGTGGGCAGGGAACTGTGATGCCTCATCACTGTGGTACAGAACTTAGCCACCACCTCAGTTACATCTGGTTTTTTATCTGCAAGCAGGTGTAGAACACAAAACTCCCTTTGCCTCTGCTGAGTTTGCAGCAAGATAGACTGAAGAAGAGTCCTCCGGATATCCCAATAAAGGGAACACTCCAAGAGGACATGATCAAATCAATACTTTCAATAGTCTCCTCATTACAAGGGCAAACACGTCTGTCCACTGGCAGACCCTGGTATCTGCCCTCCAGCAACCTGGAGGGCAGAACACTGAATCATGCTAAGGTGAAGCCTCTCCTGAACTTGGGCATGGTTATTTTTTGATAGGTATTTGGCCCTTCTAAAGGAACTATTTTTAACTGTGCTGAGTTTGTCATGAGCAGCTAGATATTCTTGGAGTTCCACATCCCAGATCCTTCTTTTAATGGCAGCCTTGATGTTGCTGAAATCCATGGGCGAAATAACCTCTAAGGTTAAGTTAACTGTTAGATTCTTCTTCCAAATTGATTGGAATGTATTCACTAATATTAGGGGTGCCAAGCCTGATGCGGCAAAAATAAGTTTCAGCCAATAGCTGAACATGTGGATCAGTGTACATGCTTGTTATAAATCTCAATGCATTTCCAACTCTGTCATGCTATGCTTCAGATTTATGCCCCTCCATTGGATGGGAACTATACATCCCAATTTGCAGTCCTCAAAAGATAAGTTTCCCCTTTGGTGGCTAATCACAGAATCCATCATGCTCATGAAGTATGGATACCCAGTGATTTGGCACTATAAAACATATCATGCTCAATGGGGGTTGCAGCCTATTGTTTGTTACCAACATATCCAATCATGCTGCGGTTATGAACTACTCCTGACCATTGACTGGTGAATACATAACTCATCATTTACTACTGATGATGTGTAGTACTGATTGTGTTCTGCACTACATACATAACCATGTAGTCTATCATGCAGTTTGCATGAGGGAGGACTCCTCATTGATTGTTGCATGCATTGACCATTGTGTTATGCTTAAAGATTGATGACATCCATTGGTTGGATGGGCGACCAGGATGGTTGAAGGTCTGGAAGAAATGTCTTATGAGGAACGGCTCAGGGAGCTGGGAATTTTTAGCCTCTCTAAAAGAAGACTGAGAGGGGATATGATAGCTATGTTTAAATATTTGAAAGGATGTCATATTGAAGAGGGAACAGGTTTGTTTTCCATGGCTTCAAAGACTGGGACTTGGGGCAATGGTTTCAAACTACAGGAAAAGAGATTCCATTTGAACATTAGGAAGAACTTCATGACAGTTAGAGCTGTTCGGCAGTGGAATATGCTGCCACAAAGGGTGGTGGAGTCTCCTTCCTTGGAGGTTTTTAAGCAGAGGCTGGATGGCTGTCTGTCGGAAATATTGTGATGGGTTTCCTGCATGGTAGGGGGGTTGGACTGGATGGCCCTTGAGGTCTCTTCCAACTCTATGATTCTATGATTCTATATCCCATCATGCAGTCCTCAAAATTAATGTTTCCCCTTTGATGGCTAATCACATAATCTATCATGCTCATTGTGCTATGGATACCCAGTGATTTTGGCCTATAGAAAAAAATCATGCTCAATGGGAGTTGCACCCCATTGTTTGTTACCAACATATTCCATCAACAAAACAAGTCTTGTCTGAAGGGTCAGTCAAGAAATTGGCCATAGCTCAACCAATGGTACTGTTATCCATCTGTTTGTCAATGAATCCTTCAAGACAGAAGAAAGAAAGAAATAAAAATCATTTTTATGCTTTTTTGTAAGTGATGCAGCACATCAGCAATAGCATACACTCTTTTGACAACATAAATATTTGAATACAGTCAACAAGGCCTACTATTAACAGGCTGGCAGCATGGGTATGGAATCAATCAACTGAATCAGCTTGGTTTTAAACAGTGGGATGTTTCGGGATCTTTGTGAATATGACACAACAAGAACTGAATTATGTGTTCCAAATTAATGTGCAAAACAGATTATATAGCTTCCCACAGTAGGTCTAAATGGGCATACTGGTGAAAATGGATGACATCATAGCTATGGTTTGAAACCATTAAGCCTATGCTTAATTGATCCACTGGTAACTCAATTTCCTGCTGTGATATGTGAGTGTTCTTTGCTTTGCACAGGTTACTTAGCAGCTTTTGAGGGGTATGGTGCTTACTGTGTCAGTTATTATTGAGATAGCATAATGAGCTTGTTAGTCTGTCAAAGAGCATGTTAATTTCACTTCAGCTTTGTTAATTTCCCTCCCCTTGGTAAGTTCCCTGAAGCTGCCTCTGATCGTGATAACTTGACAGCAGTGTGGCTGCTGTTTATGAACAGTGCCAAACAAAACACATACTCCAGGGATACGTGCATATTTTAGTGTGGAGGGAGGGGAAAGACTACTATATAAGAGCTATCCATGATGTTTTCCAGAATGAGAAATTAATTAAAGCTGGGTTTGCTGGCCGCAAGTATAAGTGAGCTCATGGCTGATTCAGTCAAAGTCCAAAATGTAGTCAGCATACACCCAGGTAACATGTTTTACTTCACTTATAAAAGTATCCACTAGTTTTTGAAACCAGAAATTCCCAGGTAGGTTGCCTGGCTTAAAATGAGAAATGAACTTCAGTTAGCTGAATTGTGAAAGTCCCCTGAAAGTTTTTCAAGCTGTACTTGATACTGGGGATGTTTTTTGCTTACTGCTACACAGGAGATGCAGGTTCAAGATGAGATCTTGAAAACTACCATCATCTCAGTTATGGAAGGGGACCCTCTTTTTTTACTAAGGGCTGCATGCCATTGGAAGTAATTGGTGTGTGTGTGGGGGCATTGTGATGGTGATGTCATAGATGGTGGTGGACAGATATGGTGAAGGGTGATTACTACAGATGGGGATGAATAAAAAAGCAAACTGCAGTATTACATGAACATTGATGATTTGTTTAATATTTGTCCTTCATATTTCCTCTCTTTTTAAATCCCTTCATGGTTTTTTTAGACAGCCCATAACGGCCATGAGGTCTCAAAAACACAACAACAACAACAACAACAACAACAACAACAACAACAACAACAACAACAACAACAACAACAACAACAACAACAACAACAACCATGAACCAACAAACCGATTCATCGGTTCATCAGTTCATGGGTGGGGGATTTGTAATTTGTGGTTCATCAACCTTAAGAAACCAAAGTGAATTCCCATTTTGGCAGTTCATCCCCATCTTTGGTGATTACTCTAACACATTATTACACAGAGAGGCAGGGCCAAATTTAGATGAAGAGAGGCCATAGGCTACTCCACTACTGAGACAACTCCCAATCTCCCACTCTCACAAACAGAAGAAAATGGAAGAGTTTTATAAACAAATTTGTGTGAAGCCAAGGATGATAACATGCATTTAAAATTCTGTAATCCACAATTTCTCCTCTAAATGACATAATATATTGTTGTTAAATACCATAGTGATTGGGAAAATGCATAAATGTTAAAATTAACTCTGAAAAGTTTTTGCAGTATATCTTTTGTGGAATAAGAATTGATTTACAGTGGACCCTCGTATAACAAATGGTTTGTATAACATAAAATCTGTACAACATAAAAAATTCCGGAGATAGGGGAAATTTGCTTAACAGTATCACCTATGGCACAAATCCATACAACATAAAAATGGTTGTGATTAGGGATTACTCTGTTTTCAATGCATTCCTATGGGAAATTTGTATAAAGAAAAAGTTGCTTAACATAATTTCATTTGGAACGGATTAATTCCTTTATACAAGGTACCACTGTATAGGGAAATGACGTTGTAATGTTATTCTTTTTTAAAAAAACATAGAGTTTATATTGCCTGGGAAGTGTAATATGGGCTTCTGTAACTCTTCAGTGGCTGCCACCATTCACTGACTTCTTTATGTCAGTTATGGTGTTTAGCCTTTTCATGGCTAAAGTGGCTAAACAGCAGGGTGTAAAGGGTTAATGCTTGTGACCAAATGGAGGTGGAGCCCAAGTGCTTAAAAGGCTCAGCCTGAGGGTTGTGA
This sequence comes from Phrynocephalus guinanensis, assembly GCA_037367245.1. Classification (NCBI taxonomy): domain Eukaryota; kingdom Metazoa; phylum Chordata; class Lepidosauria; order Squamata; family Agamidae; genus Phrynocephalus; species Phrynocephalus guinanensis. The sequence goes on from CM074735.1 coordinate 4,743,321, forward strand.
AATGAGAAAGGGAACAGTTAAGATAAAAAGAGTTAAGATATGAGACAGATGAGAGAGGTTTGAGGAAAGTAAATGACACAACTTGAGTGTAACTGCTTAAAGTAAATTTCAAGTGTGCACAAGGAAAGCTTGTAACTGAAATAACATTATATTCAAATTTTTTTTATTTTATTCACAATACAACTCAACAGGGTCTCGGTTATTTAAACTGGGACACCTTGAATGGTGGCAGCAAAAATAAAAGAAGGTGTGTATAGGCCAACGGTCCAATAAACAATTACGGGTTCTGAATGGTAAGTGTCACAAACTGGTTGGCAGGCACTGGGATCTTGAAAGTCCACTGGTCCTAACAAGAAACTGAAGAAATTTAGCCAAGAAGAAGATCACTGTGAAAAACTGCCAAAACTCACTCAGTCTTTATTCTAGGATAGGAGTAGTGGGCATGTAGTAGTGTGTGAGGTAATACTTACACCCTTGAGGAGAAAGGTAGATTTAGGAACATTGCCTTACCCTGAGTCACATACACACTGGTTCTCACATGTGTGAAGTGAGACCAGAGTTGAATTGAGAGGACAAAGTGAAACTATTCAGGCTAAAGGGTTTTTTTTACTTGTTGCTTGGTGAGGGAAGTTTGAAGGGTCAGTTCAGAGTCCAGTACAAAACGTCTGGGCCAAAGTATGGAGAAGAACTAACCAGAAAAGAATAGTGGTGTGTCTTTTCAAAAGTAAAGTTTACCTCACGAAGGTTGACTAGCCTGTGGCCAGAGACCCTTAGAGAGAAAAGGGGAGCTAATGGGACAGGTGAAAGTTTAAATCATTAGGGAACTGAGGATAAACTTACTGGTTATCAAGGCCTGACACAGAAGTAAAGAAAATAGGAACAGTTTCTTAGTTTACAGGGAAGTGTAAAACACTTTCAGGAAAAAAACTGCATTTGTGTGTTAAAGGACTGCCTGTGATTCTGGGAAGCCAACCAAAAGTGCCTGAGAGAAACAAAGTGTAGCCTTACTGCTGCAGAAGAAGGGGGAGAAAAAAAACCCTTGTCAGAGGCTTGTGTTTAAAGTGCAGTGTTTTTATTCCTATTCAAAACTTCTCTCTTAATAAAACCAAAACACAAATGCCACCCCAAAAAAGTAAAGGATCCTGTCAGAGTGATACCAGCTGAGAACCCTGAACAGGAGGGGAAATGGAATTACCCAGGAGGGGGAAAATTTGGAGGGAACCCCAGAGGGAATTACCTCAGAGGAGGTGAGCCCACAATTAACCCTTGAAAAGTGGAAAATGGAACAAGAATATAAATTAAAACAGTTACACATAGAGAAAGAAATAGAATTACAGAAAGAAAATGAACACACTGAATTGAGAGAAATAGCAGAACAGACCCAATTGAGAGAACTAGAAATTGAACAGGAGAGAGAAAGGGAGTGAACCCATCAGAAAGAAATAGAAGAATGAACTAGACAGAGGAAATTACAAAATGAACAAGAAACTGGAAGGGAGAAATGAATTTTCAATTAGAAATGTGTGGACTAGAGATTGAGGCTTTGAGCAATCAAAATAACAATAATTCAAATGTAGAACAGAATCTCTCTAAATGGGATCTTAAGCATCTTCCAGATTTTAAGCAGGGTGATGACCCAGAAGCTTTTCTAATTTCTTTTGAGCACTTTTGTCATGATTTTGAAGTTCCACTAGAACAGAGGATGTTGATTCTAAGATCCAAGATCTGGCAAAAATATATAGTAATACCTCAGACAACGAATGCCCCTGATAACAAATTTTTCGGATAACGAATGGAAATTTCCAGGTATAAGGTTGCCTTAGATAATGAATGTTCCCTATGGGCTCCTCGGATAATGAATGTTTCAAAATTCCTTGCAAAAAAGTGAACCCAGGATGCATTGCAGCCCCTGTACTTTGTGGAGGAGAGGGAGGAGTTAGAGCTTTTCTTCATGTTGTTTTGGAGCATATTTTGCTGAAGGATTTGGACTTGGAAAGGTAAGGTGCTAACTTTTATTAATCTTTGCACTGCTTTTCTTTGCACTTTGGGTGGGAAAAGGCTGGGTAGGCTTTCTGGTTTTATGCTCATGTTTGGATTTTTTTTCCCTTTGCACTTTGGGTGGGAAAAGTTTGAGCTAGGCTTGGTGGTTTCATTTCTCCATGTTTGCAAGTATTCTCCATTGGTTTAGAGGCAAAAATGGGCTGAATTTTGCTGCTTATGTTTCTATGTTTGGATTTTTTTTCCCCTTTGCACTTTGGGCGGGAAAAGGCTGAGTTAGGCTTGGTGGTTTCGTTTCTCCATGTTTGCATTGCACTGCAGGGTGGGGGTGTTCTGCATGCCTTTAAAGTGCACTTTACAAAGTGGTATGGGGAAAAAACCCAGCTTTTTGCCTTTTTTCCAGACCTCTGGAATGGATCAATTGGTTTCCCATCCATTTCAATGCGAAACCGTGTTTTGGATAACAATTTTTTTAGATAAAGAATTGCCTCAGAGAACAAATTAAATTATTTATCCGAGGTACCACTGTATGTGAAAATGTCAATAGATCAGTCCAGAGATTTTGAGAGGTATAAACAGTTGATTTACAAACATTTTGGAATTACCTCAGAGTAGTTTAGGAAAAAGTTTAGAGGAGTGACAAAGTGCAAGCAAGAAACCATTGCTCAGCTGGGAGCCAAAATTTCAAATTACCTCATGAAGTGGCTAGAGCAAGAGGATGCTGGTTCAGCTGAGGAAATCAAATAAATTGTGGATCTAGAACAATTTTATGCAGCCATAAATGAGGAATCGAAGACCATGATTTTGATGGCCCAATATTTGGCTGGAAATGCTATGAGAACCATAGGAACAAGTCTCACTTTGAGAAGGGGGGGATATAGCCCAGTGTCAAATAGGAGGAATAATCTACACAGTAAAAACCCCATGAATGAAAAACCACAATCGCACACAGTTTCCAATGAGGGAAAAGTAAATAAATATAATTGAAATGGTTCTAAAGAATTAAAGTGTTGGACTTGTGGGGGGTCTGGGGGAGATCATTTAAGATATAACTGTGACAAAAAAATGAAACCCTTGAACACTGGTAATTAGAAAAAGGCCTATTGTGTTCACACAGTGGAGGATGGTGATGCTAGACAAGTTCCCATGTCAACTGGATTTGTAGATGGGCAGGAGCCTGAGGGGATCCCAGAAATCCCAGTAGTATAGTGCTTCTTAGTAAAACAAGATAAATTCCTACTCAAAGATTCTGGGGAAAACATGTGGGTAAATGGGAAACAATATCTCGGTTTAAGAGAGACAGGCTCTCAGGTCACAATAGTATATCCAGATTTAATTTCCAAAGCTGGATTGATACCTGAATAAACAATAAAATTAAAGGGAATCTTTAAAGAACCTGTTATTTTGGCAGTGGCCAAAGTTGCCCTGGAATTTTGTGGCTCCTCGGGGAAATGGCCAATTGCTATTTCTGAGGAAATACCAGTGGCAGTATTTATTGGTTAGGATATCTTAGAGAGCATGTTAAAAGTGCATTTGTAGTGACACACTTAAAGGAGAGCCAAGACTTGCCCAGTGCAGGGAAAGTTGTGGCAGTATCTAGACAGAGCAGGCCTAGATTATCCCAAGCAGAACATTCCAGTTGTGCAAAATCAGAAGCCGTTGTAATACTCTTTAGGAACACCCAGAAGGCTAGTTTTGAACAAGAGCAGAAGGGGGATGATGTTTTGCAGAGTTGTTTTAAGGCAGCTAAAACAGTAGCTCCGTTAACACTGGGAAGTCCAGAGAGATTTTGTGTGGAAAACGGGCTTCTGTATAGGGAAACCCTTGCCACACCTTATAGCAGGCCTGCCCAAAGTCCGGCCCGGGGGCCAAATCTGGCCCATCAGGCCATTCTGAGTGGCCCGCAGCTGGCTGGCCCACCCCTCCCTCCCCCTCCTTCGCCCCGTGTTTTTCGTTTGTTTGTTTTTTTAAATCTTCCGCCAACACTGACACCGCCGGGAAGCTTGTGGGGCTGGGCCGGCCGGCCGGCCAGCCATTGTGTGGGCTGCTGCCACCGGCACCACCAGCAACCATGTGAGGCTGGGGACGCACGCGGGTGGGCCGCCGCCACCGGCACCACTGGGAACCTTGTGAAGCTCGGCACACAGGCGGGCCGCCGCCACCGGCACCACTGGGAACCTTGTGAGGCTCAGGAACACCGGCACCACTGGGAAGCTTGGGCGGACGGGTGGATGGGCGTCTACCGCCACTGGCACCACAGGGGAATGTGAGGGGGTGGGCAGGCCAGCGGGCCTCTGCCACTGCCAAGGAGCTTTGAGGTGGGCTGGCGAGCGAGCCGTCACCACCGCTGGGGAGCTTGGGGGCGTGCAAGGTCACACCAACCACCTCTTCCAAGGGGCGACCTGTGGCCATGGCTCCCTGTGCTTCCTTTGGTTCCCACCTTCCTTCTTTCCTCCCTCCCTTGGTCCCCACCTCCCTCCCTCCCTCCCTTCCTTGGTCCCCACCTTCCTTCCTTCCTCTCTTGGTTTCCACCTTCTTCCTTCCCTCCCTCCTTTGGTCCCCACCTTCCTTCCTGGGGGTGGGGTTGCAAGGGATCAGTGGGTGGGGCTTATGGGTCAGTGGGTGGGGCTTGCAGTGGGGTGGCAGGGTCAGGGAGCAACTGGCCCCTGACACATTCTCAGCCACCAAATCTGGCCCTCCTTACAAAAGGTTTGGGCACCCCTGCCTTATAGAAAAGGAGGAGGGTCCCAGAAACAACTAGTGATTCCTAGCAAGTACAGAGGAAAGATTTTGCAGCAAGCCTATAGTGGTGTTTTCCGCGCACACCTGGCAATAACATGCATTAAGAGAAGGGTTGCTCAAAACTTCTGGCCAGGCATGGGGAAACAAATAAAAATGTTTTGCCAGTCCTGTGATACATGTCAAAGGGGGGGGTACAGGGCAGGGAAAGACAAGACAAGAGCTAAGCTGTGTCCTTTGCTGTAATCTCTACTCCATTCCAGAGGCTGGGGCTCAGCATAGTGAGTCCTTTCCCCAGAGCCATGAGACAGGGAAATAAATATATCCTGGCCATCATGGATTACACAACTCATTATCCAGAGGCTATAAAATTAAGAAATATTGAAACAGAAATGGTAGCAGATGCTTTAATCAATTTTACAAATTGCCTGTGTTTGCAAGAGAGCAGGTCACAGATTTGGGCACATCATTCACATTCTGACTTAAGAGGAGGTTGTGGGAGGTATGTGGAACTAAGCACATCACTTCCTCGCCTTATCATCCCCAGACAAAAATTCAATGGGATTTTGATCTGCATGATCAACACATGTGTAGCTGAAAATCCCAATGACTGGGATTGTATGTTGCAACCCCTGTTATATGCATAAAGGGAAATTTCACAGGAGAGCACCGAGTACATCCCATTTGAACTTTTACTAGAGCACAAGGCGAAGGAGCCACTAGATCTGCTCCGAATGAATTGGGTGAACCAACAGAGCAGTGAACCCAAATGTCTAGAATGTCTACATTCTACATAGACTACAAATGTCTAGCCAGGGAACATTTATAAGCTGTCCAGTCAAAACAAAAGGCATGGAATGACAAAAAGGCTAGGGAAAGAACTTTTGTCCCAGAGCAAGAAGTATTATTAAGACTAATAAAAGGCAACAAGCTCCAGTTAGCCTAGTAGGGACCATACAAGATTGTGTCCAAAATGAATGAGGCTGGGGAACTACATCATTCAGCAGGGAGAAAAAGGGTGCAAAGTAATTCACGTGAATATGCGGAAACCCTACCAGAGGGCAAAAAGCTGGGCTCTTAATGCAGTCAGAGAGGACCCAGAGGAACAGGATGAAATACTGTGCTGGGAAGGGAGAGGGGAGACATTTTAATATTTTTCAGTAGGCATGAATAGTTGTGAGCAAAATAGGATGTCCTGTAAACCATCTTGATGGCTGTCTGGTGCTGTCAACATTCAGGCTTCCCTTTTCTATGTATTGCTTTACATCCTTTTTCCTGCTGGTAACAAAGGCATTATATTTTTTAGTAATACAGTGGCATCTCTACTTACAATTGGCTCTACTTATGAGCAATTCAAATTAAGAGTGGAAAACCATTGACATTTTAACTGCTGCCTTACAAATTTTAGATACATTTACATTTTTTTATTTTTTCAAGTTTTCAATTTATTTTTGAATTTTTTTAAAGATACGGCTGCTCTACTTACGAGTTGTTTGACTTACGAGCATGCATTCAGAACAAATTAAAATTGTAAGTAGAGGTGCCACTGTATTGGGCATTTCCTGACATTTTGAATCATGGTTAAAAGAACAATATCCCACATTCTTAAACAGAAGGGTTTTTAAAAAAATCGAATTTTTGATTTAGTATGAGGACAAAAACCAATGTGAAATAGCCAGATTCATTTCTAGATAGGGATGGGCATGAAATGGAAATTGTTTTGTTTCGTTTTGCCCCCCCCCCCCGTGTTTCATTCCATATCGTAAGCAATGAAACTTTTCAAAAGAATTGAGTTATGAAACAAAATGAAATGAGGTAAAGGAATCCCCCCAGCAGGGGGTTGAGAGGGTAGCGCTGATGTCAGCATGCCCCTCCCAGCCCCCTGCCATGGGATTGCCTACCGCCTCCCAGCTGGGAGGCAGCAGTGGCAGCAGAGAAGAGTTTCTGAGGAGGACATGCCTCCTAGCTTAGCTCATTCACCTGCTGCCACTGCTGCACCTGCCTCCACTGCTGTGGAGCCTTGCCGAGGCAGGCAAAGGAGCTGAACTAGGAAGTGAGTCCTCCTCTGGCACTCTTCTCCGCTGCTGCTGCTGCTGCTGCTGCTGCTGCTGCTGTTTAAAATGGTGTGGGGGTTCCCTTACCAGAGGAGTCTGTCTCTCCTGCACCAGCACTCCCCTCTCAGCCCCCTGCAGTGGGATTCCCCACCACCTCCCAGCTGGACACTCTTCTCTGTTGCACTGCCTCCTCCCAGCGGTAGGAATCCCACTGCAGGGGGCTGAGAGGGGAGTGCTGACATCAGAACTTTTCAGCAGCAGGCCTCTTGGGTGGTGACGGAGGCAACAGGGCCTCCTGCGGGGCCACTTGCTCTCTCTCTGGCTGGTGGCAGCCGCAGTGGCAGCTCTTTGCCAATGGGCCTCTTCAGCGGTGGTGGCAGCGGATGTGGCAGGGCCTCCCACCAGGCCTGCTCGCCCTCTCTCCCCTGGCTGTCTGGGTGGTGGTGGCTCTTCGGTAGCCGTGGTGGCCCTTTGGCAGCAGGCCTCTTTGGTGGCAGCGGAGCTGACAAGGCCTCCCGCAGGGCCCGCTCACCCTCTCCTTCAGGGCTGGCCTGCGAGCCCAGCAAGTAAGGGAGCCGTTTTACAGTGGAATGAGACAGTTCATTTTAAATAATTTAAAAAAGCACTGTTTCATTTCGTCTGTAACAAAATGCTGCTGCTTCGTTTCGTTTCCTTTCCTTTCCTTTAGTTCACTAACAAAATGACAAAACAGCGTTTTGTTTTGTTTTTGTGCCCATCCCTAGTTCTAGAGCAAAGATAATTAACATAACAAATTAATTTGTATCTGGGATTTAATCAAATTGGATGAAGCACATATTGGCTAATCCTACTAGGTCTTCTTTTTTGTTGTCTACAAATCACGGAAGCTGAATGTCTGCCATTTGCCAGCTTTAACCCCTGATTTATCCTATAAGAAGTATGCATATTCCTTTTATTTATTTATTTTATTTATTTATTTAACTTATATGCCGCCCACTACCCAAAGGTCTCTGGGCGGCTTACAATCCAAAGAATAAAACAATTTAAAATAGTTAAAAGTAAAATATCAGTAAATCATCAATAAAAACCTTACACTAAAATCATTATCCTAAAATTGTCATCAGTTGACCCACAGTCTATACTGTATCAATTAAAAACCTTCTGAAACAGGAAGGTTTTTACCTGGCGCCGGAATGTAATCAGTGTTGGCGCCAGGCGGATCTCGATCGGGAGGGCATTCCATAGCTTGGGAGCAGCTGCTGAGAAGGCCCTATGTCTACAAGCTATCCCTCTTACCTCCTTGAGGGATGGCTCTTTCAAAAGGGCCCCCTGGCTCGATCTTAATTGCTGGGTAGGTTCGTATGGAAGGAGGTGGTCCTTCGGGTATCTAGGTCCTAAGTCGTTTATCTCTATGCAAAAACAAAAATGTTTTTTGTGCCCCAGATCTTTCATCTTATAAATATTTCCTAATTTTTGGAATCCAGGACACAAGTTGATGAACAAGATGAATCCTGAATTAGTTTTCACATTAGTACTGGTACTCACTTTCCCAATATGATAATTTGATGCAATTAAGACCTTTACAGTATGCATGCATATGAGGTGGAAGACCATGTGAAGGATGCATTAATGTTGACTGGACATGGCCTTCCTGTCCACTTGTATATTCAGAGGATATGTAAGTATGATTGCTTGAAAGGGTTGCTTTGCTTTTGACTAATTTGCAAAGAATAGGCACACATAAAGAAAGTACATTTGCCAGATGATGTGATTCACTAAAGGACTGCACCATTCATGCCCAAATGAACATTTTCACATGACAATTGAGAATTGGCTGAAACGTTAGCAGGGAAGATGAAGATGAACCATAGCATGTGTTTAACTTGAGTTGTAACAGCCTGGGGATCCAGGAGTGAGAAAAAGATAAGATTTGATAGTTTCTAAAATAATCCAATCAATTATCTGCAGTTACTCTCCTAGAGCTTAATAACAAATTAATATCAACTTAAAGCTGAGCAACCAATTAATCATCATTAGCCTCAGAAGGGAAATCAAGTACAGTATGATAGATTTATACATGGATGTTCTGAACAGGTGGTCAACTTCTAACAACAGTTTCTGTCTCTGAAATACTCTTATGTGAGAGAAGTCATGGTGTTTTACAGTGACATTAAAGTTGAAGTGAAATATATCCTACCGAGTTTAATAATTAGCTAATGTCACTTTAAAAGAGTAAACAAATCAACCTCAAATGCAGGCACTAGAGAGGAAAGCAGACACGTTTTGCAGTGTCAAGAGGAAGTGAGTTCTGAACATTGAGTTACAGCCATGTATGACACATTCCAGGGTGAAGATTCAAGGAGGCCTTCATTTGTTGACTTTTAAAAACCTTTCTCAGAGGAAAATGTGCAGAAAGGTAAATGGAAGCCTCTTGTCAAAACATTTGGGGCTTAATATAAAAGAACAGAAAGCCAAACTTTCAGAGGAAGATTGTGAGCTCACATAGGATAAAACAGGAAGCCAAATAATATACTGTATTTAGTTTTCCCCGCACAGATAAGGGCATGTGAACATTGAAGCAAGCTTCCACTTTGGAATTAGAGGAAATCATGTAGGCAAATGTGTAGGTGAATCTCCTACATAGTCCAACAGCTATATACACAAAGCCCTACATAAATATTCCATATGTTTCCAGTTGGCATCTCAAGGTCTCTTGACAATCAATTGAGAATGACAGTCTTGTTTAATGGTTGGTTCCAACCACTCTTTTTTATTTAGAAATTATCCAATACTTCAGGAGCTTAAATACTGATCCTCCAAAAAAGCATTTCCAATGGGAACTCTCTCTCTCTCTCTCTCTCTCTCTCTCTCTCTCTCTCTCTCTCTCTCTCTCTCTCTCTCACACACACACACACACACACACACACACACACACACACACACACACACACACACACACACACACACACACACATGTATGTGTAGCATTATGGATTAAGCACACACAGAGTTTTTGGGGTGCAATCAACTCTGGTCCTCAGGCAGCATTTCTCTCTGTGTCTCTCTCTGGGCTGCGTGCATGGGTCTGTGTGTGTGTGTTTGCATCAGCGGCATGCGTGTGTGTCTGCCTGTGAGTCTCTATGAGTGAGTGTCTGCGTCTGTGTGGCTGTGCTTGCATCTACTGCCCGGGACCAGAGATCTGTTCTTTACTGATAACAGCAGAACAACAGACAAGAGGAAAGACGGCATACATTCCATTGGTGGGACGGAAAGGATGCTCCCTAACTAATGAGGGATTATTTATTGATAAGGCCGATAGGAGGAAGTTTTTAGACCTTGAGGTCATGGAGCAGATGGGCCCTGATATCCTGTTTTTCTCTGGCCTTGCCATCCTGTTTTGATGTCTCCTTGAGCCTAGCTCAGCACATCGGTTCCTACTGGCCCTAGGACTTCTGGTAATCTGGGCATTGCAGCTTCCTTGTGCATGAGCCACTTTGGGGTTCAGAGATATGGGGGGATAGAATCACCACATTTTTGTGTGTATGTTTGTATATTACTTGCATATGTATATAATATAATTGTGCAACGAGCAGGCACAGCACAGGCTTGTCTGCAAGATATTCACAAAATGGTATTTTACATATATCCATCAGCAGTGGGAGGAAGCTGTTCGGAGAGCTGAAGGGCAACTAAATGCTAAAAAAAAGAGTCAAATGACAATTTTTCTTTATAGAATTTCTAAAAAGGAGTGACAGTCCTTGAGAATGAGGGACTAAAGTTGCCATGCCTGTTCTGAGGAATACAGACTAGAAAGCTATCTTCCAATTTCCAAACACTTGCTCTGCAAACATATTGCCTGTGTGTTTGCCAAAAGATGTCTTTTTGCCTGTTGAGTTTGAAAAAGGCAGAGGTAAAGATAATCAAGGTCAAATAATTTGTATCCATACAAATTATCCATCTGGTGGCACTGAGTAGGGAGATGATGGGGTGGGGGGCTTTGGAGAGGATGGAAGGCTTCAAGCTTTTTTTTTAAAGGCAGCCATATGCTGTCTAAAAATGGGGGTAAATAAAAAAGAGGAAATGTTTATCTCTCTGTATTCATCAGGGCTCTGACAAATATCAAGGGACAAATCAGCTATGTTTACTGAATTTACTATTTGCTTTTTGTTGTTGTTGTTCGTCTCCATCTTTACTCACCCCACATCAGAATTGACTTGATGGCACGTAACATCTTAGTTTTTAAAAATTAATAAAGTACACAATTACCAGCTGGACATAACTATAAAAGCTCTGTTAAAATTCAGTACAACCATCCCCAATCACATAGCATACAACAACATTCAAAGTTTACATGAATGAGCTTCTGAATAATTGTATCTCAATACTTTCTTTAAAAATATTTTAGTATCTTGTTAATATCTTGTGCAAAAATTCAGATTTCCCCAGACCTGAAACTGATGTCACCTTTGAATCCTTTGAATGGTTATGTCAGGAGACTGTTCTCAGAAATCTTATTGAAAACACCTTAGGCTACAGTGAAAGAGAACTGGTTGACTTCATGCTGTGTTTTTGTTTTTTGGTATGTAGAAATACAGTATTGTGAAAACGCCTTTCAACACTGTATGCTAATTCCCTGAAGTCACATCAGTCCATTCCATCACTCCATCCTTACTTTAAACCAAATCAGTTTATGCTACTCCTTTTGATATGAGCTGTGAACTTTACTCAACCCACAGTCCCACTCCATTAAGTTACATTTGTATCCTTTGTCTGGCATGCCTGTACCACACATGCTTTGAGTTATAAGAAATATGTTTGTCCCATTTGAAAGGCATTTTTGAGGACCAATATTTCAGTCCCTACATCCTTGATTCTTGCCAAATAAATAAAAGTGGGTGTGATAATGTTCCCTCCATTATCATGGCAAAGGAGAGTTTATGTGGTTGGCAATGAATGGGACTCTGGGAGTCTGTAGACACCAGCCCCTGTGGTGTCAGCAGAGTGGATAAATGCTAGACCAGTGGTAGTGAACCTTTTAGAGACTGAGTGCCCAAACTGCAATTCAAAACCCACCAATTTTTCACAAAGTACCAATACAGCAATTTAACCAGAATACAGGTGGCTGTGAAGGGGTGATGTTGGGTGCCCACAGAAAGGGCTCCGAGTGCCCCCTTTGGCATCCATGCCATAGGTTCACTAGCACTGTACTAAAGTAAGCAAAATGAAGGGAGTCACCTGAGGTGAGGAAAACATGCTTACTGAAGATTGCATTGGCAAAGATGAGGGAAGGGAGAGATGGCTAGCAAATCATTGATGATCTACTGTATATAACAATGTGCTTGGCCATCTTCTGAACCAAGTCATTTCCACCCAGGTATACCATGATTAATGTTAGAGGGTACATCTGGAGTACCCAGAGACTTGAGTTTGAAGAACCTGTCCCAAAGCATGCCTCTCTATCTCCTCCACTACACTGAAACTCAGGTGCCAAGGCCAAGATTGCAACCACATCTGGTTTGCATAGCAAACTTGGCTATTCAAAATATGAAACTGTGGCCACAACATGTGACTTCACTCCAAAGGGAAATCCAAACCTGTGAAGAAAGAAAACAAAATGCCAATACCTGCTGTGGTAGGCAATGAAAATGTGCCTAACATCGTCTGGAGGCCCAACATTTGACCTTGATCTGGTCTTCCCTGTAGCCTAGAGCTGCAGCTGTTGATGCAGGCCCTATGCAGAACAAATGACTGCCAAACTTCCATCCCACAATGCCCACTGTTGTCCGGGCACTCAAAGACACTTGCTCCCCCCCCCTCCAAGCGTTATTATTTCCAATACAGACAAATTGGGGAAAAGGTATAGGGAAACAAAAAGGGGGGTACAAAATACAGAGAGGTGTGAGTTGGTAGTCACCTATATCTAATTGCCACTAGTCTAAATCTTTCTACACATCTAAACTGACTCATGTTTATCATGAAGTATGTACAATAATGCTTTTTCTTAGTTTTCTAGATTTTGTTATTATTTTCTCTCTTCTTCATCCCTTCATAGTATTTTCCCAGACTTTATGGTGATTTTCCTTCCTGGAAACATCTAAGCATTCTGATAATTTATCCATCTTTATTGTTTCTAAACATATGCCTTTGAGGTTTTCATAGGGTTCAGCTCACCCTCGAAACACAGCCTTATCAAGATAATTTGTCCTCTCTTGTTCTGATAAGTTTTTGATTTTCTGAGGTGCAGCATGATTCAATCTTCTGAGGCCTGCAAGGCCAATATAGATGTACTGTATCAGTCTTGGATCCACAAACCAACTTGCTCACTCTGAATGCTCCAAAGAATGCAATCAATGTTGCTGCTTTAAACCTAAGCAGCTCAGAGAGATCCCTAAACACTTGCTTTCATGTCTGACCAACTGTATCAGGAGTCCTTTCATCCACCTGACATCCCCACTCCCAATTCCAGCCTGCTAACCTTTTAAGTATTTGAAAATCTTTAATTAAGTCCAGATTAATTTGAGCCTTAGCATAAAAAGCCCGAGCAGCCTATTTTCTCTGACTAGTCATGCCCCAGCCATGCAGATGTACTCTATATCTCTGCAGGTGCTCCACAGTGATGGACTACTCTTGGCCTAATCCTTTACTAACTCAAAAAGTGAAGAACTTCTCACATGCTGCAGTGGTACTATGGTTGGCCTCAGCCCACCAAGGCGCCATACCCCCTCTGGTAGGACCTCCAGCAGGGACTGTGTGCCTGGCATCAATGCTCTGAAATGATTGATCTGTTGATGGGACAGGATGTCCGCGGTGAGGTTGTCGATGTTGTACCTGAAGAACTATATTAAACTGCAAACAAAGCAATGATCTAACTCAAGGGTGTCCAAACATTTTGCAAGGAGATTTTATGAGATGAAAATGTGTTGGAGGCTGACCATTCAGCCTGACATTCTTTGAACCATTAACATTAAATGCAAATGAACTATTTTATGAAAGACGTTGATAACATTTCGGCGCCAGGTAAAAACCTTCCTATTCCAAAAGTTTTTGAACTAATGATTGTGGGTCCTGATGGCAATTTTAGTGGTGTGTTTTTAATATATTGTATTTATTGCATTTACATGTTTTATTGTTCTAATTTTATTGTATCTTGATGTTTTAATTGTTCATTCTGATTGTGAGCCGCCCAGAGACCTTTGGTTAGTGGGCGGCATACAAGCTATATAAATAAAATAAATAAATAAATAAATAAATAAATAAATAAATAAATAAAATAACTTAGCTGCTTTAATATGAAGGGTGATAATGGGATCTCAACTGCATTATATAGGCCAGGCCTGGCTCAAAAACAGTGGTTTGATATGCAAGATGTCACACAGGTGAAAGTCACTTAGGTTCCCCCCCCCTCACGCCAGCACCTATGAGCTAGCGTGCAGGGCTTGGAGGGGGGGAGTTCAAAAAGCCCTGGGACTTTCCCCCCTCCCCAAGCCCCATACGCTAGTTGATCGGTGCTGGGGTGGGGGGGAAAGTTTTAAAAGCTTGGTGGTGGAAACCACAGGCTTTTGAAACTTTTTTCCTGCCAAAGCACTAATCAGCTGGGGTGTGGGGAATCCGGCGGGGAAAACAGTGTAAAAAACCCCAATTTCCCTACGCCCAATCATTTTCCCATAGAAATGCATTGCTTCAATGCATTCCTATGGGGAAATGAACAATGAAATGGAATGGGATGAAAATTTCCGTTTTGTTTCATTTCATTTTTCACTTTGTTTTTGTTTTTTGTTAGGGAATGAAACAAAAAATGAAAAATGAAACAAAAAATCATTTCATGCCCATCTCTAATTATGTATGTCATTGTGCTTCCACTGGAGGCTGTTTCAGAAGGATGTGACATCATTTACTTACTCTGTCTGAAAAAGCTAGAAAATCTTGTTCCTAACTGTTGTGTTTCAGTATGTCCTTCCATTATTATTTTTTTGGTATGTGATCTGTGGCAATTATTGCAAGAAATGTAAAAGGACGGCAGTAGAAGGATAGAAAACACGATCTATTTATTATTTTATTTATTTATTTATTTGATTTATATACCACAACTACCAAAAAAGCTGCTCTGGGCAGTTTACATACATAGGCAAAATACAAAAACAGATTAAACAACTTAAAATTGTAAATAAAAACTAATCAATCAGACCAACATGATGTAAATAATCAAATCATCACAATAAAAAGAACAAATAAGCAAATAAGTACAAATACGCTAAATCAAAACTAGAGGAGGGCACGAAACAGAAAACGGATGGTTTGGGTTCTTCTGTTTAGGGCTCACCCTTGGTCCTACGGCGGCAGTGATCCTGGCGTTGGCAGTGGTGGCAGGGGCTTTTTGAGGCACTGGCTTCCCCGCACCTTCGTTTTATTTTTTCTTATTTTAAAATTATTTTTCCAGCACTGACCACACAGCTCCATGGGGCGGGTCAGCGCTGGGTTTATTTTTTTATTATTTTATTTTAAAGAGCCGACCGCACGGCCCCTGGGGCCGGGTCGGCACTTGTTTTATGTATGTATGTATGTATGTATGTATGTATGTATGTATGTATGTATGTATGTATGTATGTATGTATGTATGTATGTATGTATTTTAGAGCTCTGACCACATGCCCCCAGGGGCCAGGTCGGCGCTTTTTTTAAAAAAATATTTTATAAAGACCCCAGCCAGGGGCTTTTTGAGGCACTGGCTTGGGTTCAGCTCCTGTGCCTCTTTTTTTTTTGTCTTGTTTAATTTTTTCAGTGCCGATCATGCAGCCCCTGGAGCCAGATCTGCACTGGGCTTATTTTTTTATTTTGTTTTTAAAAGTCCCCACCCAAGGCTTTTTGCTGGCTTGGGGCCAGCACATCTACAGGGCTAGCTTCCCACCAGTTCCAGGACCAGGAGGACTGCAGCACCTCCGGTGAGGACAAGTTAGGGGTAATGAAAAACAAAGTGAACAAAATGGAAATTACTGTTTTGTTTTTCTTTGATGGGTTGGTTCATTATTCATTTCATTAGCTAACGAAATGAATAACGAATAATGAAACAAATTAAAAGTTCATTTCGTGCCCATCTCTAATCAAAACCATTTAACAATTCAATAAGAAAAGTTCAAAAAATAAAGAACGAATACAAATTTATCATAAGGCAGTGAGAAACAATAGTGTCCTATTTATATAAGGAGGTTGAAACAGAATGATCAGGGAAGGCCAACATATAAAGCCAGGTTTTCAGTAATTTCTTGAAGGCTTGTAGTGAGGGCGCCAGGTGAATATCTTGTGGAACCTGGTTCCACAGGTGAGGTGCGACCACAGAGAAGGATAGTTTCCTTGCTAATACTTTCCAGGCATCCCTCGGGGTCGGTACCTGCAGATAGCCCACCTGGATTGAATTAGTGATCCTAGCAGTTCATTTTGGGAAGAGCCATTCTGTCAGATACTGAGGTCCCAAACCATTTAGGGCAGGCGTGTCCAAACTTTGGCTCTCCAGATGTTTTGGACCACAACTCCCAGAATGCTAAGCATGTATTGCCAATGACAAAGGACTGTGGGAGTTGTGGTCTAAAACATCTGGAGGGCCAAAGTTTGGACACCACTGGTTTAGGGCTTTGTATGTTAATACCAAAACCTTAAAGTCAATGCGGTAGCGAATAAGCAGCCACTGCAGAGTGGCCAGGACAGGGATAATATGTTGGAACTGTTTTAACCCTGTTAACAATCTGGCCGCTGTATTCTGCACTAGCTGTAATCTCTGCATTAGCCTCATAGGCAGCCCCATATAGAGAGCACTACAGTAGTCTAATCTTGATACTATGAGCGCATGAACCAGCATGGTCAGTGCCCCAATGTCCAGGAAGGCCTGCAGCTGGGCAATCCTTCATAAATGGTAATGAGCGGTACAGACCACTGACACCACCTGGGTCTCCATGGTGAGCGCTGGGTCCAACAGGATACCCAAACTGCGGACTTCATCATTTGCAGAGAGAGTTACTCCCTCAAATAGGAGGGAGCTTCCCAAAGTACAGGCATTAGAGGTCCCCACCCGCAGG
Source organism: Phrynocephalus guinanensis (assembly GCA_037367245.1). Taxonomy (NCBI): domain Eukaryota; kingdom Metazoa; phylum Chordata; class Lepidosauria; order Squamata; family Agamidae; genus Phrynocephalus; species Phrynocephalus guinanensis. The sequence continues at coordinate 4,760,158 of CM074735.1, forward strand.
ATCTCTGTCTTGCCCGGGTTCAGCCTCAGTCTATTAGCCCCCATCCAGTCCAGCACGGCACCCAGGCAGCACTCAAGGGATGGAACAACATCCACTGCAGAAGATGTCCAGCCTTCTACAGATACAAGAAATCTATAGCTATAGTAAACTGAATATTTATTGATGAACTAGTACAAATATAGGAGACAGATTACAAGTATCACATTTTTCCAACAGGTTTTCCACATACCTGAAATAACTAGACAGTGTTCACAACTAGACAGTGGTGTATAAGAACTGTGATTCTCAGGGACAAACCCTGGGATTTCCTGACTAGCAGGGATGATTACTTCATCACTCAGCTCAGGCTCCTCTGTTTCCTCTGATCTCAGCTATATTTCTCACAAAAACTGTTAGAAAAAGGGATGTATTTATTTATTTTATTTATTTTTAACTCTTGTATACCGCCCTATTCCCACAATGGGGACTCAGGGCGGTTAACAACATAAAAATAGAAAACAGATAAAATCAGACACAAGCAATGGGCAACAAATATGCTAAAAACAATTAGATCCAAGGTTAAATAGGCGGGGGGGGGGGGAAGCAGAGTCCCTAACCCTCGCCATAGGCCTCTCGGAAGAGCATGGTCTTGAGGCTCTTCTTAAACGCCGCCAGCGAGGGAGCCAGCCGTAGTTCACCTGGGAGTTTGTTCCAAATTGCCGGTGCCGCCACCGAGAAAGCCCGACTGCGAGTACGCGCTTTTTGGGCTTCCCTCGGGGGGACCGTCCGCAGGGAAAGGGCCACCGAGGCACGGGTGGGTCGGGCCAGGTCTAATTGTCTGGGAAGACGCTCCACCAAATAAGCCGGGGCCAAGCCATGGAGGGTTTTGTAAACCAAAACCAACACCTTGAACCTTATTCGGGAGGCAACGGGTAACCAGTGTAGGCGAGCCAGGATGGGGGTGGCGCGGTCATAACGACGCGCACCAACCACCAGCCTGGCCGCCGTATTCTGGACCCGCTGCAATCGCCGAACAAGGTTCAAGGGGAGCCCCATGTAGAGAGCGTTGCAATAGTCCAGCCTCGACACAACCAGCGCCTGTACCACTGTCCTCAAGGAGCCCTCATCGAGGTACGGGCGAATCTGGGCGATAAGCCTTAGATGGTAAAAGGCCGACCTGACCACGGCTGAGACCTGAGAATCCAGGGTCAGATCCGGGTCCAGGACGACACCCAGATTCCGCACTCTTTGCGCCAGCTGGAGGGCGGACCCACCCAGACTGGGAAGAGGGCCGCAGTACCCCTCCGACGAGCCCCCGAAGAACATAACCTCGGTCTTGCCTGGGTTGAGCCTGAGCCTGTGGGTCCTGGTCCAATCCAAGACCGCGGCCAGACAACAATCAAGGGTACGGACGGCCTCCACTGCACCGGTGGAAAAGGAGAGATAGAGCTGCGTGTCATCAGCGTACTGATGACAGCAGACTCCATAACTCCGGATGATCTCAGCCAGCGGCTTCATATAGATGTTAAAGAGCATTGGGGAGAGCGACGACCCCTGAGGCACCCCACAAGAGAGTGTCCAGGGTGCCGACAACTCACCACCCAAGCTCACTCGCTGGGTACGGCCCCCAAGGAAGGACCGGAACCAGGCCAAGGCCTGGCCCCCGATCCCAACCTCCGAAAGCCGTTAAAGCAGGATACCGTGGTCGACGGTATCGAAGGCCGCTGACAGGTCGAGAAGGACCAGCAGGGTAGAGCAACCCCTGTCGGCCCTCCTCAACAGATCATCATGCAGCGCGACCAGGGCCGTCTCCGTCCCATGATGCGGCCTGAACCCGGACTGGAAAGGATCCAGGACATGGTTCTCCTCCAGGAACGACTGGAGACGCAGGGCGGCGACTCGCTCAATCACCTTGCCCAAAAAGGGAACATTGGCTATGGGACGATAGTTGGACAAATCGTCCACCGCCAAGCCGGGTCTCTTAATAATGGGCTTCACCACCGTCTCCTTCAGAAGACTAGGAAAAATCCCGTCTCTGAAGGAGGCCGAAGCAATCAGTGAAGCCCATTTCGGCATGCTCCCCCCTGCGCTCTTAATCAACCAGGAAGGGCAAGGGTCGAATGGAGAGGCCGCAGACCTGCAATGTCCCAGGGCCCTGGAGGCATCCACAGTTGTAACAGGCCCTAACTCAACAAACCGAGGCGACCGAGGCGGCCCGACGCTGGCCACGACAGAGGCCGGGCTAGGGCAACCGGAGTCCAGCTCGGAGCGGATGGCCTCTATCTTAGATTTAAAGTAGGCTGCGAATGACTCACTAGTGAAATCACTAGGAGGAGGCCCCGGCGGACCGGGATTGGTGAGGTCTCGAACCACACGGAATAACTCCGCTTGCCGATTCGAGGCCTCACCAATTCTCAGGGTGGCAAAAGATCTCCTGGCAGCCCTTATCGCACGAGAGTAGCGACCGGTCGACGCCTTAACCGCAGCCCAATTCTGTGCCGTCCGAGCCTTCCGCCATCTGCTCTCTAGCCTTCTCCGCTCTTGCTTCATCGCCCGCAGCTCCTCAGTAAACCAAGGAGACGAGTGGGCTCGGCATCGGATCAGGCGCTTGGGGGCGATCCGATCGACAACCCCCGCCACCTCCTCAAACCACCGTTGGGCAAGGGAGTCGGCCGGATCGTCATCCAACCCATCTGGAACATCCCCGAGGGCCTCCGAAAACCGCGCTGGGTCAAGGAGCCCCCGGGGACGGGCCCAGATGGAAGGGCCCAGCTCCCCGCGGGGCGGGGTGGCTACGTCAAGAGAGAAGGTCAGCAGATAATGATCTGACCATGACACGGGCCGGGTCAGCAACCTCCCGACCCCCAGATCCGAACCCCGCGATGTGGAGGCAAAAACCAGGTCCAGCGTGTGTCCACCCTTATGAGTAGGTCCGATGACTAATTGGGACAGGTTCATGGAGGCCATGGACTCCATGAATTCCAGAGCTGCTCCCGACAGTCCACCCTCGGCGTGCACGTTGACGTCCCCTACCACCAATAGGCGAGGGGACCTCAACAGTGCCGCCGAGATGAACTTGGAGAGCTCTGGAAGGGAGAGTGCAGGGTCGCGGGGAGCACGGTACACCAGCACTACCCCAAACCTGTCCCTCTGGCCCACCATAAGGTGGAGACATTCCAAGCCTGGACTCACCAACATCGCGGATCTACTGACATGAAAGGATTCCCTAAAGATCATAGCCACTGCATTGTTTCATATTGTTTCTGCAGTAATGCTAGCTGCTTGGAGATTGTTTAGTCTTCAGTGGACAATTAAGAACTACATGCTTTACTATATATGTTCCTCATTTGTTGATATGGACCTTTCCAGTTGTTTGCACTTTTAAAACTTACACATGGAGGAGGGGGATTGCTGTGGGAACTGTTTACAACTAAGATATTTCATTTATATAGATTTATCCCAAAATAATTTCTAGGATAATTTTACAAGATTTTGTCCTACTTTCCAGCCATCACAGTTCGGGGGGGGGGGTTGCTTTCAGCTATCTAGGTTAAAATAAACAGCAGCAAAGTAGACCGATCAATACCACAAAAATAATTTTCTTGCACTGCTGATAAAGCTTTAAGGCATTATAATGGCATGAACATTTTACTTGATAAAGGTGCCAATTTGGTAGCTTTGTGCTTCTCAAGTTTATTACATTCTTCTTGAAATACTTAATGGCAACAGCTACCCCACTGGTGGATAATTCCTATGCTAAAGCATGCTGTAAAAAGAAATTACTATAATGAACCTCCCCTTCTAAAACCACTTCCAGTGAAACACTTATGGGATCCACTTCATTTAGGAGACAATTATATGTTTTTGTCTAATATTAATTAATAGGTCAAGCAGCACTTAGAAAGATTTTAGGCATTAATTAACATTTAAAAACTATCACATATGACACATTAATTAGATATCAATCACTTATTACTGCTACTGACATTTAATAAGTATTTTCATTTACACCAAAAACTCACTTGCCACTGACACATTTTAAGGAGACAAAATTGTTGCAAAATGCAAATAGTATGCCAGTTTAACATGTTAACTGCTGTCTACTCTTCACCACTAGCATTCACAGTGTGCAGGAACATAAAGCAACCCCGCACCCCAAGAAACAACAACCTATAGTTATTTATTTCTTATGCATAAAGATAAGGAGCTATTGAACGAATCCCTTCATCCCTATTTTTAAAACTACAAAAGGGTGACACAGCCTCATTTTTATATTTCAAATAAGAACCTTATGCAAATGTTTTCCTCTACCTTTTTCTTTTCATAGGAAAAAGTCAGAAGTGCCATTTCTGTTTGTTCTTGTTTAATTTTCAGATTCTTCATTTCCAGATGTGTATTTTCTTTCACTGTCTCCTTTGAAAAAAGCCCTTGCAGGTAGGCATGCCAATAATTTGCATGCCATGTGTTTTATTTAAAATATAAACTTAGAAACACAAAGTGCATGTGTAAGTTTACAGGCATATGTCTCTGCTGAAAATACAGATTCTCACCACTGTGACACAATTGTAAGCTGCTCTTTCAGTAAAGAGGTTGCATATACTATAAAAGCCCTTATGGTCCTTCTCATAGAAGGTCCCTAGATGAAATAAGTATTATTAAACCAATATAAGTCTGGTATATACATCCACTTAATGCTGCTTTGGGAAGGAAGGTGTCACTGTCACCTTCTATTTTCTTTGAGTGTCTAGTATTTCTCTCGTGTTTTGATGTTGAGTATTCTGGGTGAAGGAGTCATTGCCTTAAAGTGTTTGTGGGTTTGAAGTAAACAAATAAGTGGTATTTGCCAAAAATTCCTTTAAGCTTCTCAGACCCTCCAGCCATGTAATGAATGACCAGGTTCTTCCACTGACTCTGGGTCTCAGGCTAATCCATTGTTCTTCTGAGTTGGGACCCTACCTTTTTGAAGGCCCACTTCAGATGTGCACAGACCTGACACCAAAACACAAGTTTCTGAACATATTCCAAAGGCAGTCCCACATTGAGCATGTCACAGTAATCCAACTGAGATGTAATTAAGGTATGAGTCAGCATGGTCAGATCAGACCACTCAAGAAATAGGCCCAGATGGCACACTAGTTTTAACTGTGCAAAGGAACTCCTGGCCACGACTGAAACCTGTGTGAATGGTAGTGAGCAGAAGAGGGTATCCTGTAGATCATCTTGACTGCTGCCATTGGTATAGTTGATGAGGAGAAAGGCAGGGAAAGTGGTGTGTGTTTGCCTCCATCCTGCCTCCTAAACCTTTACCCGAATATACTTCCCTCATGCTGTAGCTATCCTTGGTTACTGTTATTATTGCTGCTTCCTTTCTCATGTGTAAAGCAGGTAAACTTTACTTTGACTAGATCTGTAGCATGGGAAAAGAGATACACTTTCCCTGTCCCTCTACAACAGTGGTTTTCAACCCGTGGGTCCCCAGCTGTTCCTGGACTGTATCTCCCAGAAGCTTTCATCAGTAGCTGAGGTGGTCAGGATTTCTGGGAGTTTTAGTCCAGGAACTTCTGGGGACCCAAAGGTTGAGAACCACTGCTCTACAAAGTATCAGGTAAATTGTGTGATCCCCCACTTGACATGGGATTGACTTCATGGGGTCCTTTCCAGTACTGCAATTCTAATATTATTAAGATTATGATATACTAGGCACCATAATTATTTTTATTTTAACTTCCATCAGATTTAAGCATGTCAGTGAATATCTACCAGGAGTTCCATCAATGTTGCAATAAGCTTGGGGGAACCTCAACAGTGCCGTGGTTTAGAGAGGGGAAACTTGTTTTGATTGTGTGCTTGACGGTCTATTGAGTTCACCTGGAAACCACCAGGTGCTCTGTATACTTTGATCTTCCACTAAGAAAATACAATGAGAAAAAGTTGCTGGAAACATTGGTTCCCCTTGAAATATGAGATCAGAGTTTCACATATGGCATGTAGCAAGGGGAGTCCCTTAATTATTGGTAGAAAGGGTGACTGAAAATATTTTTGTGGTATTTTTAATACATTTTCTGGGAAATTAGATATGGGGATAATAAGGGAAAGGAATTAGGCCTTGTATTATCAAATGCAATGGAAATGCGGGAGCAATCCTTTTCATAGACAAAGGAGGGATCAAATGAGGAAAATAAAAAGGAACACAAACTCTGGCAAAATAAATGTAAGAAGATGATAAGAGAGGCAAAGAAAGATTTTGAGGAATGCATGGCTAGCAATATAAAGGGTAATAATAAAAGCTTCTTTAAATATGTTAGAAGTAGAAAACCTGCCAGAGAACCAGTTGGCCCTCTGGATGGTGAGGGAGGAAAGAGGGAGATTAAGGAGGACTTGGAAATTGCAGAGAAATTATATAAGTTCTTTGCATCTGTATTCACGACAGAAGACCTTGAGCAGATTCCACTGCCTGAACGGTCCCTCTTGACTAAAGAATTAAATCAAATACAGGTTAAAAGAGAGGATGTTTTAGGACTAATTGATAAATTGAAGATTAACAAGTCCCCGGGCCCAGATGGCATCCACCCAAGGGTTATAAATTGCAGATCTCTTAATGGTAATATGGAACTTGTCTCTTAAAATGGCCACAGTGCCGGAGGACTGGAGGATAGCGGATGTCACACCAAATTTTTTAAAAAGGAAGGAGGGGGGACCCGGGAAACTACAGGCCAGTTAGCCTTACATCTGTCCCAGGGAAGGTGGTGGAAAGCTTCATCCAAGAGAAAATCTTAAAACACATAGAAGAACAAACCTTGCTGAGAGAAAATCAGCATGGCTTCTGTAAGGGTAAGTTTTGTCTGACAAATATTTTAGAACTTTTTGAAAAGGTCAACAGGCATGTGGATTTGGGTGAACCAGTGGATATAGTCTATCTGGATTTTCAAAAGGCTTTTGACACAGTCCCTCACCAAAGGCTGCTGAGAAAATTGCAAAGTCAGGGGATAAGAGGGCAGGTCCTCTTATGGATTGAGAACTGGTTGAGATCCCGGAAACAAAGAGTAGGTGTCAATGGGAAATTTTCACAATGGAGAGAAGTGAAAAGCGGTGTGCCCCAGGGCTCTGTCCTGGGACCGGTGCTTTTCAATCTGTTCATAAATGACCTGGAAACAGGGATAAACAGTGAGGTGGCAAAGTTTGCGGATGACACAAAACTTTTCCGTGTGGTAAAAACCAGAGAAGATTGTGAAGAACTCCAGAAGGATTTCTCCAAACTGGGGGAATGGGCTGCAAAATGGCAAATGTGATTTAATGTAGCCAAATGTAAAGTAATGCATATTGGGGCAAAAAAATCAAAACTTTATCTATCAACTCATGGGCTCTGGGTTATCCGTGACAGATCAGGAAAGAGATCTTGGTGTGTTGGTGGACAGCTCCATGAAGGTGTCTACCCAATGTGTGGCAGTGGTGAAGAAGGCCAATTCCATGCTAGGGATTATCAAAAAGGGGATTGAAAATAAAACAGCCAACATTATAATGCCATTATACAAAACAATAGTAAGGCCGCATCTGGAGTATTGTGTACAATTCTGGTCACCGCATCTCAAGAAAGACTTAGTGGAACTGGAAAAGGTGCAGAAGAGAGCAACTAAAATGATTACTGGCCTGGGGCACCTCCCTTATGAAGAGAAAGGCTAAAACATTTGGGCCTCTTTAGTCTGGAAAGAAGGCACCTGAGGGGGGATATGATTGAGACATACAAAATAATGCAGGGTATGAGTAAAGTGGATAGAGGGAAGCTCTTCTCTCTCCCCCAAAATACCAGAACTAGGGGACATATACTCAAATTGAAGGCTGGGAGAGTAAGTACTGACAAAAGAAAATATTTTTTCACCCAGCGCGTTGTAAGTCTATGGAACTCCCTGCCACAGGATGTGGTGATGGCATCTGGCCTGGATGCCTTCAAAAGGGGATTGGACAGATTCCTGGAGGAAGTCAATCACAGGTGACAAACCATGATGGAGATGTGTAATCTCCAGGCTTAAAACCAGGGTACTTCAAGGGCCAGATGCAGGGGAGTAGTATCAGGAGACGGATATCTAGTCTCATGCGCTCCCAAACGCATCTGGTGGGGCCGCTGTGAGATACAGGAAGCTGGACTAGATGGGCCTTTGGCCTGATCCAGCATGGCTCTTCTTATGTTCTTATGTTCTTATGATAGCTGGGGGTTGCAATATTTGGAAACTAGAAAAACTGATGGAGATGAACCTTGTTTTCTTCTCTTAAGACCTGTAGATAAAGTGAATACAGAGTGCTAGAGGATACCTTGCTTACCTTGTTTGCATATTTAGTCCATTTGGCTATTGAAGAATGAAACTGGGCATAGTGTCCTTCCACTTCTGAGGCCGATACACCAACTATGATGTTTCATGGACAGAGCAAGCTTTGCCACTGTTAGACATACTATAGTAATCATGTAGGCTGGTGAAGATGGTGAGGAAATGGCAACTGAAAATACACTGCTATGTTACTAACCTAGATCAGGAAAGGGAATATGTTCAGCTGTACAACACTGATACAACTGCATTGGTTGAAAGCTTCTCTCTGGCCATAATTCAAACTGCTGGTGTTTCTCTTCATTCTTTTCTGCTCCATATATGTTAAGTTTGCATTGTGGAAACTACATATTTGTGTTGTGTAACACATATCCAGAAAATGTGAGAGCATCAGAAAGATCCTTTGGAATGAAAGGAAAATTTCATTTTTGAGAACTTGATTCAGATCTTTATTATTCTTAAAAAGAGAGATCATTAAAATGATTTGTCTAATGAAGAGATGGATGACGACATTCTAGCCTCTAGAATATTAAAGTTGTTACAGGGGTAATGAAATAAACGCATGTACAACCAAACACACTATAAAACAAATCTTTTCCTCCGTTAAAATTAATCTCAGTTCCCAAGAGTTTTCGGAGTAACACTTTTCAGTTTTCCCTCTGGGTACTGAAATGATAATGAAATATACCAGCTTCAAGGGTAGAAAAATTATTCTTTTCTTGAATATGGAGAAAAATACCCTCCAGTGTCTCAAGTTTTCAAATTAAAAAGTTAGTTCTTTGTTTTACATATCTATCTATATCTGTGTCTATATAGATATTGTAATGGTTTACATTAAAATGAAACAAATATATATATCTATATTATATATTATTTTATTAGTGATTTCCAGGATGGCCCCTAACAGTGCAACATATTATTTTATTTTATTTGAAAATAGAGTGATAGAAGAGAACCTAAGCTCCTAATTAGTTTCTGTTGATTTTTTTTTTTCATTTCTTGGATTATCACATTTCATTTCCTCAGTCCTTCTTTACCTTAGAGCAGGAGGAACTTAACTACTGATCTCCCTTCACTTCCTGCTTTGATTTTGCAATATTTCATGCTATGATTCAGAAACACAGAGTAGGAGAGCAGCCATGAAGCACCTGTCCCCAACTCTTGTTGGCTTTCTACAATTGGCTGTGGGCATGCAGTGATAGCGTTCAGAAGAAGCATGCAGTTCTTCCATCTGCAGTTAATATCATTCAGGAGTACAACAAAGGCTATTGAGGAAACCATGAAACCCATTTGGAATTATGAGGAGATGGGTTACAATCTGTTTTACAGAAAGGGGAGCACCAATTTGTTGTGTAACTCTGTTACAGGAACAGCAGTAGCCTGACTCCTTCTCTACCACCAGAATATATGCCTTAACCTCTGCAGGAGAAGCTTTTCTGTCTGGTCCTTCCTGTATAATGTTTCTCAAAACTGAAGTACCCGTGGTGCGGGAAGAAACCTAGTATAGGCTTTCTGCTCCATGGGTCCGTGGCTTCCCCACTCAAAATCTCAAGAAAGGTTTACTTTGGTGGCTTTCATCTACCTGAATATGAGAAGGAGCTTTTAGGCAAGAAGTATGGTGGAATTTGAGGCAGAGAAGAGACAGCGTGGCTGGGGGCCTACTGTACCTAGGAGGATGCTATTTGGAATTTACATTATTTGGAAGAGGAAAGCCAGGAACGTCTAGATGATAAAGGAAAGTCTATCCCAACTCCAAAATATGAATTTATGCAAGGTAAGCTGTGTGGGCAGTACACTTTCCCCACAAAGGCTGAATGAAAATTACCATTTGTATGGCAAAGTAATGATAAATATTGCTTTCCAATGAACTAAAGGCAGGACCATACACAATTCCTTGCAGAGTTCTTGTGTACTCGTGTATGCTGATCAGAATATAAAACCAGTTATGCATCTTTGTGGAAGGAGGCTAACCACAAAGGAATGGCTTCCTTGAATTCTTTAGTAACTCTTGGATGAGAAAATAAATTCCAAAAAGATGGCAGAGGATGAAAGTAATTGTCATACTGAAGCCTGATAAAAGAACCATCAGACCCCACAAGATCACTCACCACATTATGTTACTTACACAAAGTGTAGGAATAAATTTTAACAACCTGTCCCGAAAATTGAATCTCTCCTAATTCTGGAAGAACTTTAGACGTGGTGACTGTTATAAAAACAGTCAAAATCTGGCCAGAAGGTGCCCTTAGTCAGCTCCAGGACTGGTTTGAGAATACCAATTGGAGTGTGTTTGAAAATCAAGATTTGCATATATACACTGATGCTGTATTCTCTTATATTAAAGCATGCACTGACAATGTAACATCGGACAGGTGCATCAGAGTCTATGGTAACTGTAAACCCTGGATGACTGTCAAGGTAAAGTCACTCCTGAGAGCCCAGGATGCTGCCTTTAAGGCAGGGGATATAGACACATATAGAGAAGCAACATCAAACTTGAGAAAAGGCATCAAGGCGGCAAAACAACAATATAAGTGTAAGGTGGAGAGCTACTTAGTAAACAATAACAAGAAGCAAGTGTGGCAGGGGCTGCAACATCTTGTCAATTATAAGAGAAATACTAGGAATACAGTCAAGGCTGATGCCTCATTGGGAGATGAGTTGAACATCTTCGCCCGCTACGATGTAAGAAGATCAGGCATCATAGCTTCTGCCTGCCAGCCTTCTAATTCTCAGCCACTCATTCTACATGATCATCAGGTGAGAGCTGCATTGAGGGCTGTGAATCCCAGCATAGCTGCAGGTCCAGACAGGGTGCTGGGGATAGTGGTTAAAAACTGTGCCAATCAACTAGCAGGGGTGCTGACAAGGATTTTTAACATCTCCCTGCAAATAGCTTGTGTTCCATCATGCTTGAAAGCAGCTACCATTGTCCCAGTCCCCAAGAAAACAGCAATTGACTGTTTCAATGACTACAGACCAATTGCATTAACATCAGTGGTAATGAAATGCTTCAAAAGACTGGTCCTCCAACATCTTAGGACATGCCTTCCACCAGACTTTGATAAACATCAGTTTGCCTAGAGAAGGAATAGGTCAACAGATGATGCTACAGCCACTGCTTTTCATCTTGCAGCCAGTCATCTGGAGAAACCTGGTAATTATGTCAGGATGCTGTTTATTGACTATAGCTCGGCTTTTAATACCATCCTTCCGAGCATCCTTATTAAAAAGCTGACTGACTTGGACCTTTCTTCTAGCATCTGTGACTGGATTAAAGACTTTCTGAGGGATCAGTCTCAAACAGTGAGGATCAGGTCTGTCACATCTACCTTGTTGAAGCTTAGCACTGGCTCCCCACAGGGCTGTGTGCTTAGTCCCTACCTGTATTCATTGTATACTTATGACTGTGTAGCATCTGACCCATCCACTGCAATCATTAAGTTTGCAGATGACACTACCATAATGGGTCTTATAACAGGTGGAGATGAATCAGTATATAGGGGGGAGGTCCAAAAATTATCCTCATGGTGCCTAGAAAATAATTTGCACCTACATATCAGCAAAACTAAGGAGATGGTGTTGGACTTCCGGAGGAAAAGAGAGGAACCTGCTCCACTGTACATCATGGGAGGCCGGGTGGAGAGAGTCTCCTCCTTCAAATTCCTGGGAGTTCATTTCAGTGAAGATCTTACCTGGAAAATTAATACAACCCATGCGGCCAGGAAGGCTCAACAGACTCCATTTCCTCAGGCTTTTGCAGAAGAACAATGTGAAACAACAATTGATGACCTCATTCTACTGGTCTACAATAGAAAGTGTCCTTACGTACTGCATTACAGTCTGGTATGCTGGTTTGACAGCCGCGGACAGAAAGACTTTACAGAGGGTAATGAACACAGCACAAAACATCGTGGGCTGTCCCCTGAGTCCACTGGATGATATCGCCAGGGACCGCTGTCTTCGGAGAGCAAGGAAAATCATCAGGGATGACTCACAACCCGGTCAGCACTTCTTTACTCTCCTACCCTCGGGTAGGAGATACAGAAGTATAGCAAGCCGTACCAACAGGCTAAAAAAAACAGTTTTTATCTGTGGGCTGTTCGACTGTTAAATGGGCTGTGACAACTCGTGATAGACTCATGGGGCTGGCGAGTTGTGCAGCAAGCACACAGTGTGAAATCAGATTGAATGGCTTTTTAGTGGGATGGTGTTGGGGGGGAGGGAGGGAGGGAGCTCAGCCAATTTCATTGTACACTGGTTGTACAATGACAATAAAGGTTATTATTATTGAGAATTGTATAAGACAAATCTTAAATCTAAACTTAAATCTGCAGCAGCATATGATGCTGTTCACCATCAGTTGTACCATCACTTTTCAACATGCAGGGGTGTGGGAGTTCTCTGGAGAAGTTCCGGAGTGAACTGATCTTGATTACAGAAAGAATGAAAAAACAGAAAGGATGAAAAAACATACATAAGTACACACACAGAGAGATGCCTTTGCCCCTTCCAGAAGGCTTGTTTTATTTACTCTTCCATGGCTTCAGAGACTAGGACTCGGGGCAATGGTTTCAAACTACAGGAAAAGAGATTCCATTTGAACATTAGGAAGAACTTCATGACAGTTAGAGCTGTTCGGCAGTGGAATATGCTGCCACGGAGGGTGGTGGAGTCTCCTTCTTTGGTGGTTTTTAAGCAGAGGCTGGATGGCCATCTGTCAGAAATAGAGATGGGCACGACTTGGCGGAATTCCCGTTTCCGTTTCCGTTCCTCATTTCCGTTACGGAACGGAAACGGTAACGGGAATTACTCCGCCAGAACTCGAACTCGAACCGACTAAAGAATAATTGGGTCTGATTTGTTGTGGTCGTTCCTGGCATCGCGGCGATCCCGCGATGCCAAGCGGCACAGAAAAAAGTTTTTAAAAGTTAAAAAAAAAACCCCAATTCCCGGCCAAAAAGCAGGCGGAAATATGCCTGCCTGAGTGACGGCTCAGGGCACCTACCAGAGGGGTGGTTGACCCCCCCTCTCCTGTCCTGGGCTGCTCTGGTGGGGGGGGGAAATCCTCGTCGTAGTCGCTCGCAAAGCACCGGACTCGCCGCCGGCCGCCGCAATTCAAGCGGAAGCGGCACAGGAAAAAAAGTTTTAAACTCCCCCCCCATTCCCGGGCCAAAAAGCAGGCGGAAATATGCCTGCAGTGCAGAGTGCACCTACCAGAGGGGTGGTTTCTGGGGGGGGGGGTCCCGGCCTCCCCCCCTCTCCTGTCCTGGACAGCCGGACTCGAGTCGCCAATGCCATGCGGTGCGGGCGGGGAATCCAAAATGGGGCGGCGACCGCAATTTTTTTTTGAAATCGTGGTCCAAAAACACACAAGCACCACACAGAAACATGCGAAAATTGCTATTTTAAAACTGCCAGAATTTTTACAGTAGCAGTGGGTTTTTCTTGCAACAAAATGTCTCCTCTTTCCTCTCTGCAATCCATTGATTTTATTTTATTTTATTTTATTTTATTTTATTTTATTTATTTTACACCTGCGCAATGATGGGCTGGCCACGGGAGTGACCATGCAAATTTTTGGAGCCATTCCACCAATCGCATGGCCACTTGGCCAGGTTGACCACAGAGACTTCTTGGATGTGCCAACCGGGCATAAAAAGCCCACTAACCGTAGCCCGAACCCGAACCCGAACCCTAAGCCTAACCCATACGCCAGCACACTGTCCTTCTAAGTGGGTCAGAGAGGCCCCCAGAGGTGCACCCCAATACTTACCCTAACCTCACCCGTAACTAGCATAACCCTAGCCCTTGCGCTAACCCTGTTGCCTAAACCAGATCTGTACTTGCATTGCACTATAGCAAGTACAATTCCCTTCTTAGTGAGACACAGCGGGTGCAGAGAGTCTGCTAGTCCGCCACTTGTGGCTCTGGGTGACTCCTGCAGGCTTGGCTCGGCCGGCAGCATGTGTGACATCATGCAAACCATGCCCCTGAGGCCTGACTGATGCAGGGAAGGCACCCCAAAAAGAGGGGTGCCTCTGCCAGTCTGCTGTGTCTCTGCGTGCAACTTGGTATGCAATCATAGCCATATGGCTATGCATGCATGCCCTTTTGCAGCAGGTGAGGAGAGGAGACCCCCATGTATGAGGGGTCTCCAGGAGCCTGCTTTCCCTAGCGGGTGAGGATAGGAGGCACCCCCCCCCAAAAAAAGAGGTGCCTCCAGGAGCCCGCTACCCCCCCAAATCAGTTTAACGACAAACGAAACGAAACAACAAATTTTTGCGAAGTTTCACGAAAAACGGAAACGAGCCAACACAGGCCGCCTCCGACACACGACAACTCGAAAACATCATTTTCCCTAGTCGTGCCCATCTCTAGTCGGAAATATTGTGAAGGGATTCCTGCCTGGCAGGGGGTTGGGCTAGATGGGCCATGAGGTCTCTTCCAACTCTATGATTCTATGATTCTATGATTCTAAGTTCACAAGCATACATTGGAGCATTTATGGAAACAATAATTCTAACAGGATGCAGGTGCCCTTTAGCCCTTTGGCCCAGCCTCAAAGCAAAAGTGAAGGGAAACAGAAGGTCACGTCCTTCCAGATATGCCATGTGGGCAGCCAGGAAAGTATGTGCTCACTGAAGCTTCCTCCTAAAAACATACCTGCAAACAAAGGTTCCCAACAGTGGCGACCAGTGCTTTCCAATGCAAGGCAAACAAAAACTGCTGCACATGCTCAATGGGCAGCAGTCAGAGTGGCTGTAGCCCTGATCCCAACCTGAAGGCCTCAAATTCCATCATGGCCATCAGATATCCTCCCCTCGTATGTGCTGTGAGTGGCAAACCTATTGCCCATTTGGCTTCTCTCCAATCCTCCACATGTCCTCAGGGATCACCACGGGGTGCTGGCAGGCTCCTAGGGCCAGGTCCCTGAACCACTCAATCTGTGGGCAAGAGAGGGCATCAGCTAAGCTGTTGTTGAGGCTGGGGACTTGCTTGGCATGTACCACAATGTTGTGCCTCAGCACGAAAAGGACAAAGGCTCTCACTAGGTGCACCACCCTCTGTGTTTTAGCTGTCAGGTTATTAATTATGTGCACAATGGCTTGGTTGTCACCACAGAAGCACACCACATAGTTTCTCCAGTTGTCTGCTCAGAGGCACAATGCACCTACAATTGGGAACAGCTCGAGAAACGTCAGGTCGTGGATGACCACTTCCACCCCCACACTGCAAGCTCGCATCATACGAACCATGGCGTCGAAGGATTATAGTGTACTGTGTACAATTCCTGAGGGTTTGTGTCATTAACTAAACTGCCCTCCGGGTACAATAGGTGGCATATGAGATGGAATTCCCCTGGGGCCTTCTTTGGCACTAGGATCAAGGGGGAAACCTGGAAATGGGTGTCAATGGGTCCTTGAAGGGGCACAGGACCTGGCCAGCAGCAACCTCCGTATTGATTTGCACCGTGGTCACCATCTCCAAACCCCATAGTGACATGGTTATTGGCCGTGGTAGCCTGGCCTTCCCCTACCATAGGAATCCTAAAGCCATCACCAAAACTGCCCAGCAATATCTAGGCTGTCTCTCTGTTTGGATAGTTCCACAGTCACTGGGCCAGGATTGGCATCCTAATTGGGCTGGGCCCCTTTGGAAGCATTGCCTCAGTGTATTCCCCTTTCAGGATATGCTCCCTCTCTGTCTTGGTTAAGTGATCACCCAGCATAGTGGAGGGAACGCCAAAGGGGATCACATGAGGAGGAACCATTTTCTTGCATTGTGGGATGCCTGCCCTCCTGGGACCTGTGTGCCCACACCTGGAGAATGGTGTGCTGCCCATGCAGCCCTGCCTATGGGGCTGGGGGGTTGGCCACCGGGTGGCACTAAGGCTGTGCAATACCCCAACCAAGGGGGTATGAGGTGCCAAGCAGGTGCATGCCAATCTGCAGCCCAACTTGTGGCCAGTCAGCCCAGGGGGCTGTTGTGGGTAGGAAAGTGGGTGGGGCAGGCATGGGTGCCAGGCACCAGATGCCAAGCGTCTTCTCCTGGGCATCGTCATACACCTGGGGCACTGCCTGAGGTGGCATGGGTGCTGAGGCCCCTGACCAAGGCCACACCACCTCACCCTGCAGGGAGTCCAGTGTGCCTGCAGACTCACTGAGCACTAAGGCATGGCTAGTTCCCTGGACCTTGGGGGACTGGTTGTCGCCCTTCACTTCTGCTGGTCTGTTGGCCACACACACACACCAGCTGTGGGTGGCTGCTGCTTGTGCCCGCCCCCACTGTGGTAGTCACCTGCTGCTCAAGCTGTGAGAAATGTAGTACAAGGATAGACACATGCATGGGAGGGGTGCTGTACAGCTGGAAGCCACCGTGGGCTGGAGTTGGTGGGTTCCTGGCCACCCAGGAGCCTCTCCAGGGTGTCAATCCTGGTTCAAAGCTGCTCAAATATAGGCCACACCTCCTCCTCAGACTCCAATTCATTTGTGGTGCCAGGCACTTGGGGGGGTCTCTTCACCCTGGGAGGCCGCTGTCATTTCCTGGGACCCATGTTGTAGACCACTATGGAGGCCTGCACAGGTGTGCTACCCTCCTTGCATCCCTATGCTGGCATGGCTATTCCCCTGTGGCCTCCCCAGCTCTGGTTGTACTCGTGCACTAGCTAGGGTGGGGGCCATAGGCCTGCCTGGTGGCTCAGGCCAGAGTTGCATTGGGGGCAGGGCCATGAGTTACACCAGGGATGCTGTTGCAAGGGAAGCAGATCAGGGAAGCCACCGACTGTGCCGTAGAGCTACCCCCCCCCCCCCCCCGAGGAAGAGGCTGTGCTGCACTCTGCCAAGGAGACAGTGGCTGGGTGGGGGAATGTGCCCCCTAGCCACTGCTGGCAGCGGGGCTAGATGCGTGGATTGTTGTGCCCTACTGAGGACCCCCCAGTAAACAGCATCCCAGGCCGCAAACCCCCATCCCAGGCCCCGGGCCACTGCATGGCCACCTAAAACTTTGCTGCTGTACACCCTCTCCCACAGGCCACTCCAGGCAACCATGGTTGTCAGGGGGAGCAGGGAGGCGTAGGCCGCACAAAATGCCACCCACCTCAGGACCACCATAGCACCAAGCTCCAACCTCATTGGGGGGGGGGGCACGTGACCCTTGCAGGGTGCCGGGGCACCACTCTCTCATGGCCTTTGCAGTCACTGGGCACACATGCAGCCATGGCCATGGCTGTGTGGTAAATGGCTCAGGCCAAGCTGAGTCCGGTCAGGTGGAGCGGTGAGGTTGGGTGGGCCACAACCCGATGCCAAGCAATCCCCCCATTTGCCCAAAGGCCCTGGGCCCACTATCCAACCTCATGGGGCACCAATGCACCCCGCAGTCTGAGCATCATCAGGTGCACACATGGCCTGAGATGCCAGGCCCCCATGTGTGCCCTTCTGCTCTGCTGTGCTGCTGCTGGGAAAAGAGGGTGTGGGTGCGGGTGCGGGGGTGCGGGTGAGGTCCCGCTAAATAGTAGGCTCACTCTGCCCCCATGTGCCAGGACCCTGCCTGTCATAGAGCCTGAATGTGAAGGGTTAAATGCTGAAGAACAGCAGGAGGAGCCTTGCAGCTCAACCCAGCAGGCAGCTGAGTCTGAGGACGCAGCTGGGGGCACATCTCCTCCTCCTATGAGGGCTAGGAACAGGATCCTGCAAAGAAGAACTAAGAGGAGAGCCAGGGAAAGGATCTTTAATGATAGGCATAGAATTAGATCTGAAAGCCCTGAGTTCTAGCAGGAGCCTTGCCAGAGATATGGGTGTGTTCCCTGGTTTAGGATAAAGCTAGCAAGTTTACCCTGAAACCTCTGTGGGAGCAACGCATCACTTACCTTGTCACCACGTTCCTGTGTGTATCCAGACTCTGTTTCCTGACCTTGGACCGGCTTTCTGATTACGGCATTCTCTGTTTCCTGACCTTGGACCGGCTTTCTGACTACGACGTTTCTCTGTACCCTTGAACTTGGCATTTGGCTCTGTAAGGTATTTTGGCTTTGATTCAGACTGTACTTTGTTCGTTATCTGGATTACAACTAAAGTTCCTGGCAAAGAACTGAACTTGGCTTGCTGTGTATTCTGTGTGCGGGGCTTGACACCATGCAAGGCTCGTGAGGCTCAAGCGCGTCTTGCACTATTTCACCCAGGAACTGCCCCTTGCCTAAACTCCAAACAGAAAGATGCTGTCAGAAATAGCATAGGAGACTAGAATGCACACCCACAAACAATAAAACCTACAGCTTTGTCATTGTCCTACTCCACAACACACTATGCTATTATGGTATAAATCAGCACATGCCAAACAAGTGAATGTAGCTCTTAATGAATCATGCAGGATTATTACTGGTTGTCTTAAATCTACTCCTATTGAAAAACCTAGTATTTGGCTGACTTTCCCCCTCCAAAAGTACATTGAGAGGTACTACCAAACTATGAACAAAATAAGATAATAGAACACTTTTATGTACACCAACATTCTAGATATTAGCTAAAATTGAGGAACACTTTTCTGCACATAACTCACATTTTAAATATTAAATTAGAAGATACTAGGCTAAACCTATGAAGAACAAAACCAGCATGTTTTGCTCAATAAATGAATTGAGAAAAGCATCTCCCATTAGGACAAGACTCTAATTACAGGATCTTGAAGTCACTTAATAGGCTTCAAAATGAAGTAAGAATATCAAGGATAATCAGTAACATGCCCTTTCTCCCTTCTTTCCTAAAGTAAATGCAGTTCCAAAAGTAAATGTCTTCAAGCACTACTTGAAGAGAACTGCCTTATTAAAATTCTTGAGGTTATAGTTAAGAAACTGTGTAAGGGCACTTCCTCCATCAAATGTTTCTCTTCAGGTAGGAGTTTTTTCAATAACTCACTGGTGAGCTGCTGTGTTTCATTTTGCTTTGACTCTCCCTGTCATTCCATTTGTTATATTGCTTGTTTTTAATATTTATATATTTATTAATAATTCTTTATTGCGCAGTCACCAGATTGTTGCAATATTAAGATAAGATTAATGCACCAATTTAGTACATCAGTGATCTCATACCATAAGCTTTTATCAATAAATAAATATTTATACATAAAATTAGACTATAGAATATGGTAATTGTTTGTTTATTTAAGCCAGTTTAACTGGGGACCTCAAATGAGTACAAGAGTTAAACTTTACAATATTTAACATGTAATATTTAATTTAGAATCACTGGGACTGAATCTTTATAAAAATTTGCACCCATATTATCTAGATACTTAGCTCTACATATAGTGGCTTTGACAACAAATTTCATGACTATTATTATTACACATAATTTAGATACAGTGGTACCTTGTATAAAGGAATTAATTTGTTCCAAATGAAATTATGTTAAGCAAAATTTCCTTTATACAAATTTCCCATAGGAATGCATTGAAAACGGAGTAATCCCATTTTTTATGTTATACAGATTTGCCCCATAGGCAATTGCCCCCCCACTCGAAATGACCAGACGAGACAGTATGTTGGGGGTAAATGGGCCACACTTTATTAACACAACTTCAACAAGTAACCACAACAGGAGGGGCCAGGCATCAACACACTGGTTGGAACCCCGGGGTCTCCTGGGACCCCTCCAACCGGGCAGCCTTGGGCGAGCCACAAACCCCCGGGTGGTGCAGTCTTCTGACGGCACCCACCAGGCCAGTTGGTTTATATTAACCCTCCCTGCCTTTGATGGCACCAGTCTGGGTAACTCCCAGGGCAGGGAGGCGTTTGCTTGCCCCCCACCCCAGCGCCGAGACCTCCTGGCCCGCAGCGCTGTGGTTAAGGGGCATTTGGGTCCAGATGTTACTTACCGGCTCCCCGCTGCCCTAAATCAGCTTCAGCCACCACTGCCGCGGGCCTAGCCTTGCTATGGCCCCGGTCACCCATTAAAGAGCCAGCTCAGCTGCCAGGCCCCTCCGCCGGTCCAGCAGGAACAAGTCGGTGCCCACATCCATCAGGTATGCACCATCCGGCCTGTAGCACTCCACCCTGTGGACATGAAACTCCGGGTGGCCCACTACCGTCCCAACGTCATTGCATACCGCCCGACAACCTCTTGGTTCGCTCCCCTTCTGGAATAATCCAGCTTTTACGGTTCACCGTCAGCTCCCCATTTCTGACGGGAAATCACTGTCAACCAAAGGCCTCTACCGGCCGGAAACTGGGCCTTCCAGATCGCAAGGTCATGCAGGACTTTGAGAATCAGGGATTTGCCAGGTTACCCGTTCAAATCGTTCCCCCCCAGACGGGTCAGGAGGGCGCCCGGCGACCGGTCCCCCGCCACAGCCGTAGCTACGCCGAGGGTCCCCCGCCCCCGCACATCTCTCCTTCCCCGCCATTCAATGGTTACGACATTACCCAGGCTCCGATTGGGCCCCCAGCCAGCTCCACGGGCGTACTTTTCAGCCCCGTACCCGTAGCTGTGGCCCAGCAAACAATACTTGTACTGGAGGCTCGGCATCCCGGTCCTGGGGAGACAAAACAACAGTTTAAAGCGCCGGCAGGGGCCGCACATGTCTCTTTTAACAGTGAGAGGCCCATCTGCCCAATCCACAAATGTAACTGGAATTATCCCCCAGCTGCCGCTGTCAACGCCACCCCAATACCGAGGGATTGGGTCCCGATTTTAAGTTCCCACACCCCATTCCCTAAGCACCCTTCCGGTTACAGCTGCAAAACCGGACCTCGGTCAGGGGACGGCCGTACTGGTGGATAAATAAATATCCCTCCCGCCGTCCCCTCGGCTCGGGATATGCTCATATGGCTGCGACTAGGCAAATATCCCCCCTCGAGCATGGGCCCAATTGATCTCTGTCCTCATACTTGTCAGGTCCATGTTGGACCTCCAGGTCGTACTGCGAGGCCCTCGCGGCCAGTTGCACACCTGCGATGCCAAAGGGTGGTGAAAGCGGTGTCCCGCCCCCGCCCCCGCCGCCCCCATCCAACTGACCCCAAGGGCACCCAGAAAGGCCAAGGGGGAGGCCGCCCTAAACAGTACTGCATGAAGATGTCCGATCAGCCGTCGGGCCACTTGGTGCTCATGTGGGCCAGCCGCTGGGGCGTGAGCGGGAAGTGGGCCTCTGGGACCCTACCCCTCTCCCCTTTCACCGCGATCATACCCCTAACCTGGTAGTCCCCCATCGCATCTGGGCAGCCTTTAAACTCGAAATAGAGTGCCAGGGTGGACCACTTCCCCTGCCAGGAACTGCGTGCCAAGTCCCTGCGGTGCAAGCGCACCAATATCTCTGGAGATGTTCAGTGGGCAGGGGCCACTCCTGGTCAAGGTCTCGAGCCTCCCTAACGGAGGTGAATTGTTCCATCACCGATGCGTAACCCCGGTGTGTCCCGGGGGCAATGTAGTGGGCTAGAGCCCCATCGGCCCCAGCACGCCAACCCGCCATACCCCAGTTGGGATCCCCCCCTGGAAGGGCGGCCGCCCCGGGGGCAATGGCCCAAAAACGTGCAGCCTGTCGGCGGGGCAAGCATTGGCGATTTCATTCTCCACTCCTGGCACCCGCCGGGTGTACACCCCCATATTAAGCTGTAACGCCTGCAAGACAAGATCCCTGACCCGATGCCTCGCCCGGGAGGAACGTGACATTACATTGGCAGTCCCATACGCCACGGCCATAGTGGCGCTCCAAGTGCGCCACCGAGTTGGCCCAGGAGTCCGACCAGATGCAACAGAGGGAGGCAGCCCAGATGGGGAATAGCTCCAGAAAGGTGAGGTCACGCCTGGTGCCATCGTCCCGCCAAGCGGAGGGGGGGAGCAGGTGCCGCTACCACCACCCCCGCCCGAGATTGTCAAAACCAAGGCCCCCGGCTGCTGCTATGTGCACCTAGAACCAGGCTCCCCGGTGGAGATCATCCCTCCAGAATGAAACCCCGGTAAATCCCTCCAGGAGAAGGCCCCAAACGGGAAGGTCTTCCCCCATCACGGCCGACCCCCCGGTTCTATGGGAGGGCCTGTGCAACCCCGCCCGAGCCGAACATAGTCGGCGGAGGAAATTGCATCCCAGGGCCACCACTTTGCAAGCGAAGTTGGGGTGGCCCGCCCAATCCTGCGGCTCTTTTAGGGAGATCTACTGCCGCCGGTAGGCCTCCCGCCCTAACCCGAAGGGCCTGGAGCTTGCCCCGGGGAAGACGGCATGCCTGTACCTGTATCAATTTCTATCCCCAGGAAAGTGATTAACCAAGTGGCACCCTCCTGTCTTTTCCTCCGGTCAAGGGAGGCCCAATTCGCGGGCCACGGTACATAACTCATCCAAGAGGGACTCGCACCCGCCTGAGCTGCTGGGCCCCTAGATAAGGTAGTTGTCCAGGTCCTGGGCTGAGCCATCCAGGCCCGTGTAATGGCGAAGCCACCCTTTCACGAATGCGCTGAAATGAGTTTCTAAGATGGTGCAGGACACGGAGCACCCAAATGAGAGGGGACGGTCCCCAGCATACTGGCCCCGTAACTGGAGCCCCAGCCGTCCAAGGTCCTCTGGGTGTACCGGGGGGGGGGGGGGGGGGAAGGCCGCCTTAGTGTCACCTTGCACCCTCTCCGCCGCTACTCCGCGGGTGCGCACCATGCGTCCCCTGGCATCAAAACCAAGCGGGGACACCCGCAGGTTGAGGACTGGTGGCGCCTCCACGGGGGGCCAAGGCCCCTGCCCTCCCTGAAAATCGAAACTTCTGCTACCCCCTCCGCCTGCGCTAGGGAACTGAGGTTGTTGGCGAACTGTGGGGGGAGGGCGCCCTCAAATGGGTATGAACCCAAACTCAAAACCTTCGACCCCAAACTTCTGCTACCCCCTCCGCCTGCGCTAGGGAACTTAGGTTGTTGGCGAACTGTGGGGGGAGGGCGCCCTCAAATGGGTATGAACCCAACTCCAAACCTTCGACCACACTGGGCAGCCGCTCCATCCGGGTATTCGGCCGCCCAACGCCATAACCTTCCACTTAATTGGGCTGGGCCCCTTTTGCCCTGCTGCGCCCGGCCTTCCTGTGGCCACACTCATCCCGCTGCTTGCCCTGCTGTGGGCGAGCCCTACACAGCTGGTAGCTGGGTGCCGCACGCCACATACTGTACACTCGGGCCTAAAGCGGCAGGGTCCTCCTGCCGCCGGAACCCTGGCCATCATATCCCCGCGGCCCAGTCGGGCCTGAACCGGCTGGCCTGCTGCATGGGCATTCGGGTTAGCTGCCCTCTTCTTAGTCATGCATCCACTATCGTCCCTCTCCCCCCGGGTCGGGTGCCCTGATGTGATGAAATGCTGCCAAGTGGGCAGCAGGACAGCTCCTACCCTGGCACGTAGGGGTCCCGAGCCCACGCCTGTTTCAGGCCCCGTCCCCCTCCCCTTTGTGGATGTCAGCTGGCCCGGCTTGGATCTCGCCGGTGGCGGTGTCGGGCCAGGCATCGGCGATGGGACAGGCCCCCAAGCGGGGACGGGCACCATTTGCGGCAGGTGAGTGGACACCCCCCAGGCCACCCCCCGAGGCAGCAGTGCCACCCCGGCCGGGAAGGGGCCCGCTGGCCATGACTGTGTAATGGTGTGCGCCTCTTCCGGCGTGCACGCCAACCCACTGGGGGGTGCGCTCTCCGCTGCAGGTGCCCGGGATTGCTCCTCATCTGCGGGCACCTCAGGCACCACATGCTCATCATCCATTTGTGGCAGCGTCGCCCGAGGCCGCTTGGCAGCAGCCGGGGTGCTGCATGGCCCCAAGTATGGGCCTGGGGCTGTCTCCACCTGTTCGAGCAAGAGAAATAGCAAACCATTCATTAATGATCCCCTTTTACTGGGCAGGCTGCCTTGTTCTAGCGCGGCGAACGCCAGCTCTGGGTGCCGGGCCAGGCTGGGTCCCAGCATCTCCTCCCCCTGGCAGACTCGAGGGCCCGGATCCAGGACCTGAGTTCTAGCCCGAGCAGCACATCTCTTTTTCTGCCATCGTCAAGCCTCTGGGCCTGTGGCTGGGGTGCTTCTCTGCGAGCTGCTTTCCCTCGCCCGCCCCGCAGCCCTTACCGGGAGCCCTCCCCGATATGTCGCCCCATGGCTAGGCCCCCAGTGAGCCCAGGGACCACCCCCAGCTGGGCCGCACTAACAGTATGGCTTTGGGAGGGCAACCCTTTCAAAGGTATGCCCCCTCACTCCCGCCGGCCTCCCGGATGGCTCTGAGACCCGCTGACCCACCAGGTAAGGGGGGGGCACTCTGAGCCACAGCCCTCACCCAGGCCGAGGGAACAGGTAGGGGGGGTGGGGGTCGAGGGAGCGCCCCCGGAAGTTCCCCGCCACCAGGGGGGGTTATTGCCCTCGGACTGCCTGTTCTCCCCCCATCTCAGCTGGCGGCGGGGGGGGGCTCCCAACCCCCAAAGCCCCCAGGTTCCCAGAAGCATTGCCTACGTAAGAAAAACATGACAGGCGGGCCTCCGGGCAGCCGGCCTTCCGCAGTGCCGCCCAGACTCTGGCCCGTCCTGAAAGGGGGCCGGGCAGCTGGCGTCCTGCAGCGCTGCCCCAACTCCAGCCTGCCCGTAAACGCCGTGTCCGGCCTTCTGCCGCGCCACCCGGGCTACCACCCGCACCCCCGCGAGAGCTGGGCGGCCGGCTTTTGCCGCACCGCCCGGTTCCGGCCCGACTCCCCCCAGTCCACCGCGGTCCCCCGGCTGCTTCACAGGGCCGCTCGCCGCCACCCTGCGGCCCTTCGGTCGGGCGAGTCTGGCCTCCGCCAGGGGCTCACCTCCACCTGGGCCGCGCGGCCGCGGCTCCAAATTTGCCGCTCCGGCGGCACAACAGGCGCCCGCCACGTGGGGAAAGCCCCCAGCGGAGGCGCTCTGGAGCCGAAGCCGCATGGCCGCGGCTCAAAATTCGCCGCTCCGGCGGCACAACATGGCTCCCGCCGCACAGGGAGAGCCCCGTGCAGCGGCGCCCTGTAGCCCGAGCCGCATGGCCGCGGCTCAAAAATCACCGCTCCGGCGGCACAACATGGCGCCCGCCGCAAGGGGAAAGCCCCAAGCGGCTGCGCACCGGAGCCGGAGCCGCGAGGCCGCGGCTCAAAATTCGCCGCTCCGGCGGCACAAAATGGCGCCCGCCGCACAGGGAGAGCCCCATACGGCGGCACCCTGGAGCCCGAGCCGCGCGGCCGCGGCTCAAAAAACGCCGCTCCGGCGGCACAAGCTGGCGCCCGCCGCAAGGGGAAAGCCCCAAGCGGCTGCGCCCCGGAGCCGGAGCCGCGCGGCCGCGGCTCAAAATTCGCCGCTCCAGCGGCACAACATGGCGCCCGCCACCTGGGGAAAGCCCCCAGCAGCGGCGCCGAGGAGCGTTCGGCCGAACGTCCTCTGCCGAACGCTCCACAAAACGGAATGCTGTGTTGGGGGAGGAGCCGCCCCTTATAGGGCGCTCCTCCCCCCTCCCATCAGGACGCTCTTGTCCTGTCTCGCCTTCCGTCCTCCGAGGGGGCGGCAAATCGGCTCCGCGGGGCGGACAAGCCGCCGGCGGAGCCAGCATTATGTTAAGCAAATTTCCCCTATCTCCGGAATTTTTTATGTTGTACAAATTTTATGTTATACAAACTGTTATACAAGGGTCCACTGTATTTGTAATTAATAATGCAGTTTCTTTTTGTTGCTCCTATTCTTTTTAAGATGACTGCAAACATTTTTTTCTTATTTTGAAATAAATGGAATTCAAGCACATAATGATCTAAGTTCCCGAGAACTTCTATTGGGGTGTACATTTCATCATAGAATCTATTTGTGCAAATCCTAAACATGTATATGCTTTTCTATATTACATTTGCATTGGGTCTGTTAAGTAGTTTTCACACTGGTCCAGCCATTTTATATTGGACAGCCAATTTGTGGCTGCTGTAGATGCAACAGCTGTCATATCAGTCTATATTCCTACATCAAAACACCCGTATATGAAGATATGGATCATATCTCTCAACAGTGGATTTAGTACCTGGGCCAAAAAGACAAGTCTTGCAAAAAGCTTAAACAGATTTTACAACCATGACTATCCATACTTAGATAACTTTTTTATCCTCCAAATAAATCTTGGGCATTCTTTCTTCTTTTAGACTGTTTACTATGTATCAAAGTTTTACATTCTTACATGATCAGACCTGAAATCTTTTTGGCACCAGGTACTGCTTTAATTAAATGAGCTGGGATCGAGTACAAAACTTCCAAAATAATAAAACAATTTGCTTGCACATGTTCTATTTTCTTAAGGTTTTAAAATCCCCATATTTAAGCATCATATATTAACATAGTAATTATTTTAATATTGGATTTAAAGTGCCTGGATAACTAAAGTTTAAGAAGTTATTTAGACTGTATATTTGGCCAAATTTGCAATTTGTTTTTCTTTACTTTCAGTGTCCAGGAGCCTGATGCTGAAAAGTTAATGCACAAATAGTAATGCTATTTAATTTATAAACCATCTGTGGGTTCTTCCTTTTTTTGATAAATACAGCCACTTGACATTTGTTGTTATTGGTACATAGATCATTTTCTTGACATAGATTTTAAAGTGTTCCAACAGCCTTCTCATATTTACTTGTGTCGTTGAAAGCAATATCATATCATTGGCATACAGTAATGTATTTACTTCCCTATCTGGTATGTTTAGTATATGCAAACTCTTATTCTATACATATGACACCACATGATTAATTCAAAAGATTAAATAAGAATGGAGCAAGAATACAAACTTGGCAGACACCTTTATGCATTGGAACAGGATCTGTAGAAGCCAAATTTAAATCTGTTCTAACGTTCAATTCATCTTCTGTATACATTGCTTTTAATAACAGTAATCTAGGATCTATATGTCTATTCAGCAGGCTTCCCCAAAGGTAGCCTCTATTTATAAAGTCAAACAATACACAAATCAATAAATGCTGCAAACAGCTAACCACTCTTTGTGGTATATTTGTGTATAAGATGTAATATATAGCAATTGTCTATGGTAGAGCATCCCTTCCAACTATTCTTCAACAAAGATGATCTTTTCTTCTTCACAATTCTCCAATTTATTTAAAAGAGGCTTCATATAAATTTTAACTTGAATGTCAGTTAGTCTTCTTGGGTTATAATTGTTGAGATCCATACAATCACCTTTCTTTAATAATAGAATAATAATGTGTGCTAAGCTGGATCTTATTGAGGAGAAGGGTGGGGTGTTAATATTTTATATTAATACATAATAAATAAGTACAAATAGTGTTGCCATTTATATGTGAAGGGTGCCCATTTGAAGAGGCGACCCTCCCATATTTGTGATGACTGTCCATGTAATCTGTAATATCTCTATGTTCTATGTCCCAAATCCTTTGCTTAATAGTATTATTAGCATTGGTATAGCAAATAATTAATTTTAAAAATCAGATTGTTTATTTATTTATCAATAGAAGAGATTTGAATGATGTTTGAGGACAAATAAGAGGGATGAAAGGAAGTTCTCCTATTACACATTAATACATAAAATATAGAATCATAAGATCATAGAATCATCATAGGGCTGGAAGTGACCTTGGAGGTCTTCTAGTCCAATCTCCTGCCCAAGGCAGAAGACCTCAAACCATCTTGAACAGATGGCTGTCCAAGCTTTTCTTGATTAACTCCAACAATGGGGCACCCACAACATCTGCAGGCAAACTGTTTCACTGTTTAATGCCTATCACTGTCAGGAAATGTCTCCTTATTTCCAGGTTGGTTCTCCCTCTGATGAGTTTCACTGGTTCTTGTCACACCCTCACTTGCAAATGAGAATAAATCCATGCCCCCTGTGGCAACCCTTCAGGTATTGGAAGACTGATTTATACTCCAGCCCCCTTATCACTTTTGTTGCTCTTCTCTGCACTTTTTCTAGGGCCTCTGTGTCTTGTTTGTATTGTGGTATTCCAAATGTGGCTTCACAGTATTCCAAATGTGGCCTCACTAGGGCAGTATTGGCCCTAGTGGCCTCGTGGCACAGTGGTTAAATGCCTGTACTGCAGGTAAAACTGTGCTCACGACCTGGGTTCAATCCCTGGTAGCAGGTTCAAGATTCACTCAGCCTTCCATCCTTCCGAGGTCGGTAAAATGAGTACCCAGCTTGCTGGGGGGGGGGGCAATGTGTAGCCTGCACACTGTAATTAAAATTGTAAACAGCCCAGAGACTACTTGTAGCGGTATGGGGTGGTATATAAGCAGAACACTTTTGCTTTTTTGCTTCTATTGAGTGGTATTATTACTTCCTGTGATCTTGATGCTATCCCCCTCTTGATACAACAAAAGGACTGTGTTTACTTTTTTGGCAACTGCAGTATACTGCTGCCTCATCCTTAGGCAGTGGTCTACTAGGGTAAAACCCCTCTCACAGGTACTACTGTAGAGCCAGGTACTGCATATCCTGTACCCGTGCATTTGGTTTGTCCTGCCTAAGTGCGGGACCTTACTTTTCTGACCGTTGAACTGTATATTGTTGGACAATGCCCAATGTTCAACTCATGAATAGCTTGTGATCAAACATGAAGGGTTTGGCATACAGTTTAGGCAGATAATTAAACATTTTTATCTTCAAAACACTGCTAGAATTATAGTAAATTATGTCATGACTGAGACAATATCCTTAGGCTGAGGAACAGGACAAGGGTGTCCCCTATCTCTAGCATTATTTACAATGATAATAAAATGTTTGCACAGGCAATTGGAAATGGCAAACATTTTAAAGGAGTACAGTATGGAGAAAATAATGAGGTAAATGCGTTAGGTGATGACACTAATAATAATTAATAACCCAATAAATACAATAGAAATAATTACATCAAATGTGAAAGCATTTGAGGAAATAGCAGGACTAAAAGTAAACTGGGAATAGTCAGAATGTTTGCTGTTAAATCATTTGGAAGAGGAAAAAGGAAAATGGGAATTAGGTTTGAAGGAAGATTAAAGCAAGAACTTTCAAGATATACTAAAAAGCAATTTGGATAGGTTAAAGAAAGAAAGAAGTAAGTGAACAGATAAAAGAATATTTAAAAAATTAAATATTTCCTGATTTGGCAGAGTGCTGTTATGCGAGATGAAAACGATTCCTAAATTAAATTATATATTTTGGATATTCCAATTAAGATTACTGAATATCAGTTAAAAGAATGGCATACTATGGTAAATAGTTATTATAATAGTAATAAATGACCAAGACTTAATAAGAAGTTCTGAAGAGGGTTTTGCCCTCAAAATATTAGCAATTTTTAAAAAAATTTCTAGTAGCCTAAAGGTATCTCCTGTTCTACGTTTGAAAAAGAAGGCTGTCTCTGTATAACCAATAAGATAGAGAAATAGATTAAACCTTGATAGGCATGCGTAAAAGAGCATAATCATGATAATGTCTCCTCTCAGGGGCATTGTAGCTCAGCAGGCTAGAGCACTGGAAACTGTTGGCTACAAAGTTGGCAGCTCTGCAGTTCGAATCCTGGGTGCCACGCAGTGGAGTGAGCTCCTGCTGTTATCCCCAGCTCCTGCCAACCTAGCAGTTCAAAAGCATGTAAAGGCAAGTAGATAAATAGGTACCGCCGTAAAAAGTGGGAAGGTAAAACAATGTTTCCTTGTGGCCATGCAGGCCACATGACTAACACAAATGTACGGGGGGAACCTTTACCTTATTATGCCTTCTCTCAGGGCTGGAACTGGATGAACTAGAACTGGTTGATGACACACATGCCCTGGGCTCTTCAGGTAGATGCGTCCAGCTGTTCATCATCCACTGCCACCCCCTGTTGCAGTGCAAAATTATTCAACTGAGCCAATACTTGAGAGATATTCCTCTCCTGGTCATTAGAGGCTGCAGTAGGTGGAGGCTGTCTCCCTTCTTGTGCTGAAGCAAGTCCCCCCCCAAAGTATTATGTGTCTCTGGGCGTTGGGTTGCAGGGCTGCTAGGCATCTGTCTGCTTGAAGGAGCCCATGAGCATTGAGCCCTGCCTCTCCTTGTGCAAATATTATAATATCCTAATTCCATGTTACTTAAGGGCTGGTTGGGATGAGCTGACCTTTTGGCAGGCATTGTCCAAACAACACCTCTTGATAATCTTAATGTACCCAAAGTCTCTTGTGGTTATAAACAATTTCTCACTATAAATGCACAGAGTGGAGGGGCATGGAATTAATGTATCTCCTCAGGTGACCTGTTTCCCTTAGGAAGAATGTGCACCTGTGTGTGTGTGGTGTGTGTGTGTGTTAATTGTCCCTTCCTACAACCATACAGAATGGCCGTTGGTTAGATGGTATGGAATAAAAATCAAATCAAATAAATAAATAAATAAATATTATCCCGTTCTGAGCTGAGGGTCAATGAGAACCTAAAGGGGTTAGATAGCTTCTGCCAGTTTCCTTTCACCAACCTGAGGGCCCTGGTGATATTGCAGGTATTTAAGGAAGAACCGTGTGTCTGTTTAAATACCCAAGTCCTGTTCTATCTGGAAAAAGATGTGGTGGAAACCTGGGCCCACCCTAGCTTTGTTGAGTGGGCTGCTTGGTGTCACCACTGAAAGGTAGGCACTGGACCCAGTGTCCAAAGTCTGCATCCTGAGTGCTGCTACACCTCCGCCACTGCTATTCTCTGCTGCTCCCCACTGCTTCTCACTACATCCTGGAAACTCTTCATCGTTACCGTCACCCAGTGCTCCCACCTCGCTGCTATGCTGCCTACCCCTCCGGTTACCAATGAAATGTCCCACAATGCATCTTCAGCGAGATTCAGGTCCAAGCCCTGGCTCACCCCATTTAAGTCCTCAGCTGGTGCACCAGATTAATTTAAACAACATCTGGGTCTGCCAGCTGGAGACCCTACCCATGCTTACATGTGGGCCAATCCCTCTTCTTCCTTTCATCTGGGGCTGCTTCCTCTTCCTGGCCACCACCACATGGCAGTCACCATCTTCCACCAGCCAGCTGATGGGTCCTGCACCGTGCTGGCATCAATGTGGAACCCCGTCTTTCTGAGATATATGTCAGTGAACCATAAATAATAAGTTTATTAACAAAGGGTCACAGTTTCATAACAACACAAGTGTTATGTACTTATCTGTACATAAGTTTATAGTTCAAATCAGATATCCTTAACATATTGGGTTACAACTCAGACAACATATACATTTCTGGCTTCTTATATTGTTACAGCTTATTTTTCTAAAACCCAAAATCTAATAGTTCTTTAAATCAATCCAAGTCTTTCTCATACTGTATACAGGTCTAACTTTATCTAACTGTCATTCTGTTTTCAACTGTCATTCTGTCTTTAAGTAGCTCTCATCCACTACATATTTTCTCTCTTGCTACTCCTGATTGGTTCCCGATTCTTTCAACCATCAGCCAATCACAATGTGGAGTGTGGTTACTGGGTAAACTTTAGATTTCTTCTTTAGAATAATCACAAGCCTATCCTCACATGCGAGGACAAAAGTTGGTACATTTTTTCCTCAGCAGCAAGGGCAATGAGGAATTTCCAGGTGCTGTAATATTGGTGGTACAGGATGAAACATAATATTTTGCACAAATTGTTTACATCATGCAATATGTGTAAAATTAGTATAGATATTATGTTAATGTGCATGCGTTTAACAATTTGAAGTATTGGAGGAGTTGTTCGTGTCTTTATTAACAGTCAGACAGTCCCTCTATATTTGCTCTGGCTTTCTTCTTTGCTACTGAATAAAAAAGGACATTAGTTTTGTGCAAATTAATAGCATTTTAAAAGGAGAGGGGAAAGTTCTTCTCTTTCTGACCTCTGCAGAGAAGGACTCTTCTGGGGCTTTCAAGATGTTCAACAAGGTATCTCCCCAAGATAGCTTAAATTAATAAAAATAAGATATTTTATGTGATTTTTGTCACATCTCTTGCCAAGGAACGGTCTGTAAGAAATGGAAGGATGTTATTTTCACATTTCACAGTGTACTCTGAGTTTAAACAGAAGGCTTATCCTTGATGCAAAGACAGAAAATCTTGCTTGCTAACTTAATGTACAAAGGATATGCTTGCAGACCTTGATGTGCTTTTGAACACACTTGCCAATTTGAGAAATAGCTGATACTGGTACTGACAGTACCGGGTGGTGTGTGTGTGTGTGTGTGTGTGTGCGTGTGTGTGTGTTTGTGTTGTGTTGTGTTGTGTTGTGTTGTGTTGTGTCGTTACATTCATGACCAACTCTTTGTGACCCCGATGTCCATGGAGTTTTCTTGGCAGGAATACTGGAGTGGTTTCAAGAATGAGTATGTTTAAACAAAGTTATTAGACTAGATAAGGGGAAATGATAAATAATGTTAGGCATAGGTCTCTGAATTAAGAGTAGGTGGAGAATATAGACAAGGGAGTGCAGTTTGATTGCTTAAAATTAGAATACGTGAATTGGAAAGTCTGTAAACCACTTCTCCTATCCCATAGGAGTTGGGGGGGGTAGACTTTTGCGGTTGGGGACTAGGGAATAAAAACTATTTGAATGCTGTGCTTGGGTGTGCCTGCTCTGCTAGGCATCTATTATTAGAGTGGTGTAATAAAATATTGCTGCTTCACTGAACAACTTCTCCAAACCATTTTAATTAAATGGTGACTACTAAACCCATCATTCACACAGTCCACTGAGACAGTCCTTGCACTGTGTTCATTGAAATGCACACAAATTACTCGGTAACACAGTAGCAGATTTCACCATAACTCATCATGCCTGTGTTCATCCTAGGTTTATGTAAAAAGAGTAACAGCTAAGGCAGGCTGATAGCCAATACCATTGATTAATTGAAAGCATTTCATGAAAATATGTGCTGCCCTTAATGGATATAAATTCTCTCTTAATTTGTTCTTTCATGCAATGATAAGTGGAAAAAAATTTCCTTTTAAGTGAAGATTGTAAAGAATTTATTGATATTCTCAGAAGAATTATTGTATTTAATGTTTTCTTGAATTATTGTATTGACTAGAGATGGGCACGAAACAGAAAAATGGCGTTTCGGTTTTTCGTTTGTCGTTGAGAGGTCTGTTTCGGTTCGTTTCTGTTTGTCGGGATTTTTTTGAAAAAATTTGTTACCGTTTTTGTCTTTTCGTTTGTCGTTTCTACCCGCTTTTTGCTCAGTTTTTAAAGCATTTCCGTGCACAGGCATCCCCTAAGTCCCCAGACCAGAGGGAAAACACTAAAAAAAATGGATGCTGGCAGAGACACAGTATAGACTAGCTATGCAGGGAGGCTGCAAAGGCAGCGGCGGGCGTTGCCCAGGGTGCCAGGCAGCCGCAAAGTGACTGCACTGCGGGGCAGGGGAGGGTACTCACTGAGAGGTACGCAGGACGCACACACACAGGGAGGCTGCAGGACTGAAGCTAGAGTCGCAGAGACAGCAATCCCACCCTAACTCCCACCACAGACTGCAAGGAGGACGGGGGCTGCCAGAGCTTTTTATGCCCTCTGTGGCTGCCAGACCTGCCCGCCCAGTCTGCAACCTGGGCATGCTATTGGTTGAACATGATCCCACATCACATGGCTTGCCTCCATTTTGTGGCTGGTGGTGACATCCATTTTAAAGGGAAAAGAAAAATACATCACGATGGGAGAAGACAAAAACAACTGTTTTAAGGACCCCAACCCCCCTGGTAGGTATTATCAGACAATATAAATAATTATTGCTGTGTTTTTACGGATGTCCAGGGCGTTTTTTAACATTTAAAACAGCTCATTTCATTGTGCATCGCCATTAGAGATGGGCACGACTTGGCAGAATTCCCGTTTCCATTTCCATTCCTCGTTTCTGTTACGGAACGGAAACGGTAATGGGAATTACTCCGCCAGAATTCGAACTCGAACCGACTAAAGAATAATTGGGTCTGATTTGTTGTGGTCGTTCCTGGCATCGCGGCGATCCCGCGATGCCAAGCGGCACAGAAAAAAAGTTTTTAAAAGTTAAAAAAAAACCCGATTCCCGGCCAAAAAGCAGGCGGAAATATGCCTGCCTGAGTGAGGGCTCAGGGCACCTACCAGAGGGGTGGTTGACCCCCCCCCTCTCCTGTCCTGGGCTGCTCTGGTGGTGCCTATATTGATCTCCCATCTCACCAGAAGATCTGTGAAAGAAATTTATCTCAGACAGACAGATTGACTCTCCCATAAGATTTCTATTTTCTTCCTAAGTAGGCTCTGCAGGAGTCCTCAATAAAAGAAATGACCAGGTAGATATACATCTTGTACCTATAAAAAGGCATTGGGTACTTGCAGACCCTAAACCAGGCCATACTAATTTAAACTAAGTGACAGAAAAGTGAAAAAGATTAAATATTCATTGCACTTTTAAAAATAGTGGCAACATGGATGTTTTCCCCCTAAAAAATGGGAGATGGACATGTTTTATATGCAAAATGTCATGCAAAAAGATTAAGGCAATGCCATTGTGCCTTATATACAAATGCAGACTAAATTAATTGGCAAAATTTGGTGTGGAAGCTTACTCCCTTATGCAACTGGATAGTCACCCTCTGCCACCCACAAAACTGAACTTGGATGACTTCAAATGGACTTGGGACTATGCTTAGCAGACCACTGAGGAGTGGCTTGGGTGAGCATTCTCTGCTGGCTGATTTTTGAGTTGTTTCATGCAGTGGTTATGACTGGTACAGGCAAAAATTAATTATGCCTCCACTGACAAGGATGAAAGTAAGATAACAAACATGCATTTTATGTTGTTCAAACATTTTTTATCAGTAGCAATATTAATACCTTAGAGAACACTGCATAAAGTGATGGGAAAATGAAAATGTCAGAATGTAAAAATGTAAGTAATTGTAACCTGGAGAGAATGTACTCAGCAGCAGCAGATATTTTGCAACCTGCAAACAACAGAGAAAATACTTCCCAGCAGGACTTTGGAAGAAGGGGAAATATGAAAATATATTTTGGGCTTTATTGTTCACATAAATAGCTTAGTTGCAGTCTTCTGAGTATTTAATGGGACTTTTAAAATCACATTCAATGCTATGTTTCTGTTAGAAACAGAAGCAAGGTTCCTTTCACACAGTCTGGTCCCAAGGGTCCACTTTGTTGACTGGAAGCAGAGAAGGCAGTAATCACAGACAGAGACTGAAGAATTGGGAGGAGGTGCAGACTGTCTAAAGAAATAAACAAGCAGGGGATGGGGAAAATATCTCCATCATATATATTGCCTTGGTTTATTTTTGTTATTGCTTTCCACAGTTATCCATAGCATTTCCCCCTAACATGGTGGCTTCACCATCTAGTTTTGCAACACAGAGAATCAGAGAACGAAACATAGTTGTTAAAAGGGTAAAATCAGATGAAAAAGAGGACAATGTGCTTGTATACCTTTAATGGTTATGTGGAGGAGGAAATTTCAGCCACTGGAGGTTGCATTAAAAGCTGCACTCTTGAACTCATTTAAGCAACTATTAAAAGTATATGAGCATTGTCCTTTTTCTCACCTGATCACTTGCTGGAAGGCTAATGTATGCACTGAGATTTGGTTAGAGATTTTCTTGGTGATGTTTGCGGGGGAGGAATGAATCCATGAAACTACTTTCAGAAAGCAAAAAAAAAAAAAAAAAAAAGGATGAGTTGGGGAATATATTTGGACTTCCCTAAATATGAGGCAAAGGTAGAAGAGTATTTGTGCAGCAGGGGAGCTAGGACAATAGAGGACTTAATGGATTTGGTGCCTATACAAGTAATGCTATGGTCTGTACTGTAGGGTTACCAGATCATCAGCATCTCCTCTCCTTGACATTTCAAAGTCTAAACCTAAGAAAGGGGATGATTGTTCCTTATGATAGTACAATATGGTGGATTCCCTACTTCCAGGTAGGGAGTCAAATCTCAGGGTAGAGATTACTGGAGGCCTTTATGATATCACAGAGGATGATATAACAATGCACTAAGGGGGCGGTTTATATATATATATAAATTAACAGCGTGGGTCCTAATAATATTATCAAAATAAGGCAGACAATGGTGGAAGGAAAAGGAATCCAACATACATGCAAGCACCTTCGTGATGAAGCACTGAACCATGGTGCCAGTCATGAATAGGTGGAAAGGATTCAAAATTGCTTCTTATCCAAAAATCAAACTTTCTGCTCCCAGAGTGCTGATTGCCCTCACATGTTCCTCCCTGTCTCAAAACCCCAAGATGCATAGCAGTTTCTTATAACTTCAAAGTTCAGATTGTTGTCACTCTTAGACTAGTCCAACAAATCTGGAGGGCACTCTGTTTGGAAAAGCTGGCACAAGACAAGTGGTTTATTAGAATTAATTAATGGTCAGGAATCAGGATGCCTCTGCAAATAAGAAAGATCATTCTCCCAGGGTTTGCCTTCCTATGCATGGGAGACCCCTTTTTTTAAATGCAGGCCAGTACAAAAACCCTGACATTTATTTGGAGACCCATACTGGACTGACTGCTAGCTAGGCATAGCAGGTTCTGCGTCAGTAGAGGGGGGAAAGGGCAAGATATTATGAAGAATACTGTAGGAGGAAATCTACCATTATTTTGGCAGGATGGATGGTCATGGTGCACCTGCAGTGGACTTTCA
This sequence comes from Phrynocephalus guinanensis, assembly GCA_037367245.1. NCBI lineage: Eukaryota > Metazoa > Chordata > Lepidosauria > Squamata > Agamidae > Phrynocephalus > Phrynocephalus guinanensis. The sequence goes on from CM074735.1 coordinate 4,797,053, forward strand.
CCTCAAGTGGTCAGTGTGGGTTGCCAAGCCAGAGGATCACACTTACCCAAGGGTTGCATCTGAACTATTCCTGATTACAAGGCTTGTAAACAGTAAAGAACTCTTGACACAGAGATTTTCACATAAGGATTGATCTCACCAAACACTTGATTTCTGGGAAAATAGCTTTCTTTTACTCTATTAAAGGGCTACAGAGAATTGCAACAAGGCTGTCACTGACAATTAGAAGCCTAAGTCTCAACTCCACAGAAATCCAGAAGGATTTCTAGTAGTAAATCAGTATTAAATGCCATATTGCTAGATTTGCCATAGATTGCAAGGAAAAGACAGAGGTTCTACTGTGCCCTTTTGTTTATTCACTTCTTTGATCAGCTTAGGTTCGATAGATCCTTAATTACATCGTGTGTCACAAATTATTTGGCTTCTTTCCAGGTCACCTTCATTAAAATATTTTAATTCTGTTTTTCAAATAATTGGACTTACCTTGTAAGCCCTGCTGATTTCAGTTTCAAGAGAGATTGCTCTCCTGTACATCAGAGGTTAGAAGTTTCTGTCCACCTGGTTTTATGGATATTTGCCCCAGGATTTGTTCTTTAATGTTCTCTACAAATACCTTACTTTATACAGGTATATACAGAGAGAGAGAGAGAGAGAGAGAGAGAGAGAGAGAGAGAGAGAGAGAGAGAGAGAGAGAGAGAGAGAGAGAGAGAGCTATGAAACAGGATCTTGGAGCAGCACCAAATTTGGCACACACGTAGAAGAAAGTCTGTTCTTACTCTTTTTCAAATCTGAAGATGTTTGGGCAAAGGGGTTTTGAGTTATGATTTTTTTAAAAAATTAAACACAGGCTTTACCACCTGCAGAACCAAGCTACCCAGAACTCTGACCGATTTAAAACAGATCAAATACATTGATAAGATGTATTTGAGCTTCCCAGACAAATTTGGATGGCTGGGAAGAAAATGATTCTTGCCTCCCAGTTTTTTATTTTGAGACAATTGAGCCATTCGTATTTTTAACTGATAATTTCAAAATCGTAATTTTAGATTTAGAATTTATGGGCTTTCTCTGATCACTTGACAACATTGGATTGACCTTTTGTCCCTGCCACTCAAAAGGACACTCAAACTCATAAGACGAATAAAATTTTCAGGAATAGGGTTGCTTCATAAGAAAAAAATCCCTATGGGATGTTTCGCAAGACGAAAATCCATTCCACATTTTTAGACAATTTACCCAGGATGCATTGCGCCCCTTTAGTTTGTAGAGGGGTGGGAGGAGTTTTTTTAATCAAGTTTTGGAGCCATTCTGGACATTGTTTTGCAGCAGTTTTTGTACTTTTAGAACTTGGAAAGGTAGGGAGCTAAGGTTTCCTTGCTTACTTTTGTGTTTTTGCATTATTTTCCATTGAATTTTTGGCAGGAACGACATGGGGTTTGTCTTGCTGCTTTCATTGGTCCATCTTTGCATTGCTTTTCATTGCACTTTTGGCTGGAACAGACTGGGGATTGTCTTGCTGCTTTCTTTGGTCCATCTTTGCATTTATGTTTCCATTCCATTTTTTGTCAGAACACACTGGGGTTTAGCTTGCTGCTTATTTTTGTCCATGTTTACATTGCATGGGGGGCAGTTTTGCATGCCTTTAAAGTGCATTTTATAAAGAGGTCTGAAAAAATGGCCTTTTTTGGCCTTTTTTCCAACCTCCGGAACTGATTAATCGATTCCCCATTCAGTCCTATGTTTCACAAGATGAATGTTTCATAAAACGAAATGACTCGTAGAATGAAATAAATTTGTCTTAAGAATTACCACTGTATTGTTTGTTTTGCTTTCTGGCTGGGGAGAATTTCAAAACAAATTTTACACAGTCTACTTGTGAGTAAGGAGACAGATGCCCTGGCAATCAAGGATAGCTGCAACATGAGAGGATAACATTGGGATAAAAGTGAGTGAGACAGAAGGAAGATAAATTAGTTTTCTTGCTCTGTATGAGTTACTGATGTTCCAAACTGTTCTATCATTAAGAGGTCTTCTCTGATCTTGGAAATGAAGAGCATTTCAGATTAGTTGTTCTTACTTGCTGCTGCTCCCCCTTTAATTAAGATCTCCTCAGATCTTGCAAACTAACAGCTCTCACTTCCTTAATTGAGACAAACCATCACTTTCCTCATTGTCTACTGGTTCTTCCCACTTTCCCCAGCAATAGTCTGTTCTGATCAGTGTTCTTATTATACATGTGTGATAGGATAGGTTCAGGTTATTCATGTTTGCTTGAGTGAGAGTTTAGGCTTGATTTGATTGAGCACTCACTTTTCTCTTTCTCTGGCTGTCTTTAGTATCATTACCAACACTACATTTCAAATGATTGATTATTATCCATATCTTTCTTCTCTATTTTCCTTTTGCATAGTATTCATGATTTTACTTTGATTTCCAGGGACATTCTTTGCTATCACCATCTTCTTCCTTTTTTTTAATTATTTAAAAAAAACAAGGGGACAACTTTTGGAAAACATGCACATAACATGTCCATAGAGCTTTTGGTTCAATGTAGCTCTTCCTCTTCAGCTTGTCTAAGTAAAAAAAAGGTTTTGGAATTTAGAACATACAGTAGCTTTCCACTCTGCATTTGGTGGAGCAGGCATGTGAACATTAGTTTAAACAAGAGGTTAAAGGGTATGTTTCCTTCTCCTTGGTGTGTGTTGTACCTACTCATATCTTTGGTTCACCATTCCGTTAGGTCCAAAAGAGCCCTTCAAACTGTTTTGGCATAGAGGGACAACAGCCACATCAAAACTGTTCTTGTTTCTGTCTTTTCTCAGTAAACATATATAGCAAAATATATATTAAGAATTTCCCTACTGAGGAACTCAACAGATGCCAATGAAGATGCAACTGCAAGTAGATGAGTTTTATTGCAAACTTGATTCTTCTTCTTAGTTATACACACTTATCCATACTCACCAGACCAAGATCATTGATGATCAGCATATGACAATGATGTTGAAACTATGTTATGGCCTGCTCAAGAGTTGAACAGAAGGACATTTCATCATGTCAGTCCTTCAGCCATGAAAAATTCCACTCCATATCTTGCTAATCATACTATAGGTATATAAGGGCTGTTTTTCACAATCTTCACTCTTTACCCACTTTATCTGTTCAATTCCTTTGGATCAGGGTATGTTTTCAGTCTTTATCTTGTTATCGCTCAAGATCTGCTACACCAATTTTCTCACTATCAGCAGGACAAACCATCCTTTTCCTGTTTTCATGGGTGGTTTCTTCTGATATTAGGAGTCTTGTGGCTCCTCACAGTGATTAAATGACTGTACTGCAGCTAAAACTGCAGCTAAAACCCCATCAACCAGGGGTTCATGGCCTTCTATACTTCTGTGTAGAGATGGGCACAAAATGAACTTTTGGCTTATTTTGTTATTCATTATTCATTTTGTTATGTAACAAAATGAATAACGAACTGCCCCCTCTTAAGAAAAATGAAACGAAATGAAATGGAAATTTCTGTTTTGTTCCAGTTCATTTTTCGTTTCAGTGGTGTCTCCTACCTGGGTGGTCCTGGTCCGGTCCTCCAGTCCTGGCTGTAGTGCGGGCGGCAGGAGGGGAAAAACAAAGCTGACTGGCCTGCACTACAGCTGGTAGGCAGGCCATGTGGTTGGCAGGGGGGAAATAAAGAAAATTTAAATACAATTAAAATTAAATTAAATTAAAATTTAAAATAATAATAAATAAAAATTACCTGATCCAGCCCACAGGCTGCTGAACCACCCACGAGCACCAGACCCAACCCGCAGGCTGCCAAAACTGGCCTGCTGGCCAGCAGAAGAAAAATATATTAAAACAAATTGGGCCATGGGCCGCCGGACTGGCCTGCAACCACCAGAACTGATCCACAGGCCGCCAAACTGGCCCATGGGCCAGCAGGAGAAAAAACAATACAAAACAAAAAAACAATGCCGACCAGCCTGTGCTACAGCTGGAGGACGGGCCACATGGTGGGCAAGAAAAAAATATAAAATTAATAAAATTAAAATTAACATTAACATTAACATTAACATTATCTGATCCAGCCCATGGGCCGGCAGGATTTAAAAAAAAATTAAAAATCAAAAAAAGAAAAAACAAATTACAAAACAATTTGTTTTTCTAAAAATTCATTTTGTAATTAACGAACCAAGCCGATTTGGAAAACAAACCAAAATGAAACAAATTGCCATTTTTTCAGTTCGTGCCCATCTCTACTTCTGAGGTCAGTAAAATGAGTACTCATCTGGCTGTGTGTGTGTGTGGGGGGGGGGAATGTGTATCCTGCACAGTTAAATTGTAAACTGCCCAGAGAGGGCAGTATATAAGCAGAACAGTTTCCTTTTCTTTCTTTCTTTCTTTCTTTTTTTTTTTTTTTTTACAAATCAGTTAGCTGAGATGTGTAGAAAACATGCCACTCTAGTAATGGGGAACTTTAACTATCCTGATATCAACTGGGAAACCAACTCATCGGGAAGTAAGAGCTCCAACAGGTTCTTGACATGTCCAGCTGAAAACTTTATCATCCAAAAGGTGGAGGAGGGAACCATAGGGTTAATCATACTGGACCTAATCCTTACTAATAGGGAGGAAATAGTTGAGGGAGTGGAAACTGCAGGAACTTTAGGAGAGAGTGACCATGTCATATTAGAATTCACTATCATGCAGACAAGGATAACTGTACCAAGCCAGACTAATGTTCTAGATTTTAAGAGAGCTGACTTCAACAAATTGAGAGATGTAATAAGAAAGATCCCATGGATGGAAATCCTAAAGTGGAAAACAGTTTAGGGTGCTTGGGAAACTTGGAAAGGTGAGATAATAAAGGCCCCAAGGAAAAATATACCACAGAAAAAGAAAAACAAGTGACGGATGACAAGGCCAGTGTGGATGGATAGAGAGCTCTCCAACAAGCTAAAAGACAAGGATAAGTATAAAAAAGGAAAAAGGGGGCTCTTAACTAGAACAGAATACCAGCAAGTAGTTTGACTATGTAAGGATGGAGTCAGGAAAGTGATGGCTCAAAATGAGCTAAGACTTGCAATAAACGCTAAAAATAAAAAAGACGTTTATTTCAATATGTAAGGATCAAAAGAAAAGTCAAGGAAATTGTTGGACTATTAGTAAGGGAAGATGACAACAGAGTGACAGGTGACAGAACTGCTTAATTCTTTTTTGTGTGTGTCTGTCTTTACGCAAAGGGAAAAATTGGTCCAACCTGTCAAAAGTGGCACTGTGGGAGATAGGAGGTCAATATAGGTAAGAAAGTAGTGAAAGACCATATATTGACATTGAATGAGTTCAATCTCCTGGGCCAGATGGTTTACATCCCAGGGTACTTAAAGAGCTGGCAGATGTGATCTCAGAACCACTGAATGAAATCTTTGAGAGGTCCTGAAGCATGGGCAAACTGCCAGAGGACGCGAAAGGAGCTGATGTGGTTCCAATCTACAAAAGGAGAAAAAAGTGGATTCATGAAACTACAGAACAATCAGCTTAATCTCCAGGAAAATCTTGGAAAATAATAATCAGATCTGTGAGCACCTAAAAAATAAAAAGGTAATTACTAGAACCCAACATGGGTTTGTTAGGAACAGGGCATGCAAAACAAATCGTATTACCTTATTTGATAAAGTGACTAAATTAGTAGGCCAAGGAAATGTAGTGGACATATCATACTTAGACTTCAGTAAGGCATTTGACAAGGTAGACCACAAACTTCTTCTGCATAATATAGAACAAAGTCGGATATACAGTGAAACTACCAGATGGTGAGAAAAGTAAGAGCTTGTGCTTAGGCAGGGGAAACCAGGTGCATAGGTACAGGATAGGTGGTCGCTGGCTCCACAGTAGTACCTGCAAGAGGGATTTAGGTGTCCTGGTGGACCACTGCCTAAGGATGAGGTAGCAGTGTGCTGCAGCAGCCAAAAAAGTGAACATAGTCCTAGGCTGCATCAAGAGGGGGATAACATCAAGATCAGGGGAAGTGATAGTACCACTCTAGACTGCCCTAGTGAGGCCACATTTAGAATAAAGTGTCCACAGTTCTTAAAATAGATGTCTCTAGTTAACCCAGAAGCATTGTCTCTCTTTTCTTTCATGGCTAAGTAGAATAGTGGTGGTCAGACTTACTGTTAATAGGATGTCTGCCAAGAATACATTAAGCCAGTGCTGAAGTTTATTCAGTTGCTGCTGGTCTTTTTCCAAACTTAGTTCTAAGTTGGTGTCTTGATCTTTAAAGCCTTAGCAAGCCAGAGATTGGGCTACCTAATTACTTGGTTTTTATCTTGGACTGCAACACCCAGAAGCATTCACCATTAGTTGTGCTGGCAAGGGCTTCTGGAAGTTGAAGCTGAAGACTAGACCTTCTCTGGTACCTTTTAGTAACAGCTATTTTTATGTATTCTGTTAAATTGGAGATTTAAACACATTGCAAAAAAATTCAGCTTTAATTAACTATTTTTTTACATTTACTTCTTTTATTATATCCTCTTGTTTGGATTTGACAGCTTCCCTGAAGGATGATTTTCTCTTCATTTTTTTAAGGAAATAAATGAAATATTTACAACCCTGTGTTATTAATAGGTGTTGTCATTAGAAACAAGTTCTAGGACTCTTTGACAGAATGTTAAGGACATGACTCCAGCAAGGTTATTATTAGATTGTTAGATTATTAGACAGAGAGCTAAACTGCACATATCTTTTGTTTGTAATGAACAAAGTTAACGTGTAAAGCACAACCATGTACTTGTCAATTCAGAGATTATGTAATAACCAAGTAAATGTGTAGAGGTCCATCCTTATTCATTTTTTGTTGCTGGTTCTGCATACATGACATTTCTGTACAGCATAAAATGAAGTCAAAGCTGCCATCAGTTATCTTCCTTCCCATAATTCTTCATTCCTCCACCCCCAATAGTACCCACACAATTAATTCAAATATACTCAATGAAACATTTACTGAAAGGGTTAGCAAATCTGCTTCCCAAATGGGTGGAATACATGATTATTTTCTTTTGTATCATGTTTGTTACTTCCCCTGTCTAAAAAATTAGTGACAGGAACCCAGTAAAGTGAAAAAATGGAGTGAAGGAGACAGCTTAGGTCAGTGTTGGCGAACCTATGCAACGGGTGCCAAAGGTGGCACTCAGAGCCCTTTCTGTGGGCACCTGACATCGCTCCTTCACAGCCACCTGTATTCAAGTTGAATTGTTGTTTTGGTACTTTGCGAAAAATTAGTGGGTTTTGAATTGCAGTTTGGGTACTCGGTCTCTAAAAGGTTTGCTATCACTGGCTTAGGTCATATTCCTAATGCCATTGTAACTGACCTCATTCAAAGCCTGCATAATCACACAAAATTCACATATGTAGGCACTTGTTTGATTGGACAGATCTTTAGCAGCTTAAAAGCTATGGGCCTGACAAACTCAATATCACCTAAACTGTCAATCAGAGGCTTTAGAGGCCCTCAAAGATACCATATAAATAGTCCCCCCACACACACACATCTCAGTTCCCCAGTTTGTTCTTCTTATTTACTCTTCTGCCAGAATGTGGACATGCTGCAATTCCTCTGACTTTAGATGTAACAGTCATACATGCTGATATTGTGTTGCCTCCAAATCACTCTGTTGTGTTTTTTTTTTCATTTTACGTTCTTCTTCTCAAACTTCTTTTACCATTTTGAATAATCAGCTGTAATGATCTGTGTTTTTGTGTCCAGCTTTCTTCATTGGTTACTCAGCCTATCCAATAGCACCCTGCCTATCTTTAGCCCCCTGCAATCTACATTTCAAATTCTGTCCTTTAATAAAAGCACTCCATATTAAATCACATAATTCCAATCAATAAACTACAAACAACCATAGCATGCATTTTTGTCCTGTAATCTTCAATGCCCAGCTACCTTTGCCTGTACAGAAGGCCAGTTATTCAAACTGCCAGTGTTCTAGGACATAGAGGTTAATACAAGAACACATGAGTACAAGCAGAATGAGGGCAGGAAGCCTGCTTGTGGTGAGATGTGCTCCTCACTGAAACAGGAGTACACTGCCAGGTTGCCCGTGGCCCATCTAATAACAATGTTTTCTAGTGCTCTGCTGGCATCTACCTCTGAAGTGTGTTCTGCTTCTGCTTATAGTGAGTTCTCTAGATCAGTGTTTTTCAACCACTGTTCCGCGGCACACTTGTGTGCCGTGGAATGTTGCTGGGTGTGCCGTGGCGCACGTCCGCGGAAGGGGGCGAGAGCAGGGCAAGGCAAGGCGGAATGGGGACTGGTCTTCCCCCTCCGGCTTCGGGCGCCGCTGCCGCGGGGAAGAAAAAGCGGACGGACTTGCCGCCCGGACGGAAAACAGGAAGGGAGGGCAGGGGGGAAGCATGGCTCGCAGCGACTGGGAGCGGGGCCAGCGCGGGAAGTGTCCAGCGCCGAGCGGGAGGACGGGGGGGACGAGGAGAGCCGGGAAGGGCGCAGCGTCCCTGCGTTTCCTCCCTACCTGCGCACACCTGTGCGCACACACCCGCAGCCAACTAACGGGGCATCTTTGGCGGGAAAAGGAGCCGCTCGCTCCCACCCGCAGCTGGCTGGCTGGCCGGCTGCAGCACGCAGCGCTCGGAGCAAAAGCGGGCGAACGAGGGCCACCCTCCACTGGTCCCGCGGCCGTTCCCGACTCGGAGGTGGCGCTCGTGCGGCGGCGCTTAAGAGCGCTCGGCAGCAGTGGCGCTGGTGTCGTGGGGGCCGCCCCTTTGCTCCCGTCAGGCGCCGCTTCCCCTTCCTGCGCGCCCGCTCGCCCGCTCACCTTGAACGAGCCCGGGCGGACTCCTTGGGCGCATGGACAAAGGACGCCCGCCAAGAGGCTCTTGCGCCGGCCGGCGGACGACCTCCCACCCCGCGCACGCGCTCCCACCGGCCAGTCGCCCCCACACGCTCACCGGCGTTATTGAGGAGGAGGAGGCGCTGGAGGCGAGCGCTGTTGTGGTGGCGGCGCAGGGCGCCGGCGGCATCCCGGGCCACGCGCTGCAGCCCCTCGTCGGCGCCCAGGTCGGCGGGCAGGGCCTGGACGTGCAGCTCGCCCTCCAGGGCACCCGCCGAGTGCGCCGCCAGCAGCAGGAGCGAGCCCGGCACCAGGCGCGCCGCCAGCAGCCGTGCCACGCTTCGCCCGAAGCCCCGCGACGCCCCCGTCACCAGGCACGCCGCCCGGCCCAGGCCCGGCCCCGACAACGCCTCCAGTGGGTGTGTGGGTGTGTTGGTGTGGGCTCGGGCTCAGTGGGTGTGTGGGTGTGTTGGGCTTCCTGGTGCCGCGGGTGGCCAGCGCCCCCCCCGCCGCGGGACCCCAAGGTTGCCCGCCCGCCCAGCGCGTCCTGCAACCGCGCAGCCCATCATCCCCAGGTGCAGGGGGGTGGGGGTGGTCTGGAGCCACGGCTCAATCTACTCCTCCCCCCCCTTGTTAATTTTTTTAACATTTTCTAATGGTGGTGTGCCTCGTGATTTTTTTCATCAAGCAAGTGTGCCTTTGGCCAAAAAAGGTTGAAAAACACTGCTCTAGATAGAGTAATAGTGGGGTGCAAATGTGACACATTATAGACAAGAACTCTTTCTACGTCATTGCAATCTCAGGCATGCCCCACTTGTGCCACACCTCTATTTCACAATTAAGACACCAACAGCAAATGCCAGGGAAACCTTCCTTGTGCAGAGCAGAAAAATCACCAAGGACTGAATGTGCAGTTTCTGAAGTCAGGCTGAAGTTCTGATGTTTTCCTTCATCATACGCAGACAATGCATGTAGGTAATGTAGCTCACAGTGACCAAACACTTCCCTTTTCTTTCAAGGTAGAAATGGATGAAGATGAGCATTTTTCAAGTTTTTATTCATGAAGGGTTTATTTTAATGCTTTGCTTGCTGTGAAACAAGAACTACCAAGGTGTGGATAGGTTCTTATATGAAAATTCATAGTTTTTCTTCCACAGTTGTCTGTGCATATCAATGAAACTTCCATAAATTCCCCACTTCCATATTTTATAATTACTATTTCTAGCATCAGATATTATTCAGCACAATAGTCAGCCTCTCCAAAGACGGGTTGCAACCAGCAGCTGAATATAAAAACCATTGATGACTGAAGTGAAAAGCGAGGATTTGCACAGGGACTCTGCATTCTATCACAAATGTAATTACACATACATTTCCTATCAGTTCACAGTTCCTTTGTGTCTCAGTGGATTCAGTTCAGTTTATTGAATGCAGTGTGTGCATGTAGCAGGCAATACAAAAATTCTAACATTTAGAGAAATTTTTCGTGCATACAACTGTGTGGACTGAACCCTCTGTAGACGTCAGACTGGGAACTCTACAAAATCTATAGATTTCAAGGTTGAGAAAGGGCTCGTGGTTACATTAACCAAGTGTAGAGGAACCAAATCCATACATGATTTATATAGGAGCTGTCTTCTGATGGAAGACAGATACATTTGATATATGCAGGGCCATGTAGAGCTGGATATAGGCCCAGGTGAGAAGGGAATTGTAGGCCCCATTTCAAACTATACTGTTCAAGTATTTTTGCAATCAATGCTATATACATATGATTTCTTTACAAGTATATGTGTTTTCACATGGGGTGTGATATACTAACAAATAACAGAAGACAATTAAAAAAGAACTCTAATGATCAGCAGCCACTTGTTTGGCACAAAATCATGACCACTTAAAAGAAATTATACATACTCTGTCTAGTGTAAGCCGACCCGAGTATAAGCCGAGGGCCTAATTTTACCCCCCAAAACTGGAAAAACTTATTGATTCGAGTATAAGCCGAGGGTGGGTTTTTTTGTTATACTCAAGGATATACGGTATACCAACCAAGCTCTAAAGGAGCTGGGGTAGTAATACCACAGAGTAAATTCCCTTATTGCCTCCAGAGTCCCTGCACAGTTGCCAATACTACCCCCAGCCCCTTTAGAATTTCATAACTAAGTCCCCTTATCCCTAAATATTTCCAGATTTCAGGGGGTTCCCTAAAATAAATTTGGGAAGGTACCGCTGCTAATTTGGAGTCCAAAGGTAAGTAAATTTTGATTGCATATTTTTAAAATAATTTCTGAGTGCATATTTTTTAAAAAAACATGCACTCAAAATTACTTAATTTGGGGGCACCAAAGTAGCAGGGTTACATTAATAACGTGCTTTTAGGGAACCCCCTAAAATTTGGAAGCATTTGGGGGTAAGGGGCCTGAGTTATAAAGCTCCAAAGGGGGTTCCCCTAGGAAAAAAACCTTCTAGTTGGAATCATATGGGAAGTGGCAGCAGCCTTATCTTCTGCCCAATCAGCTTTGGAGCAGAAGGTTTTTTCCTAGGGGCACCCCCTTTGAAGCTTCATAACTCAGTGCCTTTACCCCAAAATGTTTCCAAATTTCAGGGGATTCCCTAAAATTGCTTTCAGAAGATACCCCTGCTACTTTGGAGTCCCAAGGTATGTAAATTTTGATTGCATATTTTTAAAAATAATTTTGAGTGAATTTTTTTTAAAAAAAGATGCACTCAAAAATTACTTACCTTGGGGGCACCAAAGTAGCAGGGATACCTTCACAAAGTGATTTTAGGGAATCCCCTGAAATTTGGCGGTAAGGGGATTGAGTTATGAAGCTTCAAAGGGGTGCCCCCAAACCTTCTCATTGGAATCATATGAGAAGTGAAGGCACCACTGTCATTTGCCCGAACAGGACTCACCCTCTGCTGCCCTCCCCAAGCCATCAAGCACCTAATTTACCCCCCCCCCCCAAAAAAAAACCTGGGAACTTACTGACTCAAGTATAAGCTGAGGGTGGTTTTTTCCCAGCCAAAAAGGGCTGAAAAACTCGACCTATACTCGAGTATATACTGTAAATAATTTATTCCTAGAACTCTTTGATACAGAAATCCCAAATACAATTCCAAAATATGATCCAGGAATACCAAACACAATGTCAAAAATGCAAAGATTATCTGAAAAGTAAATTATTTTGCCAAAATGCCAGTCCCAAAATGCATAAAATGCCTCCCTCTTAAACCTTGCCTTCAGTTTCCAGCAAACTTACTGCAAATACAGCCTTCTGTGCAGCAAAGTGAGTCTTCCTCCAATTTATCTGATCTGAAATATGAGAATAACATTAGAAAAATCAAGCAACTTTGCCTTCTCACTAGTGATGTTCAAACCAGCTAAACCATTCAGCCATTGTGAGTCTACTGTTAAGTGAGTCTATTTTCCCATGGCTCAGTACATAATGATGCTTACACCAAATTGACGTTAAAAGGCTACAACTTTACTAATTACAGAAGCAGTTAAACTGGCTGACATTGGGTTGGATCCCTCACATCGGGGTGGTACCTACTCCCCCCCCCATCTAACTCCACTGTCTTAAACAGGACCTTTCCTGTGAGATCACTTGGAATGATTCATCTTTTGAACACCACATGGATGTGTGCCACTCCATGCATCCTTGCCATCCCAGGGGCATGGAGAACATGCCTTGCCTGAGTTGGGTGACTTCCAGCTGTTGCCTCCCAGGTCCCGTTTGGGATTCCATGCCACTAAGCACATTGCATGTCCGTACCTGGTGTTTTCCAACCAATGGGATCCATCCCAATGCCCCAACTGCCACTAGACTCTAGCTGTTTTTGCCTCCCACCAGAAAAACTGCTCCTGCAACCATTTTATTAAGGCCTGTGATATGAAACTAGTGGATACTCCCTCAGACCTTACCTGCAGTGCAAAGTTGTTTGTTAAACAATAAAAGGATAAGATTTTTCAAAAGAAAAGATTTACAAGGTTTACAATGAGTATTGTGAAAGGGAACTAAGAGATTCATTAGCGTTTAATCAGCCTTGCAGGCGTATTTGGACTGTTCAGGCTCATTAAGGGCATCTCCCGTGCTGGAGATCTCAGGAAAGCCTGTTTAGAGGTCTTAGGAAATTCAGCTTCATTTGAAAATGGTTCTTACAAGACAAGAGTGCAAAAAGATGCCTTTTTCATCTCCTATGTTAAAGCTGCCTTCAACAAAAAGAACCAGACAAACTCAAATTCTGTCATATTTGTCTGTAAATAAGGGGGGAAGGAAAGTGAATATTGTAAGCAGCCATGCTAGCCCTCTTGATTGTACTATAATTACAAAAAAGGTCTTGATTATGACCTAAAGGAACAAAAGAAAAGCTGAATTACAATCAATAGACTTGGCAACTGAAATTGCCCAGGCCGAATTAAAAATAGGCTTTAAACCTGGAAGGCAGAGAAACTCTGGTGCTACTCATAAAATGGATGCATCTCCACCAGCCTTAGAAAGCTCTTCTGTCCAACAGGTTGTGGATGGAGCCCTCAGGGCAACCTCAAGTATATTCAGCGAGCTAAAGTCCCTAGATAAAAGTTTTTCTAACCCTACATTACACCCTGATTTTCACCCCAATTCTGCTCCAGGAGACACATTTATGCTCCAGAGTAATCTGACTCCAAAAAGTGTATTGTGTAAAAGCTCTTGGTCTCTATAACCAAAGACTTGGATTTAATCAAGGGATTTATGAAGAAAAGCCATAACCTGCTAGCCACTATGGTAGAGCACTTCAAAAGAGATGAGAGATTCTCCCCACCAAAAGAAAACACTAGAAGCAAAGACTTAAACACCAACCCCAGAACTTGTGGAGAAAGTAAAGAATCTAGCAAAAGTTTGAAGAAAAGAGAGAAGAAAAGGGAACCCTTGAGGAAAAAGAGCAAAACCATCAAACCATCGAGGAAATGTACAAACTCAATGAAAGAGAAAAGAGCCCACTTTAAAAGACTGTTCAATCTCCTGGAGGCTTCACCTAAGAAGACATCAAATTCCCAGAAAAGACAGACCCCAAAACTAAGAGACAAGGAACATGCAGCATGAAAAGATAAGGATACGTTACTACATGATAATCTACCTAACTCTTTGACTGAGCAAAATGTACTAGAACCACCTACCATCACAGCACCAGAGTGAGGGTGCCACTTGGGAGCTGGACAACCTCACCTGAAACATGTGAATGACCTTCATCAAAGTAAAACAGAAAGGAAATATCTATGCAAATGGACGCTAGTATTAAATCAACAGAAGCTGGCTAATTCAAATTTCCCAAAACATAAAAGAAAACTTTCACTGGCACAGCATAAAATCATGTTTTTTTTTTAAAAAAAATTAAGTAAAGTGGCCCCACAGCCCCTGAATATTGATGATATTCTTAGTGCAGGTCTGATGGTATCCAGGTTCTTTGAAAATAATGGTCCTAGCCCTCTGTTTCCTGAATTGTTAAAGGACAACAAAAGCCTCAATAAGCTTGGCCCACCCAATATCCAGGAGGATACAAAGTTTAATAACGAGATATGGGCTAGCCAGAGCTTAACCAACTAATACCATGATTTCGCACAGGAATTTAGAGGAGACCTGGATCCAGGAGAAATAAAGTTATTAAATTCCTACATAGCTCTGCCCTCGAAATCACAAAAGGAAATAATTGATTGTCTCTCATTACTGCAAGAGGATCTCCTTTATTATGGGAATACAGGCAAGAATGTAACACCTCAGACATGGGACTCCAAAATAAACAGAGACCAGGAATATTCAAATAACCAGAAAACTGAGGCAGCTGGCTTCCCTTGTAAAAACAACAGCATGTATGAACTACATAACCTTCCCACCAAATAATACATCTTTACAGCTTCTATAACAACACCAATGACATGTCAGGAATGGCTACAAAGAAGATATCTACATCCTGATGAGGAGGGGGAAAATGCTCTCCTACTGACCCCACAAATTGTAACCTCTGAAATCAAGTATATTGACCCCACAAAACAAGCTGCATTTTTTTTTCAACAAGGACAAGGAGCTGGACCAAATCACCAAAATTGCTTCAAGATTCTCCAGTAGTGAGACCTCATCTGCTAATGCCCTGAAGCACTCTGAAAAGCAAAAGCCAGGCCTCACTTGACAAACATAGGGCTCGGTCCCACATCCCTTTATATGCAGTTTAAATTACTAGAAAAACCTGTGTTAAAAATTCCATCCCCACAGCCACCGGGCTTTTTGAAAAAAAAGAAAAAAGAAAACCCGGTAATGCCCCTTTAAGCGAGGTTTCTGTGACTCACCCAGGAGGTAAGGAATTTTTTGCCTCACTTTGATAATCCACCTTTTAAGGAAGCAGACACTGTGGGACCGCACAGATGATCCGGGTTTCTTCTTTTTCTTAACTCATAGCACCGACCGGCTGTTCCTGGGGCCGATCGGTACTGTTTTTTAAATTGCTTTTCACCTTCGGAGAAACAGGAAGCTCCATGCGGTGCCCTAAGCCTTAATTTCCTCCAGCTAAGTGGTCCTTTTTTTTCAAATGCTATTGCCACCTGCTGGCCAAGGGGGCTGAACTGCACTTTTAAATTAAAAACCAGCTTTGGACGTGTGAACTCCTGTCCCACTTATTCAATCACGTGATGGGACAAAGAGGAAAAGCCGGACCTTCAGAAGATCAGGATCAAAACCCAGGTGAGGTAGCAGCCATAATGAACACAAAATTGTTTCCTGGAATATAGCACGGTGGACTTCCAAGCAATATGACACTGGAATATTACATTACTTAAGAGCCCACAAAATTATCTTCTTACAGGAGACATGGGCCAACAAGAAAATCCATTTAAATGGGTTTATAGTAAATGATGTGCCAGCTGATCCCACTAAAGGAAAGGGTAGACCTAAGGCTAGCCTGGCAATACTGATATCTACAGCTCTTCCTCCTTAAGTGGGCTCCTCCCTGTGGTAAAATAGCAGTGGCTGGTCTTATTGATCTTGGTGCCAAGTCCCTGTTGCTGATTAATGTGTACATTCCCTTTTCTCCTCTCAGAATCCAACTAAACAAGCCTGGGAAGAACTGGAAAACAATAGAATAGACCTTGGATCTAAATTTCCCAGAGCCCAGCCATTTATAATGGGAGATTTTAATGCAAGGCGAGGGCCAAATAACAATGCCCTTTTTTTCTTCGCACTTATGGGGGTTAATTGAAAATCAGATCTTTGTTCCCAGCTATGACAGCACCTCTAAAGATGCTAAGGTGAACTATGGAGGCATCTGTTTGATCCAAATAGTGAGTCATCTCACCCTCATAATTTTAAATGGAAACACCCTTTTTGACAAAAGTGCCAAATTCACTTATGTATCTGGCCATGGAAGCAGTGTTGTGGATCTTAAGCTGATCTCACACTTATTATCTAGTAGGGTGTCTGAATGCTGTGTAGATTACAGGTTGGACAGTGACCATCTTCCTCTCATTGTCACTATCTCTTTATCAAATGTTACTCACCTGGATGCAAATTCCTACCTCCAGGATAAATCTCTATGTCTAAAACATAAAAGGCTATATTGGACAGGAAAAAACAACAAGAAGGTGGCAGATTTTCTTGGTTCTTCAGAGGAGCAGTTCTTTAAAAACTCAATCATGGCAGCTACAAATGCTACCTCATAACTATTCAGCTATGATTACTGGCTTAAAAGCTGCATTAACTCCAAAACAACCCCCTGCAGGAGCTATGCCAAGAGCAAGTGGCCCCAAGTGGTTTGAGAAGGACTAGAGATGGACACGAAACAAAAAAATGGTATTTCGGTTTTTCGTTTGTCGTTGAGAGGTCTGTTTTGGTTCATTTCCATTTGTCGGGAATTTTTTGAAAATTTTCATTACCGTTTTTCGTTTTTTCGTTTGTCATTTCTACCCGCTTTTTGCGCGATTTTTAAAGCATTTCCATGCGCAGGCATCCTCCAACGCCCCAGACCAGAGGGAAAACACTAAAAAAAATGGATGCTGGCAGAGACACAGTATAGACTAGGTATGCAGGGAGGCTGCAAAGGCAGCGGCGGGCATTGCCCAGGGTGCAAGGCAGCTGCAGAGTGACTGCACTGTGGGGCAGGGGAGGGTACTCACTGAGAGGTACGCAGCACACACGCACACAGGGAGGCTGCAGGACTGAAGCTAGAGTCGCAGAGACAGCAATCCCACCCTAACTCCCACCAGAGACTGCAAGGAGGACGGGGGCTGCCAGAGCTTTATATGCCCTCTGTGGCTGCCAGACCTGCCCGCCCAGTCTGCAACCTGGGCATGCTATTGGTTGAACATGATCCCACATCACATGGCTTGCCTCCATTTTGTGGCTGGTGGTGACATCCATTTTAAAGGGGAAAGAAAAATACATCACGATGGGAGAAGACAAAAACAAACGTTTTAAGGACCCCAACCCCCCTGGTAGGTATTATCAGACAATATAAATAATTATCGCTGCATTTTTACGGATGTCCAGGGCGTTTTTTAACATTTAAAACAGCTCATTTCATTTCGCGGCGCTATTAACGGAAACGAAACTAACGACCACAATTTTCATGGTTCTGTTCGTTTCGTTTCATTTTCATCACAATTTTCGTTTGTCGTTTTGTTACGTAACGGAAATCACAAACGGTAACGGAAATGAAAAAATGTTCGTTCCATGCCCATCTCTAATAAGGACTGTTGTGCACTCAAAAAACAACTGAGAGGGATATGTAACCATTACAGGAGTGAAAATCTAAACACGTTACCACTAGAATACTATAGAATTTAAAAAGAATTCCAACAACTGATAGCTGTTAAAAAGAGATAAGCAATTCAGGAAAGATGGAATGCATTGATAGAATCCTCATTAAATAAAAGGTCAAAACTATTTTGGGCCCTTGCCGCTGCCCCCTGCCACCCCTGTCCCCCCACCTCCGCCAACACTGCTGACATCACCAACACCATCCCTGCCCCTCCTGCCGCCGCCGCCGATAACCCTGACCCCATCGCCCTTGCTGCCCTCGACCTCACCCCACCCCTGACCCCCTGCTGCCACCGATCCCAACCTCCACCACCGCCGTCCCCATCGCCCTTGCAGCCCCTGCTGCCGCCGCCCCGACCCCACCTCCGCCGCCATCCCTGCCGCCATCCCTGCCCCTCCCACCACCACCCCCACAAACCCTGACCCCACCCCCTCCATTACCCTTGCTGCCTTCACCCCTCCCCCCCGCTCTGCCGCTGATCTCGACCGCCACCACCCCCGCTGCCACTGCCACTGCCGCCACGTTTGGGCACTCGGTGGCAAAAAGGTTCACCATCCCTGGGTTAGAGGCTATTGTCATACCAATTTTCAAGAAAGGTGATAGAGGAAAGCCATCAAATTACAGGCACATCAGCATGTTGTTGGTTGTCGCCAAACTGTATGCTAGTTACTGAAATTAGAAAGTAGCCACTTGGATAGAAGATCAAAATATTCTGGGGAATGAACAGGCAGGATTCAGAAAGGGCAGATCAACAATAGATCACTGTATCACCTAGCTGAGAAATATATCACCTTTTATGGTAATGGCCTGTTCACTGCATTCATAGATTTAAAATCGGCCTTTGACACTATACCAAGAGACAAATTATGAATCAATTTGTGTGATACTTCCATCCATAAGAGACTTCTGTATGTGATCAAACGCCTCTACCAGGGAACCACACTTCGCATTAGATGTGGGACAGAGGGGGAATTGGCAAAATCTATCCCCGCCTCTATGGGTGTCCACCAAGGTTGTATACTGGCACCTATGTTATTTAATCTCTATCTAAATGATATGATTCAGAGTTGCCTTGCACCAGACTTTAATTCACCAAGCTTGGCTAAAACCAAATGCCCTTTACTTTTGTATGCGGATGATGTTGTGTTGCTTTCGTTATCAGAAATTGGCCTTAAATGCCTAATGCATGCATTTATGGTATACTGTAAGATCAATCAATTGAATGTAAACATTAGTAAAACAAAAATTGTGGTCTTCAAGAAGCATGTTGCCCCCAAAATGTAGAAAATTAATGGGAAATACATTGATCAGGTTAAACAATTCAGATACCTGGGCATCTGGTTCCATCAGAATCTTTCTTGTAGAAGGTATGTTATACAGGCATATCAGAATACCAGCAAGGTTATTTCTCACTTTTCTTTACTAAGGGGGGGGGGGCAATTTATACCAGCTGCTATCCAGATATTCAGAGAGTATGCTTGCAAGGTTTTTAAGGTCTATTCTTGGATTGCCAAAATGTGTTTCTATAGCAGGTCTACGATTGAGGTTGGTCTCCTCAATCAAATATACTGCCTGGTTACATGCCTTCATTATATGCTGACACTTCCTCCGGATATCTGCATCTTCTGCAGAAAGATGTTCATGCTTGTTCCTGGTTAAAAATCATCCCAACCAAATTGCATTTCTTAGGCCTATCTATGGATTTTTTTTTTCAAATTTATAAATTGAAGACAGTTAAGTCTATCATTGAAAAGCAAATTAAAGATATTGATTTCCAGTCCTCTACAGAGAATGCTCAGAAAATCTGCTCACCCATGCATTTTGGTTTAAATCTTGAATTTCACCAAAGTGCTAAATATCTGGAAAACTTGACAATCCCAAAATACCTACACATCTTTTCAAGAGCCAGATTTAACTATCTTCCATCTGCAGTTTTAGAGGGTCGCTATAGTAGCATACCATATGAAAATTGATTAAGTCCCAGCAATGATAAAGAAACTGAAACATTGTAGCATGTTCTTTTTATATGTAGCTATTACAGGGATGATCGAACTAGGCTTCTTTACCCTGTAATGAGAGGTTTCCCAGGCAGATCCTTGGTTTGGTATACAAGATATCTTCTAGAAGACACAAATAAGTCAATTACAGAACTTGTGGCCAAATTCCTTCTTGGGCCTTTGGCTGTAAAATAAAATTGATTGATTGACTGATTTTTGCAGGAGTTTAACAGGATTTCTTTTTGGAGGTCTGAACTGCTGTTGGGCTTGGCATTACAGGTGCATACAGATGCATTGGGTTTGTTGGGTTTTGGGATGTTCTTTCAGGGAAGTTGGTGTGCAGGGCAGTGGCCTATTGAGTGGTAAAAGTTAGGGATTACTAGAGATCTAACATTTTTAGAGTTTTTTTCCGATTGCTGGAGCTCTGTGGCTTTTGGGGGGGGAGCCATAGTCGAATGCTGCCATCACCTTTTGGTGTGACAACAGGCAATTGCTCAAATTATCAATTCATTGACTTCCAGGTACCAGAGAATTATGGCTTTGTTAGGGGCCTTCATGTTAAAGTGTTTGAGGGTCAATATTATTTTTCATGCAAAACATGTGCCTGGTGTGCAAAATGAGTTGGCTGATGCCCTGTCACGTCAACAGATCGGGCAGTTCAGGGCGTTGGTTCCATCGACGCAACCCCTTCCAAAGGTTCTTCCAGTATGGAGGATTTGAGGGTGGAAACCCACCAGGCAATGAGTTTGATGCTGGCCCCTAGTACTAGGAAGAGTTATGAGGTAGCATGTTTAGATTTTGAATGGTTTTGTAGAAGTGAGGGGCTGTTGCAGGCATAGCATGCAGAGCCTGAGTTACTCATGCAGTTTGAAGTTTTTCTACAACTGAAAGGTTTGGCTCCTCATTCTATACAGGGCTGCATAGCAGCCATCACAATTTACACCAAGGCTAAGGTATGTGCTCTCCCAACCAATGATTGCAGGGTTCCAAAAATGATTGTGGGATGGTCCAAAGAGAGGGGTAAGAAATTGTATGGGAACTCACCCATTTCACCAGCAGTTTTAATGAAGATGAGTGTGGGTTGGGGGGAAGTTTGACAGGATAGTTATAAGGCAGCCTTATTTAAAGCATCCACACTGGTGGCCTTTTTTGGAGACTTTCATGTGAGCGAGTTGATGGTAGTTTCCAGAATGGGCTATAACAATGAGCAAATTCCAAAAGTAGGCAGGTGCAGAGATATCAGTTGTATGTGTGAGTCTTACCACAGTAGATAGTTGAAATTTGGACTTTCATGCTCATGCTATGCTTGAACAGAGGGGATAGGGAGGCATGATATGGTATGGGTTCTTTGAATTGGTGTCCATGGGTACTCCCGGCGTGCCCCTGATATTTTTGTAGCTTATTTTGATGGAAATGGCTTGGCATTGAAGACAGGAAAGTCCATTATACAAGTGATAATTGAATTGCAAGCTTTCATGAACAGGTTGCCACAGATGTAATTGTTTGCTCTGGAATAATATGAAGATTGATATGGTGAACTGAGTGTGACCCCAGATGTATTGGCTTTGCTAGATGGGGAGTCAAATAGGAAGTAGGAGGGGCTGCAAAAACAGTGACAAAAGATCCCAAGATTCACATGGAGCAGCCCAAGTTGTTTATGCAAGATGCTGTTCATTTCTCTGATGTGTGCCTTGATACACTACTGAGAGATTTATAAGGGTGCCTATCAGCAGGAATTTTTGGCAAGGGTGGCTGGCATGGGGCATACGAGTAGTACAATAGGCTAGATCTTGAAGTGAGTTCCTGGAGGACTACCAAAGAGGATGCCAGCCATTCTACCTCCCTAGTGACTTCCCAAGTTTTGGGTTTTGGGAAAGGAGTTAAGAGAATCACACAGGCAGCAGTACACCTAGTGATCAGGAGGCTCAGGTGTCCTGAGGCCGAGGAGTTACCAAAAGATGGGCAGCAAAATATGAGCTGGACATTTTGGAGATAGGAACTCACACTTGACATATCTGTGAAGATTCTCAGTCATCCAGGTGAGTTTATCTGGAAGTTGAGTCATGGCTACTGGACTTCTTTTTTGAGAGATAGAAACGTTTCGCTGTTCATCCAAACAGCTTCATCGGTCTGAATACAGCTAGTGCAAATCCTCCATCTTATAGGCAGCTTTGACCTCTTGTCACCCTGGCCTGAATTAGGCTCATAAGATGAACAGTGGCCTAAATAGGCTCGTTAGGGAAACAATAGTATCCTTAGCCTTAAGGTGAACAATGGCCTAAGGTGCTGAAACCTATTAAGAATGGGTCGTTAGCTATGGCCTTGGTGGTGAAGGCTTTTTGATTTGCCTGGGGACTTTGGAAAGCACAGCCTGATAAGTAGAAGATAGACTATGCCGGAGCCCACCACCTCTGTTGAGGGAGGGGTTTTCAATGCTCACATGAATGGCCTCCCTTACTCCTCTTTCAAACCACCTCTCTTCTTTGTCTAAGATGTGTACATCCTCATCTTTGAAAGAGTGCCCTTTGTCCTTCAAATGGAGGTGTACTGCTGATTCTGGTCCTGACCTGTTGCCCCTCCTATATTGGGCCATCCTTTTGTTTAATGGCTGTTTAGTTTCTCCAATGTAGAGGTCTGAACACTCCTCACTGCATTGGACCGCATATACTGTATTGCAATATGCTCAGGCATCAGAACATAAATATTAGTCTGTAAGACAAACTTTGTTAGCACACTCACTAAATGAGAATCTGGGATCATTAACAATCACCAAATTCCATTATGCATTATATAGCATTATTAAAAACTCATGGGTTCTAGTCTATCTCAAGAAAAACTATAACTGCTATTATTCAGAAGGGGAAGACCGCACACTACACATTAAATTATACCTTTCCTAAAAATAAACTGCCAATCCACTATTAACAGATTACAACATATCGGCATGACAAATATAGATTAATTGTCCTCTGAAATTAACATTTGTGTGAATAAGTAGCAACAATGAGGACTCTGATAACTTGGGCTCTTATTTCTGATGAGTTTGTCTCTATCACTGTGGTTGAAGGATATATGCAGAATTGTAGCTGTAAAGGAGATACTAATAGAAATGAGTAATAGTAATTTAATCATAGGAATTAGCATAATTAGCATTTCCTGCTCCTCTAAGCATATACAACCAATAATGAGGGGTTAATTAGTAATGTAATTGTGATTTATGTTTTTTTTCTGTCTCAGGGCACAATCTGTCTACTGATTTTATCAGTTAGGCTTTGAAGCTTAACTCATCATTCAAATTGGTTAAGTTTTCCTTTCCTTTGTCTAAAGGATATGCAGAAACAAGTCAAACCACACTCCTTTAGAAATATACATGATATACACATAGATAGGCACATAATGCAAATACTGTATCTGTGATGGGACTTTCAAGTAAACAGGAAAGGGAAAAACATGAAAGAGGCTCTTTGTTTTTATTTGATTTCTGAAAGAGAGCCTACAAGACAGAAATTATTCATATACTGTATTTCTCTTTTCTAAAAACTTCATTTAACTGGTTGTGGGACTCTGTGGTGAAGTGGATAGAGTGCTGGATCAGGACTTTAAAGGAGTAGGTTCAAAGCCCTGCTTGGAAAACAAAAGAAACAGGTACAACCACAGAAGTCAATATACAAATGGGAGACAGAGTCTCAGTATGTATGGAAGTAGAAAACAGTTTTCTCTCTCTCTTAAATCATTTCCAAAAACTCTGGCTTGCTTCATTTCAGCAGGGCCTTCTTCAGGAGCTGAGCAAAACAAAATTAGAAAATTACATATTAAATATTCTTCTGTAAAAGAGATACACGGCTTAGGATTTATAGACTTACCACAGTACATATACTAAGCACAAGAGACATGCAGAAGTACATTTGATAAAAGAACATAAAATCATATACATATTGAGCTTCTTTTCCTCCTTGGATCTATAACAGCTACAGTTAAGAGTGAAGACACTGGTTAAAGGAAAATTTATATATAGTGTGCTCTCATATAACAAGCGTAGAGGTGGTCATGAAACAGAAAACCGATGGTGCAGTTTGTTCTGTTTCAGTCCCCTCTCAGTTCATTTCATTTCATTTCATACAAATTTTTAAAACAAAAATTCGTACAAACTGAAACGAACTGGTTCGGCTTACCTGGCTGGAGACCAGTGCCACCTCTGCAGGACCACCACCAACAATGATGACAAGGACACCAGGGACCGCTGGGGGACCACTGCCGCTGTGAAGGACCGCCACCGCCACCAAGGCTGGCGCCATTTATTTATTTATTTGTATTTATTTATTTATTAATTTACAGGCATGCAGTCCCTGGGGCCAGGTTGGCACTTATTTATTTATTTATTTATTTATTTATTTATTTATTTATTTATTTACATTTTACAGTGCCGACCATGTGGCTCTCAGGCTGGATTGGCAGTTTTTAATTTATGTTTATATTTATTTATTTATTTAAGCCCTGATGCTGGGGCTTGGTGTTTTTTTCCCCCTTCACAGCTGAGAGGCGCTTGCTTCCACACTGCGGGGGCAGCACCATTTATTTTTATTTAATATATAGCACCAACCACGTGGCCCCTGGGGCCAGGTCAGCAGTTTTTATTTATTTATTTATTTATTTATTTATTTATTTATTTATTTTTACATTTTACAGTGCCAAGTATGCGGCTCACAGGCTGGGTAGGCATTTTTTATTTTATTTTATTTTATTTAAAAAAAATTAAGCCCTGATGCCAGGGCTTTCTTCTTCTTCTTCTTCTTCACAGCTGAGAGGTGCTTGCTTCCCCACCATGGGGGCAGCACCTTTTTTATTTTAATTTTAATTTTTAAGCCTCAATGCCAGGGCTTTTTTTTTTTCTTTCTTTCTTCACAGCTGAGAGGCTCTGGCTTGGTGTCAGCAGCTCTCTGGTGAGAGGTGCTTGCTTCCCCGCCACGGGGAAGCATCATTTTTAATTTTTATTTATTTTAATTTACAGCACCGACCACGTGGCCCCTGGGGCCGGGTCAGCACTTTATTTATTTATTTATTTATTTATTTATTTATTTATTTTACATTTTATGTTTTACATTTTACAGTGCCGACCATGCGGCCAGGTCAGCACTTTTTATTTTTATTTTTTAAGCCCCGATGCCAGGCTTGTTGTTTTTCCCCCTTTACAGATGAGAGGTGCTTGCTTCCCTGTGGCTGGGGTGGCACCTTTTTATTGTTTTATTTTTTAATTTCCAGTGCTGGTGGAAGAGAGGTTGGGAGTTGGGACTCGGTGCAGCAGGAAGGTAGGTGTCCCCCAAACAAAAATGAAATGAATGAAATAGAAATTTCTGTTTCGCTTCATTTCATTTTTTTTATGGGTTGGTTCATTATTCATTTTCTTAGCTAACAAAATGAATAACAAATAATGAAACAAATTAAAAATTCATTTTGTGCCCATCTCTAAACAAATGGTCTGTTTAACAGAAAATCCGCTTAAAGGAACAAATTTCCAGAGACTGAGGGAAATAACTTAAGAAAATTGACTGTGGGGCAAATTCATACAACAGAAAAATGGTCACGATTAGGGATTAATCAGTTTTCAATGCATTCCTATGGGAAATGTGTACAAAGGAGAATTTGCTTAACGGAATTTCATTTGGAACGGATTAATTCCTTATACAAGGTACCACTGCAAACTGTGCACAGTATCAAGGATATAACATTCTGGTTATTATAATAAGGGGAGAAAATCTATCTCATCATTTAACCCATGAGGTACTAGGGTATTTAATTTCAGGATCCAATCTCTCTCTGTTCTCAACAGGGACCTCTTGCAGTTCCCAGCAAGTCTCTCTACAGCCCAGAACACCAGATCTTTAACTGTATGGTTCATTTTCATGAAATGGCTAACCAACAGACTGCCCATTCATTTGTTTCTTATATTGCTAATATGTTCACCCATTTGTATTTTCAGGGGTCCAGAGGTTTGTCCTATATATAGTTTTTTGCAAGAGCATTTTATGGCATAGATCATTCTCTTGGGATTAAAGTTAGGAAAAAGGTATATATCTCATTCTGTGGGTCTACAAATTCTGACATATGTCTTGTATTGCCAATAGTTCTGAAATTACTTCTGCCAGTTCTTTTAATATCCTTGGGTGTAATTCATCTGGCCCAGGAGACTTAAATTCATTTAATGTTTCCATATGTTCCTGTACTACCTCCCTACCTATTCTATGTTGCAATTCCCATCCTACCTCATCTACTCTTTGTCCCAGCGGATCTCTTTCTTCCTTTTTGGAGAAAACAGAGGCAAAAAAGGTGTTGAGTAGTTCTGCCTTTTCCTTGTCTCCTGTTAGTAACTGGTTATCATTGCCACGCAGAGAGCCTATCATTACCTTATTTTTCCTTTTGCTGCGGACATAACTAAAGAAACCCTTTTTACTATCTTTAATCTTCCTGGCAAGTCTAAGTTCATTTTGCGCTTTAGCTTTTTTTTACCATCCCCCTGCATATATTAGCTGTTTGTTTATATTCCTCTTTGGTGCATTTCCCATTTTTCCATTCCTTATACTTGTTTTTCTTTATAGTTAGCTGAGTTGAAAGTTCTTTAGTAAACCACTGTGGTTTCTTTAGACCTCTCCCATTTTTTCTTCTTGTTGGAACAGTTTTAAATTGTGCCTTTAATATCTCTCTTTTCAGGAACTCCCATCCATCTTGGACTCCCTTCTCTTTCAATGTTTCAGTCCATGGAATCACAGCCAATAATTCCCTAAGTTTACAAAAATTGGCTTTCTTAAAGTCCAGGATTCTTGTCTGACTATGCTTAGCTTCACCTTCCAACTGTATAACAAATTCCAAGAGGGCATGGTCACTTTTACCTAATGATCCCACCACTTTGACCCCATTTACAAGGGGCGTTTATACACGACCCCTAAGCTCCGCCGCAAATGGCTGCAAGGTCCGAACCTTAAAAATGTTTACCCACCAGCTCTGGACTTTGCAGACAATTAAGTGCGACCCCGACCACTTTAGCGTGACCAAACAGCAGTTTTCTTGTACCTGGTCTTTGATGGTGACAAATATTTGATCCGGTGCAAGGATAGTGAGTGCGGGGCTCTCCTGGCTTCTGTTTGTTCTTTTTTTGCGCCCCGCCCCTTTAAGAGATCTGAATGCTGTCCGGAACAAAACGGAGGTAAACTGGCAGTCTTTTCTTTCTTTTTTCTCCGTCCCTCAGGCATCCAGCAACCAGGAAGTGCCGAGGGGGGTGGGGACAGAGGAAGACAGAGGAAGAGCGACGAACCCCTAAGATCTCTGGTCCGAATTTAAGTGGCCAGCAGATCTTAGGGGTCGTGTAAAAAGGCCCAAGGTCCTCCTTATTGGTTAAGACCAGATCTAAAATGGTTTTGCCTCTGGTTGCCTCCTCTACTTTCTGGACCATGAAATTGTCTGCAAGGGCAGTAAGGAATTTGTTAGACCTTGCTTTCCTAGCTGAGTAGGACTGCCAGCATATATCAGGATAGTTAAAATCCCCCATTACTACTACATCTCTCCCTTTTGACTGTGTGGCCATCTGCTCACAGAAGGCATCATCCCACTCCTCCGGCTGGCTTGGGGGTCTATAATATACTCCCACAGTGACATCCCTCCTAGTTTTTTCACCCCTGATTTTAACCCAAATACTCTCAACATGCTTCCCCTGCTGTTTATCTTGTATTACTTCAACAGTATAAATGTCCTTAATATATAAAGCTACACCTCCTCCTTTCTTACTCGGCCTGTTCCTTTGAAACAAGTTATACCCACCAATGACTACATTCCAGTCATACATCTCATCCCACCATGTTTCAGTGATGCCAATTATGTCATGTTTATTTTGCTGTATTAGGAGTTCCAGCTCTTCTTGTTTGTTCCCCATGCTCTGTGCATTGTTGTAGAGACATTTGAGGCGCTGTGTGCGTCTTACATGTCCTTTGCTTAACCTGTTTTTCCTTGCACTGATGGTCTGCACTACTTTTTGTCCTGCTCCTATTTCAACATTTGGGCTAGTCTCCACAACCCCTTCTACATCTCTACCGTTAAGAGAATTTTCTCCCTCCCCCTGCAAACTCAGTTTAAAGCTCTCCTTATTAAATCTGCAATCCTCTTGGCAAAAAGATTTCTACCAGCAGTGGTGAGGTGCACCCCATCCTGGCCCAATATTCCATCTGAATGAAAAAGCAAACCATGGTCCAAGAATCCGAATCGTTCCTGCTGGCACCATCTCCAAAGCCAATTGTTCACCTTCAGTATTGTTCTTTTCCTTCGTGGACCACGTCCTTCTACAGGGAGGAGAGATGATATTACCACCTGTCCACCCAGGTCCTTCAGCTTCCTACCCATCTCTTCATAGGCCTTTGTGATATCTTGAAATCTGCACTTTGAAGTATCGTTAGTTCCTACATGGACCAAAAGAAATGGGTTAGAATCAGTGGGCTTGATGAGTCTCGCCAGACTCTCTGTTACATCCCGAATCTTGGCTCCAGGGAGACAGCAGACTTCTCGATTCATTTTGTCAGGCCTGCAGATAACCGCTTCCGTTCCTCTAAGGAAGGAGTCTCCAATCACCACCACTCTCCTCGTTCGAGGCTTGGTAGGTGCCCTTTGTTGTACTGTTGGATTTCTCTGTGCAGGGTCTTCAAGCTGCCCCTGCTGTTCTAGGTGCAGTTCCTGTTCCTGGCTGATAAAGGAGAGAGGTTGGAATCTATTGTGCAGTTGCAAGCTGTCTGTCTGTTTCCTAGTTCTTCCTTTTCTGACGGTGACATTACTCCAAGTATCTGTCTCTTGTATTTGTGAAATGCCCTCACCCTGATTTAGATTCTCCCTGTTACTAGTTTTGACAAAGTTTTTCTCTGATTCCTGCCACACCCCCTCCTGGTCCCTAAGGTTGCAAAGACTGAAAACACAGGCCTTCAGCTGCCTGACCTTGTCCTCCAATAGGGCCACCAGCTTGCACTTTGAGCAAATGTATCCTGGTACCTGTTTTGGCAGAAAAACAAACATGCCACAGTTGTCGCAAGTAACTACATCTGCCCACTGCCCCTCCATCCTGACTAATTGGTCAGTTACTTGAAAATGGAAGACAGAAAGGAAAAAGATAATAGGAACCTCCTCTGGTTGTTTTTATATATATATATATTTTTAAAAAATATTTTTTTGTTTTTTAAAATTTGCGCGCCGTCAGGCGCACACTGCTGGCAATATTAAGATACAGGCAAACCTCCTTGTGCTCACTAGAAATTCTGCAAGCAGTTTTTCATGCAACAGTCTTTTAACTGAGACAAACATTCCAGCACCCACTAGTGCATCAATTTAATTCTTGACCTAATTTTAAGCAAAAAGTTTTCTCAATGTTTGAAGTTTCCTTAAAATCTTTGGGATGGCTCTTCCACATATCTTGTGCTGCTGCAAAGATTTTTTGTAACAAATTTAATACTGAAATGTGTGTTTGTGTGTTTTCTTTTCTGAATTGCTGAGCTGTTCTGATATGATTTATCATGTTTATAGTTCCACAATACACAAAGTAATAACAGTATCCATCCCTACGAGTAGTAGAAAGACACTTATCTTCTGTACATTTTATAATGAACAGTAGCATGGACCACTCAGAACACCAGCAGAAAGAAATTGTAATCCAAAGGGAGTGACGTATATGAGCTTTTTGGGTATCAAAACAAAACTTATTCTGAATTTGCCAAGTGTCACAGTGGCACAGAGTTGTAACCAGCAATTTTGGCACCAGAGCCCATGAATCAACTTTGTAATTCATTATGTAAAAATAATACAAAAAGTAATTACAGCACTGAATATTTTGCCAGTATGTCTTCTTCACAGGGAACCAGAAGTGTACCCAAAGATAGTCAGTAAGTAAGCAAGCCATTAAAATCATGTTTAATATATGTACATACCCATTAAATGTTTCGCTTTCTATACCCTTGATCAGATAGACCAGCCCTCCATTTGGACCAAAGACCTAGTCTACAGAGCTCCAGTTACAGTACACCTAAACTTTTCTGTCCCAGTAAGGTCTGGTATAATGGACATCTGTTCGCCACTCCTCCCTAAGAGCCTAGCATACCAAAGACATGGTAAACAGAAAATTATTTGCTCTGAGGGCCTGGTCTACCACTGCACCAGCCTACTGCAGCAGATCAGGTTTGGAATGTCTTTACCAAAAGGCATCAAAGGAAGGGGCACAACCTCTCAGCCCTTTACTTCACGTCCTTCCTCGAGCCGAGGTGAACTTGCCTCCGTGTTGAAATCGGTTTTTCAACACGGATTGAGAAGTGGATTGAAAAGATTTCCGAGCTATAGGACAGGAATCTCTCACCCCACTTGGAGTGCAGTTCAGGGGGTGTGGTCGGGGTGAACTCAGATTGACCCCACAAGGACGTGAGGTTCGATTCCTTCGAACTCAGATTGATCCCACAAGGAAGTGAGGTTACGTTCCTTCGAACTTGGATTGACCCCACAAGGACGTGAGGTTACGGTCCTTCGAACTGGTCTCCAGCGGGGCAGCAAACTGCAGCGAGAGGGACGTGAAGTATCAGCCTAAATCTGGCATTGTGGTGCAAAACCCAAATTCTCCTGCTCTTTAAATGAGTGCCCTTTGTCCTTTAAATGGAGGTCCACCCAAAGGATCCAATACCAAAACAAAAAAGAAGCAATATACTATATGTGGTCCAATGCAATGAGGAGTGTTCAGACCTCTACATTGGAGAAACTAAACAGCCATTAAACAGAAGGATGGCCCAACATAGGAGGGGCAACAGGTCAGGACCAGAATCAGCAGTACACCTCCATTTGAAGGACAAAGGGCACTCTTTCAAAGACGAGGATGTACACATATTAGACAAAGAAGAAAGGTGGTTTGAAAGAGGAGTAAGGGAGGCCATTCATGTGAGCATTGAAAACCCCTCCCTCAGCAGAGGTGGTGGCCTCAGGCATAGTCTATCTGCTACTTATCAGGATGTGCTTTCAACAGTACCCGGAGAAATCAAAAAGCCTTCACCACCAAGGCCATAGCTAATGACCCATACTTTATAGGTTTCAGAACCTTAGGACATTGTTCACCTTAAGGCTATGAATTCTATTGTCTATCTAACGAGCCTATTCAGGCCATTGTTCATCTTATGAGCCTATTTCAGACCAGGGTGACAAGAGGTCAAAGCTGACTGACTATAAGATGGAGGAGCCGCACTAGCTGTATTCAGACTGATGAAGCTGTTTGAATAAGAAGTGAAACATTTCTATCTCTGAAGAAAAAGAAGTCCAGTAGCCATGACTCAACTTCCAGAAAAAGAAAGAGAGAGAGAGAGAGAGAGAGAGGAAAGGAAAGAAACATTACCACTGCCTATCTACTGATCAACCCCTACAATAATAGTCTGCATATTAAAATGACCCAGGCTGGCTGTAATATGAGGCGTAAAGAGGCAGGAGATACTGTCAGGTGGCACAGAGATGTTAGTGGAAAATATTCTGTACCATATTTTGCCTTATGTTAGGGACAATCCTTTCCTGCTCCATGGGGCCAGACTACTATTTTTGGTGCAGTAGAGAATGTTGTACCAGAGACAACCCTTTATAGATATAATGGGGAGGATGAGCTGTCATATTTCTTTTGCTTCATGTGGCAGAAAACCCCTGAAGAAAGTTTTCGATGGTATGTGCATACATATATATGAAAAACAATCAAAATCTCTTCTTTGTGCCTTATAAGGTATCACTTTTTAATTAGTACTTTAGGGTAGCCTAGTGATTGCTTGCTTTTAAAATATCTGAATTAAATATGCATCTATAATGCCAGGCACATTTGTCTCATTCCTCGTTCCAGCGGAATGACACATTTTAAAGTTGTATTGCTGATTTATAACCAATATAACTTGATTTTCATTCATTTTCCTGATTTATAAATCAGGACTTTATATACTCTGGGTATTAAGGTCTATTTTATGAATGCCATTTTATTTGTTAAAGATGACTGATTTAGTAGACTGATTTATTAATTATTGCTCGAAAATTCAAACTAAAGTCTTGATGTATAGTCTTACATATATAAATGAGGTACTTAAATCAAATTCTAATTTATATATTATGGGCTTGGATACAAGGCAGGTGCAGGTCATACATCTGCTACCTGCTTCTACCTGAGGATACAAAAATAAGTCATTTTCATTATACGTAACTAAGCATTACCAGCCTAGCTGAAAACGAAGCTACATTTTAATTTTTAAAAAAATCTCCTCTCAGAGTTTTAATGGGTATATCTAGAGTCAGTAGTTGTTTTCATTTCCAAAGAGTTTGGCACTAAATCCTCATACTCCAAATACACTTATTCTTCTAAAATTTCATTTAAGTCAATAGTTTAATTATAGGACTATTCAAAAGGGGAAGAATATGAATACTACTGTATATAAATGGCAAAGTTAATCTTCCCTTCAGTTTGAAACATTGTTGGCCACCATACAATACAAAGGCAAAGGGGTGATGAAAACTCCAATGGCTTTGAGTTTCATTATCTTTTATGAGTCATCAAACCCAACCCTAAATTGCCAAAGCTCACATAGGTAAGGGTGGGTTCCATGGTAGGAAAGAAACAGAAGACAACTGAGAGCCAAGCCAAGAGGGAAACTGTGAGGGAAGCATTCATATTGCCTTACAAGTAGTTTTGGCCTGTTTCATCCTGATTATCTTACCTCATTAGTGAGAGCCAATTTGTGAGAACTGTTTCTTGCGTGTGAGTAAACTCAGAAGAGAAATGAGTGCTTCTCTACACTGCGAAAGAAGCAGAAATGGCTGTTTAAAGATCCACGTACAAAGCAGAAGGTGGAACTGACCATGGATAATCGGATATATAAGAATATGCTGTCTTGTGCTGGCATTCATGTTCTTGCCCAGTCTCAAATTTCTGAAGCTGAATCCCAAGTTGAACATAGCTGTAGTTGGAAATCCTTGCACTCAGGGGCTTTCCATGAATTCCACAAAGAATTAAACAGTCACCTTTGGGAACAGGCAATTGGGATAAGGCACAATTAATACTGTGTACTTTTCTAAAATGTACACATTAATAATTCATATTTTAAAATTCATATAAATTCAGTTTTTTTTATAAAACAAATCAGTTCAGAGCAGGCTGTAATGGATTGGAAGATGGGAAAATGAATGCTGCAAAAATATTGGTTCATGCACCATGGCAGGTCAGACCTAATCACTACAAGGTGAGAGAAAGAGAACACCAGCAATGACAAGTCTTTTATCAAAATTTATTCTGCAAAATAGGAATATACTAACATCCAAAATACACCAGCATTCTGTGCATCTTATGCGCCTAACAAGTCACATATCACTGACCTTATCTATATTCCTAACCAAACTGTCAGTTTCCTAGCCTTGGTCTCCTGCCTCACAATATGTGATTTCACTTATCTCCTGGGTGTATATTTTTGCCTTGTGATATCCCCTTCCTGTTTTCTCCTTCTTTCCATGCTGTTGGAAAGTTCCATTCCAACTAAACATCAATTGTCTAAACGTTAGGGCATTCTACTTTTAAGTTCCTTAGTACTTAACATGTAGAAATAATGTGCTTAGGCTAGTTATACAGCACTTAACAATACTGAAATGCAAAAGCAAATATGAAATGCAAAAGCTGTTAAACAAAAATATATAGCTGGAGGAAACACACAGACAAATCTGGCAGATATCTATAGAGGGAGGAGAATGCATTTGTTTTGTGTTTCATTTACCTCAGATAATTTATTTGTGCTTCCTAATCTTGCCATATTGTTCCTCAAAGGTAAGTCCCATAACTTTGAATAAGGATTGATTTCAAGTACACATGCAGGGGATTGTAATGTACTTCAGACATCAACAGTGTCACAACTTTAGTATAGATAAAATGCAAATGCATTTACAGCAAATGGGTAGGGCCCAGCAACAGAACTGAATATAGAATCATAGAATAATGGAATTTGAAAGAAGCCTATAAGGTCATTGAGTTCAACCCACTGCAGGAATCCAAAATCCAATGAGATCTGATAGAATGTGCCTCATG